>AP025348.1:0-2400000 GCA_025999795.1 Monascus purpureus
GTTACTTCGTTCACTCCTCCTTTTATTTCTCTTATTTCCTTTTTTTTTTCTTACTTCTCCCTCTTTCCTACTTACTCTTTCTCTTTTTCTATTTTTTTTTCTTTTTTTTATATCTCTATCACTCAATCTTTCTTCTACTTCCCTTTCTCTCTTTTTCTATTTCTTATCCACTTAATCCTTCTTCCACTTCTCCTTATCTCTATCCACTCTCTATTCTTCTTTTTTTCTTTTTTTATCTATTTCTCTTTCTCTTTTTTCTCTCTCTCTCTCTTCTATTTTTCTTTTCTTTTCTCTTTAACCACTCTTTCTCTCTATTTATTCTTTATTTTTCTCTTTTTCATTTCTCTTCCTCCTAACCATCTCTCTCTTTTTTCCACTTCTCTTTCCCCTTTAACTATTCTATCTCTTTTATCTATTTCTTCTTTTTTTTTAATCTTTTTTTTTTCTTACTGCTTCTCCTTCCCTAACCACTTAATCCTTTTTACTTCTTCTCCTTTTATTCACTTTTCCCCCTTCTACTACTTCTCATCTCTAACCACTCTTTCTTTTTTATTCCTCTTTCTCTCTCTCTCTTCTTTCTATTTCTCATTTCTATTTTATATCCCTATCTACTCAATCTTTCTTCCACTTCTCTTCCTTCTACCTATTTCTTTTCTTTTTTTCTATTTCTTCTACTTCTTTTTCATCTCCCTTTTTCTTTTATTCATTCTTTCTTCCTTATTTTACTACTAATCCCTTATTCTTTAATTTCTTTTTCATCTTTCATCTTCTATTTATCACTCTTATATTATACTCTTATACTCACTTCTATATACACACACACATATATATATATCCCACTATATATACTAATCATCTTAACTTTAATTATACTCAATTCTTTTTAACCAAAATTAACTTTTTTTTATTAAATTTATTCTTATTGCTCGCTCTCTTTTATTATTTTATATTTATTTTAATTATTTTTTTTATTTATTCTCTTCTTTAATTACTCTCTTTTTTTTCTTTTTTTTTTTTATCTTCTCTTTAATCACTCTACTTTTTCTTTTTCTACTCCTCCTCCCTAACCACTTTTTCTTACTTTTTCCTTTTTAACTATTTTTACTTCTCTTCTTTTTCTAATCTTACTTTAAAATTTATTTTTTAAATTCTTAATATTATCTCTTATTTTCTTTATTCTTACTTATTTTAATCACTTTCTTTTTCCATTCTATTATTCTCTTTTTTTTTTTTCTAAAATTCTTCCTCTTTTTTATTTCTTATTTTAATTCCTCCCTTTTTATTCTTTTTTTTTATTTTTCTTACTCTTTCCTCTATTTTCTACTTCCAACTTTTACCTCTTTTTTTTTTTCTATTTCTTATCTTTAATTTATTTTTTATTCATTAATTATTTTAGCCCTAACCACTTTTTTTATTATTTATCTCTTACTATTTTTTATATTTTGATTTCTATTTTCTTATTATACTACTTCTCTATCCTATATCTCTTTTATTCTCTTATTTCTATATATATATCTCTCTCTCTCCATATAATAATTTCCTTTATTTTAATCTTTTTTTTATTATTCTTTCCCTAACCACTCTCTTTTTATAATTTATTTCGCTATATATATCCCACATATTTACTTTTAATTTAATTTTTATTTTTATTTTTTGATTTCTATTTATATCTCTATTATTCTTAACCCTAACCACTTTATCTCTCTCTTATATTATTTCTTAATCTTTCCTAATCTTTCCTGATTTTCTTTTTTATTATATTTAATTTCTTTATATATATATATATATTACTATTTTATTTTAGCCTTTTTTATTTTTATTATTTTTATTTAAATTTCTCTTTTACTATCTTTCTATTTAAGCTTACTTTCTATATTTCTCTCTAAACATTATATATCTATTATCTTCTCTATATACTCTTCATCTTATTTCCCCTTAGCTGTTTTAGCTGATCTATCTTACCTATATATATTTCTCATTTTATTTTTATTTAGCTATATTAGCTTATCTCTTTTCTATTAGCTATCTATATCTATATACTATATATCCACTATCTTTATATTTATATTTCTACATACTTCTTCTCTATATATATATGCTTTTTACCTTATTCTCTCTTAGCTGTTCTAGCCTATCCTACTATTTTACTGTTATACATACATACTTTATTGATCTTATCTGATCTATAAATTAGTATAAAAGACCATTTCTACTTTACTACATTGGAATTTCTAATTTTACACCTCTATATCGCCTTTTCTAGGCCACTTCAGAATATCAGACCATGTTCATTGTAATGCTCTCAATGAGTACTTTCGTCTAAGCTATTATATGACTACCTTCCTAATTAGGAAATTGAAGTCACGTGCACCTTCTAGACCTCCATGATATCATCATATTTAATTCTGAGCAATTGGACCCCTACATAGCCTGTAATAGCATTGGCCATAATATTACCCTATTTGGTATAGGGTATATTTAAAACTGCTTATGTCAGCAATCCAACAGCACTAGCAGAAACTAGACTTGATCAGGATCACTATGATACTAGTCTCACTTCCTAATATGGCCTAGTTAGGGAGCTAGACCTAGGGCCAAAATCGATGTTGGCGGTAAGTCTGGACCCACCTCTGAAACCTTATTTTTCTATGTGGAGGTACCTACCGCCATGTCTGGAATATGACTTAGTAATCACTTTTCTATTTTGATTTATTCTTCTTTTTAATTATTCTCTTATTTTTATATCCTTTTCTCTATTTCTTCTTTTTGCTTCTTTTCTTAATTTTTTTATTTCTTGTTTATCTTATTCTCTCTCTCTATTCTTCTAGTTATAAGAAATAGTAAAAGAAAATATAAAATTAGTTAAATTTGTTATGCCTGTCAAGGTATAGATAAGTTAAGAGATTATTCACAAATTAAAGAATAATTAGATATAAAGAGAGGATAAGCCTATTTATAATACAGTTGAACCTTTCTAAAATAGTCTGCTTTGAAATCAAAGAATGGCAAAGTAGGAGACATGCCTCATAGTAGTGGTAAAGAGGATTTTAGAACAGAATATGATAGAATCTTTTAGAAGATAGAAGTTGACAGAAGGACTAGAGGATTTTAAAAGATTTTATGATATTTTAGAATATAATCTTCAATACTTCTTTTTCTTATTCTTTATGTCTCATCATCTTATTTATCATCTTTTTATTTCTAATATTGTATCAGGGATATAGCAAATATAAATTCCCACCATACTGTGCCAGGGGCATTGCAAAACCCCAGATCTCTCATATTTCCTATCTTAGAACACTGTAGAACTGCTGACTCCAATATATTAATATATAGTGGATCCCGTGGCTGGAGTACTTATTGGAGGGTTCCCTCCCAGATAGTTACAAGAAATAAAGCATTCTTTTGGTTTCTAGGTTGCTTCACTGGTATCATTATCATTATATAGAGCAGAGTGAGGCTCCTTCATCATTGTGTTTCCTTTTATTGTTGTATCATTTTCTTGCTAAGATTATTCAGTGCCATGTGGTATAGCAGCATCATCTTGGTATATCTATCCTTGAGATCCCTTGATCACAACCTAGTTCCTGTCACAGGGAACAATACACATACACCCCCCTTTATAATACTATTAGTATAGTAGAGGGCCAATCTCTATATTTAACTATAGATTTAAGATTAGTATCCCTTCCTATTAGATAGTTTCCTTTCTTTCTTGAAGAATCAAAGCATATCTCTATAATATAAGACCCTTAGTTTAAGTCTTCTATTCTGCTATATAGGAAGTATTTCATTTAGTTAGTCAAAGTAGGACCACTTATCTTTGATAGTTAAAGAATATTATTACTTTTTTTTCCTTTATTATTCTATTTATTATTTTCTCTTCTCTACTAATCTGATATAATTCTACCTGAAGCTCTCTTTAGTTCCTGAATCACAGCCTGTCTTGTACTATAAGACTACATATATACACCTATCTTTTCAATATATATCTTACTTTCATCCTTCTTTACTCTAATACTATATATATTATATATCCTGTTTATCTTAAGTATAAATATATTTTTATTTCCTAGCTTCTATTGAGCTATTTCTATCTACTTGTATCTCTTTCATATATATCATCTACTAAATTTCTAAAGGCCTATAGATATAGGAGTAGGATAGCTCTGATATAATAAAGAGGGATAATATAAGTGGTATTATTTGATAGTAGGTGTAGATAGATATTAAATAAGTTTAGAGTGAGCTCTAGCTTGAATATAAGCCATAAGTATGCCATTAATCTATAGCTTTAATACAATAGATTTTAATCTTAGGATCTGAGTAGTTGGATATAAGATTACTTGTGATAGAGATATATAATATATATTTAATATCTAATAGTCCTTCTACTAATATTATAAGGCTTAATCTTATTTCTCTATAGGTTCATAATATATTTATATACCTAAGGTAGCTATAATACAATACAGAGAGATTATATAAATAATATTATTTAACAGTAGGCTTAGTTAGATATTTAATAGGTTTGGAGTTAGCTTAGGCTCTAGGGATGGCTAGATAAGTATGCCATTAACCCATAGTGTCAATAGGATAGATTTTGACCTTAGAATCTTATACTGATTTCTAGAACTATAACTTATATTCTCACTCTATATTACCTGATCCTTCTCTTTTGGGATATTGATTATATATATCACCCTAGTAGGTGCTCAAGGATCTAAACCTAGAGTCTCCTATAGCTTTTTCTTATATAACCTATTCAATAGTGATACTAGTTGTGGCTATGCTTCTTATATATATTTCTCTGCTATCTTGTATAATTAATTTATTATGAGAATTAAATAATAGTATAGCTCTATTAAATATCTTTATCTTTATTTTATCTCTCTCTATATATTTCTGATCCTTAGATCTATTCCATATGGATTTACTAGACCTGATTTATATATTATATATCACTTTGATTTGATTCTATATTTCTCTTCTATACTAGTTTTATATATTATAGATATCCAATACAATCTTTAGATTATACTACTAGTATAGAACACCAACTTTAATCCTACTATATCTCCTTGTTTAGGCCACTTTAGAAAGTCAGACCTGTAATACTCTCTATAAGGATTTTCATATGAGCTCTTGTATAATTACCTTCCAACTTAGGAAATTAAGGTGATGTGGCTGATCTAGCCTATTAGGGTATTCTCATATTCCATTCTGAGCTAGACTAGACCCCTGGCAGACTGGTCCCTAAGCATTGAATAGGCTGCAGACCCCTAGATAGCATTGAACCCTGCTGGACTAAAGATGAATATAGTGGGATAGGGCTACACAGAAGTTCTATTCTAGCACTGCTATAGTATAATAAAAGATAGAAGATATAGATTAAAATAAAATATTAAGGGATGACAAGGATAGTGACAACTTAGCTAAAGAAAATAAGATGATCATGCTAGATCTAAAATATCAGCTCTAAGGTAGTTGAACATGCTTTTCACACCATTCAAAGAAATAGATCACCCCCATAAATGCCTCTGTCTGAAAAGGATCCCTCTCAACACTAAAAAGGAGATTGGCAATTGCCTTTTTATGAGGGGGTTTTTCATGAATGAAGCCTTCTTGCTGAAGATGGGTCATCACATCAGGATAAGCTATAATCAGTATAAACCAGACAAGAAGAACTCCAGGGGAAAAAAGCATTGATCTCCATCTCTAGTGCTATTTCCACAGGCTCTGGTAGGAAGTAGGCAGAGAAAGCATCCCCCATGAGGCTCAAAGTGGAACTGGTGGCGATGCTTGTTGAAGCTGGAAATTAGAGATTGGGCATGAGTACATTGCTGATGATGGTGATGATAATCCATTCCTGGCTGGGATGGGTTTACTAGGAACAAAGGCAATTAGTATATATATATATATAAAGAGATAGATGGAGAAAGCACTTACTTTGGGTCATCAGAAAGCAATAGAGGCAGATACCATACTCAAAAAACTTAATGTATGCCTTCAGCTTCAGCCTGAGGCCTTCCCCATCCCCAAGGGCCTCCCTAGCCCTAGCAGAGACCATGTGAAGCTCCTCCTGCCTGACCTGACAGAGGTCACAGGCCTTCTCATGCGCCAAACACCCCTGGGTAGCCCGACCATTGAATTCCCTATTGATTAGGGACCGCCGGCAGACCTGTGCCTGCAGATACTCATGGAAAAACTGTTCCTCCAGATCCGCCGGCGCTGGGAATGGCTGAGAGAGGGGGGGGATGATGGCATATGACCAGCCAATCTCCCCAGCACCCCGCGCCGCACGCCCTGTAGCTTGAAGGAACTGGCTGATGCCCCATCTGGTCCCCCAGTGAATGACCATGGCAGTATGAGCAAAGTCATATCCTTCCCCCGATGGCAGCTGTCCCAAGGAGCACCAGCTTCTGCCCATGGTCAAAGCTCTCCACCTCCCTTTTCTTTTCTTCCTCTGGCAGCCCGGCATGGAAATAGGCAGTCTCCTGGGGATAGGCCTGATGGAACTCCTCCACCATGCCCTTATAGGGAAGGTAGATGATCACCTGACCCCTAGGGGGATCTGCCCAGCCTGGCGTGCATCACGGATCAGGTTCAAAAGATATTGGAAGCGGCGGGCGCCAGAGAGCCTAGGGGGTGTGCTTGGACCAGATAGTGAATGTCAGGGCGGTTGATATCACCACGGATGACCAGGGGAAGGTGGGCCGGCAGGAGAAATTGGTGGCGGAGCTGGTCCAGGGCAGGCTGGGTCATGGTGGTGTAAAGGGGGCGTACGTGCGTTGTTCCCTGCGACAGGAACCGGGTTGTGATCGAGGGATCTCAGGAATGGACACACTGAACAATCTAGCAAAACGATATAACGATAAACGAAAACACAACGACGAAGGAGCCTCGCTCCGCTCTATACGACGATAACGATACTAGTGAAGCAACCTAGAAACCAAAAGAATGCTCAATTTGTTGTAACTATCTGGGAGGGAACCCTCCATTAAGTACTCCGGCCGTGGGCTCCACCCATACATTAGTATGTCGGAGTCGGCGGTTCTACGGTGTTCCAAGATGGGAAATATGGGAGATCCGGGGTTTCGCAGTGCCCCCGGCACAGTGGCAGAGGCAAAGACTTTGGGGACTGGGACCTGGCTCAGGCGGTTTACATCATTCATCACCCCCGATAGCTGCGGGCCAGGGGGATCAGATGGGCTTCGTCAAAAATAATGCGGTCCAGGGCGTTTTGGTGGTAGAGCTGCATGGCCCAGTTAATGAAGACCTGGCTGACAGCGGACTCAATGGATACTAGCACTAGCCGGGTAGGAGGGGTCTCCTCATGCCTATATAGAGCATTAGTAAATATATAAAGATAGATAGATAGATAGATAGATAGTACTTACTGATCCTCCCAATTCACCCATGGCAGACCTAGGTTTTGAAGCTTAGATTGCAGGTTCAGCTTCAATGAAACAAGGGGAACCACCAGGACAGTAGTATGCGCCCAGGCAAGGCTTGCAGCAAGCAGAAACAGGGTGGTCTTGCCTCCAGCAGTTGGTAATGCCATGAGAAGGAATGGGGTTGGCTTCAGCAGATGGTAGAGGCACTCACGCTGTTCTGCGCTTCGAAATTCAGCCTGAGGCGTTCCCATGAATTCTTGAAAGAGCCCAAGCAGGAGGTCTGGTGCTTGAAGGCCCCTAGGGGTTTGAGGGAATGGCTGGTGTGCAAGCAGTCGCAGTCGCTGGCCTGGTTCCAGCTCGGCCAGGCGCGGGTCACCATCGGGAATGCCTTCAGTGACATTGGGGTCGATTGGAGTGAATGTGGGGGTTGTGGAGCCCATGAATGCATTGAACTGACCAATAGGGATCTTAGGGGATGGTGAAGAGGCAGATCTCTGCCACCAGAAGCGCAGGCAGGGCTGGTTGAGAGGAAAGGAGCTGGTAGATAGGCCCTGGGGGGTCTTGGCTGTGGCCTGGGGGGCCTGAGGCAGCGGTCTCCCTTGATAGAGAAAGCTCAAAAAGTCGAAATCAGGCCCCATGCCGATATAGGAATGCCACCGCTGGCTGAAGTCAATGTAGGCGGCCTGCTGGTTGATGGGGAGGTTGCCAAATTGAACCTGTGGCCGGCCATAGACCAGCATGGCCGTGCGGACGCTGTGGTGTGCTTGGCCGGCTGCTAGAGCTTCATTCTCAAGCTCACTCAGCTCTGGCGCTTCAATGGAGTCCCCCTCCATCCGTTCCCCCATGCCATATCGAATGAAGCCTTGGGCGAGATGGCGCCATGAATGGATCTGAATGCCCTGGCCGATCAGGGCGCTGGTCCGATGGCGGAGCGTGTCACTGACCTGGCGGCTGGTAGGGAGGTCGCCCTGAATTGAAAAAAAGAAGACTGCGGCGGTTTCGGAGCTTCAATGCCTGATGGAGATAGTGAATGAATGGCTCCACAACCACCAGATAGACCAGTAGTATATGGGATAGAGCTCTGGGGATGGCTCGGACAGCATTCCGCTCCATGCCAGTGGTCGCCAGCACCTTACTATACCGCAGCCGAATGAGGAAGAGCTTCGATTTCGGGTCCAGAAAGAGGTTTCGGCGGTTGATCATGGAATTGGATGCCAGGAGTGGAATAATCTCAGTGCCTCGGGCAGGGGCGCCACTGGTCATGTGCACCAGAACAAGCAGATGGAGCAGGAACTTCTTGGCCATAAATAAATATCGCTCTGCTGGTAGGGGAATGAGATGGAGCCGATTTCCAGCCTATATAATATTTTATATATATATATATTAGTATGTGAATGCCATTCAGCCAGATAGATGATATACGGGAGATACTGACTGGCTTGAACCATTCTTTGGCTCGCGTAGGGTCATCCAGGATTTTTTTCACGAGATAGGGCTGGTAGTGGTGTTGGTAGTCCTCATTCAATGTTAGGAAATTGAATCCATTCCCCTCCATGGCAAAATCCTCAAATCGAGCTGCCTCCCCCAGCTGGATCTGGTTGAAAAGCTGGGCATCCTCCCAGATCAGCAGCGAGCCTACTAGGGAGTGTGCCAGGTCCAAGGTAGACTTCTGGAAAAATTCCTGGAGCTGCAGACGGCTGACACTAAGATGGTGGAATCTTAGGTGGTGGGGTGCTTGTTCAATCACCTGGTTGCCTTGCACGCTGGAGATCGTGTTGTAGTAGAGAGCATAGGCTCTGAAGGACAGAAGATCTCCAAGGGGGTAAGGAGACTGGTGCTTGAAGTAGGTCTGCAGCCAGGGGCCGAAGACAGCATGAAATGGGGCCGCATTAGCCAGCGCTTGGTCCTGCCCATCCTCTTTCGCTTCAAGGATCCTCCGGATCCATGGGGTCCAATGGTGGTTGATGGCGACCAGCTGCATGGCGTAGATAACGGCAGAGTAGGACTGGCTGATGCGGTCAATTCGCTTGAAGGTCACCTCCTGGTAGTGAATACTGAAACAGGCCAGGAACGCGTAGATAGGGCCCTTCATGTCATATGACTCATGCCTGGTGACCAGGTCAATGAGGAGCTTTTCAATGAGAGCCACCCCTTCGTGCACTGCCGCCTGAGTGAATTGAAAACCACTGGTGGCCTGCCAGGCCTGCCGCTCGAGCTTCTCGAGAACACCAGAGTCCTCAAGATCTTCCTCACCATCATCCCCCTAGGTCCAGGGCCAGATCGATCTCATCCTCTTCATCATTCTCACCATCAAGGTCATCACCAATATAGGCACGGGCACTGCCTGCCTGCAAGGGGCCTGAGGCCTTTGGTGCCTCCTCATCCTCTTCCGCTAGGGTGGGGGGATAGTAGCAGGTCCTTGAGCTCCTGAATCCCCGCCTTGACCATGTGATCTATAGCATAGAGTCGATTCAGGTCCCTATCCCTAGGCCCCCTAGTGACCTGGTAGGGATAGCTCTCCAACAGAAAAACGAGAAAGCTGTGAAGCACGCGGGCATATTTCTGGGCACTGGCTGCCTCCTGGAGGGGTTTGAAAGGGCGCAGAGTCACATGCTCAATGTCAAACCTATTGAGAAGGCATCGAACATGGCGAGAAAGGAGAGGGATGATCTTCTGGCCTTTGGCGAATATATAGGTGGTGCAGGCAGTCAGGAAATCATGGATTCGATCTAGAAAAATATGAAAAAAATTAGTGCATGCCATATATATATATATATATATCAATAGGTAGATAGATATAGATATAAGCTCTAAATACTCTTGAACATCAAACACAAGGATACATGCATTGTTAGGGTTGTTCATTTCCCCATACAAAATATATGGCAAAAGAAACATGGGTTAGAGTGGTAGAGGTATCCCTCAGAGAAAAGAAATTAAACTCACCAGAATGCTCTAGGGATAGAGAGAAGAGATTTCTTAGCTTTGGGAGGGAGCGTTGCTGCAGGAACTCTGGATACCTGGTGTGGAGCTGAAATCCATTGAGCTCATCCCTAGACCCAGAGAGATAGATCTTGGCTTGCTCTGGCTGGGGCTTCTGGATTTCCTGGTACTGACGGAGCAGGGAATCCACCAGATCTGGGGTGATGCCAGAGTCAGGCTGCGACGAAGAACCAGGCCTAGAAATACATATTAGTGAAGGCGTAGAGGATACATATCTACATAAATATATAGACCCCACCTGGTAGGAAGACTGGCAGAGGGTCCAAAGGCAGAAGAGGCTCTCAGAGAGGTATTGACATCCCTATACAGTGAGAATCAGCAAGATATATATTCAAAATGGGCAGTGGGAATGCTCACCTGGCAGAGACCATCTCAATATCAGAGTCACTGGACTCAACCACCCTAAGAGACAGTTAGGGAATGCATAAAGGGCTTGATATATTTCCTGACCTAGGTCTTTGGGCTTGATGTGGCTGAGATGGGCCAGGAGTTGGTGAAGGGCCAGGTTCAGTGGCTGGCTCAGTGACTTTGAAATAGAATTTGTTTTTGGACAAAGATTGGGCCAATATGGGAGTCAAGCAAGCATTTTGGGAAGTTAGAGTCTTCATCTCATGGATTTTACTTGCATGGCGTTGCCCACTTTGGGCACTAAGAAAGACCTTCCCACATTCACTACATTCATGGGCTTGGAGAAGCTCCAGTCCTTGAATAGGAGGAATAGGCAGATCATATAATATCTGCTGATGGGCTTGAGGAATTCTTTGAAGCTCTAGAGCTTCAAGGGCAGCTTTATAGCTCCCTTCTTGGATTTGGTGTGTGGTAAACAGATGATCAGCTTGAAGATGAGAAACAAAAAGATCCTTTGGCACCACCACCTTGCATTCTTTGCAAAGAAGCAGATGGTAGATAGGATGATACATAATAAATTCAGGAAGGTTGGTGGCCATAGTGAAGCGTATATGAAAAAGAGAAGTTAAGCAGAGGGCTTAGAAACCTGAAGAGATAGTATAGAAATGGAGAGATAGGCAATATAAAAAGAAATAAGAAATGTTGCTGGTAGCACTTGGCTAGGGAACTAATCTGGGAAGGGGGAGCAACCATTAATTTATATTAGATTATGAAGAGTTCTAGACATTCAATATTATAAATTCAATCTCATTCAGTCTCTTAAGATGATATCATACTAGTGGTGGCGTTGTGCCGGGGGCACTGCGAAACCCCGGATCTCCCATATTTCCTATCTTGGAACACCGTAGAACCGCCGACTCCGACATACTAATGTATGGTGGAGCCCACGGCCGGAGTACTTAATGGAGGGTTCCCTCCCAGATAGTTACAACAAATAGAGCATTCTTTTGGTTTCTAGGTTGCTTCACTAGTATCGTTATCGTCGTACAGAGCGGAGCGAGGCTCCTTCGTCGTTGTGTTTTCGTTTATCGTTATATCGTTTTGCTAGATTGTTCAGTGTGTCCATTCCTGAGATCCCTCGATCACAACCCGGTTCCTGTCGCAGGGAACAACGCACGTACGCCCCCCTTTACATATTGGCGTCCCCGGGAAGGCCTACGCTTGTTGGCGCTTGCGAACTTTGCTTTGGGTTCTAGGGCGCGTGGGAAGCACCCTGGCTAGGGATTCTTGGGAAAAATAATCAACTGAGAGGCTTTTCCAGGAGAGATTGGGACACGGGAGAGTACGGGAGTAGTGAAAACTCTGAATTCAGCTAAGTTAGCAGTTCCACACTCCTGAGACGGCTTTACTTCGGTATTGCCTACATTGGTAAGGAGATGTCGTCAGAGAGCGACCGCTCGGAGCATCGACCTCTCCCGGTGCATGTGGAGCAAGGGAGCCCACTTCTTACACCGGGAGATGCAAAGGGAATACCGGCGCCGGCCGCAATGCCCACTACTCCGAGCTTGTCTGGAATGTGGCAGCCGGAAGGCATGCCGATGTTGATGATGCAGATGTTGGAGAAACTGTTGGGGACACCCAGAGGTCTGCCGTTGCGAGGAACTTCTGGAGCCCCAACATTCAATGGTAAGGAGGTCAGTGAATTCCTGAGGACCTTACATTCGTTGTTTAGGAACCATGGAATCACGCGAGAGGAGGGCAAGATAAGTGCCCTGTGTGATTATGTATCAGTAAGTGTGTGTGAGTGGGTAGAGAGTCTCCCTGAATATGAGAGGAAGGACTATGAAGGATTGGAGAAGCGGCTCCTAGAGGAGTATCGGGACCAGGATTCAGCACAGGCCAAGCTCAACATAGGCTGGCTTGGCAGGTTTGTTGCTCAGAAACGGTCAACAGATGACAACTTGACCAAGTATGTTCGCGAATTTAGCAACGTCTCTGGTGAACTGATGCGCTGAGGCCAGCTGGTGGAATTCTTGAGAACAGAGATGTTCCTGCAGGGTCTGCCGGAGGAGGTGCAGGTTGAAGTGGTAAGGAGGGCGAAGATTAGCCCTCAGAAGTTCGAGACTATGAAGTTCGCAAGGGCCCGGGAGGCAGTTGAAGAATATCTGGAGGAAGTGGCTGGATTAAATTTAATTCGGCAGGGTCGTGAAGGGAAGCATGTGAACTTCGCAGAGGAAGTGTCAGCTGCGCATAGCTTAGTAGTTGTGCAGCCAGATGGGCGAGTCCCAGATGAACAACGACAGCCAGAGGACAGAGAACCAGTGCCTACAGGGAAGCGGCAGGTGCCAAGAACAGCCCCGGGAACGAGACACCAGGAAACGCTAGATGACCTGGCTGAACGGATGAGGAAAATGGAAATCAGCCTCATGGAGGTGAGACAGAACGACTTCCGAAGACATGGGCTAAATGACATACCCAACCGACGGGGCTATGTGCCAATCGCGGGTGACCAATGCCGGTTCTGTCTGGAAACGGGTCACACCAACATACGGGGGACATGTCCACGGTACCAAGCATTGGCTGCCCAGGGTCTATGCCATATTGCTGGAGATGCCAAAGTCCGTTATGGACCGATTGGAGGAGCCGGAGAGGTGGTAAGGGTAATTACCAATGGTAAGAGCATGAAGGAGTCCATTGAGGAATATGGAAAGCAGCACCAGACTGGGAATAGTGCAGTGGGTTATGTACACAACATGTTAAAAGAAACTGCGTACATTGAGGAAGTGGAGGAGGAAGATGAAGAAGGATTTATGGAAAGCTTTGTTGAAATGGAGGTTAATGCGCTGGTCAATGCGGAAAAGAGAAAGATAACCCCAGAGGGGCGTGCAGACCCTAAGCGACGTGCACTGGACGATGTGGCTAGGAGGGAAGAAGAAATTCCCATCTTGAAGACAGTCCGTCCAGGAAGATATGAGGAAATTGATGAACCTGACGCAGATGTGGAGATGGAAGATCGACCGGACTACCGAGTTAGGGATGTGGAGGAAGGTTTGAGAAGATCCTTTGGGGCCCCAAAAGCAAGAGTTCCCCAGAGGAAAGATGCTCCGAAAGCTAAGCTTAACAAATTGGCGGATGAGCTGAAGAATTCAACGGACATTAAGGACATACGGAATCGGATTCTGAACACCACGGTGACATTGTCACTCCAGGAGCTGCTAGGGATGTCTGATGGGCTGCATCGGAGCCTTTTCTCAGGAACCCGACAGCCGGTGACAACGTCTATCGAATTCAGCAAAGGAACAGACCCAGGGGTCGTTGCGCGAGTGGGAAACTTAGGGATGAGAAGCCGCAAGGCGAACCAGATGGATTTGGAAGAAACGGGGTATGATGATGAAGAACCTCCGTTATATGTCTGTGGAACTCTAGCGGCGTGGATCCAGATACTGGAGGATCCACAAAGGGTTCAGGCATTGCTGGATGGAGGTGCGGAAATCAATGTGATGCAAGCCTGGCTAGCGGAAAAACATGCGCTGCCAGTCACTCTGCACGCCAAAGGAACGATGAGAAGTGCCAACGGAGGTCTCACGCCGTTTGTTGGAATCTGCGAGCGGGTTCCAGTACGGATTGGGAGCTTCCAATATTATGTCCCTTTCTTCATTGTGGACACGCGTGGCGGACATGCAGTGGTGCTGGGGAGGCCATTTGAACACATGAGCCGTATGGCGCACACGAACACAGCGTCCGGGGCGGTCATCACAACGATTTATTCAATGGACAGGACGAAGGTCGCGAGAATGAAGGTTTTCACCCCCGGAACGCGTAGGATGGAGACCCGGAGGGACGTTTTCGAAGATCGGAGGTTAATTGGAGAGGAGCCGGGAAACTAGCCGCTGGGTTTGTACCGAGCCCAGGACCCAGCGGACAGAGGGGCTCAAGGCCATCATACCAAAGTATGGCGGATGTTATGTCACGTGATGTTGGAGAACGGACATACATGAGTATTGCGGAGTTGGAGAAAATGGCTCCAGTACGGGAAGTGCGGTTCCAGCCGGCCCTTTGCTGGGATGGAAGTGGAATAGAGCCACGGATAAGCCGACGTGTGGACTTGGTGACACTGAGACAGCAGTATTTGGTAAACACCAAATACAAAAGGAAAGCAGATAAGGTCCTGCCAGTAAACAAGCCCGATCCAACAGGGGCGGCACCAGTTGGAAATGGGGACTGGCGGTTGAAGGTTCTGAAGAAGTATTATTCGAACCAGTGGTCAAGAGTGGAGGAGGTCAAAGGGGAATTTCAAAGGAGTGTCATTCCCAAAATATCAGGGATCGCGAGAGGGTCACGGTTGACACCGGAACGGGTGACACGATTAAAAATAGGGTTGATAAAGCCAAAGGAGAGAGAGCTCCTCATGGAGGTGTTATATGCGCGGGAAGCAGCACTAGCTTGGTCGTTCGCAGAGATAGGGCAGGTGCGCGAAGAGGTCTGCCCACCAGTGGTGATACGGACAGTTCCCCATGAACCATGGCAGGAGAAAGGATTCCCCGTACCAAGGGCACTGAGGCCAATTGCGGCAAAGATGTGCCAGGAGAGGATGGAAAACAGGGTTCTGGAGTATGCGTTCAGCCCATACTCAAATAAGTGGTTCCTAGTGCCGAAAAACGCTGGACCGAATGGGGAGAGGAGATATCGGTTGATAAACAGCTGCACGAGGATGAATGGGGTCACATTGAAAGATGCCAATATTCCCCCTTCGGCAGATGATTTCGCGGAAGAGTACAGTGGCATGGCGGCAACATCAGTGATAGACCTGTTCTCAGGGTATGACCAGATTCCGCTAGATGCTCGTTCAAGGGATATGACGGCGTTCCAATCGCCATTGGGCCTAGTTCGGCAGATGACCTTAACTCAAGGCTGGACAGGGGCGGTGCCAGTGTTTTGCAGAACTGCGGACATAGTGACCACAGATACTAAGGATGAGGTGCAACTCCCACCAGATCCAGGTGGAGAGCCACGAGTTTGGAAACCTAAGGTCCCAGGACCGGGAGGAAGGGCTGCATCGCCATATGTTGACGATATTGCGGTAAAGGGACCAAAGACTATGTATAATGAGGAAGAGGTTATGCCTGGGATTCGGCGATATGTTTACCAGCACATTCGCAACATCGATCGAACCCTATACAACTTGGAGTTGGTGGGGCTCACCGCATCGGGAGATAAGCTAATGTTATGCCAGCCTGCGGTCAAGGTGGTTGGGTATGTGTGTGACTATAACGGACGGCACCCTGAGGCGAATAAAGTGGCCAAGATACTGGATTGGCCTGGGTGCAGGAACCTCACAGAAACGAAGGCATTCATAGGTGTCGTGGTATATTATCGGATATGGATCAAGGACTTTGCTAAAATAGCTGAACCGATATATGCGCTGCAACGAAAGGGAGCGGCATTTGAATGGGGGCGAGCACAGCAGGAAGCAATGGACCAACTTAAAGAAGCACTCACAACTGCTCCAGCCCTAAGGTCAATTGAGTACCCAGTACAGCTATCTGATGGAACCATGTCAGAGGTTGGAGATATTATTGTGGCAACAGATGCTAGTGGAACAGGTTGGGGAGCAGTCCTTATGCAGGCGGAACCCAGATCGAAGAAGAGGCATCCAGCCCGGTTTGAAAGTGGCGTTTGGACAGGAACAGAGCTAAACTATGATGCTGGTAAGCTTGAATGCCGGGGAGTTCTAATGGCGCTCAAGAAATTTCGGTCGTACCTGTATGGGGTGCCCTTTGTTTTGGAAACGGATGCAGCTACGCTGGTTGCGCAACTGAACCGCACTATTACCGATATCCCTAGCGCGGTAGTTACTCGTTGGATTGCGTGGATTCGGATGTTTGACTTCACAGTACAGCACGTGTCAGGAGTGAAGAACTCTGCTGCAGATGGGCTATCTAGGAAGCCAGTTACCCCAGAAGCACTGGAGGAAGCGAAACAGGAGCGTATGGAGGAGTTCCTAGACAGGCAGTTTAACCTTACTCTCCATGTCAACAACACCTCACATAGTGAAGACAATGAAAGGCACGCAGAGGAAGGAGGGGGTGGGGTTAATTGGCTCACCAATGAAGAAGAATGGTCTGAAGAGTCCCTCCAGATTGCAGAGTGGCTACAGACACTACAACGGCCAAAGGGAATGAATGCGTCCCAATACCATCGGTTTCGAGCTAAGGCATTAGGTTTCATGGTCCAAGACGGCTATTTATTCAAGCGAATGGCAGCCAACCAGCCAGTACGGCGAGTAGTTGATGATCCCAAGCGACAGAGGGAGATTCTCCACGCGTTACACAATGATAGCGGTCATCGTGGCAGAGAAAGCACTTATCAGAAGGTTCGAGCGCGATACTGGTGGCCAAGGGTTTGGGAGGATGTCAAGGACTGGTGCCAGAGATGTGACCCATGTCAGCGAGCGGCTGAGACTCGGATAGGTGAGGAAACGACGGCAACCCAGCCCATGGGGCTCTTCCAAAAATGGCACATTGACACCACATACATCTCACGGAGAGGTAGTGGTAAATGTGCGTTGGTTCAAGCTCGAGAGTCAGTTTCGGGTTGGGTGGAAGCTGAAGCTGTGGTTGAAGTGACAGCGAGGACTGTTGCTAGCTTTGTCTACCGCAATATCATCACTCAATGGGGCTGTATGGAGGTTATGGTCAGTGACAATGGCCCAGAGCATCAGGAGGTCTTTAGGGAGCTTATGAAGAGGTTTAAGGTGAAGCACGTTACAATCTCACCGTACAATTCGCAGGCCAATGGTTTTATCGAGGTCGCGCATCGCATGTTCATTCTTGGCCTGAGAAAGCTCACTGCAGGCTTTGCCAAGGGCTGGGACAAGCATCTCCCAGCACTCCTCTGGTCAGAAAGAGTCACCATTTGCGATGGGATTGGGATGTCGCCGTTTCATTATGTTGTTGGTTTCGACGCGGTGTTGCCGGTGGAGGTGGAGGTCCCGACCTGGAGGACCCTGCCTTGGTATAAGGTCCAAACACGTGACGAGCTCCTAGCTCTACGAGCTCGCCAGATCGAGCGACGCGATGAAGATACACAGGAAGCGCAGGCGCGGATTGTCCGGTTCCGTGAGAAAGGACGAGAGCTTTATAATGAACGCACGAATACTCGATTGCATGCATTAGAAAAGGGGGATTTGGTGTTGGTACACAATACACCATTGAACAAATCCCACTCTGACAAGCTTGGATTTCGATGGCTTGGGCCATTTCGTATTCAGGAAGCTCTTGGAAATGGCTCCTACAAAATTGAGGAGCTAGATGGCACAGCATTCCGTTATCCTGTCCACGGGAACCGGATCAAGATCTATTATAAACCGCTGCCTCTGCCAGATGAGACCTCGAGCGCGCAAAGTACCACCTCAGTGTCGGAGGACGAGGGAGAATCCATGGGTCACAGAGATGATGACGATTGGAGACTGCAGGACCTTATCCCAGAGGGGGAGTCATTTGCAGTCGTCATCTGAACGCAATTTCAGGAGTTTTCCACACGTTGCTACCTCTACCGATGAGGGCATCTGCTTTCAAAGGGGGGGGTAGTAGTGTGTGGTGGATTCAACACACAGCTACGGAACGATTTCAACAATTAGATTCCATGTCATTCATTATTTGTATATTTCATATGTTGCACTTACATTCTACCTGCTTTGTTTTTGGATTTTTGGCACTAAATTGATAGCTGGGAGCTACCGGAGGTTTGATGTTCAGGACCGTCATACAAAAGTATGAAGGAAAATAGGAACCTACAGGATGGTGGGAGGCATCAGTGCCTTCATTGAAAGGGCAACAACTGGGGGGGATTCACCTCCGTCAACCGACCTCAGGAAGCCTTTCGTCGTCGCCACAGAGGAAAAGACAAGGCATACCATGCGCCTTGGCACGCGAAGCGGAGGAGGACGACCCCAGAAATTGCAGAGAAACGGGACATCGATCTGGACACTTCATCGAAAACAAACGCGGGGCACAAGGGGAAATAGCTCGGAGAGAGGCAATCGTGGATACCATGAAGGCACGAGAGCATCTGGAGCACCTAATCAATGGAGAGCAGGCTGAGGCTGAAAGGAGTAGTCTTCTCGGAGACTCAGAGGTACTACGCGTTGAAGATGCTGACCACCGGGCAAACCCAAGGGCTTTGCTTGAAGATATTGCTGGAGGAACAGGGTTCAAACGGTTCTACGTGCAGCTCGGTCCTGAGGCTGGGGTTTGGAAGGTCTACAAGGTTGTGGCATAGGAGTGACGAGGGCGTCACGACTCTAGGGGGGGTAGTATGTGCCGGGGGCACTGCGAAACCCCGGATCTCCCATATTTCCTATCTCGGAACACCGTAGAACCGCGGACTCCGACATACTAATGTATGGTGGAGCCCACGGCCGGAGTACTTAATGGAGGGTTCCCTCCCAGATAGTTACGGGAAAGAGAGCATTCTTTTGGTTTCTAGGTTGCTTCACTAGTATCGTTATCGTCGTATAGAGCGGAGCGAGGCTCCTTCGTCGTTGTGTTTCCTTTTATCGTTATATCGTTTTCTTGCTAAGATCGTTCGGTGCCGTGTGGTATAGCGGCATCGCCTTGGTATATCCATTCCTGAGATCCCTCGATCACAACCCGGTTCCTGTCGCAGGGAACAACGCACGTACGCCCCCCTTTACACTAGGTGTTGTTGTTGTTGTTGTCTTCTTCCTCTTGTTTGCCAGTGTTGTTTCATTCATTCTTTCTCTCCTTCTTGAGTTGTCCCCCTGGTCAGTACCTCAACCCGCCATGCTTCCAGAGCTGCACTGGCACTAATAGCGTCCGGATGGGATGGACCTAGTTGTTGGTTCTGGAGCTGAACACATGTTTCAAGCATGGATAAAGCTTCTGAATATCGCCCAAGACCCTTTAATGTGTAAGAAAGATTGCACATGCTGGTCAGTGTGTCAGGATGCTCTGGCCCCAGCACTGTCTTGGATGTCTCCATTACTTGTATGTCCAGCTGTTCTGCCTCTTTCCACCGTCCTTGGTTCCGGAATGTTGATGCCAGGTTGGCCATGCTGGTCAGCGTGTCGGGATGCTCTGGCCCCAGCACTGTCTTCCTTAACTCCATCACTTGTATCTCCAGCTGTTCCGCCTCTGTCCACCGTCCTTGGTTCCGGAATGTTGATGCCAGGTTGGCCATGCTGGTCAGTGTGTCAGGATGCTCTGGCCCCAGCACTGTCTTCCTTGACTCCATCACTTGTATCTCCAGCTGTTCTGCCTCATTGTATCGCCCATCAAGATAGAGACACAGCCCACATTCTGCAAGGAGATTGACCCTATCCTGTCCGTCCTTGTCAACAAGATCAGATTCCAGCACACAGAGGGCATGTGGCAGATACAACCTCCAGAAAACTCTGTTATGATGACCACTGCCTGCAAACACTTCTGCTAGTCTTGCAATGACTCTGCTGGTCCAAGAAGCAAGTGACTCTTCTTTTTGAAGCCAGTTCCGTGTTGCCAAATGCACTAGCTGATGGACATCAATGGCCTGATCAGCTGTCCGCTTTGTAATAAAGTAATAAGCATTGAGTGTCCCCTTGGCATCCACCTCTTTCTTCCGTGATGGTCCCGGTGGGAGAAGAGATAGGGGAATATCTTTTGGATGGATGCATGCTACAAAGGAGAGGTAGTCAGCTGCAAGGGGATCACGCTGACGCATCTGATTAAATGAAATCAGCCATGTCACTGCCACTGCATTCTTGGAATTACGGTATCTCCAGTCATCCTCAAATTCTTCACTAAGAAGTTCAATCACATCCTCTTCCCGTTCTTTCAGTAGCAACAGATAATCACCCAAGGTAATTTGGTTGGCATTAATGTATGCTGCGGCCTGAACAATGGCCAGTGGGAGGTACGTGAGCTGTGCAAGCAGGGCTTCCTTATCTTGCTGGCTGTTTATGAGGCTCTGATTGACCAGATATTCCTGCAACAGCTGTGTAGCAGCAAGTTCATCCATCTGCAGCAACTCTACTATGTTTCGACCAGCAAGTTGAGTAGCCATCTTGTAGTTACGTGTTGTAAAGACAATGGATCCTTGTGGACTTCGTGGGAGGTAGTCAATCAACTGACTAGAACCCTGCTCACGCTGACTAGTCCACATGTCAACATCATCAGCATTGTCAAACACCAGTAGCCAACGGCCAGTGCTCTCGCTGCTCAGGCGGTCTTGCACAAGTCTCTTGATGTCAACCTTGTTGTCGACCTTGTTGTCACATCCAACTATGTTGAGATGTTTGGCAAGGTTGAGGTATGCCTGCTCCAGGCTCTCCAGATTGGATGCTGGCATCCAGATGACTGAGCAATCTTTATACTTGGCCCTTGTGCGATATACCAGCATAAGTGCAAGCTGTGTCTTACCAACTCCCCCAAGCCCTGTGATGGCAGCCTTGACAGTTCCATCTTGGGACAGCATTTCTTCAAGTGTAGCCAGTTCAGACACACGGCCAACAAATCGGCGGTTTTGTTCAAATGGTACGATCCAAGCTGGGAGAGGAGCTTCATGAGCATTAGCATACTAGGTACCATCAGGATAGGCATGGATGATCTACCTTCTGGACAGTGGTATGCATCTTTCTGCTTTAGATTCTTATCAATCTTCCTCTTAAGACGAGCAACAGCCTTTTCTCTCCCCTCACCATATGAAAGCCGCATGTCAATATCGAAAATGCCAAATAGAGAGTACGCCCAGTCTTCTTCACGCGTTGTCTTGCGGGTTTCTGCCCATTTGAATCGTTCATCAACACTGAATTCACAGAGTGGTGTTCCGTTCAGTGCTTGAATAGCAATGCCAGTTCTCTTGTGAATTTGTTGCTCAAGAGATCTCTTATCACCAATTCGCTGGCCATCTTGGGAGAAAAATTCAACTGATGTTGGGGCAAGAAGCTCTTGGAGGGTCCAGCCGCGAGTGAACCATCTGCTTGCTAAAAAAGCTGATTGCCAAAGCGGTGGGGAGGAGAAATTGCTTTCATTGCCATTCAGAACTGATACATCAGACAAGTACACATAACATCGAGTGGCATCTCGGTACCAACGATACATGGAGTTGATGGCCTCCTGAAGCTCAGTGCTGTTGGACTTATCAATGCAGCATGTGTCCACCCAGAAGAAATCAAGGCCATGGCTTGCTGCAGTTTTTCCGCAGAAGCGGATCTTGTCATACCCAGCCTTGGTCTTTGCTGTGCCTTCCTGAATGTCTTTGAATGTTACCTCATCATTACCCCAGGTATGGGAAAGGATTGCATATGAAGGAGGCTCATGGAGAAATTCAGTCAAGTGGGGTGTTCCATGATCTTTGAGACATAAAAGGCGCATTGTTTTGCAGTGTCAGACACACCTGGACAGCAACAGCAGACTAGCAAGGAGTTGTGTGAAGACAGCCACTCATTTCAAAAATAGGAAAAGGGACGTGGTGATACTGAGGACACCTCAGTGAGAGCCGCAGGAGAAGCGGGGCAGGGAGGAAGGCACCTGCACAGCCCCCTGAGGTGGCGGCGTGGCAGGAAGGCAGACACTCTAGAGGCCGGCGGAAGATACATGCATAGCAGCGCGCTCCAGTGGCTCAATAGGCGCCTTGTGTCAGGGCCCTTGCCATGTAGACCAGGACGAGCACGTGAGCTTCCTTACTTGGATTAGCGTGGCGCGTGGATAGGAGTACGTCGTCCAGCTTCACGTAGACCTCTTCCTTTTTCCTTCCTCTTCATGCTTGAAGTTCTCGTCGATAGCTGCCTAGATAGTCGAATAGCATCCTATTCATCGTCTAGTTGAGTTCCGTGACACCTTGCATGAGATGCACATAAATTTCGTCCCTATTTTCTTGCTGCACTGTTGTCGATATGCGGCAACGCATCTTTATAGGCTGCATTTTCACGGCGATACGCTCAGTGGGTGTCAGGGCCCTTGCCATGTAGACCAGGACGAGCACGTGAGCTTCCTTACTTGGATTAGCGTGGCGCGTGGATAGGAGTACGTCGTCCAGCTTCACGTAGATCTCTTCCTTTTTTCCTTCCTCTTCATGCTTGAAGTTCTCGTCGATAGCTGCCTAGATAGCTGAATAGCATCCTATTCATCGTCTAGTTGAGTTCCGTGACAAAACCCAAGGCACCGCCATTTCGGTTTTCTCTTGACGAGGAGCCGCATCGTCTTGCAGACGTTTCGTCCACCCATGGGCGCAAAAAAGTAGGAAGATCTAGGGAGGGGCGGCCTTCCTCCAGAAATCGTATTCCCACTAAGGTCCCGTGCAACACCATCGATGAGCGAGAATGAGAAGTGGAACGCATTTTAGCTTCACGAATATCTAAAGGGAAGCTATAATATCAGGTTCAGTGGAAAGGATGTGATCCTAATCTCACCTGGTATCCAGCACGCGGGTTCAAGGGCGCTCCGTATAAGATCCAGAACTTCCATGGAATGTTTTCAGATCAACCCGGCCCCCCCAGGAGGTTGACAGAATGTCTGGAAGCTTGGGAGGCAGGGCAAGAACTTGACGATGTCCCAGATGATGACCTGCCAGAGTGACTGGAACCATCAAATACTACGAAGAGCAGTCCATGCTATCCAGATTCAGTTGTCACTTCACTGTATTGTCTCCAAATACACAACAACGCGTCTTCCCCGGCTGGACTCCCAAGAACGACGCGAAATCCAATTTGCGATCTGATAAAGGCTCGGTGGTGGATGGAAAACATGAATTGATCCTCTAAGCCAACAAGAACGCTGCAAATGCGGGTGTGAAAGCTGCAGCTGCTGAGGACAGCCATAAGATCTGGGCCAAAATCCTTCTTGATCCCGAAAATCCGGATGAGAACCAGGCTGCGGAGGATCTTCCTTGCATCCTTCAAGGAAAAGGACTGAAACTGTCAAACTGTTAGCATGGCTTCATCACTTCTGACTACTTGCCACCGTCGCTGTCCTGTCAACGAACTAGTCACTCAGCTCGACTCAAAACGTACCTCTACTCTCAATTGTAGAGCAGTCGATACATGTATGCTGCGCTATACACTGCTTCATCTACTGTCAAATGGCCACAGAGCATCTGCCTTTGCCGGCGTCATTTCACCAGACTGCCGTACTGACTCCATCCACTGACGATAGGCCTCTCTGTTTATTTCCTGCGCTGCTGCCCACAGCTTCCTGTCAGCTGGGAACCAGCCATCAGATGTCGTGTGCATTGACTCCTTTAGCCAATCTTTCAGTCGCTGCCGATTTTCAAACTCTTCCCACTGTCGCTTCTGTAAGTCCAACTCGGCCTGGCTGGGCTGATAAGGACATTTACCCGGGAGCTTGGCTACGTCCCAGAGTGATTGGAGGTCGAGAAGTTCCTGACGAATGGCGGGGATCCCGTCGCGCCAGGTCAGGAAACAGTAGTGAAAGATACGGAAGAAGATAGGGTCCAGGCGCTTGGGGGCGTGGGTCTTGGGGATTTTGTTTCGCAGAATTATATCGTACATTCGGTAGCAGATGGACATGTCCTTGCGTTGATTCTTTCGCGCTTTTTTTTCTTCTTCTGAAAGCGGATCCTCGCCGGGGATTGGCTCTTCTGGGTCCGTGTCGGGCGGTTTGAGGGCAAAGTCTGGGTCTTCGTGGAGATATGAAAAGGCTGGCTCGATGCCGGCTAGCTGCCAGTCAATCACCGCTGTTATTCTCTTAGGGTCGTCAGGGGAAATAAATATGTTTCGTTTGTTGTAGTCTGGGTGCATGAGAGTAGGCACTGATGACAAAATAAGGCGCTCATCCTCTGCAAGAAGCTTCATGATTTCACGGCAGATCTCGACAATTTGGCGATGCTCTTCCACCGTCCCTCTATAAGGGAGACGATCGGTCTTGGGAGCTTCTTGGGGTATCCGGGATAAGGCTGTGTCACATAATCCAGAAATGTATTCATTAAGGTTTGTCCCTGCTACAGATTAGTGTCTTAAGGTTGCCAAAAAGCAAAAGGGTAATGGCTCATACATGGACCTCTATTCTTGCTACCCTCATTCTGATATAATTCGTTCTCTCCAACCCCACAGTTGTAGAACAAGGGCGAGCAATGAGGGCCAACGCAAAACCTGCCCTCGGGATCAAGTGGCATCTTGAGCTTCTCGTCAATGGGCGCCGTAGTATAATAGATATTGCCAAAAGCTGGAAAGTCGAGAGACATCAGCTTTTGGGTAATTGTCACCAGTGCCTGGGTGCAATCCAGATGCTCAACGGTGTTCAGCTGAGGCCAGCGTTCATGCAGTAGCACACCCTTGGCATGCTCTTGGATGATGTACTCAGTCCCTGCCGGATTTGATGGGTCATCGCTCCATGCCAGGATGTCTGGGATAGGAACTTCTGGGAGCTTGGATTTCACTGCCTATCATATTAATGCCATCGTCACAATCTCACAATCGTAATGTGCATTTACAATACTCAACAGTGGCAACCTCTGAGTGGACCGTCAGTCACGGTGCACCAGCCACCGGGGTCGGGATCTTGGCCACAACCTGGTCGCCAGTGTCAAGTTTAAAAATGAAGACGCGATTGTAACCCCCCTCCTTCTTTTCATAGCTAATTATTCTTGTGGCATCCTTGATGGCATCCAACGCAATCTGGCTCAATTTTGAAAAATTGAAGTCAAGCTGGCGAGCTTGACGTTGCTCTTTGTCGCGGTGGAGCCAGTGGCCATCAGTGTAGGCATAAGGGTCTTCACCTATTGTAAGACAAGAGAAAGCTCGCTAGCAGGCACAACATCTGGCACCTGGTATGCATACTGGATGACTTACCTTTCAGTTGGGGCAATGCAGCCTTCACTACCTTGCTCGTTGTCAAATATGACTTGCTGTGGGATGAGCCCATAGGGAGTGGGCAAATGCGGCGGAAGAGTAGTCTTGAGGATATTCGTAGTGCGTTGGAGAAGATGCCCATGATGTTGAGAACTCCCTCATCCACGTCGCAATGGAGAAGGCGAGTTCCGTCTTGACCGCAGTCGAGGACGAGAAGAGCAACATGCGGTCATGTGACGAGCGCACGCTTGTTGTCAGCTGATTGGGCTGCTATACTCCCGCATAACTAGCCTTCCCTACGTCGATATCCTTTATTTGGCAACATTCTCATGGTAAATGTGGAACCTAATCCACTCATTCATCATTCTGTTGGCGCTGAGGTGGGGCCGCTCTTTGGACGCTTACAACCGCGCTGGTAGGTAGATCAAACCAAAAGGAAGAGTTCCTCTCCAATGCCTCCGCCCCTGCTGACCTACAGCGTTTCTTTCGTGTGACATCAGTGAGCGGTGCAATACGGGCCATCCATGTCTTCCTTGCGACCGGCCATAATATTGGATTCATTAAGATATGTGATGAACTTGGACACTCCTGTCGCTAGCGTGTCCCATGCTGTACAGGATAATTGCATCTCATGCCAAGATTAAATTGGTACTGGCGGAATTGAGGAGTTACATTGGAAGCAGGGTATAGTGGCCTTCAGGATCCGAATGACTGCAAGAAAAATTAGTGTCGAACAGACAAGATAGAATAACCACTCAATATAAAGTTCCTTTTTGGCTCTACCTTACCTATCTAGACACGATCGAGAGAACTGCAAGCTTAACTGAGAGTTGACTACAAAAAATGGCCACCAACGACAAGTTTGAGCTTTACGACCTTCGCGTGGAAGTCGTTTGCCCACCTGGCAAAAGAATTCTTTGCGGAGCTAAAGATGGTGATTGCTTTTTTCTGCAAGGCGAGATGCTCTATCTGCCACCCAACCAGGGCTTCAGTATATACAGTCTAGGTGAGCTCCTTGGTCAGATGTATAAGCAACTGCTTAATCAACAATTTCAGCCTCAGTACTACCGCTTCTAGCAGCGAAGCAACGGCCCACGGACTCTAACGATTGGATGACGACAGATGCTTGCGTTGCCTGTCCAGATCCCAACTGTCCTTCTCAGTTGAAGATAGTCGGAGAAAGAAAACAGATTTTCCATCATTCGGATACAACAGCAGTACCTTTAGGTGGAGGAGAAGGGGAATATAGCAATAGCCAGGGCAATTAATGCAACCCTTATATTAAGATAATGAGGGCGGGATGTAATCGGCTTTTGTTATTACGGATTTCTGATAGGTATTCGAATATTGACCAGTGATTATTAGGACATATCTTGTTTCCAGGGGAGGGGAACGGTGCGTTTCAATCAGCCCATTCGTTTTATTCGCCCAGAGCAGGCATGACTCCTTGTTGACAAGAGGCAGTAATTTCTCTCATATTACGGTGAATCATGCAAAGAAGATGCCCTCCTTGATACCAAATCCAGCATGCGCGAACATATTGTTCCAATTGTCATTGGGTTCTAAGAGCCAATCGAGCGAAACCATTTGTGATGCATTTTGACCTGCATCGACTGAAGTCCCAGATGAGTCTTCAACTTACATAGGTGCTGGGTGTTCCATCACTCTGTGTTGTGGAATATGCATGTAACTCAGGGAAGAAGGGCAGAATGAAACTGTATCGACTACACGTACGTAGCCTACTAAGGAACGGATGCCATTCAGATCTTGTCTCTATATCTTTTTCTCCATACAATCAGGGGCTCGGATTCTCAGGGGTCAGAGAGGGAGCCAAGCCGCCATACCACGTGACCTTTTCCATATCAGTATGGGGAACATTAAAGATGCGTGCTGCCTCACGTACATTGCAAATTTTGCCTTTTTGAATATCTGATATTGCAAGTAAGATTCTCCCCTCTTGCTCAGCTGAATCTTTTGAATTTTTATGAGCTTCTGGAGGCATGGTGGGTTGTTGAATTTCCTCACGTTTTTGTGCATCACCAAAACGCGTAAGGTGGCCCCGTTCGGTGGTGGGCTACATTAGAGCTATTTTTCAGCCAGTATTAACCAAATCTTTCTGTAGTCCATAAAATAAATATACTGATTTACTTATTTAAACCTTGCTTCGCTCCCTCCCTCATCCCCGGCTCCTCCCAGTCCGGCAGCAGCCACTACATCGTGCCTGCGACTCCACTGCAGATGTCAAACTGACCTTCTCCGGCTTGAGCTACTCCATCTCCCCGAAGGACTATGTTGGCGCTCGCTCCGGCTCTGGTTCCGGCTCCAATTGCCTCTCCACCATCGTCCCACAGAAGACCTTTAAAGACGCAGATTGGCTCGTCGGTGACATCTTCCTCAAGAACGTCTACACCGTGTTCGATTATGATGCGGATCGAATCGGGTTCGCTCCCCGTGAGGACTCGATATCCAGCAGCAAAAACACCACGTCCACATCCACGTCGGCTTCTTCTTCCACTGGATCTGGAACTGAAACTTCCGTCTCAAAGACTGCTGTATCCACGGCGGCAGACGCTACCAGAAGCGTGGATGCGTCCTCGCAAAAGTCCCAGGGAAGTATTACTCTAGTGACAGGTCATGTTTGGGCTATACTCGCCGTGTTGTCAATCATGTTGAG
The DNA here is from genome assembly GCA_025999795.1 of Monascus purpureus. NCBI lineage: Eukaryota > Fungi > Ascomycota > Eurotiomycetes > Eurotiales > Aspergillaceae > Monascus > Monascus purpureus. The sequence goes on from AP025348.1 coordinate 28,229, forward strand.
TTCTGACTGACGTGTTTTGTTTTGTTTTCTTTTTTCCTTTTTTTTTTCCAATGTTTTAAATTAATCCGGGCAAATTCTACATTCGCTACTTCAGACTTCAGACATACGTACATACGCGCATTTTCCACTCGTTCAGGATATATAGGTTAAAGGAGTCTGTCAATTTTCTCTCTTTCTCTTTCTTTCCTCGCGTACAAGCGTGTATAGAGCATCGTGTTCATGCATTAGATACACTCTTATGTGCTAATATCAATAACCATCACAGCACCTTGTCGGCAATATAAGTGTAAGACTTTGGATAAGACTCTACACAAACAGTACCGTCAGTAAATGTTTCCTTTTTGAAGGGGAAAAAAAGGAAAAGAAAAGAAGTAAATACCGAGGATAGACCGATCAAACTCATCAACCCTGTTAAATCCCGCAACGGCCATGAGAATGTCCAAATCGGCCAAAAGGGACCTCATAACATGCCTCACCCCGTTCTCCCCCATAATACTCAATCCCCACACCCACAACCTCCCGACAAAGACGAATTTGGCTCCCAGCGCAAGGGCCTTGACCACATCGCTCGCACCGCGCACCCCGGAATCAAACATGACGACGAGCCGGTCCCCAACCGCATCGACGATATTCTCCAGCGCATCCAAACTGGCAATGGCGCCGTCCACCTGGCGTCCGGCATGATTGCTCACCACGATCCCATCGACGCCGTACTGGATGCACTTCTCCGCGTCCTGCACCGACTGGATCCCCTTGATCACGAACGGGCGGCCGTGCGAGATCCGCTTCCACTGCTCTATCAGCCAGGGTATTTTATCCCATGACCACGCGCGGCCGTGCCAGACCGAGTCGATCCATTTCGTTGACGCCTCGACCGGTTGCGTCTCGATGTCGATCCCTGCCTCGCGGCAGCGTTTCTGGAAGACGGGGTCCGAAAGACCTAGTCCTCCGCCTATGCCGCGGTAGAAGGCATAATTGGATGTTGCGACGTCGTCGTGGCGCCAGCCCAGCTGGACCGTGTCGACCGTGAAAAGGAGGACGTCGAAGCCGGATTTCCACGCGCGGTTCAGGAGTGAGAGCGTTAGTTCGTCGTCATGCGGCATGTATAGTTGGTAGAAACGGGGCGAGTCTTTGCCGTTTGCGGCTGCCACGGACTCGATAGGCATGCTGCCCGCCGTGGAGAGGCTGTAGGGGAGGTTGAGCTCGCCGGCGACTTTGGCTACGGCCAGCTCAGCCTGTGGGTGATAGATGCGATTGATTCCTATCGGAGCAAAGCCGATCGGGGCCGAGACATGGTGGCCGAAGATGGTCGTTGTTGTGTCGCGCAGGTTGGTGTCGATCAGCTGTCGAGGGATGATGCGGTGACGGTAGAAGGCTTGCCGGTTGGCAAGGTGCGTGGCGGACATGCCTGCATTCGACGATGCATAGTACCTGCTCTCGTTAGTGATTTGAGTTAAGGTATAGATAGCTTCACAGAAGAGCGGCGGAGAACGTGCCATCCAGCCTCCCCCAATCTCTCCCTCGCCCTCTCTTCCAGTTTCTCAGGGTCTGCGAGATCTGCTTAGCGGAATATGTCTAGGCCAGGAGTACGCATGCATACCTGTGTTGAAAGGCGGCACTTCGCTTTCGTTCACCTTCCAAAAGTTCTCTCGCTGATACGATCCCCATTGCGGCGTGCTCCGCAGGGGAATGCTGGGATTGGAGAGGTCAGACATGCTTGTATCGCTTTGGCCCGTTCAATTGTGCTTTCTACATCATGTAGAGCGCCGCAGATACATTTGAATTGCCAGGGCTTCCAACGTGGCATGACTTCACTGTGATGAAAGAACGAAATCTGGCAGGACTGATGTCATTGATCTTCATTTTTATCATCCAAAACTGGAATTGCCCAGTGTACATCAGTACATTAATTTCCGGTCCAGACAACTGCCAAAACAACTCTATACATAGCTGGCGTGGCGCGTGTATGTGTCACCACATGAAAACTATCAACAAGAAACCAAAATGCTATGGACCGCAATGTATGCTATGGACCATAAAGTCTCCTCTCTCAATCCGATGGCTGGGATGCTTTGCCTGGAAACAATGGAATGCATGCCAACACCACTGTTGGTAAGGGTCTCAACCCATGCACAAAAAAAGCTCCAGAAAATGGAAACGATCATCATGGCTTCCAACCAGAAGCTAAATCACAAATTGTAAAGACTGGATGGCGGTGACGGCGTGAAGAGGTAATCAATATACGGAGAATGCTAAGTACGATAGTACGGAGGAGAACGTAGGGTCCTTATGGTGTAAGAACTAATCGCTGACTTCGTTATGGTGTTGCGGAGGTCAGCTCCCTAAGTGCTAAGTACACGTGATGTTGTGTGGCCTGAGGCTTGTGCCTTTGCAGCCTTACATATACACGCCTGATGAAGAGTCTCACGCGAGCTGTACCGCCAGCACGTGACTGCCAAGACCATCAGTAATCCACAACAGCTCGCGCGACCACGAGAGCATATGAGGCACAATGCCGCAAAAATCTAGGAGGCATCGACATTCTTCCGAATGTGGCAGAAGTTTTTGCGGCGGGTCCACTTTTAATTGTCCTCAGCTGAATTCTGGAGAGGTAGTCCAGCGAGTAAAATACCAACGCCAACTCCATGGCCGCCTTTCGTCTAGTGGGAGCCGTCCGAAATACTACCCGTGCCAATAGTATATTCCGGTTGCACCACGAATTATATGGTAATGAAAACTTTTCATAACCCACTCTTCTGGGTATCAGCTATGTGCTATTTCAGTGTCGTCAGAATCCAGATACCTGCATCGTGCGGCTCATGTGCGCCAAAGCGTCTTCAATCAGTGTCTTCTCCCCTTCATCTGTACACGCTGCTTTCGCATCCTGCAGACCCTGCTCCCAGACATCCCACCTCTCTCGTTCGTACCCCTTCCAGCCCTTCTGAGCGTACTTCTCACTTCCGGGTCCGGCTCCTGAGGCCTCGGGGTATGTGCGACCGCTCTGAACATTGGCCCACAGCCGGTCCGCGGCGTAGATAAACCACAGGCATGCGGCTCGCAGGGCAACCGTGCCAACCAGTGTCTTGGGAGGACAGTCCCCATTTTCAAGTGCCTTTTGCATCGTCCACAGTGCTCGAAGAGATTTGTCCAGGGGATGGAAGAGGACTTCCTCGCCAGGAGACGGGTGGTGAACATCAGTGGCTTGGCTGAGTTGCGCGAGAAACGCGTTCAAATTGGCCCACCGCTGTTGTTCCTTGCGGTCCATCCGAGGGTCGCAGGGATCTAGATGCAACCGTGTCTTTATTGGTGATATGAACAAGTGTAGACGCAGGCTGGGAATCAACTACCTTTGTATTCACCTCCGAATTCGTACCATGTTTCCAGCTCGGTGTAGCCAAACGACGGTAGATCCGTCCAGAGGGTATTGCCCTGGATTTTCTGCGGCTCGCCCGTTGACGGATTAATCACTGTCTGCCTTTGGAGTTTTGAGATGAACTCAACGAGCTTGCCGTGCTTGATGGGATCGAGGCGCTGAACCAGTTCCATGAGAGCCAAGGAGACGTTATAGTCGACAAGACCGGCGCCTTGGAGGGAGTTTGGACCATGCGCGGCGCTGGCCGCCATTGTCATGGTCATGACTTTCTGCAGAGCGTCATCAACTGTTGCATCGGGTTTATTTACGACCTGGTCGAGGATCTTGAACTCTTCTGAGGCCACTATCTTCTCAATGAAGGCACTGTTCACCATGACGGCGATTAAGTTTGCGATTTTGCGAAAAGTTGAAAATAATAAAAAGAAAGAAAAAAGAAGAAAGAAAGAAAGAAAAAACAAAGAAAAAACAAAGGAAGAAGGAACAGCAGTCGCTCGATCTTGTCCGAGCTCCCCTCACAGTAGCAGTAGTGCTTACAGTGCTCCGTAGTTGGCCTGGATTTACTCCACTGTTCCATCATTAGTCAATTTATGTTAATTGACTAGTTAGTAGTTAACTAGTTCCAGTAGATCGCATTTGACCATTGGGGTTTTATGGTGCTTATGGAACGTCACTTAGGCCACCAACACGACTTTGTCCCCGATGCTAAGTTGCATCTGGCATGCTACAGTAATTTCAAATATATGCTTCGGTATCTGCCATTACTATAAATCCGATGCAATTTTGACGAGACAAAGAACAATTTATCTAACTAAACTACAACTACTGCAGTACGTCTAATTCCCTTCATCTTTCCCAGAAGCCGGACTACTAACTAGTTAGTAATACTCGCTTATCTAACATGGGAGACCATCGCAAATGCATTTGAAAATGACCACGCTCATATCCGTAAATCTGAAAGACAAACATCGGGATTATTCGAGAAGATCACAAGCGTTGATTCGATGTGCCTGCTTCACTTGCACAACGCGTGGGTCAAAGTCTAGGGTTGTGGAAATGTCGGTAGCTGAAGGCTCTCAGGTTATGCTTAGTACACATAGCATAGTCTCGTGAAACCCATAGCAGTTCTGGAGGAGGGTTGCATGAGCAGCAGGCTCTGGCTCACCGTCGTGTTCGCAGCGGGGTTGGCAGACCCTAAAGCCCTATCTGTCAAATCCCTGCAGCTGGGACTGCCAATAACTCTGCACTTCAGCGGAATCAGTCTTTGCAATATGGCTGACGAAGGATCGGAATGGGGACGCAGGAAGCGACTGGCCCACATAAGCCTGTTGGCTCAGTATATAAAGCGTTATGGGAGACCAGGGCAAATTTGGTTCTGTTACTGGGAACAGGCATCCTATGCGCCAAATGGAGTAGCAGCTTGCCCAGTGAGAACTCCTGCTCAGAGAACAACACAGCATAGTCGTCCATGTCTTCTACTGCGCTCCAAATATCATTTTCACCGAGTACAACTTGGAACAGCGACTGTCCTGAACCAGCCAGCTCCTCGGAATCATGTGGGCCTGAAGTACCGCATTCCAGGCAGACTGAAAGCGAGAAATATTGATGTCTGTGGAGAGGGTATATATGAATGCTGCAATAAACGCTCCGCCGCCGTGCTTCGTTTGTGGCGTGATCATAGTTGGTTTACACGGTGTATATGATAAGTATGCGTGTCTGGGGATAATTGGCTGTGTTTTCTAACCTCTTGAGGGGCCTAAACATAGCAGGGACTGGCCATATCGGCTGCTTCATGTTCATCCTAGCACTAGATCCTATTTGGAGATCATCTGTAGTATTACTTTGACCGTCAACCCACGCCGTAGCGACTAGAACCACCCCAGTCCAAGTCCACTGCAACGACCAGCTTTGCATCCCTCACAGAGATGGCGATTGTGTGGTCCCTTGCTCTCACCCGAGTAAAACGGTATGTCCAACCTTATCCCATTCCATTTCTTGATCCGATAGGCGACTCGGTCCGCATATGAATCGTCTAGCAGTGGCCGGCTGAGATAGTTGCAGCTCTTGCAGCGCTGGTGATATACCCGAGCATTGTATTTGTCGCCAGGGTACATTCGTATCGTGATGGCAATCTTCTTGCTGGACCATCCGTTCGAGGCGCACTTGCGGTTCCGACAGAGAAATCGGCCCATGACGGTCGTGTCGTAGTTCTTGATCGGACCTTTATCATCATCAACTTCGTGGAAGTGAAAGTAAAGATCGTCTTCTTCCAGCAGGCGTGATACATCGTCATGGAGCTTAGGGTACATGGACGAGTTTCCGACCGGTTTTGATTTTCTCGCCATGTTGAATGTAGCAGGAAACGGAGCTGGGAGGCTGATCATGAAGAAGTAACCTGGAAAGAGACACAGGAAAGGCACTCATTAAATAGCCCAGAGCGGCGCTTTCCCCTCCCCCTGGGCAATTATTACGCGGCGTAGAGGGATGATGGGCAGAAGCACGAAGATGCAAGGCTGGAAGGCTGCCATAGCGTTCTGCCTCTAGGATGCATAGGTGGAGGAGGGTAGCTGTTGGCGTGAACCTGGCGCGTTATGGATCGCCTCACTGATGCCATGCAGTCCTGCAGCCTCCTGCGGGACAGTTAGGCAGAGACGCATTTTGTCCAACACCAGGCAGACTCGTTGACGTAGGGCATCCCACATAGTTGTCGGGCATCAGAAGCTGGACAGAAGCGCCTGGGGCAAGGGATGTAGCTGGATCACCCACGCTCACCCACCAGGCCAAAAGACCAGCACTATCCGCGCTCAGCGGATGGCTAGTTAACTAGAACCCACCTTGCTTAAGTACGCACTGAGGAATCCTGTATAGCGCTGCCACTGCTTGGCTGTGCCGGCGCTCACTGTTTCCGGCACGCATCTCGTGGCGTCCAACGTTTGGTTCGGGCGTTCCGTCGGCCCTAAGACAGCTCGTTTTGTGCTGTTCGTGAGGGTAAGATAGATTCCGACAGAGAAAGAAACGTAACCTGTCCTGTATGTCATGTATGTCATGTATGCATGTCTGTGTATACATGTCTGTATCAACCGGACAAGAATGACCCCACAGATTAAATTAACTGGAAAAGAATGTCCGTAAAGATGCCAGTTTCATCCCCACAACCGTGCGCCGACCCCGCAATCCGCCGCAGATTTCGGCTTCAACGCGCCTCCACATGGACGAGCACCACGAGCACCACGAGCACTACAATCACTACAAGCACTTCCAGCAAACCCCCAGTACAAGTGTTTTGCCCGGACAGGGACAAGCCACGCCATGCCCACCACGCGTGTTCCATGCGATCAATGCCGACACCGTCGGGTTCGCTGCGACGGCACCACGCCTTGCCTCCACTGCCAGCGGTCCGGGCTGTCGTGTCGCCGGGACTACGTCCGCAAGCGTCGCGGCCCGAAATACGGCAGTGGAATGAAGATTGCGGCGCTGAGAGCTGCAGAGTCGTTGGAACGCGCTCTTGCTGGGACGGCGCTCCAGCCAGCATCAAATATCGCCAATATCACCGATCGACGACAGCAGCCGCAGCAGGAGGCGCGGCCACCGTTGGATGCGTGCAGTGGCAATGACTTCTCCGAACAGGTATTGCCGCTGGTGAAGCGATGTGTTCGAGTGTACTTGCACCACATGTACCCCATCATGCCCATCATCCGGCCAGCTGAGCTCCACGCGATGCTCGATCGGCCGCGGAAAGCCAACGAGACCAGTATGCTCCTCGCATTGTGCGCCTTGGTGACCACGTTCATGTGCGGCCGCAGCGAGTCCATCCTGGGGGACGATCAATGGCGGCCCGTTGCTCAATATTTCCTGGGAGAGAGCATCGCGCTGCGGTCCTGCTACGGCCATATCGAGGACGACTCGGTTTTTACTCTGCTGGCATCCTTCTTCGTGTCCACGGCCTACTTTGAACTGCACTATGTCCGTCTGTGCTGGTTCTATCTGCGTGAGGCGATTACGCTTGCTCAGGGGCTGGGACTGCATACCGAGGAGTTCTACCTGCAATTTGACAATGTTGAGGCTCTCTACTACCGGCGGATCTACTACATACTCTTTATCACGGAGAGGTCTGAGTCCCCTGCATGTATGCATTCCGATTTTGCCCATGTATCCTGACCACGTCCAGGTCATTCGCAATATCGCAGCACAAACCCGTTCTCTTGACGCAACCCCTTCCTCTCCCCATCGGGGCTCCAGAAGACGAGCGGTCGGAGATCGACGTGGGCTTCCGGCAGCTTATCCAAACCTACTCCCAGCTTGACGTGGATTTTATCAATTTTTGGAGTCGGTTCGGCTCCGCATTGTCAGCGCCTTCCAGCCTTCTTCGACCGCTGGACGCACTCCATCTGGAGCCTGTCCCGCACGGGACGGATGGTGTATCAGACACCCAAAAAGTCGACATCCTTGTCACCCGGCACTGGCTGCAACTGGTCTACTGGAAAAGCGCCCTCCATCACTCGCTGCTGTCAAGTGCGGCGCAAACACGATCCATGACCTTTGCTTACCCGGAGGACATTGCTCTCTCACTATTGCGGGTTCTATCCTCGGTATCTACCGAGTCCATCGAAGTTCACGGACTGGGAATTGTAGGTCTTATCTGCTTCCTCATTGCTTGCGTAGACTAATTGTCCCTTGTTAGTTTGAGAAAATCTTCGACATCGGCAGCGTATTGGCCGATATCATTCACTGTTCCATTAAACTAACCGGTCAAACGTGTGTCGTCTCGCAAAATATGGACCGACTCGACGCCATCCTGCAACACCTCTATCTCACGCCCAACTCTCGCGCAAAATATGCACAGGCCCTGCAGCCAAGGGTATCTAGCTGTTTTCTTCTCTGCACAAACAACATACCCATCGGCCTCACATGCCATTCCCCTGGCGCAAGGGTTTTGGAAGAACTAGAGGAAGGTGATCCAGCGTAGTTGTGCATTGCTCTCTGGTCGGTAGGCGTAGGTGTTGATGTATCTGTCTATTTAGCGTTCTCGTAATCTACTCGTGTCTTAATCTGTTCAGAAAAGTCTTATTTATGGAAGTCTCATTCATGTATATACATGTTCCTCTCCAAAGCTATCGTTTCAGTCAAGCATAAGTCTTGTACGCCATCATCAATCTTTCTTCGTAGCCATTTCAATACCACCCGGCAGTTCCTCGTGGCCTTGACCGGGATGAAATACATCAACCTCCGTCGAGCTGAACTTCCGTGCAGACACACGCTGCGTAAAAAGAATGTCCAGTTCCGCATACGTCCGACCCCGGGGTTCAGGAAGGCGGAAAAATACCCAGACGAAGCAGCAAAAACAGATACCTCCCCAAAAAAACGCAGATTTTGCACTCCAGTTCCATGACGTCTTCGTGAGCTGGTAGTTAATCAGGACGTTGACGACGATCCCCCCGACATTATAGAGATTGCGAGCGAGAACAACCGATTTGGCACGAAGACGGACGGAGGACAATTCGGCAACAAGTGAGTAGCATACGGGGCCGACGGTAAGATCATATGTAAACGTGAAGATGGAAAGCAGCGCACCGACCGCCCAGTTGGCATTGCTGTTGTCCCGGGGCGCAAGGGAGACAAACCCAATGATCATCTGAAAAGCGAATAAGGCAATGAGCCCATACGCATAGATCGTGCGACGGCCAACACGTGTCATGAGAAACCATGATAGGATCGTCCCTGCCGCTCCGAGCGCGTATTGGATTAGGGACATGTTGAATGACCAGCTTTCCTCAAGTCCTGCCGCGATGTAGAAAACGGTGGAATAGGCACTCAATTGGGATCCGCATATGACTTGGATTAACCACGTAAGGCACACAATCTCCGTACGACGCAGATTCGTTCCCTTAAAGCAATCCCAGTATGTCGTGCCTGCAGTTGCTTCCAGCTCGAGCCGGTTTGTGTGCTGGATCATGGCCAGGGTCGGCTCAATCCTGTCGCTCGCACGGTTCATGAGGCGAGAGAGGCTGTGGCATGCTTCTTCGAGTCGGCCTTGTCGCACTAACCACCAAGGGGACTCCGGGGCCAAAAGGCATATGATAATCAGAGGTATCGGCCAGATCCATTGGACAGAAAAGGGGATGCGGTATGCCCACTGGTCTGTGCGATCAAGGACACCACGCAGGACACCGGAGACGATGAACTGGCCTATGACCCAGCATAGGTTGACATATGTGGTCAAGTAGCCGCGCAGGGCCACCGGGCATACCTCGGAGGCGTAGGAAGTGGTGATGGTCTGAAAAGTACCCCATGGAATCCCACAAAGTATCTCCCCGACCAGGAGCATTTCTACATTTTGTGCGAAGAAGAGGATAAAGATGAAGCCCGCAATCATGACAAGGGCAGCGATGATCGTCCTGCGGTAGCCAAAGCGATCCTGGCAGAGACCGGTGATGAAGAGGCCGAGGATCTCTCCACAAAGCGCACCGTTCGAGAGGCCAGACTTCCATGGAGCAGGAATCACGTAGGACCCGTCGGATTGTAGTACACCGTATTTGCGGTTGAATTGGGGGAGGGCGTAGAAACTAGAAAGCAACATGGTAGCATATCCTTCCATGACCACTGCAGTGGACATGCCGACGGACCAGACGGCGGCCATGGGGTAGAGTCTGATGGCCTCAAAGAAACCCATTTCCTGCTCATCCTCCATCGCCTCGCGAGCGCCGTTCTTCTCAGGAAGTACCTCGGGGACATTGTCCGTAGGTTGCCCAGGTAGGGACTCTACATGACAGGTTTCCTGATCCTCTTTCATGATGCGTCAAGTCGAAGATGGAAAGAAAAGTCTTTCAAAGCCAAAACAAAGCTAGACGGAGAAAGGAGATGGCGTACCGTATACAGGCTCATGCTGACAAGTCAATCGTATATTTATAGTGCTTTCGCAGATTCATTTTGTCTCCTCGTGATGCCTCGACACGAATCATTCGGTAAGGAAACGCTGCACATGGCGAGATTCTGCGGGGACGTCCCCATGGGGGCAGATCCCCATGGACCGAAGATCGGGAAACACGAGGTCAGCGAAAAGCCAGCCATATCCGTGAGCCGATGAGGCATCGGCATCGCAAGAGATACTCGGGTGACGCACCGGTGCAACTTTATTCTGCATCGCTGCGCGGCTGGTCCAATCGCTGAAATTCTCGCTCAAAATTTCGCTCCATTATCCGCTGGAATACCACTGAGGATGCACATCGCAAGGTGGAGCGTTTCCTTCCCCATAATATCGCTGATTTATTCGCGAGATCGTGTCCCGGTCCTGCTTCTTGACGTTGATGACGATGAGCCCCGGATGGGAACAACGCATAGGCGACTCGAAGATCCGAACTCTGCTCCCCTAGAAATATCCAGCGTGTCCGGTCCCAAATGGAATCCCAAATACATCCTCATTCTCTCGCTCGCCGAGTCCTTCCTCTATCACTGTTCGCAGGCATTCGCCCCTCATGAACAGCTACGTCTTTCCCACGAAACCATTGGCCAACCCCAAGGCCATTGTCTCTGGACCAAATTATCGTTTTACAATCCTCACCGATCGCCTAGTCCGCTATGAATGGGCGGAAGACGGCCAGTTCGAAGATCGAGCCTCCACGTTCGCCATCAACCGTGATTTTCCCGTTCCAAATTACCGAGTTGTCGATAACGAGGATCTCCAGATTATCACGGAGCACTTCCACCTGAGCTATGACAAGAAACGATTCAGTCCCGGTGGTTTATCGGTCCATTTCAACGCCAGGAATACCAACTGGGGAGCTCCATGGCGGTTCGGAATACCAGCCCCCAACTTGGGGGGTACAGCCAGAACACTCGACCTGTGCGACGGACCGTGCGATATGGGCCAGGGAGTAATGTCGAAAGCGGGTTATGCAGCGCTCGACGACTCTAATTCGATGCTCTTTGACGGCCATGGCTTCGTGGCTGGCAGGCGCCCTGGCGATCGCATCGACGGCTATTTGTTCTGTTATGGCCGCGAGTACAAAGCCGCCATCAAAGCATTCTATGCCGTCTCTGGCAAGCAGCCCATTCTGCCTCGCTATACCCTGGGGAACTGGTGGAGTAGATACTATGCGTACCGGCAAGATGAGTATATCCAACTAATGGATGACTTCCGCGCCCGCGGGATTCCCATGTCCGTTGCTGTTGTCGATATGGATTGGCATCTTGTGTCCGAGGAGTGCGTTCCGCACTCTGGATGGACTGGGTATACTTGGAACAAGAAGCTGTTTCCGGACCCTGTGGAGTTTGGACGTGAGCTTCACAAGAGAAACCTTCAGATCACACTGAATGACCATCCGCATAATGGTATCCATTCTCATGAGGACTACTACGAAGAAATGGCTCAAGCACTGGGCCATGACACCGCAGATAAAAACCCAATTCTCTTCGACCCTACAAACCCCAAGTTTATGGAGGCTTACCTGACCATCTTGCACCGTAACATTGAGAAGATCGCATGTGACTTTTGGTGGATCGATTGGCAGCAGGGGCCGCATTCGAAGATTCCCAGCCTCGATCCCCTGTGGCTCTTAAACCATTTTCACTACCTCGACCATTCCCACGATGGAAAGATCCCCCTGATCTTCTCGAGATATGCCGGCCCTGGAAGCCATAGATATCCCATTGGCTTCTCCGGTGATACGGTGGTCACTTGGGCATCTCTTGAGTTTCAGCCCGAGTTCACAGCAACCGCCTCCAACATCGGTTACGGCTGGTGGAGTCACGACATCGGTGGCCATCTTCGCGGCAGTCGTGATGATGAGCTGGTCACTCGGTGGGTTCAGCTTGGTGTGTTTTCACCCATCTTCCGTCTACATTCGACAATCTCTCGCTGGATGTCCAAGGAGCCATGGCTATATCGCAAAGAATACGAAATAGTCATGTCCGAATTCATGCGGCTGAGGCACAGACTGGTGCCCTTCCTGTACACGAGAAACGTGATTTGTTCTACCGAGGATGAACCCCTTGTTCAACCGATGTACTGGTCATATCCGAACCGCGAAGAGGCGTATTCATTCCCCAATGAATTCTTCTTTGGATCCGAACTTGTTGTTGCTCCTATCGTCCAACCAAGGGACAAGAGGACCAACCTGGGATCAGTGACAGCCTGGCTACCGCCACTTCACCGCCATGTCGATATTTTCACTGGCACTGTATACGATGGCGACCGTGAGATCACTCTGTACAGACGTCTGGAAGAGTATCCCGTCCTGGCCCATGAAGGATCCATCATCCCCCTTGATGCTGACCCATCGCCGAAGAACGGCTGCCTGAACCCGGAGGCATTTGAAGTCCTGGTAGTTGTTGGTCATGATGGGCAGGCTAGCGTTCTCGAAAATCCTAACGATGACGAAATCAATGCTGGCAAAGTGAATGCAACAGCAGCACACCATGAACGGAAATCAACTATCACGTACGTCCAAGCAGAAGGAAAGCTGACTGCGGAAGTGGCAGGCGGAACATGGGCCTTCCGCTTCCTGGCCATAACCTCTATCCCGAAAGATCTCAAGATCATTGCCGATGGAACAGATCGTACAAAGGACAGTGAAGTTGCTGTCGAGGAGTATCCACGAACACCGAGTCTAGTTGTCAAATGTCCATTCGTCAGCGAAGGAAAGCACACCATTACCATCGAACTCGGGTCGAATCCACAACTCAGCCTGATAGACCACAAACCACGCATTGAGAGTTTGATTAGAGACTATCAGGTGGAATTCCAGCTGAAGGACCGCCTATGGAAAGTCATTGAGGATGCGAGGAGACTCCCGATCAATGCCACTGTAGGGAATCTGATGGCTTTGAGATGTGATGAGGCAATCGTGGAGCCATTGGCGGAGTTGCTGCTGGCCGACAGTCGAGCAGCCAAACTGTAGATATATAATGGCAAGTCAATGTATTTAGTATTTGCTCTATAAATATGATCATTATCAAAGGCTCCTGTCTTTGACGGATTTGCGTAGACTAGGTTCATGTGTCAGTTGCATCCTCCGTATATGCATGCATACACCACGCACCAGAAGATTTTTTTGGTCGCTTCAATCGCTTCATCCAGAAAGTCAGCATCTCAGTACCATGGCACAATGCTGGCAAAATCGTCGTGCTCGCGACATTTCCTAGGGAATCTTGGCTGAATATGCTTGCAGAAGATTGTCCAGACGCCAGTAGGACTCCGGAACACAAGGGCATTATTCTTCACACCACGTCTCAAAAAGCACTGGCCGGCAGTTTCCTCAATATACTCAATCGGAAGATAGGTATGCATCTCCCCGCTTTGAGATGGATGGTGCCATGGCTGATGAGGAATATGATGAGAAGGACGTGGTTGCAGCCATAACATATGCTGACATAAGCAGTATCTTACCTCATCATCCAGAAGATCAGACCGAGTTACTGGCTGGCCGTCATGGAGGTTGGCTGGGGCGTTTTCACATTTGCCCAGGCCGGCTTGTCCAGTGTATCGCAGCTGTACGCTTTCAGGTTCATGGTTGGCTTTTTCGAAAGCTCATTCTTTCCGTGCATGTTGTATGTCTTGGGATCATGGTAAGTGTGCCGCAATACGACCACGAGTACCATCCAAATTGACTTTGTCCAAGGTATACAAAAGCGGAATGAGGTACGCCGACTGTAAAATTATCAAGCACTAGCTAGCTAAGCGACGCTGTCAAGCCAAACGGACTGCTATTTCCATATGACTGCTCCTCTTGGTTCGGCTTTTAGTGGATATTTGGCACGAACCTCCCTTTACATGAAGATGAGATCCGTCTCGCCGTAGTGCGTGCTGAGAACGCAGGAAAGGCGGCACCTGCGAAACTCAGCCTATCGAACATGGTCCAAATTGCGAGGCGATGGAGTATGTGGACAACCTATGGCATTTTGAATTGGTTTAATTGCATTCTTACGTTCAATTTTCAGGATGGCATGCCTTCGTTCTCGGTTACGTGGTAAGTGGACCAGGTCCGCTGGAAAACATGCCATGCTTACGGCCGAGTCAAGCTATACGGTTCTTCCTGCGGATCATCTTCCTCCTTCGCAGCTGGCTGAAGTCGGAGCACTTTTCTGTCTCTAAAAGGAATATTATCCCAACAGGTACAAACCTGATATCCGCTTTCTGTGTTGTCCTGGTGGGTTCGGTTCATGGATAGCTTGTCTACAACCACTTCTGACCGGTACGTAGTGGGATTCCTTGCTGACTCCACGAAAAAATCGAGTCCTCTGGGTTCTTCTGCCTCTGGTTTGTCTCACGTCCATGTGTACATTTATGGTGTGCTAGGTTCTCTTCGTTAACATGCTACAGACGTACGGTCTCGTTCCGAATGGAATTCTGGCGGTCTGGCCTAAAAGCGTCAAGCTCAAGGAGGCTGCCTTCTTGCCCACTGGCGTCCAGCTGATGACGGCAATATAGTAAGTTGGGTGTATGTATTCCCTCTTCGATTGTACTTATTCTTTGCAGCTATACATGGGCAAACGAAGTGTGCTCGGATGACAATGAAGAGCGCGCTCTGGTAGTAAGCAGCATGAACGCGTTTCAATACGCAGTGGCAGCATGGCTTCCTATCGTCATCTTTGCACAGACAGAGGCTCCCACATTCCGTATGCATTCTGATGTTCATCTACTGTCGAGGTGCGGTTCTAACGCTATACGTAGGAAAGGGCTTCCCTGCGACTTTCGGGTTCGTAGTTGCTGCATTGGTAGTTGTTGCGATCACACAGCTCCTGGTTCTTCACGACAGACGCCAGAAAATACGGGAGGATCAGGAAGGTATTGCACCTGAGGGGAATGTGACTGAATATGCAAAGGGAGGGTCTCCTTATGGCAGAGACAAGAAACACTTTGCTGATGTCGTGAAGAACCCCATGGCAAGAGTTCCCCCTGTTGCTGATGGTTATTGGTTTGAACATCCCGGATATCCAGGCCAATGCTTGAATAGTCGTAGAATAAAAGTTCAGGGAGCCTCAGGGCAAAGTCTAAGAGAGAAACGAATGGCAGATCATATGGCTAGAACTTCGCAACTCATACCTAGCTTACTGGCGAGAACTTTGACGCCGTATAAATCTGCTGCATCCAATATTAAACATCTAAGAGAACCACGTCATGGCTATTCAGCGCCCAAAGTACTTCAGCTCCAAGTACCTCGCGGGCATATAGCTCACAGCAGTCACCACAAGCGTGAACTCATTTGCAACATCGCCACCAGCCTCTCCAATAAGGCTCGCAAGAGGTCCGACGTACCAGGTCTCATCCATGCCCATAACCCAGGCGACTATGCCCAGACAGAATGCGACCGCTGCACCGATGCCTAGGGGCAACCGGGTCGGATCGTTCCACGCTTCCAGGTCGTAATTCTCAAATCGGCCCTTGCGGAAGATATAATGCTCCTCGAACAGAATGACACCGTAACTGGTACACCAGTAACCCAGCAGACTGAGAAAGTCCTGCAGGTACGTATTCAACTCTTCTCGGCCGCCCAGGCCAAGCGCAAGGATACAAGCGAAGCAGAACAAAGTCCAGATGAAGCGGGGGATCTTGGCAAAAGGCCGCGCGAGCTGCTGGAAAGAAATGGCAGAACTGTAAATGCTGATCACGTTGACGTTGATTCCGGACAAGACGAGGAGGGTGAGGAGGAACTTGGAGAAACCGCGCGGATGCAGCACATCCTGGATAAGGTAGCCGACGCCGCCTTCCTCGTAAGAATCCTTCCAATCGGGCCGGTTGTTGAGTCCAGAGGCGACGACGCAGCCGGCGACCATGCCGATGGACGTGGGGATGGCAATGCCGAAGGTTGTCATGAGGAAGACCTTGACACGGCTCACATTGACCGGATAATGGACGTAGTAGTCGCTGACCATGGTGGACCACGACGCACTGGAACCGTAGACAACGGCAAGCAAGTTGAGAACAGCCGCGGAGAGGTTGATACCGGTGACGCTAGCCGGGGTTGTGTTGTCGGCATATTCTCCTGCTTCGCCATAGATAATCATGAAGATGACGAAGAAGACGATCCACGCGTATCGCTCGTAGACCAAGATGGCTTTCAGCCCGACAAAGGAGATGACCAGGGCCACCACGGCCAGAATGATGATGCCGACCACGAGGGAGAGATGGCCGTCCGACACGGCCGTCAGTGCCAGACCACCCGTGATGCACGCGACAGCCGCCCATCCCAGCTGCTGGATGCCGTTCAGGAGGGCAATGAGCTTGTTCGGCCACCATCCGAAGCTGTACCGGCTGACACTGATCTGACGGAGGCCCGTGGCAGCACCGAACGTCGCGCAATACCCGGTCAAGGCGCCGCCAAGGATGGATGCGAAGATGGTGATGACGATGGACTGCCGCAGACTCAGACCGAATTCCCAGCCGAGAAGACCGGTCGCGAAGCAGGAGGTGTTCATGGTGCCGCTGGCCCACAGCAGCGCCATCGACAGCTGTTCCCTCCAGGGCACGGGTCTCTTGTCCTCCGGCCGTTTGCGAACGATGGCCTCCGACTCCAGATGGAATATCCTGTCCATGCGCGCCTCGAAATCGCGGAGGGTGGCTAGGAAGCTCCCCAGAGGCGAAGAAGCAGCGTCGCTTTGGCTTTCAATCGGCAGCGATTCCTCGTTGGAGCGGACGTCCACGACGAAATTTTTGTCCGCGGCATCGTGAGCCACGCCACGGCCCTGGCCCTGGCCCTTTTCGGGGTCAATATCCATGCTGCGAAAGGAGGGATGGGGGATGGGGGGGAAGGATTGGAGAAAGGGAAGAAAAACCTACCAGATCCGGGTGTCATGCCAGCATTTAAAGAGACGTCAACAGCCAGGCAGATAAGAAGACACGGTCTGCCCACCGGTTGTTATCAAGCATGATCTTGGTTTTACTACTATTTTTCGCCTTACGGCTCGAAATACGTCGATATGTGCGTTATTGGATCGGACTTTTCGCGGCGAGTTAGGCCCCCCCCGCACACAATGCTACCCTGTCGAAATACACAACACGCGAGCACGGAGTAGCTGGTATCGTTCACACCGTAGATGCGAATAATACGGAGTAAACCATAATACTAATGGAGACACACGAGATGCCAGCTGGGCTGAATCCCAAGCTCCAGCGCGCATCTTGGCAGCAGAGCCAAGTCCTCTCGCTCTCTTGGAAACCTCGTTTGTTTCCAGAACTTTACTAAACGTGGCATCAGATGCAACATTGTTATCACGGATCCGTTATTGGCCTGTGGTATTCGCGAGGCACCGTCTGCCGTCCTCTGTCCTCCGTTGGAAGCCCGTCCACGACTCGCTGCCCACTGCGGTCGCCACCAGAACACGTCGTTCGGGTCCAGTTCGCGCTTCAATGTCAGCAGCCGGGGACGACGGCTGAAAATCCGGTTCCATGCGATCGCTCTCCCCCAGACACTACCCGGCTCCGGGGCTGACGTGCGTGAGATTGTACCGGCAGCGATTTCCTCGACTGTAGCATTGGGACAGGCTGGGTTGGGTTGCGTGCATTATCTGCGCTCCCACCGCGGGCTAGCATGGGCGCCGTGTTGAACGCGATGAGCGTAAGCCCTGTGTTGGACCATGGCTTGATCGCGTCAAAAGTCTCGTTCAGCCGCACAGGATCCTCCCAGTTGGTCCTGCGTCTTCTCGACCGCTTCCAGCGGGAAGGAAGCGTTCCACGCGTCGTAGAAACCGTCAACGTACCGCGTCTTGGGCGTGAAGGTGATCGCCAGCTGTCGCAGATGCTGGAACACGGCTCTGGAAGCGTCTCGGTTTCCTCCAGAGTCTTGTTTGGCGCGAAGAACGGCTGCATCAGAAAGGTGAATTCGCCCTCGGACGGGAGGGTGAAGACGCGGGAGTAGATTCCGCGTCCGAACACTCGACGAAGAAGTCCATGTATGCCCGAAACCCTGCCCAGAAACGATCGTGCGTGATATCGCCTCCTGTCGACCAGGTGAAGGCGACGACTGAGTTGGGATTGTGGGATACGCCTTGACGGTAGCCGATGTGACGACGCCACCCCTGCTTCATGGGAACCAGAGGGCTTTTTCGCCGAGCTGACTCCACCGGCTTTGGAGATGAGAGGAGGCTGGCAGTCTCTACTTTCCCGGCATATCTGGCGTCTTGAATAGATTGAGTTGGCCGTCAGAAGGAAGCTGATCCTGGGATTTCATTGAAGTCCGTTTCTGCGGATTCCTCTACTCTCTTCCTTCAGATTTCCTATCCATCCAAAGCGAGCAATCGAGGACAGACTCCAATCGGAGGGGACGGGCATAATTAATTGAAGCCGTCTAACTGTTCAATTTAACCTTTATCCACAGCCCGCAGCCATTTCCGCGCATCCATAGCGGCCGGACGTCGCCAATGGAGAGTCCAGAATGTCCTCCAGGTCTGGGGAGTGAGATTGCCGACACTTGTACTCATCTTAGGACCGGCGAACATGTCCAAACTCTTTATCTAATCATTCTCCATATTTCAGAAGCGATTCGCGTCCTGGCATGGGTGAGGTTTGCTGGGGTAAGTCCTGCTGCATGCCCTAGTACCAACCGCCGGCAAGTGATATCACTAATACAATGTCCAGATGATGGGCTCATCCTGACAGCCTGGGTAAATCCAATTGTGTCTCTTTTCCCGGTTTACTGTCTGCTCTAACAGTCTAACAGGCCCCAGCAATAGCAGAAGTCTACACGGCATGGATGTGTGTACGCTCGGTCATCTCGCCTTGACCGACCATTTGCTAAATGCTCACTTCAGATACAAATTAGCCTACCAAAGATACCATATTCACGACATTCCTCCGTTGTCTGTCGAGCGAAAAGTCACCGGGCAAAAGTACAATCTCGCCAATCAGCTCCTGTAACCCCATTCTGGCCCTCATCAAGGTTTCGCTCATCGTGTTTCTCTTCCGGCTCCAGGTCCGACGAGCGATCGTGCGGTGGAACCACTTGGCACTGGCACTGGCTGTTGCAAACCTGGGCTTGTTGATCTCCATCTTCCTAGCAGACCTGTTCCAGTGGAGACTATCACTTGCGGTGATACTCGGGCAGTTTGTAGCGTGGGAGCACGCTGTTTGTAGGCAATCTTGTACCTCCTAGCAGCTATATTCGTCTCTGGTATGTAGGAGGAGATCGCAATGTGTCCGTGGCTCAACCATGATTCAGAGCAGGATACGGAGTAGATGCTCACTCCATGATATTAACAGCGGAGAAATTCGTGTCCTGTTACACAGTTAACTAGAGCGTCGTGGCCCTTACAAAAGATGTGCATCCTGCCTACAGACCTTGCTCGGTAGATTTTCTCAGTAGATTTACATCAGTGCCCTATGGCCACGCCTGTGCGAACTGTGCTCGATCCAAATGCAGATGCATCATCCGTCCGGACGATTATATTCAAAATGGATCAACATCTCGTCACTTGCGGTCACGCCGGTGAACCCTCCCCTGTCGAGGCAGAGGAATATCTGACCGAGTTCCAGGCTTTCAAAATAAAATTCTTTCCATTTGTATGCATCCCATCCACCATGAGCTCTAAGCAGCTCCGACAGGAACGGCCCTTCCTGTGGCTCTGTATCATGGTCGCGGGGTCCAAATCAACCTCACAGCACCAGGTACTTGATAGCAAAGTACGACAGATAGTAGCGCAGGAAATGGTAGTCAGGTCCGAGAAGAATACCGATCTTCTCCTGGGACTCCTATCATTTACTGGTTGGTACACTAGTTGCCAATGCCAAATGCCAAAATTCAGAGATCAGAGATGGGACTAACAGCACAGCCTAGGGCTAACTACCAGGTCATAGCAAACCGTTTCTGGCTCTCCTTACGCAGCTCACTGTATTCCTCGTATTCGATCTTGGTCTGAATAAGCCCGTTCCCATGCATAGATAGGCAATCCCCTGTATAAAGCTGCGGAAGCATTCGAAACCCCGTGCACTTCCTCGGTCGAGGAGCGGAGAGCTGCGCTCGCTTGCTTTCTGGTTACATCGATGTATGTATGGCATCTTTCAATGCTCTTCAAGGATCACGTTTAGTACCTTAGCATATCGTCATTCTTGCAGGGAATCGACGCCCTCCGTTGGACACCCCATATGGACGAGTGCCTGCGGGTATTGGATGAGGAAAAGGGGTATCTCGATGATGAGGTCTTGGTCCATCAAGTACGACTACAGCTGGTTACGGGGGAAGTGGCTTCCATGTCTCCCTCTCTTCCAAGCCTCGAGTCTCATATATTGTACCATTAGAATGCGTTGGATATAATCTTGTCATCAACCTGTCATCCATCGGGATTCGGATTTGGGGTTTCGCTGGATCCCGTAGCAATATAAATCTGCCCTAGTTCTCGGACGGTACTTACAGGCGTTGAATGAACATCCTTTGCAGTATAAAGGTATGCCAGTATGACTCACTGCCGGAATACTCTCATCTCCATTGTTATATACGTCCTCTACCATGGCGGAGCTAGAATCAGAGGAAAGAGAACAGGCACACTCTGCCCCTACCCAGGAGCGTGAATGGGTTACAGGTGTGAAACTTGTTATTATCATGCTTGCCATCAGTCTCGTTTGTCTTCTCGTGCTGCCTGATGTCTCGATTGTCGTGACGGTACAGACTACATCCATGCCCTTATGCTTATCATCACGAAGTCTGCATAGGCCATTCCCCGAATTACGAGTCACTTTCATTCTCTGCCTGACGTGGGCTGGTATGGTAGTGCATACCAGCTGGCAAGGCACACCGTTACGACTTACCCTATTGTGCAGGGACGGTGGCTGATATGTTGTATAGTGCAGCACTCCAACCGCTTACCGGGAGGGTGTATGCCAACCTGGATTCCATGGTCAGCAATGATGTCCATCCGTATGTCGTTTACTGACGGTCTAGTGGACATTCATGGGCTTCTTCGCCGTGTTTGAACTGGGCTCCTTCCTTTATGGTGTCGCCAGCTCTTCGAAATGCTCATCGTAGGACGAGCAGTCGCTGGAATGGGAAGTTCTGGGATTCTGAATGGTGCTTTTACCATCATCTCTGGGTGTGTTCCGATGACGAGAAGACCAAGTGCTTTTGTTCTTCACAATTTCCGTGTTATTTCATGCTGACGACTGTTAACTGTTGCAGCTTTAATCGGGTTCCTAATGGGTTGTAGGTCCACGCATACCTCAGAACTGACTATATAAAATATTTTCATTCATTGTTGTCCAGTTTCGAAAATTGGCCTCGCCGCTAGACCCTTGACAGGAGGAGCCCTAACCCAGTATACCCTAGTATATCCTAGTACATAACCTGGAGATGGTGTGAGTCGCATGGTTTTCTCTATCAAGTCCCTCATTCTAAAATCATCTCCGTCCAGGCTTCTACATTAATCTCCCCGTCGGTGGCCTCGTTGCGGTATTGCTAGCATTCGTCCATATCCCTGAACAAATCCCCAAGCCCAGCGTCGTCGAAGCACTCCACACACTCCCACCCAAGCTCGATCTCGTCAGATCCGCCCTCTTTGCTCCCTCTGCCATCCAATTGCTACTTGCTCTACAGCATGGTGGGGTCAAATATGCCTGGAACAGTTCTCAAGTCATCGGGCTCTTCTGCAGCGCCGGCGCCACATTCATTGTGTTCCTCGTCTGGGATTACCGCAAAGGCGATACAGCGATGATCCCTTTCTCCATGGTCCGCAAGAGAATCGTCTGGTCAAGTAGCCTGTCATATGGATTTTTGATGGGCCAGTTATTCTGTACTACCTACTACCTGCCGATCGATTTCCAGGGTGTCAAGGGCTCCTCTCCGATGTTGAGTGGTGTATACATCCTCCGGAGCATGTTGGCTCGTCTCTTCGCAGCTCTTGTTCATCTTAACTGCTTATGGTTTCAATCACTGACGGTCCTCGGTCGAACGAGTAGGATATTACCTGCCCATCATGGCCGGCAGCGCAGCCGTGGTGGTGGTTTCCAATGGCCTCCTGTCGACATTAGCCCTGGAGCGTCAATGGGGAAATAAATCGTGAGACGAGTCTCTGTCTTTGAACGAATGCCTGCAAACCCACTAATCGTCACCAGCCGATCATCGCAGTCCAAAACGTGCTTTGTCCTGTCCAGATTCCCATCGCCACGGCACTGGTCGTGTTCAGTCCAACCTTTGCCGGGGCATTGTTCTTGGGTATTTCTAACACCATCTTCGGCCATAGCCTCAAGACGCTCATCTCCGAATATGCGCCCGCAGTTAATCCCCAGGTCATTATCAATGCAGGGAAAACCGGATCCCGGACGGCTACTCAGCAATCAGAGCTGCCTAGCGTGCTGGTGGCGTATGCGAAAAGTGTCGATCGCGTTTTCTACTTGACTACTGGAGTGGCAGCAGGATGTTTCCTCTTCTCACTGGGGATGGGTTGGAGGGACGTCAGGAAGAGGAACCAGGTCTGCGCGGCCTAGGCCTTTGGACAGAGTCTCCGAGGGAGTAGAATGCTACGGTCGAGGTGTGATGCTGATCACCAGGGGTTATCTCATGTTCTGCTCTTCATCGACTTTGAAGCTTAGCAATCATTAGTGTTAATATCGGCTGATCAAGTCTACTTGAGGCCAAGGTACCATTTCTCTCAAGCTTCGGACAAGAGATAAGACATTCTTAGCCAGCAGCACGGTGGTGTTCTGTCAGGCCACGTAGTATGCCAGTGGATGCTCAGGGCAATATTACCCTCTGTTCAGGGGCTGATTGAATTGATCTCCGGGCTTTAATAATCACGACGGAGGAGCCACCCGCATTATCTTTGCAGCTGTCGCGGGATTTAACCAGAAACAGTGGCATGCCGTCGTAGGGTTACATTCTGCAGCAGCTTAAGTCCGACAGCGCTGTATGGAGTAGCTTTCCCCCACTTTGATCGTCCCGGCGCACGCTGTTAGAGAGGATTTTCCCAGGTAGGCAGGTCGATAAGGGGCGCCCTGGAGACCGGTGCGGAAGTAGACACTGCTCAACAGTGTCTCCATCCGCTTTAAGACCAGCTCGAGGCGCTGGATATCGAGGCGTAAGTCTGTAAATTAAACAGACGATCATTGCGCTGGACAAGAAGTGTCCGCTTATCATCTGCAGGGCTTGTCCAAAGCTTAATTAATGTCCTGCTGCTGTCAGCCTCGGGACGTTGGAAGGAGTATATACACTGCACCATACCTAACCCATGAGATGTGCACACTGCATAGACATGCATGGAACGAAGCATTGCAGAAGAGTATCCGTTGTTCCACAGCGTTCTATAACCCGTCGGAGCGCCGTGACTGCAGACAAGACCTGCATACCTTGCAGAATGCACACCGCGATGCAGGTTGCATGCTACATTCTCCATCCGATATATTAATTCCATGTCGATCGCTCTTCCCTTTTGGCTAGCTTCTGCTTCTGGGACCAATGGATATAGACACAGGCTGTGGAATGCAAATTGGAATCGAGCTACAACTCTTCAATCTACCTCCCGCGCTGTTCCCACTGGCTCCAGACGGAGCTGTCCTCACTCATCCCCGTCGCTACTACCAAGCATTCGCGCCATGGCCTGGAATGATGGTAGCATCACTTGATCTTGACGAGGACCCAGTGCCGGCTATCACGGCTTGAGCTGGGATGGGAGTCGAGATATGGCATCAGAGATAGAGCCCGGAGCTGGTGTATAAATTCAGGCTCATCCTCTCTCTTCTGTCCGTGTTTTTGTTCATCAGACCAGTCGCCTCAAGCTTGCTCTGTCAATCCAGAACTTACTCTTCAGAACCAGTCCCATTCCCTAACATATATCTTCAAACCACCATGAAGTTCACTGCAACCCTCTCTGCCGCGCTGCTCGCCAGTGCAGCTCTGGCAGCTCCCCTTACCGAGAAGCGTCGTGCTCGCAACATTGCCCGCCACGGCAACCCTCCCTTCAAGCCGGACACTCACGAGCCCCTCAGTCTGAATGGGACTACCGTGCACGAGCAATACAGCAGCAACTGGGCTGGTGCCGTCCTCGTCGGCTCTGGCTACACTGCCGTCACCGCACAGTTCACCATCCCTTCTCCTTCTGCACCATACGGCAGCGACGATGGCACTCAGTACTGTGCCTCTGCTTGGGTCGGTCTCGACGGTGATACCTGCACCTCCGCCATTCTCCAGACTGGTATCGATTTCTGTGTCCAGGACGGCGATGTCAGCTATGACGCGTGGTACGAATGGTACCCCGACTATGCCTACGACTTCAGCGGCATTAGCTTCTCCGCCGGCGACAACGTCCAGGTGACTGTTGAGGCATCCAGCACCACCACCGGAACGGCTACCATTGAGAACCTCTCCTCTGGCCAGAAGGTCACCCACAGGTTCACCGGCAGCGAGCAGGGTTCTCTTTGCGAAACCAATGCCGAGTGGATCGTCGAAGACTTTGAATCCGGTTCTTCCATGGTTCCTTTCTGCGACTTTGGAACCGTCACCTTCACCAATGCCCAGGCCACTGACGGTGGCTCGACTGTCGGTCCCTCCGGAGCTACCATTATGGACATCAGGCAGAACAACGAGGTTCTGACCTCCTCGTCCATTTCCAGCGATTCTGTTACTGTCAGCTATAAGTAAATAGGACAGCGGTCATTTTATGAAGTTGTGAAGGTTTGGTGAGATGAAGAGAAGAGCGGAGGTGCACTGTTACCTGATGAGTTCAAGAATGATAGAGATGAAATGTATATAGTCTGAAGACCATTTGTTGAATTCAATGCCAATTATTACTCGACTCGAATCTAAACTGACAGCTCACAGTCCCCTTATAATGGTTAGCAGCACATAAAACTTGTCATCGCAATGCGCCTCCTCATTGCATCAACATTCTAACTATTTTCTGAAGTCATGGACCGCCCGCTACCATGTAGCGAGTCGTATCCAGACCCAGTTGGCTCAATAGCTTCCGAAAGATGCAGGATGCGTCGTATGTGGACAAGCCCTTGCTTACATATAGTCTTCCGAATTATAGACGTTCGGAACTATGTGGAACCCCACAACATGGCACAGTACGAATAGACAGACAATCATGGTGTTGTGTGCGTCAACAGTCGCAGTCCCCTCTTCTGCACAATCTTCAGAACCTCTCTCATCCAAGCAACTTCATGACTAAACTCTGGATTCTCCCGGATGCTGCCAACTATGAGTCCAATACACGAGGACATGAAGGCAGCCCCCCACAGGACAAAGCTATCCTGTAACGCATATTCAACTGAACGGCATACATGGCTCACTAGTTCCCGGTAGTTTCTGCGGTGTCCCAGCCGGGGGTAACCGCTGTTGTCACTTCCAGTTTCACCTCGTGAAACGGAAATTAAAGATGTATCTCTGGGTATTGTGTTTTCTGGTTCATCGCGGGACAGGTGGTCAATCATATCGTGTAGATTGCAGAGGCCAGAGTATACCATGACTGACGTGGCCCAATAGAATATCACCGTAGCGGCAGTACGTAAGTCAGGGAAGCGATATGATATGGTGAACGGTTTCTGAAGTTCGATATGGTTGGAGATATTGTCGGCAAGAGATGCATCGGGCCAGTAAAGGGAGTAAGGAGAGGAAGCGACGATTTCATCATATATTGACTCGAGGGTATTACTTATTTCCCAGCACTGCTTCGCTAGTTTTTGTGCTAATTTGAGTTTCTGCGAATGGGTCAAGAAGGGAAAACAGAGGGTTTCTTGAAGAATACCAGGGGCACGCGTCAGGCAGTCGGTGATGCGGTCCAACGGAGTTTTTGGTAAGTCTTTCCACGGTCCTTCTATCCATATCGGACGAGAGAGAAAAGTGGATACCTGACGTTCCAGGGAGTAGAAAATCTGTGGCACAGGAGATCAGTACATACTATGAACTTCGATCGGGCGAGGAACAAACTTACACCAAAGAAACGAGCGCCGAGGAACAGGGAATGATCTACAAAAGACGTATGTGCAGAGACCCCACGCGAGCGAATCAAGGCCAAAATCCCTTGGCAGTGGCTCGCATACCCATCGGCTTTGTTGTCGGGGCATTCCAGAATTTCATACATAGTGAGCGCCATGCAGGCGGCCAGAGTCCCCGTCTGGTGCATCAATTTGCGGCTGTACAAGGCAATCTGAAGTTCTCGAAGTCCCTGTGTATATAGTCTGAGACTTTCTCTGACTAAGACTGGGCTGCAGTGGAGGCGGCCCAAAGCCGCAGTAGACAGGGCGGCAGTAGCGCTTTCAAGAGCTTTCACTTCCACCGGCAGGAAAGGGAGGAGTGAGATCCAATGCGCTTTTCCAGTAGCAGGACTGATATTTGATTCTGGAAAACGGCTTTCAAGGAAAGAAAGGGCTAGGCCGTTACGAACCATGGCGTTTGTGATCATGTCGTGAGCTGATCCTCTTTGAATGGCACCATCGTTCCTATGGGGGATTAATACCGTGAGATCGCCACTAACGGATCCAATATCACCGCTCGGACTTGACGATGTCTCGCTGGATGTTTCTCCTTGCGGCTGCTCGCGTTCAGAGGAAGGACTAGAATGCATCTCTTCCCCAGGCTGAACAAGGATAAACTTTCTTTCTCTGTCATAGCCCCCACAGACGCGCTTGGATCGAACACATTGTACGCAGACAGGCCGCTGCAGCCCACACTAATTCATGGTTAACTAAGACCCGTCCTAGAAGGAAATTGAACATTGTATGGCCTACCGCTATCTTGCGCTTCCGACATGTGCTGCAGCCTTTGGACCTTCCCGGAACGCCTACCATTGCTCAGAGTGTGGGACTTTAGCAGAGACTATATGCGCAATGACAGAAGAGGAGGAAGAGACGGACAGAATGCGGGTATCCATCCTGAGAAAGATGATGCGAGAAGGACCTGCTCTTAATTAAACCATGTCGCTGTCTTTGAGGCTGAACGAAGCAGGAGAATCAACCTCGGCGACGCGCTAATCCCGTTTTGGATGCATTATGCGAATCACGTGACGTTATAAACCTAAACTTGCGGCGACTATTTCGCTTTAGGAAGTCAGCAGGGCTGAGCCTTGTCGGCACGTCTCCATTCTCCTCCATCGAGGGAATCGCCAGCTCCATAAGACACCAAATGGGCATGACGGGACGCACCATGGCTCTTCCGGGAGTCAAAATGCGAGGGCAGCCTCAGCGGTGCAAGACCCATGCAACTTTCCTGCTACATCTCCAACCCCATATAAAGGCCATAGCTGCTGCATATCGGGGAGGACTCCATCTCCTTCCCAGCTGTCCTCCTCACCGGCTTAATTTTTCCTCATTTAAAAAATATGTTTAACGCTCGAGTGAAAACTGGAATTGCCATTATTGCCTTCTATATCCCCTCCCTTCTGGTTGCGGCTCACTATCTGTTCCGCCGCCATGGCCGTCCCCGTCTGGCTTGGTACATTTTGCTCATGTTTTCGCTCAGTGAGTAATCGCGAAGTCTTGAAGGTGTTTATAATTTTGAATCAATACACTGATAATCTCTAAACTAGTCCGGCTGGCTTCTGGGATAATCATTATCGTTTACGAGCAGCAGCCCAGCGTTGGACTGGGTGTTCCCGTCATCATCCTGTCGAATCCCGGTGCATTTCCCCTTATCGCTGCCACTATTGGCTTTATACGGATTATGTCAGTCACCTTATTGCTTTAATAATGAGCTCTGCTGACTGGATTTGGTTGCCTCAGAATTGCACAGGAACATAAGATCAACCCCCGAGTCCACCAGGGCTTGGCCATATCGCGTATGCTGTTCTTCGTGGGAATTCCTCTCCTAATTGCCGGAGGAATTTTGAAGGGCCAAGACAGCTACCACCTCGTGTCAACGGGCGATAGGCTTGTCAAGGCAGGGTATATCATTATTGCCGTGTTTGTCGGCTGCTTGCTAGCCTTCATTACCTACTTCTGGAATCATTACTCGACGCTTACTCCGAGTAGTGCAACGGTCAGTATATGTACCCGACGCTCGGGATGAATATATTATACTCACTGCATTTCAGGCGCTCCAAGCCATGTCATTGGCCTTTCCGTTCATTGTCGTCCGCATCACCTATCTCTTTCTCTCTGAGTTCGAGGCGTCGAATCTTAAATGGGCTCTGACGGTGACGCTCGTCCCATTTATCCTCATGGCGCTGGTCATGGAATATGCCGTGGTTTGCATTTACCTCATCACAGGAATACTATTGCCGTCCTCGAAGTATACTAGTATGGCTGAGGGTGGCGTGTTCTTGCGTGAGCCATAGATGCATTCACCACACAAACTCATGGCATTCCCCTAGCACTGGACAAGCCTGAGATTTCTTCTCTCGTTTTTACCATCTCCTTTGTAATTGTTTCGCTTTGATCGATAGAGCTATTTAGACGGCTAATGTAATTTCTTTTTTCACCAAGTGCTCTCCGTGGGTGTGCTGGACGGTTGCTGAACAAGGTAATGTCCATTTACATAGATGCATGTAGAACACCTTATTCCTCATCCTCTTCATCAGTACAATTCTCCATATTCATTCTGTAACGGAAGAATGCTTCCTTGATGAACCTGGCTGTTTGAGGCCGCCGGCCAGTCATGACGGATACCACCACATCAGCCAGGACATCATTTCCCACTCGTTTTCTGGCGTACAGCGATGTCCAGATAATAGCCCAGCCGATAATTTTTTCCCGCTTCTTCTTTCGTTTTACCAACCCCGTCCCCAGTTTATGAATAATACTAGTCTTTTGAATATGATTTGTCTCATGCTCATTACATATACAAATGTGAAGACCTGTAAAATAATGCCGAAAATGGCGGCTACCGAGGCCAGAAACGGCCGCCCTTCCACCCGTAACTTCCAGCGACGAGCCGCTGCTTGACTGTCCAGCATCTGTGTAGCACCACTATTCTGCACCTGCCAAGAATTTCCAGTCATCATCCTGAGCTAATGTAGGTGCTCAACTTCAACAAGTTGTTCTCCTCATTTCCACTCATGACCAAAATAATGCCGGAAATGGCTCCCGCCTGCAGCCAAATCCAGCTCCCCTCCCGTTTTGCTTGGCCTCGTCACTTCCGCTGTGGAGGCAGGCATACAAAATGACACCGTGGTGGAAAAGGTCAGCGAGGGCGGACCTACGCGGCAGAATAACACGTGATCCAACAACAAGGCCGGGTCAGGTATGGTCCTTAGCGCGGTCAGGCCAACTATCCTGCGCGCCTCTAGGGCTAGTCCTTTGACGATCATTCTAACCGGAATGGGAAATGGTAACAGTCCGCACCTGCTGATTGGCGGGTACCTCTGTAATCTAGACGCGTGACCATCAACCAATCAGAAGGTGCCCTTTTAGCTGTGAGGTTATCAGGGTTAAGGGCTGAGGGTTCCCGAGGGCTCGTGCGTCTCGTGTCCCCAAAGTTTGCTATCGGCCCACTTTAAAGTATCTCCAAGTACCGAGTACATGGAGGTGGGAGAACTGCCTTGATGAACATGTATATATAGTTATACCATACCCATGCTGACCCATTCATGTCCTCAGTGTCATACCTCCCAGCAGGAATTTGGAAGATATGGACAAGGCTGAATGCCGGTCGATCAAGCATGATGGTTCGTCTTTCTCGCCCTGAACCCTATCTCGAGGTACTAAGCACGCAACACGCCTGGTCTAACATTAGATGGTCAGCAGACGGCGAGCAACAACCAACTCCAGTGCTGCATAGTAGATATGCAGCAACCATCATGGGAGTCAAGATCCCCCGCTACTCGTCTGCCATGGTGCAGATAGTCCTCGTCGGCTTCATCATGTTCCTGAACCCTGGGTAAGTGACGTCACATGGTCAGACGGCGTACAAGCCTCACGCTGACTCCTTCTTCTCCCCTGTTCAGAATGTACAATGCATTAACTGGACTCGGTGGTGCGGGACAGGTTGATACGACGGCTCAAAATAGAGCTGCTGAGGGCCTGCACTCATGTTTCGCCGTCGTTGGGTTCGTCGTTGGCATTGCACATAACCAGATGTGAGTGTCCCCCGCTTATTCTACATGATACACTATTGAAATATCCGAAGTGGCACGAAATGGACCATGGCGATAGGTGGGATTGGTTATGTTGTCTATTCGGCCGCATTTCTTTGCTACAATCACACCCAGAACTCCGGATTTGTCATCTTCTCCGGTTGTCTTCTGGGCTTCTGCGCAGCCTTCCTATGGTGTGCCCAGGGAGTGGTCATGATGGTATGTCTATTTACAGCTGCATTTATCTGTAAAAAAGAAGAATGGGCCATATTAACGAAGAACGTCCACCTAGTCGTACCCAACAGAGAACCAGAAAGGACGAGCCATTGCGATCACCTGGCTGCTCTTCAACCTCGGAGCAGTAATCGGAGCTGCCGTGACAATAGGACAAAACTGGGATAACAGCTCCGGCACAGTAACAGATGGCACGTATGCGGCCTTCATTGTCCTGGAGGCCTTGGGGGCACTGCTTTGCTGTCTACTGTCCCCGAGCGAGAAGGTTATCCGAGACGACGGAACCAGGGTCCACCGAGTTGTCCATCCCGGATTGAAACCCCTTATTGTCGGTCTGTACACAACGTTGGCCACGGATCCGTGGATCTTGCTA
Organism: Monascus purpureus; assembly: GCA_025999795.1. Lineage (NCBI taxonomy): Eukaryota > Fungi > Ascomycota > Eurotiomycetes > Eurotiales > Aspergillaceae > Monascus > Monascus purpureus. The sequence continues at coordinate 59,131 of AP025348.1, forward strand.
CTATTCCCCATGTTCTTTGCGTCGAATTGGTTCTACACGTATCAGTTCAATGGTTCGTCGTGCCCTTTCCACTTACGCATTTGCCATCAAGGACGTTGAGCTTACGCCGTCAGATATGAATTCTTACTACTTCAATACCAGAACTCGCGCTTTCAACAACATGTGGTACTGGATCTCCCAGGTCATCGGCGCCGGCGCCTTCGGACTCTTCCTGGATAACACTCGGTTCTCCCGACGTACAAGATTGTGGATAGGATGGGGTTCCACATTCGTTCTCATGAACGCCATCTGGGGCGGAGGCGTTGCCTTTCTACTCAAGACGAACCGATCCGTCAAGAGTCCGCATACGGATATATTTGATCATAACTATACTTGGTATTTAATTGTATGCCTTTTTATCACACAGATACACATACACGTGTACATATGTATCATGACAGTACTGATTCCAAAAGCTGTACATGCTCTACGGCTTCCTTGACGCAATATGGCAAACCTACTGCTACTACGTCATGGGCGCACTTAGCAACGACCCCGAAAAGCTGGCGTACTACTCGGGCTTTTACAAGTCTATCCAAGCGGCGGGTGCGGCTGTTGTCGCAGCACTCGATGGGGTATGTCTTCCTTTCATCCGTGGATATATTGCTAGATAGGCTAATGAATCATTATCACGACAGAGTAAATATCCCTTTGCGAACATCTTTGCTTCCAGCTGGGCTCTGATGTTTGGCGGGATGGTGTTCGCGCTACCGGTGTTCATCTGGCGAGTCCACGAGACTGAAATCAAGCCCGAGGAAACTATCGTTATCAAAGGGAAAGCTGATTCAGACAATAAGGCGTCTGATGATGCAGAGAAGGCAGTGTAAGATGTCTTCCAAACGAGATATATGATTTGATGGATTATTGGTATATATATGACTGTAGTAATCTAGTGTAATGAACCTGGTTGGGATATATTAATTCATGAATCATTCATGTGTTATGACATCCGGCATCATAATCAGCCCATGTATCACGCCGGTCGCTGTCCAAAAAGAAACCGAATAAATCCAGACAAGAAAACAATAGGCGAATAAAATAAGGAATGGAGGTCCAAGCCCTCAGAAGAGAATCAACGGGGCTTCGGCATTACTGCCCACCCTGGGATCTGCCCATCGCTGCTCTAGGGTCTCACGGACCCGGTCGATGCTCTTGATGCTCCTGAAAGCCCTCATCTGCGACAGGCGATCTCTGATGAACGTTCGGTCATCTCCTCCAGTCACTTCCTGACACGTCGTCCCGGCCATATACAATGGCCAGACGTGACTGGCAACTGACGGACTGGAGACCGAAACCTGACCAATATGACGGATTATGGCTCGATAACTTCTTGTGATGGCCTTTGAAGCATCGTCTGTGGAGGCTATTTGATAATGATATAGAAGTGCAGCATGCCGCATTGCCTCCGCGGTATGACGAGCATCATCGCAAATACCTTCCGGAGGAAACCAGAGTTGTAATTCGCGTCGGATAGCGGAAAGATGTAGATTCCGCTCATCATCGGAACTATATGTATCCGATTGTGTTGCGAAAATTGATAAACGAGCGACAAGAGAGAGCAGAGTGTCAACGGACGCGAGGAATGCCGTTCGCTGACCTTGAAGAGCGCACCATTTGTTGTCTGTATAGATATCCATGAAGAGCTCAGATTGTTTGGTAGAGATCAGAGCGAGGGCATTGTGATATAAAAAGCTGGTGCTCAGCTTGTCAGCATACTTCCCATGCATATTGATTGATTATGTCATACATGTCGAAGAGCATGCGCGTGGCCGTATCTGGGGCCTTGCACTTCTGCATATAATTGCGTATGAAGGCGCCAGCGGCCCTTAGATGCTTGACCCAGGAATAGGCATCGGCTTCGAATACCTAGAGCGGTCAGTTAACATGCACTCCATCCAAAATAGCAATCGAATGGCCATAAATACATGCCTCATGAATGCTTAGCATGATGATTGTTGCCAGCATCGTGACGTCAAACCCAGTCTGTGTACGAATCGAATTTATCAACCCTTTCAACACACGGTCCCTGTACATCATGGCGCAAAGGTGGAACGAGTCGTATCGCGTCGCGAGGTGAGTCGCAGATACTGACAATATAGCATCTAGTAATAAGTCGCATGAGAGTCCCATTGGAATGATTACTCGACAGTATGTGTTAATTGAGGTGTCGTGTGTACTGGACAACAGACCCGACACGGTGTAAAAGAAGTGTCGCAGAAGAAAGTGCTGGTCATTCGATAATGCCGATGGTAGTGACGGCTGGGGAGATGTTGGTGGAAGAGCAGGCGAGTGTATTTTGGTGTCATTGACGCTGGTCTCGGAGCGTGGGGTATGGACAGCCTGCACACTGCTTCGGACTGCAGACGAATCCAGAGATCTCGAAGATTTTGAGGAAGGAGGTAGCCATTTCAGTCGTACACCATAACCCTCGCAGGGAATTGCTAATCGTATGCAAGTTTGGCAAGCCGGTTTAGTCTCGTCACAGCGATAACCCCGTCGGCGGCAAGTCCAGCAGCCTGTACGGGACAGAATCAGCGTTAGCGGTGCTTTGCACATCCCATCGATGGATTCGGAGTAGTAATCATACACGTACCGGTTCTAACTCTCTTCCAGGATGGCATCAGAATTCTTTGATGATAATGGCGCCACAGCAGCAACAGACGAATGGGACATCCATTGAGTGGTGATGTGATGGATGATCTCCCCGGAGTGGTAACGACGATAAGTGATGAGGATATAACGTAATCGGACACTGAGAGTCCGATTACGCTAGTTACTATTTCGGAAAGGTGGGTTATCTAATAATCCTGCCTCGGGATCCGGAATATATATATTCCGGGAGGAAAGGTGCCTAAATATCCCGAATCCTGTATATAGCAGTTCAAGCAAGCGATTAAGCATCAAGCGTATCAATTGGAGCTTCATAATGTACCAGAGACGACAGTATATCGGTATAGAGCGTTCACCACGATCCCTACGAATACTATGGTATCCCTTTAGGATTTGATATCCAGACGCCACACCCCTGATCAAAGTCGATAAGTGAGCGGCACGTGACTGCGTATCTCCACGGACTCAAACTTACGCTTCACGATGCTAGTAGACACTACCATGCCACTGCCCTTCTTGTCTCGGATTGCTTAATTCCCGCGCTTCTGCAGGCATTTCAGCTGTCAACAGGCTCAGTGGGGGTTGAAAGAGCGAAGATAGTTTATTACGCGGAATACCAAGGAATACCAAGCAGTACGCTCATCCGCGCAGGCCCAATTAATAAGGTTCATCAGGAGTCTTGATTATCTTATGCCTATTCTATACATTTGACTCATGCGTGTACATGTGCTGGGAACGCTGCAACAACCCAGTACCATCGAAAAACATCCCCATACAGATAGGGATCATCTCTAGACCTCGGCATGGATCTCGGCATTCGCGTCTGCATTGCGGTGGATTTCGTAGTCCTGGAACTTCCGGCTCGATACTCGCTCTTCAAAAAGGATATCCAGCTCCTCAAAGGTCCGGTCTTTTGTCTCCGGAAGATAGAAGTAACACCAGACAGTGCACAGCGCTGAGATGCCGGCAAATAAAAAGCCGAGCTTGCCTTTCCAGTTGCCCTGATCTGTGTCCATGGCATATGGAATAGCAACCGCGAAGATGATATTCCAAATTGCACAGCAGACGGTGGCCAAACCAATCGTCATTCCACGGAGTCGAGCAGAGGGGATTTCACAGAGGATGGTAAAGCAAGCAGGCCCAATAGTGATGTCATACACCAACAGACAGATAAGCAAAAGTGCACACTGACCCCAGACTACACCTGTGCCATGGTGGGGGACAACATCCAGGATACCAATGAGAAGTAAGATCAGAGCAATGGCTGCGGTTCCAACAATATAGATCAGTCGGCGCCCGATGTTGGAGATGAAGAACCACGCGACGATGGTACCGACAAAACCAATTGAGGTCAGGCCAACATTCATGGAGAAGGCATTGGAAGAATTCAATCCAGCATGCTCGAAGAACTGGACTGCATAGTTGACATAGAGAACCTGACCAGATAGTGGCTGGATGGCGTACACCATGATGGCGATAATCAATCGGCGGAGATCAGGTCCACGGAAACAATCAAGATAGTTATGGCGCTTGTCCAACTCCATCTCGAGTCGGAGGGTATGCTTGATATTGGCTAATGTGGGCTCTACATCAACCGCAGCGGAGGCAAGGCGTTTGAGCGCTTTTTCGGCATCAGAGTATTTGCCCTTACGGCAAAGCCACCATGGCGAGTTTGGGCAGAAGCACACAAAGGCAAGGATGAGGATTGCCGGAGCCCACTGAGAAGCATAGGGAATCTTGTAGGACCACTTGTTATCAAGACTGTTGGTTCCCTTGAGCAGACCAGAGGCAATGAGCTGCCCAACAACGAAGCCAAGATTGACCAAGGAACCAGCAACACCGCGGAGAACAAGAGGACAGACCTCCCCAATATAGGCTGATCCCATAATGGGGTAGAAGGCGATGACGCAGCCATTGAAGAGTTCACCAAGGAAAAGCACGACTGGCTTCTCTGCAAAGAACTCCATGAAAATCCAAGCAATTGAAAGGAATGAACAGCCAGCCAGTGTTATTTTGGGTCCAAACTGATCATAGAGCCAACCAGCAGACAGAGCACCGACAATACCCCCGACGCTGTTGGCATAGTTGAAGGCACCGTTCCAGGAAGCCTTCACAATGTATTCCCCCTCATACAGATACCCAAACTGCCTCTTGAAGGGGTTGAGGCCAACAACACTCCCAATCAGCGCGCCATCAAAACCTTTGAGGATAACAGAGACATTTATCAGGAAGGACCAGGCCACAGCACACTTATAGAGCTTCACGGCCTCCCAGAAACCCATCGAATGTTGGGTTTGGGTGTAGAGAAGGGATTGTTCCGACTCCCAAAGCACGGCTCCATCGATATCCTTGAGGGAACCCTCCCTCTCCTCGACTCCAGGACTCACAGCCTTCTCGGGGTTTTTGGTGTCCGTCATTTGCCTCGCTCGGATCTCGGTGTCGGGGGACGTGGGGATAGAAGGGTCTTCGGGCACAGATCTAGTATTTTTCTAAGTCAATGATGGGATGAGCGTCGCAGTTATAGCCCTCCATGGGGGGGTACAAGCAACCACTGCCATATCAGAGGCCCCATGTTTGCGATACCAAAGACCGCGATAACAGTGCCTTGGCCATTATCCAAGAGTTCTGATATACTCTAATCAGCAAGAATAAGAGTCAGAGTTCATCTAGCTCCGATCGTCTGGATACAGGTTTGAATCAACGCCGCGGTAATTGGATGCGCGCAGAAACTGAAGAAACAGCCCTCAGATCTAATCGGGGCTCTTCTTCGTATCTTCCACCAATTGCTTGAGCGCGCCAATTCCCGGATCGGGCAAAAATAACAGTTAAGGTTTGCCTAGCTAAACGGTTCCTTCATGCTTCTGCCGATCTCCTTTGCAGTCGGAGCAGACTCCGAGGCAGCTGCAGCGGCTAAGCCTAGGAAGACAGCATTTGCAGCTGTTCTACTTGCCTTTTTGAGCTTATCGGTGCACAGTTTCTTGTAGCGGTACATAAATAAGGCAGACCTGGAAGCCAAGGGCGCAGAAGAGAAGACATCACAGACAGCAGGAAACCAAAGAATAACGTCGCCAGAATGACCGCCGTAACCCCCGAAGTTACCCTCATCACCCTCTCGGAGGAAGAACTCGCCACGAAGAAGCTCGAATCCCACAACCTCCAGCATGCCATCGAGGCTCTCCACCGTGATGGAGTCATCGTCCTCAAAAACGCCGTTGATACCACCCACCTCGATAAGCTAAATGATCGCATGGTCCCCGAAGCCAAAACACTATACGCGAAGGCATCAACGCACCATAACTTCGCCGGAAGTGGAAATATCCAGCAGGAGCCAAGCTTGGAGAAGGGTTATGTTTTCCAAGACATCCTAGCAAACCCCTTTGCCCTGCAGGTGGTGCAGTGCATGTTTGGTCCCAACCCATCCCTCCGGTTCTACAGCGCCAATACAGCATTTAAATCCGAAAAGAGACAGCCAGTGCATATTGATGTTAATTTTGACTTCCCTAAAATTCCATGGGGCTATGCCATCAATATCAATCTGGTTGATACCAGTCCGGAAAACGGTGCGACTGAAGTCTGGCTTGGGAGCCACACTGATACCACAAAGGACGTCCTGGACAAGCAATATACACATAAGCAGGTCAAGGAGGAGCTGCTTGATGAGCGGAGGAAGTTCTCCCCTGGCATTCAGCCCTCGTTGCCCAAGGGGAGCTTGATTATCCGTGACATGCGGCTGTGGCACGCCGGAATGCCGAATAAGACCGACGACCCACGGGTTATGCTCGTTTCGATCTTGTTCCCACACTGGTATAGAAGCGACCAGACATTCCAGCTGCCCAAGAGTCTGAAGGAGGAAGTCAGCAGCTGGGAGAACGTGCAGCCTTGCGTGGAGTGGGTGGAGGACGGATATGATTATCTGCAGGGTCGTCATAATCATAACTTTGCTCTCAAGCCGTGAACGTCATGTATGCTAAAAAAAAAAAAAAAAAAAAAAAGAAAAACAGCGCATTGAATGGAATGAATACGTATACTTATTACAAAGTAACTGCGTAGTCCTATACCAACTGGAACTCCTCACCGAGACCAGTAATCACCTCGATACAGCCTACGCGACACATCTGTTCTGCTCCCTCGACGGCCATTACGTCCTTATTAATCCAGACCTCTTCCATCAGCTCCCCGACCTTCTTGAGAGATCGTATCTTCCGCTGATGATACATGTCCGTCAGCCGTTGTCGGACGAAGTCCCTGTCCCGTCGCTCCGTCGCTTCACATCCCGCCGTAAACAGCGGCCAGACATGAGCAGAGACGAGGGGGGACGAGGAATCAACAGAAGCGATAGCATCTAAACAGCGTCGAACATGAAATAGAGTAAGCGGATGTGGAGCGCCGATATTATACACAACACGATAGAGATAGATCAAAGCTGCAGAACGATGTGCCTCTGCTGTATGCGCCTGGTCTTGATCAGAGGCAGACACACTCAACGACATTAACTCCCCTTCAATCTCCATTTCCGCAACCGTCAGGTCCAGACCGAGGTCGTTGTTCGCCGACGGTCGCTTTTCCTTCCACGCCTTCAACTCGCTGATCCGTGCCATCGCCCGTAGGATGGTGGCGTCGTAGCCGAGACATGGATCCAGGAGATCGCCCTGTTTGATGAGCCACTGGTGATCGGTGAGAGGTCGGTCGCCCCGGGATACGGCAGAGAGGAAGTCACGGTAGAGGAGCTGGGTCAAGAGGAAACGCGAACAGGGGGATGTCAGGGATTCCGGACCACCTCGCTCCAGAATAAGCTCCCTAGCACCGACGAGGTGGTTGATGTCATGACGGGGAGCGTTATCGAATTGCTTGCTGATCTCCAGGACCAACACAGTGGCGAGCGCAGAGTCGGAGGATCGCAGAGCGGCGTTGTTCAACGCTTCCCTGAGGCAGGCAATGGCTGATACTCGATGGCTCTGGGCTGCGAGAGCCATCTTTGGCGACGGATCGGCCATGGTCAAGTGGTTCGCAGCGACGGACATGACGATATGTCGCAGCGCCCCCTCTTCCTCGAGCGCTATAGGAGTCAAGTACTTTTGGAAGGGATTCAACTGGGACATCGACGATGTGCAGAGCAGTGGTGAGATGTGCACCGTCCAGTGACAGAGGAGTCTGTATTCGTCCAACGTCATGCTCGACGGTCTTATCGACAAACACGGCTGCGCGGAGAGACTCGAGGGGGAACGACTGCGGCGCGGCGGACTATTACTCGCAGTAGGAGTCTGGATAGTCTGCTCGCTGCTTTCCGACGGAGACTCGCTGCTCCCTTTCAGACTCCGACGTCGTTTCGGCGGATTCTGCTCTCTCCATCGCAGCCGTACCCCATAGCCCTTGCAGTGGATATTCAGTCGTATGCAGCGTCCGCATTTCGGCTGGACCTCGTCGCATTTGTACCCGGCGTCTCGACACGTCCAGCATCCCGTCCTTGTCCTCGTTCGCTTTGCCGGTTGTGGTGGTGTTGCCATTGGAACTGCCTGGCTATGACTATGCGTGAATCAATCCCGGGGTCGTTACGTCGTCCAGGTCGCTGAGAGAGCCGTTTCGGTTTCCCCACGGAATCGGCCGAAGATAAACATGATCTAATTAATTAGTCAATGACTCAATATAACTAACTAATTATAGGCTCCGAATTAGCCGATAAGAGGAAATGGGGAAATGAGCCTGAGCGAGTCGTCGTCTGACCTGCTTCGTAATTAGTCTTTGGGCTTGAACAGCCTGTCTCAAGCATGATTCGAGGCTTTTATCCGAAGATAAAGTTTGTATCTGAATATTTACGCCATGTATCAATCAGGTTAAGGAGTGGTGAATAGTCTCATCTCATAGCCCTAATCATAATCTATGGTTGTCCGGGAATCTAACCGGCAATCTGTGTCGAGGCCGGAACTACCGAAGGACACAATAAGTCACCTAGAAATCAGCGAGTTATATGCACATAATAGCCATTCGAGGACTGGACATTAGTTCCAGACTCCATAGTCTACACCCCTTGGCACATCTAGATCTTCGGGTATCGCGTTCGGTCCGGGGAGCCAGTATTCATTCCCCACGGAGTAACTACAGATGCCGCTTGCATCCCATTTCTTCCTGGTCGATCATTGTCTTTGCGCTCTTCAAAATCTGGTGATAATAAAGCAGCCAGCGGAATTCCATACAGAGTAAGGAGGTAAGTATAATTAATCCATGGATTCTGACAGGAATCGTCTGTCCTAGGAACTCCGGGCAGAGCTGGGGGTCGGGATGCCGCTAGCATCATGAGAGAGGTAGAAAACTAGAGGGCTGTACCCTTGAAGAGGCAATATCGAGGAGATAACTGAGCATTAATTGTCGTATGGTACAATCCTGCTGCTTTCTACTCTGCATGGAATCTTTAGCAGGAATAATAATGGAGGTGTATTGTTGGTTGGTTACTAGCTAGATAGGCCTACGTGGTGAAAAGGGTCAGCGAGGGCGGACCTATGCGGCAGAATCCCACGTGATCCAACACCCCCCCACGCACGAGCTGGCCTAAAGACTAATCTAAAGAATTTAAATACAAAAATCGGCCTCTATTCAGGCCTCCAAATGAGAGAGTAAAAGCAAAATTAAGCAGAGAAGTGAGAGGTTCCGCTTTGGCCAATCAGAAGCCGTAAATCAGAATAGAAAGTATAACCAAAATGGGGGAACAAGCGCCGCTTAATGTATGCCGGTGAGTTCCAGGAAATGATTGAATCGTTCAGTTTGGAGAGGTTTTGTCAGGCCATCTGCTGCCTGTTCTTTGGTAGGGCAGGTCTGAAGTTTAACAATGCCGTCTCGGACCTTCTCCCGAACGTAATGGTAGCGTATGTCAATGTGTTTGGATCTCTTGGTGGTGAGCTCGGCTTCAGCCATGGCGTGGGCACCTTGATTATCGATATGAAGAGATATTGGTGGGCATTCAGTTGGGAGCACATTAAGCTCGTTGATGAGATTCCGGAGCCAGAGGGCATCACGGCTGGCTTCGCTTAGAGCCATATACTCAGCTTCGTTGGAGCTAAGGGCAACGGATGTTTGCTTGCGGCTTTTCCAGGCAATTGGGGCTCCGGCAAGCAGAAAGATGTATCCAGAAACTGACCGGCGGTTGCCTGTCAGTTGGCCACCCCAATCAGAGTCGGTATAACATTTTGGCATGAGGAGGTCAGATGTAATGGACTCCGTGGGTTTATGATAGGTAATTTGCCGATTGATGGAGCCTTTAAGATAGCGTATGGCGTGTATAAGGGCACGCCATGCTTTTTGGGTGGGTTTGGCGTTATATTGGGATAGTATGCCAACCGTCTGGCTAAGATCTGGCCGGGTTTTGGTGGCTAGCCAGGTAAGGCAGCCTACACCACGTTGATATTCTTTGGTGTTGACTGTAGGGTCTGGTTCATCATCAATTATTAGGCTAGGATCCATTGGAATCCTAACAGGATGTGCTTGGGCTTGACCAAAAGAGGCAACAACATCTTCAGTGTAGTCGGCTTGAGATAAAGAAGATGAAGTCTCAGACTGGGAGATGGTCATGCCAAGGTATTTGGTAGAGTTTCCAACTTCTTTTATGTCAAATTTGGCGGAGAGAGTCTCCATAAACCAGATGGCATCATTTTCATGTTTAGCATAGACTTTGAAGTCATCCACATGGGTGGTCACATAGAGTTGGGTCCGGGTAGTGTGGATCCATAGACCAGAGTCATATTCAGAGCATTTGAAGCTGATTTGGCGTAGAAAAGCACCCAGAGTATCATACCAGATGCGGGCAGATGGGACCAATCCATAGAGGGATTGAAGGAGTTCACAGACAAGATCTCCAGAACCTTCTTTGAATCCCTGAACTTGGGTCATAAAGACACGTTTGTCCGTGGGCATTTTCCCATTTAGGAAAGCAAGGGTGGCATCAGCTTTTCGGGTATGCCAGCCAAGCAGGGTGGCCAGTGCCGTGAGGGTTCTGGTAGTATTTTCATTTACCACTGGTGCGTAGGATTCCATGAAGTCTTTATCAAGTAGATTGCCACGAATGACCCAGCGGGCTTTAGCCTGATAATCCTCTGAGATAGGTATGCCGGGGATTTCTTTCTTTTTGTATACCCACCGGCCAGGGATGACTTTGGCCCCTGGTGGTAGGTCAGAACGGCGAATGAGTTGCCAGCAGCCTTTCTCTTTGAGTTGGTTGACTTCCTTTTGCATGGCAGCTTGCCATTTAGCAGCATCAGGATGGGATATGGCCTGCTTATAAGAAGTAGGCGTGTTGTCTTCTGATGAAGGAATGGTTGAAGTGGCAAAGTAAGCTAGGGACATGCCTTTGGCAGGTCGGAGCCATATATCTTGGTCATTGAGAGGTTCATCTTCAACTAATTGAGTTGGGTTTTCTTCGGTAGGGGTGCTGGGACCTTTGGGAGTGGTAGTTGTAGGATCTTTGTAATCCTCATCAAATATAACATCATTGGTGACAAAGACGGTGTCAGTTTTAGGGTCCCAAACACGATATTGATGGCTACTAATTTGGCCAATGAGGAAACAGCAGTGAGAACGTGAATCAAGCTTATTTCCAGGTTTATCTGGTCCATGCCGATGGACCCAGGCTGGACACCCCCAACGGCGATATCCGGGGAGTGAAGAAATGGATGAATTAGTCCACGCTGCCAACGGAGCGCGATAAGGGCTGGGGTGTATGTCCTTGTTGATATTCACCCCCCCAGGAATTTGGGAATTGTATAAGATGGTAGATGTAGGGAGCCGATTTGTAAGATCTGTGGCATATTGGAGAGCATCTACCCAAAAGCGTTCTGGTATATATGGGGCATCAAGCATCATAGCTCGGGCCCGTTCAAAAAGGATCCGGATGCCACGTTCACTAACGGCATTTTGCCATGGTGAATATGGCGAGCTTGGTTGCCATTCTATGCCTTCCTGACGGTAGGTTTCCATCCATTCAGTGGAGCGGAATTCATTATCAGAGACTAGGTAGGCAGGAGCAGTGAAGCCATGGTTCTTCATATTTTGAAGCCAGTTCTTGAAGGCGGTAATGGCTGCACTTTTTGTCTCAAGGAAGAGGATCCATCGATAATGTGTGGCATCATCGGTAATAAGTAAGACATATTTTGCCCCAATTCGGCCAGTGACAACATCATTAGGGTTGTCAAAATCAAGAGTTTGTCCACCGCCGGCGATATCTAGATGGACTCGGGCAAGGGGTTTGGTAACTCTGGACCTAGGGACCTTGCTATAATAGCGTGTCTGTCTAGCCTGTATACAGACTTCACAAAATGGGAGTTCTTTAGAGCCTTTGATTTCGATGCAAGACTCAGGATCTCGGGCGAGGCGGAGGAGATCGGCTTGATTGAGATGGCATAGGCGTCGGTGCCAGGCCATGATAGGTAGGGATATCTTAGTAGTTCGCGGCTTCCCTAGAACCGGGGTCTCTTTTGGAGTAGGAGCCTCAGCTGGTGTCTTAATTGTGGGAGCCTTTGCAGGTGGCTCTTCTGGGCGGTTAACTTCTTTGCCAGACCGGGTGGTGACAAAGGCATAGGAATTTTCTTCTTCTCCAGGAGATAGACAGTCTTCAAGGAGGTAAACATTGTTTTTGAACAATCGGGCTTGGAATTCAGCTCCAGATGGTGTGGTAATCAGCTTGACTTCACAATCTAGTGTATATTGAAGCCTAAAGCCTTGTCGTACAAGCATGCCTTCTGAAATGAGGTTGGAAGTAAAGGAAGGAACATGGCGGACGTCTCTTAGGATCAGAGATCCGTAACCAATATCTATAATCACGGTGCCAATGCCTTGAGGCATAGAGATATGGCCTTGAGCACCTTCCATATAATCTGTCTCCACCAGATCATGCTTCTGCAAGGCCTTATAGGTTGCAAAAAGTGAACGGTCAGGTGTAGAATGGAAAGAGGCACAGCTGTCAACAAACCATTGATTGGAAAATGAGAGAGTCTTTGCAGACTTCACAATGGCAGATTTGGCATTGGAGAGTTTCTTATGCAAGACAAGTTCCTGTGAAGCAGGGTGATCCTGGTTTGATTGTGGGTTTGCTTCAGATTGTTGCTGAACACGGAGAGCATTAGCCATAGTAGTATAGAACTTGCGTCTATACTCTGGTGCTTTCTCAGGATGTTTAAAATAGCATATAAGTCCATGGCGATTTCCGCAGTGATCACAGTCTATAAGTGTATGACGAGATCTATCTTGGTTATTGGAACGTTGAGGAATTGTGTATTTGGTTCCAGATGCTTGTTTTGAATAACTGCGGTTCTGGGAGTTCTCTTTCTGTTGGTTTGACCGGTCTTGAGAATGAGTATCACGGAATTTAGTGCCGGTTCGAGTAGATAATTGGGTCTGGATAACCTTAAGATCCAGGTTGGTAACCGGAGCACGGCCAGTAGAGTAGACATCATCTAGTTTACTCTTGATAAAGGCGCGGTTCCAGTCCCGGAGACCTATAAAGAAGAGGTCATGTTTGAGATTTTCAAGAGATTCTTCTCCAATAGCGTGTAGGCGGTCAAAGATTCGATTAAAGGATGACTGGTAGGTGAGATAATCGTTATCCTTTATATAGAGCTCTTTGAGCTCCATGGTAAGGGCCATTCGCTCTTCACCGGTGGATTTGCCAAAAAGTGTGGCAGCTCGGTCCCAAAGACCATGGGCAGAGAGGTCATATACGGTGCCTAGTTTATCGGAAGCAGGGGTTGTCATGGCATTGAGCATACGGGCTCTCATGACAATGGCTTTTCTGTGCCAAACTGCAGCATCAAGTGGAGATGATCCAGCAGGAGGAGAGTCCTGGTGAAGAGTTGTAATAGCATTGAGAATACCAGCTTCTTTTTGTATGGCAGAGCTCCATGCATCGTAATTATCCAGTGTCAAGATGACACGGCATCGGTCAGGCAGTAGCGTATCGACATCGGCTTGGACAAGGGCAATAGCATTGCTGATATTTGTGTCTGAGGCATCACGCAGAGGCGGTTGGATATCCATTGGTGTAGTATCTTGGGTTGTATTTGAAGGCAAGGAAGCTTGTGGAGTATTAGACTGGATGATAGATGCCAGTTTTAGCTCCATTCTAGCTTCACGGTCTCGCATATCTTGTTCCATCTGATTCTGGCGAGCAAGCATTTGTCGCATCATATCAGCAAGATCAGGGGTAAGTTCGTTTGTGGAAGCCATGTTGGCGGTATTGGTAGAGCTCAGATTGGCTCCGGAAGGCGTTGGGGTCTCTATCTCTTCAGAGACAACTGATGAGGAGGTCTCGTCTATATTCGAGGACCTGTTTTGGAGATTTCGGCGACGTGATCGTCGTATAGCAGTAGCGGGAGGCGTAGTAGGTTCTCCTGACATGCTCAGGTTCGGACCGTATCTGGGATCCTGGAATTTTTGGAATCTGGGGTATGGAATTTTGGTTCAGCCAATCAGAGGGCTTAAATTGACCACTTATACGGGCCTAAAATAGCTCATATTTCCGAGCAAGAAACGGGCTCATAACCTAATGGAGGTGTATTGTTGGTTGGTTACTAGCTAGATAGGCCTACGTGGTGAAAAGGGTCAGCGAGGGCGGACCTATGCGGCAGAATCCCACGTGATCCAACAAATAACAGGAGTGGTTCGTAAATCGCACGTGGGTTTGCTGGGTTTGCTGGGTTTGCCAGATTTGTTTCCGCAGACCGGACAAAATGAAATCCCGTATTAGTTAATTAGTTATGCTGGTCTGCTTACGCCTCCTGGCCTTCCCATACCACCACACGACACTACGAAAACGACTTCTTGATGTTGAAATGGGATCAAAGTCTCCTGAGCACGAGAGCCATACAGGTGGCGGTATGTGTGTCAGCCCTAACTCATATGTATCCGTGCTTACATCTCAGCAGATGTCCCGTTCGTCTCCACCAAGGCCAATGGTACTGGCGGCGAACCACGGGGAGTCCATCTGTCCCGGGACGGAGACGGCAGCCTGGGAGACGGCGAGGGCGGTGATGATGCCGACGGAGATGATATGGCTCGAGCGGCGGCCGTGTCGCTGAACATGCAATCTGCATCCGCTTCCACCAAGAAGAAGCGGAAGAAGTCTAAGAAGAAGACATTGTCTGGGAAGCAGTCGTCGCCGCCACGAGTCTCTCTCGACCGAATCTTCCCCACTGGTCAGTATCCCAATGGGGAGATTCAGACTTATGAGCCCGTGTTTGAAAATACGGCTCGCACGACGGGCGAGGAAGTCCGATATCTGTCTCATCGTCGCACCCATGACGATGAATTTCTGAGTAACTACCGCAAAGCAGCAGAAATCCACCGCCAGGTCCGAAAATATACGCAGGATAGCGCCCGGCCTGGACAGACGCTCACAGATATTGCTGTAAATATCGAGGATGGCGTGAGAGCGCTGCTCGATAATGCGGGTCTTGAACCTGGAAGTGGACTGGTGTCAGGCATGGGCTTCCCAACGGGACTCGCGCTGAATAATTGCGTGGCGCACTACACGCCCAATCCTGGACAGAAGGAAATTATCTTGCAGTCGAGCGATGTGATGAAGGTTGACTTTGGCGTCCATATCAATGGCTGGATTGTTGATAGTGCCTTCACCATGTCGTGGGATCCAACTTATGATAACCTACTTGCTGCAGTGAAGGATGCGACAAATACTGGCATCAAGGTAAATAGGCGCTCTTGTCCCGACTTCAGAGTACGGCTAATGTCGACATCGATTAGAATGCTGGAGTTGATGTCCGTATTAGCGATATCAGTGCTGCGATCCAGGAGGCAATGGAAAGCTATGAGGTGGAAATCGGAGGTAAAAGTTTTCCTGTGAAGGCGGTGCAAGGTATCACTGGGCATAATATCGAACAGTATCGGATCCATGGTGGAAAGTCGATTCCCTTCGTGAGGAATAATGACCAGACCAAGATGGAAGTGGGAGAGGTTTTTGCCATTGAGACATTCGGCTCCACCGGACGTGGCTATATCGTGAATGGAGTATGATGCATTCCCCTTTTTGCCTGCAGTTAGGAAAAGAACTGATTTGTTTCAGCCTGGTGTCTACGGGTATGGCAAAGACCCCCTTGCACCGAAGAGAATCTCCTCGCCCCTTGCAACGGCTAGGTCTCTCAACAAGATGATCAACGAGAACTTTGGCTCTCTGGTCTTTTGCCGCCGGTATCTTGAACGTCTTGGCGTTAGCCGATATTTGGCGGGCGTAAGTGAATATCTGACCAGTTGCTTGTTGAATGGAGCGCTTATTACCTGCAGATGAACAACCTTGCTTCGCAAGGGATTGTCGAGGTTTACCAGCCTTTGATGGACATTGAGGGGTCCTATTCAGCGCAGTTTGAACATGTATGCTCCCCCATCACTGTTGATATCCTCTTCAGAGCTAATCCTCGACAGACTATCCTCCTAGGAGAATCAAGCAAAGAAGTTATCAGTCGCGGCGATGACTACTGAAGTCTACTCGCTAGACCGAAATTCCACAAGAAGGAACCCTTTCGATTTGCTTTCTGCACTTTTGCGTTCTGTTTTTGTTGCCATCCAACATGGCTGTGATCCAACTACGACTTCGATTGTATCGTTCACCATTCAACATAGTGCACGTGAAGCCGACTTTCCTTTAAACTCCGAGTTATTTTCAAAATAACCAAATTGCTCTCTTCTCACTTTAAATATCATGGTGATGTGTAGCCCAACCCCCGCGGTAGATGGCTTACAAACCAAAGCTTCCAATGAAGAATGTAGTCGATATCAAGACAAGTGTGATGCAACTTTCCTTGACCAACGCAGTGGACCATCAAACAGAAATATGGGCTCGAGTTTCACCCCAAGCAGCTATTACCATGGATAGTCCGAGAGCTACTCAGCCTCAGGCATTGTCTTGCGCCAAGTGACGCACTCCAGGGGTAACTTGCAGTGTAAGCACTAATTGCAGGTGGAGAACAGCAGCTGCAATCAATAATGGAAAATCCATGATAGCGTTCTAGAGCCTGGAAACATGAACCTTCAAAATCTACCGTCAGAGATCCTTGATAATTGCGTCCGGTTCCTGAATCATGCCTCTGACATAGCAACATGTCGTCTGGTCTCGAAAAGACTGGCCAACATATGCGCTACGATGCTATGCCGGTCTATATATATTCGCATATCCAACGATACTCTGGACAGCCTGGAAACTCTCTGCCAGAACCCGCTTATTGTCAGATGGATCAAAACCGTCAATTTCGATCTTTCCTTCTACGATATCGTCTTCTCAAGGGGCCTGGCATCATTTGCGGAGTGGACTGCCGGCGATGTTTTCGGTCTGATGGATGCTTACGACCATGGGGATTTCATGCCAGATGACTTCTTTGAAATCGGCCGTGAGATTGTGCGGGACTGGACTGCTATCAAAGATGGCAGCTATGATGCAGCTTGTCCGACTCCAATTCAATCGATGCTTCTTGAGTTTCATGAGTATGGTCGTTTATACGAGGACCAAGAACTCGCGAGAGTCAAAAACAGACACACGACGGGAATATTGGCCATACTCCAACGGCTAACGGAGATTGAACGCGTCAGGATATCAGACAACTGTCAACAAAAGCTGATGCCCAAGAAAACTAACCAGCGTCCAGGACGCCATCAGAGTGTGAGGAATTCTCAGAGCCAACCCTTCGACTGGAGTGTCTACGGGCATTTCCATAGAAAGGAAGCTTCTACCGTCCGGACGTGGATCCACCTGTACATCTCCTCGCAGACATCTTTGGCGCACTAGCTCAAGCATCCATCTCACCTACGGCGTTTTCAGCGTGTTTTAGCCCTCCGTCTGATCTACGGGTGTTTCGATCGCTGCAGGAGCATCTTCACTGTATCCGCCATGTTCTGCAGCACGCGAAGAGTGTTCATCTATGGCCTATTCATAGGCGCGACAGGATTCCCTTGCTGTAAACAACGACTGTCCATATGATGAAATCCACATCTTGGATCCGTCGTTGACGCTTTCTGCAATGTCGAAGAATTGGAGCATCTCATGCTCAGCTTTGAAGGGTACCCTTGTTTCACGGAGAGACCACAACCCTCCGCGACCAAGTTCCTGGCTCTGAGATGGAAGTGCTTACAAAGCCTATATCTACGAAACATACCATTTGAAGACACCGAGATGGTGGCTTTGGTGCAGAGACTGCCTCAAACGTTAAAAAAGACTCAAGGTCTGCGGCCTCTATCTCCTCTCCGGGTCTTGGGCCTAGGTAGTCGAGCACCTTCGGGCATTGACGTAACTAGAGGAGATGGAGTTCCAGAGCCCTCGAGGAGCGGAATTTGCGCATACAGCGACCTTTCTCGAGGACTCAAAAAAGGAGGGGATCAGTCGATACATTCTTCGCCGTGGGGAGGAGAATCCGTTGCCGGACATCGTCAATAGTCGTATGTGATCTGCCTGTATACCTCGCTTAATTCAATTTATTTCCAGTCGAATTTCGAATCGACGAGCGTATACTTGTTTGCTGTCTATGTAATTGAAAGTATTTCCACTCCATACTGGCGTGGCCAGTCTTCCATAATCCTCCGGGTTTGAGCATTTCCTACTGATACGAGGATACGGACATGCGCCGTAAGAGCTAGGGATTGCCATCAACTGCTGATAGTAATGATAAACAATGATAATCATCATGTTTTTCCTTGATAAAGCTTCAAAATGCCATCCTTTCCATCATATCCAATGGCCAATGCAGCATGATGACAACCGCCAGCCTTGACTTCCACCGGCAACTGGGCAAATTCCGCCTCACCCCGGTAGCTCAAGCCCACGGTGCCTCTACAGACAGTTCTGCTTCCAAGGCACCCTTCGACTACACCTCGAATCATAACCCCAGTGCCGATGCTAATCCCCCGTCGTCACCGCCGCAGGATGGATCAATCAGACCGGGACGACAACGGCCACCTCCTTCACAATCGCCGACGGCACGCAGCAAACGGGTCGCGACAGCCTGCGATTTCTGTCGGAAGAGGAAGAAGAAGTGCGATTTTCGATATCCCAATTGTTCCGCCTGTGCCCGTCTGGGAGTCTGTTGCACCGTTTCCCCACCCAGTCACCATGTCGCCAGCGCCTCCGTCCCCCGAGACCAGCTCGAGAACTTGCAGAAACGCGTACAATGGCTGGAGCAGATCGTGAAGCAGAAGACAGGCATAGTTGTGTCCGAGCTGCCAACCGGTAGCATTGTGGATGGCCAGGAGGAGTCAGACTCGTGGCACCAGGTGCCGTTGTTGATCGCTCAAGGCGACGCGACCGTGTCGATGACGGACAGCGTCTCTTCTGCTTCCACTATGACTCCCGCTCTCGAGATGAAGGCGCCTGGCATCGGGTCCGAATTGCCAAATGTCGGAGAGATCTTTCGTGACCAGCTGGAGCACCGCCGGCTGCCCGTCCCACGCATGGAGTCATCCTCGGTATCGCACGCTCTGCGTCTGTCGAGCCTCGAGGAGGCAGAGCGCGTAGCGAACCAGTATTTCGACCATCTCGGATACCAATATCCTTTCCTACACCGCTCCAACTTCATGACGCGTCTGAAGCATATCTACGCGGGCAATCGACCGTCCGCTGAGGTGCATTATTCATACCATATCACCATGGCCATCGCGCTGCAGATGGGATCGGCGGATGAGGCTCAGTCCACAGAGTTCTATCGCCTCAGCCAGCGGTCTCTGTCTCATGTATTACCGAAGGAGGACCTCTCGGCGATCTGCGCGTTGCTGAGTCTGGCGCTGTACACCTTGTTTGCGGCCGCGGGTCCCAGCATCTGGCATATCCTGGGCACGGCGATTCGTCTGGCGACCAGTCTGAGTCTGCATAAGTCGCCGCCCTCTTCCAGTTTAGTCGAGGAGGAAATCGCGAAGCGAGTATTCTGGAGCCTCTACAACCTCGACCGGCTGATTGCAGCGACTCTGGGTAGGCCATTGGGCATTGCAGATGAGGATATCAGCGTTGACCTGCCGCGCGAGCTCAACGATGACTGGGTGGAGGCTCCGGGGGCGAGTTCGATGACTATCCCCTTGCAAGTGATCAAATTGCGTCGGATATTTTCTCGGATATATCGATACTGTATGGCTATGTTGTACTCCTGCCGTCACTCAGGTGCTGACTGCTGACTGCTCACTGCCAACTAGTATATAACAACCAACCCCGACCACCACCAGAAGAAATCACAGCCACGCTCGGTCGATTTCAACGGGAGCTGGATGAATGGCGCAAGGCAGCTCCTTTGTATCCCCCAGCGATGCTCTATTCGACGTCCTACTATGACTATCTCTACTACACGACACTGCTACTCATGCATCGGCCTAGTGCGCGCAATCCGGCTCCGAACCTAACGTCGATCGTGGCATGTTTCGATTCCAGCATCCAGGTAATTCGCTCGTATTGGGACAGTTATGCTGTAGGGAACCTCAAGTGGATCTGGCTCACGCTGAGCCAGGTGTACTTTGCCGGGATTACCATCTTGTGGTGTCTGGAGCAGAACGCCCGCGCTGTTCGAAACGGACTTCTGCCACTCTGGCAGCCTGACGAGCAGATGATGCACCAGGGAATCAACGCCACGACGGCGTTGCTGGAGGAGTTTGGCGAGCGACGACCGGGCGTGGAGAAATTGGCAGGGACGTTTCGGCGCCAGAGCGCGATGGTTTTGAGCCAGGAGATCTATCAGCAGCAGCAACCACAGAGGATGCCATTGCCTCCCTCTGTCTCAACTACTTTTTTCCTGGATGACGATATGACGGCCACAGGGGCAACTGGAGCTGATCCGCAGCTCTTTTACTTGCATGGTTCATTTCAGGAGGAGCTGTCGACGTATTATGATATTTGATGGATGATTATCCGCATTGATGAATACACTTGTACGTAGATCGACAGCACGACATGGGGTACGTATAACGAGTTAATTTTATACTTCATGCATGGGGCTATGCTACATGCTCATGCAATATCAATCACATTCTCCCGTTCTGCCTTCTCCACCATCTTGACCAGAGCATCGGCGATGCCATACGAGAACGCATACCCCCCTCCACCAAAACCATACGCGGATAAGACGACGCGACTTCCCTTCTTTTCGGAGTCCAGGCGAAATCCGCCCTTCCGCGACGGACGAATACCGACGATATAGCTCAGCGAGTCCTCGGACGGCTTCTCCGGGACGACTTCAGGAGCCAGTCGGTGTGCGCGCGCAATCTCATCTCGGGCAATGTCCATATCGATTTCTGGGGAACTGTTCCGGTTCAGCATCTGATATATACTATACTGGCTGTGTCCATGGCTCACATACAGATTATCCGCCTGTTTCACGCCTCCCAGAATCACGCCGTGCGATTGAGGTCGGGGAATGACATATGTATATTCCTTTCCGTTACGGAAGTACATGGTGTTGCAATCTTCGGTCTTGAAGAATACATTCTGGCCTCGTTCGGGGAAACATTTGTCGTCTCGAACGTCGCTGAGAAGCTTGCTTCCCCAACCGCTTGCATTGATGAAGATCCGGGCGTCCGGGAACATGTCGTACAGTTCCTGCAGGGACTCGACGCGTTGCTGGACGAACTGGCCTCCGAGCTCGGTGATCCTCTTCTTCAGGTACGGCATGTGGAGTGTGGGATTGGTGACGAGGGTTTCGTAGGACCAGCCGCAGCTGAAGTTGGATGGATATTCGCCTTGCTTTAGATCGCGGAACTGCCATATGTCAATCGGGTTATAACTATAGTCCTTGCTTCGGATTCTCTCACGTTCGGCAGCACCGTCTTCCCCCAGATGGACGAACTCTTGTCCGGGGGTTGTTCGAGATACTCCAACCCCTTGACAATGCAGACCCCCGACTCTGGCTCCTCCCGAGCCATCTTCAGTAGATGCCGGTACGTCACGGCCTGGAGATATCTCTGATCAGGAGTTATTCCACTCGCTGCATGCCATGCTGCACCAGCCCAAGCCGAGGCGTAGAGGATACTCTGATCTCCGGGCAGATATTCGGCAACCAGCGTCACCTGGAATCCAGCGAGAAGAAGCTGTCGGGCCGTAGCACATCCAATGATTCCTGCGCCGAGGATGATAATCGGCCGCTGTGCGAAAGGCGCAATGGCCGGTTCGACGGGTTGAAATAATCCCATGTTATGTATTCTTCCTCGACGTCTATTAAGCCAGCTCTTCTACGCCTCCTCTCGGGTCGATTATATACCTGGAAACACGTCCTGCCGTTAATTCCGACGCCGTCGGATCCTGACAGAACCCCTCTTTCTGATAAACCATTAACATATTATGAACAGGCTAGGTGTACAATCGTGCAGACGCAGAGACGGAGCTGCACCATGTCGGCTCAACCCGACGGAATTACCCAATGCGGAAGCTGATATATTGCTTGATAGTTGATATTGCTCACGATCGGCTTTTATTATCTCCATCAGATATGCGATTGAGGCTGGAATTGGCCCATTCGGATCCTGTCGCCGTTATCTATGCTGACTGCCTTCTTGGCGGACATTTCTCGACAGTTGATATTAACCCATTGCCAGGGGATACTTTGAAGATATACGCCACGACGGGTGTCACTGGCGGGCCAGGCCGACGCAGGGCTCTCCTGCGTACAAGCAGTGTAAGCAATTGCTCATTGTCGTCAGGGAACAGACTATGTCAGCAAACTATATAACAACTGACAAGAGACGGCATAACGACGTTGAGCTCAATAATCAGTGTCCTGGACATCCTTTACAACACCGTCAACTCCGACCCGTGGCCGCTGGCAGGACAAGTCCGCCAGTTCATGCAGTCATGGGCGAGTCCACGTTGAGCGGAGAGAAGCTTCCGGCAAAGGAACCTCGTCTCCAGGTAGGACAATGGCTATGATGTGGACAAGCCTTGTGCACGGAGTAGCTGACTGTGTCCTAGGAGCAGTACAGCACAGATGACCATGCTGTGGGTGAGATCCTCCCTTTCGAAGCAGACGACTCTCCATACCCCGAGGTGCGCGCTGTCGTCCAGCCAGTGGACGATGTGACTCTGCCCGTCAATACGGTGCGCATGTGGGTTATTGGAATCCTGTTCACCATAGTTGGTTCCCTCAACCTTGGTGGAGGAAGCAGTCGCTAAGTGTCAACTAGGTCGGCAGTGGGCTGAACCAGTTCTTCAGTCTGCGACAACCCAGCGTCACCATCAGCTCCCTCGTGGCTCAGCTCCTGGCTTATCCCGTGGGCTGTGCGTGGGCGCAATGGATGCCCCTGGGAGTGCTTAATGTGGACCGTCGCTTCAACATCAAGGAGCATGCCTTGATCACCATTATGGCCAACGTCGCCTTTGGGTCCGCTGCGGCCACGCAGATTATCGAGGCTATGGTCAAGTTCTATAACCTGCCCTCCAAGGGAGGATTTGAGGTCCTCTTGACCATCAGCACGCAGCTGTTTGGATTTGGCCTGGCGGGGATAGCCTCGCGCTGGCTTGTAGGACCGGCGTCGATGATATGGCCTCTGGTTCTGTCCAATGCAGCTCTCCTTTCTACTCTGCATTCGCGCGTGAATGCCAGTGCGGATGGCTGGCGCATTTCCCGGTTGCGTTTCTTCCTGATCGTTTTCGTCGGCGGCACCGCGTGGTATTTCGTGCCTGGATTTTTGTTTACCGGTCTCAGCACATTCAGCTTCATCTGCTGGATTGTGCCGAACAATGTGGTTGTCAACCAACTATTCGGCCAAGTCACCGGGCTGGGGATGTCGTTTCTCACCTTCGACTGGGCACAGGTCGTCTATGCGAACCAAAGCCCGCTTCTTGTTCCGTTCTGGGCTGGGTTGAATGTCATCGGGTCGTTTGCTCTCTTCTTCTGGCTCATCTGTCCCATCCTCTACTATACCAACACCTGGTATTCGGCGTATCTCCCCCTGATGAACTCGAATACCTTTGACAACACAGGCCATACGTACAACACCAGCCGCATCATGAATGCCGATGGGACCGTCAATCAAGCCGCGTACCGGGAGTACTCGCCCATGTTCATCCCCGCCGGGTACGCAATGACTTACGGGGTGGCCTTTGCCAATCTGACCGGTATCTTCGTCCATGTCGCGCTGTACCACGGGAAGGACCTCTGGCTGCAGTGGAAGGGGTCGGATAAGAAGGACATCCACGCACGGCTGATGACTGCCTACCGCGGCGTGCCGTGGTGGTGGTTCGCCTCGATCACGGTATTGATGTTTGGGCTGAGCATCGTCACCAACGAGGTCTGGCATACGGATCTACCGGTGTGGGCTGTTCTACTGTCTTATGTGCTGCCTATGGTCTATTTCCTGCCGATAGGTGTCATCAAAGCAGTGACGAATATCAGTACGAACCAACTGAATCTGGTCACGGAGTTTATCGGTGGCTACACGTTTCTGGGGAAGCCGATTGCCAACATGATGTTCAAGTTTTCGGGCTATGTTGCTGTGTCTCAGGGACTCGAGTGAGCTTCTCTCCCTATTCCAGGTTCCTGGTAAGGATTTCTGACTGTGAACAGATTCGTGGCCGACATGAAACTGGCACATTATCTCCACATCCCCCCTCGCACACTCTTCTTCGCACAGGGGATCGCAACACTGGTCGGGGCCATAGTCCAGTGCGGCGTGACCGTCTTTATGATAACGGAGATCGACAATGTCTGCACGCCTGAGGCCAGCGGAGGCTTTACGTGCCCCCATGGCCGAGTAACATACTCTTCATCCTTGATCTGGGGTATGCCATGCCACCTTCACTTGTCGTCTCCACACATGAAGCGAAAGCTGACCAAACAGGTGCCCTGGGACCCGGTCGAAGCTTTTCCCCCGGCCAACTGTACGGTAAACTTCTCTGGTTCTTCCTCGCGGGACCGCTGGCGGTGCTGGTTACGTACCTCCTCGGCCGCCGGTGGAAGGTTCTGAACTACATCTCCTGGCCCGTGGCATTCGGGGCCATGAGTCTCGTTCCTCCCGCTACGGGCGTTAGTTTCTCGTCATGGTGGGTGGTGAATATGATATTCAATGGGATCCTTCGACGGCGGAAGGCAGCATGGTGGGCTAAATACAGTGCGTTTAGTTTCTCTTGCCATCAATGTTCCTTCTTTCCACGTATCCGTATTCAGCTAACCTTACTAGATTATGTTCTCTCAGCTGCTCTCGACTCAGGCGTCGCTGTCGCTACCGTGATCATCTTTCTCTGTATTATTCTCCCGGGAGGAAAGCTGGATTGGTGGGGAAATACTATCTACTCCAATACCGCTGATGGGAAGGGGACGCCGTATATGAAACCACCGGCGGCTGGGTATTTTGGGCCGGCCAAGGGTAGTTGGGAATGATCCGTTTGACCATGGATGGATGTCTTGGATGGAAGATAGCATATGGGATTCAATTTTAGTATCATATCACGAAGACCAACCATGTAGAACTTTGTATATTGTCTTGCTTCTTTAATTACTCCTGCGACATAGGGTTTACAATATCTCCGCTCACACTGTAGACATGCTCTACAGGGAGACAAGGAACTATATAGCCTGCATAGACTGCTAATATTTCAGTCTATTCCACCCAGGTCACTGTCTTCGTCTGCAGGAACTCGTCGTAGCCCAGAGGCCCTCCGAAGCGGCCATATCCACTGCTTTTCCATCCCCCATGAGGCAATACAGGCTCATCATGCACAGTTTTGGAGTTGATATGAACAGCCCTAGACAAGAACGTTAATAACTTATGTACTCGCAGCGCTCAAACACGACTTACCCAGCCTCCAATTGCTTTGCTACCTTCAACCCGCGCACCAGATTCTCCGTGAAGACTGCCGCTGTCAAGCCATATTCAGTATCATTAGCCAGAGCAACTGCCTCCTCCTCCGTGTCGACCTCAATCAGAGAAACGGTGGGTCCAAAAGACTCAGCAGCGTACAACTCCATTTCCTTGGAGACATTGTCGACAATGATCGGCCGCATACTGCTACTGCAAGCCTCGGTGGCATTGACATCGCCGAAGAGAATACTGGCTCCTTTCGCTACGGCATCTTTTACCAGCTTCCTGTTCTTATCCACCGCTGCAGACGTGACTAAAACTGGAGCTGGTGTATCCTTGCCGAACATCTTCTCGGCGGCAGCAGCTAGAAGAAGTCGGAACTTGCTTGCCACAGATCGCTGGACCACGATGCGCTCCGTGGACATGCATATTTGGCCGCACTAGATCAGAAGTCAGAAACATCCTGTGATTACGGTATATCAAAGGATAAATACCCACATGCATGAATGCACCTGTGACGCAGGAAGAAGCCGCATGCTCCAGATTGGCATCATTCAACACAATCGCAGAGGCCTTCCCGCCCAACTCAAGCAGCACAGGCTTGATATACTTGCTTGCAGTCGTGCCGATGATCCTGCCAACCTGCGTGCTTCCGGTGAAGCTGATCTTCCGCACGAAAGGATGCGCGATAAGTGCTGTTGTCACTTCTGCAGCATCAGCAGCGCTATGGTACAGGACATTCAGACATCCAGCAGGGAGGCCGGCTTCCCGGAAGGCATCACCAATAGCCCAGTAGCATCTTGGTGACAGTTCCGAGCCTTTGAGAATCGTGGTATTCCCAGCAGCCAGGGGGATAGCAACAGACCGGACTCCCAAGATGAACGGGGCGTTCCTTCATCGGTTATCAGGGGCTCTGCGCACGCAACCAGTAGCAGAACTCACCATGGAGCGATTCCCAATACAACCCCATAGGGCTCCTTGTAGATCATCGCACCCTCCCCATCCTGCGTGACAGACGGCACCGTCCCCTCAATCGAAGGGATCCGCGCCGCAAAGTCCTTCAGCAGACTGACACCCAGCAAAAAGGTATGCTCGACGAACGGACGACCGGCCCCCGTCTCGTCACGCTGGTACTGTATGAGCTCCTCCTTGCGCGCCAGGAGCACGTCGGCGGCTTTCATCAGAATGTCGCGACGGGCATACGGACGCATCTTGCTCCAGGCTGGGAATGCAGCTTTTGCTGCATCGACGGCTTTGTTTACCTCATTGACTGAGGCGCCGGAACAACTTTCGATGACATTGCCGGTGGAGGGGCTGCGGACGTCGAAGCGGATGCCCGTAGCTACGGATTCGTTGTTGATGATGAGGGGGATTGGACTCTGCATGGTTGATTATTCCGTGATAGATGTGTATGATATGATACAGGATGGGCCAAGCGAAATTAATATCATCCTGCCGGCTAGCAGTTATTCATCCACGACTCGCTTGGATGGCATAATTAATTCGGAAAAAGCATCTTCGTATCCCCCATCTCCGCTGTATTAATATAACCGTCGTATTGGAGAACCCCACCTCCGAGATAGCATGGCTCGGATTGAGGATACGATTATTTATGCATTAGGGGTGGTAGTCGCAGAGTAGATTGTAGCAACTTGATTGTAGCAACTTGCCCTAAGTACCAATTCAACGCCCGACCCATTCCAGCTCCAACCACCTTAGAAGAGGATAAACCACGGCCCCCCAGCTCATAGCTACCGGGATGCCCATGTCGATTCCCTCCCCGACCATTTTCGCCAGCGGACCGGTGAAATAAGTCTGATACATGCCCAGCACAGCACCGACCCAACCCACACAGAAGGCAAACAGAGCAGCCAAGCCAACAGGCAACCGTTCAGGCGAATTCCAAGCGGACCAGTCATACCATCTGCCGCGGGGTCTCTGGAATAGCAACTCTTCCTCCAAAACGATCACAACCCAGATGGCACTCCAATAGCCCATCAGGCCCAGGAAGTCATTGAAGACGTTGAAGAGACTGTTTCGCCCAATGCAGGCACAGACTGTATAGATAACCACCGCCACCAGGGTCCAGACGGGACGGGGCAAAGCCAGGAACCACCTCCCCAGCATCTGGAAGTTCAGGGCAGCTGAATACGTGGTAGGGACATTATTTGCGATGACGCCCAGGGCCACAATGACGGCGCAAAAGCTCCCAAAGTGGCCAAGCGGCCGGTAGACTTCGACGATTAGGGCTCCAGGCGTTTGGCTGTATGCAGCATTCCATGCTGGATTCTTCGCGACTCCAGACGCCACGCCAATGCCTAGAAGATATGTCATGACGCAGGACAATCCCAGCCCTGTGAAGGTCGAGAGGAAGACCATCCACCGCTGCGCATTGGGCGGGAAGTAGACATAAAAATCAGCCCCGGATCCAGCCCACAACAGACTACCGGAGACACAATAGAAGAAGAAGCTCATCCGGTTCGCGGCCTTGTCTTCGGAGGTTCCTGTTGTTTCCGACGATGCATCCCAGTATGGTCCGGAGACGCCAACGAGCACAAATAGAACGATGAGCTGTGGGATAAACGCGTACCGTTCGTACGTGTGGAAGACGCGGATTCCAAATAGACAGACTGCCAGGATGATGATGGCTGCGATGATAACGCCCACAACGACGCCCATGCCGGCGTTGTTGACCGCGGCGAGAATTTGACCGGCGATGAGGGAATCGACGAGGCCGTAGCCCAAGAAGATGACAATGTTCAACAGCACGCAGACCCGCGTAGGCCACCAGCCCATGGTAAAGCGAGAAACTACCTGAACACCGTGTTAGATTCAGGGACCTCCACATACACGTACGCACAAATCCAGGAAACGAGACATACCATCGTCCGACAACCACTCATCGGACCAAAGGTCGAAATATACGCACTACACATAGCCCCAAACATCGCCCCAAACGAGGCGAGGAGCATGGCATCGACAAGTCCCAGCTCGTACACCAGCGGACCCAGCAGCCCAACCAACACATTATTCGCCGTGACATTCGCCGAGAACCAGATGACGCTCATCTGCGCGTAGTCTCTCAGCCTTGTCTTCCGCTCACGCATTGATTCGGGCACACGTTCAATGCCGCGTGTTTCGACGCCCAGCCAGCGTTCCAGGCGGAAGATATAGCCCAGGGGGCCGGTTTGCCGTTGGGAGATTGTTTCGACTGTTCCATGTTCGTCGTCCAGGTATGCTTCCTTGGACGGCTCGTCCTGCGGTTGTTTCTCCATCGAGTCGAGGTGTGTATGCGAGGGATTCATGTCATCGTCGACCGGAAGCGCTACGGAGTATCACGATGTCTTTATGGAGTGATCGTATATGCGTACAATCTCAACAAATTCACTTTTAGCTCTGTATACATCTAAGCAATCCCCCCACTCTTGATGTCTATCTATGCTGCTGGCGTTGTCCGATGCTTTCGGGGCAATCTATACACGCCTTTCTCCGTGATAAGTGCATCCACTCTATCAAAACCATCCTATTCGGCGAGCCCTAACGAAGCCGTATCTCAGAAGAGCCATCAATAATATTGGGATATTCCCGAGGCCATGATAAGCCGGAGACTGGGGGCTCTATCCCATAAAGAACAGATGTATCTTCACTATCAGAACGGCCGGATATCGTGCCGAATGATGCGTACATACGATGATAAAATAACCCGGGGATGGGATGGCTGTTCAGGAAAGAGGGGTACTCGTTCTTGGACACAGCAGGTAATTAAATATCAAATGCACGCCGAACCGGTGCCTATCTTGTTGTGATGCCCATCTATCGCACAATGACAGCTCCAACTACCCGGGCAGTGGTGTCGTACGGTCCATACCAGAATGGCGGCTGGAAGCTCAAGAACATCACGCTCCGGCCGCTGAAGGAGAATGAATTGCTCGTGGAACTGGTAGCCTCGGGCATCTGTCATACAGATCTACACTTTGCTGGCCTGGAAAGCGGATATGGCGTGTATTATCCTCGCATCATGGGCCATGAAGGTCAGCTCGCGCGAGTGGGGGAGGGGGACCAATTCATTCTACTGACAGCCTCAATGATTAACTATAGGATCCGGATACGTACGAGATGTCGGAAGCAAAGTGCGCATCGCCCAGCCGGGAGATTCAGTCCTACTATCATTCTCGTCGTGTCGAAGTTGCGAGCAATGCCTGACCGATCATCCCGGACATTGTACCAGCTTTAACCCGATCAACTTCGAGGCCGGTTCGGATGATTACTACATCGCGCGAGAGTCAGAGCCAGCAGACAGTGGACCTGGGACAAGCATCTACGGCAAGTTCTTCGGACAGTCGAGTCTGTCCGGCTGGTCCATCGTCAACGAGCAATCCGTCGTCAACGTCACCGGGCTCGTGAAGAGCAAGCAAGAACTAGCACTGCTCTCGCCCTTAGGATGCGGTATCCAAACCGGAAGCGGAGCCATCGTGATCGCAGCAGACGCATGTGAAAAGGACAGAGTAGTTGTCCTTGGGCTCGGAGGGGTCGGGCTCAGCGCGGTGATGGGAGCCAAGCTACGCAGCTGCTCGATGATCATCGGCGTGGACCGATTCTCGTCACGATTGGAACTGGCTCGCGAACTGGGGGCAACCCATGTCATAAACACCGGAGACATGGACGACCTGAGCGATTTGACCAAGGAAGTCCATCGCATCACGAATGGTCGGGGGTCAACCATCACGCTCGATAGCACGGGATTCCCGGCACTCATCCGCGAAGGAGTGAATCTGACCGGCTTCAAGGGGAAATTGATCCAGGTGGGCGTTGCGCCAGCCACGGCAACATTGGATATTCCCATTTTCGAATTCATGGTTGCCGGGAAGCAGTACATGGGCGTTGTGCAGGGCGACGTGGATCCGCAGAGTTACATCCCACAGTTGATCCGGTGGGTTCAGCAGGGGAAAATGCCGCTCGACAGGATAGCCAGGTTCTATCCGGCTGATGATTTTGAGAAGGCGCTCAAGGATATGCAAGCCGGTGATACTATCAAGCCTATTATTATGTGGTCTTAGTCCAGAGAGCAGAAGATGGCCTTGGCCCACCATAGTACTACTACTAGATCCCCTTCAATAGTACTGCAACGACCAGCCCATCACCTCCGCATCCTCACGGCATCGCGGGGACTGCGGTGTATTTTCCCACTGATTTAATGCAGAATTGGTAGGCATCCGGTAGGTACACTAAGGGATGCTTCCGACATCGATCTCGGCTGAACGCCCATGACTGGCTTCATAGAGACCCCTTCGCAGCCGTTTTTCGACCCTTTGCAACCACGGGTCTTCGAGTAGACGCGGATTGGCATAGATACGCTTCAAAGCCGCGCGGATAACATACTGGCTACCGGGGGAGGCCAATATAACAGAGATCCGGACTGATATTCACATGGGAATCGACAACATCGACGATCATCTTGGTCGCGGTGTCGAGAGCCGCGTTAGACTTCTCCCACTGCGCAGGCGATATCCGGGATTCGGTAGTATGGCCGGACAAGCCGGGACGCACACCTAGAATCTGATGGTGTATCATGAACAAAGCCCTATGTCCGTCAGTACAGGGATTCGGGCATGAAGGCAACCACGAACCGAAAAGCCGCACTGAGCGGTTCACAGCACAGAAGCTGTCTCTCATGAATCTGCCGCATCATATCGGCCAGAAACAACCGCAGCGTCTCATCCAGTGCGTTGACACGCGCCAGTTGGGAATCAAGATCCGGTATATCCATCGCGCGGAAGATTTGGTCCAGGATCCATGCTACTCGGGCTGCGCAGCCAAACGGCCCGATGTCCTCGGTGACGGCAGACGTGGAAGCGGGAGAAATGTCTGTTGATGAGGCATCGTCGTCCATGGCTTCTGCCTCTGCCGGAGAGAGATCGTCTGGGATGGCAGTAAGGAGTGGCTGCTGCTGGACCGTTACATCGCAGAAACAGATACTACCAGGACAGTTCACGGGCGAATCTGCACCCTAGAAGACCGGCTATGCATACCGCTCATAGATGACGACTGCCCACCATGTGTTGGCTTCCTCGCAGTTACCCTTGGCATGTTGGCGGATGCCAGCCGCATATGCCATGCGCGCACAACCCGTAATAGAGGCAAACGCACTATCCGGCTTACCATGGGCATATTCGTACACGGCCAGCAGGACACCCGCCCGGATGAGGTTGCCGGAAAAAGACGAACTCTGCACCTGGGCAAAGAGTGAAGACCGCACAATCGGATCCAGGCCGTCAAGCCGTCGGCTGGCCTCCAGGACGGCATTGTGATGGCGCGGGAGTATTTGCAGGTCAGCTTCTTCCTAGCCCGACGGTATCAGCGTGTCTGTCCCATGCGTCTTTCGGCCGTGCTGCTTACTCCTGGCAGTATCCGCAACGCGGAAGACGCTTGTCGCACTTTTTCTTCCGTGCTTTGCAGTTCTCGCACACCAGGGCGGCACGGCATAAGGCGTTGTCGGCCGCCATGATGGAGCCGGCCGTGTCTGCAGGAGCCCGGGTATATCAGGCTTGTTATATGGATGGATCGAGATCGTCGATGCCATGCATGTCCGGAGTTAGGCCCATTCAACGATATCTCCGTTTCCCAGCCTGGTTTAGTGGCGGCCGACAAGGTTCACCACAATATAAGAACGTATAAGAACGTAAAAGAATGGTTGTAGCAGTGTAGCCGGGCGAGCCAACTATAAATGCTGCTCCCTCCGCACTCGAACAGCCCGTGAATCCAGACAGAAGGGACGCCTGAGAAGGCATCAGCATGGGCGACTTACCCGTGGAAAACAACGAGACCGGCGCGGCTGAAGTGCCAGAAATCCCCCCTGAAGAGGGCGTCTGGGGCTGGCTGTGTGTCGCGGGCGCCTTCTTGGGCATCTTTTCTACCTTTGGCTTCTTGAACGCGTCCGTACCCTTGTCCGACAACGCATGTCCAGGGCCATACTGACTCTGCCCAAGCATCGGGGTCTTCCAGACAACCTACGAGCAGATAGCCCTTCGCAACTACTCCGCGTCCAGTATCGCATGGATTTTTGCCATCCAGCTCGCGCTCATGTGGGCTCCGGGTCCGTTTTACGGACGCCTCATCGACACGTACGGGCCCGCACCGGTCCTCTATCCCTGCAGTCTCCTGTGTGTCTTCTCGCTGTGCATGACCAGTCTCGCCCGCGAGTACTACCAGATATTCCTGGCCCAGGGATTGGGCTTTGGGATTGGCGCCGGGGGCGTGTTCTCCTCATGCATGATCTCCGTAGGCCAGTGGCTTGCCCGGCGACGAGGGTTAGCTACAGGAATCGCCGCCGCGGGCAGCAGCATGGGCGGCGTCATCTTTCCCATCTTCGTGGACCGCGTGAACAGGGACGTCGGATTCTACGGGGCTGTGCGCTATACGGCACTGTTCATGGGCGTCCTCCTGGCCGCATCTTGCCTGTTGGTTCGGTCCCGTTTCCCACGCAAGACGTGGGATCCAGACGCCAGGTGGTTTGAGGCGCGGTTGTTCCGACAACCACAGTTCGCTTTCTACACCTTTGGCGTCTACTTTGTCATGTTCGTCCTTCTATCCCGTGCGTCTCATGGATGCTCTAACCACGAGCAGGTGGGGGTTGTGGGCGCCATTCGACTATCTCCCATCCATGGCCTCCCATGAGGGTTTCTCGCCTACTCTGGCGCTGTATTTGATTTCCATCGTAAAG
This sequence comes from Monascus purpureus, assembly GCA_025999795.1. Classification (NCBI taxonomy): domain Eukaryota; kingdom Fungi; phylum Ascomycota; class Eurotiomycetes; order Eurotiales; family Aspergillaceae; genus Monascus; species Monascus purpureus. The sequence continues at coordinate 92,243 of AP025348.1, forward strand.
TATGGTTCTTTTCTTCCTTTTCGTATCGTGCCCACAGCGGATGCTGAATATGAATAGTGCAACGTCGGTTCCCGGCCGTATTCTCCCAGGCTATGTGGCGGACTACCTTGGCCATTTCAACATAATCACCATCTGTGCCCTATTTACCGGTGGATCTATACTGGCACTGTGGCTACCGTTCAACTACCATGCATCGCACGCAGGAACCATTGTCTTCGGATTAGTCTTTGGGTTCGTGAGCGGCGCCGTCGTGTCTCTGATGATGGCTTGTGTAGCGAAAACCGGGCCCCTCGAGACACTGGGCCAGCGGTTTGGAACGTTCCAAATCGTGATTTCAGTGAGGTATGGCATGTTTTATCCTGTGCTGGTCATTTCACAGTCGATTGCTGACACACTACAGTTGTCTGACGGGCCTACCCATCGAGGGCGCCATTCTGAACCGCCAGCACAACACAGACTTCTCCGGACTGCAGATATTTGCTGCTGTATCGATCCTCGTTGGGACCGGCTGCCTTGCTCTGGCGACGGTATTTCTGCGAAGAGAATGCAAGACGTGGAAGGTCTGATTAGGTTCCCCTGGCTATCTGAGAGCAGTCAAACGACGGAATGACAGAACTGAAGGTACGAGCAGATAGATACAGGGATACATTGAACGAAGCTGTTTTTTCACTTCCAATCTCTTGATCTTGTCGTAGCAATGCTTCTTTATCGGAGCGGAGAGCGTTTGTATTAATATAAAATCACCCGTGCACCTCCATCTTCCCATCATCCACCAAAACCACACCATCCAATCCCGGCCTCATATCCTTCATTACATGATTCAGTCTGTGGGCAATAATAATAACAGTATGTCCGTTCTTGGTGAACTCCTGCTGCAATAGCTCCTGCATCTGAGCCTCTGTCTCAAGGTCCAGAGATGAACTAGCCTCGTCGAGAATCAATATAGGCTTCCTCTGGATGATCAGCGGGTCAGTAATCCGAGCCGATGGCTGGGCTCTTAATAGAGCCTGTGCAAAGGCAAGCATTTGCATCTGACCCGTGGAGAGTGGGGGGAATGTATTAAGTGCTCGATGAAAGATATCAGAATCAGGCATATCGTGGCTATCCCCACGCTCCTCGGACATGGAGGTCGAAAAATGGGACGAAAGACCGGTCCTCTCTAGAGCCTGACAAAGAGCAGTGTCGTTATGTTCGTTGTACGGGTCAAGGTTGAACCGTACACTGGCGTGGGGAAGAATGAATGGGTCCTGGGGAACGGCGATGAAGCAGCGTCGTCGGACAGTACACAGTGGTGTGCGAGAGACATCCACATCATCGACCTCGAGAGAACCTGTTTGAATATCCAACAGTCGGAGGAGACTGAGAAAGAAACTGCTCTTTCCACTATTTCCAGGGTCAGGAATGTCCAATTTGATTAATGCAGCCTCCAAGCGGATCGGGACAGCGCACTAACCTTCCAGTTCGGCCACATAATATGAGCTTCTGGCCGGCTTGGATGTCCATATTCAAATCTCGGAGTACAGGTACATCAGGACTGCAACAACTTATCAGGTACATCCCGTAATTCATGTTCAAGAGGTTACCTACTAGTAACCAGTAGATAGATGACGCAGCTTTATAGATCCCATAGCCGGCCATTGTAAAGGAGGTTCCAAATAATCGTGACCACTCTCCTCGGACGGAGTATCCTTATCGACAGATTTCAAACGTGCAATGGCACCAAGGGACGTCTCTAGATTCGTCCAATTTTCAACCAGGCGAAGCAATGTCGCATTCGCGGCTATGATCATATTCAACGCAACGCCGATGTCAGCGCCGGTGGCGGTGCCCCTAAGGGCCACTGAAGACGCTACCAAGACGACGGCAATTCCAGCTATTACTAGATCGAGGACCACGTTGAGCCATCGTTGCAAGCACAAAAGAAGGTATAATGGTCTCTGCGAGGCGTCTAGTTTCTCGATGTTATCTGCTTCGAAATTTCCCTCCCAGCCAAAGGCACGAATTGTCGCGATACCGTCAATCTGCCCAGGAATAAGCTTTGGTATGAGAGAACAAACACTGCCAGGACATACTCACTGTCTGGAAAAAGCTTGTATAAAGGCCAGAGTTTGACTCGATGTCAATAAAGCGCAGTTGTCGCGAAGTTCGTAGGTAGACCCGTTGTATAAAGTACATGCAAACCCAAACAAGGGGCAGAGTAATTGCCATATTGGGTCTCACGACAAAGAGAATAATCGCCTGCATGAGGAGTTTGAACACCTCTATCACCCGGGTAAGCTTCACTGTGTTTAGCAGATGGGTTTTAGACATACGGGTGCTGAGATTTGCCAGAGCAGAAGGCAGCTGTTTATCAACGAGCTGGATATCTTGGCCAAACCTGTAAGATGGCACATGAGTATGAAGTCCTTCATAGGGAATATCTAGCCATACCTGTTCAATACAGTGCCAATTTTGAATTCTGAAAAATATGAAAGGGGGGCACTGCATATGCTCAGCAGTTGCCTCCCATTAACAAATACATGGTGATTACAGACTTCATGATTTTTCCAAGCAATCGCGAGTGCAACGCAGAACCCGATTTCGGGGTGATTATGATCCGAGTTGACCTAGGCCGGTCAGAGAATTGGCCTCGTTGACTGAAGGGAGCATACCACATATTCCCATTCGTGGCCATCCAGGCCATTAGTGACGCCAGGAAGTAGATCGGCATATATAACCATGATTGTGTAGAACTTGATTCAGTCCACCACTTGAGAAGATATTGCGAGAAGGTAAGAAAGAACGCATAGATCGCAGTGCAGCTTGTCATGAACACCAAGCTCAAAATGCCGAAGGTACCAAAGTAATACTCTGCATTGCATCAGCTCCACATCTGTCCACCAGATATAGACAATATTCTTACTGTAGATTCCCAGGTCCCCGGTTCTTCTCGACAAGTCAGCAGCCGCATCGTCCCTGCGTGTTCGATTTGTTAGATCCGAAACTTTGTTGAACTCGGTGCTCTCGCCATCCTTTGGTGGAGGACGCATCTTAGACATTTGAGCTTTTGCGCGAAGAATGTCACTGGTGGGATCCAGGATCTGTACTTGTCCATCTTCAAGTAGGACAACCTTGTCTGCCAAATAATAGTATTGTGCTGCTCCCAATTAGCCATGGCAATAAAGCCGGGAATAATAGGACATACTCGCGCTGCTGATGAGAAATACCGTAGCACATGTCTTGCGAAAGATCCCTTGAGGCCCAAATAAAGCGTCGACTATACCACGCTCGGTCTCACCGTCAAGTGCACTAAAAGGATCGTCCAAGACGACTAGACGAGGTCGAGAATAAACCACGCGAGCAAGCGCCTTTCAAGAACCATATTAATAACTTTGCACGGTAAATATCGAGGCCAGAGACAGCTCTTACGATGCGAGACTTTTGTCCTCCAGAGAGATTGACACCACCAGTCCCAACCCACGTCATGTCTTTGTCGACAAAGGATTCCAAATCGGAGGCGAGGCAGCAAGCGTTAATGACAGTTATATACCATTCTCTATCAAAAACGGACGATCCTCCGCAAATGACTTCGCGAATTGACGCCGTGGGAAGCCAGACTGGCTGGCTGTAGAACCCAATTCGTTTATCCGAGACAGCAATAGTGCCCTGTACTGGGTTTATTTCTCCCAAGATTGATAAAGCTAGGGCGGATTTGCCACTGCCCATTGGTCCTGAGCACATGAGGATTGAACCTTCATTCATCGAAAGACTGACGTCTTCAATAATAGGGGAAGTGCTAGAAGGGGGATGGAGTGTGACCTTTTCTAGCGAGATTGCGAGTGAACCTTGAGACTCAAGAGCGTGCTCCCTTGGGGAAATATTCTCTCTTTTATCTAGTAACGGATTTTCTGCCAAAAGGGCCTGTATTCTTTGGAAGTTAGCCAACGAAGCAACTGCACGCGGTACTATGGTCATGACCATATTAGCCGGATGGGTGACAAGGGCGAGAAGAGCGACAGAAGTGAAGACGATATCGGCATCCATGGCATATGTGCTATGCACGCTGCGAAAAATTGCGAACAGCACCAGCGTCAAGACCGGTGCGAATATTCCCAGTGCGTTGGCTACGGAAAATTGCAACAAGTTTGCTTCAGCTGATGTCTCAATAGAAGGATACCCGTAAATACGCAAGACTCCAAGTAGGAGTGGGCTTACCACTAGCATTGTGTGCCAGCATAATCCATCCTAATCGTTTTGACAGGGAAATCTCACGGGCCCTCAGATTCGTAACAAGAGATATAACTGCATCGTCAAGTCCTAGGATCTTCATACTTTTGATGCTACCGAGGACAGAAGTAATCATTTCGAGACGTTGTTGGGTTGCGAGACTCCAATCTCTCTGTCTGCCTTGCAGATGTTTGGCAACATATGCGCTCATTCGCGAGCATCCTATCTCTCGCTCAGTATGTCTTCATCTACCTAATGAGTGCAGACCATACCGAATATAATGATCAGAGGTAGTAATGCGAACCACCCAATCTCCCTTGCCAGGAGCGTCGTCCCGATCAAGACTTCGGTCACTTGAGCCCAAGTCTCATGAAACATTTCCGCGACAGTGCTGACATTGTCTACATCAGTGCTCATAAGTGTTAAAGCCTTCCTGTCTTCCACTGGTGATATCTCTGCCCTTAGGGATTTTGCGTGGATGAGTCCCACCAGCGCACCCCGTGTCATTACTTGTAGTCGATTGAGTTGGTGTCGGTATGAAGATGTTGAAATCTGTCCACGAAGTAAGTACATACTTGTCATTCGAGATAGCTATCAAACCAGCTTACTGCGAGGCCAGAGTATATAATGGCAGTAAGGATAATAAGCCAGTATCCCGCATCAGTCAGCGTATGCGGCGCATGTTCGTTCTGCACAAAACCAATGGTGATGCTAATAAGCGTGGGCTGGGCGTAGCGGAAGATTATTAGGAAGAGGCGCGGTAGAACTGGGGATAGAAATTCCCACTGGAAACATTTCATCAGAACAAGAGGCAGAGTGAACCGGGTGTGAGGATTTGCTAGATAGAACATCAGTGACACTTCCTGTACCTCTTAATGGCGCAGAATCATCTTTACATCTGCATTTCCAAGCGTGAATGATCCGTTCCCGTAGGAACCCCGAGGAAAATGCTTGATCGATTCGCGGCAAGTCTTCGTGAAATAAGATTCCTCGGTGGCCCTCCTTGAGAACTGGGTTTATCCACCAGAATAGCACACGGCCAAATGCTCCGGAGAGCTCTTCGGAGACGAGTGACTGGTAAGGAGCATCCAATATATCAATTTTGCTCATCGACTCTGCCACCAAGAGACTGGACAGAATTAGAAGCCTCGCAATAAGGGGTATAAGGTGCATAGTTTCATAGTAATGGGATGGCCTGGTCAGATCAATGAAATCTTTGACAACCAGTAGCCCAACATATATAATTATTCCATCGGAAGGCCGCACACTGTTGCGATGTTCGAAAAAGCATAATAAACAAAGCCCGAGAGCAGCTAGAACCGATATAGCCCCCGGAATCGCGTTACCATGGCCAACCGGCAGCACTGTAGCCTTGATGAGGAAGATATATTGAATCGCAGTGAACGCGATTGTTAAGATCTTTCAGGCTCGATATCTGTCAGTGAGTCTCCAATATATTGATTTTATAGAGATGCAAACCGTTTTGAGATGACCGCGGAAACTCGGAACCACTTTAATGGTTGAGCCATGCAGTTTCCATAGCCTGCGGGGCACATAGAGCACGAAGAGGGATGAGACAAGGAAAGAATATAAATCCAGCCAGAAATATGTGGCCGCCATTTCTATGAACGGGTCTCTAATGCCAACTTGGCTGGGGCAATATCCACGTTCTTTACACAGGTTCTCTCGTGGATCATCAGGATCTCCCAGGCTGCCATATCCATGTCTGCTTTTGCTTACGCCGTCAATGATGTGATGCAGTGTAACGATGCCGCAACATCTTCCCGCTTGCAGCTATCCATTTTGCCCAGCAAGAAGTGCGAGGACAAGCTTCACACGGTTCTGCCACATCATTCTGGTTATATATATAAGCAGTCGGATTGACCATTACCAGGATGGGCAAAGGTTGAAGATTCCAGGTGTTGACTTAGTAGTCACGTGATCTCCATTAGCTAGTAATATGGAGGTGTATTGTGTTGGATCAACTTGCTTGTATTGTATCTATCTAGGTTGGTCTAGCTATTTTAGTGTGTCGGGCCAAGCGAGGGCGGTCTAATATGGCAGAATACACGTGACCTCTAACATATTGTTGGTTGGTGACTAGCTAGATAGGCCTACCGTGGTGAAAAGGGTCAGCGAGGGCGGACCTATGCGGCAGAATCCCACGTGATCCAACAGCTAGATAGGGACCGACTCCGTCGACCCCTTTATGAATACACGGACTCGCAGGCAGACCAACGACTATACATTGTTTATCACTATTTATACCATCTATACTGATCGCTCTCCCCCTCTAGACATGGAGGTAGACGATCCTCCTGCGGACGAAGCTCGCCCAGGGACTCCGCGCCTGTTCGAAAACTCTGATCCGTTATCAGGACCTCCCACCCCTACCCCCTCCCCCGCATCTCCCTGAAAAGGAGGGCGCCACCCTCCCCTATAGGATGCCTACGGCGATAATAGCTCCTATATCCAACACGCAGGCTGCTGGATCAATTTGCCAGCAGGCTACCGCAGCTGCAAACGACCAGCTCCTGCTCCTAGGTGACTGGAAGCTGGCGCTAACCTCCCTTGCAGAGGCACTTGAGACAACTGTCTCCTCTCTACAGGGCCGTCCCAAGGAGCTCGCTCGAGGGCTTGTAGCTAGGTTTATTACCCTGGCAAACCTCAACACCCCACAGCAAGGGGCAAAGCCTGACATAGCACCCCCCCAGATGGCGCAGGCATATCAAGCTAAAAAGACCTTACAGACCTCAACCTGGGCCTCAGTTGCCGCCCTAAAAGCTAGCCAGGACAACTGGCAATCTGATACTCAAGAACATAGTGTGCAAGCCTCTCGGCAGCAGACACAAAAGCCAGCCCAGCAGCAACCCCAGCAGGAAAGCAAAACTGACTCCCGTATCTTTCTCCGGCTGCCGGTCTCCTCCAGCCTACGAGCTATTGGGCCGCATGGCATCCGGGTCACCCTAGCGGAAAAAAATTCCTGGTGGAATCGCATGAGTGCAGGCCGTGGCTACAGGATATGCAATCTCAGCCACTGAAGAAGGTAGGGCTTTCCTACTCTCCCCACAGGCAAGTGGGCTAGCAGGAGACGGCAACTTTGAGGCTGCAATGGGTTTCCATCAGGTAGTAGTCCCTAGGATCCCTCAGCAGCTCTGGACCCGAGAGGGATGGGCACCCACCACAATCAGGGATATCAGTACAGAAGCAGAGCGCATAACTGGTATGAAGCCGCTTATGACTAAGCTCTCTAAGCACCCTGTAGAGGAGGGCTCTATCACGGCAGTCATAGCCTTTCCAAAGAAGCCACAACGTGCCTTGCAACTCTTTGGCTCCTCTGGCCTATCACGGCCTACCCGCCCTAAGAAAAGACCACTACAGTGTACCCGCTGCCACCGCTTCCATGATACACGAGCCTGCCGCTCTAGTGAGCGCTGCATCTCCTGTGGATCCTCTAAACAGGAGCATACCTGCCGCGTGCAGTGTGTGAACTGCTGCGGTCCACATGCAGCAGACTACCAAAAGTGCCCTGCTAGACCATATACACAAAAGGGTTCTATTATCCGCCTTGCAAAGGACACCTTGGCTGCTGTTCGTAAGGCTGGCCGACTTGCCTTTCAACAGCAACTAGCTAAGTCAGCCTCTAGCCACCAAGCTAGCAGTCCACACACCCCCCACCAGTCCTCAAGCCAGCTTGCCCAGGAGCTTGCAAATCAAACCCTCCCATCACCAGAACTATGAAGATATTGCAGGCTAATGTTGGAAGGGGCAGCCCTGCCCACGACCTACTGCTAACATTTGAGGCGGACATTATCCTAGTCCAGGAGCCCTGGACGGACATGGCAAAACAACTCACAAAAACACACCCACGATACCAGCTCTTCAGCCCTGCCACTCGGTGGGAAACTAGGCCTAGAGCTTTGATATATGTTCGCCGGGATCTTCCAGCATTCTCTCTCCCTCAGCCTATCTCACCAGATATCGCAGCTATCTGTACAGCTGGCCTAACCATCATAAACATCTACCGCCCCCAAATGACCCCGTTGTGCCAGCGGGATCTGGTTCAACCCTATCTACCCTACACACCCTATTGCAATTCTCCCCTCCGCAGAACACTATTATCGCGGGGGACTTTAATACCCACCACCCCCTCTGGCAACCGGGGACAGAACCGCACCAAGTAACAGCAGGCGCAACAGCACTTATAGAGTGGCTAGAAGCCCATGAACTAGTGCTCTGTATGGAGCCAGGCACTCCTACTCGTGGGCCAAACACCCTTGACCTGGTCTTCTCCAACATGTTGATAGAGGCAGTAGTTGAAGACTACCTTAATACCTCAAGTGATCATGCAACCATTCTGATTACAACAGACTGGACGGAGCCTATCTCCCGTCCAAGGATAGGCTCTACAGACTGGGAGAAGGCTATATCTCTGCTAACCCCCCCACCTGCGCACCTCCCCATCAACACCTTAGCAGAAGAACTAGTTGATAATGTACAGCTAGCCATCCGTGGTGCATCAAAACATAACTCTCGCAAGCTCCCACGCACCCCTTGGTGGACACCAGAGCTCACAGACCTACTCCACCAAACACGACAGCAGCAGGACCCAGACTACCTACCACTCCGGAAGACAATATCCTGTGCAAAGGCTAATTACTGGAAGAGGCGAATTGAGCAAGCAGTGTCTCCCACAGATGCCTTCCTACTTGCTAAATGGCATAAGCGCTCAGATCAGCTCGCGGCACCCCCTCTAAACATCCAAGGAAATCAGGTTAGCACTCCACAAGATAAAGCGGATGCTTTTCTTTCACATTTACTGGAGAAGGGAGCCTCCCTTCCAGATCAACTAGAGGAGGGCCCTCCAGCAAAACCTCTGGATTCACTAGGGTTGCCAACTAAGGAGGACTGCTGGACTGCCCTTTGTGCCCCTGCCCCATCCGCCCCAGGTAGGGATGGGCTTGCTACCACAGTTTGGAGAGAGCTCTGGCCTGCTCTAGGCAACACAATCACGCTTCTTTATCGCCGCTGCTTAGAGGAAGGTCGCTTCCCACAGTGTTTTAAGTCTGCAAAGGTGGTAATGATACCAAAGCCAGGAAAAAGGGACCTCACACAGCTCGGCTCCTGGCGACCCATCAGCCTACTCTCCACCTTAGGAAAAGGCCTAGAGCGCTTTCTGGCGCGGCGCATAGCTGCACGAGCAATCCAGGTAGGGCTACTGGCCCCCTGCCATTTTGGCGCTCTTCCTGGCCGCTCTGCGATTGATCTTGTCCAGATCCTGGTCCACAGGATAGAGAAGGCCTTTGGAAGGAAGATGGTGGCTTCACTACTATTACTGGACGTAAAGGGGGCCTTTGATGCGGTAATCCATCAGCGGCTTCTCTCACACCTACGCCTGCAGGGATGGGACGAAGGCCTAATCCGGTTAATCCAAGATTGGCTGACCGGCCGCACTGCCTCAGTCCATATTAGAGAGGCTATTGCAACAGCCCTAATCAAGGGCGGTCTCCCCCAGGGGTCCCCTCTATCCCCAATTCTCTTCCTGCTGTACGCGGCAATGGTAGTTTCTACCCATAAGGGCTCTTTCTGCTATGCAGACGACCTGGGATTGCTATTCATTGGAAACAATCTGGAAGAGACCTCACGGCAACTATTGGAAGCCTATAAATCAATCACGGCACTTGGGGCTGCATCAGGCCTTCCATTCTCCTTTGAGAAGACAGAAATACAGCATTTCTCTAGGCAGCGGAAGCAGTCTATCCCCACAGTCTTTCTACTAGGTGTAGGCAAGATCAAACCATCTCCATATACCCGATGGTTAGGGGTCCTGCTTGACACTAAGCTCACCTTCAGGTCACATATTAATTGGACATTCAGCCGCGGCAAGCAGCTCGCTCAACATCTCCGGAGGCTTAGCAATACCCAGCGTGGGTGCCCAGTAGCCTCCATGCGTGCAGTGGTCATGCAGTGCGTCCTGCCAACAGCTCTCTATGGCGCAGAAGTCTTCTATACTGGCTACAGGCAACAAGGGGTTATCAGCTCCCTTCAATCCCTGCTCCGCCTGGCCGCCCTGGCCATTCTTCCTGCATATAAAACAACCCCTACTACAGTACTCCTCCGGGAGGCAGACCTACCTGACCCTGAAGCCCTGCTCAACGGTACCCTCCAGAAGGCGGCAATCAGATATGCAAGCCTTGACGCGAAGCACCTGATTGCTCGCATAACTACCACTACAGCCCAGAGCTGTAAGAACAGGACCAGACTTACCAGGATCCTCCAACTTGTCCCTGGACCAGCGCCGGAACGCATGCATATAGAACCACCCCTCCCATCACTGCGCATGCTCCCCACTGACTGGGGTAAGCACCTTCCTTCCCCATTGGAAGTAACAGTCTATTCAGATGGCTCCCGTACAGACCAGGGCGCTGGGTACGGCTATGCAATATACTATGGCCCTATCCTGCTTACCCAGGGATTCGGCCCTGCTGGGCGCGGACAGAGGTTTACGACGCAGAAATTATGGGTGCAGTAGAAGGGCTCCGTGCTGCAGTTAGCCAAGACTGCACCAAGTTCGCTACCCAAATCAACATCCTCCTTGATAATCTAGCCGCAGCTAGCCTGCTAGCAGATGGCAGGCCAGCCCCCCATAGACGAAGACTTACTGATACTTTCCACCAACTCTCCGCTCAGTGGGACAGCTTGCCTTCACTTTTATCTCTACCTCGCAAACCTGTAGGGGTCTGTTGGGTTCCAGGCCACTCTGGGGTCACAGGGAATGAGCTCGCAGATAAGCTGGCAAAGAAGGGAGCTTCATTAGCCAGTCCTGATATCCCCCCTTCTCCCTCATTCCTCAGACGGGAGGCAAAACAGCGGATCCGCGCAGATACACACGCGGCATATTTTAGAGGCGCACCTCAGGCCTACCGTGACCTGGGCATCAGACCTCATACAAAAAGCAGTCGTGACCAAGAACATAAGCTCCCCCGCTGGGTCCTGGGCAGGCTCATAGCCGCCCGTACAGGTCACGGGGATTTTGCAGCATATCATGAAAGATTTCAACATGTAGACTACCTAGCAACCTGCTCCTGCAAGAGACAGAAGTCCCCTGTCCATTTCTTCTTCTGCCCACCCACCAGGAAGCGCTGGAAGGATAGATGGAAATGCAAGAGAGGCAGCCCGTCAAGTACAATTGACTGGCTACTAGGTACAGCTGCTGGGGCGGAAGAGTTCAGCCACATCGTGCAAGATTCATCCTTTTTCAAGGATATATGCCCAAATTGGGCCTGCTCAAGCACTGAATAGTGCAACAGTCTACGCTTCTACCTGGACGAACGGGAAAGGCACCCCTGCTCGACTGAAGGTAGCCAAAGCAGGTTCCTCACCTTTAGAAGTCCAGGCCAGGGTAGCGCCTGGTGCTTCTTCCACTCTTTTCCAACACATAGTGTCCAGCTTTGTTGCTTCAAGCATGTATTTATTTTAGTGAGTCTTTGCTTAGGTAGCACGTCCGGATGCCCCTTGGGAGGCCGCGGGTCACGTGTGCCACGTGATCCGCCGAGTGACGTTAAATAGTAATCAAATCAAATCAAAAACCTTTATGAATACAACTACGTCCAACCCGTCACCAGGATATACAGTGGATGTTTGCAAGTGTGGGCAAATAGTACAAACAGTACAAATATGACAAACATGTCGAAATAGGCAAAATAGGCAACATATGCAAATGACTACGTAGCTTGCCATCGAATGACATCACGCCGACATCTGGTTCTCCTGCATTACCACCCGTCTACGCTGCACATACTCGGTACCTACAACCTGGAAGGCAAGACCAGACAATAAGTATTGCGTATGGGAGGCAATATGACTATAAGCCCTATTATTTTATGCCTGGTGAAGTGTCGTATATGTGCGTCCTAGACCTTACCGTGAGTGGATTTCTAACGTACTGACCTGATATCACCATGCCATCGATCGCCATTGCTGGCTCTACAGGCCATCTTGGCCAGCATATTACTGCTGCTGTTACCTCTCAACAGTTCATATCCGCCTTTACCAAGGTCATACTTCTCTCACGAAAGGATCCCTCACAGCTCCCGCCTACCTCTGCCCCCAACATCATTCGCCGGCAGTACCACGAGGGCAACATCATGGATGTCCTCCGGGATGTCCAGATCCTCGTAGACGCAATTGGTCCCGGCGGTCATGACCTCAAGGATAAGTTAATCGACTCCGTACCTTATACGCCGGTGCGCACTTACCTTCCGTCCGAGTTCGGGGTCGACCACTACATCCACGACTTCTCCCATCCGGTGTGGGACCAGAAAAAGAAGCATCTGGAGCATGCACAGACAGCGTACAGTGCCAGTGCGATCAAAATATGTTGAATATTCTGTGGAGTCTTTCTGGAGGATAGCATCGGGCCCTGGTTTGGGTTTAATACGAGGACGGGGGTGTACGAGGCCGTCGGTTCGGCAGACACTCCGATTTCGTTTACTGCATTGGATGATGTTGGGAAGGCGGTTGCACAGATCACCGCGCACTCCTTTTTGTTTTCAACAGATCAGTTACCGGATATCATCCATATTTCAGGCGATACAAAATCATTCCGGCAAATAGCTGATTGCATGTCTGCTGCCGGGGCTGGGGAGATCCAGATAAAGGAGCTTAATCTGAAGGAATTTAAAGCCAATGCGATTAATAATGCTACCCCCGATCCAGCGCAGTGTATACGCTTCTTAATGGGAGAGGATAAGATCAACAATACGAAACGCCATGTTATGCAGGATGTCATGGTGAATCCACGCCAAAAAATCTGGAAGTGGAAGACGGTGGCGGACCTTGCTCGGGAAACAAATGGCCGGCCATGGAAAGATATCGAGTGGCCCATGAATAAATAATATGATCTCAGACATACTTAGTTCGCGATACTGTTAACTATAATATAAAGCAGCAGGTCCTTATATTCTATGGAGGCAAAATAGAACAAAATGATACGGAACGAGTACATCTGATTGATGAAGAGTTCTCAAGTAAAAGCCAATGCAGTCAGTCGCTCGCTTTCTTGACACAAGGACAGAAGTTACCCCTGTCTCTCCAGAGTCACCTTCATACCTACCGGGTTAACAGCAGTAGCCCTCCCGCTCTCATCAATATCGAACACAAACAGATTACCTGCATTCCCCGCATAGTGCATATTATCAGTAGAAAACCAGCCAAAGTTCGTGTAGTATTCACCCGAAAACGGCCCCACGCCCGAGCCACTCGCAGCCGTATAGATGTTGTATTGTGTATTCAGAGACAATCGGAACGCCACTTTCCCAGCACCGACAAATTGATTGGGTATACTCAGCAACAGCTGTGGCCTGTCGCCATCGTAGAGGGGTGAAGCGAGGACATCCGTGCCATTGGAGATCCAGGAGGAGAGACTGAGAGTCGGCGCAGCGCGCGGGACAGTAGATTCATTGAAGGAGATCGTAATCGATGAATCCAGATTAGGATCAGTCGAGACGTAGGTGCCGACGAAATTGCGCATAGCTTCCGCGGTGGCTTGAGCCTCGAGGGCCGGGACGATAGTGTCTGTGATATGGTCAAGGACGACTAACGCCGCGGTACTCCGGAAGGCCATGTCGCTGTTAGCATTGAGGAAGCAGAAACCCGCATCATAGTCGGGGATGAGGACGAGAGCGCCACCGTAATTCCCTGAGTCGCCGAGTTTAGTGTAGATGTCTGTGACCTTGCCCGTGGACGGGTGGGCGTAGCGGATGATCTCCCAGGGGGTACCGACGGAGTAGGACAGACTTGCGGTGTGGGTAATAGGTTTCATCCACTTGCGAGTGAAATCCGAGGGGTATAGAGTCGAGTTAAGAATGCCAATTCCGAGTTTGGTGAGGTCGTTGATGGTGGAGAGGAGACCACCAGATGGGGTGGTAGAGCCGCCATCCAGAGCGAAACCCGCGTCCGGGTCGCCGGAGATAACAGAGCGAGCGACTTCAGCCTCGCCGGTGGGATGATTGGAATAGGAGGAAGTCATTCCGAGAGGGTCGAAGACGGATTCCTGGTAGACGGCATCCAGGGGTTTGCCGGTGATGTTGGCTATAGCCATTCCCAGCAGCATGAAACCGGCGTCGGAGTAGCTTGGGGTAGCCCACGGCAGGAAAATGGGCTGCTGGTCATTTATCTCCTGAGCAAGATCATAGGGATCGCAGAAAGCATTCTCGAAGCTCCAACAAGGCCCCAACTTACTGGCGTCGACGGGTGGGAAGCCCTCTTCACCAACGGGGTCCGTAGCAGGCAGACCAAGTGCCAGAGCAACTAGATACTCAGCGAGAAGATCAGTACCTACAATCCCAAGTGTTGTCACACCACTCATCTGGGACGCGAGGGCCCACGGAGTGATCTTGTCCCATTGAGCGTTGTAAACAGCTTCCCTCTCCCCCTTGTATTGATGCACTGCTTCTTCCAATCCAGGGACGATGTCGATGAGGGGACGGTTCCAGTCTTCGTTGCTCAATTCCAGCAAGCCCGCGAACACGGTGATGAGCTTGGACACACTGGCGATGCGGTAGATGCTATTTGCATCAACATTCCCGGTGCCCGACGGTGCATTCGCGATTTCCGGGGACGTGTAGTGGTATTGCAGGTTTGTAGCGGCCGGGTCATGGAGCGAAAACACGCCAGCGGAAAATGTGAGGTTCTCCAGCCCTGCAAGAACACCCGATGTTCCGCCGGCATTCTTCAAAGACTCATCAAAAGCGGATGCAAGATTCGCCCAGCTTGAGGCCGCATGGCTTTCACCGCTCGTCAGGTCGGCGGGTGCTGGGTTGATAGGTCCCAGGTAATCGGCAAGGCCGCCTGTGATGTATACAGACAAAAGAGAGAGGGGAACGTCGTGACACATGCATATTGGGAGTAGAGGTAGTGTTCAGGACTCAGATGCGAGAATGAACCCCTGTATGGTCCTGACAATGGGGCACTAGAGAGCCCTTTTATACCTCTCGACAGCCATCTTTCCAGAGGATGACGAAACAGGACAACCTCAGCTGCGTGCAATATGCCATACCGAATCTGGTTATACACGGCGCTCTGTCAATAAAATTAGAGAGCACGGGTGAGGTCCTCATCTAAATAGCCAGTTCCTTTAGAGATGACAGAATGTTTCTCCAACTTCCTGTTAATTATAGTATCACATGGCACAGCGGGATATAAACCCCAATTCCGCATCAGCCCTGCACGGAACGTAACAAGGTAACGGCAGATACAAGGCTCTGCTTGGCTCATATTCGTCCAGAGCCCAGGGCGACAACTCAGCCTCTTAACGCATAGGCTAGCTTCCAAGCTGCCAAGATCGCATGGGGCTTTGACACCCGTGCTGATCGTAATTCAGCCCAGTCTTCACATTGCCCAATGCCCAGTGCCGAGAGATAACTAAAATGCTGCAAGGTTCGCGTTGCTGATGCCATTGGCAGGCGGCACATAGCACCAGATCCGGCAATGATCAGAAGCCCTAAAGAAGAATCCGGCAACGACCATAAATAAGCAACCCGAAATACCCTGACAACATCAGCATACACTCTCTTACGCGCGCACACATACCAAACGAAATGGCCTCATCTTCAGATATCTCAGACGCTTCGCGCTCTTCTACGCTGAAAATCAACTACTCAGTCTCCAAGGCCGAAGCGGTACTCACAGATAATGAAGTTCCTATGTACAAGGTTGACTTCAGACTCAAAGCACCACACATCGTCGTCACATCACCAAGTGAAATCAACCCGATCGGGACGGGCTCCGTGCACACAGTCCGCATAGACGCCGACTACGAGATCCACGGCCGAAAGGGCACGTTGAAAGCCCTCAAACGTTTCAAGTCCAGGTACACCTACCTCTCACACGCCTTCTCCGATACTGACTCCCCCGTACCTATGACGTGGACGGGCGATATGACATTGAAGAAGTGGAACTTTGTGTCTTTGGATGAGCGGAAGATGCCCGTCGCGAAGCTGTCACTCAACATCTGGGCGACCAAGAAAGTCGGCAACATCGAGTTCTTGGGTTCCAGGGCAGCAGCTCGGGATGCGAGGGATGAACTCGTTGTTACGGGCATGACGCTTTTTCTGTGTCTTTCATACCGTGCCAATAGCCTTGTATCTTTCTTTGGTGCGTTCTTTGCCCGGCCGGGTCCTATTGAGCAGGATGCGGAGACGGTGAAGTCTACTAAGACATGAATCGTCTTATATGAATACGTCAGATTATATTCTCCGGTTTAGAGACTTTGAAGGACGTACAAGTATATTCAGTAATCTTAGATTCCTCTTCATTATGTCCGGTTTCAATAATCCGTCAAGAATCCGAAGGCCATCTCGACTACCATATATCAATTCGTATCCCTTCTGATTCCAGTGTATAAGCCCCGTACTCGGTAGGACTGTACTCAGCACCGATACAACAGTAGTCGCCAGAAGCCTTGGATTCCTCCGGCCGCTCCTTCTACCGAAGGATTGTACATCGACTTACTGTAGTTAAGGTATCATCAGCAGTCGCCGTGCGCATATTCGAAGCTTCCAATCTCATACCCACACATCTTACAAGTCACGCTTGAGTCTGTGCCAATTGCATAACCCAGCACGTATGACCACTCGAGAGATACCGAGAGCTCCTGTCGTTCGGAAACTGGATTGGGACCCAAGATGTAGACCCGTCAGTGATTCAGGTCGACAACGGCATCGTAACAAAGGAATGCATACTTCCCATACTTCCCATGACCATCTCCCATGACCAGACGTGCTCTGCTTCTTGTTTCCACCAATCTCAGAGCTATAACGGCTGTATCTGGCGAGATGCCTCGCTGTTTGATTAGCCATACCCAGCCAGGCATCCCAACGTAGAATTCTGCGTGCAATTCCATGTCTGCAGGCGGTCGTAGTTGTCTTCCTGTCATTCACACAAGGTTGACATGGTTTCTCAAAGCTTCCCAGCTGCAGTCTGGGACCTGAAGACCCCCTTCACTGTGGTAACGGTCACTGTCCTGTGGAGTTCTTTCAATTTCACCCAGTAGGCATGACAGTCCGTCCACGCTAGACTGCAAGAAGCATGGGGTGAACATGCTAGCAGAGTTTTCCACACGTTTATTGGCTTTATCAGGCCTTAGTGACTGTTAGCGTGTGTGCGTTTGCTTTGCACGTGATATCAGGAGTATAAGGAGCATAAAGAGAGTTGTCACATCTCTCTGCTGCTCTCTCCTCTCATCTCCTCTTTCACCCTCCTTAACTGACTTGACACCATGTTCAAGGTTGCAAATCTCCAGTGTCATACTGATTCTCCTGCTACACTCACTGTGCACCATGCCAAACACTGTCTCAAACAGGGCTCCTCAGAGATACGAGGGTACCACTATCTCCCTGAAGTCACTGATCCTGGAGACCAAGAGGATGACAGCAACAAAGACAAACATGCCATCATGTATGCCAAGGCAGTGACTGAAGGACATAATACTGCTTGCAGGGCGGTTGATATCCTCAATTATGCCAAACAGGCAGACGACGTCTCTGTCACCACGACCGGAAGGGGTCTTGTTGGAGGGCTCCCAGAAGACGGACACGTTGAAGCTGTCACTCTCTTTGAACGAATTAATTTCATCTTTCCCCACCCGGTGATAGAGGAGATTAGGGCAGCATCCGGTCATTATCTCCATTTTTCCTGTCCCACGGCCGAGGTCGTGCGTGGTCTGTTATCCGGTCAGGGTGATGGCGGCCAGCCCAGCCTTGAAAGCATCACTATTTTTTCTGGAATGAGCCTGTACACAAAACGCCTTCTGGACGCCAGCTTCGCTAACGCAAAAAGCCCCAGCGCGAGTATACTCGAGCAATCCGAGCCAACTCTTTACGAAGTCGAATACTTCGCCCGTGCCGTCCCGGCCATTATCGACCTTGTGAGACTCCTGGCAATGACAAACAATCACAATAGCGATCCTGGCCGTACCTTGATAATTAACCTTGATATACCTCGGTTCCATTATTACCAATCACTCGATGACCGTCTCCGTGCCGGAACATGTACCTTTGAAAGAGCAATGAGGTGGATGCTCGCTGCCAGTAAACGCCATATGCAAATTTCGTACATATTCCGTCGTCTGATCATCCACGGACTCGCGAAATACGGTCTCACGGGCAAGTGCAAGGTCGAGATTTCACCCTTCACTCATCTTGTCTATTATGAAATAATGCATTGTTTAATGGCCCACCAGTTCCCTACCGTCGATCAGGTGTTGAAAGTCCTTGATGAAGGGGATTTCGTTTGGCAAAAGTTCTTTGGGCTTGTGCGTGAAAATGATAGACCCCAAGACTTCAATGAGTTGAGCCACCTTTGCTACGTCTACCAGGTTGTGAGACCGGCTCTGAAAAGCGTTGTCATCGATGGTGAAGAGAGTGCCGACAGCGACAGTGGTAGTGACGAAACCATTCGTCCGAATATCACTGATGCCAAGTCGGTTGGTAACAAGGCCATTGATGCCGATGCTGCTGATGGCAAAACGGTCGATGGCAAGACCGTTGACGACAAGGCTTCTGATAACAAACCTGTTGGCCAGACTGTTGATGATGAGGTCCCTGACGACAAGTCCTTTGCGGATATGGTTCATGACGAGGCTGTTGATGAAAAGACTTTTTACGACAAGACCACTGACGACAAAGCTGTCGATCAGAAGGCTACTGACACCGTTGACAAAAATACTGACGGTGAGAAGAACGGTGAGCAGGCCGCAGAGAATAGCGATCACCAGAAGCCCATCGACCAGAACAATGCTAAACCAACTCAACCTCCAAGCCTCCTGATCAGCGTCGACGACTCGATAGAACGTCTCATCTACACTCGCGCCCAGCAAGTCCTGAAGAGGGTACGCGCCCTACCGAAAAACCCCGCCAACTGCCACTTACTCGAGACGTATGTCTGTCCCAAGATTTTCATCAATAGTAACAAGGACGGATCGAACCTGTACCTGGACGATCCGTCTCCCGAGCTTCCGCTTTTGAAGACTTGCAGCCATATTTCTACCATTGAGGATTCCGTGGACAGTGAAGCTTCCGACAGCAACGATGAGGACGGCAGCATTCCTGAAGACTATGATACCTGTGAGGTTGACGATACTTGTGAGAGCAACGCTTGCGAGGATGACAATACTCTTACTTCCAGTGAAGATCAGGAGGGCGAGAATACCCTCGAGAACCACAATATCCATGAACACGATAACGTTGGAGAAGGTTCTTCCAGGTTGAATCCCTTCGAGATTATCTACCAGCTCTATGGACGTGGCATGGCGCATCTCCTCGATCAGGTTTTTGGTGAGCAAAACATGGCATTCGAGGATTGATGTGCTGGACATCAAAGACCGATTCTGGTTGCAGTTGGTGATTCAGGGAAGATATCTACGCTTGGTTCTTTGGGCCATGCAGGACATGCCCCATACCAGTATGGTTCGGGTAGATTAATGAACTATTGCTCCGAGGGAGAGATATATCCTTTGTAGTCTGCAGCTACCTGCTAGCTTTTATATGTAGCTTATCCAAAATGTATTCCAGCCGCCCGTGAGTATTATCTACTAAATGTCGAGGGTATTCTCTCTCGACAGGTTCCACAGGCCCTGCTGCAGCGCTACCAGAGCAAAATTAGACCCCACAGTACTCCTCGCTTTATTCGCAATCCATTTCCCTGCATCAGGACCTTGAACCTCGTATTTTGTGCCAAAGGGAGCGTCATTCAGACCATTTGTCAGGAAAGCGTGTGTGGTGTTTATGACAGCTTCCTGGACGGTGGTCGACGACGCCGCGGCGGCGACAATGTCTGTTCGTGATAGTTAGACGGAGACGTACAAACCACAGTGACAATATCAACAAGTCGACTCACTCCAATCGACAAGACCCCATGTGAATGGCTTGCCCGTGTAAGTCGTATCAGACGCAGGCCCTGCAAAGGCCAAGCCAGCCTCTTCCATTTGCGCCAGGTACCAACTGGACTGTAACTCCCACGCTGCAGCGGGAAAGGTATTCAGATCCAATATGATGTCCGAGAAAGCGGCGAATATGACATTCCACGTACTTCCATTCCCGTAGTTGTAGGTGAAATGCGTGCTCTCCAAGACAGTATCTCCATCCAAGCCTAGGGCATCGTCGTAGATTATCCGAGCGTATGAAGCAGCCAATGCAGCGTAGGTGTCGTTGCCGGTGATGATCCCGGCGGCTTGGAGGCCGACGGCGCATTGAATAGCAAGAGCTGTCTGATTAGCAGTCGGGGCAATGGCGTCGACGCTGGTGAGCTGGCTGGCTGGGTAGAGTGAGTTTTCCGCTAGATATTCCGCGTAATTTTCTAGAAGGCGGAGGTATTGCTGTGCCCATGCCTTGTCTCCAGTATATTTCTGGTACGCGTATAGAAGGATGAACAGAGACGATGTCTCGAATAGAGGGAGAGACTCGGCCACGCCGTCACTATGACCAGTAGCGTTTGGGTAACCTGTGCATTGGTTCGTGAGCATAACGTAGCACTCAAGAGGAGATGAATGTCCATACTATAGCCAAGATCATGGATCACCCATGGCTTCGGCCAGCCCTCTGACTTGGGAAGGTTGAGATACGAGAGGACCGGTTGGAAGAACAGTCGGATGTACTCTGGGTTCCAGCTGATGAAAATCGGCCACGTTTGGAACAGAATATCAATGGTGTTGATGTTGCCGTCACTCGAGATCTCTTTCAAAAACACAGAAGGCGTGGCTGTGAGATCGTCCGCAGGGACCTAGCCTTGAGTCAGACGAGATCATACCTTTGTATACGATGAAATGAGAGCTTACCGTGAGTTCTAGGGCACCGAACGTCTGTCGAACACTGGCTTCCACGATATCCGCATATTTCTCCCCGAACACACTCGACACAGCCTCTGTTTTGCGGCGCACTTCCATATCAAATGCAGATGACTTAGCTAGGGCGTGACTGTAATCCTGGAGGAAATATTCCACCGCTTCTGGCACGGTAGGCCATTTCGAATAATGATAGCCTGTCTGCGTGGTGTTCAGATAGTCGATTGCTTCTTTCCGATCAAGGCCGACAGCGAACGTCACCCGCCCTGGATGAGCATCGTTTACATTGCCCAGGTCCTTGGATAACGCTGCAAGGTCAATACCAGTACAGGATGTCGCTGCGGTGAGGGAGCCCTTGCTGGTGAACTCTGCGTATATACTAGAAGCCATGGCGCAAGCATGAGTAACTCGGTCGCCTGAGATAGTCGCGAACACCACAGAGCCATATGTAGCCATGTCACTCCGTTCAGTGAACGAGATCTGATCGGGGTTGTAGAACCAGAACAACCCAGCCTTGCCGTGAGACGTATAATTGAGATCTGCCTCTCCATTCTGCGCCGTCCAAGTATTGTCAATGGCACTGAGGATCTGCACATCGACCGGCCCGGAGCTGCTGCTTGTTGCAGTGACGGTGAGATATGAATACGGGAGAGATTGGCGCAGAAAGTCATCGCTCCCTGGGAATACCGGGGAGAAGAAATCTAGTGTGAAACTAGCAGCGCCAGCAGTGAGGTTGAGAAACGTATGCGAAGACGTGTAGCTGACTCCCACTGTTGATGCCGCTGCGATATCATCTATAGAATGAGGATTTCCAAACAATGAGTATGTTTTACCATCAACTCTTGCTAAGATGGGCCAGTTTATCCTTTGACCGGCCCAGAATTCCGACTGCGCAGTGGCTGCATCTGCAAGCACCTGACGTCCCGGCACCCAGGTCGACAGATAGGGACTCCTAACCGCGAGAGGATACGAGGGAAGGTTGGCTGTTCCGGCAAGTGATGCCGATGGAAGGGTTCCCAGCAGGATGAAGCACAGCATCAGGGTGTCCAAGGTGCCCATGTGGACAGAGAGGATTCTTCAGGCTGTCCCAACAACTTGCAATGGGACACTGATTCCAGGAATGTGAATCAGGCCCCGGCGGTGCCTTATATTATGCAATCATGGACCATAAAGATGCAAGTTCTAATTTAATAATCGGCAGCGTATGTCCAATTGGATTCAGTCCGATCAACAGATCTGCGTGCTGTTGCGGCGGAGACGCATGATTTCTCGGCAGCATTGATTAATGGACATATTTCTTAATTAGCTAAGTAGGCTATCGCAGCATGAGACGAGATAACCAAAGACAAATCCAGAGCCATTTACTCATCAGGATACAAGGATACCGCCGTGGTTATGGGCTAAATGAAGCGAGTTGGGCGTAACAGCTTCCGCGGTGACGAGACTTTTCGAGGCTTCCCCGTTATGCGAGAACTGCAGGAGATGAGGCATATCGGGATGTTTTCCCTTGCAAACAGTTTTCCAGAAGCCGTCAGGGACACCGGCGAGCTCCCCTCCGACAGCACGGTGCCGTGCCCTGAAGTCTTCCCCTGGAAGCACAGGATTTATGCCGGGGGCAGGACCAGTCATGAAATCCGGAACAGGAGAAAGGTCTGGGCTGTAAGGTCTTGTGGGCTTTTGCTTTCTTCTAGGGTGTTTCTCCCATTCTACAGAGCTGGGGGAATCCACATTTTATCAGCCAGCCTCTCCAGAGGATTGGACCGGAATCAAGACTACAGAACCTGTACCCCTTCCACCCTTCCGACTCGCGAGCGAACAGCTTGTTGCGATCGCCAATAGCTTTCAATCGCTACCTTATCTTGTGTTCCTAAGGGTGGATCGATCGGGTGAATGAAGACCATCTTGCTTGAGTCTGATCGAGGATAGGCGACTTGGAACCTGCCATACCCTGTTCTATCCTCCATTCATCGGGGCGATTATTCGTGTCCACCGTTGTTATATTGATGCTTTCGAGCGTTGGCATCTTGAAAGAGTAAGGCAACCGAATTTACGCTGGATGCTTTTTCATGGTGAACCCGAACTGGGCACTGGGAAGACGACATTCATATAGATACAGCGGGTCGGGATAACCTGCAGGGAACTGCCGAATTCCCATCTGCTGGACGAACAAGGGGGAAACACCGAGTAACAGGATTCTGGGTCTCTTTAAGTTGGAATACTGAAGCCTGTATTTCCTGGCTGCTATGGCTGCTATGGAAATGTCCGTGTTTGCCCAGTCATTGGCTTAGGGCTTGATTGATCGCCGCAAAAACAAGGATTCTCCGCCCACCACGGTCAAAGGGAGCACGATGGAGCTGTGATTTACGGTTCCCGATGTGGGGACCAGAAAGCCTGGAGCAATTCATGATCTCCCGGACTTCATCGGTGCTTGCACATCCGATGACGCAGGACATGCGCGGGGTATATATATATACATCACAAACCTGCCCGACACTTCGGTCTACAAGTAAGGCACCCCAAGCTCTTAACATCGAACACGAACACGAACGTTAAGTTTGGTACCCAACTGTCTTGAAAAGCAGGTACTCCTCTCCAATAATCGTAGGACGCCATGGCACCAAGTTAGTCAACCCGGTCAGTCCCCGTATTAATTTGCCCTGGAATTAACGCTCTTACCTCCAGCATCGGAACTACAACACCATCACGGAGTCCTGGACGAAATCTTCCACCGCAAGCATACCCACGATGAGCCCAGGGGGCAGTCGGAAGGTGCAGACAAGGCAGCGCTCAAGAAAGAAAGCAATCTCGAAAAGTTCGAAGACCACATCAAGAAGGACAAGTCCAAATGGAAGGACTATCTCGCCACAGAAGAGGAACTGAATGAAGAGGGTAAGACCTACGGCGGGTTGATGTGAAATTGAAATGAAGCTGGATACGGCGAGAATGGAACCGTGCAAGCTTCTTCTGGTCGATTGTAGACCGGCGGTCCGTTTATGACTTGAATTCTTTAGGCGTCCTGTCCTGGGGGAATAAAATTTTGTATTCCGATCTCCCCTTATGTATAATGACATGGTTTCTTCCCTCTTCCTCCACGTCATAGAACGTGTCTGTGTGGTAAGCCTAGAAGTCATATACATACATACGTACCACCTGGTTGCTCAAGACATGTTTTACATACAACATGCTACTGGAGCTAGATTAAACAACTTGCACAACATGTTCATAGATACATTGACATTGAAGGCTCTTGTTGCGGCTCATGATGCTTAACACCATCCGGATTCACTGTGACAAAATTCTGGGGTTCCACACAATGAACAACAACCATTATTACTCCCCGTACATTGTTCTCGGCCTGATATAGCATAAAGCCCTTATACAGGTAAAATTCGCCCGGATGGTCTAGTGGTATGATTCTCGCTTCGGGGCATTTTTATTAGCTCTAAACTGCGAGAGGTCCCGCGTTCGAATCGCGGTTCGGGCCCTTATATTTTTTGTCCGCTTTTTCCCCTTCCGTCGGCCTTCTCTTCTGATTCACACACAAAATGTATACCAGTCGAAAAGCCAGCTCATCTGCTGTTATATGGACTGATAAGCCTTTGGCACACCCCAGTAGGCCTTGGAATGTAACTCATGATAAGCACGTCGAGGAATGTCCTGGCGTACACAGGGAATACGATCTGGTGTGTCATACAATCAATCAATCACAGCGACCATAAAGGCATACTTGCTTCTTTAGAACTCAGCCTCTAGCCCTATAATGTTATGCTTATATGGTGTATGGGCGTTCTCAAAGGGCTGTCGAACTTGGCCGGAACCTCTGTGGAAGACAGAAATATCGTCGGCTACGAAGGGTACCAGACTGCCAGATTGCCTATCTGGTCCCTCTGGAAGTTACCAGGGGGCAAATTGACCAATATCTATCCGTCTACCGGCGTACTTTCAGTCTCTTTTTGTATACACACGAGCTAACCTGCTGATGCACATTATTATAGTACGCGGATATGAATCAGGTCATCTTCACTTCTAAATCAATCTCCTACGACGGAGTGCTCCGACCGGAAATACAATGCGTCGACAGAATCCCAACTCCACTGCTTTCCTGGCATATGATGGCATAGCATAACCGTGAAGATCTTTCTTGGATCAAGATTTCGGCTGTGAATATCACGTCTGTATGTAATTGCAGGAAAAGCAATATAACGGAGATAATACTATAAGCACAGCCCGGATGGTCTAGTGGTATGATTCCTGTTTTGGGTTCCCCTTCTTACGAAGGTATTCTCGCATACAGGAGGTCCCGCGTTCGAATCGCGGTTCGGGCCACATTTCCTTTTTGCAGTTGACTCGACTTTTTTGCGCGGTTTCTTTCTTTCTTTTTTGCTTTTTGCTTTTTGACTCTTCTTCTAATACTTACTTACCGACATCACTTTTTTGGCTACTCTGAGAATATTATTTTTGGTCTGAAGTCGTCTGTCTGATCAATGCTGTGTAAAGACCGACAAGGCAGTGGTCGTGGGATTCGGGAAATTCTTCCATTGCCTTCATTCTCTTCACACATTTTAAGGCACTCTTGCTCCAGCCGTGCGCTGGTCAACTTGATGAGGCTTTAATGTTGGCCATCGTCGGAGCATCTACGCCCTCACAGCTGTAAATAGTTCAATATCGAAGGGTTTACTGGTTTTATAGCATAGTACATTCGTAATCCATTCCTAGAGGACTACGGCTTCGTAGGAGCCAGATTTCCCGTCCCCAGAATATCCCCATCCTCCTCCCGTCCATTCCTTGCACGGTCGATACGGAACTGCGTCGTCTTGAACAATCTAGGCATACCAGTCTCTTCGAACGGGACCCCCCGTACGACCATGCTCGCCAGACCCTTGGCAGAGAGCCAAATAACCGGCATGCCATGCCCGTTAAATCCGGCAATGATAAACTGCCCTTCCTTCCCCGGCACCGCACCGATATGAGGGTTAGAGTCGTAGGAATAGCCCATGACGCCGGTCCAGATCTTATCCACGGACGCCTTGGTGTCTTCCCAGCCGCGATAAGTCCGTTGCATGTAGTCGTTGTAGTAATCCTTGGCTGCATCGATGAGCGTGCTATCATCGACGTTGCCGTACCATTGTTCCCGGAATGGCTTGAACTTGGCCGCTGCGCCGCCGACGATGATGCTGCCGTCTGCTCGGGGGATCAGGTAGGAGAGTGTATTGTCCTTTGTCCGGTTGATGTAGGAGTTGTTAAGCAGGGGAGGTGTCACTCCTTCCGGGACTGTAATTCGACAACAGATGCCCTTGCAGGGGATGATATTCTTATCGTATTCTGGGAGAAGACCAGACACGTATGCGTTGTTCGCATGGATGACGGTTCCTGCGTGTATCTTTCCCCGGGGGGTGTCGATGATGAAGCCGCCATTCGGATCGGGCGTTACACTGGTCGCGGGCGTGTATGTCTGCAGATTGACCTTGCCTGTGGCCAGGGCAGACTTGGTGAGATGCAGGATGAATTTGTACGGCCACATTGTGCCGGCTGTGAATGAGGCACAGGCGACGGCGCCTTTCACGCCGCAGATCTATATTCATTAGTATTTACTCCATATGCTCAAGCCAGATACATACC
This sequence comes from Monascus purpureus, assembly GCA_025999795.1. NCBI lineage: Eukaryota > Fungi > Ascomycota > Eurotiomycetes > Eurotiales > Aspergillaceae > Monascus > Monascus purpureus. The sequence goes on from AP025348.1 coordinate 118,908, forward strand.
CCTTCTGCCTTCTTGCCCGTGTAGAAAATAACATCGTCCATGTACTCGAATTTCTCCGCCACCATCCGGTCGTAGACAGCCTTAGCATTCTTGGCCGCCTCCTCATTGCACCAGACGTCAATCGACCGTGCCAGCGTGAAATCGCAGTCAATGTGTTCTTCCTCGATGACCCGCTTTATGGCACGAAGATGCGCAATCTCAAACTCTGCAATCTCCGCACCGGCTCGCGCCCCAGCCCGATCAATATATGTCGGGATATGACCATAGAAGTCGGGCCTGAGGTGTCCTCCATTGCGTCCGGTGGCCCCGGAACAGGCCCCGCGCGCCTCCAGGATTGTGATGGATTTGTTCAGGTCCCCGTGGTCTCTGACGAGGTGGTAGGCCGTACTGATCCCGGCGTACCCAGCGCCAATGATCACGATGTCACTGTGTTCCGGCAGCTGTTCCGTCGAGCGGTGGTTGCTCAGCTCGTGTGGCTCTGTCTGCCAAAAGCACTCTCCCGGATTGCGTGCTGGGAAGCATTTCTGCGACTGTGCGCTGGCTGCAGCGGATGAGGCAGCCATGGCGATTCAATATCCGAGCTTGCTCGACGCAAGAAAGGGCCACAACATTCTGGTTCATCGCGGCCTGGTTATATGCCTGTCCAGAGCCGGCTGAAGCATCCTGTATCTACTATCAGCTTGATCGGCCGGACCGGTATTCTCGTATCGCGATGTAGCAGTGAACCGGGGCATTTATGCCTCTTCGGGCATCGTGGAACGCTAAGCTGTTGCGCTTGCATGACCTGCTGTCCTTGGCGTCCCATGGCTGATAACAAAGTCGCAGTGCACGTCCGATGGCCTGGATTGCTCATCTGCAACGATCCATTGCCAAATGCCCACGAAGATAGCCAGGGCCAATGAAGCCGTGGCGATTTCTCAGGAGAGCCTGATAAGCTTTCAGAGCTGGCATGGCCGTGCAGTCTCCAATGCACTCTCGAGGGACCCAGAATGATACAAAAAGAAAGGAATTGCTCGTCTTCTGTCGCCTTTGCTCCTTGCCCTCGTCGGCTGTTCCGAAACTGACCCTGCGACTTACTCTTCTCCCTCCCCGAGCACGTCCTCTTTACAATGGGCCATCCTTCAGACGACTCTGCGGTTTTCGCAGAGAAGACAGTCCCTCACAATGAAGCTGAAATGGGCAATGGCGACATCGAAACGGCAGCAGGCCACCTGCAGGAGATCGACATGCTGAAGCAAGGCCTTCACCAGCGGCACATCCAGATGATTGCCCTCGCCGGCACCATCGGCACTGGTCTCTTCCTGGGCTCTGGAAGTGCCATTGCAACGGCCGGGCCTCTCGGGGCCTTCCTCGGCTACACCATCATCGGCCTCGCCGCCATGAGCGTCGTGTTTGGCGTTGGAGAGATGGGCGCCTTGGCGCCGCTCAACGGCGGCGTGGTTCGGTACTCCGAACTCTTCTGCGATCGTGCATTGTCCTTTGCGAATGGATGGAATCAGATCTATTCCTCCTTGATCTCCATCCCGGCCGAGATTGTTGCCGCCGCCGTCGTGGTGCAGTTCTGGATCACCATCAGCAACGCCGTCTGGGTCACCGTGTTTGGCGTCGTGATGACCATGACCTCGCTTCTGTTCGTCCGGGTGTATGGGGAACTGGAGTTCATGTTCTCCATGCTGAAGATCATGCTCATCATCGGCATCAACATCATGTCCCTGGTCATCACCTGCGGCGGAGGCCCCGACCACACGACCATCGGCTTCCGTTTCTGGAAGAACCCCGGGCCCTTTGTGCGGTATTTGGGCATCAAGGGGTCTCTTGGCCGGTTCTTGGGATTCTGGACAACATTTGATAATGCCCTCTACGCATACTCTGGCATCGAGACGATCTCCGTGGCCGCCGCTGAGACGCGGTCTCCCCGGCATTCGATCCCGCTGGCGGCCAAGCGCATTTTCTACCGTATTCTCCTGTTCTACGCCCTGTCGATCTTCATGGTCGGCCTCGTCGTGCCCTCGAATGACCCGAACCTGCTTCGTTCGACGGGAACCGCATCACAGTCGCCCTTTGTCATCGCAGCCCGCAACGCAGGGATCAAGGTCGTGCCATCCATCATCAACGCCGTCATCCTCACCTCGGCCTGGTCGTCGGGCAATTCCACCATGCTCGGCGGCTCTCGAACGCTCTTCGGACTCGCAGCTCACGGACATGCACCGGCCATCTTCCGCCGCCTCAACCGCTTCGGCGTGCCCTACGTCGCGGTGTCGCTGTTCAGCCTCTTCATGGCCCTAGGCTACATGACCGTATCCAATTCCGCCAGCACGGTCTTTACATGGCTACAGGATATCGTCTCCATCTCCACGCTGGTGAACTGGGTCTGCATCTGCTGCGTCTACCTCCGGTTCTACTACGGATGCAAGAAACAAGGCATCGACCGCCACAAGGAACTCCCCTGGGCGGCTCCCTTCCAGCCGTACGCGACCTGGGCCACGTTGGTTCTGCTGGTCATCCTGTTCTTCACCGGTGGCTGGTCGACGTTCCTCCGGCATAACTGGGACACGGAGACGTTTGTTTCCTCGTACATCAATCTGCCCATTATTCTTTGCTTGTACTTTGGCTATAAGTTCTGGATGAAGACGAAGATCATCCCGTTGGATGAGATTCCTATTCGGCCGTTCATCGAGAATTATAGGAATAACCCTGAGCCTCAGCCTCAGCCGAAGCGGGGATTGCAGAAGATCAACGTTCTATGGTCTTAGGGGGCTGGCAACTTACAATAATGAGATACATGGAGTGGGTTACTGAGTAGTAGTATAGATAAGACAGAATCCACTGCGTCGTTGAGATAGTTACAGAGAATAGACTCAGTTATCACGGAGTATCACAGCCACAGCGGAGCAAAATGGGTCTTATTCCTGGATACCTCGTATATCTCGTATCTTGACTTCTTGGCTTCAGCTATCTCTTTTCTATCTTCGTCGAAGCGAACCGGCCCGTCCTGCCCAATGGAGGCATGATACTGGTGATCTATCTGCCGGCAATCTGGGATATAACGGACTGTCGGGGCGTGGAAGATGTAGAAAGCAACGATGATTCTCGGAATAGCAAAAATGTCCAAACACGTCGTCTTCGACGTCGTAGGCACCTGTGTCGCCTTCGACGCCTTCTACAACCGCATCGACCATGTCCTCGGCGCGCGACTGCTGTCTCATAACATCACATCTTCCTTCTTCGGCTTCACCTGGATGACAGCTGCGGAGCTCGAATTCACCTTCCTCTCCATATCAGAGCGGTACAGACCCTACCGGGACGTGCTGAAAGCCGTATTCTACCGCACGCTGCACATGGCAGGGATCAAAGAGCCACGGGCCTTCGCAACAGACGCCGAACGAGACGAATGCGCACAGGGATACTCGGAGCTGGCACTTCGGCCCGGCACGAAAGAATGTTTTGCGAGGCTCCGAGAGGCAGGGTTCACGGTCTGGTGTCTTACGACGGGCGACACGAAACGGGTGCGGGGGTACTTTGAGCGCGGTGGCGTGGATATGCCGCTGGAGAATTTTATCAGTTGCGATTCACACGGCATAGCGAAACCGAGTCTCAAGGCGTATATACCGGCGCTGGAGAAGCTCGCGCCGCAGGATGTGAAGTGGTTTGCGGCGGCGCATATGTGGGACGTTTCGGCTGCGACGAAGGTGGGTTTTCGAGGAGCGTATTGTACGGTTTATGAGAAGGAGGCGTGTGAGGAGATCTTTGATGCGAAGATGGATGTTATTGCGGATTCTTTACCTGAGCTGGCCGATGGGATCGTGGCTGCTTCGTTATGATTGAGTCCATATGAATCCACAAGTTCTGTTCATTTAGCCATGATGAGACATGTACCCTACTGCTCTACTGAGTTGCATATTCCGGACGGACTCGCAAGGAACTGCTCCAGCACCCTCGTCTCCAGTGTATCTGTCCATCCTGAAGCCATATTTCCAGCACCGTACGTTGACCAGTCTGTCGAGCCGAAGGAGCGGAAGATATCCACTCCACCATCTTGTCCAGTGTCATCAAGGGGTATGCCGTGATCCATCAAGCCGGCTAGATGGTCTGGAGAGTTGATATCGGAAATGGGAGGCCGTCCGCCTCGAGGAGACATGGCATTCGGCACATCCATAGGACTCATCGTGCTGCGACTCTGGTTCTTCCACATTACTCCCCAGTGCTTGAAAGCGTTGTAATCCGGAACGTAAGACTCGGCCTCGTTCACACCCATCTCGCTCGCCCGTGCTCTCTGCGCCCGGCCTTGCAAGCGCTCGAGAGCACGCTCCAGCGCCTCGATCAAGGATACCTCTGATCTTGCCGAGTCCCCAGCAGCAGACATCTCCCGGATCATATCCAAACCGTCGCGTAGCTGTTTCCGGAACTCCTCCGGCCGGTTCTCGATCGAGTAGGCAATCAAGACCAACAGCGACGCGCGACAGGAGCTGAACTCTGTATACGACGCTCTGGCCAGTCCAGGCCCACAGTCTCGGAGCAGTTGACAGATTTCCAACGCGGTCTTGGCGGCTTGGATGCAATCCTCGACGAGATCTCTGCCGTGCGAGCTCTGTCCGCCGCAGCTCCGTGGAGTTCTGCAGTCTGACGCAGCCGGGGAAGAGGACGGTTCATTCCGAAGCAGAAATGGCCGGCCAACGAACATGCGCACCAGGCAGTATTCTAGTCGTAGATGCATGGTTGCGCGAAGCTGTGCCTGGGACTGGGTTCTATTCCCGAGGATCTCTGGCGGGAGGCTATCCCACCACGTTGTCAGGGCATCTTTCTTGCTCACCAGTCGTAGGATGAGGTGTGGTGTCTCCTGCTTCCGACAATTGCGGAGAAGGGACCTAGAGCATCGTAACAAGATGTCAGCATGGCTGTTTGCAACTTATATGCATGGCGCGAACCGCATACACCAGATTGAAAAGGTCCTCGAGGAAGAAGATCAGATTGACACCGGCCACGGCACAAGCAACGGCCCAGCTTGAGTCTTCCAGCGGCATATCCGGCTGGTACCGTGGCATGTCGGCATCGACGTCGGATCGTGCGATGGACAGAGGCCGGCCATGGAAGATGGATATTTTTCTAGCCTGTTCAGCATGTTGGCGATCCTACCAAGGGAAGGGCATACCTCTCAAGCGAATATGCCATCCACCACACACGATTGCGCCCCTCGACCATCATCGGGGTGAATGCGTCCGTAGTGCACCTGCGATGCATCCCGTTCTGCATCGCCAGCCGCACCGCCAGGTTCACGTAGATGTACCCCAGCCCCGCGGCGTCGACGGGGAGGGCGTAAAAGCCGAACAGCAGACACGCCTGCACGCTTTCCAGGCACGACAGCTCGATGATCTCAGGGAGTAGACGGATAGCCGGTTGGTAGAACGTGACGCCGACCTCTTCCTCCGAGAACGCCGGCGGAGATGTGAATGCGCCGGCTGCAGCATTCCTCCGGGCTTCGAGATGTGCGTACTGCGTTCCAATGGCGAAGACGGCCAGCAGGATGGCAATGATGACTGCGGCCTGCGTCTTCTCAAGCAGCCTCCGAGGGTCACTGTAGAGCGTGCTCAACTCTTCCAGGACCCAGTTCTCCCGGACGATGAAACAGTGCTGCTTGGTGTGCTTGAAGAACGTGCCGACCAAAAACACGGCTATATGGCGCGGAGGACAGCAGGCGATCGCCTCGGACAGATGGCTCAGACCTGGACGCAATTGCTGGGCCCGCCAGTATCCGTCTATTCGGTCCGACTTCTGTCACATCGTCAGGAGAGAGCAGTCGAACAGGGTGGATGGCACCAACCTGAGTGCCAGCCCTCGTCTGGCTGTCCAGGCGCTGCTTGACACGCATGGAGAAGTTCCAATACGAGAACTCCCCGGAGAAATCTGCCCGAGTCAGTTCGGGCACGCAAAGGACATCAAAGCACGAGAAAGGAAGCGTAGGACCGACGAGTGATAGTATCCCCAACCGGATCCATCGTACACGATTCCTCCTCAAGAGCCAACTCCTCCACGTCCACCGCATCGCAGACAGCAGGGGACGCTTTGTCCGCGAGAGAAAGCGAATTCGCCATCCGCGCCAGACTATTCGTGTCCAACGAGATCCCCTCGACCCGCTGCTTCAATATCTGCTCCATGTACTTTGAGCGCTGTATCAATTCTCTGACCTCCGATCTCCCGGCGCGGGACCTAGCAGTTCATGAGATGCTCTGAGCCAACATACCCGTGGGCCTAGATAGCACTGGATAATACTAACAATGGATACTCACCGTGGAACGTAATGCCGGAATTCCCGCGCTCTCATAGCAGCACTTTTGAATTCACATTGTCGCTGGAAATGCGAGCATCTTCGGCAGGGGATTCCACCCTCGCATTTCTCTTTCAGGCGCCGGCACTCGTCGCAGCTATCATTCACGCGTCAGTCTGGTCTATCCCGTGCAGGGAATGATCGGTGCACCCACGCGCGAGCAGCACGCCTCCTTTCCTCCGTCATGTGTCTGGTGGGTAGAATGGGTTTGGCACGACGAGACTGTTTCCGCTAATCGAAGTAAGGGAGAGGAACAAGCCAGGGCATCCCTTTTAACCCCATTACCTCGTGCCAGGCCGGGCCAAGCTTGTTATCTACCAGCTCCGAGTGGGTAGATCAGACCGCGGAATATGCATGATAAGGAGACAATCCGAGCAGGAAATAGATGGGAAGAGGGCCTATGTTCTGGTGTACTCGTTCTTCCCCTCCTCAGATGGATTATTACCCGCCAAATTGAAGTATATGAACTAGTCCTCGTCGTAGGTAATGCTACATCGCGCAATAGATACATGCCCCAATACATGCCCCAATAGACACATGCCGGGTCTATATTTAACTGCCCCGCCAGTCGCGAACTCGAGTATAAGGCCCAGCAGTGAGCGAAGCGACTCGAGAAGTCCCGTTCCTTGAACCAGTGAGCCTCCGGGACTCAAAGTCAAAGCATCCGTCTTCGGCCTGGTCAGCGCCGCAGAAGGGATAGAGGATCTTCGAACCCATATCGCAAAAGAGCTTCTCGCGAACATGAGCAAAATCCGGGCCCATGGACGTTTCCGACCCGCACAGGTCGCGGGCAGAGTGAGAACTGGAATCACTGATGACAAGCTGCGACGCCGCCCACGACACGCGTTCTCGCGGCTGGAGCACTCGAAGCCGGCGGTTCCTCTTGCGCTTGCTGGACGTGTAGTAGTTGACGGTGTTAGGGTCTTTCTCGGTGCGCAGGCCGAAGTCAATGCCGTTACAGAACTGCTGCGGGTCTCTATTATCCGGATCATAGACATCCTTGGAGTACGAAGGCCAGCGGACCTGGAATCCAGTCTGTGGCTGGTCGCCATCGGCATCGATCCAGAAACATTTCGGCTGATAGGACTTGTCGCTGTTGGTGTACATGTGGCTTTCGTACCAGGAACCACCACACGCCCATCCATAGTCGCCCGAGACGGCGTATTTGTTGCCCCCGTGCTCATCGCTCCAGGTGGATGTGACCCAGGCTACGCAGATGGCGTCGTCGTTGGCCGAGAACAGCGAGTACACGCCCTGGTTGTCGTGCTCGACGTGGGCCTGGCCAACGTTTCCGTCGTCCACCGAGCCGGGGTCTGCGGTCATGCCGACGAACTTTCCAAGGTCGTTCCAAACACGGCTGGTTCATATCGTCAGAATGGAGTCCTTCCTCTGCTGAGGCCCGGTCTCACTCACATGTCCGGTAGGTCTCCTCCGGCATTTGTAGTCCCGCCCGGGCCGTCGAGGGCAACGGCAACGTTGAAGGTTGAGCCTGGCTTGGGCTCGGAAACGAAGTTATCTTGTGCAAAGCCTACGATTCCCAGCAGACCCGAGACGATTCCAATGGCGTCGACAATGCCGGCCATGGCGAAGATCCAGTGCGCGGGGCGAATGAACAAAAGAAGGACGAGTACAGGAGTCAGCCGAGATTCGACCGGATTTTATACCAGGGCACCGGAAAGCGCTATCGTGGCGTATTCGATGATGAGAAGCATGCTTCATCGCGCACGGGCAGCCACCGCGGGCCATGACGAGATTGAGAAGGATCTCATCTCTGCATGCAGAGGTTGTACCAAGAGGATGAACACAAGCCGGCCCGCGTGGACGCACGCTATATTCATACACGGCCCATGAAGGGCCCTAATATCGGCTCGATGCGCTATGAGAGTCCTTGGCGTGGCCAATGTCTGTTATTCCGCGCTGTTACTTGCCTGATTGAGCAGCTGCCCTGCAGGGTTCCTCGATGTAACGAGCCGATCTCAATATCTGCGTCTGGGTTGCGCTTCGGCATTATATCTCATGATCCAGCGGCATCAATGCGAATGTGACGATCAAGTCCGCAGGAAAGCTGTTGAGCAGGATCTTCTCCATCCTCTCAACGAAAAGAAACAGCACAAGAGCATAGCCGAATCTTGTCTTGGGCCGTTCAGTCTTCAGACCGCTATGGCATGGGATGGATCCATTAGCATATAGCCGAGAATCCATGCGAACACCGCCTCGAGCAACTGGAAAACACCCCGCAGATCTCCACAGAGCCCTAAAACCTGGCCTGGAAGACAATGCGACGCTGACACTTGGATGTCTTGGTCCTCCACTGCCAAGATGTGCCATTCGCGCCAAGATGCCCAAAGATGGAGTCTCTAAGCCACTCCCGTTGCCCCTGGTTCCTCTTTGCACACGGTCCCCGTGGCCTGATGACAGCGCCGCCGACATCACCGGCGGTCGTCTTGCCAGTCCTGCTGGCTTATCAGATTGTTGGTGCATACAAAACCTTTGGATTCTTGTGTTCTGCTGGCCGATTTGGCTCTCTTCTGTGATATACATCATTTAGCCCTAAGTCCAGCACAGCATGATGTCCTACCTCACGAAAGCCAGCCTTGCCGTCTTTTGCTTCTCCTCATTTCTCTCCGTATACGCAGACGACTCTGCCCTCCCAAACGACATCGTTGGCTGCAGTGACCTCGCCTGCCCCAACGAGAACGGAGAGGACCGCTGCACTGTCGGCAGCAATGCTTTCGCCGGCGTAGGGCTGGCACGCATCCCGAATCTGCCATCAGCCCTCCAAGGCCTGTCGCTTGTCAAAGGGGTCAATATCTCCGCGTCCGGACGGAAAGATAGTTCCCCGGATGACGAGACACTTCCCTTTACGTCGGTATACTACCTCGGTGCTCCCAGCAGTCTCGATATCGACGACCTCGCCGGTTGTGCCGTCATCTTCAACGACCCGCCACCCAAGCACTTTCCCGGCGGTGGCAATGGCACCGATGTCGAGGCCTCACACGGAACCTGCGCGGATGTTATTGACGCGAAATGTATTGACACGCTCACTTCGCGGGCGGCACGAAGCGTCACCGGCAATGGCACTTCCTGCTCCGCATTGGAAAGCGAACTGAGAAGAAACCCGGTTGATGAATGTCGTGATTTCGCAGGTTCCGGGGCTGGACTCGGAAAATTTACCGTTAGAGAGCTGGCGGACCTGTCCCCCCTCAGCTCCTCGCAGAACTCGTCATCGGACTGCTGGCCCATTGCTCCCAAGTCGGATAATCTGGTGGAAATAGGCAGTGACATTGCTCTGGTGCGCGTCACTTCGTTTCTGGTTCCTCCCACCATGTCCTGGAAAGTACAAACTAATTAGTCTACAGGGGAACTACACCGCGAAAGCAAATCTCGAGGAAGTGTACAAGATCACACCGGTGTTGACTGTGTTCTTCGCCGGCCGGGGGGATCGCCATCTTGTCAATAGAACCACAGCGCAGTTGACGTGCCTCAAGGTTGTCACTGAAGAACACCCTGATGATGCGGACAATGGCTCTAAAGATGCAGCTCCGCCGCTCATAGTCAACTTGCTTGGTGTGGGAGTGGCCGCGTTTGCAACGGTTCTGCTTACTGCTGTATTCTAGGCGTAAATGATGTATTATGAGCATAGAATGCGCGTGTTCAACCAGCCAATTTTCCAGTTTCGGGATGATGGAGGATGGAAAATGGATGAAAGGAAAAGAGAAATGAAGCAACAGTTGAATAGCACGCGCTGAAAGGACATGTATTTACTGATTAGAATCACTTCCACCAACTCGTTGCCCGTTCATCCACGCCACTATGCTCCTCACGAAGCGTTTTTTAAAACAGCCCCGTTTGGGTGACCGTTGGCTTGAGCAATAGACCTTCTCCTCGAACGGTTTGACGCCCTTCGGCCAGCAGTTGGGCTAGCCGGTATCTGATTCATCTCCTCCTGAGCCCTAATGCACATCTTCTGAGCCTTCCTGAGCTGTACCACATAGGTCAATGGCACACGCTCGCGACCTCTCACCGAAGAGATACGCGGAAACACAGTGAGCAGGACGTCGTCTGAAACACCCTGGACACTCTGATACTCAGACGAATCTCGTCCCAGAATATCGAATAGCTCCCATTCATCGTCTTTCCACTGGAGAGGCTCGAAGTCAGGCTCATATCTCTTCTCAGACCGCTGAATAGGCGACCAAACGTCGATAGCCTCTTTCACGACCTTTTCCAGGCTTGTCCTCAGGTCACCGTACTGGGTTTCCGAGAGGAAGTCGTAGAGGTACGATGACACGGTCCGGACAATGAGCTGAGTCTTCGAATGTAGCGTCTTCTTCGTGTCGGAATCAATAGAGAGAAGCATCGATCGGCAGAAATATTCCTTTTCATGCTCACTCTCTGCAAGGTAGTTGAGGATGTGTCGAAGCTGAGCATTTTCATCATCCGACAGAATATACGTCGGCTGGAAAATGTGCTTGTCGATCTCCCTCGACAGGATGCCTAGGATGACTGCAAGACGCATTATCTTTGCCGATGGAGAGTTTGAAGCGTGAAGGGGTACATGGTGTCTCAGTTTGAGATCGGTTTTCGTTCGAAATTCGACCCAGAGCTTACTGTCCTAGTTGGAATGAGAACAATATTCCACAGTACTAGGTGTGAGGGTCAAACCTGCAGGACTTCCTCCTTGAAATCCTTCACCAGATGGGAGTATACCTCTTTTGCAGCATGAACCCAGAGATTTGCGAAGCCATCGACTCTGGATCAGGTCAGTCCGCTGCAGAATGCATTCAATAACCGACAGAGAGCCTACATCTGTTCTTCTTTCACGTCTGGCCGTTTGACAGTGAAACCTTCCAGGGTTTGAAGACGTTTCTGGGTATCTTCTAGAGTCTTGCTCAGTGAACGCTTCTCACTCTCCAGCTCTTTATTCTTCTTCATCGTCGCCGACAGTGTTTCCTTGAGATTCGAATTGTCCCCCTTTATCTTGTCGACGCTCTTTTCGCAGTCCTTCAATTTCTTCTGTAGGGCATTGATGTCTTCCCTGTACCGCGCGAGATTCTTCGCTTCCTCCACGGCAGTAGATTTGGCCTCGTTAATCTGCACTTGGAGCTTCTTCGTCTCTTCGGATTGTTTCACGAGAGCGTCTTCTTTCTTCTGGATCGTCTTCATGAGGGATTCCACCTGCAAGTCGGTCTCTCTTTGCTTCGCCTTTTCTCTCTCATTAGCGGCAAACATTTCAGAAATGGCCGTTTCCTTTTTGATTAGGCTTTCATCTTTTTCCTGTAGCTGTTGTCGTAGATGAGTGATCTCATCACAGATGGAAGATATGGCGCGGAAGTCGGGACTCGAAGCCAGCGTATTTATGCTCTTGACGAGGCTCTTAAAAATACCACTGTTGATGGAGCCTTGGTCCAGGTTAGAAGCAATTTGAACTTCCGGGGCCATGGTTACGGACTACTGGGAGTCTTGCCGATGGCTTTCCTGGGTTTGCTCTACCAGAAACAGCATAATGAGGCCAATTTATACCCAATTACCCGCTGCCAAACGCATTCCCGTTCTCCCTCCTCTGGCTGCCTCCCATCGCGCGATACGGACAGGTACGGACAAAAGTAGGGAGGGTGGGAAGGTTTACAAGGATCTTGCCTGGAGCTCTAGAAGGCATATAAAACGGACCGGTTAGAGCTTTAGACAAGCAAAAACGCAAGGCAGGATTGCAACGTGTATTGGCAGATGCGGGTGCCTCTGCCCAAGAATCGTATTCATGCATGGGCGAAAGCCATAGTCTGCCTGCATACTTCAGAGATGCAGCTGCATGACTGACAGCCGCTACGTGGATGCGACTCAGTGGGCGCTTCGCCGGGGCTGCTCTATCTCCGCAGACACTGGGAAGATCCGAACCTTTTCATGACGTCCAGAACGATGAGTCTACCGATAGATGGAATGAACGTCCTTTTTGGGTCTCTTCCGGAGCCTGCCACTGGTAGAAATTCATTTCAGGCGAGATGTGGTGCAGTAGTTCATGCCCAACGACCAGTCTGATATTGATACTGTATTTCTTATTGGAGAAGTTGGGCAGTTCCATCCCTCGCCACATTGAGAGCATCACTGAATATCAGAAGCAACCCGGGCTAGGTCTATCTATCATGCCATGTCCCGGAGTGCAACATCCGGCAGCTGATGGTCGACGGACTATGCACCGGGTAACCCTACCAGCTTCGGTGCCCATCGTAGTGCATACTGAGGTTCAAGAATATGAATGATTTAGAATGCCTCTTCCCTCTTCCGAGAGCATACTGGGCCCGGTTATACACATCAGCGGATGGCACCGCTGAGTCCCGGGCGGCCGCAGCAGACATGTGCACAGATTCAAGGAAGCCCGAGTCATACGATGACTCTGCGCGGGGAACAAGAGAAAGAGAGATAGATTCCTGAAGTAGCTTGTCAAGGTCCGGGCAGGCTGGATGAGTTCCGTCCGGCACCGTTCGAGATACTATGCAGGAATGCCATCAATCCGCACGCATCATAATCTTTCATATGCCTCTCGACATTGTCCTGCGTGGCATGATAGACATCCCCGGCCTGATGAAGATAAGCGCATGTACCGGTCACGGAATGAAGGCGAATAGTTCCTGATCATTTACATCGAGTATGTCGTAGAAGACAGATTGGGAGAGACCCCCTGATTCCTGGCTAGTCGGCTCATTACTTCGGGGTTGGTTGTCTTCTGCTTGGGCTGATTCTGACCCAGAATGGTGAATATTTTCTTCCCCCTGGATGAAGCATTTTGCTTGTGTAAGATAGGATGTCTAATATCCGCTGCTGCCTGGAATTCGCTAGACTTCACGTCTAACTATCAACCAAACCTTTACATCGAAGCTGCACTAGGTTCCCCACTGGAACAATTTTACATTAATACAACTGTTCCCAGACGGGTATACAATGAAGAAAAGAACGAAACCCGGACACAGCTGGGTGAACATCCCGGGAGGCACAAGAGCAGGGGGGTTTGTCTATCTCGGTGGAGGGGAGGACTGGGTATCGGACTTCGTCATTTCTGGGAAGGATATCCCAGGCAGATAGATATCCGAAACGCAGGCTCTGAGCGTTGAGAGATTACAATGTGGCTATACAGTCCTTCCGCGGAGCCTATGGACCTTCGTCCGTATCATGACGGGTTAGGGCAGGAAAGCTTTGATGACCAGTTGGATGCTCCGCAGGTCACTTACGAGGACTGGGAACCTGACAAAGGCTCACTGTATGGAATTGCAAAAACGAATGAGATCTATCTGTATGCATTCGAGGGCACACCTACTTCGTATACATTATCCAGGCTGGTAGGCTCGATGCGCAGTCCACCCTTCCTCATTGCAGAACAAGATTACACACACCAAACGAAAGCATTCGGGACATACTGGCCCCCTCAATCCAAAAAAAGCAGTATCTCTGTCGACCAGATCGAAAAAAATCTAGATTTCCTATTTACCTTCTACAAAAACCAAATAGCCCAACGCCGGTGGTATGGCTTCTGGGGCCACGGAGACATCATGTACACATACGACTCAGACCGTCACACCTGGCGCTACGACATAGGAGGATACGCATGGGACAACTCTGAGCTCTCTCCCGATCTATGGCTATGGCTGTACTTCCTCCGTACGCACCGTGAAGACGTCTTCCGACTCGCCGAGAATCTAACACGACATACATCGGAGGTCGATATGTATCATCTCGGACCGCTCAAGGGTCTCGGGACTAGACATGGAATCCAGCATTGGAGCGATAGCTGCAAGCAAGTCCGTGTCTCAAATGCAATTTACCGGAAATATTTCTACTACCTCACCGGCGGAGACGAGCGGACGGGGGAAACCATGCGAGAAGCACTAGCAGGAGAGAACACATTTCGCATTCTCGATCCGTATAGAAAGGTTCGAAAGGACCGATCATCATATTCACAACCCGGAACAGGGGGTCCTGGTATCCCTTGGCACGGATTGGTCCGCACTTGCGTCGGCATGGATGATAGAATGGGAGAGGAGGGGGCCAGAGTGGGAACGCAAACGGGATAAGCTCTTCGAATCAATCAAGGGAATATCCCAGTTGAAGAAGGCTTCGTGACTGGACAGGCTTTGCTGGATTTGTCAAATGGAGCAATGAGTCCGCCGCCCAGCGATCCCCAGAATCTGGGGCATGTCCAAGCCTCGCATCTATCAGCTATGATCGGACTGGTTGAGATTCCGCGCGGAACTGATGGACACGCTCAACGGGATAATCGATGACGCTATTCTGGATGTCTTCCGATCAGCCTGGCTGGACTACTGTATCTGCTTCAACGCAGCCGGTGAGACACAGCTGGAGAGATACGGAAGACGTTTCCCACTATTGATCCTGCGCCAGGGACATTCGCGGTTAACTGCATATGCAGCTAGAGGATTGACGAGAGTGGGTCTAGCTCGTCGTGCATGGAAGGGGCTTTATAATCCAGACGGCTACGTAGCATCGATTCCGTGGAAGAGTGATCTTGTCTGTGGAAGTGAGGTGCCGGTTGCAGTGGATGAGGCTAGTTGGGTCTCCACGAATATCACGGCACTATACGGGTTGGCGGCTATACAGAATTTGGCATTTATTGATGGTTATATTGGCAGTAGAAATGTGTAATAGATGATTATGACCACGGCTTACATGCTTTTACTGACATACCAGAGACAAGTCATTTACTGCACGTTTACGGTCTTGATAGGAGCTGGCAGAAAGCAAGTAAAACAAGCGAAATTGTAGCTGCATCGACGGAGCTTTGACGATATTTTTCTCATATCAAAAACAAAAAAAAAAAAAAAAAAAAAAAAATCAACGTCCATTGATGCCGCGCCTTCGTTTCCAGAGAAAGTGTATCGCCTCCAATGTTCACCCCTAGTCCACCCCGTAAAGCGCTGAGTAGCCTGCGAGAACCAGAAATACATTCTCCAGGACCTTTGGGCGTGGGAAGGTATTTGCGAAAGGTGAGTCGTATCTTTCAGCAAGCCCTGAGCCCATTGCGAACACAAGGTTCCTTGCCAGATGTGGGAGATGAAGATGAAGATACATTGCATAGAATTACAACACCCATAGGTTTCCACAGAAGCTTTACAAGCGCAAATCTTCATTTAGAAGCTTCCCCAATAATGCAAATTGTAGTCCACTCTGCCCGGACGCCACAGCGGAGCAGGAGTATATACTGGTATTGGAGAAGAAGCTATATAATAGACACATTAGCACTTTACCATTTTCCAATTTGATATCTCCAGGAAAACTTACTATCATAACCCGTACTGGGCGCTGCCCATGCCGGTATAGTCGGAACTTGCCAATTAGTCGGAGACGCTGTTATCGAATACGTGCTTGTATATGCGTGAGGTGACTCGTTGGGAGCCAAAGAGACAATACCATCATTTGGTCCATAACTATCGTCACCTGTGCCGAAGACATTGCTGATCTTGTTTACGGTAGATGTTCCTGATTCTGTCCAGACGGAGAAGTCCTCAACGGTGATGTTTGTCGCGAAGGTTAGATCATTCGCAGCAAAATGCAATGGAGGCCGCTGTACACCATTGGCAACAGATCCTGTAGGCTTTGTTAGAATACTGCTGCCTTCTCCAGGTTAGACTACGTGAACGTATGACCTACCTGAGGAATTCCGGAAGACCAGGTTACTCAGGGTGACAGACCCAGTATCAGGCTCGAACTTATTCTGCCAGTATTGATCGATATTCAACCCGTAGAAACTCGCAAGGGACCGGGAACTGGAAAAGGTCACGTTAGTCACATAGCCTGATCCTCCAGGGTAGGGTTTGATGAAGGCAATGTTGTTGCCCTGAATAATACTGATATTGCGGGCTTCCTGGTTGGGATGAGTATATGGGAAGGCCAGCCCGAGGGAAGACATACAATATTCGAAATCTCTGCAGACAGAGGCATTGGTCGGGGAGATCAAGCGGACCAAGCGAGGACGCTCCGTACTTGAAATGGCCGTGGTCAATTGCACCAGTGTACATTTATTTAGGGCTCAACTCACTTATTAAGATTCCGATAGATATAACTACCCCTGGCCCTGGAAGGCACCTCGGCCGTTGGATGAATAAAACTCGAAGCCGACCGCTGTTCAAGTCAGCAAATATCCACTGTCTCATGCGATACACGCTCTTGGACACACCATTAACAATAACAAGCACATCTAGCAAAAACCGATGGTCACCCTCCGTTAATAGTAGCGTTGAGAGGTTCTGTTCCCGCAAAACCCTGCAGTATCAACTCACGCTGAATTGTCCAATTCCCACCATACGCGGCTGTGATGAGGCCATCTAACTGGAATGCTTAGTTGGTGACATTGCTGAGCACCACTCCGCGATTGACCAAATAGTTGCCTTCGGGTACGATGAGACGGCTGCCGGGGCTTTTCAGAACGCAATTGGTGAAGGCCGTCTCGAGGGCCGTTGAGATATCGGTGCTATTGTCGGCAACAGCGCCGTAGCGGAGGATGTTCCATTCGATGGTTTTCTGGGAGAGATCTGCTGTAGGACCGACGGGGCCAATGAGTTGACCGGCGACGATGTTTGAAAGCAGGGCGACAAGAGCGGAAAAGATGACAGGCTTCATTGCATTGGAGCCAGATGAATCCTTTTTCTTTCTTTTACTCAGTGCTCCCTCAGGGAATTAACTAAATACCATGTTATATAATAGCCTGTATTGCACTCCTTTCCTTGCCCTGCCCTAAATGATACCACATCCAAACAAACAACCATTATCCAATCCTTCATGAAATTACCCAAGGGACCAACACCGGCACATCTGCAGGAACAGACAACTATCTCGCCTAATCTCAACCGCAGCAAGGATGATTGCGAATTCCCGCAGTGGATAGCAACATGCATTTAGGAGGATGGGACACTGCACACCATCCATATACGGGATGGCAAGAAACGGATGGGATTCTTGCCGAGTCAACATATGTTATTACTCCACCTATCGATGGAAGATACCTGCATATGGAGGATCAGGAACGTGGATCAATCTCTGAGACATAGTGCATAGAGAATTACCATAGTACTGGTACATAACTTGGACAGACACCTAAATGGACCCTCCGATGAACGAATTGCATTGGGGAAAAAATATATAAAAAAAATGGACTCAAAGGGAGTCGAACCCCTGACCTCTCGCAGGCAAGACCTTACACCGAAGGACAGTTGGTGGTATGCAAAGCGAGCGCTCTACCACTGAGCTATAAGCCCAATTTATGGAGTAAGCTTTTCGAGTTTAAGTTCTGATATTGCAAATTTAATATCAAGATGGTAGGCGATTAGTTACTGCAAAGAATACGAGCCACATATCTAATCTGATATGGAAAAGGTCACGTGGTATGGCGGCTTGGCTCCCTCTCCAACCCCTGAGAATCCGAGCCCCTGATTGTATGTAGAAAGTGAGATAGAGAGACAAGATCTGAATGGCATCCGTTCCTTAGTAGGCTACGTACGTGTAGTCGATACAGCTTCATTCTGCCCTTCTTCCCTGAGTTACATGCATATTCCACAACACAGGACAACAACGGACAAGTTATCAAGACCACTCTCAAGCATAATACCGAAGGCTGCGGCCAACATGTCATTGAACATGTGTGACATATTGAGTCTATCTCAGAATTATGCATTGACCGCGAAAATTTCATTTACCAAACTCTACCCAAGAGTCCTTACATCCTCGACTGTCTCGATATTGAGGAAAAATGCCTCCATTTTCCGTATTGCTGGCTTGGAAACCTCTGTGACTATTTATGACGCAACAAAGTTGATGATCATATCTGAGACCAATGGATTGGGAATGCTATCGACGCTGTCGATTTTATACATACCTATGGTGTTATCCACGCTGATATCAGCCCACGTAACTTCCTCGTGGCCGACGACCTATCGATCAAACTCTGCGACTTTGCTGGATCAGCCATCGGGGACTTGGGGCCATTGATTGAGGAGGAGGACCAGTACTGAATTTCCCCATTGTCCCCATGAACTTTCAAGACCGACTTGTTTGCACTGGGCTGTCTGATCTATGAGATCTCCACTGGGAGCCGTCCGTATGACGAGATCGAAGATACCGACGAAGTGGAAAGCCTTTACAATGCACGGATATTTCCAAATATTGATGGTCTCAAACACCAAAGCATCATCTACAAATGTTGGACTTCCCAGTACTCTGAACTGAGCCAACTTTGGGGCGATTTCAGCCATTATATGAGCCCAGAAGGTTGCTGAGAAACGCTTGCTACTCTGTGGGGGTGCTTAAGGTCAACTCTACGCGAGAAGCCATCTATTACAACTGCGATAGGTATTATAGGTTTCGGCTTTGTCTGCGTTTGGGTAAATTGGAGGCGAAAGTAGTCAGGAGAATATGGTAACCTTTCGCATTTCCTGCTTGCATTATAATAGGTCACTCGTCCGTGTACGCGGCTGAGTTTGGCTTCCTGAGCATATTTTATATGGGAATACAATGACGCTCAACCAGAACACTTTCGAGCTGCTCAATCCGCAATTTTCCATAGAGCTGAGGGCACATTATTGTTAGATGGCAGAGGAATCTGTGTCTAGTTTGCTGTTCGACCCTGGGGTTCTCCTTCTTGAAAATTCAAGCCCTGTCCGTTTCAAATTAGAAAATAGAGAAATCTCGGATTCCTGGAGACTCACACTCTTCAACTCTCTGGCATATAATTCCTCGTGCAGGCTTCCAAAAAGCCTTCAGATCTTCACCTGGTACAGGTTTCGAGAAATCGACTTCGATCACCTGAAGTCTTCCTTTGTCACGATTCAGTAGTTCCAGGTCTGACATACTCTCCCCCCTCATATTGGTGAATGCAATGAACTCCCGATTCTGGACACGAACAGCATTCAGCCACTTAAGCTGTTGCTCATCGCCAAAAAGGGCTTTTGATAGGACCTTGCCAATGAAGAACCAGAAAGGCCAAGGTTTGTTGGGATCATAAGCGAGGCCCGCGCAACACTGCATGATTGAGTCCAGCCTTTTATCAGAGAGCCTTCAAGATAGACCAATTAACAATTTGGAAAGTCAAATGACTGAAAACATGAGGGCCAAAGTATCTTCCACTTACTGGACGACAACGTGACTGATGTCTGATGTCTTCAAAGTCTGAAACCGGTCCTCAACAGTTAGGTCTACTGTGGGGACTGGGGCAATGATAGCCCTATCATCTGGGAGTGTCTCGTCCATATATCGCTCTAAGAGGGAGCAGCTTTTGGTAATGATCAAGAAGATATAGGTATATCAGTCAACTATCACGATAAAACCACAGCGAGCCAATTTGGTCAACCCAATATGGACACGAACATATAAGTACGTCAATCAAAACATCGTATGAGGCTGTCAAAGGTACCCATGTGACAAAAATGATACTTGGAGCTATTCCTAAAACAGTATAGTGCCGAGCTCCAACTACGCATGACTTGTTTAGATGAATATACTGAAGACCTCAGCCCTTCCTGATACGAAGTTATATATCAGTACAAACTAGATCTTATATCTGGGGTATTTGACGTGGGAAACTGGCTGCCTATATGGGCTGCTCTGCAATAGCGTGGTCTGGTGTCAGAGAGCAAATATTGGCTTGTCAGGATCCTTCATGGTTCACGATCAGCGGGGAACCTCTCTTTCTCTTATCTGAGAAGAGTAGGTATGGGGTAGTGATGGACAATGCTGAAAGGCAAATTGCCTGTGACATGGCTCGGATTAGATGCCCAGGTGTGATGGACTTGCATTAGTTCATAGCGCGTCAGCAAGCCTGAAATAAAGAGGTGAATGCAATTGGATGATACAACAAGGCCAGGAATGCTCAGTGGTTGTCAACATCCAGCCAATCGATGATATCCCTCAACCTAACTAGGTTGGGTGAGTGTTGGTGCAACTGAGCAAATCACGGATTCAGTCTGACTAATAGGAAAGAGAGACTTATCATGTAGCCTCATACAGTTACCGCTGCTGGGATCAGCGTGAATCCAGCGGCTATGCCCATTATATCGGAGGCTAAACGGGGCTGGAGTTTATAAAGCCCAATGGGGCCTCCCATGGCCTTGAGAGACAACAGTCTTTGTTTTCTTTATATCCGTTGTCTCCTTGGTGATTTCAATCCCGACCATTTCCTATTGGAATTACTCTGCACCCGTCAACGGCTTGGTAAGTACTCACCCCGCAATGAGACGAGATGTCATCATCACTGACAAATCCAAGGAAAATGTGCTCCCATATAGTCTACTTTTACATGGAGTGTGAGCACAATGGGGCTGATGGCGTTGAACGTTGCGGTGAGGCAGTACAAAGGAATCAGAACTGCCCATGCTCGACCTGGGGTAGTCTTAATGGAGGGCAGCGACAGGGGAAATGCCATGCCTGTATGATGCCCACTCCCCCAGATTCTGATTGATTGCAAGAGGTCCTATCTGCTTAAGATATAAGGCACTAAACATAGACACCTCCCCGAGCTCTATAGCTAACAGCGTTGTGCCAAACAGCTTCAGCATCTTTCACATGTCCCCAATTACCAGCACGCCAAAGTTACTATGATAAATCTCTTGCCGTTGCTTTTGGTTAAGGGGTTGGCACTTGTGTTCAAAAGGAGATTTCTAGTAGATATTTCGCTAGGAATGGCCTCGCTGTCCTTACCCGTGAGCTCGCATCTCGTTCAATCGGTCGTGCAACTAGTTGTTCCTCTTAAGTCATTGTTATATTGCTTCTTACATCGACAGTCCCTCTCCCTCAGTAGAGCTCCTAGCCATAAGCCTACCCAAGATAATAGCTAGGTCCAAAGCCAAAGGCACAGTGTGGATGGACGTAATGTTATGGACGCTGCCTCTGGTGACATGAAGTCAATGGTATGGGCCTGAGCCTTCAGGAAGCGAGCGGCCCTGCCCAGTGCTGAGCTCCTTACGAAGCCATCCTGTCTTCTGTAACTATTCGGATCCTCGTGTCGTTGAAACCAGCCGCCAACGGATGGAAACACTATCCCATACGACGAGGAACCTGAGTGCCTGACCCATCAAGAAGGCAAAAATGCATGGAAGCACACGTGGTAGGCGCCGGGACTCCTCTCCCCCTCCTTTCTTTCTTGGATCAGACATAGCCTGGTTGTGCTTTTACAGCCAACTGACCGTGAGAAGAGGGTTTCGGTACTGATGCATCTTACCGACCACCTCGCTTCAATCAGAGGGATGATTGGAAAAGCCACCGTCATCATTGCCGCTATAAATCGTATGGCGATCGAGACCTGCAATGATGTACAGGTCTGTCTGAGGCCTTCGAGGATGTCTGGGCCTGCTTGTCGTGGCATGACTCGTGCCACCCGTTGAACAGCAACTGAATGCGTCTCAATTTTCCATACCGGGGTCATTCGTCCCATAAGAATTCCACGAGCCATTCGATGGCGATGAAGCATTCACGGAGCGGTGTCAAAGGAAACGCAAAAGCAGTATTCAGGTTCGGATGCTACAGGCCAATGAACTGAGGTTGGCACCTGAGTCAAAAGGCTGGCATCACCAGGGTAGTCAGACAGTCGGAGGATGCCACTTTTTCTCCTCAACCAGCTCCATTTAACCACTTCACTATTAATCCAAAGGATGGAACTTAGCCCATATCTTACCTTTGATGGGATAGACTATGAATGTACTCTCTGTGAGAGGGGTTTTGCTTCCGAAGGCTCACTCTACGCACACTGCAGGAACACATCCCGACACGAGTGGTGTGAGAGATGCTGTCGAGTCTTTATTTCAACGGCATCGAAAGATGCGCATTTCAAAGCGTCTGGCAGACATAACTTTTGCCTACGATGTTCGCCGTCACGAAATTTCGAAACCCTTGAGGAGCTTGAGACCCACTTGACCGGATATCATCCTTTGCTTAGACTGCAACCTTTACCACCAGTCCGCTGAGAAGCTTAGGGAGCATGATGTCGATGAGCATCACTTATGTGTCAAGTGTGAGAAGTATTTTGCAAACAAGAACAACTTGGAAATGGTATAAGGTACCCTCAACATTATGCATTCGATGCTGACCTGACTTTCCAGCATCAACAGAAACACCAACCTCGAACGATGGAATGCTGCGGTTGCTACAAGACCTTCAAATCCTTCTCCGGAGTTCTGATCCATCTCGAGTCTGGGGGCTGCTCATCGAATATTACCGAGGATGATCTTGACGACTTGGCCCGCGAATGTTACCAAAGTAGGAAGTATATCAATGATGAGCTCGAGGATGGAGGTTGGCTTTATACCTGCCCACACTGTGTGACAGAATTCTCAGAGCTCTCCGCCCTTTACCAGCATGCTGAGGATGTTCCGTCTTGCTCATACCTTGCCAAAGACCACGGGTGTTTAGCCAAGTTGGAACGTTTTATATCCCGCAACCTGGAGTAGGGGTTGACGAATAGATCCTCACATTCTCGATGTACTTCTTTTCACGGCCAGAATCTATGAAGTGTTCGGGTTTCTTGAGATAGATTGGGTTGACCCCGTAAACCCTGATGTGGATGTAATCAGCGCTTCGTCGAAGGTACTCCGACTGGACGTTTCGCGGGCGTCTGGCGTGTGGATACGATTTGGAGCGTCTCTGGGTTAAGACTTTCCAGCTGCGGGAGTATCCATAGTCAACCTTGATATACCTCGGACAAGTATCTGCGGAATGTGGATACAGGCTCCACTGTACCGCAGCCACTCGTCTCTTCGCAAGTCTGACCCATGTTCGGTTATGGGTTCCGTTGTTTGGGCAGAGCATATAAAGGATAGCACACCCTTACCTCTCGTTTTCCTTCCGATCCTCGTGCCTATGGTCTGCGTAAACGCACGTGAATACCTGTGTCATTGGTCTGATCATTGCGAATCTCGTTTACCATCACTGATCACAATGCGACCCAATTATCATGAGTAAGACAAAGTGCCACGAAGAGCGAACGTTTCTATGACTGACACACACCCAGTATTATGCAATCCGGGACTGTTGGGTTCATTATCGGCAAAAGCCGAAAGCGATTCTGGGTCCACAATGCGTTGACAAGCCATTTTCCGAAGAAGATACTCAATTCCCCTGTCAATGACGAAATAGATGAGGTCGACTTTGGCCGTTGTTGTGAATTCGTATACACCGGTGATTACTCCATTCCGTTGCCAACTAGAGAGTCTCATTTTATTGAAGAGGACAAACCCGCCTGGACTCCACTGAAGCGGTGGAACCCTACACAGCTATCCGAAAACATTTTCCATTGGACATCAATTGATGATTACATAGCTCGCTGGGTGAACAAGTTGGCCGCTCAAAGTGGGACGAAGATGATGAGCCAACTAACCCTACGGAAGACTACACGGAGATCCTCTTGGCCCATGCTAGGGTGCACCGTGTTGCTCACCGAACAGAATGGACCTCACTACGCGTCCTGTCCCTGTACCGGCTCACACGGTTGTTGGCAAATTTCACCATCTCTAAGGACAGTACCGGAGATATTGTGAGTTTGTTAAGATTTGTCTTTGTGGAAAGCGAACAGATGAAAGATATTCAGAAGCTGCTGTGTGATTATGCGGCGTGGAATGTGGAGGTTCTGATGCATGATGCCGAATTGGAGAAACTCCTGGACGCCGCACCTTCATTGGAAAAGGTCATCTTTCGCTTGATGTGGATGTAAGTTGTTGGGCCTATGAGACTGGAAATATTGCGTTGTCCCATTATTCTAGATTCTTCACTCAATATAGCTTGTCCCCTGTGTCATATGTCCACTCTCTCTATCGTTAAGCCTGGTTGTTAGCAACGGCCCTCAGCACTCTCCCTTCTTGCACCAACTTCAGGAAGGCTGTGTGGAAGGAACGCATGAAACCTTTGCTCAAGCAAGCTGCTGAAGATGTGGTCACTTTTGTAGAAACGAGGATAGCGGATCTCCTTACTGGGGGCCTTTGGGTGGGGAGATATATGGAGACACCCCAAAGTGAGCTGTGGTCAATCTGGTGATTATGACGCGTGCTGGAGGCAGCGAGTGGGGTTCAAGTTCATTGTGGCCCAGACTAGTACATTTGAAGTAAAGCGACTGCGGAATGCCAGATCCCCACCGCAGTGCAACCCCAGGGCACCGCAGCCAACAATCGAAGTATGCGACTGTGGGGTGTGGGTACCCACCCCAAGGCACCGCAGCCACCCGTTGCTTCGCCGGGCCAAACTAACTGTCGGTCCACCCATGTAAAGGAATATGACCGCGGCGGTCCTGATTGGATATTTCTGTTACCATGATGGCCTTAGAGGAAGATACACATGACGTTTTCCCTCTTGGCTGGTGGGTCCGGTACCGCAGAGCACCGCAGAGCACACCGGAGTGTACAACACTATACCGCAGCAGCCATTCATGACATCGTTCATCGAGAGTCGCAGCAGAAAGGTAACGATCTTCAATCTCATTGTTTCCGGCCGTCGTAGTATTACAAGTCGCTCTTTTTGCCCAAGGCAAGACGACACGCACGAAAAATGGCAAGGATTAGTGTAAGAACCCAAGTGCCCTTGCACCACTCCGCTTCGTCGCGCTTGGGTTATGAGAACCATATAATTGGCAGGATCAACGCACACCCAATTCTGACAGCCACGCAAATGAAATATGCATTGACAGCATTCTACTCGATCCAGTTGGAGAGGAACGGCTATGCTCCGCGCTGGGAGAGGGATGGATATTGTGAAGGCTTGGCCAACTCATGTACGAGATGTAGAGTGGTCATTTTTGCACGTAAATACCGCCTAACAAATATGGTTAGCGTAAACTCTTCAGTTATCACCGAGTGCGAGGTCCCTGTCAGAGGACATATTTCTTGACATATTTCTTGAATATCGCAAGACGACGGGCATACATTTGCAACAGCCCGACCATTTCAGTTTTATTAAATTTTGGATTTCGGGACGTGCTCACCGCATTACGCCTGGTCTTGTAAACTCGCAATATTTCTCCTAATACCTTCTCCAGCTTGCCGAGGAATCATCGACTATCATATTCGCAAGGCTTACTCTTACCAGATGGTCCTATATTCGGTCGGCGATAGGCGCATCTCGCTTTCATTACCTGATTTCGAGCAAAGGGAGATAGATTTTGTCGACACGTCTTTTTTCGCGGCCGGTGCAGAACGACAACTTCCTACGCCAACTCAGGTGAGAGCCTTGTCCAAAGATATCAGTACACGTGCGCAACCCACACCGGTCATATATGAGGAGCTTGGCCTACTTGTGAAGTTTGGCCCTCACATTACAACCGTCGAGGCACTGAATCTTTGGACGATCAAGAAGGTTTTCGGCGATGACGTTCCCGTCCCGGAGGTGTTTGGCTGGCGCGTTGATAAAGACGGGTATACTTTCATATATATGGAGCTGATTGGGGGTCCGACTCTTGAAGAGTGCTGGGATGCTCTTGATATTAGAGAGAAAGGAGCCATCAATGACCAGCTCTGCCAAATCATGGGAAAGCTACGCAACCTCGCGCAGGATCCCTCGGAGCGATTCATTGGTACGATTAAATGCGCCTCTTGGAGCACCAGACTGGATTGCTGACGCTTGTTCAGGATCAATAAACCGTGGGCATCTATTAGACTACGTGTTCATTGACCAGCCGAAAACGGGCCCGTTCTTGAGTGTAAGGGACTTCAATGACTGGTTTGCATCGTTACATCAACTACGTCTTGGGCACAAATACGACGACCCCAACCGACCTTTACTGCCGGATTCTGGAGAAATTAAGCTGACTCATGGGGACCTGAATCGACGTAATATCATCGTCGCTTCTACAAGTCCCATTCGGGTTGTCATTGTGGACTGGCAGCAATCAGGATGGTATCCGGATTATTGGGAGTATTGCAAAGCTGTCTTCACTTGCTGGTATGAGGATGAGTGGCGGAGAGATTACATCGATAAATTTTTGCAGCCTCAGACGGAAGTGTACTTTGTGTTTTCTGAGTACACTATGGCCATGGGTGCTGTCTGACTTTGAACCCCACCGGCCCGGCTTCGTCTGAGGCCTGCAGCACGGAATCTCCAAGAAGCTATCCTACTTTTTCTGTTCACGCAAGAGTAAGATAGTCCTAGCATTTATTGTCATATGGTATGGCCACTCATGCTTCTAACTTGGGAAACTTCCAGTCACAATAAGCATGAAAGCGCTCCATTCGAATATATCCGGCCAGTTGGACTGCATACACTTGCTGGGTTGACCTCTCCGACCTAAATTCGTATCAAAGGCCCTATCCCTGAATCGCCACCCTTTCTACCAAGTCACACACTGTTAGGCTATGCAGCCCTTCGACGCAAACCAATACCATGAGTCGGAGGGTCCCGCTTCGACTGGACAATCTGTATGGCTTGTGCCCCAATATATCCCTTCGAAACCAGGTGACGAACGTATTCCATGGTCCACTCCTGACATCTTTTGTTCGTTGTCTGTGCCAACCCAAACGTGAGCAACTCATCAGTAACGGAGGAGTTTGGAAGAGCATACACCATTTACGGGAGCCATGAAATTCTCACTGATACCCGGAGCTGGCACCTGGATCGCAGCAAGCTCTAAGTCTCCTTTCGGGTTGGTATCTGTAGCCCGAACTCCACTGGGCCAATCAACAATGTGAAAAGAGTCCACCTGGCCAATTGGCCAAGATACGTGAGGATCTCCTGTAAAGATGCGATCAGCACGGCCACTAATGTAAGCGGAGGGAGTTCGCAGCTTACTTCCACGCAACTGGTCGCAATCAACCGATGAAGCATGCTGATTCTCATCCCATGAAGACATAGTCCCGGGATAGCCAATAATCGATCAAAGGCACGTCGGAGACGGCGGTTCTTTCTATTATCCAGTTGGTCCAGACGATCTTGGTTGCTCGGTGATAATCGGACGAACCAGCGCTGTCGGAAGGCCTCATTGTCCTCCAGTTCATATTGCCGAATCTTACGATATATTTTGCCGTCCGTTGGTTTCTTTTGGTTGGCATACTCCTCTACCAACGAGGTCTTCAGGCCCTCACCGAGGTCTATTTGGATAATCAGCTACATGCAAGGAGGATATGTGAGAGACGCCGTACCGTCCGAGTAGAGATCTACCGTCCACCAACGGTCCGCTGGTGGCAGAATCTCGGCGCCCGCCTGCACTCGGTGACGACCATGTAGGGCCCGCAACTGCCCAGCAATGAATCCCAAAAGGGGAAAGTGTTGTGGATCATTAGTCAGCAACGACCGACGCGGGACATTCGCTTTTTCTGGAGGGCAAGACTAAGATCCTGCTGAGACACAATGGCTGGGACATGGTTGTCAATATCCAGGCGACGACAGCGGTTTTTACGGAAGATCTCCCGAAGCCGGTTCAAATTCTTGGGATCCAGGTCCCTGGGCAATGGAGGATCAAATTGAATTTGATTGATAGGAACTTTCGCGGTTCCAAGGTATTTCAGGCGCCGCTCCGTTGCCAGTCGGAGTTCCTCTTCGGTGAATAGAGCCGTCTGCATGGTGAAGGCAAATTGCAATCAAATATGTCTCTCAGCGGACTGGAACTAGAGCAACGGCGATGATATTTATCATTAACTGTATACGTCTCAAACCGCAGCCGAGTGGGGCCCCATTCCCTGTCCGGTGTTATTCATCCGCCGCCCAGCCTATCGCATCATATGACTGGTGAGCCGTTGGTGTCCCGGAAACGGATTTACTACTCTTCCGTGCAGAAGCTTCAACGTGAAATGTCGGCGCCAGAATATGTTCTGACGGGCTACTTTTGGCCGCGAGAACATTTACAAAGGACATACTTTAGACGAGATACTGTGCAATGGGGCTGCCATGCATACGACTACATATATTAATGAGTAATTGTCATCTGTAAGGGTATCTTCTCTGCTCAACACATTCAGGAAGATCATCCTTCCGATGCTACTATCGGCTGCATCAAAAAAGCGTCGTATACCAGCTCCTCCGCAGTCGGCCGCTCATCTGGCAGCCATCGAAAAATTCTGCGCAAGAACTCAAGGAAAAGCCTTTTGTCTTCGCCAAAAAATTGCAGCTCTCTATCCTCGAAAGACTGCTCGGGAATGCATGTGGAACCTTTCCAGTTACCTGTGTACCAACGTTAATGCATAACACAACAGTAGTTTCAATAGTAACGAAATACCGTTGCTATCCCAGAATGTTTGACACTTTTCACTCCTTTTCAAGAATTCCGGAGGAGGGGGACCCATAAGAGAAATCATTTCAGCTAGGTGTTGCTCATCACTAAGAGAACCGTTTTGCTTGGCGAAAAACAGATGATGGCCTTCCACTAGATCCCAAACCTTGGATAATATGTCAGTGCGCGCTGCAGGTAGTGATCAAGAATTGCAAATCTGAAACAACGCACCATGTTGCCCACTGACCAAATATCAACCTTTTGGTCCCAGTCCATTTCTAGGATGACTTCTGGTGCACGATAAATACCAGGCATGATATCGCTGCTGTGTTTTTTAGGTCCTAGCCTGGCCTCCCCTAGATCAGAGAGCACAGGTGGTCCCGTGCAAAGAGGCATTGGGCGTGAGCAATAGATAGTTCGGTCTGCCAGAACCTTTCTAGCTACCGGTCGGGCCACCTCATCTTTTTCCATTCTCGATAAGATAGAAGTTTCCTCTATCCCTTGTAGTATGTTGTTCGGTGAGATATCTATCTTTCTTTTAGCATGACCATTTGCGCCTTGTGCTATACACTTACCTGTATGAATAACATTATTCTCGTGTATGAAGGCCAATGCTATCAAAGTGAGCTGAGTACTCCTTTGAATGAGGTCCTTCGGAAACTTCTTGTCAGGGAGCAAATCTTGGAACTCAGAAAAACTCATGCCAAGTGGCTGGTAAACCAGGCAGACATGTTTCCCACGCGGACCAACAATCTCAAAGGAGTCGAGGATGAGGCGGACCAATTTCTTCCGGTGAACGTCACTGGATTTCTTCAAATGTTCTGAGATCGCAACTTCCTGATCAGGCCTTTGTCCCCTAACACATACTTTGAGCGTATGGTAGCATTTTTCTCTGTAAAGTATCAGGTATCTGCATCCAAGATCCTTTGAACACTTACTTGAGATCTTTGCAGAGCCAAACCGTGGAAGACATGCCATATCCAAGCTTCGAAACTACCTGGTATCTGGAGAGAAACACTTCGCCAATATAAACAGGATAGTAATTCTCTGGCTTATACAGAGGAAGCTCCTCTTCTTCAATACTTTGCAAGGGATCCACTTCCACGTATCCGAAAGGAGACTGTCGTGGAGGAGCCCTTTGCGAGGAAGCCATTCTTCTTGCTTGAGGACAACGCAAGCGAGATACAACGCAGCCTTCAACTGAATGCTTGAACCACAAGTTGGATCTTTGAAGGTTCAAACGGAACATCGCTACAGTTAGGAGGCGGAAGCTCGAAGTAAATGGGACATTCCCCCTTTTAAAGAACAAGGGCAACGATGTTGTTACGAGCCTAGCAATTCAGCTTGGCGATAATTGGCGGAGAATCCTCCGCCCTCTGCAGAGCTGGATTAATATTAATCCAATTCAAGGGTTATGGATTGTTTCTAATCTAAAATACCTCTATTGGAACTTATTGGATAACTTTGGACCCAACTGGATTTAAATGGATAAATATTCTGCTAACTAAAAAGTTGTGAACCACGCCTGAATAGCCATCCAGAATCTAGCCCCGCACATAGCCCATGAGAGTCCTACCTATCAGTTCTCACTGTATTGCGATTCTCTTGGAATATAGCGTACAGTAGATTGAGAAGAGAAATGTATATATAACCCACCTTCCCATCTACCTTTTTCGAATATGTTATCAACGCGTTTTGATTCGAAGCTGTTGGTTCCCGGTTAACAATATAATTTCTCCATACTCTGCACTTGATCCTCTCCTGCGCCATGTTCAACGCTACCAGAGCTTTGGGAGTTACATACAAGGGGATTTCCCTAGAGACGTTGGCCAAGGAAGCTGGGACCGGATATAGCAACACAGTCAAGGCAGCGGGTATGGCCATTGAAAAAAGGGTAAGAATTAATAAGCATACGTATCTTCCTTTCTTCTACTTCGCTTCGAGAGCGCATCGTATTAAAAATTAACATTTGTAGTATCCGGCTGTCGTGGAAGCAAAAATCCAGTACGTGTTCATTCTCTCAGCCCTGCAAGCTCCTCATCCCCAAACCCCCCTCCCACTTGCCGAATTTTGACAAGTATGCTTTTACAACTGGAATGTGGAAGCTGAATTGCGAAGGGGCACAAAGCCTCATCCCTTGAGCAGAGATAAGACTGATAAAAAAGACGTTGTGACTGTTGGATATCATACCCAAAAGGGAACAAGGTACTGTCAATTCACGCACATGAAGACGGCACTTGGAAGGAATTTTTATCATGAGTGGGTAGATACGGTTCTGCCTCGCAGCAGACAGAGAATCATTTATAATAGCCTCTGTAATCTGGACCTTCTGATCTTCAATTGTTTCTTCATAATCCCAGTATCTGGACTGAATATCTTCAAATAAGGCTTCTGGATCAGCAATCATTCATCTGCAAAATTTATTTAAGCTAATATAATCAAGTTCCCTATGGTTGTTAAACACAATGGAGTCACATCAATTCAGTTCTTCCATATTTAGACTTGGGGTTATTCCAGCTGGTTCAGTGCTAGCTGTATCAGAGGGTCTTGCCATTTGGCAATTTGATCAGTCATTCTATTCTTAGGTTCAGGGATTCATTTTATTTGAATTCGTTGACTCTGTCAGTTCAGCTCTGGGTGAGTCAGTGGTTGGCAAGAATCAGACTCCAGCCCAGGCGACAAAAAGGATAAGGTGGATGCTTGAAGTTATGTCACGGAACTCAACTAGACAATGAATAGGATGCTATTCAGCTATCTAGGCAGCTATCGACAAGAACTTCAAGCATGGAGAGGAAGGAAAAAAGGAAGAGATCTACGTGAAGCTGGGACGTACTCCTATCCACGCGCCACGCTAATCCAAGTAAGGAAGCTCACGTGCTCGTCCTGGTCTACATGGCAAGGGCCCTGACAGCAGCTTGTTCAGAGCCTGCGCCTGATAATGACTAGTTATGAGTACCCTGGCTGTTTGAAATAGTTCAACTCATTATCAGCAGATACAGCCGTAGCAGCGTTGCTCAGTCAATCAGAAAGGTGCTTAGTCAGAAACTAGAAATTGAAATTGTGGCATTTGGTAACCGCTGTAATAAAATGAGTTATGACACTTATGTATATTTAGTCCGCCGTACGAGGGTTTATGCATAGCCAATTTCTAGATCAGTAAGAACTCCGGATGACGATATTAAATAGGCATTAGTTAGCTCGTTCATTCTTAGTTCTTTCTTTTTTTCCATTCTCAATTCAAGCCGGTTCCATTACTACCACTACTTGTTCAGGGGTTCACCACCGCCACCATTAACAACACTTACCACCACAGATAACAGTAGAATGCACGTAACAGCCACATAACATGGCTGGAAGTGTATCCGAGAAAGATACCCGCAGTCCTATTCCGGTCAACATCGAGCAGCCCGTCTCGGCAGACCGGACCGAAAATAGGAATGAACCTAAACGCTCACTACGAGGACTCCGCTGGTTCCTTGTCTGTATTGCCATCTTCTCGGCGGATCTTCTCTACGGCTTGGATAATACCATTGTGGCCGATATTCAAGGATCTATCGCAGAGACGTTCGATGAATATACCCAGCTGGGCTGGCTCGGAGTCGGGTTCACATTGGGCTCTGTCGTGCTCATCTTGCCACTAGGCAAAGCGTATGCGGTCTTCAATACGAAATGGCTTTTCATCAGCTGTGTCTCCATGTTTGCCGCCGGGAGTGCGTTGTGCGGTGGAGCTCCAAACATGTCTGCTATTATTGTCGGCCGTGTATGGGCGGGTGCTGGTGGGGCTGGGATGTATCTCGGGTACGTTCGTGATCGAAGTAGGAGGAGCTATGTTTCTGATTGTAGACCTGCAGGGATCTGAACCTCATTACTACTCTCACGACGCCCAAGGAACAGCCGGTCTTCATTGGTATAGCGAGTTTGATATACGGGGTGGGTTGTATCCTCGGTCCTATAATCGGGGGTGCATTTACCGATAGCTCTGCCACCTGGAGATGGGTAAGTGGCCCTGTTTTTCTACAGGAGCATCTATACGATATCGCTAACGGCCATGTAGGGGTTCTATATCAACCTGATCGTTTTCGGTATCATGGCGCCCGTCTACCTGTTTCTCCTCCCCTCATTGCCACGCCCGATGTACCAAGACCGTACGTTTCTGCAGAAGCTCCGGAGCCTCGACTGGATTGGCATGATCCTATCCGGTGGAATGCACACCTCCCTCACTCTATTCCTCGTTTTCGGTGGCGTCGAGTGGCCATGGGGAGATGGTCGCAACGTCGCCCTTTACGTTGTCTTCGGCGTCACCCTTGTCTTGTTTCTCATCACGCAGTACTACACTGTCCTTACGACCAAGGAAGGCCGGATCTTCCCCGCGGATTTTCTTCGTGACCGCGCCATGGTGCTGCTTTACATCTTGATGGCGGCTGGGGGTGCCTCCCTCTTCGTCGCCATGTATTACATCCCGCTTTACTTCCAGTTTGTCCAAGGAGATTCTGGAACCATGTCCGCCGTGCGTCTTCTGCCCTTCATGTGCTTTTACGTCGTCACTATCCTCCTGTGTGGTTACTTCATGCCCCGGACGGGTTACTACATGGTCTGGTACCTAGTCAGCGGAATCTTCATCCTCGTCGGAGCAGCGTTGATGTACACCGTGCATTACGATACCAAACCGGCTAATATATACGGCTACTCCATCCTCCTTGGAATCGGAATGACAACAACCCAGGCTGCATACTCAGTGGGTCCTAAGATTGCCGACCCCAAACGCATCCCGGAATGCATTCAATTCATGAACATTGGACAGGGCCAAAGCCAGCTGCTCGGGTTGGCAATTGCCAGCGCGATCTTCCAGAGCCAGACTTCTAATGGCCTTAATGCCCTCCTGGCGGATAAGGGGTATTCAGAGGCGGATATTCAGAGCGCTATCGCTGGTGCGCGGAGTACGCTGCTGGAGGAGCTTCCGCCGGATTTGAAGGCAAAGGCGCTGGATGTCATTGTCAATTCTATTGACAAGATTTATATCATGGCTATTGCTGCGGGGGGGCTTTATATCATCGCTTCGTGTTTGCTTCCTATTCATAGATGATGTATGAGATGGAGGGCTCAAACCGGAGAAAACCAGTTTTCTCCAGAGCAACTTTCTCTTATCTATCTACTTTCTTAAGATGGCTGTTATGGGGCTCTAGTACTCCCCCGGTAGCCAGATTCTACTTGAGCGGAAAATCCAGTAGCTATCAGATAATAATAATGAGCACTCAATAGCTCCGTATCTAGTTCTAATGTTCTAATTTACTGCTTCAGGCTCATGCTTCTGGATCTCAATTAATTTCACGGTGCTGATTTGCATCCACCAAAGCCCGCCACCATGATGATCAAGTTATCCACTCCACGGCGTCGAATCTAACTTCTCGGTATGAAAACGTTGCATCCACCGTCAAGGGCATTTCCGATGTCATAGGGGTCATTGGCAGAGAAGCCAACAGAACCACATTGCTGGCTGCTGCGAACTGCGAATGGCAACTTCGACAGATGTAGTGACAGAGTACATGAGTCTTTCTGTTCAGGAAGAATCGCCGAATGATGCACTGTTTATACCCTTCTTTCATGGCCGGATTCAGGCAGTTATTGGGATATGGCACGCATCGGCTGTCCCAGGGATAGTCCCTCGCAGGAGAGTAATATCGGAAAAATCAACTTTCTCAACCCCCCTGTGGAATTCGACAGCTATCTTCGACTTTTCAGCTCATTCCTAGTTAGCATAGTGTAGATAACTAGCTAACTCCTAGCCAAAACAACCAGGTCTAGATCACGTGTTCAGATCAGGGTTAGGAATTGGCTTACCCTTTTCTTGATAGGTTTCTGCGATGAAGACTAGTTGATGCAGGCTACTCATATTATACTGGGGCAAGATACGTTTGTAAATTAACTTCAGGGCTAGATCCAGAACAGAAGGTCGAGCCGCCTGTCTCTCTCCGCATGTCTCGCCCTTATCGGCGACTCTGAATGCTCAATTAAGAATGCCAGAGCGAACGAGTAGTCAATGATCTTACCATCTGATCAGACACTCAACAAAAGCACTACCTAGATCCTACAGTTACACCGAGAATGGGCTCACGTGTTCCTCTACGGTCGCGGAAGGGCTGCTGGACATGCCGCGATAGACACAAGAAATGCGACGAGGAGAAGCCAGAATGCTTCCGCTGTCAGAAAGCAGGGCGGACATGCGGTGGGTATGGTCAGCGTCTGACCTGGCTGAAGCCACGGCGGGTGACGCGTCGAGCAAAGACCCGGACTCCTGAAATTGCATTGGATCTGGATGCTTCAGGATGCAGTTCGTCGGAGACAACGTCGCCTTCTGATCCTTGGTGTGCGGGGTCCCCGCGGAGTGGTCCCGATGTGGAGGCACTGCTGTTTGAGAAGTGTAAGTACTTGATAAATCAAGTACCGCTACGGGGTATTTCCCGACGTCGGATATGAGGCTTATTAGATTATAGTCAGACGTTCCGGACAGTACACTCTTGCCGGCAGGACCGCGAGAGAAGACGAGTCCATGAACCAAATCCTATCACTGTGTTCCTCTTGGCCAGCGCTCAGATACGTCGTGCTGGCGTACCAGGCGCATCTGGATCTGGACTATCGGAACTTGTCCGCGGTGTACCTGAACCAGGCTCTGGAGATTTACCAGACTTACCTACGGGATCCGGAAAGGCTGGTCCATGATGCAACGCTCATCACAGGAATCCTGCTGTGCAGTGTCGGAGTAAGATTGGTTTCATGATTACATGGTTTATTGCATACGCTCATATTGTATACCAGATTGCTGGAAATATGCAGTGGACGATGCATCTCGACGGTCTTGAGGCAATACTAATCCAACGGGGCTCGATGGACCCCTACAACCGTCCCCCACCCATTGCCAATCTAGTCGAAGTCGTCGGTCTCTTCGATTTACCCACAGTTACTATCGGTCGAATCCACTCCAAACGGAAACTCTGGGCACGCTTCGTAACGCCCAGTCAAACATCAGGAATCGAACCGACGTCAGGACTGCCCAGATCCTTACTGAACATTGTCAGTCTCCTCGGATCGAAGGATGTAGAACACAGCCTGCTCTCATGGCCGGGAGAAAGGGGAGAAGACTACGCACACCATTTCCTCTGGGAGGCATTTCGATATTCTGCCATCTTGAACAATCGAGCCCTCATGACCCCTCGAAACAACTTCCTAGACACGCCAGTCATCCTAATGAAGATCCTAGCCAGCGTGGAGGCACTCTGGCAGATGAAACGGGACCCGTTCAAGCAGCCTCTCAAAACCACCGTTTTGTTTCCCCTATTCACAGCAGGACTGTACGTAGACGAAGACTCCCGGGACAAGGAGTTTGTCACGGAGTGCTTTCAGGAGCTCATGGCAGATGGGAATAGCCGGTACTCTTTGGCGTGGGATATTCTGCTAGAGACATGGGGACGGCGAACTGAGCATTTGTACGAGTCTCTTCATATTGCAGACAAGTTTGCCATGGAGATGAGGGTTGAGGTGCATTTATATTGAGCAAATTTAATGCCTGGGGTGTAGTGAATAAGTCTTATTGCTATCATCTGTAATTTCCGATCATGTTATTGCCAATCAAGAGTTAACAATATCAGTCTGGACTGGGGATACATTCTTCTCTTCCTCCATAGAGGAAGGAGCCTTGGCCAACGCATTGACCTAGATATCCCACACAGAGACCCCTTTAATCACGGCTTGGAGGTAGGGCAGCTTCTGACTCTCTGCAAAGGTAATGAGACGACTTGTCATGCCTACCTCTGCTGCGTCATCGAGTTCCTGGCGAGTTTGCGTAATTTGTCTGGATTTTCCAGCAACTGGAAGAATGTCGATGTGATAGAGACACTGGTGATATCACTACCTGTACGTCAGGCATTGCGCGTTCAGTGTCCGGCTTGCCACCTTATGCTTCGAAGATAGGCACGCATACAGCTATCCCAGCACCTTCATCAAATTGTTCTTGAATCTGCCATAATGAATTCAGTAATCTATCCAAGTATCTCTGCTGTGGGGAAGTATTTTTAAGAACCATGTCATCTCTTGCTCCTGGATGTGTTCTTCAAGGCACCTCTTGGACTTGAGTATTCAATTTGGTCTTTCCACGCCACCTTTACACCATCTCACGTGAAAACAAACACTGCTAATTTCACCTTCTAATGGAAGTGTATATTGTTGTGACGGGTTAGACCTGGTTGTATTCATAAAGGGGTCAGCGGAGTCGGTCCCTATCTATCTAATGGAGATCACGTGACTACTCAACACACCCCCCTAGATCGTACCTTTGTACGAGCTATATACAGAATTGAAGCAAAAGCAGTTACCTTAATAGGAGATAAGCAAATAGGAAAGCAGGCAGGGCAAGATATAGCAAATTAGAGCCCAAATAAAAGGAAAATAAGCTCAGATAAGGTGTGAACGAGGCTGAAGCACTATGTCAGGGTATACACCCCCCGACATTTGAAGCTGTCAGCTGTGGGCTAATATCCGTGAGGTTAAGAAGCCTCATGAAGTTCTCATGTTTTTGGCGTGTAAGCTTCTTAGTCAAGCCATCAGCCGGCATTTGACTGGTAGGAATCCACTGAATGTGAATCTCACCACGTTGAGCTCGTTGGCGGAGCCAATGTTGGTGGATATCCACATGTTTAAGCTTAGTATTAAGCATAGGTGCAGATTTGCTAATAAGAGCGACAGTTTGCTGATTATCACACTTTAAAGTTATCTGATGTCCAGGGTTGAATCTGACTTGCGTAAAGAATCGTTCCCACCAGCAGGCCTCACTGGCTGCGCGGGAAAGGGATAGTAGTTCAGCTTCCGTAGTGGACTTGGTGACAGTTCACTGCCGATTGGAGCGCCAATCGATTGGGCCACCAAATAGGGAGAATATATAACCTTCTGTAGAGGTCCGGCCAGGAGCATCAGCATAGGAGGCATCACTAGAGGCTTCTAGGATATGGATCCGTGGATTGGATTCTGATCCCATGGAGCCGGGCCCATACTGTATAGCATGTCCCTTAGTAGTATTCAGGTATGTGATGATGTGGTCAGCTTCAGCAAGGTGAGCTTCTGATGGGTTGGTAAGGTGACGTGCTAAGATGCTGACTGAAGCAGCAATATCAGGACAGGTTGCAACCGCAATATAAATGAGGGATCCTATATGGCGTTGGTAGCCATATATAGACATGGGTGTTGCTTTGCCATCAAATGGTCCAATGGTAGAGCCGGAGAGAGGTGTATGGACCTTCCTCAACGGGTTTATATTGTAGTCATGGGCCATTTTATCAATATAGGCATCTTGGCAGAGCCATACAGTTCGATTGGTTCGATCCCATAAAACGCGGATGTTGAGGAACCAACGTATATCACCAAGAACACGCATTTCAAAGCGGGTGCAGAGGTAATAAATCAATTTGCGGCGTAGCTCGCGGCTTTGGTGATCTTTTCATGAAAGGATGACAATGTCATCAACATATATAAAAAGAAGTAGGTCCTGATGGGCAAACAGGCATTGGTCTTCCAGGATGGGAGACAGACCATATTCTAGGCAGGCACTGGTAAATTCGCGTTGCCAAAGCAGAGGTGAGCGACGTAAGCCATAGAGAGCTTTTCTTAGGCGCAGGCATGGCTTCTGATTGGTTAAATCAGAATGGGCAGGCACCTGGAGCTCAAGAAATTCCATAAATCTGTCAGGCAGTTCACAGTAGACCTCTTCGTCCATTGGACTCTGGCAAAAAGCATTAACACCATCTAATTGAGTGGAGTCAAGGTCAAAATGAGCCATTATCGCCATTAGGAAGCGGAACGTGCGTGCAGCCAGGGTAGTGGCTCGAGTATCTAGACCATTGAATGGCTGTAGATCACCCCATACACAGATTCAGGCTTTGAACTTGGTGAGATAGCTGTCATCATCAAATTTGTAGGTAAATACCCATCGCAGTGGTATTACTGGCTTTCCAGTAGGTCTAGGCATCAGCTCATACGTGCCATTCTTATGGATGGTAGTCCATTCAAGTTTAGCTGCACGGAGAAAGTCCTCATAGTGTGGATGGTGTAGTAGAGCTGCCCAGTTCTTTGGTGCAGGTGGTAATTGGTCACGGTGAAGCTGAGAGGTTGGTCTAAGCTTATCATCATTAAGCTTAACCAAACTATCTGTGTCAGGCCGGGTGGCGAATGACGCGGCACTAAACCCAGCAAATATGCCTTGTAGATATTCCGGAGATTGGTTGACCATGGTGAGATGAGCTTGGGCACGGGCAGACAGTTTCCGAACCCATTTAGTTGTTATAATATTCTCAACAGATACCGCACTAGTATCGTGAGCTAGTGATGTTGTAGTAGGATCTTCACGCTGGCGTGGGTGAGTCTCAATAAGGAGTGGATTGAGGTCCTCAACTAGTTGATGAGATGGGAGATCCTTATCTGGTACAGGCTCTGGTAATGGGACAGCAGTTGCTATATCAGCAGGGGCTGGTTCAGGCACTATATCTGGTGTAGAGTGCCTAGTATCCTGTCCCTGGGGCATGGATTCAATATCCTGTTCCGGAACTGGCTCAGGCGTGGGATTAGGAGTAGGCCAGGCTAATGGTGCAGAGGATTTTGAGATGATGGTGTCATCTATGATTGGTTCAACCATAGCATCTGGAGTAGGTTCAGTCATTGGCATTGGGGCAGTCAGGTCTTCAGTGTCAGAAATCGTGATATCTGGTAATTCTGATTCAGTGATTCTGATTGGCTCGTTAAGTGGCTCAGTATAGAAGCTGGTCTCGTCAAATTTAACATCTCTTGTTCGGATGATCTGATTAGCCCGATTCGGGACCCAAATCCAGTAGACGTTGGTAGATTCATATCCAACTAAATAGCCTACAAAGGCTCGCGGTTGAAGCTTTGGAATTTTGCCAACCTTATCACGTTCAGGTTCAACATGGACATAGGCTTGGCAGCTGTAGGCGATGGTATGCTGAAAAGTAATTGCTGATTCTGGGATCTGGTATGGTTTGTTATCCTCAATCAAGTGTTTCTGAAGCAATTGCATTGGAGACAACCAGTTAAGAGCTGCAGTTGGGGTCCAGTTTAGAAGATATACAGCAGCTTGTTCTGTTTCAACCCAAAGCTTAGTGGGTAGGTTAGCATGGATCCACATAGTCCTGGCTTTATCTATTATAACACGTCCAGCACGCTCAGCAATGCCGTTTTGACCATGGAGGTATTCTGATGAGTTCTCAAACTTAATGCCAGCTTGCTCTAGCTGCATTTTGGTTGCAATTTTGAGGTGTTCCATATCTGTAAAGATGATAGCAACATCGTATCCAAACTGGCGTTTGATTTGATTGACAAATATTGGTATAGCTTTGCTCAAGGTGTCTTTTCTAAAACTATCATAGAATAGGTGAAGCCGTAGATAATCATCAACAGCATGGGCGGTCCACCTTGATCCATTTATTACAGATTCATCCTGGATGCTATCAACGTGGATCCGATGGAATGGGTAGGTGGAACGTTCTCTAGGAATCCATGATATCTGGCAGGTTGATTTCCCTTGTAAGCAAGCAGAGCAGAGCTTTGGAACTTGAGTTGATTGGTCAATGATCTTAACACCATGCAAGTCAGTAAGCTTATCCAGAACCTTGTGGCTAGGGTGGCCTAATCGTAGGTGCCAGATATCTAGCGTTGCAGGGTTCTCACGGGGAAGCTTAGAAATGTGAGGATATTGTCATTTTGTCATCATGGCAGTAGCTAGCGCCATGGGCACAGACTTCCAGTGTTCTAGAACCCAGAAGGGGCTGATTTGAGGTGTTGCTGCTAGCGGCTGACCAGTAGAGCTGTATAAAATCTGATTTCGGCTGTCCCAGTGAGCATTAGCTGCATCAGCTTGGGGCATGGAAAATAGATTAGTATGGAATCCAGGGCAGTAGAGCGTGTTTTTGAGGTCAATTCAGGTAATCTGATTGGTGACTGGATGATGGGCAAGCACATAGGTCATTCCAATTCCTTCATATATAGATTGTGTGTCTCCCACCTTCATGCTGCCAGTGATCATGGTGAATTCTGTAAACCAGGACTTGTTATTAGATACATGGCATGTAGTGGCAGTATCAAGCACCCAACTATTCTTGAATTCAGTATCAGCATGAGCACTCATGGCTATTAATGAATTGGTGGAATGCTGTCCAAATAAGCTTAATGTAGCCTTAGAATTTGGACCACAGGTGGCAAAGGATGCAGCTGCTATTGCTGGGACCTGCAGCTCATCATCTTCAAGCTCATGGACTGTGAGGTTGGCTGCTTCTGACTGCTTCTTGGCACGTCTGGCATGCCGAGCAATGGATCGGTCCATCTGTTCACGGAGCTTGGGATCCTTCCTTTTCTCCTCAAATATAGCACGGATTTTGGGGTCCTTAACCCAACCACGGGTCCGTACAGCTGGGACAAGATATTAGCAGAGTCCCCACCAATGCCGTTGGCCGCAGATACAGGTTGGTGGTGTTCTTTTGGAGCTAGTAAATTGGTCTCCAGTATCTGCAGGTTTGCTATTTGAGGTAGGCACAGTGGCATATGCAGCTGTTCAGCGGACTGTTTCCTTCCCATGGAGCCGGTAGTGCTCTGAGAAGTCATCTAGGAGCTGATCAAATGTAGTACGGTGTTCTGGGGGTAACCAGCACTCTTGCCGTAGATTATTCTCTGCAGAGGATGCGTATGATTCATCAATTTGGGTGTTTGCTCATATAAAGTCAGAATAGAGCTGGTGAGCTTGATTAAGTTTGAGCTCATAGAGGTCAGGGGCAAGATCCTGCCATTGGTTGATCCAGTTTTGAATGGATCCAGTTGGTTTGAGCTTAAGCTGGTCATACTTCCATAGTATGTCAGCTATACAGTCATCTGTAGTTGGAGCAACCGTATCCTTGAGTTTTTTGAGAGCTTGTCAGATAGATGGGGTCTGCCCACTACCAAATCCGGCAATTCGTGTATGTTGATCAGAAATGGATGAGATAAACCAGCAGGTAAATAAGTCAATTGCATGCTGCTCATCTCTCCATGCTTGGTAATCATATTGATATTCAAATTTGGCATCATCGTATTCTTCAGTTTTTGGGTAATTCGCTCTCCAGGGCAGCAGAGGCTTAGGGAGAGGTCTTTGAGCTGTTTTCTTGGTGTCTGTAGCAGCTATAGTTTCAAAGCTTGCTGTGTATGTGTCTGTAGGTATAGGAGGATCTGTAGGATCCAATAGATCTGGGTTGATGATATCCCATATTCGTAAGGCTGAGGCCTCGGTACAGGCTTTGGTGAACCACGCCTTCCAATCAGAATCCTTATTGAGTCTGATGTTGTTGACGATGTTAGCATTAGCCATGTTGTCTAGCTAGATGCTCTGGGGGTAGGAGGACAACCGCGTTGGTTGAAGCTTCGGAGCGTCGTTGCGGTAGGCTGAGTATTTTGGTCCGCTGGAAGATGGTCCAGAACTATCGGATTAGAAATTTTGGTTCAGCCAATCAAATACCGTCTTTTGACACTTCTTTTGAGCTTATTCTGATACGTGTTGACCCTCAAATTGAGATATCCGGGCTCATAACTGACGGGTTAGACCTGGTTGTATTCATAAAGGGGTCAGCGGAGTCGGTCCCTATCTATCTAATAGAGATCACGTGACTACTCAACATGTTGGTAACTAGCTAGGTAGGCCGACGTGATGGTAAGGCATGCATATAGAACCACCCCTCCCATCACTGCGCATGCTCCCCACTGACTGGGGTAAGCACCTTCCTTCCCCATTGGAAGTAACAGTCTATTCAGATGGCTCCCGTACAGACCAGGGCGCTGGGTACGGCTATGCAATATACTATGGCCCTATCCTGCTTACCCAGGGATTCGGCCCTGCTGGCGCGCGGACAGAGGTTTATGACGCAGAAATTATGGGTGCAGTAGAAGGGCTCCGTGCTGCAGTTAGCCAAGACTGCACCAAGTTCACTACCCAAATCAACATCCTCCTTGATAATCTAGCCGCAGCCAGCCTGCTAGCAGATGGCAGGCCAGCCCCCCATAGATGAAGACTTACTGATACTTTCCACCAACTCTCCGCTCAGTGGGACAGCTTGCCTTCACTTTTATCTCTACCTTGCAAACCTATAGGGGTCTGTTGGGTTCCAGGCCACTCTGGGGTCACAGGGAATGAGCTCGCAGATAAGCTGGCAAAGAAGGGAGCTTCATTAGCCAGTCCTGATATCCCCCCTTCTCCCTCATTCCTCAGACAGGAGGCAAAACAGCGGATCTGCGCAGATACACACGCGGCATATTTTAGAGGCGCACCTCAGGCCTACCGTGACCTGGGTATCAGACCTCATACAAAAAGCAGTCGTGACCAAGAACATAAGCTCCCCCGCTGGGTCCTGGGCAGGCTCATAGCCGCCTGTACAGGTCACGGGGATTTTGCAGCATATCATGAAAGATTTCAACATGCAGACTACCTAGCAACCTGCTCCTGCAAGAGACAGAAGTCCCCTGTCCATTTCTTCTTCTGCCCACCCACCAGGAAGCACTGGAAGGATAGATGGAAATGCAAGAGAGGCAGCCTGTCAAGTACAATTGACTGGCTACTAGGTACAGCTGCTGGGGCAGAAGAGTTCAGCTGCATTGTGCAAGATTCATCCTTTTTCAAGGATATATGCCCAAACTGGGCCTGCTCAAGCACTGAATAGTGCAACAGTCTACACTTCTACCTGGACGAATGGGAAAGGCACCCCTGCTCGACTGAAGGTAGCCAAAGCAGGTTCCTCACCTTTAGAAGTCCAGGCCAGGGTAGCGCCTGGTGCTTCTTCCACTCTTTTCCAACACATAGTGTCCAGCTTTGTTGCTTCAAGCATGTATTTATTTTAGTGAGTCTTTGCTTAGGTAGCACGTCCGGATGCCCCTTGGGAGGCCGCGGGTCACGTGTGCCACGTGATCCGCCGAGTGACGTTAAATAGTAATCAAATCAAATCAAAATCAAAAAGACGTGATGGTAAGGGGAACGAGCGCGGACCTAAGCGGCAGAACCGCACGTGACCTAACACCCCCATGAGCTGGTCGAAATGGATCCGCCACAAAAGTTCGGGCCGCATTTTTCCGATTGTCGAACGAAACGATTACAAAGCCGCAAAGTATTTTTTCCTGTCATAAAAAAGGTGGGTCCGCCACAACCGCATTATATTGTTTCCCGCCGAATGCGGCGGACCCGCTTTGAACGTCGGCGCCACTTATATCCTCTTTAACAACCGATTTCGGACTGGAAGATTATCTAATAATCCAGCACGGGAGGAAAGGTGCCTACACCTGCGCATATCGTGAGATGCTTTAAGCGTTAGGCATGTCAATTAAGAGCTTCACGATGTACTAGGTATGGTAGTATATCGGTATAGAGCGCTCACCACGAATTCTATGGTTTCCTTTTAGCATTTGATATCCGGACGTCGCACCCCTGATCCACATCAAGAACTACTGTGTAATCTAAAGAATCCAAATCAAAAAATCGGCCTCTCTTCGGGCCTTCAGATGAAGAGAATAAAGCCAAAATTGGCAGAGAAATGGGAGGTTCCGCTTCAGCCAATCAGAAGCCGTGAATCAGAATAGAAAATAACCAAAAGCAGGCGGACTGGCTCAAATCATGACACGCCAGTAAGCTTCAGAAAACGATTGAATTGCTCGGTACAAAGTGGTTTTGTAAGGCTGTCAGCTGCCCGGTCTTTTGTAGGGCATGCTTGGACTTGATGACCCTGTCTTGTATCTTCTCGCGAGCGTAGTGATAACATATGTCGACGTGCTTGGATTGCTTGGTGGTGAGCTCGGCCTCGGCCATGGCATGAGCTCCTTGATTGTCAAGATGAAGAGTAACCGGTGGGCACTCAGTCTGGAGCACATTGAGCTCGTTAATAAGGTTCTGGAGCCAGAGGGCATTGCGGCTGGCTTCACTTAGAGCCATGTACTCAGCTTCATTGGAGCCATGCGGAATGGACTGCACCAGGGCATGTTCAGATCCAAATTGAGCGAATGT
This sequence comes from Monascus purpureus, assembly GCA_025999795.1. Lineage (NCBI taxonomy): Eukaryota > Fungi > Ascomycota > Eurotiomycetes > Eurotiales > Aspergillaceae > Monascus > Monascus purpureus. The sequence continues at coordinate 163,467 of AP025348.1, forward strand.
CAAAGACTTTGTTGTAGAAGGCTATATATAGGTACTAGAAAGCACGGCTACGATCCATTGCCGTTTCGGGCAGCGCGAGGCTCAACGGTTTCTTTATCGGACTCTATATTAAGTCCCTGGCTGTGGGTTCCAGGACTCCGCTGTCGATACATCATGGTATCCTGATTGCTAAGGTGGTTAGCACACAATGAACTCATAACCAACGATAACTTCCAAGGAAATACAGCTGATTATAGTCTTTGAATCTCAATGTTCTTTACAGGGCCGGCACAGTACAGGATTGTTTATTCTAACAAATTGTTCTTCCATCCTTTCTCCTCTTTGTCCCAGCATGGGTTCTCATCCACTATATCGAGTCCACCATGGATATAAATCCCCGTGTCTTTTCTAGCATTGCTGTCTCTTCTACACACCATCTCCTACTTATCTATCTCTGCAACATCATCGAATTAAAATGCTCTCACCCCTACAGATCCAGTTCTTCCGATCTACCAATATGCCTCTGAGTAAGTACAACAAAGTAACCCTACAAGGCAATCCCTGCTAACCTTTTGAACCCCAGCCAAGAACGAACAGAACCAAATCTACACCCTTCTGAGCGAACAGGAGAAATGGGTCGTTGACCGCAGCCTCGAGCACGCGAGGACGGGTGACTACATTGAGGCCATGATGAGCTTTGTTTCTGACTTTCGGAAGATAGGTATCGACGTTACACCCTTAATGTTTGGTATTTTATCGGTGCATGCGGGGTCCTATGAGGTCTTCCGGGAGGGTATTCTTGGTTTCTTCCATCACAAGATTTTGCGTGAGTGAGACCTGCGACGTGTACGCCTTACGTCAACAACATGTAAATTATATAGTTAGTTTTCTATCTCGTTTGAATATGAGGATAGTCAGAAACCACCAACTGTCTAGCTGTCCGAAAAATGCATTAAACGAAGCTACGGAGTGCACATCAAAGAATCAATATTACAACGGCTCTCTTGGACTCTAGATGCGACGTGGGAACACAGGTTATGTGAGGTCCTCCTGGGAGCTTTAAGGTCGCCGTGTACCTGATATCCGCTCCCAGTAAAGGGCAAGACAGCCGATAGGAAGTCTACCCTAAGTCCTCGCTCGGTTCGAACATGGCCGGAGGAGCCTGTTCAAAAGGCTATAAGGGCTATTGGATCAACGCCTGAGATCCCTGCGACTATGAGAAATGGACAAGACTTGTGTATCAGATGATTTTGAGGACACCCGGCATTAGCCGCAATCCCCAGTTATTCCAGAAACCGACAATTTATATCTCCGCAATGGTCACGCCTGCATTGTGGAAATGTCCTTTTTGCACTTTCCTCCCGCTGACCAACACTCCAAACACATCGTTCCAGGAATGAATGGACGGTTTGGCCCCGGTTCTCCACGTATGACCTCCAGCTCCGCTTGATAAAGCCCTTCAGCTCAGAGAAAAACTCCTTGATTGATTTAGGTCAGGTGAGTATGGTGGCAAATATAGCAATTTCACCCCTGCTTCTTTGCACATCTGTTCGATTCAGTCAGTATGATGAAAGGATGTATTATCCATAACCTGCACTGACTTAGGTGCCGGCTATCTACTGCGATGATGGAGCGGCTGCTCAACAAAATCTTCAAAGACAGCGGAGTTAGCTGAGCCTTGGAATATCTGGGAATGTATAGTGCCATCTTACATATATGCTGGCAAGATGTGGTACCGCTGGCCCTGCTGGAACTCAGATACTGGAACTGGAGTCAAGCCAAGTCACTTGGAGACTATCCGGTGCGTCGACGTCTTGCACGTTTGTCACATCCTGAAGGGATGCCCCGCGGAGACTAGTTGCCATAGGCGGCGAAGAGAGAATACATCAAATGCCGAAAACGTGAATGTGGTAGGCTTGCCATCTACCGACGTCCTGCCAGCGAGGAGCCGACTCGAGTGCAGTGCTTACTAGTGTGAGGAAGGAGGATGAAAGAAGCGAGATTTCGCTACAGCTTCCAGTCGAAGGAGCCAGGCTGCCTGCATACTTGCATTATCCTTGTCAATCCGAGGAATATGTATCAGGCAGGATTCACGACTGGGATTCAGCCTTTGTGGTACTGTAAATGGGGCAACTGACTCCGGCGCTTGCGCTTCGAGATTGCAGATCCAATCAGTATAAAACAAAACACTGATTCATGCGGCCATGATGTAGGCCGAATGATTCCTTAGGCGCAGCAAATTTTATAGGTATCATTGAACGATTTGCCTTGTACGTTGAACGCAAGTGGTGCATGGTCAACTGGTGCCTGAAGCGCAGTGTTCAGTAGATCTACTGCCCTCTAATACTCTACTAGAGCATCTATGTGATCCCCGTGTTGGGCAGGATATGGCCGACTGACAGTTGGCATCAGGCACACATGCATGCAGTACGCGCGGCATCTTCTAGGAATGTAGTCAGTCCTTCCACTGAGCAAAAGTACAACATAGGCGCAGCTGCTTTAGACAAATACAGCCACTGGCTCCTACGCGCCATGCAGAACGACACAAGGCGTATTTCTCGCTATTAGGCGGGCATACAGCACGCCTCGTCTTTATAAAGCATGGGACTTCTGCATTGATATCCATGTCTTCTAAATGCACCAAGTGAAGTCCTTGAAGAGACCCGAACCGCATCATAATTCCACATGGCCGGCACCGACGCAGAGAGACGCCAGGTCTACCTAGCCTGTAAACCAATCTTCACAGGAAGCAATGCATCGCTGCGAAAGTTAAAGAATGTCCAGAAACAGATCAATCTTCATCAGTCCTCGCTTCATACCCTGATCCCGGGCTTTGCTGCCAATCGAGTTGCAGTTATCGCCAAGTACCTTTTGGAGAAGAGGGTGTTTGAATCGGACGTCAAAGCGAAGAAGGAGTTTCCTGATCTATTCGTGTCGTCGTCTTCAAGAGAAATATGGCGTGATACCTTTGAGATCGAAGCAGCCCGTTCCACGGCGGAGGCGCTGAGTGAAATTGCGTCGGTGTACGAAGGAGACGACGAGAATAGGGAAGAAGACATACCGTTGCAGGAAGAGGCTCATGCCGAGCCAGAGATCCCGGCGGATCAAGGAACTGCTCCCGGTATGCATACAGCTTCCAGTCGGCTGCTCGTTGCTCACTTCATATAGGGGATAAGCCAGCAAAAGAGCCCGATCTACCAGTCCCCTCGCTATACCCCTTATACTTCCCCTACCATACGCAACACTCCATCCTCTGTACCATCCAACGGGTGCTAGAAGAATGCTTCTTCGATTTCACGAACAAATGGATGCCCGCAGAAATCGAACGCAATGGATGGGACTGCGCCACCGCTGTGGAGCTCACTAAATGGACAAGACTGCTACCAAAATGGTCCGCAAAACTACCGGAGGAGTGTTTGCAATTGCACGGCTCGGAATTAGATACGCTTCTCTATACAATCCGGAAGATTCGCCATACAGCCGTTCATCGGCTGCGAACCACGGCACGGGGAATCGGTGAACTGGCTCTCTCCGCCATGAGACTCGCAGAGGTTCTACAGGATGGGGCACGGATATCGCAATTAGAGGATCTCCACCTCGACATTCAAGGGAAAATCAAGGCGATGGAGTTGAGCCAGAATGCCCTTGAGGAACATCTCATTTCGGCGCTCAAAGCCATACAGCTCCAACGGGAGGAACTCGACAGGAAAGAGGAGGAGCTCAGGATGGCAACTGTGAACAGCGACAGGGAGAATCGGGCCCTGGTTGGTTTTTTGATCGAGAAGTCGGTGCAGAGGATTTTCGGTGATGAGAGTGACAGCGGGTTCACCACGGCTGATGAGGGAGATGACAAGCTGGTTTAAGCTACCACCTGGTACAGTAATATCAGCTTATTGAACCCCCGCTGGGCAGAATGAGACGTCGTACCTTCCAGACAGTGCTCGATAATAATGGTTATACGGGCCTCACAGCCAACAGTCTATATAGCGCGCAAATGCCTCGCTGCCAAGGATGTCTACCTATTCATTCTTCACCAGACATCTCCGTAGCCGTCCCTTCCTTTCTCATCAAACGGAACATAGAAGGATTATTCCCGGAACAGAGGCAGGGCTGTATGGAAGCATGCCCAGACGTCAATTGGGAATTTCCTTACGATCAAGCGAGTCAAGCTTTAGGGTGACACGTCCATAGGAGATAAGCTCCAGGATGGACAGCGCCGCGCTCGGAGCTCCGTGATAAACGCCACATGTAACTACATCTGCACCTGCAGGGATGCTTGATCCTGCAGGCTCAGAATGGATGTGACGGTATTGCGTGTTCTTCTGGTAGCGAGATAGGAACCTCGTGTTCAGAGTTTTAGACGAATTAATCGTGAATCTAAAACATCGCATCGTTTCGATAATGCAAATACAAGTTAATCTCTCATACAAAAAACAAAAAAAAAAAAAAAAAAAAAAAAAACCGAAAAAACAACCCAGAAAACCAAACCCTAGGCAATCACCCACAGCTCATACGGTTTATTCATCTTTCAACCCCGGTAGTCTTAGATATCGGACCGTTCCAGACGAACCGACCCCGAAAAACCCAATCAAGGACGGCAAATATCAGAACCGCAACCAAGACGGGCGCGGCATAATTCATATTCGAAGCCGTAATGGGCAACATGGTGGGGAAAGTGACAAAAATAACAACGTAGACGGAGTAAACAATAGCGAAAAGGTTAATGGGCAACCCCCACCGACCAAGACAGAACGGACCCCACCGGATCTCCGCCGGGAGATACACTCTCTTGACAACCAGAAGGATGATGGGGATGGCGTAGGAGGTGTAGAGGGCCACGGCGCTGAGGGAGAGCACGGCCATGAAGGCGGCTGTATTGATGAGATTGAGCAGCGTGATCAGGATCATAACCAAAGACACCAGCAGCAGGCTGTTGACCGGGATCCTATGCTTGGGGGAGACTCGTCGGAAGAAGCGAGAAAACGGAAGGCCGTTGTCTCTGGCGAAGGCCCAGGTCAGACGCGTTGCCGAGGCGAGGTTGTTGAAGACGGCCACGCCGACGGTGATGAGGATCAGCGAGGCCAATGGCGCTGGTTGCCGGTTTGGATTTCGTGATGCTGAGGAATATGTTCAGCATCGGGTACGGAGACTGTGCGAGGATAATTGGCGCGATGTTGCCCATGGTGTAGACGATGGTGATGGCGAAGGCGATGGCTAGGACGGCGTTGATGCTGACACCGGCGATCATGGCTCTGGGGACGACGCGCTTGGCGTCTTCGACCTCTTCACTCATGTGGAGGACGCTGTCGATGCCTGCCGTCGTTAGCTTGCTTGCCCTTCTGTTCCGGCTGACGGGTGCATACCATTCATGGTGGAAATCTGGCTGAGCATCCCAACAGACCAGATCACACCTCGATTCTCCCAGCCGGTTAGACCGCTAAAAAAGTAGGTCCACGCAAGCTCCGAAGTGTTCCGAGGCGCCAGGAGAACCAGAGTGATAATCATCGCCGGGAAGACGAGGATATGCAATGTGCCACCGAAGACCTCAAAGGTCGGCAGCAGCTTGCGAGCAAAGACATTGACCGAGATGGGAATGACCAGGATGGCCCACATAAACAGCATACCGTGCCACTGCTGGGGCACGTACGTGGGATGGTGCATGGCTACCAGCATCTCGATGATACTCCCGATCAGGAAAGGGATAGAAACGGTTGTCGCAATCCACGCGAAGACCTATTCACATGCACGTTAGGATCAGCCGGATGAAGGGGGAAAGAGTCGAAGGACTCTCACCGTGATCCACCCTAAATCCGAAGTCAGCAGAGATGGTCCGTATGGTTTTCAACAATGGCATGCATACCCTGTATGAAACTGAGAAAACGAGGCGCTACCGGGGCCAGTTCAAAGGTCCAGTGGTACTGCGCGCCGGCCGTTGGATTGCTGCAGTCGAAGCTAGTCAGTAAAGGTCAATCCTATCAAAACGGAAGCCGTGCGAAAGGACGCCCACATAGAAGCCAGCTCTCCCAAGGATGCCGCGACAGCGAGCGCACCCACCGACGCAAGCATCATGCCGTACACCACAGACACCGGGCCGCCATTGACGAGTGTCCCTGCTAGACTCGCAGCAAGCCCTTCCCAGGACACCAACGTGGTGACGGAAAAGGCGACGGTGGACAGGGTGCTGAGGTAGCGCTAGCGAGGGTTAGATAGATCCATAGAATGGACAAGACGAATTCCTTGCGGCCCTCACCTCCAAGCGCGGCCTACGATAGTAATAGCCATGGTCTTTCCCCGATGACCCGGCCTGTTCCGTGTCGAAGGTTTTGGTCTTGACGCGGGCATGGGCAGACCTGGCCACACCGGTCAACTCGATATCGTCTCCCATCATCTCCGACGGATACTGAGGATGAAATTACGTCTGGGACTGCATTCAGCGGAGAAGACACCAAGTGAGACTGCCCAGCTCTATAAGAGATCCATGGCCAGGGGTATAGGGATTCACGCAAGGCCGAATGGAGTTGGACGACATTGGGGACGGAGACGATCAGTATTAATCTATCCAGCGAGGCAGTCCACGCACTTATTTGGACAAATGAACGGCAGATGGTACCTGCCTAGGTAATTACCCCTAAACTCTAGATTCCAGCTTCTGAACGCCCTGCAGAGTCGGATTCCAGGGATCGTCGGCAAGCTTCCGAGTCACCGTAGTGCTCCTGCCGATCAGCAAGGGCGATGAGCTGACCAGTCGATCATGAGAGCCTGGGTAAACAGGTGAAGAACGGCGATAGAACAGGCTATTTTGAACTGTCCAGCCAGACCAAGACCCATGAGCCAAGATTGTGACAGCTATGGTCTACGGAGTACGCCGATCGAACACAGACACAGACAGCGGCGTAAGCCTTAGGGCACTGATAACAGGGGGCTACGAGTACTCGGTATACAACAACACAATCCGCGTCCAGAGAATCAATCCGAATTAGCGTTTCATTCGTTATCTTGCATCATCCCTAGTTAGATTCCAATATTCCATCTTCGGCGTTGGGCATCATAGCCAACTCTTGGCATCTCCTAATGCACGAATGCACTAAACAGCGCCTAGGTAGTATCCACATCCACGTTGGAATTGCGCTGCGCACGGAGGTTTGCATACGACGCTGTGAATGCCGTGATCGTGAAGTGCGTGTTTATGTGTTCAATCAATTCTGGATTAATCTGGCCAAGGTTCATGAGGCCATGGCATTGCTTGCGGCAGAAAAGGATCATTTAGGAGCTACCAAGACGGCGATCATCAGGACAAGAAACAGCAGCATGAGCCGTTATCTTTGCAATGGACGGACTACTTTAATTTATCCCGATTATGATAACGTTCAATAGATATTGTTCACTGAACCATAAAAAAAGAAGCAAGTATACATGATTCGTAATCCAAAACACAGAAATCATGATCAGATCAGCTCCTGTCGATCCTCCACTTCCACGTAAACATCAATGCGCTGCAGCACATGGTCATCGCCGGTCGAGTGCCGTGCACATCGTAAGCTGTCAACATCGTCGGCTCTCACATCGATGCGGTTCCCGTAGTTCTTACTCGAACTCGAGCTCTCATTGTTATTCGGCATTTGCTGAAACGGGTGCAGGTGCGCCTCACGACCCACAACACTGGCCGTGCGCATAACCTTGTCCTGGGCCCAAGAGGTAGAGTAACCGTCGCCGTAAGGGCTCCGCCTGCTCAGTCGTCGTCCATTTGGTGCTATGCCGTCGCCAATGTAGAGAGTGGAGAGCCCGGAGTTGAAGCTGGAGAAGATATGATACAGCGTGGGCATGCAGGCGACGACGACGCTGTAGTTCATTAGAAATCTGTATAAGGTTAGGCCTGGATATTGAACAGGAATGTCTATGGGTAGCTCACTGCCGGCATATGGAAGGGTCAACAGTCGTCCCTGGCACGGTTAGCTCCGTCTCCAACAGGAGGAAAACGGGGGGTACTTCATACAGGTAGGATCATTGGAATGCCAATAGTCAGTGCGATAGCTGAGTTCCATGATATGCAACATGGGCAATCTGGATGAGACCGGTCGATCAGACCTATACAACCACCTAGGCACATTCTACCAGGACAACATACATAATCCGGGCCGCGAATGCGGCAATGGTCGTCACTCGCTTCTCCAACGGTATCTGGACCGTGGAGAGAATGATACACGGGATACCGATCAGGAACAGGTCGGTCAAGATGTCGAAGGCGCCAACGATGCTTCGAAGAGGTTTCTGCGGACTCATGTCAGTCCCATCAAGAAATCCAACGGCAACCTCGCAGGACCGTCGTTACGCACCTGAGCACCGCATCTGTCCGGCGTGAAAAGCCATGGGTCGGGCGTCTTGCATTCGAGCGAAATGGCAAAGATCGAAAACACAGTCCAGCCAGCCACGACCATCATGAGCATCTTGCAGGCAAGCTGCATACGTCCATGCGGCGGCGCGATCCGCAGGGTGAGCAGCGTCGTGGAGAGTTTGGAGAGCGCCAAAACCGGAATGACAAACAGGTCCGCGGCGTACGAGAATTTGCTGTACTGACGATAACTGTGGGAGGAGATGGTGTCTCTATGCTGTCCTAGGCCATAGTGGACCGAGTACTGCACGAGGATGCTTTGGAGAATGATTATGAACTGCGTACCATTCGTTATGAATCATTGCTTCCATGAGTGATTCCGGCGCCACCTTGGCAATCCATAGCGGGATATTCAAAGAGATCTGGTGCCGGGAAATATACACCGACAGCATCAGCTGCGCAGAAACCAGAATGAACGAGGTAGAGAGACAGATGAAGGTGAAGACAGACAGAGCCGGTCCTCGATTCGTCGGGGTTAATTCCAGGAATGGGGGATGTTGGGTGAATTCGTTCCCCATTGTCAATATGAGTTGAGCTGGATTCACGAAGAAAGAAAACAGCAGCAACAGACACTACCATAAAGACGGACTCTTCAGGAACCTGGTATCCTAGCACGTCTTATGAAGAACAGCCCTCCAGTTAAGCTTCCCGACACAACGGCGGATCGCTCCCCATGCAGCGCATCATGGATATTAGATAGGGAGAGATAAGGCGAGGATAGAATACTTCTCTCCTTGTTCATTAAATAACAGCGTGGATTAGAAATAGACGAGTAGATTATTCTACGCCGCCCATTCCGCTGGGAAAGCTGATTAGATTGTATACAACAGTGCGGTGCTCCGACGGCGGCCATGATTACCGGCTCGACGATCGGCGCTGCAGGGTTATCGATTGGTATTAGTGAGCTTCTGGGCCCATCTCAAAGGCTCAGATTAACGGAGATACCATCGCCAGTGTTTCTATCCATGTGGGTATTCTAACTGGAGGTCCCTGAAGAGGGGAATATCTCGTGAACGAACATGTTGTCTCGTCTCCCTAATACACAAGGCCGCTTTGCACAAGTACATTAGTACAATTATCTACATATTGAAGTAAATTAAGCTATATATATTGCTTCTTATGGTAACTATCAGAGTGGGTTCTACTTAACAATTCCACTGTGAGTTCGCCCCCCATGGGTCGGATCGACACAACGGATGAATACCGAAGCAGACAGAGAGTTCAACCGTGGTAGTGGGCAATATAGAAGACCCCTTAATGTTCTAGTGTTCAATGCTGCTTCTAAAGGCACCGAGGCAACCAGCTATCACCCAGTGCCTTGTGTGTGTGGTGTTTGTAGCTAATTTGTCGGGAGAAGGAACCCCACGTTTCCATTTAGCCAGGGCAAGGAAGAGACGTTGGAGAGAGGGATCAGAGGGATTAATACAGGCGTATCCGGCTGCCAAAGGTCAATGCGAATGTGCCCAGTCCTGTGTACATGATCAACGCCTCTCTGACACTGACCCATAAAGGCAATGGGAGAATGGGAGGAACATCACGCAGATGTAGAAGGACCCGCATTTTCCACTGGATATCTGGGCCTAAACGTGTGTCAACACTGTAGGAGAAAGTCAAAAAGAAAAAAAAAAAAAGTACTTTCAGGAAGGGTTGAATACGACGAATGTACGGAGGCGCGGGAGGGTATTGAGAAGGTTAATCAAGCCCTTTTTATACGTTTCGGCGTGAAGGCCTGCCTCGATCTGTTTCTCAAAGGCTCTAATCGATTGCCTTCTGCCCCTACCAAGCAGAAAAGATCCTGCAATGAGTCGATATTGAAAAAGTTAAAACTCGATCATGGTATTAGAGGCTCCTTAATAGCAAAACTCCATGCCCTAAAAGTACCCGGCAACCTACTAAGATGAAATTATGAGAGAAAATGAGTGATAGTAGGCTGCTGGAGTGTGTATCTGGCGGAAATATAGTCGGAGAGGTTGTCTTTGTTCGCGATATTATAAAAAGCCTTCTCCGTCTCATCAAGGAGAGCGTTATTTAGATGCTGACCCTGCAACTCCGCCTGGCAAGCGTACCAAATAAAGGCATCCAGCAAACCACCTAGCGGGGCTCGATTCTGAATATCTGTCCATGGCACAGTTTTTAAAAACGCCACAATGGCATTGGAAAGATACGCAATAGGATCAGAGTGTCCCTGTAGTTGTTCTAGAAAAAATGCCCTCAGGTCCTTTCTCGGAAGGAAGTCGCGGACTGTCCGATGCAACAAGGCAACTCTGCGCTTTTTCAGGGTCCAGTGTTCCGAGGTCTGTATATAATGGTTATGGTTATCAATTTGGGAGCTCCTTATGGTAGTAAACTCGGTTGGTCCTTTTGAGCATCCGCATAAAGTTATCTCGAACAGCCTGGCCTTAGTAGGTCCAACGTATCCTTGTTGGCAAGGCCTTTGATTAACCCAATACAAACCAAGTATACCCATAGGAAGACGTCCTCAGCGACATTACAGATGTCAGGAGTAAGGTTCTCCTTGGAATATGTCTTGTCTGCCCCATTTTAAAATAATCAGCTACTTGAAACCTCATTGAAAAGGGACGAACAGGGAATACGTGGTACCATTTTGGTTTTGCTTGGTGAACATTTAAATGTCCTTGAATCGCCGGTCACTCTCCAATGTTGATCGAATATACCTTAAGATATGCTCTTGGGTATGCCCTGGAGTCTGATTTTTGGCCTTGGTGCAGACCACCAAAGTGATAGATAAACGCGTTCCACGCACAACTGGAAACACAAATCTTGATATGTGGGCTATCAGAGAGAAACTTCATAATGCGAACCAAGCCGTTGTGATCGCCTTCATATTCGTCTTGTGCATCAATGAAAAGCAAAATTTGACAGGGAATTTAGAATTATCGATTCTCAGCAGGAACGCAACGTCTAATTCCTTGAAGGACCATAGAGTTGACTCACTCCAGACCGGTGCTACAATGAGAACAAACTTGGAACATTCAGTAAGGATATTCTCGAGCAGAGCAGAAAGGAGACCTTCCTGTGACTTCTGTATGGCATTCCCTTGAATCCAGAGGAAGTAACTGGCCATAACTAAGCATTTATACCCAGCCCAATTTTCAAGTCCTCTCCGGGTTTGGGGATGGTCATACATTAACTTTATCAGAGTCGATTTCCCAGACCCAGGATGCCCTGATATCCAATAAATGCCTTCTTCTGACTCTGACTAGGGAAAAAAATCTGACTTGTGGTCGATCTTTGGTTTCTTTTGCGTAAAGATCCGCTTGAATGTGTATGACATCGCGTCATGGAGCATAATATATTGTTGTTGCATACCAGTGTACCGAAGGCTCTTGGTAATCTTCACTTGAAGTTTTCTGGTCTTCATTTCGGAGACCCGGTGGTGGGTCTTCTCAAGACCAAATGCGATAGAATCCTGGGTCTTTCATGCTGAGGTCAATACATCATTTCGTAGTAGACGCATAGAGGACTATAAAGCAATGTCCATTTCTGTTAGTCGTCGCAATAGTTTGGCTATCTCTGCTGACAATCGAAACTGCTTGTCACTATATGAACAATCAGCAGTATGGCATTGATAAAATAGGACAATTCCAGCGTACTTGAGTATAACAATGAGCATCCTCGAAGATCACCTCTGGATATCTCCAAGTTTCCTGCGGAGTTTCTGAACCCGACTGTCCTTTGCGAGAAATCTGATCGAAACCACGATGCTTTTGACAAAACGGTGTTCATCTGAACTTGCAGCTGTTTCAAAATATCGAGCAGCTCTTCTGCCGTTCTTTTCGATTCGTTGCATAACGGTCGTGGCTCTTTCTGATGGCTCGTGCTTAGCCCGGTTAAGTGTCGCTGTTAAGAGTATTGTCAAGTTTGCTCGCGGTTTCCTTCATTTGAGACGTAATAGATTCTATTTCAATCTGCTCCTCAGAAGCTCCTGGACCTGATTTATAGGACTTTATGGCACCGGAAAGGACCCTGCTTGACACATCCACGATTCCCGTAGCCGCTGAGACAGCACGTAATAGGGACAGAGGATCCGGCATGATTGTTTATCTTTTTCACTTGGGTTATCCAGGAATCCAGATGAGGAAACGCAGATTAATTCTTCCGAGTTATCGCATCAAACTAAGCGCTGATCCCGACGGTTATATATCTTCGGTCTGGGGACCATGTTTTGCGAGGACGGCCCGATAATCACCCGTTGTAGCATTGCATATTCATGACTGGTCAATCTGAATCTGTCCGTCGGTTCCTTGGAAGGCTGGATGAGGTCTTTTCCGCAGCTGTTAGAGCGATGATGAAATTCCAGCAGGTAGAAAGCTGCAGAACTCGTCATATCCGATTAACCCTAAGACCTATATTGCATTCTATTTATGGACTAGCGTCACGTATTAATAGACATATGCTCACGTGGTTTGTATTATGATTAGTCACCCCAGGATATCATGTTGGATCCAACTTTGTATTGTATGTATCTAGGTTGGTCTAGCTATTTTAGTGTGTCATGCCAAGCGAGGGCGGTCTACTATGGCAGAATGCACGTGACATCTAATATATCAGCCCCCTCAACTAACTCTTTTCTTTCCCCAGGATCAATAGAAATAATAACATCAATCTGTGGCTTCCACAGTCATATCTAGCAAAAGCCTATTATCAACGTTGCATTCGCGAGTCTCCATTTCTGTTCTAGAAGCAGCGGATTGTTCGAGATTGCTGGCCATTGGATCCGCTGTCGCTGCGCACCTGCTTGGCAGACGCTAAGTCATATATTATGGTTTATTAGTGAGGGACAGCGTCGAGTTTAATGCCGGAGAATACCCGTGAATGGGCTGTTTTGGATGATGGAACCCCTTTTTTTATCTCATGTTTGATCTCTCTTGATACTGGCTTCAGTCGTTTCTTCCCTCTTTTATTGTATTGGTGTCTGCCAACTGTGCTACACGGCGGTATATTCATGCTCTGAACCGATGTTTGTATTCGCTCATATATCATGATCCACGTGCGGACAGTCTATCATTCGGTAGAATGTTGTACAGCGCTGTAGAAGTACATCTACTGACCGCGTGGACGGATTGATCATGCTCATATTCCAGAAAGACGCGATCGCAAGGATAGATCGGCTACCAACGGTCCTGAACCAGAAGATGGTTACATGACTTTCTTCCTCCCGATCGTATCAACCGCTGTATCCAACCTTCAATATCCTTTATCTGGACGACGGCCAGTTGCGGTCCGCTCTCGAAGGTGAAGAGCGGGACTCCCGATTCTCCTCCCTGTTCAAGACATCTGTGCCTTGGCGGGGATGATAACTCCTCCAGGGTAGCATTAACAATGCTTGGAATATGCGCTGTGAATGCCCACTCTGCATAGTCAGATAGATACATTTTCTCTTATTAGCCGGTTCTAGTATGCGTTATCTGGGATTCAATCTCCGCCAGTTGATTTCAGTCAATGCGAAGATTCAGACCACCGATGCTAATGTGCCAAGGCTCTGGGGTTACAATGGAACTTGCCGGCCAAGAACGGCGGAGGCATGAGCCAAGCATCCCGCGAGCTACTGTGGCAGCATTGAGATTGGAGTGAATGGCATTCTCCGTCGGAGGGGCTTATAGAGGATCTTTATTCTGTGTTCCAGGAACGCTCATTGAGAGCCCAGATGTCGCCATGACAATTAGCTGCTTTCTGGATGGCTTACAGCCAAGGAATACCGCTGTTCCACGTGAATTCCGACGTTGTTCTTTCCCGTCTGGCGCCAGAGTATTAAAGCTGGACTGTCAGCCGCACCAGGATCTGAGTCGAGTTCTCTTCTTTGCATGAACTTACCCCACTGCTCTTCTCCATCATACCCAATTCACTTGATTCTGCTGCTTCGTTTCAGGGAGCCAGCCATCGGTCACGACAGAAGCCATGGACGCTGCCAAATCCAAGGCAGCATCGTATGATGTTGGAATCGACGAGGTCCCAGGCGCGAGCAAATCGGAGTCCGACATCAAGGCCATCTCATCAGAGAAAAGCCCTTCTGTGGACTATGAAGGCGCGTTCGTGGGCAAAATATACCCCACTGAAGAGGAAATGCATACGCTGCCTCGAGTGACTGGGAAGGTGCCATGGGTGGCCTTCACAGTCGCCTTTGTGGAGCTGTGTGAGCGTTTCTCATACTATGGGACCACTGCCGTTTGTATGCGTCCCTCTCTGCTTTCGTCTTTGAACTCGTAAAAGTCCTGCTGCTGACGTTCCCTTGTAGTTGTGAACTTCATCCAAAGACCTCTACCCGCAAATTCAAGCGCAGGTGCCGGTAAAGACGAATTCGTTCCTGGAGCCTTGGGGATGGGACAACGCGCATCAACTGGATTGACGTTATGTGAGTGAAACGGACAGTTCAGCAGTTTATTAAACATTTTCTAACTTACCTAGTCAACCAATTCTGGTGTTATGTCACGCCGCTCATCGGAGCGTACATAGCAGATGAGCATCTGGGTCGACTGAAGACCATCATGTGGTCCAACGCATTTGCACTCCTTGGGCACGTTATCCTGATCATATCTGCCATTCCAAGTGTAATCGCACACCCTGGAGGCTCAATTGCATGCTTTTCAATTGGCTTGGTCATCATGGGCATTGGGACTGGTGGTTTCAAGTAAGTCGTGCCCGTCCCATCTGATTGATCGATATGTCCGTATCTAACGACAACAGGTCAAACATCTCAGTCCTGATTGCAGAGCAATATCAAGAAGACCGACCGTACATAAAAACTCTGGAAAATGGCAAACGAGTCATCGTTGATCCGGCCGAGACCGTGTCACGGATCTACCTCTACTTCTATCTAATGATCAACATCGGGTCTCTCACCGGTCAAATCAGCATGGTTTATGCAGAGCGATATATTGGGTTCTGGCTGGCTTTCCTACTGCCGACTATCATGTACTGCTTCTGTCCCTTGGTCCTATTCTTCTGCCGCAAGAGGTACAAGGTGGCCAAACCAACGGGATCTGTATATTTGCATGCGCTCCGGATCTGGAAGATGGCCCTGAGTGGCCGCTGGTCCAGACCCGCTAAACTGTATGATTTTTTTTCTCTTTTCCCTGGCATACTTGCATTCCTGGCTAACAACAGATAGGTTCAAGCAGAGTGAATCGACTGAAGCTTGGGAGCGCATCAAGCCCAGCAAGTTGGGTGATAATAAACCCAAATGGATGACTTTCGACGACCAATGGGTCGATGAAGTCCATCGCGGCCTGTCTGCCTGCAAGGTTTTCCTGTGGTATCCTCTATTCTGTATGTTATTCCCCCAAGAATGGTCTACTCACACGCGTACTAATACAGCTGAAATAGGGCTCGCCTACAACCAGATGTTGAACAACCTGACCTCACAAGCAGCCACCATGCACCTCGGCGGCGTCCCCAACGACATCATCAACAACCTAAACCCATTTGCCCTCATCATCTCCATCCCTATCATGGATCGGCTCATATACCCTTGGCTCCGCAGGATGGGAATCCACTTCACGCCCATCAAACGGATCACCGCCGGCTTCTTCGTTGCCGGCTGCTCTATGATCTCCGCTACCGTAACGCAGCACTATATCTACAAGAAAGGACCGTGCGGCAAGGAAGCCAACTTGTGCGTGGAAGAGTATGGAAAATACAGCGACATCTCCGTCTGGGTGCAGGCCGTGACCTATGTGCTTGGTGGCATTTCTGAGATCTTCGCCTCTATCACCTCGCTCGAATACGCGTTCACCAAGGCGCCCATTAACATGCGCTCCCTCATCCAGGCCGTGGCATTGTTCATGAACGCCTTCTCCTCTGCCATCGGACAGGCGATGGTCAGCTTGTCGGAGGATCCGTTGCTGGTGTGGAATTACGCGGTGACCGCTATTCTGGCCTTTGTGGGCTGTATCGGGTTCTGGCTTACCAACTACAAGCTCGATCGGGAGGAGGATAAGTTGAACAATCTGCCGCAGAGCCATTTCAGTCAGCAGCAGCAGGCTGCTGAGGAGGAGGGTGACGTCGCCGAGAAGAGGGTGTAGGTTCAATCGTGTAGGAATTGCTTTTATTATTGGCATAGCTGCCACTTTATCTGGTTTGTACATGGATAAATATTCAGATGATTGGGATGTTCAGTCAATGATGCGAAGGGTAGCTACTTAATTCTCCAATACTTTTATACTTCGTTCATTCCACGTAACTAATAACCAGGGGGTTCCCTAAGTGCCCATTTCTTCGACTTTCAACTTGCCGCTAGTTTCACTTTTCTCGCAGTGCGGATATCCTGCACCAACGCTACCGGTTTCTCAAGCGAAGCAAAATGTCCTCCTTTCGCATGCTCCCTCCAGAAGACGATATTTCTCGCAACAGTAGCAGCCGCCTACTACCGAGGCGCGTAGCACGTATCTGTGTGTTTTGTCGGGTCTGCGGGGGATGTGAGGTTGTTGATGATATTTTTAACCTGTTCGAGTTGGTTAGATTAAACAGTATTGTTAACCTCATGATGGATGGATGGTTAAATAATACCTCCAGGAAATTCCCCGGCCAACCATGCTGTATCAACAACGGGATAGAGTCCTCACCATCGCTCCTGTGCCACACGAGATGCATCTCAAGCTCTTCTCCAGCATGGGTAATGAATGGGTAGCATGTACATCCTCAACTTGCTATTGAGACACCGCTCCACTGCTCGCCAATCGCACTGGTGGATCCAGTATTGTTGGAGTTCCTCCATTCTTCTGAGGGGGGAAAATTCGAAAGCAAGGAAAGCAGGCGGGATGCGCTGTAGATACACGTTGGTTGATGAATTAGAGGAGGGAGTCGGAGATTGAGATGGTGAAGGGTTTTGGGGTGGACATTGTTCTATTCCTACCAGGATATGAATTGAGGTGTCCGATCTATTTCGAAGTAGATGCAATGTTGGACTCTTGATTGCTCTATAAGATGCTTTTATATAGGTGTTCGGGGACGTCTCTCGGAGACTTAATATAAGGTGGAGGAATTGCTGAACGTCAGCTGAATGACAGTTCCAGCTGCAGCAGAGTGCTGCCTTATATCTCGTCGTCCACGCCGGCAGGAATACCTGCTAGTCCTTGAGCAGAACGAACGACATCTCGCAGCTCTTCCGGTTCCCCATCCATCCGTGGAGCATTATGATCGCTGCCTTCTCTGCCCCTTTCATATGCCCATTTCGTGACCAGCTCTGGCGCCAACACGGTGTCCATCGAGTCCACCACGAGATCGCCGATAATGGGCAGGAATTTCCAGGCATGAGCTGAACCGCCAGTGGCGAGGTGTATACCCCGGATGCGTGGGTGAGGAGCAATCAGGAAATCTGCTGTGGGCGTTGTACAAAGCCTACCATATTATTGTCAGTATGTACTCAGAACATGACAAGAAAATATACGTAACGTACCAACACAGCTTGGTCCTGTCAAATGGTCTATCCGCCAGCTCAGGCATGATCTCTCGCAGGTTCTCCCTCAGTGCATCTTCGGCCGTGCGGGGGATGATATCGGATGGATTCGTGACGATGGTTCGCGGGTATGAGATCTGAACAGTCTTCGAGGTATCTTCTGGATGCTCAACTTCCACGGTATTCTTATACCCCGGCGAGCGACGGAGGATCTTGATCTCCCCACGGTAAGGAGGGAATAAGTTCAGACCGGTACTGAGGTTCGTCGTGATAGCCATGTGCTTCCAGTGTCCTTCTTCCTCTGGGGTGACCTTGACCCAAGCAACCTCGATAGCAATCGGGTTAATTCTCTGCTCAAGATATACGAGTCGATTCGACCAAGCACCAGCCGCGACAAGAATGAGATCAGCCGGTAGGATTGTACCGTCCTCCAGCTCGACTCCCTTGGCAATGCCCTCTTCGACGCAAATCCGTTCAACTGTGGAACCGCACTTGAAAGTAATAGATGGCTCCTTCAGACAACGCTGGTAATACACATCAACGCATGCCTCAGCATCAATAAAAGCATCTTGTAGATTGCAGTAGGCCATATTCCACCTCGACTTCCCGCCAGCTAATGTATCAACCGGAGGCGGTTGGGCACTAGCACCATGGATACGCTGGAAAACAGCCTCGCGACTCATCATATCCACAATCTCATCTGGATGGTGTGTCCCTTTCGCTAATTCCCGCTGTGTCTTCCAGAGGTCCGTGAACCGACTGTCCTCCCCGTCGCAGACGAACGTCATCCCCTGCTTGAACATGTACCGGTTGAGCTCGGGATCATTCTCGATCCTCGTCTGAGCCTCTTTCGCCAGACGCGCGTATATGGGATCCGCGTAGTCTGCAGTTCATCAGGCAATTGTTTCTCGTTCATGGGTGGCTCATCGTCAGACGTCAAGCGTCAAGCAAACTCACCGGCTCGGATGCAACGCGTCGTGTCGACGCTGCTTCCATCGATGACGGGGGGCGTCAGTCGATCTACTACAGTCACCGACGTAGACGGATATCGCTTTGCAATGGCCAGTGCAGTCGAAAGACCGAATATGCCTGCGCCGACAATTATCACGGTCACGGGGAATGGGCTGCCGGGTCGGTCCCCGGATGACTTTGGCTTTGGGTTGCTCGTCTGCATCGCCTCAGAAATTTCACTCGTCAAATAATATGGACTCAGGAACGACGCAATGCTACATGGGAGACAGAGAGTGTAAATGTTAACGATGGCATTTTATTAACCCCGCTAACAAACCCGGAGGTCCTCCGAAGCGAAGACCGGCTCCTCAGAATGTGTATTGCTATTGACCTAAAAATAATGTCATGATACCTAGTAGGCTCGAGCATGTTGCTCAAGTCAACAATTGCAGCTTCCGGATCTTTTGTCTTCTTCACCACCATCTCCCGGGATTTCCTGAGAGCTGGTGCCTCGCCGGCTATGCCATCCATCCATCTGCTTTGAATCCAACTGGATTACCCATCCCGATTGAAGAGGGAAAGAGGAGGCTTGGCTCCCGGCAACAGATAATGATCGTTTACGGGCAATGTCACAACAGGACCAGAGGATATCGTGTATCTCCTCCGTCACATTGACAAGATTGCTTTTCTCCAATGTGACTCTTTTAGTGGATTCCAAATCGACAATGAGTCGAGTGGAACACGACTGCTTGTCCTGGTGCAGGTCGCTTTATTTTGTCAACACGGGCTGCAAATCTAGGAATGGGAATTGGAACACTTACCGTATCCAGCATTTTGAAAGTAGAAAGAAGGCTAGCTTCGGCCATAGGCAAACGAATTGAAAGAGGTCATGACACATAAGCAACGTTCATATGCTGCTCAGGTCAACTTAGGCTCTTCCAGCATGGCTTGCGTTACCAGTCGCTTGCGCCTGGAAGGTGAGGCTGTTCGAGAAACAGGATTCGACCGCAGGCACATCCACATCGCTGAGCCATAGACAGGCCGAGACGACGGGCTCTCAGAGGCATTTATCTTCAGCGGATAATAGATCCGGTCAATCAGCTCAGCCCGCTCTGGATCGTCGAACTCATTGGGCTTCATGACATCTTTGAGGTGATTAACCTGATGCTGGCTATTCCAGAATGTACAGAACGAGTCAGTTGGAGAAAACATAACCCTGGGCGTAGTATTGTTTGTTAGCGAGTCGGCCAAAAAAAAACGACATGATATCCAGAAGACCACCAACATGAAGTCCATTAACTAGGTGATCCTGACTGACTGACGGCTTTCAGAAGAGGCGTGAGGTTAAGAGTATCAACCAAGCCACATACCTCTTCCCTGACATCTCCAGCATTGCTTATCGTCACCATAGTCTTCCTCTCTTCAACGTAGCAACCCTATTCAAAATCCACTGTCGTGGAGGATTCCAGTTCCCATATAAGTCGAATAATACATTCCGTCAACATGTCCGGCTCAGCAGAAGTAGTTCAATGAGTGATCCCAACGAGACCCGCATAAGAATCCCCCCAAGAGCTAATAAGAGCTATAGCGGCCAAAGCCGGACAAAAGGCGCTTCTGCTGCCGCTGGAGAGGCCAGTGGACATACCAATATGCATTCATAGTTGCCGTAGACTACTGCTGATGCTGGGAAGAGCAGTGGAGATGTGCGCAGTACAGGCAGCTGTTGCACTTCTGCCCTATTCCCCTGGAGATGCACCACGCGAAGGGGTCTAGTCCCGCACTCCTTACCAGCAGGGCACTGGGAAGGCTAAGGGGATATGAGAATATACGAATCAATTGGTGAGTAGTGAAAGCATTTCATTGAGTTCCTGAGTATATGCGCATTTGGAGTGCAGGGGATGCTGAAAGCTCTGAATATTGAATGAGTGGGAAGGTAAGAATACAGATATGAAGGGCGTCGAGACTTATATCCCTCTGTGAGATTCTTCATGCGGACATCATTCACCCCAGAGACTTCACTTGGCCTCCTTCACCAGTCAGGCAGCAGAGTGGAACAGCTGGCCATTTCTATTTGAGTTTGCGAGTGAATGCTCATGGAGTTTCCCAGACTTGGAAATTGAACTGCTATACCTCTCAAGCTGAGTCCTCATGGAACGTCATGTGGAATTACATTGCCTAAACTGAGCATCTACGATTCTTGTATAACCTCTATACACTCTAAAGAATATGCGTCCAACGGGTCTACCTGAACTGCCACCAATTCCTGGGCGGGCTCAAAGGACACCATCACCATTGCCTCCGTGTTAGAATAAAGTACGATATGACTATCCACCCCAGCATCAAAGTTCGACCGGGAATCTTCCGCTCAGAACCTCCATCGTGTCCCGCTGGATCAGGGCCAACCGGAGGTTTAACCCAATTTTCGGGAATCGCTCGAATAGCGCGATTCCAGAGATTGCCCAGAGTCTTATAGCCCCTGTTTGTTGGATGGATGCAGTCGTCAGAGTGAAGTTGGGTAACCGGGAACCCTCCCTGCATGTTGGTTACCATTACACGATGACCGGACGATGCATATTTATCCACCACTCCTGGGACCAGACTATTGTACACCAGCGTCCGTTGTTGCTGTCCATCGTCGAGACACGTATAGATAATCTGAGCCACGAGGATAGTCGCATCAGGACACGCAGTGACACATTTGCCGATCAGACTCCCTAGCCGTTCCGCGGCGGCGGTTGGATCGTTTCCCTGCTGAGAGACACTCGGGTTACTGCTCATATCATTTGTCCCAGCATGGATGAGGATGATATTCGGTCTTTGTTGGAGGGCGGGTCCAACTCGGTCTTCGATCGCTTGGATGGTCTCGCCTGTCCAAGCCGCGAACCAGCTGTACGCTTTATCGCCTTCAGACACGGTACCGGCAAAGGTGATATTCTTGTAATCTACAGTCCATTAGGAGGTCATCGAAAAACGCCAAATAATAAGGTAGATACCCGAGTCTCACCTTTGTGAAGGTCATTGTAAAGCTGCTTCCTATAGCCGTTACTATGACTGCTTCGATAACCAACCGTGATCGAATCTCCCACGGGCAGAATACGCAGCTCGATGTCGCGGGGAGGCCCTGTCCTCGACCCGGCGGGCGCGGGTGATGCGCTCACAGCAATGGTGGATGTGTCCAGGGCATAGGTAGGAGACTCGACATATGCGCTGGGGGTAGCTGTATTCTCAGGTACGAGATCTCTCTGGTGTAGCTCTTCCTCGCGTGCAGACTGTTCTTCCAGTCGCGGACATGTGCGCTTTTCAAAACTTAAATCGCCTGCGATTTGACCATCACCAATTCGTCCGCATCCACCCTCAATGGCAGACAACTCGGTACGGTCGTAGTCCAGCGCCTGACCTGTTTGACACCAGACAGAAGCGACAAAAAAGAGCCACAGAAGCAGATGACAGAGATGACGGCTCGAGTAATGGCAGGACATTTTGCCCCCGCGATAGCTTGACGAGTGAATCCGTCACATAAATCTTCGCAGCCAACCCGGCCTGAAGGCTGACAACGGACGACCGCAAGGGTCGTGGATGAGGTTACTATTATTATTTCCCTCGGCCAGCTATCTTATCATGGATTGAGCAAGATTAATTAAGATTTCTCCTCAATGTCACCTGCGGCCGGAGTCAGTGCTAATAATAAATAAGCACAAGCCGGTTTCCACTCTGAAACGCGTGGGAACACGGATCGTCATGTGATGTTGTTGTTGACGTCGTTGAATTACCCAAAACGGAAAGTGAGGGTTGCATCCGGAGATGCGGACATTTCATATTGTTGATCTCGCAACTTACTACGGTTTTACAAGCCTGTCCAGTCTGTCTACAGCGAGAATCTGTGCTGGTCCATCGATTCTCGTAGAGCTGTCAATTGCAATGGAATCATGCAGACGCGTAATATTCGCGTCTATTTCAGCACGGAAGTAAGTGGTCAGATTGATGTCACGAACTTTAGGCGAGTTAACTTGCATATGCTTAAATTCGCATTCTTGGCTGCTCCACCATTCTCTTGCCGGCTTTGTTACGGCATATTTCTGCTCTACGCTGCCATACTATGCCGGTTCAAAACGGCAAGTTAATCTGTACGCAAGATGGATCTTTCATGCTTGATATACTCTTGTTCCTTATGGCAAATTACATCCAGGTAAACACGAGAAGACCCCTGAGGATATCGTCTGCGGAACTACACCACCACTATCATGAGACGCTGCGTGGAAACATTTTGACAAAATAGGAAACCATGCACATGCTATGACTTGAAGGAGAACACAGATTCATGCCAACCAACAGCTGCCCATGACGCCACCAAATGTGCCGTTCATGGAAGATCCAGTAACTGGTGGCTATATATTAACTCTTTAACTTTGCCGGAACTGTGCTGTAAGTGCATCATTGAACCGGGCATTCCGGTCGTCGCTCGATGTATGGAGTTAACAGAGCATCGTTCAATTACTACTGTGCGGATTCTTTGTAAGAATACGCCTAGAATGCACTTATTATCGGAGCCTTCCAGGTACAAATGTAAGCTAGATGCTTCCTGGGCGCCCATGTCTGTTACTGATCCCGACGATACCTGCGCTGTCCGTTTGACCATGGTGGGACATCGCAAGTAGGAATGCTAGCTCTTAGAGCGAATCTTTCTTAGAGCGAATCTTTCAGAGACGACTACCGAGTAGTAGTTTATGAGCTAGATACAGTAGAACAGATTATCTTTGGAGACAGGAACGAGTCAGAAGTATTGTCGCTCTCCACGACATTTTTTCTCCCCGCTTTTTAATTCCGCTTTGCATAACGGTGAAAAGGTATTTATTAACTTGGATTCTGCGTCTGGGAGTATTAGTAAGTTTACTTTCAAAATCCCCGTTGAATTCAGACAAATCCAGCTGAAAAGATGAAAACCATCAAGTTGCCACTAGAAATACCCCCAGACAACCCTAAAAAACAATATTCCGCCCATCACGCAACAGCCAACCATCCTTCAGCGCCACAAAAATACCCGACAAGTTCACCAGCGGAAACGTCTGAGTCGATCCCATCATGATCTATGGTTTGAATATTGAAGCGGAGCATGGTTTGAGGGAGACTGCGTGCATTATTCTGTGCTATTTTGGTGTCGCGATGCTATATTCCACTGCTGCGGGCAAGAATAGCAATCACATGCCTCGGTCTTCCATTGTACTTGCATCCTTCATCAAGGATCATTCCCAACTTTGCTCTTTTTCATCAACCCAATGGACAACGGCAACGCCACTCTACATATCGTGTCTCTGGGCAGTTCTTTCGCCGCTGGCCCTGGAATACGTCCCGTAACTGGTCCGCGCGGCGCAGGACGTTCAGGCGCAAATTATGCCCACATCCTCGCGCAGTCCTTGAATGTCAAACTAACCGATCTATCGGTCTCTGGAGCGACACTGTTAAACATCATCTCGGAGCCACAGTCAGTGCCGTTCATTTCTCGAACATTTCCACCGCAAATCACGCATGTCCCCGAAGACTCGGACATTGTAACCATCACTGCGGGCGGCAACGATGTCGGCTACGTCGGGGGAATGATGCTCGACGCCTGGAATGCTACCATCCCAGGAAGGATAATAGGGTCAATAATCCAGGTTCTACAGACGTGTCTCTCGGTGCTCAGATGGCGAAGGAAAAAAGAGAGGCCCACCTCCACCTCCCTGACAACGGAAGAACTCGCAACTCGAATGGGCGAGGTACTCGATGCCATTCATCGCAAGGCACCAAAGGCCCGTATTCTTCTGGTGGAATACCTCGCTCTTTTATCCCCGGGCACTACTCGGCCTGGCCGGGACATTCCCTTTGGGCAGGACAAGATAAATTACCATGTCCAGCGGGCGTCCGAGTTGCAACGTGCTTACGTACTGGCAACACAAACTCGCGGTAATTGGTGTCAGCGGGTTCCCATTCATGAGCTTAGCGAGAAACATGCGCTTGGTAGTAGGACTCCGTGGGTGACAGGGTTCGGGATCGGGTTACTTTTAAGAGGTATCGTGCCCCTGCATCCGAATGCAGAAGGTATGAAGGAAGTGGCAGGTATTCTGCTTCAAATAATACAGAGCTGGAAGTGATGCAAACTGAGCAGGAACAACGAACGCCATGGATGGGCGTGATTAGATTATATGATTCTGCTTGGATAATACTTCCGTGCCTGTAGCAGGGGGTTCAGCCAGATATCAATGCGGATACGAAATCCAGGCCAAGCTTTCCAGTTGGCTCAACCAAGATCCTCCATTCTATCTATAGCTGTCGAATTGCAGCAGCCAGGTAATAAAAATCTATGATTAAGCAAGCGGAGACCCAGTTCAAAATAAAAACATCCTGCGCTGCCGACGTCCGCATGGCAGCCAAGCCAGAATAGTGATCAGGGTAGCTCAGATCAATCGCCAGACCCCCAAGCACGCCAGTCTGTCCAGGCACAGATGCGGGGCCACGATGCATGTGGTCGTGAATGGACGTCCCCCGGTTCAGTGAGGTATTGAAACGGGAGACCCAGATTGGGCTACATGGGCAGGCGTTAAACATTTCCGCGTACCGGCAGGCCGAGGCGGATGAAGAGGTGAAGGTGAAGAGGAGGATCCAGAGCAGTGGTTAAGCAGCATTGCTGACACGCAGGCTGGGCAAGTGTGCATGTTTCCAGCATGATTTATGCACGCAGCATTTTTGAGCAGTCTGGCTTCCGCTTCCGTGCAGACTCGGCAAGACGGATGAATTTCCATGCCTCACCAATCGCGGACCCGTCAAGCTTGCGAGCCATGCCGGTAAGTTGCACCTATAGATACATGAAAGTCGAAGTGTGGTGGGCAACTGCCCGTATGTTCCCCGGCCGGCTGCTGAACCACGGTGTTCGTACGCGCAGAAAGATACTGCGGGACGGATCCAAATACATTTCCCGCAGTTTCTGCTATATAACTGCCTGTCCATTGTGCTTCATTTCTAGAACCATGAACTTTCCAAGACAGGAAACCTGTTGCGATTGAATTCTACGTTCGCTCCGCGAGAGATGTTGCGATTCAGCCAGCGCACAGATGGAAAGCCAAGTTTGAAGATCCTACAATCTCTTTATTTGCTAGTTCTCGGCGATATTGCTGGTATGATAAACCTCATGCGCATTTGAATTTACGCTAGCTCGGGAACAGGTTGTAAAGCACCCAGGACATGGGTCACCATTGGCATTGCCTCCAGGATGCCATGTGTCAGGGCTCCCTAGCAAATAGTAGTTCTGTCGGTTATGAGACTTCAAAGGATGACGATTCATCGTCTACCTGTACTCCGAGTCGGATCGTGGGGTATATGCGACAGACCAGACACAATGCCCCCGAGGACCACTATCCTCCCATATCTACATACCGTCAACTGGTGGAGAGATTGTACAAATTCGAAACCAGCCTCGCGCCCATTCATCGTTTTCACTGCGTTCCCTCCAAACGAGGGCTTTGAGGGAACTGGGTGGGCACGGTCAGTACTGGACGGCATGGATCTGACTCCATATTATCTATAGAGGTGGTCAATTGAAAGGATTGTGGTGGCAGTAGCGAAAAGGGATCTCTTGCTGATTACGTTACATCATATTCCCCATAGAATCCGAAGTGGATCATGTGAGCGGAGCGGACGTTAGATGTTCCGGCAGAACTCCTGTTTACCCCTGCTGTCGTGTACGAGTAGCATCGAAGAACATAAGCCAAAAAGAACAATGAATCCAATATAATCTCATCAGTTAGCTTTCTCTCTGTTGCCTCTTTTATCGAACACGGTCGTGTACGGATAATCCGACCCTTCCCCCAATTCATGCGATCACTTCAGAATCATTGGATGAGGATATACTCCGTAGTGGCCCCGACATTCTAGTGGCTTTAACGAGTGAGTGAGTGTGTTGAGCGGGAATGTCGACTCTGTCCTGCACGGAAAAAGAAGTGGTTGCAAAAAAAAGCATTAAAAAAACGTCGCCCCGACTGGGACTCGAACCCAGAACTTTTCGGTCTCCCAAGCTTCCACCAGTAGGAGGAATTAAAAGCCGAACACACTAACCAATTGTGTTATCGGGGCGGGGCACTGGCAGGGGCAACTTTTTTGTAAGAGCTCCAAGAACAAGTCAAATTTCTTCCATGTGCAAAGGGTCTCCACCGCGAGGACGACAGTCAAAGCAGTCCCATCATCGCCATCCCTCTCTGCGGCTCGGCTCGCACACGGTATACTCGTCCTGAGCTATCCCGACGGCGTACGCTTGATTCTATTTCTTCTTTTTTTTAAAAAAGAAAAAAGGGCGTAATGCGCTGGAATAAGTGAACTGATGAGACGCACGCTTCATATTTTAGCTTGCGGTTCATCATTCCATATCGATGATATGGCAGCATCTATCGGTCGTTTCTCTACATCATTGGTGCAGCGAGGCAAAAAAGGTTCCGGGCCGGCTCCAACCTCTCCAACCTTCGCGATCGCGAATACCGTTCAAGTTTGCCTCAACAAAACACTCCCCATCATAATCACATAGATATCCGATATAGACTCGGAACAAGATGGGGGGATTCCAACAGATACAGGGGCGTCTTGGTAGCATCTTCATCAAATGTCGGTTGGATGCTTCTATCATCAGAGATCAAGATCGATGCCCTTGTCAAGGCGTGGCTTTGATACTTCTTCAAGACCTCTTACGGCTGTCCAATGTAGAGGTGTCCAACCATCCTCATCAGTTCAAGATCAGGGCCCCGGCACCCTCAGTCACGTGAACCGGAGAAATGTTACTTCGCTGACCTGAGGCACACAGACCATCGAGGATAAGGGCATGCATAGACAGCGTCATCAAGAGTATCTATCTATCAGTCATTGAACCCATACATAGATCGATCATCTGGGGCCAAAAAAAAGGAACCGAAAAAACATGCAACAGCCGGGATTCGCTGGTGGTCACCCACCCAACTACTAACCGGCCGGCGTGTGGCTTAAGTACGGCTGAGCGGACGGGAAGCCCTGTTTTCCACACCCTGTGGTCGCATGTACTAGGCTGTTCAAGAGAAGGAGTTATATAGACCCCAGAGAGCGGGACTGCGTGGGATAACTGCTCCTTAAATCTGGTTTTACGTAAATGATCCATCTGAGCTTTTCAGATCGTTTCCCACCGGTTCTAAGGACTGCCGGTGTCAAGAAATATCACTCCAAGTCATTCAGGAGCATGCCACCTTTGCATAGAGCTGGACATTCTTGGCGCAGCTTGGCGGCAAATCCATAATCCACAAGTCCACGATATGATTCAATGATTACACGCACTGACCAGATCCACGATGAGCAACCTGAAGCTAAAATGTCGTCTTGCATGCGTATGTTTAATCCTGGAGTTGCGTTGCATTAGGCTCGAGGCGACATGCGGCATGCCGCCGAGGATATTTTCGCATTGGCGATGGAGCATAGGGCAGAGACCCTATGCACGCCGCTAACTACGAGGAGCCAGTTTAACGGTACGGGATGTCTCCCTGCGGAGTCCGTTCCACTGTCCCATGGAGACATCCACTTCGGAGACCCAACCAGGAGTTTAAAGGAAGGGCTAATATGAGCTACGACGAGGGACCATATTGTACGCACCATTGGCGTCGCAGATGGCATCATTCCACTCAATGTAACTTCTTGATGCTCTAGCAGTAAATGAAGATGACGGGCAATGAGATAAATTCTGGGAAAGAAGGGGACGCTCCCTTGCATAAATTATGGCTCGCTCGTCGATCTTCGCCGATCTACCTTCTTTCCAACATTCTTGATCATTCCCGCTAAGCATTACTGCATCCTGCGTTGGCCATTGCAACATGTCCGGAGACGTCGAGGCTCCGGCAGGTGGGAAAGAGGCCTTGGAGATTCGTCCGGCGCATAGAAAGGAACCAGAGGAATCACACCGAGGGATCGATGAGAAAACGGCGACAGTGTCAAACGAGAAAGAGGGTGCAGTGTCAGTCGAATCCCAGGAGGAGGACGAACCGGAATACGTCAAGGGGCATCCCATCATTCGGAATGGTAAACGCACTGCTTCATATTAGCCTCACTTTGCGCTTCAGAGCTAACTCCAGACAGGTGCTGATGTTTCCAACTTCATCATCTCCGACCGAGATGACGGGGACCCGGCGTTGACCTTTCGCTCGATCGCCCTGGGCACTGTCTTCACTGCTCTGTCCAGCGTCATCACCATGCTCTATACATTCAAACCTACCCAGATGCAGGTGTCTGCGATCTTCCTACAGCGTATGTTTCCACCCGTGTGGAATTCGCTGGTGCTATGTACTGACACCCACCAGTTCTTGTCTACATCTTCGGCCAAGCATGGGCCCTGTTCACTCCCCGTCCGGAACGATTTAAATGCAAATGGCTGCAGAATACGCTTCGTTTCCTTAATTTCGGACAGCCTTTCCGTATCAAAGAACATGTCATTGCCGCGCTCATCGCCTCCTCCGGCAACAACGGTCTGAACGGAGTGGAAGTCTACGCTGCAGAGAGACTGTTCTACGACAGAAGTGTCTCTGCGACCACTGCTGTTCTGGGGACCTTCTCCATGGCGCTCTGCGGGTTTGTCCTGGCAGGGGTGTTACGGCCCCTGATTGTCTATCCCGCCGAAATGGTATACTGGTCGACGTTGCCGCAAGCAGTGCTCTTCCAGAATCTGCACTTCGACCAGCGTGCCAACAAGGACCGGCTCATCAAGTTTGGCTGGGCGCTGGTGTTTGCTGCCATCTGGGAAATCTTTCCCTCGTACATCATGACTTGGTTCGGGGGCATCTCTATCTTCTGTCTTGCGTCGATGCATGCTCCTAAACACACCCGGACCATCTTTACTACGATCTTCGGAGGTGCATCGTCGAATGAGGGCATGGGTCTGCTGAACTTCTCCCTCGACTGGCAGTACATCCAGAGCACATACCTCTCTCTGCCCTTGAAGCAGCAGCTGAATACCTGGATCGGCTATGTGATCTGGTACGCCGTCATGCTGGGATTGTACTACGGCAATGCGTGGGATGCTAAGAAGTTCCCCTTCATGTCGACATCCCTCTTCCATAGCAACGGCACCAAGTTCTCCACAACATCCATTCTGAACGACCACGGCACGGTCGACTTCCAGAAGCTCAAGGAAGTGGGCATCCCATCCATGTCCTCCAGCACGGCCTGGGGCTACTTCACGGCCAACCTGGCCATCGGCGCGTTGATCGCGCACGTCTTCATCTTCTACAGCAAGGACATGTACCTCTCGCTGAAACAGGCGCGCAACAAAACCCTCCGCGACAGACACTACCAGGGCATGCTCAAGTACAAGGAAGTCCCGATGTGGTGGTATCTGGTACTCTTCTTGCTGAGTTTCATCGCGGGGCTGATCGTGAATATCAAAGGCGAGACCACACTCCCGGTATGGGGATACATCGTCTCGCTCCTGCTGGGTGCCTTCATCGCCCCGTTTTCCTGCATCCTGTACGGCCTCTACGGAACCGGCGTGGACACCAGGCAAATCTCGAAGATCATCGCCGGCGTCTCGCACCCGGGCCGTCCACTCGCCAATCTCTACTTCGCCAGCTGGTCGCACCAGGTCATTCTCCTCGCCGTCAACCTGGCGAACTGGCTCAAGATCGGCCAGTACATCAAAGTCCCGCACCGCGTCATGTTCGGCACACAGATCTACGGTACCCTGCTAGGCGCCGGCCTGAACTACGCTGTCATGACCACCATCGTCACAAACCAGCGCGAGATCCTCCTAGATCCAATCGGAAACAACGTCTGGAGCGGCTCGACAATGCAAAGCCTCAACGCTCAAGCCGTAACCTGGGCTCTGGCAAAGGAAGTCTACGGACCAAGGGGCCAATACCTCATCGTGCCCTTGGGCCTGGTAATCGGCCTCGCCTTACCCGTCATCCACTGGGGTCTGATAAAGCTGTTCCCCCGTCTGAAAAAATGGCCCATTAACACCGCCATTATTATTTCCTACGCGGGACTGAAATACTACGGGAACACCTCATGGCTGTGGTCGTCGATTGCTGTGGGTATCTTTTCGCAGGTCTGGCTCCGACGTAGACTGCCGGGGATTTACAACAAGTATAACTATCTGATCGGGGCCGCATTGGATGGGGGGTCGCAGATTATTATCTTCATCTTTTCCTTTGCCGTCTTTGGGGCGAGTGGGCAGTCGCATCCGTTTCCGACTTGGTGGGGGAATCCGGCTGGGAATCCAGATCATTGTTTGTAGTTATTTCTTTGGATTTGATTCTCCAGATACGAACGTAATGCATGCATACCGTCCATTATCTCTGCAGAATCTCGAACGGAGGAGGCTTATGGTTCGAAGTTTATGAATGGGTTTGCAATGGCGTATCGGCTGGGATGTGTATTCGGTTGACATCACGACTACTAATCAAGATCTGTAAGATGCAGATTACAGGATATTGCCTTCTGCTATTTCATAGATATAAAGCTCCAGATACAGGGCGGAGTATTTCTAATTCTAGAATTGCACTCCTGCCGTCGTTACAATAGCCTGTTGCATGGATACTATCAACTATCATGGAAGGGAACCAACGAGGCACTCGGAAGATACCTTGCACATCTTGAACTCTACCAACATATCCATACAGACCAGCTGCATTGTGCTCATAAAGCCGCTGGTATTCTCCAAGGCTCTCGTGCGAAGGTGGCTGAGGCAGCGGTTGGTTCGACGTTAGCGATGGTATGTGTGCATCCATCTTCGGCCGTTATGCAGAGTCGGAGCTAATATGGGCAGTGTCTTGTTTTCTTGCTTGGGTATGACATCTGTATAATGAAACTGGATTAGGTCTAATGAAGCTCATAGGTCTTCTTGATGGGATACTGTGCGTGCGGTCTTACATGTATGCCAAACAACCCAGTTTCATCTACGCCCCGGCTTACAGGATAGGTACAGATGCATATGTTTCCGTGGGAGGGACCTGTCCACTTTACCGTCCAACGACTCCCTGGCTATCCTGAAGGTAGGTATCTTAGAAAGAGGTCTTCCCACGGGAGCTGTGCTGTGCTGTGCTGACCGTTAGCAGATCTCCTACATAGCCTCAATCCTCTCCTGCCCCCACGTCCTCGCGGCCAGAATATCCCTCCTATACATTCTAATCAAGATCTTCTGGCCCTTGCGACGCATAATAGCCACCTACGTCCTCATCGCCCTGAACGTCCTCTACTACATCATCATCGTCTTCATAAAAGCGTTCACCTGTCGTCCACCGTCTGCATACTGGGCCCCGGGGGATAGATCCGGAGGGACCTGCATGAGTCGACGGGATATCCTCATGGCAGATACCGTGGTCAGAATGCCGAAGGAGGAATTGGCATAATCTGCGCCTGCATCCCAACCTTCAGCGCATTCACCCTGCGGAAACGCAGAAACCGGTCTCCTTTTCATCCGCAGGAGGAAGCAAGATATATCAACTCCGGCTCTAGCTGGAATCCATCCTGCTACACGCCTGGTCAGCAGACCAGCCAGATTACGAGCAGCGCCGGCCGCAGCTCGACTGATTCGGTTGTGAATACCACCATGCGGGACCAGGAGGAGTCGGGTTCGGGCCCGGGTTCGCGGCCGTGTGGGCAGTGGTTGATATGTCGGCAGGTTTCGTTGCATCAGGATTGTACGGCGGTGTCACATTGTCATGAGGCAATGCCATAGATGTTGTTGGTAGTTCTTGTTGGAGATGTATTCTATTTCTAAACACAGCATCCGTGACGCAATGCCATTCTATGCCGTCGGATTGTTCTATTCTCCCCTGCTACACCCTCTGCCGGATAGATTAACATCCATCAGGCCACGAAAACAGAACGGAGACATACCATGACCATCGTCATCGATTATGTGGAGGAAACATGGAGGTACATGGAGATTAAAATGCGGATATTGTGGGGATTCAGCGGGACTCGGACGGTTAGAATGTCGGTTCATTGACGAAACGACTTTCCCTCTGCATATCATACGTTCGGTTGAAAGGCCAAGGCTTGCCAATTGCTGGTATGGATTGGCTTGGTCGCTATTATCATCTGGTTTTTGTACTGATGTTTTTTGACTGCTACCATACATGACGAACGATTGCACGACATGACTCGGTTGATTCCATTCTCGACTCAAGTAACTACGCGCTGAGCGATTGAATGCTGGTCTTGAGCGTATTAGCTGACTGGGCCAGTTCCCGGTCCTCCTCTTCACTCAACAAGAGCTTCAGCGCTGGATGCGCTCCGCTCCGGTTGACTTTCATCGGAATACTCAATGCCACGTCGTCCACGCCACCGTATGAGCCCACAGTAGACACAGTCAGAAGGGTGTTCTCATCTCTGAGAATAGCCTCGACGATCTGCACCAAACCCGACGCAATCCCGTAGTCCGTCACCCCCTTCATCTTGATGATGTTGTAGGCCGCACGCCGGGTCTCGTCAAAGCAATCCTCCCTCAGCTGTGCGAGATCCACGTACGATCCTGCCTGGAGACAGTACTCGGCCAGGCCGACACCGGAAATATTCGAATGCGACCACACGGGGAGTTCGGTATCGCCGTGCTCACCGATGATGTCCGCGTGGATGTTTGCCGGGTCGATGCCCAACTTCTTCCCCAGCGCGTACCGCAGACGGGCCGTGTCAAGCACGGTTCCGGAGCCGATGACCTGTGACCGAGGAAGACTCGATACCTTGTACGCGACGTAGGTCAGGACATCGACCGGGTTCGCGGCCATGAGGACGATGGTGTCCGGGGCGTATTTCACCAATTGCGGGACGGTCTGCCGAACGATGTCCGCATTGACGCGGGCCAGGTCCATGCGCGTCTGGCCGGGTTTCTGGTTGTGGCCTGCAGTGAAGATGATTATGGCTGCTTCGCTGCAGTCCGGATAGTCGCCCAGTCTGATCCGGGTCTGGTGAGAGAGGGGCACGGCGTGATTCAGGTCCATGACTTCGCCTTCGGCTTTTTTCTTGTCGATGTCGATGAGGACGATCTCCGCTGCGAGGCCGCTGAGCAGCAAGGCGTAGGCTGTCGTGGCTCCGACGTGGCCGGCGCCGACGACTATGATCTTGACGGGCTGTTTGGTGCATTCATGTCAGTCTGCTTCCAAAGAGGGTTAACAACACACTTCGTTAGGGGTACTAACCATCAGGTCGCCGCGGACGATGGGCCTCTTGGAGGTCTGCTTCGGAGAGGTTGTGGCCGGCATTTTTGAGTCGATATGACTAGAGTGCTTGTTCTTTCGTAGGATGATATGTATATGTATCTGGCTATTCAGACGACGTCTACATCGACGACTTTATATGCAGCTCACCAGGTCCAGACATTCGATGATGCTATCCCTTCACCAGAACAAAAACAACCACCAGCGTGTCTAAGTGATCATAACTACGTCGTGCCCAATTCAGGACCCTAGGCCTCGTCCAGGATCAACAGCCTGACTATGTCTCGTGGGGATGGTTGACTGAGGCCAGGCTGTTTACCCCACAGTTAGAAGGGGTCGGATGGCTACAACGAATGGCTGCCGTTAGCTCAACAGCATCAGGTGCCAATATAATTCCTGGTGTTGTATATACATGGTTGAGGCAAACAGGATTCTCGCGGTGGCATGATTGTTGGACCAGCTCGGTCTTAGGGCTTGGGGAACAGAAACTCCAAACTCAATGACGTCCTCCAACGCTCTCCACCGCAGACAAACAAGAATGTTATGCAGAATGGAGCAAGGAAACAATATTCGGCGCATCAGACAATAATAGCATGGGATCCATGATGTCACAATGGTCCCCTGACAAGAGTCTCTATCCGTAGCCTACATGGGCAGTAGGTATATTAACCATACTGTGATTCGCAAGATTGGATTCCTACAACACCCAAGAAAACAAACCTCACTCATAAACAACTAAAATGACCACCGTCGGAAGCTACCTCGCGGAAAGGCTCTCTCAAATCGGCATCGAGCGCCACTTCGTCGTCCCAGGCGACTACAACCTCCTCCTCCTCGACAAACTCCAACAGCACCCCAAACTCGACGAAATCAACTGCACAAATGAACTAAACTGCTCCATGGCTGCAGAAGGCTATGCTCGCGCAAAAGGCGTAGCCGCCTGCGTCGTGACGTTCAGCGTCGGCGCATTCTCCGCATTCAACGGCATCGGCAGCGCATACGGCGAGAATCTCCCTGTCATCCTCATCTCCGGTTCCCCTAATACCAACGATCTTGGGTCATCGCATCTGCTGCACCATACGCTCGGTACGCATAATTTTGACTATCAGCTTGAGATGGCGAAAAATATCACCTGCTGTGCTGTTGCGATTCGCCGTGCCTCGGATGCGCCGCGGTTGATTGACGAGGCTATTCGCAATGCGCTTAGGGCGCGGAAACCAGCGTATATCGAGATCCCTACGAACCTCGCGGGTCAGCCGTGTTCCCTGCCCGGGCCGGCGTCCGGGATTCTCAAGCCGGATACGAGTGATATTGATACTCTTGCGGAAGCGCTGAAGGCAGCCAACGATTTCCTCTCTACCCGGAACAAGGTGTCCTTGCTGGTTGGCCCTACGGTCCGCGCAGCAGGCGCTGAACATGCCGTGATCCATCTTGCTCAAGCCCTGGGGTGCGCGGTGGCCGTGTTACCCAGTGCCAAATCGTTCTTCCCGGAGACACATCCGCAGTTCGTGGGTGTATACTGGGGCGAAGTGAGCACGAAGGGCGCGAATGCTATCGTCGACTGGTCCGATACCCTTGTTTGCGTGGGGACAGTTTACACCGACTACAGCACCGTTGGATGGACGGGGCTACCCGGAGCTGCCAGTCTGACCATTGACTTGGACCATGTCAGTTTCCCTGGATCCGATTACAACCAGATCCATATGCTGGAGTTCGTGGCAGGACTGGCGAAGCTGGTGAAGAAGAACCCCCTGACGCTCGTCGAATATAACCGTCTGCAGCCAGACCCCCTCGTTCACACGCCATCTCCGCCGGATCAACGACTGAGCCGGCGAGAAATGCAGTACCAGATCAGCCAGTTCCTGACGCGCGACACGACGGTCGTTGTGGACACGGGCGACTCGTGGTTCAACGGGATGCAGATGAACCTTCCGGACGGAGCGAGATTCGAGGTCGAGATGCAATGGGGACACATCGGATGGTCCATTCCAGCGGCGCTGGGTCTGGCCGCCGCAAACCCCGAGCGACAGATAGTCGTCATGGTAGGCGATGGATCGTTCCAGATGACGGGCCACGAGGTGTCAAATATGACTCGATTGGGGCTACCGATTATCATCTTCCTGATCAACAACGACGGCTACACGATCGAAGTCGAGATCCACGATGGCATCTACAACAACATCAAGAACTGGGATTACGGCGCGTTCGTCGAGTCGTTCAATGCCAAGGAGGGACATGGGAAGGGGTATCGTGTCACCACGGCGGGGGAGATGCATAGGGCCATTGAGGCGGCGAAGAAGAATAAACAGGGGCCGACGCTGATCGAGTGTGATATTGATCGCGATGATTGCAGTAAGGAGTTGATCAGTTGGGGACATTATGTGGCTGCTGCGAATGGCAAGCCTCCTGTTGCCAGGTGAATTATTTACTTAGGGTATAGACTGGATCATATGACATGAATGCGTTTCCATTCAAGAGCTGAGGTGTATTCTCCCTTTTGCCGTATCTATATGAGATCCAGAGTTACTAGCCAGTACATCAGAATATGGAAAATATGCACGCTGCTCTCTCCAAAGTAGACCAGCCTCAGCTTCCAACACAGACATGTCACCACCAAACGGGCTGAACCACATTCCCCAACTGTGATTTCCGTCTGCTGCAGGATTGCAATTGCTTCAACATCGGGCCAACCATGCAGGATCATACGCAGGAGGTAAACTGCAGCACCACGAACGGGCTGCAGCTGTGTAACGTCGTGTCCCTGGAAAGTGGGTTGAGATGTGATTTGAAGTGGCAGGTTTGAGACTGACATGAACAATTGGACGCGACTTGAAGGGATTGCTGCCAGTCATTCTAACCATATGGGACTGGACTGCAGTCTACCCACCCTATATGTGTGGGTGAAAGCACTATTCACACATTGACAACGAACTTGCTACCACTCACGCCACCCTCATCAACCTCCCCAAAGCCGGCTGGATCGCCTCGCGGTTAAAAGGGCAGCTAATGTGCTTGCTCCATCGACTTACGGAAGTGATGCAGCCTCCTTGAACATCATTACGAAAGTTTTCTTCGCAACCATGTAGGCCGGAACGGTGGAGTCCCCTGGAAACGCGCCGGTCTGCGGCTCCATGCCGGAAAGGCTGAGGACCTCGTCGCTGACGGCGTGGATGACACCAGCGGCATCGATACCAGGGACAGCGCGCCACACCTGGATCATGATGCCAAAAGCACGGTTCTTGCAGTTCAGGCTGTTCAGGCCGACAGCTTTGGTGCAGATGGAGATCTCATTGGGGCCCGGGGGGTTATTACTATATCCTACTTCTAACCCCCCATATTCTACATTACTTTCTTGATTTGCTAAAGGAAACAACTTCCCATCTGAACGATGACAAGAGAAAGAGCAAAAATAAAAACATAAAAACCAAAAAAACATGCAACAGCCGGGATTCGCTGGTGGTCACCCACCCAACTACTAACCGGCCGGCGTGTGGCTTAAGTACGGCTGAGCGGACGGGAAGCCCTGTTTTCCACACCCTGTGGTCGCATGTACTTTTCCTTTAACTGAAATGGGCTATATGGGACTGCAAAAGAGGCGGAAGTGTCAGTGCTGACGAAATGATGGTGGATGAGGGTATCAAGAGGGCCATTGACATAAAGTATTTATCGCCACTTTATTATGGCCAATCGCTTCTTCTCGGTCCGTTCAACATTAGCTATGCAGCAAATCCATGGAAGCGCATATCCAGAGAATGGGATCTTCAAGCCGAGACGATTGCCGGCAAAGATCATCAGAGGGCACCTGTTAGTCGGAGAGTCGTTATAGTTTTGATGCTCTTGTTCCGCTTGGTCCTCGTCATTTGCCGAGAGAGCGGTGGGATTTGTTTCTCACTAAGATCATGCGCAATGCGGACGAAGCGAAGGTGATGCGAAGGATACGTCAAAGTTCAGTGAGTTACTACGGAGCTGACTCCGGCTAACGCGCGTCGAGTAATAGCATTATAGAAGATATTCTAGCGGACCGGTTCAATGCACACAGTGCTAGTTGCAGGAACGCCCCATTATCACGCATAACGCGAACGCTAAATCAATGCCGTAAAACTAAGCAGCCTCTTTCATAGAACGCGTAAATGTTTAACACCTCCTGACTCTACCCCACAGGGCCGTCTCTTTGCTGTTTTTTGCGTCTGTAAAATTGGCTGAGATCTCAAAGCAGAGCGGTGAAAGTCAATGATCAACGCCCGTCCAAGCTCTTCATTCCAAAGGATATTATCACGCCGAAGATCTTTGTGGATGATTCCCAGGGCTTTTATTTCCTTCTTCGATCTGCGAATCTCCTGGCAAAGCCATGGCTCTAGCTCCATCATTGCTGTGCTTTCGCCCCCCCAGCCCATAACTAGCATGTGACGAATTTCGCCAGCTCCATGAAGAAAATAAATCTTCGCTAAATCGATTGTTCCAAGGAATACAGGCACAGCAGACCCTTGCGCCTTCCGCAGAACTTGGTATACTTGCGCTTCGCGCGAGACTTCTTTCCACAGCCCTGACGTGGTTCCTTTACCGATGACGGTATAGCCATATGTAGCACAAGTAAGTTTGAACGGGGCACCGTATGCTCCACAACTTCCAAGGGGTATGCATCGGTCAATGTTTTCGTCCAATTGTGCTTTTAGTGAATCCACTAAACCTTCCGAGGTAGTGGGATGTTGGAGGTCATTATTACTCTGGCGATGGAGCATCACGTTGGGGCAACAGTCGTCTAGGATACCTCCAGTCTGCAGCCCGAGTAAACATCGCTGCGTGCAAAATTGCGCATCGCGACGTCGGGACTGATTGCCTTGATTGTTATTGGCCTCGCGTTGACGGGCCGCTGCTTGGGCAGAGGGTGAGGATGAGGATGTGACTTGGCTGAAATTCCGCTTCCGCCCCGTTGCGTGGTTTGTATCAGAGCCGGATGAATCTGGTGACTGCGAGCGGCGTTGCGCCCCCGGAGGTGCACAGCTTGCTTGGGACCTTGTGGCCACTCGACGGCCGCCTGCTGTTGGCGAATCTGGAGGAGACGATGGCAGTTCATATAGTGAACCTAATTCCGGGCTTGGGAATTCCAGGGTTGTGCTATCAGAGTGAGGAATGGCATGCTGCTGCTGCCGTTCTGCTTCGGGAATCTGAGAGTAAGTGTGGTCAAAACTGGTCGTCCAAATTTTAAGCTTGTTTCGTATAGAATTTAGCCATTCCTGGCTACGCTGAGATGAGCGGAAGGCCAATAAACATAGACATAGTGTTCTGGCAACAGAAGTCCTCAATAACTGAGAATTATAGTCAACTTCTGGATCCACTTCGCTGTTAGGATCACAGAAGAAGTAGTAAAGCGTGCTGGGATTGTCCTGCGGAACACGGAGTAGGACACGCGCAATCCCATTTGTCACATAGGAATATTCAAGTCTGTCTTGGATCATTACATGATATTCCTGGACAATAGCAGAGCAGGTAAGTCGTTCTGCATTATACCTTAACTTCGCTTCCTGGTTGGTTGGTATTTTGTTTGATTTGACCATATCCTTCCATAAGTCCATTGGTCGGAGCCCCATACGAAGGGTTGTGACAGGAAGCTTGTGAGGTGGTTTATACTCGACAGTCGTGAGGAGACTGGTAGTGTTGCCATCGACACGATGGATGCAGAACTGGTCAGGTCTTGGCTGGTGTATACTTGATGGTTGGCTCGTATCCATTTCAATAGGTTCGTTCTTGTTCAAGGAATTCGTATGATTGCTGAACTGGATTCCATCGCCGAGACTGAACTCGTCACGAGCAGCGGGTAGTTTGCACAACTCGGTAATGATGTCACGAACATGGTCTTCCACGGCAAGCCGCTCATAGCGCTCGAGTTCTTGCTCGCTGCTAAGTGGTGTGTTAAGTCGTCGGCGTAGTCCTTCTAATTCAAGCAAAGGTGGAAAGAGTCGTGGCGTGTCCCCTGATTCCACAGTAAAATACCTGCAGACCGACCTATACAGTTCT
Organism: Monascus purpureus; assembly: GCA_025999795.1. Lineage (NCBI taxonomy): Eukaryota > Fungi > Ascomycota > Eurotiomycetes > Eurotiales > Aspergillaceae > Monascus > Monascus purpureus. The sequence goes on from AP025348.1 coordinate 203,404, forward strand.
GATAGTTGTGTTGAGCAGTCGTTCCAATACTCCAAGCGTGTCGGGCAGTATTTGCCGGTGGGAAGTGGTATTCTCCCGCTAGTCGAGCGAGATGGTGTTTCGACTCTCAGCGTTCGGGAGAGCAAGTTGTGGGAATAGCGCATGAGTTCCATGAAAGTTGTCTGTCGGGTGCGCTCTTCAGCTTGCTCGCGTCTCTCCTCTGCCTGCTCGCGTCTCTCCTCTGCCTGCTTCCATCTCTCCTCTTCCTGCTTCTGTCTCTCCTCTGCCTGCTTCTGTCTCTCCTCTGCCTGCTTCTGTCTCTCCTCTGCCTGCTTCTGTCTCTCCTCTGCCTGCTTCTGTCTCTCCTCTGCCTGTTTCCGTCTCTCCTCTGCCTGCAGGAAGAGACTTTTGTAATCCGGGGTGCTATTGTCGGCCATCGATTTGTTGGAAAGGGGAAGCAATAGCTTGAGATAACTGGGACGGTCCCTACCAGTGCTCGATCCAGAAGGAAGGACAGGCGTCAGATTACGATGGGTGTCAGATCACGATGGGTGCCAGATCACGATGGGCGTCAAGGAAGGAACGACGGGCATCAAGGAAGGAACGACGGGCGTCAAGGAAGGAACGACGAGCGTCAAGGAAGGAACGACGAGCATCAAGGAAGGAAGGACGGGCGTCAGGGAAGGAAGGGCGTCAGCCGCTTGTCCTGTGTTGTGTCGGAACATACTGCCCTCCGTTACCGCCTGCCAATATGCTCCGACAGGCTGATGCAGCGATCAGTGTTCGTTACTGCTTATGCTAAAATTAAGCTCGCTTGTCTTATTGGCGTTAGGCCTAGGCGCATCTCTGTGTGTTGACTAACAACATACTAAGTAGTTAACTAGAGACAGGACACGGACGCTGACTCGAAAGCTGCTAAAACTTTAGACAGCTTTAAAGCCCATTCTGCTGCATAAGAACTTCCTACTGATACCGCGTTGCCGTTATTGGCCATTTCGCCTGGCGTGTCCGCCTCACTAGCCGATCGACTAGCAGGGGTTCGTAACAGTCGACGGTGTGATGAGCACAAAAGCAATATGGGCACTTTGGACCGTACACAGGGAGAAATGAGAGAGTAGATCAGGCGGAACACCCAGTTGCTTTGCCTAAAGCTGTTCATCTTTCTGTTTCCTGTTAGTTTTCACACAATTATCTTGAGCTCGCTGTCAAACCATGATACTCTTCAAACTACGTTCCTGGCTTTATGCCATTTGGTCTTCTACAACCCAAGAGTCAAAGGTGGGCTTGGTTGTTCCCTTCGTCTCTCCTTGCTAAGCCATTCTGAGACATCATGAGATTACAGCTTCAGGATCCCCAGACACAACTCCTTCGAAACGAAGCAGGTCTCGACTCATCCTCGGATTCTCGTTGTCCTCGATTCGACGGACAGTGTCCCATTGCTGATTCTCAATCGGATAAGAAGGAGCAAGTGAATATGTCTAGACAATCCTACAACCCTCAGTCATCTGCATTTCTTCATGACCCTTATGTTGGTCTTCCAATAATTGGGACTGGCATGACTGGGATTATTTTCCAACTAGGAGCAGACCGCGCTGTTAAGAAAGCTAAGCAATACGAGCCTCAGCCCCTCCAGGACCGCGAGGATACGGAATATGTCAACGGAATGAACCAGCAAATTCTGGAAAATGAGATCCAAGTCTTTGAACGTCTGGGCAGGTATAAAGGGATCATCTCATGCTTTCGTACATCCCAGTACGGGATTGAGCTAGCCCTTGCACAAGGAGATCTTGAATCCTACCTAGAAACCTACCCGGAGCGTGAGGACTCTTTAAAGATTGCCTGGATGTCAAGTCTTATTGAGACATTCTCTTATGTTCACTCCTGCAAGATATTTGTGGATGCTATTGCTCTCCGCAATATCTTGATCATGGACGAACAGCTCAAACTTGCGGATTTTGGCCAGTCCATTCTATTACCCCTCGATATTGATATCACTTCTGCCAAGGAAAATGATATGAATGCCCAGATTGAGATACTTCATCTTGGCTGGATCCTATACTCAATTTCATCCTGGCATGTTCATAAATATCATTTCTTCGGCCCCGAGAACCCTGATCTCTGTTGGCCTGATGCTGACTCACTCCCAAATGTTGATGATGTTTTATTTGGAAGAATAATTAGGAAGTGTTGGCGCGGTGAATATGCAAGTATGGATCAGTGGAAAGAAGAGGCTCACCAATTTCTTACTAGCTATGAGACAAAGTAGCTAGACTACATAGCCTCAAGGTTTCACAATTGTTTCGAAGACCGTTATATTGCCAGGATATCTTTAAAACTCAGAGACAGTTACAGAGATTCTCACTTCGTCTGTCGCAAGGGCGGCAGAACAGAATTGCAGGCACCGGCTAACACACTACAGTGTGTGGGAGAGTGGACTCTTGTGGACATGGTAGATACTGTGCATAGAGAACAAAGTACGCCAGTCTGCTGTCCGATGGAAACAGAAAGGAAATATGTGTTCACTTAGTAGTCATGATCTCCATTAGCTAGATAGGGACCGACTCCGCCGACCCCTTTATTGTTGTGGAATATGCATGTAGCTCAGGGAAGAAGGGCAGAATGAAGCTGTATCGACTACACGCACGTAGCCTACTAAGGAACGGATGATATTCTGTTCTATCTCTATGTCTCTTTTCTCTCTACATATAATCAGGGGCTCTGTCACGGCGCTGCTGCGGATACTAGTTGGCTGTATAACCAACGTTCTCCTCTGTGCTCGCTGCAAGGCTCGGAGTTCCTGTATATATAAAGTCTCCGTTTCTCGTTGTATATCCGATGTTGTTCTACCTGCACTTCCTTCTTCCTAACGGGATTTTGAAGCTCGCTCAGCTCGTCAGCGAGACATTGCATCTGTCGATCAAGATCAAGGATGTCCGGTCGCTCCTGAAACTCGAACTCTGCCTTGGCGGGGAGCGACTGCCAAAGCTGTGGGTGTCGGTGCATTCCCATTTCTTCAGTCTATAAGATGAAGTCTTGGTGAGGAAGAAATCCCTTATAACATGCTGCTAGAACACGAGCTTCAAGATCACCAGCATCATCACCATGACTTGAACTCAAGCCCGTCTTCTTCCGTGACAGTTCTCGACGAGCTGTACATTCGTGCACCTCCCCAGTCTCGCTGATGTAAAACAGTATACATTGTTTCAGGTGTAGGATATTCCCCCAGCCGACCTCGTGTATTTTTGCTCACAGATTCCATGAATCCTTTGTAAGTCCGTGCATCGGGTGGATATGAGGCTTTGGGATGTAGCTCAAGAAAGCTAGATTCCGTGAGTAGTACACTCGCCTAGAAAGAGGAGGTTTTCTCACTCGTCAAAAAGGCTTAAAGTCTTATCATACCCGTCCTCTGTCCGACCAGTCCTTTGGGCTTTCGTTCTGAGTTGTCATGGTCGTCGAGGTTGACTTGCTGATAGACTTTTGAGCGTACTCGTTTCACCGCCATACTAGCAGTATACCTCACTGCACAGAGAGAAGAGCGCAGATGTGGAGGATAGGAGATACAGATTCTGACAGGTGAAAAATGAGAATCAGTCTTATACCCGGTCAGCACGTCCCGTAGCGCAGCACATTTTAGGTCCGCTCAGGACGCTGACAGCGCCCCCGAATCGACCTGAAGATGGCTGAATAAAGCAGCGACGGCCAATCTGGGGCGTTCGGTGGCCACCGACATACATCTTCTGTTGCATGTTTCTGCCGATTTGATCCGTGAAGTACAGAGAGTGTGGCCTGGTGAAATGGAATGAATGGGCTACAAACCCCACTTACGGGATTTTGGAGAAGTTTGCGCCGTTGCGGGCTAAGTGCTATCGATTCCCTCCGTCCTTCTATTCCACAGCGTAGGCCCATTATGCTCCTGTAACGAGACCAGAAGTCCGTCCAGCTGCTCCTTGTTCTGCGTTAATCCGTGCCCGAAGTTGCGGCCCTGTCCTTGCCACTGTCTGGAGTAGGACAGAGTGTACACCGCACAGCAGTGTGGCACATATTGCCAATAATCACGATCCGAAGAGCCATGACCAGTCAACGGACAATGATTCCTCTGGAGAGAAACGGCCCAGGCCGGCCTGGGCCAGTCAACAGACTCCGCGGATCCTCTGGCATCTGTTCGTCCGGTTCTCTTCTCAAGAGCCGGGCGTGCGACTGAGACAACCTGCACGTACGTGCCATCGGACTGATAGCACGCTTGGAATATGGGCGATATTAGACTAATTCTGAATAACAGCAGCAGACGATCAGAGACACACCATATCCCCCCGCACTCGCCGAAGAGTCTCGCTACAATCGGGCAAACAGGAACAGAGCATATCAAAAATAGGACACTGAGGCATTTCCCCCATTTGTCTCTGCACGGCGGAGAGGAGTAAAAGATGGTGCAAGGTACATCCCCATATCCATTTCTGGATGTCCCCGGAACGACTCGATGTAGATCAAGGTACAGGGTATCATCGAGTCCTAGGCCAGCAACAGGGTAGATTTGTGAGTCGAGCCGCACCGGGTCCGGTAGCGATCTGAGCCCAGCAAGACATGCGTAAGCCTCGCCACGAGATCTACAATAACACGCGAACAAGTTACCGAATTACCAAAGATCCCGCTGAATCGGCCGGGCCAGCAAGGAGCGCACCCGATCTTGATCTTGGAGGCAGGACGACTCGCCGCAGTCAACGGGAAGTCTTGCAACGGGATTTGACAGGTATAAATCCAGGGCTTAGGAGACAGCTGTCCTAACCAGCCTCCGGAATATGCAAACTCGTTATATACGAAGCCACGGCCAATCGGGGGGGGTTCCAGTCGATCGAGCTCACAAATGTTACAGAAAATAATGGTTAGTGCGGACCGAAAGAATATCTGCCTGTACCTACTGCCTAGGTACTTTATGCTTATCTCTTCGGCCCTGGCAAGAAAAGAAAAGCCCGGGCCAGACGCAATAGTGCAAATAAGGATGCGGAATTTGCTCGCCTAGCACGACGGCGTCAGCATTTAATTTCCCTCATGCGGCGTCATTCGAGGACCGGCCATGTATCTGGCCGTGCTCTGGTTCCGTGTGGAGCAGACCATGCGATCTACCATCGGAACCTGCGTCTGCTCTGTCGATGCGGTAGAGATCTTCTTCTTCCCTCGCCACGCACGCCAGCTGTAACACAGCCAGCCACCGGCTGCAGGAGGGGTTGGATCGTGGCGACGAGTAATTCGCCGTGCCGGCGCACGATAAGCTTTCTGCGTGCCTGATCCATAGCCAGGGGCGGGTCATTAGTTATGGTGCCTGTGTTGCTGTTGATTATCATTACATATAATAATACTAAACAAGGCGCTGAGCAACGCCGGTTTTCGAATTTTCCCTCTCGACTCGCTTGGTTGCCCTTCTCCGCGAGTGCTTCATGCTTTGCTTATTTACAGGCCGTCGACCCTAGACGACTTCGCTCTCTGAGGCCCGATCAGTCATCGGCATATCACATCGTATCCGAGCCGGCGTATACCATCACAATGCGACCCCCCCAGGCCATCGCGGGCCTCGCTGTCGCCCTTCCGTTTGTGCACGCATTGGCTCCCCGCACGCAGATCGCGGACTCGTACGACTTTGTCATTGTCGGCGGTGGTCAAGCGGGCCTGGTCCTCGGCGGGAGACTCTCGGAAGACAGGAATCACACTGTGCTCGTGCTGGAGGCCGGAGACACTGGCGATGCGTATCGACAGCGTATAGGTGCGGATTCTTTCCAGTTGGGAGAAAGCAGAGACGCTGTACTAACACCCCGAAGATACCCCTGCATACTCCTACTTTGATTCCCTCTGGACTACGCCGCTGAACTGGGCCTTCAATACCGTTCCTCAGCCCAATGCGGATAATCGGGAGATTTTCTGGCCCCGGGGCAAGACACTCGGAGGTTCGTGCCTGCTTGCACTGCATCTATAACCGGAGGGAACGGAAGTTGACACAGGGACAGGCAGTTCTGCTATCAATGGGCTCTATCTGACCCGCCCCGGCGAGGATGAGATCAACGCTTGGAGAGACATGCTGGGAACCATGGACGGTGCCGATCACTGGTCATGGCAGTCGCTGTACGCTGCCATGAAGAAGAGCGAGACGTTTACCCCTCCCATTGATTCTGTCATCCAAGAGGCGGGTATCACCTGGGATGCCTCGACGCATGGCACCTCGGGCCCGATTCATGCCTCGTACCCTGGGTAGTACGTGGATTCTTTCTCCCTCCTCCGTGCCACACAGCTAACCGATGCCCAGCACATTCCCCCAAGTCGGCCAATGGTCCGCCTCGTTGCAGAATATGGGAATCCCCGTCTCCGACCAGATGTACGGCGGCCAGAACTGGGGCGCCGAAGTCTCAACATCCAGCATCAACCCTACCAACTGGACGAGATCATACAGCAAGACGGGCTACCTCGATCCACTGCCGGACAATGGAAATTACGACGTCCTGGCAAATGCCTATGTCACTCGCCTTCTTTTTAATAGTTCTTCGCCGGCGGATAACTTGACCGCGGACGCGGTTGAGTACACCCTCGATGGCGGGCAGACAAAGTTGACAGTCGGGGTTAACAAGGAAGTCATTCTCGCCGCTGGCAGCGTGAATAGTCCGTCTATTCTGCTGTACAGCGGTGTTGGGCCCAGGGATGTTTTGTCTGCGGCCGGCGTTGAACTGATCTCGGAACTTCCTGGCGTTGGGCAGCATCTGCAGGATCATCTGGTGAGTTTCTAGGCATTCCATGCAGCGTAAATCCACCATGCCCTAACCTCAATAGCTCGCGACTGTTACCTTCAGCACGAATGACGCTACTGCAGGCTCTATATACTACGACAATGGCCCGGACAAGGTATGTGTGCCATCCGGATCAAGCCGGCCGGTTCTAACGAACGCAGAACAACACTCTCTACCTCTCCTACATCGACTCGGCCATCGCGTACGTCAACTCGACAGGGATGTACGGCACCGGTCTCCAACAGCTTCAGCGCAGCATCCTCTCCAACGTCAACCAGTACGCACCCAAGACGACGTACGACTCGGGCGTCATCGCCGGCTACCACGCCATCTACAACACGACCGCAACCAGCATCTGGGACAGCCCGATCGGGCAGATTGAGCTGCTGTTCATGAACAGCGACTCGAACGGCGACATCGGCATCACCGCCGCCCTGCAGCATCCCTACAGCCACGGGCGGATTTACATCAACTCGTCCAATCCACTGGACTACCCTGTGATCGACCCGAACTATCTCTCGAACCCAGCCGGTACGTTTCCGCCACGCTCCTACTGACACAGAACAACGACCATCCACTAATGCAAGCGAGAACAGACCTCGAAATCCTCCGCGACGGCCTCAAACTCGCCCGCCGCCTCGGCCAGACGTCCCCCCTAAAAGATAGCCTCACGGCCGAAACCTCCCCAGGTCCCTCCGTCCAATCCGATGATGACTGGGACACCTGGATCGCCTCACAAGCGAGCACGGAATTCCACCCCTCCTCTTCCTGCGCCATGCTCCCCCGCGAACAGGGCGGCGTGGTCGACGCAAACCTCCGCGTCTACGGCCTTGCAAACGTCCGCGTCGCAGACGCAAGCGTCCCACCCATTGCGTTGTCGACGCATCTGATGGCGTCGACGTACGGACTGGCTGAGCAGGCCAGTGATATTATTCGGGCGTTTTATAACGCGGCGCCGGCCATGGGGTCGAGTTTTAGTAGTCACAGCTCGACGAGCGAGAATGGTACCAATTCTACTTCTGCTGCCGCTTCGTCTTCGGTGGTGGTGAGGAATAGTACTAGTTCCGGGACGCAGTTACGGCATGGCTCTAGTGGGAGGGTTTATTCATCGTTGCATGGGTTCTGGGTGTCTTTTGCTTTGCTGGGCTTGTTCGGGTTGGTACTTTGATGGGATGGATTGATGTCTTATGATAATGTGATACCTCTTTTGGACTGTTCCGGGTATATAGATTAGTCTCTCTCAATTTTAATGCCTGCATACATATCTGCACAGCCGGGTGCATGGAATCGAGACGGTAAATAGAAATCCATGCTTCAATCAAGCCAGGCTCCTCGACAACAACCACCCATCATACTGCAACCTCTGAAAAACACCATCAGGATCATATTTCTGTGCAATCTCCTTCAGCTTCTTCACATTCTCCGCACCATAGCTAGCCAGCGGATCCTGGTCGCGCGATGCATAGTTGGAGTAGACAAACGGGAGATATGTTCCGTTTCGTTTGGCGACGTTCTCTGCCTCTTCGATCACGGCACGACATGCTTCTCGCATGATCGGCTCGTCGGAGGGATCGGACCAGTCGGCCATGAGGAGGAGCCCTGTTCACGTTAGAGCATGGTCATATATGAGGAGAAGGAGGTGAGTGATGTCCTACACTGATGGTTCTGTGCGTTTAGACCCAACGGCGTCCCTCCCTTTGCATTACAGGCGTCCATCGTGCTCGTGGACAGCGGTTGGATCACCATTGTCAGAAGAGCCCCGGGAACCTCTTTTATTGCCTCCACCTGTTTCAGTCGACATTGCTCGGCAGCTTGGTAGACTTCCAGGTCTGGAAGACTGGACATTGTTCTCATCTCATGGCTTCGCATGTCAATTAGCCGGCCACCCAACCAATACCGGAATGGACATACCACTTCGGATTCACAGGATTCAAGCTCGCAAATCCCTGTACAACGTCATAGACAGATCGGCAGCCAGGCGGCACCAGACGAGCCAGGAAGGGGACGTCGTGGAAACACTGGAAAACGGGCGGGTTGTCCATGGGTGCGCAGTAGAAGAATACGACAACGGTGGCCTCGTTGACGGATTGGAACACCAGACTGGCCTTTTTGTCTGTTTCTGAGGCTTCGTGGTATTTCATCAGTGCATCTAGGAGTCGTCCGTTTACGTCGGGTGAGTAGACGCGTCCTTCGGCCCAGACTTTGCTGGAGACGGTGGCCATTTTGGCTTTGGTTACGATGCCTGTGGAATTGTCAGATTGGGGTTGCTTATTAGCTATCTGGGGAAGTGGTTTGCACCAAAATTCGGCCCTCCTCCCTTCAAGGCCCAGAATAAGTCGGAGTTGGTGACGCGGTTGGCTTTGACCATAGTGGAATCGGCGAGGACCACCTGGATAGAGTCAGCGCACAAGCACCACGTTGTCAGGCATGTTTCTTCTTACTTCATATTCCTCAACTCCCATACAACTAAGGCCATGCTCGCTATTCTGGAACGACAGCCCTCCTCCGAGAAGCAGGCCACCAACACCGACAGTTGGCACCCGTCCTCCCGTCACGGTAACCCCATACTGCTCCTCCAGTCCTTTGTATACGTCCAACCACCTCAGCCCCAGACCGATATCCGCCGTCTTCCCATCCTTGGAGAGAGTGAGATCCGTCAATTTACTCATGCTAATGACGACGCCGCCTTCATTGCTCGTGAAGCCGGGATTCTGCAGATGTCCTCCGCTCCGGATGGAGAACTGGACGTTGAGGAATCGGCATAGGGCTAGGACCTTGGCAACGCCGGCGGCGCTCGAGGGCGTCACGATTGCATGCGGGGAAAGGTAGCAGTTTGTCGACCTGTCGTTTGGTTAGAGCATGCCTGCCATGGGTGGGTATTATTATTGTTATACTCACCAGGGGGACTTCCGGAGAGTTTCATACGCCGCTGTCTCGCTGGTGGCTGCATCATCACCGAAGACAAGCGGGAAGATTTTGTCGACGATCCGAGTACGGGTATTATTCCTGTCAGCCGGCGACAGGGCAGTAAAGTCCGTCAGGATCGAACGGATCTCCTGCGATGCAGCCGCCGGGAGGTCTAAAATGGCAAGGAGGTTCTCAGTGTCCATACGGAGTTTTGTTTTTTTTGGTCTCCCACTCTTTTCAGGTACAAGACCCCCTCGCTAATAAAAGGAACAGCACAGGGCAACAGGGACTCCGAGGGCCCCGGCACGCGCAGACAAACAGACGGTCGATGTTACATTAACATGAACCCTGCGGGCCACTTCATTCCTTAGCTAGTTATGTCGCGCAGTGGATGTCAACCTTCCAATCGTGTGGACTGGCGTTAATTATCCCTCATGGACGATGGAGACAGATCGGCGGAGGATTCCAATCGGGCTGCGGAAAGGAAAAAACTAGAGGGGCTTTTAGTATTAGTATGAAACCAGCGCACACATTCCTTTTCCAGTAAGTTGCTGCCACCCGTGCCACAGGGCAGGCAATGAATATAAGGGTTTCCGGGGAAGGGTCCTGGACCCTTTTGCCATGTGCATGTTGGCCGCTTTTCCCTTCACTTTTGGCTGGTCTGACCCATGACTATGGAGCGAATGGACGTCTTAGAGCGGCGTCTTGAGCCGCGACACGAGGGAACTCCTGCCATGGTGACTACTGTTAGGGCTGTAGTGTCGGTGGTGGGACTGCTGTCGATACTCGTTTGCTGCTCCCGAGTATGTTTCCTTGGTTTTATGGCTCTTGTTAAGGAGCCTGGCTAATCAGAATACAGCTGTATCTGCGCAAGTTTGTCCTTCGCTCCTTCGGACTGGATGATTACCTGGTCATCGTTGCCCTTGTATGTGCCCTACCTCCCCCGGATAACCATGACGGACGCGGCTCACTAGGACGGACAGATCCTGGTAATAGGCTTCGCAGTCCTATCCATTATCATCACATTCTACGGCATCGGACAGCACCAGGATACCGTTGCGCCGGAAGACTTTCCTACTATGCAAAAGGTGCGTCTCCACCGGATAACCATCTGCGGCCGCGCTGATGTGAAGAGAACCGACAGATCGTCTACGCCTCACTATGCACATACCTATTCGTCGCCACAGCAGTGAAACTGAGCCTGACCGTTTTTATCATGCGAATATTTCCCCAGCGATACGTCCAGCACATTGGCATGGGGATCATTGCGTTCCTCGCCGTGTTCACCATCTCGGGCGAGTTCGCGCTCATATTCCAGTGCACTCCCATCCAGGCAGCCTACGATAAAAGCATGGAGCATTATAAGTGTTTTTCGCAAGACACACTCTTCGGGATTAATATGTATCAGGGCGTGCTCATGTTCCTGGTCGACGTTGTGATTATTATCCTTCCCATGCCGAGTATCTGGCAGCTGCAGATGCCTACTCGGAAGCGGATTCTGATTGTGTCGATGTTTTGTCCTGGTGGGCTATCATTCTACCTGAGACAACGCAATAGGGCATCCTAGCTGACTGAAACTAGGAGGCCTGGCATGCATCGCAGCCCTAATTCGACTCCCGACGCTGGTCTACCAAAAGGATCCCTCGGATTACACCTGTGAGCCCAGTCTTAATATCCCCGTGGACTACAGCACACTAACAATCAGCTAGACAAAGCAGCTAAATCTCTAATCTGGATGAACGTCGAATTCAACATCGGCCTCATCATCGGCTCCATACCAACACTATACCGACTCATCCAACAAGCCTCGAGATTCCTCATATCCGGCAGCTGGAGTCGGAGTAGGACTAAAGGAGACGAGAAATCCACTGAGCGCCGGGCACAGGAGTACCCGCTCGACAAGAGAGCACACTGGACGCAGCAGTCGTGGCAGGTGATGCGGCATGATCATATCACTGTTCAGATTGAGGATAATGGGAGCCAGGAGACGATACTTTCTGGGGGGAAGAGGGGGGTGGATTAGCATGGGTTTTGTTATTCGTAGAATTGGATTATTAGCTCTGGTCTTGCCGTTCCTTGGACTGTTCAGATCCGTACAGAAGAGCCTGGTAGTCACATCCAAGCAAGCCGGGCACCTTGTTTTATTCCCATACGCTGAGAATTGCTACGCTCGCAAGTAGACTGCGAGCCGTTACATCCAGATTAGGGAAACGGTGATCGTGTAACCGTAACCGTAGCCCCGGCTATAAATAAGCCTCAGCGGGAAATGCCTGGAAGTTGGAGCCACTAATTAATATATTAAGGTTCAATAACTCTATGAGTATCCAGAATAGTGGAGTGAGTTCATTAACGCTGGGAACCGGTGCTCTACTGCTCGTATGCTACTATGACGCGAATTCCAAATCATCTTTACCAATAGTTCATGATGCTCCTCGGGGACTGGAATGACTACCATTGCCAAAGGGAAAGCAAATCCGAAATCCTGTGCTTTGGTTCCTATATGCCACTCAGGTTAATTAACCCCAACATGAAACAGTATGCAGTCTTCGTATGCATTAATTGGTATACCCAGCCTTGATGTGGCCCACTGCGCGCACTTTTAATCCGGCCGTCGCATTTGAGGCGTGGATGAGTCTTGCTCGGCTCCCGAGCATCTTTTGTCCGTTTGGAGCTGATGTTGAGAAGTTTGTGAGGATGGCAATTCGTCAGGACTCTTCCACTGCGCCGCAACCTTCAGATCAGATACCATGACCTCCTTGTCTTCCCCCGACAGACTCTGCTGAAGATCAGACCGAATACCAGCAAGCCGAACGCTGAAAGCACGCAGTCCCCATGCACCATCAAAGCCACTCTTGGATAGCGTATCTGGTGTCAGCAATTAGTGTCACCCTATTTTTAATAACCTGGTTCAGACTCAGATTCGATATACCGGTGAATCGGACATGGTGGGGGAGGCTTTCTCCCACGTCCAGGCAAGACTTGTTGGAGGAATGCCCCCCCGCCGTTCTAGGACAAAAGGCCCACGTTTCCTGCATTTCAATCAGTTAGTGAGCCGATGTCATCGGCATATCCAAAAGCCCTTTGTCTCATGAAGGACGCCGACGAGGTTGAAATGTGCAGGCAACTTTGGTACACCATTCTTCACAGCAGCAGCGCCACTCTCCGTCTTCTCTTCGGGAGAACAGGAAAGAATCCAGCTCATGATTCAGAGAATGACCTTGGAACGTATTTAGCATGGTGTAATCAACGTTCTGAAGGGGTACCTTCTTATCCTGAGAATCGGATGGATGATAACTTGATTGAAGTGGCCTTTTTTCTTTGGCTAGGAAGCATGATATGGTGAATATGATTGCTTAGTGATTGAGAGAACAGAGCAAGTAGTGTAGTTACTTCTAGGGAGCAGCATCCATGAAGGCCTGGGGTGTACCACTTATCTTTCTTAATATTGAACCATTTTTGGTAGACAATATGATCAGGGCAGAGGATATTTTGGAGTCTCCGTGCTGCATTGGGCCATATCTCTGGAGCGTCCCAGGTTTCTCATAGAGAAACGCAGACTGGTTGCACAAGAACAGCCATAAACCACTCACTCCGAACTTGAAGACAGCATATTTCCTCTCCGCAATACAACCTCGAGAAATCCTCGAAACAACGCCTGCAGACGGATGAAAGATGTGAGAACTACTCATCCTTAAACGAATCCACCCACTCTCTCGACCCCATAATCCTCGCCTGCTTCGAAAAAACCCTCGTAACAAGCAGCTCATGCACCTCCTCCTCCCGATCCAAACAAAGATCGTCCAAAACAAGCACCCGATAATCCAAATCGGCCGCCTGCCGAAGCGTCGACAGCACAACCCCACTAGTCGTCAACCCCGTCAGAACCAACGTCTCTGCATCAAAGCTGCGCAATACGATATCAAGATCCGTTCCATGAAAGGCAGAAACGCGCCGTTTCGTGATGCTCACGTCGCGGCCGTGCACTGGGGCGACGGCGGGATGGATCTCGGTTGATGCGTCGCCTTCCGTGAATGCGCCACTCGTGGATACTCTGGTTGTGATTGTGTTTCGGGGGGATAATTCCGGGTAGCCTGGTCTGAAGGCTGTGGTGATGTAGATGATTTTGAGGCCTGCGTTGCGGGCGGATTGGATAACTGGTGCTAGACGGGTGAGGTAGGGTCTTGTTTTTGTGGGTTCGAGGCGGTCGATGATGCCGTTTTGGATGTCCATGACTAGGAGGACTGTTGTTCCCATTTTTATTTGAATCTGATGCTGATTTTACTGGCCATGTTCAGACGTGCGAAGATGAAATGGGACGTCGAGCGTGGATGTAAAGACAGGCCGGTTCCGTCTGGGTTCTTCGGTTCCCCCGCTGTCTTCGCCGGTACCGGGAATCTTCCATTCTTCTTCAAAGAGAAGAAGCCTCGGGTTTATTTATCCCGAATGGACTGCTCCAAGTCCTCAGATCCCTAATACACTACCCTACTCTCTCACAGTTTCTCAAACCCTATTACCATGGCGCGCTAAGCTGCGTCATACATATATATCTCGATTATCCAACTAGTCTAGGAGTGCACGCAGGAAGGTCATGGAAAAGTATTCTGACGACTGACGACTGACGGCCTGGAAAATATCATACGAATAGAGATCGAAGGCGTTGACCTGTCAGTTGGCCAGATAACAGGCTGCTCGACCCCAGAGCTTGTCCATGACCCGGTCTTTCGTTCTGCATTTTTTGGCTGACGTTGTAGAGGTCCTCCAAGATACCCGCATTGTTTGGCAAGGGAACCTTGTCATTTCTTCATCCACTAATCTTAACCGCGTACACAGCCTTATCACGTTGAAGGACGGTAGGCTGCAGGGTGCAAGGACAGACGGTAATATGTTGGATAATTCGACATCATGGTCGGTTGCTTTTTCCTGACCGCAGCATACCGATAAAGGTATAGCAAGTGTAGCTCATACTTGTTGTTTCAGTAGTTCTCGCGCGGGACTGCTTCCGGCCCCCGGCAGACGATGGAAATATTAACTATGATAGATCCGCCGTGGTCAGCTTCCGGTAGCCTTGCAATGCCTATGGCAAGCTACTGTGCAGTAAGTCCAATAGTGCAAGATTCTGGTATGATGCCCCGAGGTTTCCTTTATTCTTCCTTTTCCATGGAGGAGAGTAAAACGTCCGTTTCGGAAATGCCGCAAGGATGCATAGCTAACCCAAGGAAGTGTCAGTCGTCCTGGACTATGCTTAGAAGTTTCTCCAACCCACAATCGTCAATGTTGCCAGTACCTAGGTACGCGTGCTTTGAATAGACCGTCGAAGACCCTGAAACCAGCGGATTCCGAATAATCCTCCTGTCCGCGGATGAGAATGTGAGAATGCTTGAATATGGACGAAGCAGCTTAACACACAGGTCAATAACAATATCACATTAGGAGGCTATCGCGTTCTGACAACATGTTGGTTCCCAGAGCGTATTCACCATAAATAATAGAAACAGCTAACCTTTTCAGAATGTATGATATCTTACTTGTATCCCAGAAGCCTTTCCCATCCAATCCAGAATACAGCATCGATGCGTAACAGGGCAAAGCGAATCATATCGAGGCTCTTGGAATGCAGTCTAAAGACCGTCCGCGCGTGATCAAGGGCTCTTCTGCATTGTGTATATTCATTGTCTGATGCATTCCGAGTCGAACATGTCGGGTCAGCCATCTCAGAATTCTCCGCTAGATCCTGATGGTCGCGGTGAGCGATAAGAGCCAGAACAAACAGGAGATGCGTAATTAAGGCAAACGACGTTTTACACCCTGTCACTAAATGTGAGATGCAACTTTATCTAAAACGAGGAAAGAATACTAGGCACGTACAAGGTGCCCAAAAGGCCTGGTAATGCGCTGGTCTAAATGTAGACACCAAGTTTATTGCACTTTCTGCTTCAGCCCGTGCTGCATTCTGGATATGACATTTTGCTGCGTTCCATTCTTCCGAATCATCAGTTTTCGTTGTGTCATGAGTTAGGTTGTTAAAGGGCCGCAATAGGGCACGGAAGACAAGTATCTTCACGCACTGGTACGCTATATGAAGAGATGCTGATGAGTCTGAGGATACACTTCGATGCTCTGGCGTCGGCTCAATAGCTAAGCATGGTGGGAGGTTGCTGTGCCAAGTTGCAAGATCCTCCAAAAGCGGACGTGCCATAGAGACAGTTAAGCGGAAATCCTTTGCCAGGGCGGACACTGAACGTAGGGAACTTGTAGCATATCAGCTTCTGTCGCATTTCTGGTGATTTATACTACTTACTAAAGATCTGTTAAGACTTTATCCAAAATGGCGGTTAGTTTTGAGAATTCGAAAGGATATAATTGACCATTATCACCATTTTCCGGGTGAATATCCTCCACGTCCAGCTCCGTGACTAGCCAATTATTCCTTGAAATATGATTTGGGCGACCGAAACTGCAGGCTAGCCACTTGTCAACTGCATAAGTAAGCCAGGATAATCGTCTTCGGGTTCGAATTTCTTCAACGGGTAAATTCCATTGACTGGGATCAAGATGCAATCCGAGCGTTTGTGCTATTGAAACAGCCATTCCTAACAGCACCCACTTGAATGTGCTATCAAGAAGAAATGTGTCTGCGGGTGGCTGCAGGAGAAGAATAAGAATTGCCTGGAGAGACGCTATTGTGGGCTCACTGAGCGCATCGTTCAGCGCTTTCCATGCGACATCAAGTAATACATCCGGTGATGGAGGATTGTATACAAGCTCAATACAAAGGAAATCATCAAATGTCGTAAAAGGCTGCGTGATCAAGTAGATTGCTGCTAGGAGATGCGCCGGCGCCTTCGAAGCAACTGGTGGGCCAGCTTCAGATAGAATAGGAAACTGCCCATTGATGAATCGATAGAACCTCATTTTTCATCAGCACAAAGCGAATAAGCATGTAACCAGTTAGACCACTCACAGGTGAATCAGGCGCTCTCCTATCTCCGGGGGCACGATTTGTGACAGTTCAGCTGCCTCTTCCGTGGCTCCCTGCTTTCTGGTTGACTCTTGGTTGCAAGGACGATTTGATAGCATAAACTGCACTGGTATTTCCGGACCTGAAACATTGCGAATCCTAAGTTTAGAAAAAGCAAACTCGGACCGCTCATTGAATCGATAATGTTGAAGCACGTAAGGGTCCATATCACCCGTCAGCCCACACAACTGATACGGTAGCGACGCATGATAGTCAAGAGAGATCCGACCAGGGGTGGAATTAGATTCTATATGGGAGAGACCCTGCGTCTCGTAAATGCTCAGCATCAGTTCATCCATAATAGCTCTCTCACCCTCACTAGGAACGGAAGAAGGATGCTGCTGTTCAGAGGTATCCATGTCACGGCTATCACCACCAAGCCCCTGTTCCAAATCGACATGGGTTAAAAAGTCGCCCATTCCAGGCGACATAAGAGGAACAGGACTCCCCGTCATTGGCATAAACGCCATATTCCGCTGCACAAGTTCCGATGACAGTCTTGATCTAGGCTCTTGGATCCGCTCTTCATCGCTCGAATTCAATGAGGCAGACGATCTCTGGACATGGGCTGCAGGCTTTTTGCGAACTACCCGGTTCGTGAACTCACAGGGCAGACCGCGAGCACTGCATAGACGGCAGGGTGGAGCAACGTCAATACGACAGGCGGACTTTCGAGATCGGCAAAAGTCGCATGCGCGCTGGCCTTTGCTCATGTATCTCCGAGCGCCGGTGGGTCGTGAGTGAGCATCCGCGTGTGGGCTTATCATTTTTATGGATCCCGCCGTTGGTTGACAGGGAACAAGGAACGAAGAGCAGGGAGATGGCTCGAAAGTCGTTGATTACCCAAATAGGAAACATTACTAAGCAACACGTGGACTGCTGATAAGAGTATAGACTCAGCCAATTAGCATACTGATTGGAATCTGCTGCAGCTGTTCTCAGGGCACAGGGCTTAGGGTAAGGGTCTTTATGACCCCCACGCTTAGACTGACAGTAAACAGTCATCTATGATCAACACATCTCTCCCTCACTTCCTTTGTTTTGGCAATCTCCATATTGATGGGATTTACTGGCTGGGAGTACGGGCGAGTATTTCATGGGCTACAATGCAGAAACCAATTTGGGAACAGAACTAACTTAATAGCATGGCCGTACAAATTCTGTATCTGGTGTGGAAGTGGAAGGCATTTGATGCTGTTCAATCCAGGACTAGCGCGATATGAGACTGCAAGGGTTGCTCAGAAGTCGTCATGTCTATTCATGCCTATACTGCGAGCTTCTGGTTCAACTGGTCCACGAATACGGAGTATACAGATGTCATTTAAAGAAACATCATGCATCCTCATAGCCTGCTCACAGTAGTTAACCCCTTCAATGCCTCCGTCGCCAACTCCACTGCATCCTGCGCCATCCCCATCCCAGCCTGGAATCCGGTCCCTCCAGCTCCATAGTTGTGCACCACCATCTTCCCATTAGATGCCCTCTCCAGCTCGACTCGCGCTCCTCCCTCTCTCGAGGGCCTGAGACCTACCGCAGGTCGAATGATCTGAGTTTCTCCGTTTCTGAGAATCGGAAGCAGATCCCCGGTCCTCTTCAGGATCGACTCCGTCTCTTCCGCCTTGATCCCACTGAACCAGTTGTGTTTCTGCAAATATCCACCCAGGATCACCGTACTATCTGATTTGGGCCGCGGGATAATATATGTTTCGTAGTCTTTTCCGTGACGCATCATGTTGACTTGCACCGACGGCGCTTTGACGAGGATGATCTGCCCTCGCGTGGGATAGCATTTGGCATCTTTGACCCCCGGGAGGGAGATGGCTGCGTTTCCAATGCAGTTGAATACTATCTTTGTATTTTTGGAGAGGAAAGCTTCGTTTAGATGTCCTACTTTGCGACGGATCATCGGTACATTGCCGTAGCGTGGTTGGGATAGGAGGTTCTTCAGGTGTTGGCAGTGAGCGGGCGCGTTGAGCGTGATTGTCGTGAACTTGATGCCGAATGCTACACCTTTTGGTAGTTCGGACGAGGGAATTATAGTAAACTAGAGGAGTATTCCGGTCAGCATGTGCGTATTCTCTCAAGATGGTGCCGGATGAAATCATTTACATCTCGCAGGTATTCAGCAATGCTCTTGATTTTATCTTCGGACGGCATCTCGTCCCAGTATTCGATTGATTGAGTTTTATGCAGATACTCTGCTTCTTCGGACTCCTTTTCGATCAGATCCATCATAGTCGAATATCCCAGTCGGTCCCAACGTAGGGCATTCGGGTCGGATCCTGAGATACCAGAGAAGTTCGCACCGGCCCTGGTCGAGTCAGAACATTGGCTCTCCCAATTACTACTGATCCTCGCCTGTCCACATACCATGGAGATGTGTAATCGATAGATGTATCCCCCGGGAAATTCTCTGCGATTATTGTGACATGTTGTCCGTAGCCGCGCTTGGACAATTCCAGCGCGACATTTAGGCCGATGATTCCAGCCCTAAAACGATTAATTAGCACACATTTAATTGACTGTAGCAGCGGTATTCCCGTCCGTATCTCACCCTAGGACAATAAGATCGTCACGCGCCATGCTGAAGGCCAGTGGTTTGATAATGGCGGGTTGAAAACTGCTTGCTCTTGACGTCGGTTGTCCATGCATTATATATGCGAAGATCGCAGCTTCGCCCTCGCGTCAAAATCCATCGTCATCGACATATTCTGATTGGCGGCATTCGCTTCGGAGCGACTGATTGATTTTACTAATTTATAGATTATTATCAGGGTAATAAATACTAGCAAAGTTTAATAGATAGATAGGCATTCGGAGTGTCTCCGGATATCGATCATAATAAGGTTATCCTGAAATCTCTGACTTCGGCGGGAATCTTTGACACACTGGAGACAGCAACACTATGGTCATGAAATAGATAGAAACAATTATAACGAATATCATACATCTTTACCCGCCTCGCTCGCATTCTTCGCGTTTAGCGCTGTCTCCTCGTCCCTGTGAGTGACTATAGTTTCCACCGATTCCAAGATTTGCACCTCCCCGAAGGATCTGCCAAAGAGAACATAGAACACAATCCCCGCTACGAAACCGACGATGGCCAGGGATCCGTACATCCAAACCAGATACGGATCCTGCGAAACCGGCGCAAGAGCAATACAGATGGCAGCGGCTATTCCGATCGTAAGCCAGAATAGGGCGGAGACCAGTGAGCGCAGACTGTTTATCGTCAGCACTTGGATCAATCAACTATCGTGAAGGATAATGAACCCAGGAGGCTATTGCGAACGAACCTTTCAGGTGCCTTTGTAAAGGCTATTTCCAAACCTGTTATCACCACGAAGGCCTCAGAAAACGCCACTAGCACATAAGCCGGTGCCTGGATCCAGACGTGGATACTCTCCGGAGGAGAGATGTAAATATAATGCTGGAGTACACTTGCGTAGACCATAGACATGGACGCCATTAGGAATCCGGCAGTGATCTTTAGTTCTGGTCGGAAATTGATCTTGTAGTGGCGGAGGAGTGGGTAAACGCCGACTGCGCTCTGTTAAAAATTGACCAGTCTACTTCAACTGGGCGAGGATGGAACTTACAATCCAACAGAGGGATAAAGATAATCAAGGCAATCGGGTCGAGGTTCTGCAGGAGATCGTTCGGTGTTCCGTGCAGGGCCATCTGGCCGGCTTGCGAGATGAGATTATTCCAGATCTGAGTCCAGCAGATGAAGTAGAATGGAAAGAGGAGAAATAGCTATAACCATGGTCAGCCATGGCTCTCAAAGAAATCACTGGGGGTAAATGGGTTTGCCTGCCTTGCATGCCGTGAGGCCCGATTTCACTTTCATAACGCTTTGATCTGTGTACTTGTCACTCGAAGTGATGGAGTATCTGTCAAGACGACCGTGCTCTCGAAGAATACTGGGCTTCGCATTGTCAAAGCCTTTCTCTGCAATCGCTACATGGACTGTTCTGGCTGCGTCGACGATGGGGGATCCTTCTGGCTTGGCTTTGAGGAATAGCCTGCTGCTGACTATGAAAATCATAGCAGCGAGAACGATAACACTACATTCTGTGAGTACCAGCTCAACTGTTGGGGCATACTAATAGGTGTACGGACATTAAAGGAATCAAAAAGGCCAGCCAGAAAGACACTTTGGCCTCGACGTTCACGGTGATGAGTGGTGACAGCGCACCAACGTTGACAGCCCAGTAGAACCTGCAATTCTCGCATAAGCACATATCTTCCTTTTTCAGATATTTCGAGAAGACATACCACATGAACATTCTCTCGACCGTGAGCTCGGGATCCACGATGACTCGCTCGCCAGATTTAAGGCTCTTCACGTACGCATCGACTTTCTTGTATTGCTCCGCGCAGAACGGGGTGACATTCGCCTTGATCCCTCCTGTCCCCAGTCCGATGATAACCATGGCAGCAACAAGGCCGCCAAATGCTGAGCCTTGCTTGATTGCTGCCGGTGTGGCAGTTGCCACGAGCACGGTCAAGCCGACGATGTAGATGCCGGACGCGACGATGATCGCCTTGAACTTGCCGATGTACTGGTCTAATGCAAACGATAATTAGTATGCTTGTCTATCAGCAATGGAGAATACTCATACCAGCGACTACAGCACCGATCACTGTCGACGCATATGCCCAGAACTTGAAAAAGTTCCCCAGGGCCGACGCAACAGCCTGTCCCCTGCCGAGGGCGCCAGGGAGGTCTGAACCGGGGGCATAAGGGTTTCTAGAGAAGTCAGTAGGTAACCATGAGCCCACAGAATCCCCGAGATAACCAAACATACTTGATGTAATTCTGCAGCGGCCCACTAAGTCCAAAGTACGTAAACCGCTCCCCCAGTTCCACAACGATGATGAGCAGCACCACCCAGGGAATGCGATCAGGCACACGACGCAATCCAGGCTCGAAGCCCTGCATCGGAGGCTTCTCCACTGCGACAGTGACACTGGGTCTTTTCTGACCTTCTACTTTCTCCGACATCCTGGTAATACTACTACTGTTCCTCGGTAGTAATGTGTGGCCAGACTGACTTCGAGGGTGGTTCGACACGGAACTTGAAAACACCAGCAGCCCACGGAGCATGGCATGTTTATATGGATGGCGCCGTTATCTTGAGCTCGAGCCCTACATCTCCACCGACGATAAGGCGGGGAAAGAAATGAAGATATCCACGACGACGACGACGCCGACGGGCCACGGTTGAAAGCGCCAAAATTACCTCTTCTGGCAGATCGGCATAGCCCTATGGATGCCGCCAATGATACGTGATGCCGACGGTGGAATTGCTGTATATCGGCATGTTGCTATCGGAGAGTCATTTCTTTTGGTAAACGGGTTGATGATTAGTTATCGGTAAGGAGTGAAGAAGAGTTTCTTTGGGCGTTTTGTTTTTTTCTTGTTCGCATCTCGAGTTGTTCGTTCAGCAATATGGCGACAATTACACAGGAACAGGTAATAGGGCTTTCCCCAGCAACAATACCACAGAAATATCTCAATGGCCTGGACCCGGAATGGAGAGATACGTGGTCCAAATACGGGCAAAATCTGGTAGGGGCTCATCTGGTGACGATTGAAGAGTTCCGGAAGAGCCCAGAGAAGTACAGCTTCACATATCCAATATGGACAGGTATGATTCGACACGATATCCCACCGCACGCAGATTTCTCATGCCTTCTCTACACAGGACCGGAAGTGCACCAAGTCAAGGATTACGCGGTCCCCGTCTCCAAGCCGACGGGGACAATCACCTGTCGCGTCTACACACCCTCCGGGCCAGGACCATTCCCGGTCCATCTCAACTTCCACGGCGGCGGCTGGACGCTGGGAGGTCTGCAGTCGGAAGCAGCCTGGTGTCGCAGTATCTGCAACAATGCCGCCATCATCGTTATCGACGTGGACTACCGTCTTGCTCCCGAGTTCCCGTTCCCCGTCGCGCTCTATGACTGCTGGGCCGCCGTACAATGGGCCCGCGACAATGCAGATCTCCTCAACCTGGACTCTCGCTCGATGTCCATCGGCGGGCTTTCTTCCGGAGGACAAATGACCGCCGTCATCGCACATTTCGCGCGAGACTGTTCCCCGCCACTGGCGTTGAAACTGCAATTGATGATCGTCCCCGCGACGGATATGCGCTATGTACCCGTATCCATCCACGATGCCGAACCGTTGACCACTGAAAACTGCGCATATGAAAGCGCGAGATTCTGTTCTGACCTCCCCTGGTCCCCGCTCGCACGCGAATCCTGGTTCCTCAACTACTATATCGGTACGGAGCCGGAAGAGCGATCGCGGATCCTCGCCGATTGGCGCATGACGCCCGTTCTCGCTCCCTGTTTGCGAGGGCTTGCGCCGGCGCATGTAGTCACGGCGGAGTTCGACGTGGAGAGGGATGAGGGGGAGTATTATGCGGATCTGCTTAGACAGGCTGGGAACCAGGTTAGCGTGAAGAGATACAAGGGGGTGCCGCATGCATTCGCGCAGTATAATCACCCTCAGCGGGGGTTGAGTAAGAGTCGGGAGTTTATACGGGATTCGGTTGAGTTGCTTTCACGGGTGCACCATGGTAGAAGCAAATAGACAAAAAGAATGGAGCGATGACATAACGTTCGCTAGTTAAGCTAGTTATATGGTCCTGTTCTGTCAGCCCTTTGTAACCAGTTAATTTTGTCCCATTGATGGGATTCTAGCCAGGTCAACCAAGTAGGCCAGTTCATCCCGTCACGTTATACGCCCCAGCGGACAGCCTCATCGACATCGAGACAATTACGTCTGCCCAGCTACTTCGCCTCTGCCAAGTCAAAGGATGCATCCAGAAGGTGCCCTGACAACATTCTGGCCATTGCAGGTCACCCCAATGCCAATAAACTGTTCCACTGGTACTTCTTCCATCGCCATGACATGCGATGTCGCCCAAGCGCACGTGAAGAATCTCTCAACGCTGGTTAGTGATGGCTGTGTTCATGTGCAAAGAGCTCTGCTGGGCTGACGTTGTCAAATAGCCTGCCAAGGCGTCTCCATCTCATGATGTTATATTTATGCGCTCGTATCCGCTCCGCCCAGGCCAACTCTGAACGGTCAGGTTGGGCGGAATTCCTTGGCTCGTAACTTGGCGGAGTTCCTTGGCTTCGTCGGCTCGTGATATAAGGTCATTTCCTTGGTCATCAGAGGAAGCGTCAGTTTATTTCGGATCTTCCTCGAGACCATTGAAAATATGGAAAACAGCCCGAGAAAAGGAGATGGGTCTCCTTCTGTAGCTGCTTTCATTGCTCCTTTCGCAGTTTTCTCGTTCTTCCTGTTCACGGTGTATGGAGTCCACCTCCCGATTGAGTTCTAACATCGTGTTTGACAGCGGCTTATATACAGTCTCTGGATGATAGTTCCATGGCGAGCCTGCTTTACCGGATGCGATGCAGGAGAAACGGGCTTCAACGACAAGATGAAGAAACTCCGAATATTCCGCCATCTAACCGTCTGGAGGGACTGACTATGACAGGACGGTTCATCCATGGACGGTTTCCATACGTCAGGTACCAGTTCTCTGGAGAAAACCCCAACCCGTCAGGGAGGGCTAACATCACCTACTAGAGTGGTTGATCTTTCCGAGAAGGAGCACTTCATCCCTTTACCTGGACAGCAATACAATAAGCATCAGATGAGTGACGACCTTTCCCCTGGGAGTGCAGTTGCCCGACCTAGGGCTGCAGAACGTGTTGAAGACCCCATAATATGTGCCATTTGCCTGGATGGATTTCATCAAGACGACCATGTCCGTGTTCTTCCCTGCGGACATGTATTCCACTGTGTTTGTATTGACCCCTGGCTCGCCATTCGTCGGACATATTCATATTGTCCACTGTGTAAGACGAAATTATTCGAAAAAAGCCGTATCGTGTTCATCCGTGACCCCGAGTCTGTCCATGAACCGATTCAGCCCAGAAATCCCACCGTTCACGAAATAACGATACCGCGACCGGTTTATATAGGGGGCTGGAGAGTTCCTACTCGCCATCATTTCCGGTAGTTGACCATCTCGCTTTTTCTTTCGTGGGATAATTGAAAACAATCAAATATCCCCACTCCCCGCTGCTCCTTTTCTTTACCCCGATTCCATATTCATCGGTCATGAATCGGCAAAAGGAGCTTCGGATACGGCGTTGGCGATTTATCTGCCGTCTTGGAACTTGCAAATAAGGTCCCAAAGTGCTCTAGGGACGCACCGGCACAGTTTGGCGCCATGGCAGAACTCCACTGTCAATTGCAGAGCAAAAGAGGCACGCTTGCAGAAACTGGAAGCAGACAGAACAGAGTGAAAAAAGTCTAGCGGCCAGAGTTCGAAAGTTTTATGGTACTATCGCGTGCTGCACTGGTGTGAGGAACGAAATCAGAACATCTACTAATAGTTTATGTCAGATATCCATAAAATGGAAATTCTCCTGGTTCCACTCGGTGTCGTCCGTGGCAGGCTTGCCCTAATTGAAGGCATGTCTGATGTACGACTCCTTTTACCAAATAATTAAGATGCAACTGAACAATTAAAATTGAACTGACTTATCTGATGGCAATTAGTTTACTCCACTTGAACTCCCGGTCTTTGTGAATTCACCCGATTCCAGTAACCAGTCCTTCCAGTCCGCCGGTGACACTACAACGATAAGAGACGATGCCTTACCTCCTCCTAGAAGCTCTATTTCTCGTATCATACAACCTGTCCCATGGCTCACCTAGCCCATGTTTACGTATTCCAGTCGACAGACCGGGGCGGTCGTCTTGGCCCAATTCCTTGGCCCTGGACGCCAAGCAGGCCCGGCGTATTCTGATCGGATCTGATAACTTTTCTCCATCGGCCGGGAACGAATGGACGTCTCTCCTTGTTGGATCTGAGTTCCGCGGGTTTTCTTCCCTCTCCTTCGCGGCCCCCGAGTTCACTCATTGGTCTTTGGGATGCTACAACGGGAATATAAGTGCGGTCCCGCGGTTTGCCATGGCCTGACGTTTGAAAAGTCTGCTTCGGAACATGCCCGATCCCATTTCCTGTGTTGAGACAAACTTGGTGGACGGGACATAAATAGAGAATGAATGGTGAAGATCTCGCTGGCTCTCTGTCATACAGGGCCAAGATCCGCCGTTCAACGCCTTTGCTCCTGTGCAATCAATCCTTTCATGGATTCAGAACAGAGAAAAGAGCATTCGACGGCTCCTGAGGTTGCGGTGCAGAGTGATAGCGACCTGGCTGTTGTCGAAAGCCAGAGTCTAAGCAAAAAGAATGCTGATTTTCGCGCTGCAGAATATGCCCATGTTCACGATATCCAGCAGGATGGAGTGCGCCGCATCGAAGCGTTCTCGCGTCTTTTCGGTCGTCGTCATCCTGTTGCCATTACTCTCTATGCCTGTATTCTGGCCATTTCTATTTCCTTTTGCCTGGACGAGTCGACCACTACAGCATACGATGTTTACGCCACGGGAGCCTTTAACCGCCAGTCGTACATCGGGACGATTGACATTGCCCAGGCTATCATCATCGCCGTTTCGAAGCCCTTCATCGCGAAGATCTGCGACGTATTCTCCAGCCAGACTTCGTATATTATGATTTTGGTCTCGTATGTGCTCGGATACATCGTTGTCGCGGCCGCACCGAATGCAGTCGCCCTCTGCGTAGGGAGAGTCATCTCCGCGACCGGGCAGGCAGGCTTTGATCTTGTCACGGACATCATTGTCGGCGATCTGAGTCCTCTCCAATAGCGTGGTTTCACCAGCGCAATGACATCCTTCCCTTATCTCTTCTTGCCCTTTGTCGGCTCCAAGATCCAGGCCAGTCTCTGCACTGGTAATAGCGAGGACTGCTGGCGTTGGGGATACGGCATGTTCTGCATCATTGCGCCGGCTCTCGTGACGCCCATTATTCTCACCCTCACCTGCGCCGACCACCGCCCGAAGAAGGCCGGCGAACTGTCCTTTGCATCTAGTCGACTTGAGACTCGCCGTGCCGTTGAAGCCGGTATGATGAGGATCAAGCGTGACAGCGTGAAGGACCGATTCAGTGTGTTTTGGAGACTGCTGGACGAAATCGATATCATCGGCCTCATGCTCCTGGGTCTTGCCTTTGCCCTTATTTCACTCCCATTCAGTCTTGCCAGGGATGCAGACGGTGGATGGTCAAATCCATCTATGATTGCCATGATCGTCTGCGGCTTCGTGGTCCTCGCCTTCTTCATCATCTGGGACGTCAAGCTCGCTCATTTCCCGCTCTTGAACAGACGTGTCTGGCACAACAAGACCTTCGTCTGCGCCATTACCATCGACATCTTCTACATGATCAGCGGAAACGTGCGCTCAACCTACTACACAACCTGGGTCTACGTGATAAAGCCTTGGAGCAACTACGACTGGGGCAACTTCGTCGCCATCACAACTGTAGCACTCACTCTCTTCGGTATCCTGGCCGGATTATACCACCGGGCCTTCCATCGGTACAAGATCCTACAAGTCTTCGGCCTGTCCCTTCGCATCCTCGCGTTGGGAATAACCTATTGGGCCGTAGGATCACACGCCAACACCGCGGCACTAGTGATGTCTCAGATCCTGAACGCAATGGGCGGCGCCTGCTCCGTCGTCGGCACCCGCGTCGCCTCCCAGGCATCTGTTCCACACCAAGACCTCGCAGCAATCATCTCCCAACTCTCCCTCTGGACGAAACTAGGGTCGTCTGTCGGCTCTGCAATTGCCTCACCTACAGGGACAAGTTACTCGCAGAAGGTCTGACGGCAAAGGAAGCCGCCGTATTCTACGCGAGTGGCACCAAGGCACGCACGCGGTATGCATGGGGCACGCCGCAGCGCGAGGCGGGTATTCGTGCCTTTACTAATACCATTCGGCCCATGTTTCTGGCTGCGCTTTGCCTGGCTGTTATTCCGTTGTTTAGCAGTTTGCTTATGCCGAATTATTATCTGGGGAAGACGCAGAATGTTGTTGATGGGACGACCAATGGGGGTGTTGTGCAGGACGAGGTGAGGGAGAGGGATCCTCGGGATTCTAACAGGAATTGAGCGATGTGATCCTGAGAAAAAGACATTTTTGTTAGCTAGATTGTGGAAGGGGGTTTAGAATTAGATGTATCTTTCATTCCCCAGATTACTGGGCCAATTTATAGAATTGAAATCGACATCCTTCTCTCATTACTGAAGTATAACACGCATACTACGTATGCAGTCTTCTCTAATTCCGGCGAGAAGACCGCCCCATCACGTGGAATAGCTGACAACAACTTCTTGTTGTAAATCTATCTGACTCCAAGTAACACTCTTCTATTTTCTCTTCCTTCAATATGTACAGTGATGATCTGGCTCCAGTGCCATGGCAGATAAGTCGTATCAAGCTCCAGGGTCTAAGCTGTTGATGGGTCTTATAGATTCCATATTGTCTGATGACGCCTCTGCAAGCGAAAATGGACATGGCATGAGGAGGCTACAGCCATTCTCAAGTCACCCCCACATAACCAGACTTATATACCGTGAAGACCCGAGTTTCTACAGGCTCGTTTGCTACATCACATCTTCCCATAGTTCAAACTCAAGGGCATCAGCCTTGGATTCCAGCTAGAAGAAGAAGAGTCCTGAGACGGCCGAGGCACACGAGAGTAAGATGAAGGAGGTTGAAGACATGTTGGAGAGTATGCCACCTTATGGAGAGAGTAGCCCAGAGCGATAAAGGGAATGTATGGAGTTGGAATCAAGGCTGTGGAAATTTTAGGAGTATTGAGGAACAACTGAAGGATGGTGTCTGGATGAGAAATATATTAACTAGTACAATAGGATGAGATAACGAATAATGACATCATAGTTATCTGATGATCAGATTAGATAAGATCAGCTTATCGATCTCCCGTTTTCTTCCGAAACGCCGTCCGACCCACCCGCCGGCGCACGTGCTCCGTCTTCGCTCTTCCTGGAAAACCAAAAACCTCCCACAACTCAAGACATGCAATTTCTCCATCACCTGTGCCTGCTCTGTGCCGGTGTCAGAAGACGTGCATCTATAATACAGATTCATCGTTATAGTTGCAACCCTCCTGGTCCAATTGGCTATTTCTGCCTGTGGATTTGACTTTCTGCAATGCGATGAGTCCTTGATCTCCACTCCAATCCCCCTCCTCCGCCCTCTATTTAATACAAAACCGCTGCATTTTGCAGTGAGACAACATGTCCTTTCCAAAATTACTCATTTCGTTGTTGTTTAGCCAGCTCACCGTCGCCAAACTCATTCCAAAGACAGAAGGATGTGTCACGTCCATTTTCACAGCACTCAACTACATTTCCTTTACTGGTACTCCCGGAACGGGACTCTGGGAGACAAGATGCCAGAATCCACTGAAAGCGATCTCCATATACGCGGCTTCCGACATTTATTGTGATGATGAGGAGGAAAGACTTTCGGGCCTAGCGGACTTGGAGGACTCCTGTCGTGAATTCGGTCATGTTGAGTTGCTTCCTCGCGAGCAGTTCGCGGTGAATCTTACTGAAGAAGCGGTGCGGAATATGCGAGTTGTCGAGTACCTTGAGATTCCGCGGATGGAGGCTGTGGGGACTCCGGTGCTCATTTCTCGGTCATATTATGATCGTGTTTCGAGGACTCTTGTGGGTGATTTTCTGGTCGTCAGACAAGGAAAAAATGCTGACAGGATGAGATAGAATACTTGGCAGTTTGAGGTGTGGACACATCATATTTATGGGTATGGACACTGTTGCCATCTGTGTGCTATTTAAATAATGGATGCTAAACTTGAAGGCTGAAGATATCTTGGATACGTATATTGGGCGTTAATCCTCCTAGTGGGAATGTCCTACCGGTTTTGTGAACATCTATATCATAATGGAGTACAATCCGGTCGACGCTTCTCACCCACAATGTCTACATTTCTCGTCCCATTCAAAGCCGTTCATTCGTTCATTGAGACGCATCTGGTCGTCCCTAGTCCGTTGCAATCAAAAGGGCGCTATCTGCTATGTTTTACGTTTCCTACTCGTATCCAAGCGCTCATCGTCATACTTTTTTGGATTCTGAGCACAGTTTTCTGTTGTGTCAGCTATCGCATCTTCCCGCAGAACATATAGTGGGTGTTAATTCGTCCTCGTCGCAATAAAGAGATTACTGACTCTGGCTTAGTTGGCCCGATGTCTCTGTACAAATGTTGCGATATGTGGCTGACAGGACGGGAATTATTTCGTTTGCGAACCTGCCTCTCCTCTGGCTATTCGCTGGACGGAATAACATCTTCATCTGGGCGACTGGGTGGAGCTTCTCGACATTTAACATTTTTCATAGACATATAGCGTGGATTGCAACCCTGCAGGCAGTTGTACATACGGTTGCATACCTCATATTGTTTTTAGCAGGTATCTATCCCGTATACTGATTAAATAATCATGATATCTGATTTGGGTGCAGCAAAGAAAGATGTCGCCAAACAACTTACGAAGGCCTACATTCTCTGGGGGACAGCCGTGAGTGCTTTCTCTTGTTTGCTTCGTTTTAGCACCTACTCACCCTCGTATAGGCAACGCTAGCAATGGTTCTTGTCTTGCCGTCTGCCGTGGACTGGATGCGACGCCGATCATACGAAGTATTTCTCTTGATCCACATCCTTTTCTCCATCATAGCTGTCGTAGGCTGTTTCTAGTACGTGTCTTCAAATGTCTGTATGGTTCTTACTTACCTCGATATTTTAGTCACACTGGTATATTCGAAGGCCATGAATACTGGGACTATCTCTGGCCAGTTGTCTGGATATGGGTCTGCGATCGATTTCTACGCCTCGTGCGTTTGATATACTGCAATATGCACGTTCGCGTCGGCCGTGGGAAGAGCATCCAATGTACCCGGAGCACAGCAATGTACGATAAGGCATCAGACGTAATCCGTCTAGTGGTCATCCCTGGGAATTCTCTTCTCCAGCCGGCGCCTGGTCAGTACTATTATCTCTACCAGCCTTTCCGGTTCAGGGGATGGGAGAGTCATCCATTCACCCTTGGGGCTTGGACACTTGATGCAGATCTGCGACCTCTATCCACTCAGTCCCGTCAACCAGGAGATGTATCGCAGATGCCTCTGCTCTCAGAGTCCTCGTATGGCACTGAATTCGCTTCTGTCCCCTTGAAGTACGAATCAGAAACACCCATCACTACAAGCGAACAGTCCCAGGAACTGATATTCTGGGTCCGGCCATTTGACGGCTGGACCCGATCCCTCCGGGACCAATGCCTGCGGTCCGCAAATAAAACCACTAATACAACCATCCTCCTGGAAGGGCCGTATGGGGACCAGTTCCCGCTGTGGGACTACGAATCGGTGCTTCTTATCGCGGGCGGAACAGGTATCGCCTCCGCAATACCTTATGTTCAAGAGCACCTTCTCCGGTCCATGTCGTCCGGGAAGTCTTCCAGTCGCATCCAGAACATACATCTAGTATGGTCTTGTCGGCAGGTAGAATTTATCCGCGACATCGCGACGAATGAACTAAGGCAAGCGTTGGTTCGTGAGGATTTCCGCACATCCTTTTATACAACTGCGAGAAATTCAACTGCAGCTGAGATCATAGTCAATCCTACAGAGGGTGACAGCCTCCAATTGCATGTTGAGCCCGGCCGACCAGATCTCCGACTACTTATCCTGAACCACGCGCAGAGTGCCGCGGCAGACGGCTGCACGACGGCCGTCTTGGTCTGTGGGCCGATGGGGATGGCAGACGAGGCTCGGGCGGCGGTGCATTCGACGATGAGGCAGGGATACATTGGGATACGGTATATAGAGGAGTCATTTAGTTGGTAGATACTGTATGTAGATATACGAATGATGAGTGCTACAGTCAAGGTTACATTCTGTCTTAGGAGTCAGTACTCCAAGCACTCCATCACATGCAAAGCACTGCTGGCAAGTCGCAACGGCTAAATAAACCGAGCAATAATAAGCCCCATGGCCTGATCTGAGCCATAAAGACAACTGCAAATAGGCTAATTCCTTTCCTCGCAGATCTATGTTCCATGTGCGCATCGGTTAAATTCATCTCGCTACGACTGGGCAGAAGGTTTTGCTCTTCTGCGGCCAAAGCATTCTCTCGGCTTCTCCGTCCTCCAATCGCTATACTGCATCTGCTGTCTTTGCGAATGGCAGTAATGTTTCACTCCACTGAGACTGAGGTCATAGCACCGGGTTAAAGCACCCCGATTTGAACGGGGTCACAGTACAGAGCTCTCATGGTTGGTTTAAGGCATCCATACCCCGTAGCTGTCTACTGCGGAGAGCGGACGGTTATTTGAAATTATGGGGGTAGTATTCAGTAGCTATGTCGGGGTTTTTGCGGAGATCGTGGGGATGTGGGATAGGTTGATTAATATATAGAGAGCATGGTGTTCCTGTTTTCTTCACGGTAGTGACTTATTGTATTCAACTGTTTCTGGTCCAGAGCAGGAGAACAATATGTTTATTATCACGAATATCTACGGTACTTGCTTCCCCTTTTCGTTGATATGTTCTGTCTGTTCTAATGCTAATGGTGGTGGTGTGTAGTGCTGGCTGCCTTTGGCACCATCGGAGGTGCCCTGTTCGGGTTTGATGTGAGGCATGTATACTATTACCTGGACAATATATATATATATATATACCATACTAATGAAGGAATCAGCTCCATGAGTGCCTGGATCGGTGCGGACCAGTACATGGACTACTTCAATTCTCCAGATTCCGACCTGCAGGGTGGAGTATGCACCTTCATATTTCCCCATTACATATATCCCAGAGACTAACAATCCAGATAACTGCCTCCATGTCCGCCGGCTCCTTCGCAGGCGCCATCGCAGCCGGATTCCTCTCCGACATCCTCGGCCGACGCGGCGCACTACAAGTCTCATGTCTGATCTGGGTAATCGGCGCAGCGATCCAATGCAGCGCGCAAAACGTCGCACACCTCGTCGCCGGGCGAGTAATTAGCGGCCTCGCTGTTGGGATCACCTCGTCGCAAGTATGTGTTTATCTGGCTGAGCTCGCGCCAGCGCGCATCCGCGGCCGGATCGTGGGGATCCAGCAATGGGCGATCGAATGGGGTATTCTCATCATGTACCTGATCGCGTACGGATGTATCAAGGGCGTGCATTCGTCCGCTTCGTTCAGGATCTGCTGGGGTATCCAGGGTGTTCCTGGATTGATTCTTCTCGCGGCGCTGTTCTTTTTCCCCGAGTCTCCGCGGTGGCTGGCGGGTAAGGAGCGGTGGGAGGAGTGTCTTGATGTCCTTGCTGCGCTGCATGGGAAGGGGGATCGGAATAATCCCATCGTCCAGGTAGAATTCGAGGAGGTGCAGGAGGCCGCGAGGATTGCGCACGAAGCGAGGGATGTATCGATTCTCTCGCTGTTCACGCCCAAGCTGCTCAAGAGGACTATCTGCGGGATGTCGGTGCAGATGTGGCAGCAGTTGCTTGGTGGGAATGTGGCCATGTACTATGTTGTGTATATTTTTAAGATGGCTGGCATGGTATGTTCTTCTTCTGGTATGCTGTGCTGTCAATGCTAAGGGCTTATAGACCGGAGACTCCAGTCTCGTCTCTTCGATCATCCAATATGTCATCTTCCTCGCAACTACAGGCGTCATGCTTCCGTGGATCGATCGTGTGGGAAGACGTCCCATCCTCCTCATCGGCTCTGTGTTATGCATGATCCTGCACTACACTATAGCCGGCCTCATGGCCTCGCACGGCCACTATGTCGATGAAGTCCAAGGGAACAGGAACCTCCGATGGGAAATCCATGGCGCACCCGCCAAGGGCGTGATTGCTTGCTCGTACATTTTCACTGGAATCTACGGGTTCACATGGGTATATCCATCCCTATTATCTATCCGAGAACCATCGACGAGAACCGTAAACACTGATAATGTGATGCAGGCCCCAACAGGATGGATCTACTGCTCCGAAGTCTTCCCCCTAAAATACCGCGCCAAAGGCGTCGGCATCTCCGCCGCAACAAACTGGATCTTCAACTTCGCCCTGGCCTACTTCGTCGCGCCGGCGTTCACGAACATCCAGTGGAAAACATACATCATCTTCGGCGTGTTCTGCACCGTGATGACCTTCCACGTCTTCTTCATGTACCCCGAGACAGCGAGGAGGACGCTCGAGGAGATGGATATTGTGTTCAACACGGATCTGAAGCCATGGGAGACGGGGAAGTTGAAGGATCGGCTGGAGGAGTTTAGGGTACAGCTTGAGGCTGGGGAGAAGAAGGGGGCTGATACGGCCCATGCAGAGGTTGTCTAGTTCTTCTGGGATAAGTGTCAATGATATTATGGATTAATGTGTTTGTGCATCTGTTGCAAGATTGATGCTTCAGGCCACGGCTAGGGCTTAGTGAACTCCTCAGCACTTAGTATTCCAAGACCAGTAGGTGTTGATCTAAGACGCTCTCTGTATATATGTATATACGCTCAGCACAATACTAATATCTACCACGGTCGAGACAGGCTCATGGTGACATGCACCTAGACTGATATGCAGCTGTCATTCAACTTCAGTATTGCCAGAGAAGCATACACAGCTACTAATTATAAGCTATTGTGTTAAACCCATGATTAGCCCCATTACCAGAAGCAAGGGTCTGGATGCTCCTAGCCCTAACCCAAACAGCGCTGCACGTCGTCAAGGTTCTAAACTGGCCGATAACTCAATTAATATATTCAAACCAATTATATATATACGATCAACTTAATATAATGGTCACGTCGTTACCTACGACGATCAACTGCGCTTTGATAACCCTAACAACCCGCATTCCGAATTAAATGCCGGGGTTGCACGGGCTTACCCTTTACTGATAATCAAAGAGCTAGAAATCAGTCCCTCAGTGCCCCAAACAATACGAGCAAAATCCAATGTACCCTTAGCTTTGTATACAGGGGGATGTGTCTGCTGCAGAATCAGGGATCTGATTCGTTTGCCTGCCGATGAACCCGATGAGCCACTGCCCAAGGCATATCTGGTTAGAGCTGAATGACTGAATGAATTTAAGAAAGCCGAGATTATACTAACAAAACAGTTTGTTATATGCCACTGCATATACTGCAAGAAGAATTCCGGCTCCTCGTTCTCGAAAATCGTCATGCATCTGCAGTTTCACGAGTTTGCTCGCGGCGAACCCAAGGCCTTCATGGACAGCACCGGTGAAAGTACACCAAGGGCCTGCCGTCGATTCTGCGGTGATTGCAGAACACCCTGACCTCTGAGCGGGAAATCCAGGGCAGCGTCATCTCGGTGAAATGGGGCACGCTGGATAATCGGGGGCTATTCAGCAGGCATATTGCCGTAGTAGAGATGCGTTCGTGGGGTGTCTTTTGGGTCCTGAGACGGTGCAGTTTGAGAGGAAGATGGACACTGCTTTGTTGGATAACCTACTTTACTATACTATAGCACGTAAAGCCCCAACAGCTTCCCCGGCTTATTCAAAGCTAGTAGCTGTGATGGTGCTCGGATACAAAGTCCATTTCACGAGCTGCAGGGATTCTGGCAAGCTATTACGACTCGGACTGCAGTCATTGATTCCGTACTTCCGTGGAAGTTGGTATAATACTCTGCCCTATTCTCGGACAGGAAACCCATTGCTAGATGTAAATCTCCGGTCAAATCTTCACCATGGATCGGCTTCGCAACAGGGACCCTAGGCCTCCTCCGCTCCGTGGGCGGATCAACAGGCACAGCAATCTACACAGCCATCTACTCCAGAAAAGCCAAAATCCTTGTCCCGGAGTACTTAGGGAAAGCAGCCATTACCGCTGGATTACCGCAATCGTCTCTCCCCGAGCTCCTGGGTCTTCTCACGGGACCGTCACGGACAAGAATCCGATGGATATTCCTGGAATCACGCCGGTAATACTGGGTGTTGCTGATACGGCGTTGAAGAAGGCATATATTAAGAGTTTTAGATACGTTTGGCTTTCTTCGATTGCTTTCGGGGGTTGGCGTTTCTTTGTGCGTTGGGGACGAAGGATGTAAGTTAACTGCACTGATACTCTCGGTTATAAAAAGAGGAGAAAGCGCTAATATGCTCGTAATATGGCTTTCCTCGAGATTGACGAGCCATGTTGGTCAGCATCTTCGAAACGGGATACAGCATAATGAGAAGAATGAAGAGGCTACCACCGAGCATGCTGAGAGAGCACCGGGTGATCACAGATAGGTCTGGATTCAAATGTCAATATATATAGCTATATAACGTTTTCATATGCTGTTTCATAGTTTGTACGTGAATAATGGACTCCAGATAATAATTCAAGTCGAGATGCTGCAGTCGGTTATAAAAGACTAAGGCTATTAGGGTTTCAAGCTGGTCTTCAACGTACCGCTAGTATCCGGAGCGAAGAATGTAAACTAGATTACCAATTTGTCGTGCATAGATACACCTCCAATTTTCCATATTCAGTCTTACCAAGATAATAGCTATTATATATTTTCCAGAAATTTCAAATTAAGCAAAGATCTTATGGAACTTTTCGTCAAATTCCTTCTTCACCTCACAGAACATCTCCAGAACCTGACGGGAGACA
The DNA here is from genome assembly GCA_025999795.1 of Monascus purpureus. NCBI lineage: Eukaryota > Fungi > Ascomycota > Eurotiomycetes > Eurotiales > Aspergillaceae > Monascus > Monascus purpureus. The sequence goes on from AP025348.1 coordinate 239,679, forward strand.
ACCAGCCGCTCCGGCACATTGCTCGCCTCGCCTCCGGGTCTCACCAGTGTCTCCTTGTCCCTTGAAGCAGAGAGCTGACTGATATTATCCTCCCAGTCATCCGGTATTGAACTTTCATCACTATCGTCATCGTCCCATGCCATTGGCTGAGTAGGAGTTGTCCTAGGAAGCATGGATGCACGGCCAGAACCTGCTGTGGATGGCTTAGTGGGTTCGGTTGATTCATCTGGTTCACTGCCTGTTATCGACGCCATATCGTCTGTATCAGTATCGTCTGCAAAAAATTCCTCCCCATTCATATTTGGGTCGAGGTAGTTCGCCAATGCCACCACGATCGTTGCCAATACCATCGAGAAGTCGTTCAACTTGTGCCAACAATCGTTGGGGGAAATTTGATTCGCCGCTTCAAGTGGTTGGAGACTGCCGTGGCAGAAAAAGTCGTACAGATATGCGTTCAATGGAGCCATGCCCTCGTCTGGATAAATGTCAAGGTGCGGGATGACGCTCTGCTCCAGGAATATCCCAGACCGAACCGTATTACAGAGATCCTTAATGCTTGTGAAATCATCACCGTGTCCAGAAAGACCAACAAATGCTGATCGAGACCGCGTTGCTTCCAATGCTCCTAACAGTCGGCTGGTCTCCGGATCTCCTGTGCCCCCAACCAAGGCTCCGCTAAGGGGCAGTTCCTTTTCAGGTTCCTGTAGGTGCTGCTTGGCAAAAGTATTGACATATGCAGAGTATGTTCTAAGAACATCCAAATTATGTTCTCGGAGCACTTCGAGGGCCTTTGATGGCATATCTGGGAGACGTACCACAGACGGCGACTTGATTATCTTCCTCCGTTCAAGAAATTCATTGCTTCTGGTTCCAAGAGACATCCGGCCAAATAAATGGGCCAAGACAATGATGATCGTCCTCTGATTCTGCCCCGTGTTTGTGTGGTCTGCCTCACAAAGTTCCCGGAAATACCCAGCGCGCACAAGGGCGTGAAACGCGAACGCACTTCGCTCTGCGTGATAGAGATGTGCCACAATACAAGCCAAGTCGAGTGGTTCCCCATGGGCGCCAAGGAGATGCTGACGCCTTAGGTATTCGATAGAGAAACGAAGATGATGAAGGATTTTGTTCCGTGAGTCCTCACCACCAAGGAACAGACGAGGTTGGGACAGCAGCGAGTTTATTGCTCGTACAGCATAATCTGATTGCTTTGAGTTGTCCAGCAAGATAAAAAGACGGAGCACCAGGCTCGTGGTTATAGGAAAATGGCCTGTGAGATCAGGCAACCGAGAGCTTATGAGCTGGTAGACTTTATGTCGAGGAACTCCATGGAATATCACATTTCCCAGCAGATCAAAGCCTCGACGGCCTGCTCTGCCAGCAGCCTGACGAAAGTTCAATGCAGTCAAATAGACACTATCACCGCAGAATATGACAGTAGGAGCTGGCATGTTGATCCCGAGCGCTAGAGTGCCAGTGGCGACGACAACACGCAAAAATCCAGCACGAAACAATCGTTCTACACTGTATGATTGAGGATACACGTTAGATGATAACTGCGTTAATCATTATAACTATAGGGTATGGCTTACAAATGCCGGTATCGCCCATTTAAGCCCCCATGGTGTACGCCGATACCTCGACGGAGAGCCTCGAGAAGGTCAGTGTTGACTTTCTTGGATCTCTTCATTCCGTTGATTTCCTTTTCGAGTTCCGCCCAGTCAAATTTATGAGAGTCAGCAAAGCTGAACTGTTCCAGGGGCTTGTCAGGATCAAATCCTTTGAATCGATGACTTTCCCGGTACGGGTTGTCAGGTATCGACTCCTCTTTGGACTGGCTCTTGCGTCGATTCACCTTCTTGCTTTTTTCATCTGCACGCTTTTGCATTTCCACCTCTGCAAGATACTTCTCATATTCCTTTAACTTCCTTTTCCATGTGGGCCCCATCTTATATTCATTTTCGGCCAGCTTTAATTTCCTGAGAGTAGTAACTGCAAGAAACTCGCAGATGTTGCGGTCATAGCTGAAAATAAGTGCAGGCATTGCGCTTTTCTCGTGAAGATTCACAAGTAAAGGAAATATAGAAGCGCATAGTTGGCTGCTCTTCTGCTTGAAACTGATGACCCCATTGAGCTTGCCATCTCCATCTCCATCCTCATTATCACCGATGCCATCTTCTATCGCATTTTTGTAGTCAGGAGATGCTGACAGGTTCTCAAGATCGTTGCGAACAAGCTGATATGGGGAATCGGCGTTAGTCATCCAGCTCCATAGAACCTTTTTCAAACCGGTTTCCCATTGGAACACATCAGCTCGTCTAATGAAAGGAGGAAGGGCGTGGTCAGGGCTCAGTTCCTCTGGGACTGGAAATTGAGAAGACGCATGTTGTATCATTGACTTCCATAGCAGATAGCAATCTCTTGGCTCAAGGGAGAAATCTTCTGGCATCTGTCTCTGAGAGTTGACAAGACTAGCAATTGGATGCACAAAAGTCAGGCCATCAATAGACCCTGGGTCTAACATGACTTTCTGGTGATGGCTCGGGCGCAGGCCTTTGAAGGAATATTTTTCCGGAGGGACATAGGTAAATTTTCGAAGGTCTGAGTATCGCTGGTTATGTCTGATGAGTTTCAGTGGTATATTCAAATTTCTCTGGGTCGAGGAAAGCCATTCAGTGAACGCTTCCGGGTTCCCAACTGTGGCAGAGAGCCCAATAATACGACACGGAGCCAGCAGTAGCAGTTGTTCCCATACTAAGCCATCGTCTGTTTGACCGATGGAATGAATCTCATCAAATATGATGCATTTGACGCGGGAAGCCCAGGACGTGGCATAGTGTGCGGAGAGTAGCATCTGCATTAATTGAAGTCAGGTAATTGCTCCCCAAACGCATAATGTTGTACCTACAATTTGAAGCAGATGTGGGACTGTCACAAGAATTTGGCTCTTCACGGGGTCATTGACTCGGACATCTCGCGTATAGATTGCCCATAGGGTCTTGTCTGATCCTGGTGGATAGGTCTTGCGTAAGCGAGCATGAATTTCAGCAGCTATTTGATTAACTAGTGCCTTAGTCGGTGCTACATAAACCAAGACACCATCGTCACTTTCCCTGAGGATTTTAGACATGGCATAGAAGCTAATGAAGGTCTTTCCAGCACTTGTCGGTGCTACGACAAAAACGCTGTGATCTGCATCAAGTTCGTCCAAGACCTCTCTTTGCCATTTGTCTGGTTCAAAATCAACTCGAGAGTCAGGTTTGGATCCAGTTGAGCGTTCCAAATATGGACCGCAATGCAGGAGTTCAAAATCCCGGATAGTTAATGACCCCCATGGAGACGCTTCTTGAATTAAATTGCTGTCGAAGGTAAATGATAGTTGACGCTTTGGAACAGGAGTGACATTGGAGCATTCCGGTAGTTGAAGTTTTCGACATATATTCTGAAACAACTCATAGCCAGTTGGTGGCATTTGAGAAATACAGTGTCGGAGAATTCGCACCTGATCCCATATATCTCGCATCAAGGACTCAGGTACGTTATCTTTAGCCACGCTGAGCCCTTGACGGTGAAGAATATGCTGTATTAGGATAAATAGCCGAATCTCTGGTTCAAGATAGGCCCTCTTTTTGTCATCAAGATTGCCCAGGAAGTCCAGACACTCCTGTGCTTTGCGACCAGGTTCCATTGTGCTTATCTCGGAGAGCTTTCTCTTCCAAGAATTTTGCCAGGATGATTCTTCTTTTAACTTTTCTTTCTTGTTTTGTTTTATTATTTGTTGGGCCTTTAACGACTGTTTCTTCGCCGTTGACTTGGATTGATTCTTGCCCCTGATCTCCGGGGAGATGATTCTCGTTGGAGTGAAGGCTCTACCTTTCGTGTCAGTGAGGCTTGCGGCATATACCTCCATGTTTCTCATCTGTAACTGTTTTGATCTTTCAGGATTGCGCCACTTTGTCCTGGGTTTTGAATCAAGGAGTCTCCGATTATGCCAATGCGTCATATCTATGACACTGCGTTGGGGAATTCTTGTCTGCTTACGGTCAAACGACTCCACAGTCACATGGATACTTGAAAGATGATAGTCAAAGACTTTATGCTGAAATGGCAGTAGTGCTGTCTTCTCCATGGGAGCCTGGCCAGAGGGTTGGATATTGACCTCCGGTAGCGTGTTGCTGATTTTATTATATTGAATTGGTACGCGCGAGACTGTCTCCAGACATTCAAGCAGGGTATTGTAGCGGTATTGTATGTTGCTTTCCAGCTCCGAAACCTGCTGACTTTGGAGTAAATTCGTGCAAGGTCGTAGAAGTCTGCCGTCAATGAGATCATGGCTATCTGGTTCCTTGGATTCCCAAAGACAGTTCTCAAAATCTGCAGTTTCGATGAGGGTATTTGTATTCTTGCAAAATTCATCAAGGATGGCGTTATAGGACTCTTGATCTATAATATGCTGAACTGGAAGCCTTCTCTCTGACAGGGACAAATTTCTAAGACATACTGAGTGAAGTAAAAATGCAGCAGCCATCAAATGCATTGGAGTGCCTTCCCGTTTCCTGAGCATAACGGACAAGACGGAAAGTGTAAGCCGGTCTCTGGGTGTTAGATCCCGGTCACCACTGAGTGGATGAAGCCTGACTATTTCTTTGAAGTATTTTATGCAGCCCGGGTCTCCGGCTGGAGTAATGCTTTCCATCTCTCGTCGGCTATCCCCCAATTCAAGATAGGGTGGATTTGCTTGGATAACTCTTGTTATTATCTGTGGAATATAGCTCTATAAGATATACTGGCATACAGACAATGAGGCAAATGAGACTGACCTTGCTATCCCGCCATTCGATCTCGTTAATGATGGCAACTCCCAACCCCAGAGACAGGGCCTGCCGTACCACAAACAAGCAATCTCGGACAGAGACGTCTCTACGCCTCAGTGCACCATTGTGGGACATGACGAAGTAGACATTGTTGGATTGCAGATATTTTCGGAAGTCAGAGGAGGTCATTGACTGAAACTGGTGAACCTCGATGTCGGGATGCTTTACATGCACCTGTCGTTTCAAATGCAGAAGGATGACTGCTCTGGCCAGAGCGTACTTCGAACGGTGGATATCCTTTGGCGCAGCAGCTGCAACTATCCCACGATTTTCTACAGCTATTAGCCTTCTACACCACTAGGATAGGGGGCAATAATGTCAGAATACCATTGAAGAAGGCAATGTGAAAGACACACTTGGAGTGGTTCAATCGAGAGAGAAATCTCTCGACATTCCACACAGCGTGGAGTAGCTGAATCCCATCTTGATACTCTTGTTAGTTCTGAAACTGTAACTCTGTTAAAGGATAGCCCACCATCAAAATCCAGTGCAATGTCATCGACGCAGTCCAAGACTAGGGCATCTCCATCGAGAAGAAACAGCTCCCGTCCAGCATAGTCACCTACCAAGTCGAGGACTTGGGCAGTCTGCGTGGAATACCACTTTTCGATGGACACCATGGCGACATCTGACTTCTGATAAGGTAAGGGGAAGCCGGGGGAGAGACAAGAAGAAGACCAACACGTATATAAGGAAGCGGGGTTTGCGTCTGGCAGCCCTCATTGTTTCCCAACTGGGTTAGGGCCGACCTTATGCAGGTTCCGCTAGACCAAAATGGGCCTGGCACGGGCTTCCCAACAGAAGTATGCACATCTTCTGGATCACACTGGTCATTTCTGATGCAGAACGCAATGCCCAATATGCTAGTTAGTCTTAGATCCTATGATGTTAGTTGTATTCAGGGCATTGGAGTCTAGTCACTCTCTTTCACTATTGTTGTGGGATATGCATGTAGCTCAGGGAAGAAGGGCAGATGAAGCTGTATGGACTACACGTACGTAGCCTACTAAGGAACAGATGCCATTCTCTTCCGTGTCTCTCTCTACATATAATCAGGGGCTCAGATTCTCAGGGGTCAGAGAGGGAGCCAAGCCGCCATACCACGTGACCTTTCCATATCAATATATGACTACACATCCCCATGCAGATTCAACCCATGAAGGGCTTGACGGGTTGGACGTCGTTGTATTCATAAAGGGGTCAGCGGAGTCGGTCCCTATCTATCTAATGGAGATCACGTGACTACTCAACAGGGCTCAGTCCATTGCAGCTACTAGTAGTTGGAATTGGAAAACATAAAGAGGCATCGTCTGAAAAACTGGTTAATATAGGAAAATTCATGTCTAACCGGGTCTCATCTTTATCTAACACGCAAATCGATAGATCACATAACTGTGACTGCTGATGGGGCTAAGCAACACCGAAGCTTCTCTCCCACCACAGGCATGTTCTACACGGATTATACAAATATACGATGCATCCTAATGTTGCAATACAAATATCATGTCTAGATATTGCACCCTGACTAGCCTAATAGGTCAATTCTATTGAGATCCGAGATTAAATGCACCCACCGTATTCCCCGCGGTGCCTAAGCATCCCCGTCGCTCCAAACATAACCGATGATCGCAATTTTATCCTCAGACGTTAGATATGGAGTATAGCTTTTTATTTTTAACTCCGGAGTCGGAGTGTTCTGTCTGTTTCTCATGGGGATATCGTGAAGTTGATGTCCAGCATCTGGGTCTTGTCTTGGACAAGCTTCGCATCTGTCAACATACAGAACAGATAATAAATAAGTGCCTCTACTCCTTACAAACAATCTCAGCATTGGAACCTACCTCGTCATGGATGACCCTGTGCATAATGGAGCTGTTGTCGTCCAAGCGGGAACATTCTCGTGGCAGATTTGACGCTCAATACAGCCCTGTACATGAGAATCCCTGTTATCGAGGATCCGCTGAAATAGATAAATAGAGCTTTATTCTCAGTCAATCTTGCTCTGTTATGCTCTTCAATCTCCAAGGACTAATCTCTTACAATCATCCTCTCCTGACTCCGACCTATCTCATAACCTTACTCTACCGAGGCAATCATACTTCAGCTTCGACTACGCTGAAAGCTTTGAGACATTTGCCATCATTCTGTTCTCCAAGATTGTTATCCTTATGGGACTATCTGTCCTTGGCTCATCTTCCATCTTGGCATCCCCGGTGCGAATGCCGAAACTGCTCTTGCGAATATTGGAAAGCTTGACAAAGCCAAGCCTAACCCCAGCTGGAAGCTGTCATATACAAACTTCGAGCCAAATAGAATGAATCCTGGGGCTTTAATGCGGCTGGGCGAGGACACTACGCAAAGCTGGTTGTGTAAGGTTGAAAAGTATTGGCATTAGCGACTATATTGGCATATTGGAGACTCAGAACCGTCAGCGCCTTATGTACTGATACCCGATTCCTGAGGTCCATGGATTTGGGCTTAACTATGAGGATATGAATATTTGTGGCAATCTTGGCCATTATGTTAACTTTTGAGGGCAGATACCCCTCTTTTCTATTGCTTGAATGGATTGAGGTGATTTCTTGGAAAGCCAGAATGTGCCGGAGGTTGTTGATTATTTTAAATGATTCTGTCTGGTTACAGTTTGTCTTCTAAATATCGCCGTTTATGTATTATCTATTGTATGCAATAAAAGAATTGTCTAGGTTGTTGAAAACATTAAGAAAATTATCCTGTCGATGCGAGTTCTCAGGCATAGCACAGTCGATGTAGGGCTCATCACACCCAACCCTACATAGTGGACCAATAAAATTAAATAAGACATAACCTTGCAAAACAAAAGTCACAACCACTTCATAAATCCCATTCTTTCTTGTCTTCTAGCAGTTAATAATTATATTTTATCAATGCACTTTTACAGTTATGGATAATTCTCCAAAGACGATTGCCCTAGTTACCTGCAGTATCCGCAATCCACGCCTAAATCCCTTCATCACAGACTACGTCCACCAGATTCTAACTAGATACAACAGCAGCAGCAACAACAACAACAACAACAACAATAAGACTAACAGTGAAAAAACAATCAGCACCATCCTCAACGGACCCCCAACGTTCCTGGAAGTCCTAGATATCGCTGATCAGCACCTCCCCCTGTCCACGAACGAACCCGCCATCCCCGCCCATCTCCCGGAGTCAGATCCAACCCCGCATTACGTCAACGAGTACTCCCGCGTCTGGTCGAGCAAAGTCAGGCGGTACGACGCGTTCATCTTCATCACACCGCAGTATAACTGGAGTATTCCAGCGAGTTTGAAGAATGCGCTCGACTATCTCTTTCACGAGTGGACGGGGAAACCGGCTGGGATTGTTTCCTATGGTGGGCGCGGGGGGGGGGAAGGCTGCGGAGCATCTGAGGGGGATTCTGTCTGGGTTGAGGATGAGGCCTGTCTTGACGGTCCCCGAGTTGGATACGGAGGTTTCAATGGCGGGGGAATGTGTGAGAGATGGTAGGTTAGGTGATTGGTATGTTGCTGCGTGGCATCGGGCTGGGGTGGATGATAGGATTTGTCAGATGTGGGAGGAGGTTTTGAGTGAGTTGAGGGTGTGATTGGTACTATTGGCATAAGCTATTTAGTTATTTGGATCCTGGCAAGAGAATACTCTATCCTTGGACTGGGTATCCCGTTGTTTACCCAAGTGCATACGCGATCATCAACGAAGGAAACCAAAATGTAAAATTCATAAGCTCGCTATTATTTCTGCGGCTTACGTCCATACACAAAGTGAACGTGAGTGTAAAGATGATTTGATAGGTCCTTGATCTCCTGGCGCATGGCAGGGAGGAAGACCTCAATTTGTACCATTTGCCAACCAAGCACATTGGTATAGAGAGCATATGTATATGAGTCTAGCATACTTGTGAACAACTAGTTAGTGAGAACTTATCGGTAAACTCTGCTTATGAAAATCCTCCAATCCAGCCTGTATCATCTTCTCTTACCATGTTGGTGAAGTAAACATGTACTTCCCCGAACTTTCGAGTGGCTTCGCGTATAATCTTCCCGTTTTCGTAGAAGATTCTGGCCTTCAGATGGGTGCCGTCATCAGACTGGGTTGTAATTTCAATAGAAGACATCTCAAATATTCACCAGGCGTTAATTTTTGAAGGCCTGTCCGAAGAGCTTACAATGGTCTCGGATACTGCCTTCTAGCTCTCAACCATGGATATAGTCAAGGGGCCGGGAATACTGCCAGTCTCGCTGATAGTCATCGATTTCAAATTTGCAATTCGTGGAATCCTACTGAGACCGGTTAGAAGACCATGTATCAAAATCACTTCCAAGAACATAATAAATACCAAGACGGTTGTACAGAAATCAGATTAATCCCGATAACTTCGGCGTCGGGATGTTCACTGGGCATTGTTAACAGCCATGTTGGCTACAGCAAAAGCAGCAAACTTACCCTGCGAAATCAATAGCCCAAATCACCGTTCCAGTGCCAAGATCTAAGACTCTTTTGGGGTCTTATAGGCGCAAACTGCAAGTCACCTCCCAGCAGCAATAGATATACACGATGGTTTCTGCCAACGTCAGCCCAAATGCCGACGATTGTTATCACATTCTCGTTCTTGCTCATCATTTGGCCTTTGATGCAAGTCAGATACAATAGCTAAACGGGGAAATAGTGTCGAAGCCTACTAGGAAGTATTCGCCCTCGTGAAATGAGTGGTGCGGCAACCGTTTTGGTATCTAGATTAGGAAAATTATGTAATTCGAGTTTCATCCTTTGTGTCATATAATGTGTTCGTATACCTGTAGTTGAAGACGCTTGATGCTATCGAGCTGGTGCAGCTCGCATCGCTCTCCCTCTGTGCGGTAGTGGTCAGGTATGCTCCGGCTGGCAAGAAAGGGCTACGCGCACGACTTCGCATAGGCTGAATCGGCATCGTTGTTTTCCTAACAAAAGATTGTGTTAGCAGGGTACACTCTAGAGCCTCCCAGTTGCATTACTATTGGTAGCACTCACAGCTACCTCCAGAGGCTCGTTAGCATGGGGGTCGGTCATCTTGCAGGATAACCACAAGCAGAGTGTACAAAATGGGTAAGAACACATATATCACGAAGCATTTCTCATGCTGCGTTATTATTAGCTCCCGGCAAAATGGCCAGTGTTGTCCGACTGCTGCAGGGCTAATTTGTAACAGAATCTCGGGGACATTGCCACAAGTAGCAATCTGAAGAATCAGAGACAGCCGTGATCCTCTCACTCATATCACACACACATATGTTCAAGGCTCAAGCCTGTGTATTCCTCCAGAAATTGATACGCATAGGAGTCTTTTGTTTGGCAATTCTGCTCGGTGTTGGTGGAATATACACGTTCATATTACCTTCCATGCCGCAAAAAGAAGAGCCTACGCCAGCAACCAGGTTTCTCTTTACCCATTGGACACCAAGAAACAATACCTCCAGGGTCTATCTTGACTGAGCCTGGTGACATTAAAGTCAGGCGAACCTGCCTTCCGGATTGGGTTCCATGGTCCGGCAATGCGACCTCGTGGAGGTGCCCAATGCTTCAAGCGCTAGAGTGTGGGACACTGTATGATAATTTCAGTTGACTAGCAAAGAGCGAAATATAGAGCAAGATGGAACGTACTATAATAGATATAGTAGAAGCTTAATTTCCGAGAAGGTCGTTCGGTAGCCGGTCAAATAATAGTAGGTGTCTCATATATGGCAATAAGCGTCCTGCAAATGTTATATTAAAAGAATCAGTAAGGGCCCTATACAAGCAGAAACAGGGAACTTTACCATTCATATATCCATAACCAGATTCTTGCAGATATAGAAAATGCCTGCAGCGAACCCTCTTTCAAGGTTCCAAGACCGAGGCAAAAGCAGGAAGGAACAAATAGAGCATAGCTAGCCAGTCCAGCATTGACTTGTCTAGAAAGTTGGTTATCCAAAAGGCTGTCTCAATAGACGCAGAGAGAGTGGGAAAAAGATATAGGATGGGGTGGGGACTTCGATGGGAGTTGACTGCCAACGTGACCTACACTTGACAAGGACAAATTCGACCTCCAACTATGTATAACGTGCTCTATCGACAGACACTGCATTCATTTGCCATCACATAACGAGATCTCTATCTTGGATATATGGTTCATCTTTTCGCCTTGATGTGATAAAACCAATTGTACCACTGATATTCAGCCTACCTCCTGTATAGATTTGAATCACTTTCCGTGCAAAAGCTCCACCGACCACTCCACTGAGCACAAAAAATATCGCATCTCAACGAACTGGTTTTTTTCTCGCGAGGCTAGAAAGCGTGGTGATAAAATATCCATTTCATTATACGGGTGTTTCTATTGAAGGATAGAGTGGCTGTTTGGAATTGTTGTGTTCCTGATCATCCAGCCAGCAATGACGTCGAACCAGACGCAAGATGGGAAGGAATTGGTATAATGTTCGCTGTTCACCTAAAGCACAGGCATATCGATGAAGGCCTGCACCAAATCTACAGTGAAAGGGGGGGGAAATGAGGGTGGACTAGGAATTCTTTGAATTCCAAATAGCTTCTTTCAGATTACCCAAGCACAATACTGGAACCTGGTTGGAATTTCGCCAAGGTATATCCCCGGGACTCGGAGAAGCACTAACAGACCACTCAATAGGCTTCCCGGTTGCTCCTACCATCTGATAATGACCGGGCAGCATTTTATCGCGTGCTCAGCAAGCTCATTTGACTGACTGGACTATGCTCTCCTTGGCTGTCCCCAGCCGAGTCAAAGGCGTAAGAAAGTGCGATATCTCAAGGTTCTTGGAAAGCAGAGAGACGCGTGGCCGAGAGGATTCTAGACGGAGGTTATTTTTAGCAAGTCTTTTCCTGATTCTTTTATCGAGGTTGTGAAGGCATATATCTTTTCTCAGTGTGCTAACTGAAACACGGGATGGAACTGAGGCTGTGCATGTGAATAAATATACTGGATACATATTCCAGACCCTAAGCCCTATGCCATCCAGGAACGGCTCAATCGTCAGTGGACAAGACCGCCAGCTTGCGTGGCCCTGTCATGTGCATGTCAGGAACCTGGACGGGTAATAACCGTTCTGGCCAATTCAATTTGATGGATCTGCGCCTGTTACGAATGATATCGGGGGCGAGAATCGGGGAAAAGCTTGTTCGCAGCACGATCGATGGGATTCGATATGCCCGGCCGTATGTGGATCGAGCAACATCATGGTTTCACCCGAGTCACTGTCGTAATCCTTCCTCTGATTTGTCCCGGCTGATGCAGTCAATTTTCAGCAAGATGTGCGACCTGTCGCGTTGCGTTGCGTCAACAATACCTATTCCGGGGATGATAGACATGTCCATCCGAAGTAGAGACATGTGCACGTTGTAAATCAATCCTATGCCCCCCCTTGGCAGGAATCATATATCATGGCTGTCATCTTCCAGGTCAGAATCCCCGTCCTTGTATTCCTCCATCACTGTACAGTTCTATTGATACGATAAACCGCTATCATGTCGTACTCCCAAACATACTCTCGTGGTTCTCAAGGATACTACTCTCAGGGATACTCCCAAGGCTCCCAAGGAATCTCCCACGAGAGTTCCCCGAGTACATCTTCCGGGGGAGATCACAAAACTGCTGCTCCAAATTATAATGAACCCAAGTCACGAATGCTCAAAGCCGATCCCAACATCGCCCTCTACGAAGACCAGCCAGGTATATTCCATTCTCCGCTTCCATGCCGACCCTGACGATCATGTGCTGATAGCCCTAGTGGCACTTATGAGTAGATCCTCTTCGAATACATTCTCCTTGCGGTCGATGCAACATAAGGACCGGGAGGGCAATATCATCAGTGAGTATACACTTACGGAAATTGACTGAATTTGTCCAGATAAATATCTATCCATGCTGACGGTTAACCAGCGGACCCGGATCTCTCCAACCCAACCCGTCATCGGTTCGAACGGCCCCTTGACACCATCCGAGGTTTTCACAAGGCTATCGAAGAGCAGAGTCGGCACGTGTCGTTTCGGTAGATATATCGTTCTTAGTGGGTTGATGTACGCTTCTCCCTGTATATTGGTAGGAAGTGTTCGGAACTGATGTGGATGTACCCTATAGAAATGTTACTGATGGATTTCCTATGACTCAATAGACACCTTGGGTTAGTTATATTATTATTACGATGCTTATTCGATGAACTGGACCGTATAAGTCCGGAAGTTGGTTGATATTTTCTTCCGGGTTGGCTATTATACCACGGTGTTTGATTGGCTCTATGTATATTTTCTGGATTGATATTATTGATTTTATCTTTGCAATTGAATTTAGCGTATAGATGTAAGGCGTAAATTCTTCTAAAGAGGCCATGTTTATTACATCTATGCAGTGGGAGATATCCCCTTGCCCATTCTCATCCGTTTGTTAACCAGTGCATCTGATCCTTTGAACCATCGTTTCCATGTCTCCCCATTGCCCATGGAAAGCAATTTCTTAATTCGTGTGTACGATCTGGCCGTCTCATCCTCTTCCTCGGTTTTGACAGCCTGCGCACTGTCCGGCCCCCATACCTTCCACTTCCATCCTTCCTCAGGCACCTGCTCGGCCTCCCATGGCGCTTCCCCATAAACGAACCGGATCCAAGCTGCGGCAAAATCCCGTGCCATATGTCTTTCAGCTTCATTCAGCTCGTTGTCCAAGTTCCCAAAGAGATATAGCAGCTCATGCGCGTGGTAAGCGGTTCCCTCGAATGAGTTTTTAACGCGACTTCGTTGGTCGAAGTGGTATGTCCACAGCTTGTTCTGTTCGCGGAACTCTTTGGACACAAGCATCGTTGCGTAATTGATGACCTTGAAGACTGCGTCGCCGACCATGTGCTCTACTCTCTCCAAGAGCAGATTATGGTCGAGCTCAGGGGTGACGTTGTATGCTTTCAGGATCGTGTCGAGCTCGTCTTGATCCTTGACGTACTCCAGCAGGGTGTTTCGGATCAAGTCATAGCTGTCCTCAAGAAGGTTGATATGGAAGATGATTCCCTCATGGTACACGTCGCCGAGCATGAATGATCGGAGCCATTGCGGAGGGGGTTGGACCTCCCTTGGATCAATCCCTTCTGCATAAAACCACCCATCCATACAGGGGTTTCCGGTCCCCGCAAGCACGCCTTGGATGGCAGGCGTCGCGTTAGCTAGGACTTGCTGCGGAATAGCACGCAACTGATCCAACACGTCCGCGGTAGACGGATCGATGTTGAAATGCCGACATACCGCCTGAAACAGCTCTTCGTGCTGCTCCATAGTCCAGGGAGGAATGCCCGCAGCCAGACCTGACATGCAGACTGCGCGATGAAACACGGGCGGTTTTGCAGCAACCAGTTGATTCGAGATCGAAATACCTCCGGCCGATTCCCCGATAGCAGTGACTTCGTTCGGATCTCCGCCCAACTGCCCGATGTATTTCTGGACCCAGTCGAACGCGACATGCTGATCTGTGAAACCAAAATTGCCGCAGCCCTCGTATCCATCCGCACGAAGCTCGTCCTTGATTGCCTGCGACGCCAGAAAACCCCCCAAGCCCACGCGGTAGTTGAAATTCACACAGACAACGGGTCGATTAATGGCGAGACTGTGCGATACGAGATTGACCCCGTCAAAGATGGGCAGATTCGCACCTCCGTATAGCAGTGACCCACCATGAACGTAGAGGAATACAGGATATTTCCGACCTTCCACAGGGGCCGCAGGGAGAACGATGTTCATGACCAGGCCGGAGAACTCATCCATCTTCCGAGGCTCCGAGAAGTGCGGTGGTGGAGGAACAGGAACGAGGTCATCAGCATCATCCCCATCGCTCAGAGGATGGGGACAATCATTTCTGCAGAAGAGCAAGTTATCAGCATTGTTCCCTAACCATTCGAACTGGCTCTCACTGACCCCATCTTTGTCCCATCGTGATAGCCCCCTTCCCACTCCGTATTGAGAACCGACCTCGTCCATCGCTTCGGGAGACGCGCATATGGAATTCCACAGTATTGCTGAACGCCATTGGCGTACTGGTAACCATCAAGGCGACCGAGACCAGCAATGTAGGTTGAGCATTTGGAGGACGGGGTTTGGAAAGACATGGTGCCAGCCGCCTGAATCGTAGCTGCATACGCGTATAATGCACGCGCAGTTATCCGTTATTTTATCCATCTTGCCGGGCATGCAGGTAGATAAAAAGGAAGCCCTGGAGATGCTGTAGAGACCTTGAAGGCGATGGAGAAGGCCGGCTGAAACAGGCAAGTCGACTCGCGGTCCCTGGAAGCTGCTCTATCTCCATCCTCGCTGCCCAGCAACTCCGCAGTCGATTAGCGAAAGATAGGGGAAGATAATACGCGCGCAATGACTCGACAGTGCAGCCATTACAACATATGCACAGATAAGCCCGGTGGAAGCCCCGCTGCGCTATATCCGTCGACGCGAACCCATCCCCTTCGCTGCCTAGCTTTGCTTCGCTAGGATTAGAATGAATCGCTATTATCCATCGGATCTGTCCACGACAGCTGGATGACTTCATAGCCCCGGCTCTCTCCTCCAACTGGCATGTCGACCCCTACTTCTGCTCCTCCATCGGCAACCGAGTCACCCCAACCACAGTCGCAACCACGCAGGCGATCTCACCACGGCTGTTGGACCTGTAAACAGAAACGCCGCCGTTGCGACAATACCCGACCGGAATGCCAGAACTGCAAGCGCTTGGGTCTGCAATGCGAGGGCTACGAGGTGCGACTTCGTTGGGGTACTGGCATCGCGTCGCGTGGCCGCTTCACGGGCGCAGATAAGCCGTTGGAAGAGTCGATTCCTCCCCGACCCAAGGGGAGACGCAGAGATTTGGAAAGGAAACGTAAACAGGAGTTGCCCGACCAGGAACAGAGCCAGGCGCAAGGACACGGAATGGGGCAGGTTGTAGGTACTGCAGTAGGCCTGTTCTCATTACAACCCATCGCCTGCGTATGTTTTGCCCCTGGGTGTTATGTTAATGCCGTACAGGCACAGACGTACTTCCGACTTCCCTGGCGAGACCCTGGCCTCTGTCGTGGTCGCAAGATGAGATTCTGTTCCAGGAATGTACGTCGTATTCGATTCCTGCTGCGACAGCTGCTTTTCTGACCAACTCGTTCTGTTTAGTCCTCACTTCCGGGATCAACGTGCTTCATTCCACCACGGTTAACGATAGTGTGCTCCTCCCTCTTCTCCCGCAGCTATGCGAACAGTCGAAAGCGCTCTATGCTATTTGCTTGGCGTTCCAGGTGACGCTAACACCAGAAATGCGACCACGCTTTTTTGAGTACTTCGATGCGGCGTTGAACCGGTTCCGGTCTGAACTGGCCACGAGTTTGACAAGCCTCGAAGACGGAACTCTTGCTGCAGGGTTACTTCTATGCAGCATAGGAGTAAGTGATGAGAGCGTGCAAGAGGTAGGAGGTGATAGAAGATACTGATCACCATGCTTCCAGATTGTCCACGGCCTCCCCTGGACCATGCACCTAGAAGGCATGCACAGTATTCTACAGAGTCATGGCCTGGATAGCCTCGCGATCCACCGTACGCCTTTCCGAACACATCTCATCGAAGTCATGGGAGTCATGGATCTGCCCACATTCACCGTTGGGCGACAGAACCCGAGCATCGGGGTCTGGCGCAAATACTGTCGCAGCAGTGGCGCACGGGGGGAAGACGTGGAACAGGTTAGTGGTCTCCCGCGGTCACTACTCGATATCTTCTCGTGCATTGGTGCGGGGACCATAGAGGAAACATTCTGGGATTGGCCGGGTGAACCAGGCAACTTTCTACAATGTCATTTATGGGAAGCATTTCGATTAGCTGGTATCCTGGCCTGTCGACAGCAACAGCGGCAATGGCGACGACACAGCCTGGGACAGGAGATGGACACATCCAGTCCGGCGACGCCGTCGAGTTCTCTCTCGTCGCGCCAGGTGCGTCTTCCCCGGTCCGAAATCCTTGTAGCCCGGATCCTGGCCTCGCTAGACGCACTGCGACGAGCATGCGCAGATCCCACCGAGAGAGATAAAGGCACGCTGATCCTCAATGCTATCGAGTATCCCGTGTTTATTGCGGGCTTGGAAGCGGATCTGGTGAACCGCAATCCGGAATGGAAGAAAGCAATCAAGGAATGCTTTGCTGATCGGTACCGCCAGGAAGCTGGGGAACAGAACCGATTAGTGACGGAGTTACTGGAGGAGGTATGGATGGCAGGGGATGGGGTGGACGTGAATGAATTGGCCGTTAGGAGAGGCGTGGAGTTAGGTCTATTCTAGGTAGGATCTTGTAGATATACCCGGAGTAGCATGTACTATCTGCGTGCATGTTTATGATAATAACAGAATGCAAGACATGAGATGTAAAAAAAATTGTAGTAAAAAGAGATCTATTTCACTCCTTCAACATCATCCAATACACCACCTTATCCTCTCCATCCTCCAGCACCACCTTCTCCACGACATGAAAGCCGAACTTCTCATAAAACCCAACATTCTCCTCACGCGTGCACTCCAAACACACAGGCTGCTCGCCTACATGGTCAAGAATCCATCGCATAACCATTCCGCCGAGTCCACGAGACTGCAGGTCGGGATGCACCGCAATGACCTCAAGATACCAAAGATTCACTTGGTTACCAAGCCGGGACAAGGAAGCATCATGGGCTTCCATAAGTTTATCCAATCTCTGCTGCTGGTCAGTACGAAGTAATGACAAGGCCAATTTCTGTCTTTCCACATACACTCTCCTTTGCTCCCCCGTCTTGGACCCCGTCCAAGAGATCCAAGAACCAGAGCTTACAAGCCAGAAGTATTCGTTGCAGAGACCACTTCTTCTGTGAGCGAGGCGGAAATAAGATGACTACAGCTCCAGAATCGTCTGCAGACTGTCTCCCCTCTTCCTCTTTGATCTCTGCTTTTATCTCCTTTACTTTCTCCATCGATGTGGACGATGAAGGAGAAGATGAAATAGCCCCCCGTCGCGGAAATGTCCTCTCTATCCGACTGACAGGCTCCGCGCGGAATACTGATCCGTCTACTACGGCGCGTTGTATCCGGCGACACTGCCATTTGCTTACCTCCGCACTGGGCTCGCTCCAAGGAGAACCATTTGGACGGAGCCAGCGGATGAGAGGGTCCTGGGAGAAGGCGCGCGAAACCGTCTGGGCAGTCGAGTATACTGATTTGAATTCTAAATGGTCAGTTGGGAGCAGAAACGGGTTTGTTTATCACGATATAATGGAATACCGACCGTCTTTGAGGGGAAAGAGACGGAGTTGAGGCGTTCTCAAGGATGCGGACATGGCGGGTGGCTGTACGCTATAACTGCATGAAGGCGCGCGAGATCTATCGAGATCTGTATTATAGATTTGCGTGGAATATCGATGGATATGTTGATAGCACTGCCGACGTCTCCCTCGAGGAAATTCGATGTCAACACGGTTGTGCCCGCCTCATATTATGGACGAGACGGCTGACTGACTCGAAGTATTCATCAATCTCCCTCGAGCAAGCCAGCATCGTGCGCGGTGACAACCGCTTTGCCTGATACATTCTGGATCCTGTCCAGTGAACAATTACGGCAGCATCGCACCTCCAGCATGATCGGAGAATATGGCCATGGTCGACCTTCCGTGCTGAGTTAGCTACGAAGCATGCTTGGTGGTACCGGCACACGACACACGACAGAGCTAGCGGAGTTTAATATTCTATCTCGTCGCTCGATGAGAAGGTGACATCCTAAGTCTGCGACCATTATCATTGTCGCGTTACCACTCGATGTATTACTTGCTCTGCGTGCTATTCACTCGAGCCGATATCGAGATACGTCTGTTCTATCCTATTGATCCTCGAACGAATGTATCTCAGATGGGCGAACCCTTCAGATATTATGGTCCGCCGATCCGCCTTGGCTAGATACGACACGTATCTCGTCGTCCTTCCGTTGCAGGAAGGTTGAGCCGGATATCCCTGGATAAGACTGACCATCAAGCGTTTGCACCATGCGGCCAGGGAGTGAAGTCTATGTGTCTGTGTGTTCGGTGAGCCGTGGTTATCCCGTCGACCTGTCCTCAGGCGTTGGTAAGAAGCAATCCCCGCATTATCCTTGTTGCTTCGTGTTATCATTGATATTGTCAGTGCTGTATCTTACTTCTGTTTGGCTGCAACGCGCTTCATCCGGCAGGCAGACGCTTCCTGACTGGCCGAAGATATCTGGTATATTCGTATTCAAAATAGAATGTTCACAAGGATCGGCTATCTGCTTCATGACACTTTTGCGCATCATGTTCTTTATTGATAGAAGCAACCCTTGATAGAACGAACAGGCTCGATTGGGAACTGCGCTCACTTCGACGTCTCTTTTAAATAGGCCGCGTGGTTACCCCCTAGAATCGCCGTGCTCGGACGCATCAGGGTCCTGAACAACCACGACGGGACGACAACGACGAGGACGACAGTTTAATGATTTCTTGCTTCATTTTGATATATCCTGTCTTAACTGATCAACATGGCCTCAGAACCATTGCCGCCGTCGGAGGATTTTGACATGCCTCCGGGGACCTTCCTACTGATTCGAGGTAGGTAGTTCTCCTGATGTAGCTGGACCCATAAGCTGACGGCAGACTAACCTCTTGTCTACAGATGACGAGGATGAAATTCATCACTATAAGGTCGTCGAGCTCAGCCCGATACCGAGCAACGATCCCAACGACCCCCTGGTAAGAACGGATCGGGTAGACAATTGCAGCGGGAGAGGCTAACACCAAGTGAAGAACTGGAGCGTCTTCCGGAAAACAGTCAACTACACGCTTGTTATGACATCGACCTGTCTTTTCTTTACAGCGTAGGCTTGTGCCATACCGGCTTTTTCATTATACGGATGGATATCTCTGACAATACTACAGTCTAAGCGTCCAGGCCATCTTCTGGCAACAGATGGTCGAGGACTTGCACCTGTCTTTCGCCCTTCTCAATCGAACCATGTCGGTTAACTATGTCGGTCTGGCCATGGGCTGCTGGCTGTTCATTCCTGTGGCGAAGAAATTCGGGCGACGACCCGTCTACATCGTGTCAATGGCGCTGATGACGGCAACGACATTCTGGTCGGCTAAGATACAGACTCTGTCGGACCTTTATGCTACCAATCTCCTCTCAGGACTGGCTGGGGCTACCAATGAAGCAATTGTCCAGATCACGGTATGTTTGCGGTGTTGTCTATGCGAGGCGTGTGTTTGCAAGTAACCGCGCTGACGATGGTAGATATCCGATCTCTTCTTCGTGCATCATCGTGGTGGAATGAATGCGTTGTATATGATAATGGTCATGATTGGGGTGTGTCCTTTATTCCATTCTCAAACATCAACTATCGATGGAACTATTCTAACTATATCTTTAGAGCTTTCTCACCCCAATGGCAGCAGGTTATCAAGCCACAGTAGCTAGTTGGCGAGCATCCTACATAACCATGGGCATATTCTGTGCTATCCTATTTGTCCTCTTCACATTCTGCTACGAGGAGACCAAATATGTCCCCGTGATTGATGGAGTCCGAACCCCAGACGAGTCCAGCCCGAACACAGCTATCGATACCAAAACCACCGAAGCCAGCAGTGGCAACGGTAAAACCAATCTTAAAACACCCGAAACCACCACAGAAGCCACTGCGCTCCACCACGAAATCGATTGGTCCATCCCCATGAACCCCTGGTGGAAGAGATTGGCCCTGGTCACGCCCTCATCCGAGTCCATCTGGCCATACTACTACCGTCCGTGGATTATCCTCCTGTCCTTCCCACACGTCATGTTCACATCTCTCCAGTATGCAACCGGCGTGATCTGGCTCAGTATCATGTCCTCCGTGCTGTCCATTGTCATGACGGGACCACCGTACATGTTCGTCCCAGCAGACATCGGATACATGTGCACCGGTCCGTTCGTGGGAAGTATCATCGGGGCGCTATATGGAGGGTTCCTTGGCGATCGGACGATTCTATACTTTGCTAAGAGGAATAAGGGATATTATGAGCCGGAGATGCGGCTGTATATTCTCTTCCCGCCGTCGTTGTTTATCTGTGCGGGGATCATTATGTATGGTGTTTCAATGGCAAAGGTGCGGTACCATCCCATAAAACGTATCACTTTCACTCGGATCACCATAGTCTAACATGCACTTTAGGGCGAACACTGGATGATCATTAGTGTCGGCGGAGCTTTCTTCGGCTACGGCCTAGGAAGTATCTCAGACGCGTCGTTGACCCTGATCATTGACAGTTACCGAGACGTAAGACCCCGTTTCTTGACTCACAATGCCATTTGACAGTCATGCTGATGCTAATGCTGCTGATGATAGATAACTGGCGACGCCTTCACCGCAATAGCATTCATCCGCAACGCCTTCTGCATCGGCATCCCCTTCGCCATCACGCCGTGGATGGAGACTAACGGAATCCAGAACATGTTCATCACGTGTGGGTTCATCAGTCTTGGCGTGTGCATGACGATTATCCTGATGGCCGTATATGGGAAAAGAATTCGTAGACGCACTGCTACGATGTATCACAAGATGGCAACTGAGCATGCTGTGCAATGGCGGTAGTTTGGCATTGTTGCTTTTACAAGTTCAGATGGGTATTACGGATGTATGCTTTAAGAATGGTAGTCAACTAGTTAGTTAGTGTATAGCTTATGGTGACTAATGTGGATTTACGAATCTACCGAGTTATTTCTCGATAAGTAGGCCCTGAACCTCTGAATCCAGGCATCCATGAAAAGCTTATCTGCATGGCTCTTCGAAAGACTATTGTAATAAAGCATGGTTAACGAGAAGTCCATAGAGACTAGACTACTAGCACAGAATTAAGTGCCATTATCATGCATCGATTTTTCTACCCTATACTCCAGTGAGTTCTCGGTCATGATTAAGTATTATTAAAGATACACAGTAAGAATTGAATGCAACGCATGCAATGCATGAAGCACTACTCGTTCTTCTTCGATGCCCGCATGGCCAGCTCGGCCTGTCTCTTTTCGCGCCGCTTCTGTCTCGCCTCGGGAGTGGCGACAGTACCGAAGATGACTGTAACATTTTAGTATCATCCAAGGAGCAAGAGAAGGAAAGAGAGAGAAAAAAACATACTGTCCCAATGCTTGAACGAGCTAGCATAGTTGCCCCAGAAATAATGATGATGAGCATCGTGGAAATCGGCCCCGCCCCACAGCGGCATCCAGTGCCGCATGCTCCACGGGAAATCGTAGCCAGAATGTGAGTCAATCGCCTGGAACTGGCGCAGGGTCACCCAGACCAAGACTGCCATGAGGTGCACATTGCCTGTGATCCACCCGTGGATCAGAGGCGGCACAATGGTTCCACAGCCCAGGAACATGGTTTCCCAGGGACTGGCGTATTCGGCAGTGAGCCCGAAGGGGGCGGCGTATTGATGGTGGACGCGGTGCACGGCGCGGTACAGCGGACCCCAGTGCATGGCACGATGCAGCCAGTAGTGGTAGGCGTCCTCGATGAAGAACCAGAGGAGTACCTGCGGGATCATCGTGCGGAGACTGGGGAAGGGAGCGTCGAAGCTGACACCGAAGAGCTCCATCATGGGGTGGAAGAGGACGATCATGGGCAGCTCGACGATGAAATGGATCAGGAGGATGTACTTGATGCAGTTCCACTGGTCGGCAGCAGACGGCATCTTCTGGTCCTGGATCTTGTACTTGAGGAACAGGCCGGGGAGGGCGTCGATGATGGCCCAGGGGATGCAGCGACCGAAGTAGACGAATTCGTGGGAGAGGAAGGTGATGATGCCGGTGGCGATGATGGTATTGTCCCAGTAGGCGTAGTGCGCCCACCAGAGCTTCTCCAGCATATTGTACTCGGGGAACTGCTGGTCAGCCAGGGCGTAGAAGTTGGAATAGGAGGGCTTGTCCATGCCGGCGGCATGGGAGAGGGTAGCGTTGAAACCAGTGCTGTTGAACTCCATGTTGCTGAGAGACCACGACGACGACAACGACGACGACGATGAGAAGCTTCAAGCAGTACCCCGACGAGGGATCTGCGAAGGTTAAGTAGAAGCCAAACAGGCAGCAGCAATCAACGCGGACATGAGGCCAAAACTGTCAGTTGTCGGCGGTAGCAGACAAGCCGTAGTCAAGTTACCCGGAATGGCGGTTTCCGGGCAGCAGCCGATCCGCAGCCATTTTTCAGGTTGAAATTAGCTGCAGATTATTATTATGATTATGGCTGTAGCAGAAAAACATCCGATTCCAACTGCCCACGCCGGGATTGAGCGCTGCTACCAATTAAGCTGGCCTCGTCCCACCGGCGGGTCGATCCAGTGGCCTACCAGACCTTCCAGTGGGCTGATGAGTGGCCCAAATGCACGAATTCTGCGTTTGTACCTTTCTCGATCTGCCTCTCTAGTTGGCGCACCAGAAGATTGGTAAAGTGCGGTGTACACTCAGCACTGTAAGTATGCAGTCCCTCAGGCGTTGCAACTGGGCTGCTGGCCTGTTGCATCGGCCGTGGCCAGCAATAGCGGTGTTTGGCAACAAGTCATCGTCCGCGCTCCAGGGCTCTATGCAGCCGCTGGTCTGTCCGCCAGATCAGACGATGGGGATTGCAGGGTGCCGATGCGCTTTGTCTCCGCTGAGTCTTTTTCCTTTGTGTTTGGACTCCATTGTGCGGACTTGGTCTCTCCGGACTGCCGCTAGGGCACCCTCAGGAGATCTACAGGCCCTACCGCTAGCTTTATACGGTTAGTGTGATTATATAATATTACATAAACGTAACTATTGGAGGTGTAGTTAACTTGTAGTTAGGAATACAACAGGTGCGCGCTTACTGAACCAGCTGTTCTAGGCCAGGCGAGGGCGGTCTAACTGGGCAGATCCCACGTGACCTCTAACAACGATGCACGGAATAGTTAACTCCGAGATTTCCCAATCGGGACGAGCCCGATCTAATCTAATCAATCTCCCTTATTCCCTTTCCAGCGTAAACAATCCCTCTGATTTCATAACGAATCATCCTACAATGGAGTAATAGCTTTAAATCACTTCTTGCCGCTCGGGTTATACCACGAGCTGCCCTTGCCGTTTGTAGTAGGTGCTGCCATTGCCATTGGAGTAGTAGTAAGAGCCGTTGCTGGCTCCCGTCAGTCCACCGGGATTTTGAAAACGGTCAGGCCAGGGATGCGACCCACCTGTTGGAGTAGCGGTACGCGTTGCTGCTACCACCCTGGAGCTGTAGTCCCGCGAGCAATAGTGCTTTCCCTAATCACGTTACGTTAGGCAAAATGTATCTGCCTTGCTTGTGCGGTCAAGAATCCTTCCTCAGGAGCCCCTGCACAATACATACCCAACCTGTTGACCCGACGAAGGTGAAGCCCTTGCCATTGCCTGAGCTGGACGTGATGGATCGTGTGTTTGTTAACGGGTATATTCTGATGGAAATGGTGTGACGAGCTGATGAAATGTACGCTGGTGATGATGGAAGAGGACAAGGAAGGGGAGGTAGGAACAGGAACAGGGAGGTAAATCTTGATGCTGAAGACCTCTGGTCCACCACTCAATTGCTTGGCCTTTACTTCTTCTACGACCTCACAGCGGGATATACCATATCCCCAGTCTAGTTGCACCATGGCAAATGCACGGCGTTGTGCTACAGACTAAGTTTGCTTTGCCCCGGTGATTTTCGAAGGCATAGAGAAGTCCACAGCTATATAGAGCCATCATCATGAAGGAAACTCCATGGCTGCTTTTTAGGACGGAATCAAATCATGTCGGATGCTAAGGATGTCACCATCGATTCAGCTCCGGGACCCCTGCCGTCCACGGAGAAGTCGTCCATCGTCTTCAATAGCAACGCGGTCGATACTCCTCCCGCCATTGGGGAGCTGACATTTGAGGAATACACAAGTGGCGGATTGGGTCGCCATCTGGGTGTCTTTTCGACAATCTGCTTGATGTATGCTATCCCCCGGAGTACTCTGAAGTATACCAACAAGAGAACAGAGTTGGCCGCATCATTGGAACTGGCATCTTCTCTACCCCCGCCTCCGTCACAGATAGTGTGGGAAGTGTCGGTGCATCGTTGCTTCTCTGGGTCCTCGGACTGCTCCTCGCCGGTGCTGGTTTATGTGTCTGGCTTGAGTTTGGATGCATGATCCCGCGCAGTGGCGGAGAAAAAGTGTATCTCGAGGCCGTCTATCGTCGACCGAAGCTGCTGATCACAGTGATCTTTGCGGCGCAAGCAGTGGCTCTGGGGTTTACAGGCGAGTCGTTGGTGCATCTATGCCACAGCAGTTCTCTGACGTCTGGCAGCTTCCGCATGCATTGTCTTTGCTTCCTACGTGGTCATCGCGGCAAATCGCAAAGCAACCGAATGGGAAGAACGTGCAATTGCCATCGCCGTCGTTGGATCTATCACGCTGCTGCACGCCTTTTCGCCACGCTTTGGTGTTCGCAGCATGAACGCTATTGGCGTGATCAAAATTGCAACAGTTGTCTTCATTGTAGTAACTGGCTGGGTTATCTTGGGAGGCGCTGTTGCCAGCGTTCCCGACCCGTACACGAGCTTTCGCCGTCCGTTCGCTGCATCGGCTACATCGAGCAACCAGTATTCGGCCGCGTTGTTCAAAGTGACGGGATCATTTGCCGGGTATGTCGCCAGCGATCGACAGAGGCCTTAATGTAGAAGCCGGCTGACGCTTTTCAGATGGTCCAATGCGGCATACGTGATGAACGAAATCAAAAATCCTACCCACACAGTGAAGATTGCCGCTCCCACGGCGCTCCTCATCAGTGGCACTCTCTATATCCTGGCCAACGTGTCGTACTATTCCGCTGGGACGCCGTATGAAATTGCCAATAGTGGAGTGACAGTGGCCTCGTTCTTCATGGAGCGGGTTTTTGGAGCCGCCGCCAAGCGTGCCCTGAGGTATGCCCTGTTGAACATGTCAAGCTTCACCTTGGGACCCTCCTGTGAGCACGCATCTGATATAATCCAGCGTCCTCGTGGCAATCTCCGCCTTTGGAAACGCCATGACCACGACCTTCGCGCAAGCCCGCGTCATCCAAGAACTAGCCAAAGAGGGAGTCCTACCCTTTCCACGCTTCTGGGCGGCTAGCTGGCCATTTGGCTCGCCATCTTCCGGGCTCTTCCTCCACTTCCTGCTCTCCTTTACCATTCTCATCGCAGTCCCCTTCGGCGATGCATATAACTTCATCCTAGACCTAGCAGGTTACCCCAACAGCATTATCAGCTTGCTCGTAGCCATCGGCCTC
The DNA here is from genome assembly GCA_025999795.1 of Monascus purpureus. NCBI lineage: Eukaryota > Fungi > Ascomycota > Eurotiomycetes > Eurotiales > Aspergillaceae > Monascus > Monascus purpureus. Next base: position 265,909 of record AP025348.1, read on the forward strand.
TTATATCTGCGTTGGTCTTCTCCCGACATTCCCCGTCCGTTCAAAGTATGGTGGCCCGTGGCCTTCTTTTTCGCTGCTGGTCAGGCTTTCCAGCTTGTCGCGCCGTTCATGCGTCCGCCCGGGGCCAAGGGGGATACATCGTTGCCGTACTGGCTGCATGCTTTTGTTGGTATTGTGGTGTTGCTACTCGGGGTTGTCTACTGGGCCGTGTGGCAGAAGATATCGCCGTGGCTGGGCCGATATAGACTTGTTCCAACGCATGGGGCGTTGAAGGATGGAACGACGGTTGTTGCTTACAAGCGGGTATATTCTTAGATTGGATCCTCGCTGTGACATCCGTCTGACCATAAGGGAATTGACTCTAGTAATGCAGTCTCCGAATTTTACATTGATAGTTATCTCCCCGCATCGAGACATCGGCACAGTATCGAGTATCCTTATCAAGATAATCTAAACATCGCCTTGACTTGCCTTTTGCGATCAGCCGGTTAGATCCTGGGCTGATCGGGCTATAAGTATGCATCATAGCCTCCATACAATCCAGCCTTCAGTGCAATAGTATACTGTTTACCACCAGGAATCATAGAACCAGAATAACAACAATGCTCTCCCTCTGCCTCGGAATCATAATTCTATCAATATCCCTCTACAACAACCTCACATCCCCCCTCCGCCGAATCCCAGGGCCATGGCACACAACTTTCACGGGTATGTGCATCAAATATCATGAGTTCGCGGGTAGTCGACGCGTCTTCGTGCATAGGCTTCATCAAATGTATGGGCCTGTCGTGCGCCTAGCACCGAATGAGGTCTCCTTTGCTGGATTACAGGGTGTGAGGGAGATATATGCTTCTGGGGGGAGTGGGTATGACAAAACGGAGTTTTATGATTTGTTTAGGCAGTTTGGGATCAAGTATTCTTCTTCTTCTTCTTCTTCTTCTTCCTCCTCGATTCCTTTACTAAGGATGTGGTACTGATGTTGATTGTTGTTAGAACTATGTTTTCGACGCTGGAGAAGCTGGAGGTGTGTTCTCCCTTTCTTATGGAGTGACTACCTCCTTCTGGGGAAATAAACCTGAATCTGACCATCAAAAGCATACCCAGCGTAAACGTCTCCTGGCAGATCGGTACGCCATGACGAATATCATGCGTGAGAAACTGATGGGTGCTATTCGGGAACGAGCGAGGGCGTTTCTGGCGAAATGTGCTGCGGCGACGTATAGTGTTGATATTTATGTATGATTCCTTGTATCCTGGCATTGTTCGAAACTTCTAATTCCAACGGTGTCCCTAACAGGTGCTGCTCCATTGCTACGCCCTGGACTGCGTTACGCATTTCCTGTTCAGTCCCAGGGGACTCAAAACTCTGGATTCCTCCCGAGACTTCGAGATCATGGAGGAACTCACCTATCATCAAAGCCTGCAGAGTACGTCAAGCCTGGTTATATCTATCCTTTGTCTGCGGAAAAACTGACAGAAAAAAAGAAAATCTCCTTCACTACTACCTCCCATCTCTAGCTCCGTATTTCCCCTCGTTCCTCCATCCCCGCCGCTCCCCAAAGGCAAACAAATACGTCCTCGAAATGGCCTCCCAACAAAACCCAAACGCGTACACCCTCATCGAGAAACTCACCAGAACCGACTCTCCGCTCCACCCCTCCCAGGCCGCAGCAGAATGCAAGGACCACATGGCCGCAGGCATAGATACAACAGGCGACGGCCTCTGCTTCCTAATGTGGCAGCTCTCTCAGCCGGAGAACGAACCCTTCCAAACCCGGCTCAGAAATGAACTGAGATCAGCACCCGCGAACGTGCCTATCGACAGCTTACCGTATCTAGACGCCGTGATTAAAGAAGCCCTCCGCCTGACGCCGCCGATTCCCATGTCCCTACCGCGCTATGTTCCTGTGGGCGGGAGGGAGATAGATGGGTTCTTCATCCCTGAGGGGACGATAGTTAGTTCTCAGCCGTATACGGTGCACAGGTTCGATGAAGAAATATTCCCCGATCCGGAGAGATTCAATCCAGAGCGCTGGATGGAGGAGAAGGGGGCTAATGAGCGGAATCGATTGTTTTTTGCTTTTGCCATTGGGGGGAGGGGGTGTACAGGGAGGAAGTAGGTCTCCCTTTTAGGGCCTTGCACCCGCTTAGAATGAGACGCTAACAGCGTGGAACAGTCTGGCAATTGTCGAAATGAAGATCCTTCTGCAAGAGGTATATGCCAAGTTCCGCACGAGCGTGGCTCCGGATATGCATGGGAGCATGGAGATTGACGATCAGATCATCTCATCGCGGCCGAGGGATCAGACGTGCAAGCTTGTATTTGCAGCTGTTGATTCTGCTTGAGCTGGATCTTTATATAATTAAAAAGTACTCCATATGCTCCGTATAAATCATATCTCTCATCCGAAATGCTTCTGAATGACATGCTTAACCAACAGCTACCAGGATTATTCAATCCGGCCCCGCCGTAGCCGTAGATAAGCCGGATTGACTGATCCGGACCGAATTGTGCACAAAACGCGGCTTACAGTGCAACGCTGGATGGAGCAGCTGGACCTATACAGCCATTGACGTCAATAACCACAGTGGATAGAGCCTGGACAGGAGGATTCAGAGAGACAATCCATGGTCCATGGATCCAGAAGGATTCTACAGCCCTCTTAAAAGAAGCCCGCTTTTTGCCCCTGTTCTGTTGGCTGGGCGAGAGCGCAGGTAGCTATAAATAGACGGTACTAATGCGAAGGGATGAAAATATCAACAGATAAGTGACCTTTTTCGCGAGTTCGAAGTTCAATTCCCCTTTTTCTCGCAGCGTGTCTTGGAGCAAAGAATAGCCTCGCCTTGCCTCGCCATGAAATCGGAATCGCGCCTCTCCACACGCATCTCGCTCCGATGGCCTCCAGCGCCCCCCTTCGAGAACACGGATACCATCGTCCTATCAGTCAAGGATTGGTACGTCGATCTGCGCGTTGACCGGTCGAATCCCCGCACCCCCAGCGTCGACTGGGCCATAGCCGGACAACGACTCATTGAGAGTCGAGAACCACGTATGTCAAGTTGAATCATATGAAAATAATTCTTTTTATAAAACTGTTTTTTTTTTTTGGCGATAATGGAGCAAGACTAAAGGTCAAGGGCCACACCAATCTGTTTTTTCGTCTTTCCCCTTTATCTTTCCAGACCGGGTTCTTTTCACTCATGAGCTTGATTCCCGTGACTCCTTCGAGGAGACGGACTGTGGCACGTTCACCACCTTGCCCAACGGTGACGACTTGGAGAAGGGCACTATGCCCCGCCCCGATGTACCGGGGAATCCACTCGCGAAGTACGAGGAGGTCTGGCGCACTCTGAAGTTCCCCGAGGGCCCCGAGGGGAGGATGCAAGGCATCTCGTGGATTCTGGAGTCAGAGTCGTCCGTGTCGCATACGGATACGCATGCACAGAACGGCAACGGAAACGGAACCCAGGGAAAGGAACGCGTGCAGGTAACCAAGACCTTCCTGGGACGGATCTGGGGCGTTTACGTCGCACTTAGACAGCAGCAGGGGTATACCCGGTACAAGAACAAGGATGGCAAGTGGGTGATTTCCGACCGGACCGGTGGCGATGTGAGTGTGAGGCGTGAGGAGTGGGTTCGTTCTCGTTTGATTTCTACTTCATATCATAATTCCTCTTCTCCATCATCTTCTTCGTCATCATCTCTTTCCCAGCCATCTGGATGGCGGGAACGGTATGTTTTGGGCCCCGATGCAGGGAATCTGCCTTCGTTGATAGCTGGGCTGGAAGGCGAGGGACAGGGGCCGTGGAGGGTGAGGGGCGAGAAGGTGATGGTCGGAGGGGAACGCTATATTGTTCGTGCTTTTGAGGCTGTAGAATAGAAATGATATCCCCGATAAACTGAATGAATCTTGTCTTTCACGGTGATGATCCTGCATAGACGTCTTCCCGCAAGAGCTGCGTCGGATCTCTACACAAGACTTTGCGGTAAAGTGGATGTATCTCTGTCTACTATAGCAAATCAAGAGACTGACGATAGATAATATACAGATGCTGATGCTGATGCACCAGCTAACCTTCATCGACATTGAGCAGAAGGTAAATGGGAAGAAGCAGGGAAGCATCCCAGATACTGGGTCAGGACGAATTTGCTTGACATGTTTTATTCTCATTATCCTGGATGGATGGCTCGGACCTCCGATTCATCCTTGCATACTAGGAGCGTCTAATTGCTTGTTTAAATTGCTTTAATCGTTGACTCTGCAGTAGCATCGCAGGCTGCAATGGGAATAGCGCACATGTCGAGCACTATCTCTTGCGAGATAGGCTGCAACATTCCGCTGCACTTTCTTTCTCTCACCTACACACTCCGACGAAACGGAAGATGGGATCGCTGGGAACATCGCCAACCGCAAAAGCGAAATCCCGACCGCGAACGCGGCTGTTCGTCTCTATCGGGCTCATCGCAGCCATCTTATACCTGCAACTAGTTCATCTACCCAGCCACCTCTTCAAACAGCCAGAGAGCGTGGTCCGTCTATCTGAAGCCCAACTCAGGGATCTCGAGAAAGGACTCCAGAAATGCAGAGATGCACAAAGTTCCCTGCGCGACTACCCATTGACAGCACCCTCGAGGGAGAACCCTCGCTGGAATCCCATCAGCGGTCAGAACGCAACCGTGCTGCTGCGAAACGCGACTCTGTTCAACGGCAAGACTTTTGCATCTGACAAAGTCGACATCGTATTTACCAAAGGCGTCATCACGTCCGTGTCTGCGTCTGCATCTTCAGATATTACCGTCACACCGCAGCACGCAATCGTGGTCGATCTGCATGGCAAATATATCACACCCGGTCTGGTGGATATGCATTCCCATCATCTCTCAGTTAGTTGGCCCAGTCTGGCGACTACAGTTGATGATAATGAAGTGCATCCGGAGACGGGGCCGTTGACCCCGTTCGTGCGCTCGTTGGACGGGATGAAACCGTACGACACAGCCACGGCTCAGATTGCGTCTGGCGGGGTTACGTCCTCGCTTGTTCTTCCTGGCTCGGCGAATATCATGGGCGGGGAGGCATATCCGGTCAAGAATATAGTAGCTCCTGGGGAGAATGGGGAGGAGGTCATCGAGGAGATGCTTCTGGAGTATGGCATTCCCAAAAAAGACCGACGGAGGTATCTGAAGATGGCTTGTGGGGAGAATCCGACGTACGTTGATACAGACCCTTTTGCGTAAGTCATGATAGAAGACTGACCAGCCCAGACGAGTCTATCATCACACCCGCATGGGTAATGCCTGGAAATTTCGCCAGCATATGGAGCGAGCACAGAATCTGCTGAAACAGCAGGATTCCTGGTGTCTCTCCGCTGCTGCCGCAAGAGACACGGCCGATGGAGCAGCCATCTCACAGCTTCTACCGGGGATATCAGGCAAGGGAGGCTTTCCCGAAGATCTCGAACTCGACTCAACCGTTGCCATGCTCCGGGGAAAGATCAACATCAACATCCACTGCTACGAGGTGGAGGATTTGGAAGACATGCTCCGTCACAGTGAGGAATTTGGCTTCCGGATATCTGCCTTCCATCACGCACTGAGCGCGTGGAAGGTCCCGGAACTGATCAAGGCGAGCGCTCAGAATATCACCATTGCCACGTTTTCGGACTTTGGTCTGTACAAGAAGGAAGCCTACGATGCCAACCTTTACGCGGGAAAGATCTTAGCGGAGCATGGTGTTCCCGTTGCCTACAAGTCGGACCATGTCCATGAGGGGACCAGCGCCAAGTACCTACTTCTCCAGGCTGCGAATGCGCATTCATTCGGTCTTCCCGAAGATCTAGCATTACAGTCAGTGACGAGCGTGCCGGCCGCGTCGATGCAGCTGGATCACCGGATCGGCTACGTGAAGGCTGGGTATGATGCAGATCTGGTGGTTTGGGATTCTCATCCGTTATCATTAGGCGCAACGCCGTTGCAGGTGTACATTGACGGGAGAGCGATATTAGATACGGACAAGGTAAAAGACAGCCTGTCCAAGAAAGTTCCTACAAGGGAAGTCCCGAAAATACGGCCAACCGTGGAGCATCAGGAGGAGATCTGCAATGCGGTGCATAAAGCCGAGAAAGTGGTTGTCACCGGCATTTCCAGATCGTATCTTCCTTCGCCTTGGAAGACGGCAGAACCAAGCGATAACATGACGATTGTTCTAGAAGCAGGTAATGTGTCATGTCTGGGAAGCTCCAAGGAATGTGCACATGCCTACAACACCGACGACACTACAATTCAACTCCAGGACGGCCATATCCTTCCCGGTCTCACAGCCTACACAACTGGACTGGGTCTCGTTGAGATCGAAGACGAATCAGAAACAGGCGATGGCAACGTTGATGCGGCCATCGACCCACTGAACCCTGATAATGTCATCTATGCAAAGTACGGAATCCACCTTGACGGGCGATCATTCGAGAGAGCAAAAATCGGTGGCGTAACAAGAGCCATCACTGCCCCATTGAAGAAGAAGGGATTCTTGCATGGCGTCAGCGTTGGTTTTAAAACAGCCGGCAATTTCACCAACCTAGACGAAGCAATCTTCCAAGAAGACGTCGCTTTGCATTTCTCCATTGGCCAGATCTCACGGGCGTCGACGTCGACTATTTCCTCCGCAGTCGCGAAATTGCGAAAGATCCTGACGGATCACAAGAATAAAGACAACATCTATGGCCTCGCTGCGAAAGGAAAGATACCCCTTTTGGTAGACGTCCAAAGCAAATATGACATCCTCCAGATGATCAAGATCAAGAAAGATTTTCCATCAGTGAATCTCGTTCTTGTCGGCGCCCCCGACGCATATCTCGTTGCAGAAGAATTAGCCAAACACTCGATCCCCGTCATTGTTACCTCGCATCGGGGCCATCCAGACTCATTCGAAAAGAGAGACGCCTTATCCGGCCCGCCTCTCACAAAATCACTTGTCAGAATCCTTGACGAGGCTGGAGTTAAGCTTGCTTTGTCGAACTATGGTGAAGGTAAGTCAATCAATCCCTTACATGTTTCAGATCCCTTCGAGGAATGGAATAGTAAAACTAATCAGTGATGGGACCAGTAGGAGGCGGCTCATTCATCCACAATCTCCTCCACGAGGCATCATGGGCTGCTCAATATGCCGGTCTCTCAGATGACCAAGCCGTGAGTCTGGTTTCGAGCAATCTCGAGGAAATCCTGGGGTTGAAAAAACCGGCAGATATAGTGGTTTACGAGGGGAATCCGCTCCAGTATGGAGCCAGTGTTGTCTTGGGAGTGGATGGGGATGGGAGAGGAGTGGTTCAATGTTGGCCTTTTTCGACATAGCCGTTGGAGTGATGCGTTTGGCAGCATACATTGCAGGTCTATATATATGGATTCCGTATGCAAGGATATTGTCGGAAGAAATCGGGTTAACTATCCATAACATGCAAACTACCATCTACCGAGTAAATGGTATTTATCTACCTTTGACTGATCCATTCGCTAGTTCTAGACACTTGAAAATGGCACAACCAGCAAAACAAGCAATGCAAAATGGCCTATGCATTGCTCATGTGCATATATATATATTCGTATGATCAACTTGGCTCTTCCCCCCACGCTCCTCTTGTCATTCTTATCCTAGACCATTTCCACCATACCATCAGACATAAGAGTCTACTATACGCATTTTGCGGGCGTCATTTCCAGTCGTTTTACATTTCTACTGAATCCTACATAATTCACGCAGAAAGGGACAAGACGGAGCTGATCAGCTGGATTCAGTGTCTTTTTGCATCTTGGGTGTCAGACAGTGCTCAACCCCGCGATAAATAACAAAAGTCCAAAATTCTGGAGACGGCTGCGAAAGTACTTCGATGTTGATGGTGAGATTTTAGGGGATTACTATGGGTGGAATTTTCAATAAGCTGCCCAGTGTCAGTAGTCACAGAAATAAATAGACGAATTGAGCGATGTTCTCAATCGCCTGTGTCCTGACCATCCCTGCCCAGTTGGGCTCCTCTTTGAAATCAGCAGTACTTAACATGGATACATTCCTCATGGGAATATTTGATATTCGTCAATTGGAAGCCCCTAGGACTGAAATTCAATGCACGGCCTTATCTTCGCAGATATTTTGGTATATATGGATATATGGATAACAATGGCTCTCACAGGTTGATTTCTGCTTGCATCACAATGTATGCAGGTATACTTATGTGATGTGACCAGCTGCTTCCTTCCTAGTCTGATGCAAACGATAACCCGTACAATGATGACTGCATTTCGGATATACGGGAAGTATTCAAGGACTCAAACGATGAGTTGGGAAGATAGAGAGTAAGCGAGTAATAATCCGGTTATGCTAAGGTCGCCTGAGTGATATTGGCAGAAGATACTAACTAATACACCTCACTTTGTCTTTTGTCTACTTGTGTCACGACCTTCCGCACCAAGATCTTTGCCCTTGCTCTTCTACTAACTGATTTCATTACAAATCTGATAAACTTGACCACCTGAATGCAGACAAGAATAAATTTGTAAGTAACCTCTGACTAGTTGACAATTGTTTGCTAACCAGTTGATCTGATATCAGCCCGTCTACAATGGCTATTTCGAGATTGGAAAGCAGTCCTTGACCCTTTCAGAATTTAGCCGACCTGTATCCTGGACTTGGTAGAAGCTATCTCACATAGACGAGCTCCGATGTTTGAATATCCAAGACTACTAAGTCGTTGTGGCAATTCCACGTGGTCCCTTCATAAAGAAAACACTGGTCCTGCTCACATAGGACCTGACTAGCCTTCGAAATGCAGAAGATCAAAGCCTCGATATCGTTATTCTAACAATATTCGTCACAGCCGCCAGGCAGCAACAATCATAGAGAAGAAGCTGACGGTTATGGAACATATCTAGCGTCACCGGATAGAAGAGATGGGTTGAAATTAATGAATAGTACCATCTTCATGTGAACCAAGTACTTCGATAATAAAACTATCGTCAATTCAGCAACCAAATGTTGGGTAGAACTAGTGTACAATACATAGTACCTTTCCGGGAATATTCTTACTGGCCTCCTTGGATAGATGCAAAGGTATGAAGACTGTCGGCAATAGAATATTCGCTTGAAGTCGGGAATCAGCTCGGCGCAGGCCGGAGAAACCTCGCCCCAGGTAGAGAATTTCTGACTAAGCTCTCTACCTGGGCTGGGGGTTCAAAAGTATTTCAAATTGAAAAACGCGCTAAAAACGCCAAAAATGACCGCCTTCCTATCCAGTACTAAATCGCGCTATCTACCTGTGCCGAGCATTTCTTCCGTTCCGGGCTCTACCTGGGGCGAGGTTTCTCCGACCTGTGCCGAGCTGCTAGCCCGCTTGAAGTAGTCCTCGTGATAGAGAGGCTTCCCAGAACAAGCAACGTGTCTCGGAGTTGAATTTAGCCGGCCCTGATGACGCCATTCCTTAAGAGGAATAGTGCCTTTTTCGCTGTGTTTGTTCTATTTGCTCTATTTCGAACAATGTTCGAATCGCATCAAACATCTATGCATTTGAGATCTCATAGCTCACCACAGCCATTGTGGTATGAAACTCACAAGGGTCCTAGAGCAACTTATTTAGCAGCCTTTCAAGCATGTTTTAGACGATTTAATCCAGGAGATGAACGTTAGCCGAGAGGATTACGGATTGCATCATCACCTACATGTTGCTCGTCATCACAGCTTGCTCATTTATCCGACGGCTATGCTATATATCGTATCCGACACCATGATTCACGGATATTGTTCTAGTCCTGTACAGGTTCAAGCTCCAGGATGAGATTCACTACTCTTCTGGGTGTGGCCCTGACATTCAGCGCCGCTGCTGAAGCGACAGTAAATACCCCGAAGGTCCTCGCCCAGCCCGCAGATAAGAAACGGCCCAATTTTATCTTCATCCTTACCGATGACCAGGACCTCTACTTGGATTCTCTTGATTACACACCATTGACATTGAAACATCTCAAGCAGAAAGGGACGTTTTTCAAGAATCACTTCGTGACGACCGCATTGTGCTGTCCGTCAAGAGTCAGCTTGTGGACAGGGCGCCAGGCACACAATACCAATGTGACTGATGTGTCTCCACCTTATGGTAAACTCCCAATTTGATGAAATTGAGGATTGTCAAACTGGCCTGACGCTGATTGTTGCTTAGGCGGGTATCCAAAGTTCGTAGAGCGTGGGTTCAATGAGAATTTCTTGCCTGTTTGGCTACAACAGGCTGGATACGACACCTATTATGTCGGAAAACTCTTTAATGCACATACGGTTGATAACTACAACAGCCCCTATGTTTCTGGCTTTAATGGCTCTGATTTCCTGCTGGATCCTTTTACCTATTCGTATCTCAATTCGACCTACCAACGCAATCATGACGCACCAGTTAGCTATGAGGGCCATTACTCGGTCGACGTGACTGCGAACAAGTCTTTTGGCTTCTTGAAAGATGCCTTAGCTGGGCAGCGTCCGTTCTTCCTAGTCGCCGCACCGATCGGTCCGCATTCGAACGTCAATCCGAACCTCGGCGCGGAGAGTATACATGGTTCGCTTCAGATGACAGCTCCCATCCCAGCAGACAGACACAAGGATCTCTTTGAAGGAGTCAAGGTTCCCAGAACCAAACACTTTAATCCGGATGAGGTGAGTACATTTTCTATTTACTATACGGTCCCTGTGAGACTTTCTGACAGTGTTTAGCCCAGCGGAGCAAACTGGATTCGTAAACTGCCAAAGCAGAATCAGACAGTTGTCGACTACAATGACCACTTTTATCGCTCTCGTCTTCGCGCCCTGCAGTCTGTTGACGAGCTTGTGGATGGTCTCATTACCCGTCTGGAGGAGAGTAACCAGGCTGACAACACTTATATCATCTACACCTCCGATAACGGCTACCACATTGGCCAGCATCGTCTGCATCCAGGAAAGGAGTGCGGATATGAGGAAGATATTCGTGTCCCACTTTTCATTCGTGGACCTGGTGTTCCTGAAGGCCGCGAAGAAGATGCTGTCACAACGCATATTGATCTGGCTCCGTCAATCTATGAATTGGCGGGTATCCCTCTCCGCGAAGATTTTGATGGCACGCCGATTCCTGTCGTATCTGAATCTGTGGGTACACGCCATGAACACGTCACGGTGGAATATTGGGGTTTTGCAGTTCTCGAAGGCGAATATGGTTTGTTTGGTAAGTTGCGTGGTGAGCTCGACAGTACCGGTTGAAATTAATTTGTCATCCTAGAACCTGATCATTCGTCAATTGTTCTGAACAATACATACAAATCCGTTCGTGTCATTGGCGAGGGTTACAATCTATACTACTCTGTCTGGTGCAATAACGAGCACGAACTGTATGATCTTGAGGTACACTTCTTCCTATTCCTCTGCATTGGTTGTCGCAGAATTTTTTGACACGGCAATGTACAGACGGACCCCTTCCAGCTTCATAATCTCTATCCAACCAGCGACGCAAAGGATATGAATTCCGCGAAGATCCTCGGACGCCCCATTCCACAGGTCCTTGAAAGGCTTGATGCAGTCCTCCTTGTGTTGAAATCCTGCAAGGGAACCACGTGCATCGATCCCTGGGTTATCTTGCATCCCGACGGTTCTGTCAAAAACCTTGGGGATTCTGTGCAATTGCGGTATGATGCGTTCTATCGTTCTCAGCCGAAAGTGGCGTTTGATCGATGCGAGCTTGGTTATATCGTGGATGCAGAAGGGCCGCAGCACCCGCTGCTCTACCGTGATGGGTTGAGGTGGGACACGTGGGTGTAGATGCACGGAAAATCTGGTGTGTTTTTGATATAGGGACAGTGTTAATAGTGTAGATGTACAGATCAATGCAAAGATGTATAGCTGGAAGAAGATTTCCTTTCTGTCTCTGTTAACGACTCCAGACACGTGCCATGGGACTACCCGTTCCACGACTCAGTCACTTCTACAGAGAAGCACAGAACGAGGTCCTCATCAGAGAACCCGTTGCGAAACCACCAATGGCAAAGTAAGTGACTTCAGTGTCATATTAATTATATATACTACTATTCACTACTATTTCGGTTGAGATTAACATGATTATTTTCGACATAGGAGAAATGACACCAGTTACTCCATCAAGTCGGACAGAATAATGCATCCAGACCAACAATATCCATCCCAATGCAGCAATATTAGATATGGAAAGAGTTCAGATTCCCCAGAAGGAAGTTTGAAACATCCTGTCTGAAGTCATCCTTCAGAGGCTGAACTGCATCTGCCGTGATGTTCAGCAACGTCTGTCACTGGCTCCACTGGGGCCATTCGGGATACTTCCCCCTCGCATTTGGATCGAGGTAATGCAAGAACGAGAAGTAGTACTCGCGGATGCTCCTTGCGGCATAATTATCCTTAATGCCAAAAATGACTTGGATGATGTCGCTGCCATGGAAGGTGCCCATCAACGGTGTTCCGTGGTCGTACGTCGCGAGGTAGGACCAAGATTTGACATCTGGGCTCAATAGAGACACACCTGTGAGATAAAGACGGCGGGTGAGGGTGAATACAAGATCGCCGAGGATGGCAGCCAGACGCTTGTACTGCGGATACCAGTTATTCTCGTCCCCTGTGCGGAAGGGAGACCCATAGTCGCTTATATTTGGGTACAAGGCGACGAGGGTATCGATCACCTCCGGGGTGGCGTCGTGGAAGAAGATGTCCAACAGGTATTGGGAAACTTGCTCCGTGGTGGAAATGTTGGACTGGAAGAGAGCGAAGAGCGTGCCCTCGTCTTCCTGGTCACCGATGATGAAGGGGACTTTGGCATACTTCCCTGATAGCAGGAGGGAATCGGGAGATGCTGTCAAGGTCTTTCCATCGGGGCGAGGGACATACGACAATGCCACGGAGTGGTAGCTTAGGATACCCGGGACGGAATTTGTGGCGTCCAGGAATTTGTGGTATTCAACGCCCCTCAAGCATTCGAGGGTATCGCTGGCTGAACTGCATCCAGCAGCAGTGACCACGGTATCATACACCTGTTGGCCTTTGGGGCAGTCGACGGGGTCTGCAGGGATGACGCTTCCAGAATCCATGATTCCACCGCGGAACAGTGGCTTACCGTTGTAGGTGTTGTCTCCATCATACAGAGCGAATTGGTCGAATACAGAAATGGCACCAGCTGACTCTCCCCAGATCACTACCTTGTCAGGGTCACCACCGAAGGCTTCAATGTTATCTGCCACCCACTGAAGACCAAGTCTCTGATCTAAAAGTCCCAGATTGGCAGAACCATCATCCAGAATTTCCTTTCCAGGAAGGAAACCAAAGCCACCAACGCGGTAGCTTACAGCCACAAAGATGAAGGGCAGATCCGTGTCAATACCAGTCTCGAGTAGGGACGTCCCATCGTACATGCTACTCCATCCCAGTTCGAAGCCACCGCCGAAGATATAGAACAAAACAGGAAGTTTTGAATCCGCGGTCGTCCCGGCAGGTCTCTGGATGTTGAGGTTCAGACAGTCCTCACCTTGCTTGGTGACTGTCTGAACAAATGGCGAGTTCATGAGCACACCTAACGCAGAGGCCGGGATCTCGCTAGTATCAGTGGTGAAGAAGAACTGAGGGCATGAAGTCGGATTTTTCGTTGCATCGAATATGCCGAGGCTCGACTTGAGAGGCTGCGGGGGCTTAAGCCTCAAGGAGCCCGTGGGCGCTTGGGCAAAGGGGATTCCCTTGAACGTTTCAACCTTGCCGGAACTGGTTCCAATAACGATCCCTCCGTTGTCAGGAAGCTTCACCTTTGGAAAGAGATCGAAGGGCAATGCCCCTATCAGGGCGATCAGGGAGAGGAGAGAGAGCAAATGGAAATTCATCATGACAGTTACACTTGCCCTAGCTATGTCACAGAGAGCAGGGGTTCAAAACAGACTAAAAAATGACTGCGATGTGAAACCCCTGCTTTTTCACCCACAAGACAACTATTATATACCAGATCGACTCCTTGATTGAAAAGATCATGAACCCTTTCAATGTGCATGATCCCTCGGCTCAACAACATCTTAGGGGAAGAAAAGGCAAGCAGCCCATGTGAAGAATCACAACAGGGATCATTCAATATTAGGATAAGAGATCGAATCACTCAGCACCAACGGCGTTATGCTGACGCAGCTGAAGGGCAGGGTCATTTCCTGCATCCACCACTCCCGCGCTTCTCCGGGGTTTTCCCCAGTGTGCGGATTCAGAAACGGTCTATTCGCAATTTCGGCATAGACTAAGCTAGAATAGATATATCCCCGTGCTACCCCATGAGTTTACCCCGTGTGCGGGGAAGAAGCAATAATAAATAATAATAGTGCCTACCTATTATTAGAATTTGACAGCCATTTCACAATTCCCTGGAGACTCCACGGATATAAGCCTGAGGACAGGCAGGGAAAAGAATGAGATACAAATTGTCGGCTTCATCCTTGTCTACACGTGTGAGCATATAGCTGCATGAGGGGTCTAATAGTCCAACATCAATTGCTGACAATGCGCCTCCAGGCACATGGCAGGGAACTAAATTTTACGAATCGACGTCGATCCCGGCACGCTCGTTCTAGGCGCAGAGAACGCGGCCATTGGGCGAGGAACAGATTGATTGCATTGCATATACTTACACCGCCATACGTTTATTTGGAATTCAGTAAACGGTCAATAAATGGCTCCAAAATATGGGTAGTTGCGTATGATAAGTGGTTCTCATCGCACAGGCCAGAACCCGGGGATATACCTAGGTATTAATTATTTACTTTATTTACTATGCTTACGCAGCTGCACTGGCCCGACGCTAAAGGGCAAAGTAGTGTCGAAATTAAGAGACTATTGACGGACTGTTTTCAGGTTAATATATTACGCAGCTATCTAATTTATGCCATCGTGGTCGACGTCCGATCATACACTGGGCGTTCTCTGCCTTGGATTGTTCATCAGATAAACACAGTTACGGATTCATCTTCGACTGGATCTTCCTCGCAATTCAACGCCCCATACTTGGCAAACCGCAGATCCAAGACATGGTAATAATCCCGCAGCACCCACAGTCCCCGGTCCCCGCACGAGGCATAATGGCGTCACACGCCTTGACATATGTCTAGCTCAGGTTCAGCAGAGGCCGTTGAATGACCTGTTGGCGGGGGTCAAACTCGCTGAGTTGGTTGATCTAGCTAGGAGTTAACTAGTTGTCTATGATATGCTAACTAGGAAGGAGCTGAACCATTGGAACCATCAACGTGACCTTCCGTGTCTGCGTACGTCATGTGAGGCATGGGGACAGCCTTCCCCCGCTTCTCCATATGCCGCAACAGCCAGCAAAGGGTGAACGCCATGACATCTGCGCCGAGAGTCCAAGTCCTAGCGGTGTATCCGATGATGAACGCCAAGTTGGGCACATCCTGAATCATGATGCAGCGCTAGACGTACTTCGTGCTGAGACCGATCTGCTTCCCGTCGACAGACACTGCGCAGCCGCCTGCAAGCAGCATTTTCAGACCTGTCTTCGTAACGTCCTGGGTTGTGTCGGTGACTACATCCGCTTTTCCTGTGCGGAGACTCTTGTGGAAATCCCCATCGGGACAGAGACAAAGTCGCTGGTCCCACGCGTTGTATCGTGGTGTGAATGTGGACTCAGCGGGATATGTTCAGGCAGCTGTCCAAGCGCTGCACGGTACAACAGCCAACGACCGAATGCAGGTAAATTATTAGTTACAAGAAACAGCGAGCCTCGAGGATATCATACGAATATGAGGGAAATTCAGTTTGCAAACGGTATGCGGTGCATACCGGGATTCTCTCCTGGCTTTTTGGTGTTGGCTTTCACGCCATCTTTGGGTTTCCTGTTTCCATAAGGGAGAGGGTTAGGGTAAATTATCCGGTCAGTCTTTGATAGAAATCGGTATATTCCTATACCTATCTCACGGGTCCTATAATGCTAATTGGGATCTTGATAGCCCGCCATGCCCTTCCTTCGTCTTATCGGGCACAGAACTGGGATCTGCAAAATTGGCCCATCTCACAGTATTCAACAGGGCAACGCATGAATATGCCTGTGACACGCATCATTTATCTGTCCTACAACCAGCCCAAGTCAGATTGGCAGAATAAGCCGTGATCACAGGACAAACGCCATGTTACACGCCCTGCGCCACATAAATAATGCTGTACTTTTTTCTTGCTTGCTGTCCATCTTATCCCGTTGTGCTCTGAAATTTAAGCTTCACAGCCTGCCAAGGTCACAGATGATCAACTCGACCTGTCAAGCGTCGCGTGAGATTTTAGCATACCAGTTTCAGCCCGTGTCATCACCGACATATGAACTTACAATATAGGTTGATGCAAGCGCAAAGGATGAGAACCTATTGATGAGTCTGATTGGATGGAAATGAAATAATATCAGCATCAAGAATAATAGTCTAATACTCACCATATTTGCATTTGACGTCATAATCGTGGGCGCAGGAATATCCCCCATCCGAACTTCAAACTTGCATATATCTTGCCTGCCAATGGCAGAAATGCACCGCTAATACTTCTGAGCATATTATTTGCTGCCAGAGCACTATCTGCATATGCCGTGAAGGCATCGATAAGACAGGCTAGAATAGCCATGAACATAATATCCAATCCTATGCCCATGAGGACCGAGCCAATATTGGGTACGATCCGGTTCATATGCACCTGAGAGGCCCAGCCATACCGGAACAAACTGCCGGCTAGCAAGGGAGCTGATGGCACCAGCAATGCCGTCCTGTCCTTGTTCTAAGCTGGGCGCAAGCATCGAGGATGCTAGAGGACTGGTCAGCGTGCACGCTAGTCATATCGACTCCGCGACTAAGGCATTGACGGGGTTCTGAAGATGAAAACCAAAGACAAGAAGAAAAAAACATACAAGACTTAAGGCCGCGACGGACAGAATCGCGATAGTGCTCCACTTCTTTACTGGAGACCAATTGATAGGATTTGCAGGTCATCGTCACCGTCCCACTAGACCAGATTAGAATCGCCTGTCTTATTCTCGAAAACTTCTGTAATGTCTTTCTCATCTGCCGCGGCTTTTAATAGTGCGTTTCCAATATTGGTCTCCAGGTCTTTCGCGTCCGTGATGGACTTGCTTCTTTCTCCTTCTGACGGTGTAGGTGCACCTCCAGTAAGTATCCAGTCGTTACTATACAGCCAGAAAATATTTAATAAGTAGAAGAAGATATCCTCACTGTAAGGGAGTATAGCTCTTGGGGGGAAGACAAGACATCTTCTTCGCGTCTCAACGACCAGGAGCACCGGCCAGACCGAACGCAGCTGTTTGGCTTTATTTTGATAATGTTGTAGATGAAATAGATGATATTCCATTTGCTGTTTGGCGAGTGATGACCTGTAATAGATCTACATGCTCATGCCAAGATGCCAATGTCCAAGTGATAAAGGCGATAGCTCATCCTGCAGGTCATTCATGATGTTATCTGTAGACTGTATTTATGCTGGCTTCTATGTTCATAAATTATCGTTTCTGGTGTTCATAAAATTTCATGATAGATAGCAGAAATAAGCGCTGTTGGAGCACTAGGTACTTGATATATCATCCGTGTTACTCTTGTGGCATGTTCTGTCGCACCAGATACAAACAACCTCCAGTGCTATATTTTAGTTAAATAACTAGTGAGTACGCAATCCTGCTGAAAATATCTCGTTACGTGCTGACAGGATGTTTAAGCCATAGATACTACTTAGAGACTCATAGGAAAACAATGACATCAACCGCAGTCCTCTCTCGACTCAAATTCAACAACACATTAATCGCATCCCTCCTTCCCATCATCCATCATGCACTGAAATTTCCATTGGCTATCAAGGGCTTTAAGATGGCCCTCATCTTCGCAGTTCTGCGGTACATCAACCGCACTCTGTCTCAGTGGTCGCTGAATAACTGGCAATCCGTACCGCCGTTCAAGTCAGAAGATGAAGTCGTCCTGATCACAGGCGGAAGCAGCGGAATTGGGAAACTGGTCGTGCAAGATCTTGCTCGACGCGCGAAGGGTATCAAGATTTTGATTCTGGATATCCAGGAGCCGGAATATGATCTGCGTGTGTTTTCTGGTTCTTTTTCTATTCTGTTTGGTTCGGATAAAGATTCTGTTTGAATGAGACTGATGGTTATACAGCGCCCAACACATACTTCTATAAAACAGACATCACATCCCGAGAAATCCTCAGAGAAACAGCCACCAAACTCCGAAAGGAGCATTCACATCCTACAATCCTCATCAACAATGCAGGGGTCAGTTTCATGGCCACCATCCTCGACAAGCCGGAGGAGCACATCCTCACCACCTTCGCGGTGAA
The DNA here is from genome assembly GCA_025999795.1 of Monascus purpureus. Lineage (NCBI taxonomy): Eukaryota > Fungi > Ascomycota > Eurotiomycetes > Eurotiales > Aspergillaceae > Monascus > Monascus purpureus. The sequence goes on from AP025348.1 coordinate 284,292, forward strand.
CAACGTCGCGCATTACTGGACTGTCAAGGAATTCCTACCGGATATGATCATCAAGAATCACGGACACATCGTCTCGGTGTCGAGTCTAGCGGGTTTCATTGCTGCGGGTGAAATGGCTGATTACGCCGGGACGAAAGCAAGTGTGGTTGCGTTTCACGAGTCGTTGAGACAGGAGTTGAAGTTTTGGTATAAGGCTCCTAAAGTTCGGACTAGGTATGTCATCCATTATTCTCTGGAGAGTACTATGTATGTATGTATGCTTATGGCCAGTGTAATCCATCCTATCTGGGCACGAACGCCCATGACTGAAGTTGTGACTGAGACAGGCACACCATTTCGTCAGTTGGTGATAGATGCAAGAGAGATCTCCAAGGCGATAGTGAATCAGATTCTGAGTCAGAATAGTGGGCAGGTGGTTGTTCCATCTCGGGTTTCGTTCTTGAGTATGCTGCGTGCATTTCCGCATTGGCTACAGGAGATGGTGAGGGATGGTGTTTCTAGAGATGTCAAGGAGGTGATGGACATACGAGAGAAGAATAAATATTAGATAGACCTGAATAAATTTCTTCCTTGTCTCTATGGCTTAGACAGGGAGCTATCTTGGAAAGAACTTTGAAAGAGACATTACATCCATAATGAGTATGCAGTTAACGCTCTCATAGTTGACAGTGACAAGATTGAACATGCATTTCAGAAAAGGCAAATGTGAAGAACAATCATTAGGGTTCACATAAGTGAGATCCACCTCATTAAAAAAAGAACAACATCGAGATTCTCATAATGAGATCCATATCGGAAAGCAAAGGAACGTCTCAACTACCCCTCAGGGAGCACATGAAAAAGAACAAAAGAGGCCATGCCTTGTTCCACTCAGTAGTCGCAGAACTGAGGAGGATACATAAGATCAAGGCATAACTTCTTTCCCTCTGGAATAACGGCGACCAGGAAATCCACAGTACCCGTAGTAGCCGTAATACTTGCGCCGCCACCATACTTGAACAATCGGTTGCGGCTAGGCTCGATTTTGTATGGCGGGCAGGCATCCAGAGCCTGGAACAAGACATCCTTGCAGAGTTTCTTGCTGATATCTACATAGTAACCGTGGGTTAGAGTGGCGGTCAACCACAACCTGTTGTCAATACTGAAGACGACATCCTTGTCCTTTCCAAACTTGTAGGTGCGGTTGTAGTATCTGCTCTCGGGAACCATGCGAAGGAATTCTGGACGGCCGACGAATTGGTCGCAAAAGCCTTCGATAGTATCAGCAGCTTTCCTGCGATCAACGAATGGATAATTGAGCTGTGTTGGGGCGCATATCGGCTCGGAGATGACGGGTTGGGGGAGGAGAGACCCTCCACCATGTTGAAGGTAAGGGCCTTCATGAATAGCGGCGAGGTTATCGTTCATATTCGGAAGTTGAAGAGTAGAATTGAGAACTTTACTTGAATGAGCGGGGTTGATGAGGCTCACGGAAATGCCCATGAAGGCAAAAAGAAGGATAGACAGCAGCTTCATGATGAAGTTGTGGCTCCTGGTATGGTTTGGATGGTTGAGATAAACAGAGTGGAGAAGACAAGAGAGGAGGGACAAAGTAGATAATCAAAGAAAATTTGTTGAAAAGAGAAAGAGGAAAAGAAAGGAGGGGGATGGATGAGGTTTTTATAGCTTCCTGTGGAGACGAAGAACGTGACTCTCAGAACTGGCAGAGGAGAGAGCTCGCTTACCTCTTGATATATCCTTCACTATTTTTCCCTAAGTCCACTCATTAACTAGGAAGACAAAGAAAGAGGGGCCAGGATCATGGTAAGAATGATTCCATACTAGAGGAGTGATGCTGAAGGTGATCTCGCTTAGTGTCTCCTTCAGTCAGCCAAGATTCCATCCAAGAGCATTTAGTTTTTGATAGCTTATAGAGTACAATATAGCTCTAAATAACCTTGAGCTTTCTACAGAGATGGAGAGATACAGTATACTCTATATAGATACTATCCATCGATCCATGATCATACAATTGCAAGCTAGTCGTACCACAAGCGAATATTAAACAAAATACAATACAGACAGTGCTATATATCATTACAACTACAAAGCTACACGATGGTGCCATAATAATTAGGACTTCGACATCCTGGACTGTATCACGTAGAGCCCTGTCTTAATGGGGTTGTTCGACGTTAGGGCCCCCGGATCAGCTGACAGCGCTAGCCCGTCCGGGAACAACCTTAATGCCACCAACTGTTTCTCATCCTCCTTCCTAACTTCTTCATCTGTGACACAATTATCCTCTATCAAATGTTATAAACTCCTATGAATTTGTAACCATAACAGTAGATACTAACGGCTACTATTTTTCTTAGTATATACACTGCATCAGACTGATTTGCATTCTCCATTCTACATGCCTCAAGACATCCATCTTCCTATCTCACTTCTGCTATGGAGTACAACAGAACTAACCATTTTACACCACTCCAATCTTATAAGCATTCGCAGCTACGATTAGAATTCTGGAATCCATATAGTGGTGGCCAAATTTGAAGCCAGGGAGCTTTCAGATTTAGGTTCGCTTCTGGTAAGCTACATTCTGTTCGCATTTGGACTTGTACGGTTACTGATCAACTGTCTCCTGGATTCTTTGCTCATAAATTCCAGCAACCATACGTAGACTGAGTGTTCTTAATTTCCCTATAGAGTGCGTCCCCAAAGTTATGGGCATTCCGGAGAGCCCATTCCTGAAAGACTACGTGGTGCATGGGTTCTTGCCCATCAATTATCTATGGGGCAAACATCGTATGGCCTCCGAGAGGTCCAACCCTTCCCGAAGATTCTGAGATACATCCTCAATCTCTTTAAGGTGCAGATCCGGGTCATTGTAGTTGGTCCACGGCAGCTGTCCTCTGTTGATACGAAGCTGCGTGTCCATCTCGTGGAGTCCCAAGCCGGGCACCTTGGACACTCGGACGATATGTCTTACCAAGTCACCCCAGTCCTTGACGATCTTGGTCTCCTTGCGCATGAAACGCGACTGGATCGCATGCGCCAGGGAGATGTCGAATTGCTTAAGAGCCAGCGTGGACAGCCGCTCCATGTCCTCGAGAAGTATCTTCTCTTGAGACAATGCCTCCTTGCATGGATGTACGGGCTCGACGGGGTTGTCGGGCCAGTCAATAATATGCGTTGTCTCGATTGGCGTCGGCTTGCACCGTCCTCCTCTGGTAATGAGATATTTCTCCAGCCAGGTCATGTCGATAAGACATTGTTCAGCCCGTCTTTGCCAGAGCCTGCAAGCATGCATATTAGCGTGTATGCTTTGTCTTCGAGGTTCGAGCAAGCCTACATGGAGAATCCATGGAGAATCCATGGAGACCGATATTAACCCGGGCACAGTCAGCGGCGAGTTTCCGGTAGAACAACCAGGTAGTCAGTTGTTGATGGATGTGACCTCTAAGAGACTGCGGGATACTAAATCAACAGAGTCACGGTCGCGATAATGCAGGAAGACAAACCTCTTCAAGCTCATGGGTAAAATTCTTCGCCCTCACCCATGTATCAAGATTCTCATCAGAAGCCTCCGCAACCGACTTCCGTGCCTCGTCTGCTTTAGACATACTACTCTGGCCCAGGTTCTGTTCTGGTTTATTGGCGTCTGGTGTTGGAGAAAATGGTCTGAACAATGAAGTGATTCTTCGCGACATGACACTGTCATGGAAGAAAAGAAAAAAAAAATCCAGTCTGTCCATTTTTCAAGCGTCCCTTATAAGACAAGTGCAGCTTCGTAGCTTGGTCTAGATCTTCGTTTCTGCGCTCTGGGATTCCCTCCGACTCGTTACATATCACGGGGTCATTATGACACGTACCTCACGTACCTCGGAAATTGCATAGAATGGACAAAAACGAGGAGAATCATGATTATTTTGACATCAACGTATACATCCTATGCGGAGCGTGTCTTTTGACGGTGGTGTTTTCCGCTTGCTGTGGCGGGATGACGAAAGAATGCCCGTGTGGTGTGTTCAAGGTCGCGTTGCGATTCGGATTTGAAGAAAGGATAGACCATCATTACTTGTTTCTTCTCTCTTACTGTGGGATAAAAGTTCTGTTTCATATTACCCCAGTTGTAGGGCACCAACATGGACACTGCCTTGACCAAACCATGACACAAGATAATGCCCAAAAGAACATTTGGAGCATTCAAACTAATGGATAGGGCCGAGCGGAATAAGGATCGGAATGATTTCTAATTAAATTTATAAATACAGCTCGATAATGAACTTAGAACCTAGACATAAGACAACTATAGAACCAGTGGTCGGTAAGCCGGTGCGTCTCCTCCATACTTCTCTCATTTGCTCTATTGCAGCACAAGGCTCATCAGGAATAAGATACCATTTCCCGTACGGGAACAGGACAGCAGGATGATCAATGAGAGACGATCAATATGGAAGATGACACCAGAAAATGATGACGAGGTGTAAGCAAGCCATAGCGACATAACAAATCATAAATAGCTGAAGGACACTGTGACCGTGACAACGGAGACCATGACAAAGCTAAATCGAGCATCAAAAACATGGCGTTTTACTAAGCAGTGTGATGATTAGTAATGTTGAGTGAGATTATCTGAAGTCTTTGAACCTGCATGATTTCGAGTATTCCTTACTCGAATAATAGTCTCCGGTGCTGACGTGAATTAAACGTCAGGAAGAATGTCGATGTCTGGTCGAGTTCTCCATACCTGTGAACTTTGTGGCAAGACATTTCGAAGGAGTAGGCATTTCCAGGCTGTTGATATGCGACCCGCTAACCTGTGTAATCGCCAGACGACCTGCGAGATAGACACACCCGCAGGTGTTCTCGAACATTTGGCAGGCCTCGTGTTTCAAAAAAGAGGTCGTGTGCGAACTGTTCGCGCACCAAGGTGAAATGTAGCCTGGATTATCCATCCTGCCAGCGGTGCTTGTTGCGTGGCTGGACTTGCGAATATGAGTCGAAGCCCCAACCTCCAGACTCTCGTAAGGCCGGAAGAGTCTCAGGCAATTCTCCTGTCGTGGAGAATGACCCCCATACCATCGGGACAGACACGTCCAATTCAATGTCAGCACTTTCGACAGGGAGCACTCAATTAGAGTCTGAACTGCCCCTGGGGGACGGGGACGGTGCGTTCGCTTATTCGGAGAATACGTCGCAAGGCTATGTTGCCGCGGACTTCTCCAAGTATTCAGATGGAATTTATGGAACGCCTACCTTTGAGGACATTCCGGGACTTTTTTTTGTCTCCATCAACAGAGACCCCTTTGATGTTGGAGATGCGTATCAAATTTCGTCACTGGCTGCGCTTCAACCGGACGATAACATTCTTTCAGAGTTAACCCATACACAGTTAAGCAGTGGATCAGCACAGTTTCTTGATAGAGATCCACTAGATCCTTTAAACAGTGAAAATCTTCCTAATTTCAGATCACCATTTCATCCTGGAATGGCTGAAGTCCCAGCCAACTACCGCAACATCGTGGCATATGGAGTTGTCATATCTAAATTGCCATCTCATCCTAGTGCGGATAATCTGATCGAGTTTACACGAAATTATCCACAGCGCATGCTGGATATCGAATACTGGCCGCCGTTTATCCACAGTAGACTCTACCGCTGTTCTGCTGGAGGCGTATCTGAGCCTGTGGCCATTGCACTCTGCTGTCTTTCTGCGCGATTGAACGGGTTCGAGAGCAGTGTCCAGTTCCTCAATAATATGATTGACAACGAGCGGGCTCGTTTACTGGACAGCTTTGTAAGTCGTCTTCTTTCCTTTCACTGGAAATGCCTATTTGTCCAAGAGTATGTCGCGGTTGACTAGTAATAGCATTTATGTCAATCACTGGGGGAAATGTTGACAAAAATCCACGCAATGTGCATTTATCAGATTCCCGGGTTATTAGCTGGGTGTAGTCGTTCATCAATGACTACAGGCCTCGCCTCAGCCCAGCTGTATCAATCGTTTTTCTTAAAAGTGAATGCCCCATTCCGCTTGATATGTTCTGGTCACTAACTGTATTTCGACAGATGACCCGGAAAATGTGCAGAGATTACCAGCCGTTCCTGTTTAATCATCACGACAAAGCGGACTGGGAGACCTGGCAACTAGCAGAAACTCTGCGACGGACCGTTCACTTGGTCAATGTGATCAACAAGCTATCGCAGTTGATAAAAAGTGCGGCTTCGAATTTCTACGAGCCACTTGACGATGATCTCGTGTTTAATATTGCTCTGCCTGCTCCCGATGTCCTTTGGAAGGCCCGTACTGCCGAGGAGTTCGAAAAGGCAAAGCTAGAGATAGCAAGCAGTTCCATTCTGCAAATACCTCGCACGCTGTTGCAGCGATCAGGGGCTTCCTTAGAGAGTATCTGGCCGGACAAGTCAGGCATGGATGGGTCTATCGAGTTATCCCGTCTGATTATGGCGTGCATGATGCTGGATGGGCGTTAAGGGGGCTGGCTTGTATAGTAGACAACGACAACAACACACACCTAACAGATACGATAGTAATGAACAGACAGACAAAATCAAGGGTTATATGCCTCGAGGTAGAGACGAAAGCGTAGAGATTCCAGAACTGATCGCCAGGGACGGTCACGTGGTGTCCCATCGGGAAATAATGGAGGTGTATTGTTGGTTGGTTACTAGCTAGATAGGCCTACGTGGTGAAAAGGGTCAGCGAGGGCGGACCTATGCGGCAGAATCCCACGTGATCCAACACCCCCCCACGCACGAGCTGGCCTAAAGACTAATCTAAAGAATTTAAATACAAAAATCGGCCTCTATTCAGGCCTCCAAATGAGAGAGTAAAAGCAAAATTAAGCAGAGAAGTGAGAGGTTCCGCTTTGGCCAATCAGAAGCCGTAAATCAGAATAGAAAGTATAACCAAAATGGGGGAACAAGCGCCGCTTAATGTATGCCGGTGAGTTCCAGGAAATGATTGAATCGTTCAGTTTGGAGAGGTTTTGTCAGGCCATCTGCTGCCTGTTCTTTGGTAGGGCAGGTCTGAAGTTTAACAATGCCGTCTCGGACCTTCTCCCGAACGTAATGGTAGCGTATGTCAATGTGTTTGGATCTCTTGGTGGTGAGCTCGGCTTCAGCCATGGCGTGGGCACCTTGATTATCGATATGAAGAGATATTGGTGGGCATTCAGTTGGGAGCACATTAAGCTCGTTGATGAGATTCCGGAGCCAGAGGGCATCACGGCTGGCTTCGCTTAGAGCCATATACTCAGCTTCGTTGGAGCTAAGGGCAACGGATGTTTGCTTGCGGCTTTTCCAGGCAATTGGGGCTCCGGCAAGCAGAAAGATGTATCCAGAAACTGACCGGCGGTTGCCTGTCAGTTGGCCACCCCAATCAGAGTCGGTATAACATTTTGGCATGAGGAGGTCAGATGTAATGGACTCCGTGGGTTTATGATAGGTAATTTGCCGATTGATGGAGCCTTTAAGATAGCGTATGGCGTGTATAAGGGCACGCCATGCTTTTTGGGTGGGTTTGGCGTTATATTGGGATAGTATGCCAACCGTCTGGCTAAGATCTGGCCGGGTTTTGGTGGCTAGCCAGGTAAGGCAGCCTACACCACGTTGATATTCTTTGGTGTTGACTGTAGGGTCTGGTTCATCATCAATTATTAGGCTAGGATCCATTGGAATCCTAACAGGATGTGCTTGGGCTTGACCAAAAGAGGCAACAACATCTTCAGTGTAGTCGGCTTGAGATAAAGAAGATGAAGTCTCAGACTGGGAGATGGTCATGCCAAGGTATTTGGTAGAGTTTCCAACTTCTTTTATGTCAAATTTGGCGGAGAGAGTCTCCATAAACCAGATGGCATCATTTTCATGTTTAGCATAGACTTTGAAGTCATCCACATGGGTGGTCACATAGAGTTGGGTCCGGGTAGTGTGGATCCATAGACCAGAGTCATATTCAGAGCATTTGAAGCTGATTTGGCGTAGAAAAGCACCCAGAGTATCATACCAGATGCGGGCAGATGGGACCAATCCATAGAGGGATTGAAGGAGTTCACAGACAAGATCTCCAGAACCTTCTTTGAATCCCTGAACTTGGGTCATAAAGACACGTTTGTCCGTGGGCATTTTCCCATTTAGGAAAGCAAGGGTGGCATCAGCTTTTCGGGTATGCCAGCCAAGCAGGGTGGCCAGTGCCGTGAGGGTTCTGGTAGTATTTTCATTTACCACTGGTGCGTAGGATTCCATGAAGTCTTTATCAAGTAGATTGCCACGAATGACCCAGCGGGCTTTAGCCTGATAATCCTCTGAGATAGGTATGCCGGGGATTTCTTTCTTTTTGTATACCCACCGGCCAGGGATGACTTTGGCCCCTGGTGGTAGGTCAGAACGGCGAATGAGTTGCCAGCAGCCTTTCTCTTTGAGTTGGTTGACTTCCTTTTGCATGGCAGCTTGCCATTTAGCAGCATCAGGATGGGATATGGCCTGCTTATAAGAAGTAGGCGTGTTGTCTTCTGATGAAGGAATGGTTGAAGTGGCAAAGTAAGCTAGGGACATGCCTTTGGCAGGTCGGAGCCATATATCTTGGTCATTGAGAGGTTCATCTTCAACTAATTGAGTTGGGTTTTCTTCGGTAGGGGTGCTGGGACCTTTGGGAGTGGTAGTTGTAGGATCTTTGTAATCCTCATCAAATATAACATCATTGGTGACAAAGACGGTGTCAGTTTTAGGGTCCCAAACACGATATTGATGGCTACTAATTTGGCCAATGAGGAAACAGCAGTGAGAACGTGAATCAAGCTTATTTCCAGGTTTATCTGGTCCATGCCGATGGACCCAGGCTGGACACCCCCAACGGCGATATCCGGGGAGTGAAGAAATGGATGAATTAGTCCACGCTGCCAACGGAGCGCGATAAGGGCTGGGGTGTATGTCCTTGTTGATATTCACCCCCCCAGGAATTTGGGAATTGTATAAGATGGTAGATGTAGGGAGCCGATTTGTAAGATCTGTGGCATATTGGAGAGCATCTACCCAAAAGCGTTCTGGTATATATGGGGCATCAAGCATCATAGCTCGGGCCCGTTCAAAAGGATCCGGATGCCACGTTCACTAACGGCATTTTGCCATGGTGAATATGGCGAGCTTGGTTGCCATTCTATGCCTTCCTGACGGTAGGTTTCCATCCATTCAGTGGAGCGGAATTCATTATCAGAGACTAGGTAGGCAGGAGCAGTGAAGCCATGGTTCTTCATATTTTGAAGCCAGTTCTTGAAGGCGGTAATGGCTGCACTTTTTGTCTCAAGGAAGAGGATCCATCGATAATGTGTGGCATCGTCGGTAATAAGTAAGACATATTTTGCCCCAATTCGGCCAGTGACAACATCATTAGGGTTGTCAAAATCAAGAGTTTGTCCACCGCCGGCGATATCTAGATGGACTCGGGCAAGGGGTTTGGTAACTCTGGACCTAGGGACCTTGCTATAATAGCGTGTCTGTCTAGCCTGTATACAGACTTCACAAAATGGGAGTTCTTTAGAGCCTTTGATTTCGATGCAAGACTCAGGATCTCGGGCGAGGCGGAGGAGATCGGCTTGATTGAGATGGCATAGGCGTCGGTGCCAGGCCATGATAGGTAGGGATATCTTAGTAGTTCGCGGCTTCCCTAGAACCGGGGTCTCTTTTGGAGTAGGAGCCTCAGCTGGTGTCTTAATTGTGGGAGCCTTTGCAGGTGGCTCTTCTGGGCGGTTAACTTCTTTGCCAGACCGGGTGGTGACAAAGGCATAGGAATTTTCTTCTTCTCCAGGAGATAGACAGTCTTCAAGGAGGTAAACATTGTTTTTGAACAATTGGGCTTGGAATTCAGCTCCAGATGGTGTGGTAATCAGCTTGACTTCACAATCTAGTGTATATTGAAGCCTAAAGCCTTGTCGTACAAGCATGCCTTCTGAAATGAGGTTGGAAGTAAAGGAAGGAACATGGCGGACATCTCTTAGGATCAGAGATCCGTAACCAATATCTATAATCACGGTGCCAATGCCTTGAGGCATAGAGATATGGCCTTGAGCACCTTCCATATAATCTGTCTCCACCAGATCATGCTTCTGCAAGGCCTTATAGGTTGCAAAAAGTGAACGGTCAGGTGTAGAATGGAAAGAGGCACAGCTGTCAACAAACCATTGATTGGAAAATGAGAGAGTCTTTGCAGACTTCACAATGGCAGATTTGGCATTGGAGAGTTTCTTATGCAAGACAAGTTCCTGTGAAGCAGGGTGATCCTGGTTTGATTGTGGGTTTGCTTCAGATTGTTGCTGAACACGGAGAGCATTAGCCATAGTAGTATAGAACTTGCGTCTATACTCTGGTGCTTTCTCAGGATGTTTAAAATAGCATATAAGTCCATGGCGATTTCCGCAGTGATCACAGTCTATAAGTGTATGACGAGATCTATCTTGGTTATTGGAACGTTGAGGAATTGTGTATTTGGTTCCAGATGCTTGTTTTGAATAACTGCGGTTCTGGGAGTTCTCTTTCTGTTGGTTTGACCGGTCTTGAGAATGAGTATCACGGAATTTAGTGCCGGTTCGAGTAGATAATTGGGTCTGGATAACCTTAAGATCCAGGTTGGTAACCGGAGCACGGCCAGTAGAGTAGACATCATCTAGTTTACTCTTGATAAAGGCGCGGTTCCAGTCCCGGAGACCTATAAAGAAGAGGTCATGTTTGAGATTTTCAAGAGATTCTTCTCCAATAGCGTGTAGGCGGTCAAAGATTCGATTAAAGGATGACTGGTAGGTGAGATAATCGTTATCCTTTATATAGAGCTCTTTGAGCTCCATGGTAAGGGCCATTCGCTCTTCACCGGTGGATTTGCCAAAAAGTGTGGCAGCTCGGTCCCAAAGACCATGGGCAGAGAGGTCATATACGGTGCCTAGTTTATCGGAAGCAGGGGTTGTCATGGCATTGAGCATACGGGCTCTCATGACAATGGCTTTTCTGTGCCAAACTGCAGCATCAAGTGGAGATGATCCAGCAGGAGGAGAGTCCTGGTGAAGAGTTGTAATAGCATTGAGAATACCAGCTTCTTTTTGTATGGCAGAGCTCCATGCATCGTAATTATCCAGTGTCAAGATGACACGGCATCGGTCAGGCAGTAGCGTATCGACATCGGCTTGGACAAGGGCAATAGCATTGCTGATATTTGTGTCTGAGGCATCACGCAGAGGCGGTTGGATATCCATTGGTGTAGTATCTTGGGTTGTATTTGAAGGCAAGGAAGCTTGTGGAGTATTAGACTGGATGATAGATGCCAGTTTTAGCTCCATTCTAGCTTCACGGTCTCGCATATCTTGTTCCATCTGATTCTGGCGAGCAAGCATTTGTCGCATCATATCAGCAAGATCAGGGGTAAGTTCGTTTGTGGAAGCCATGTTGGCGGTATTGGTAGAGCTCAGATTGGCTCCGGAAGGCGTTGGGGTCTCTATCTCTTCAGAGACAACTGATGAGGAGGTCTCGTCTATATTCGAGGACCTGTTTTGGAGATTTCGGCGACGTGATCGTCGTATAGCAGTAGCGGGAGGCGTAGTAGGTTCTCCTGACATGCTCAGGTTCGGACCGTATCTGGGATCCTGGAATTTTTGGAATCTGGGGTATGGAATTTTGGTTCAGCCAATCAGAGGGCTTAAATTGACCACTTATACGGGCCTAAAATAGCTCATATTTCCGAGCAAGAAACGGGCTCATAACCTAATGGAGGTGTATTGTTGGTTGGTTACTAGCTAGATAGGCCTACGTGGTGAAAAGGGTCAGCGAGGGCGGACCTATGCGGCAGAATCCCACGTGATCCAACAGGAAATCTCCCCGGATCTCTGCAGAACACGACGCATCCTTGTGTCAAAGAACAGCACATCCTTGACCTGAAAATGGCCACCTATATTCTCCACTGTCTTGCAATATGGCTGTGAAGAAGATCACTGTATTACCCTATCATCGCAGGGGTTCTGTTTCTTCCGAAGATGATTTCTTTGATATCGCTGAGGAGCCATGCCTCGCCATGGTCAAGCGACAGTTGCGCCGCTTTCGGACTTGGGTAATGCTGGCCCTGTTCTCCCTTCTGATCTTCCTCCATCACCGGCATTCCTCGACCTCTCCTGCGTTGTCTCCCATCCAGTATGACCGCATCGATTGGTCCCGTTTCGCATATAGCCAGTATGCAACTTCTACGGCGTATCTTTGCAACGCCGTCATGGTACTCGATTCCTTACAGCGGGTGGGGAGCCGGGCAGAACGCGTTCTGTTTTACCCGGATGGATGGGGCGTTGGCTCAAAAGAGTCCACGGATAGAGACAGTCAGTTGCTTGCCTTGGCTCGCGACAAGTATAACGCATTGCTGGTGGCAGTTGATGATAAAGTGATCAGGGGAGGGATAGGAGCCGACCAGTCATGGAACACCAGCATTGCGAAGTTTCTGGCCTTTGGGCAAACTCAATATGACCGCGTCATTCATCTTGATTCCGATTCAGTCGTTTTGGGAAACATGGATGAACTCTTCTTCCTGCCGGCGGCCAAAGTCGCAATGGCTCGGGCATATGACATGCTTCCAGAGTCCAAAGAATTAGCCTCGCATCTGATAGTTGTTGAACCCTCTCACAAGGATTATTCGGCACTCATGGATGCTGCGAAATCGGCTATGAGCGAAGAAACTAACCCCGATAACTCAACTCGCAGGTATGACATGGAATTGCTCAACCGCCGCTATGCTGATTCTGCCTTGGTGCTTCCACATCGACTGTATGGTCTAGTGACTGGAGAATTCCGTTCTACAGACCACAAAAGCTTTTTGGGTGCTGAGGATGAAGCTTGGGATCCTGATAAAGCATTGGCCGAGGCCAAATTCGTGCATTTTTCAGACTGGCCACTTCCCAAACCTTGGATCATGTGGCCACGTAGCCTGCTTGCTGAGATGATTCCTAAGTGCAACAACAAGCCAGGTGTGTGCCGAGATAGAGATATCTGGAAGGGTCTATATGAAGACTTTCGCAAGAAGAGAAAGGTTTGCCTTTGTCGGGTCCCTGCAGATATTATGTCTAACATTACTAACTAGTGTGGTAGGACATCTGCAAACTCCTCAGTTATCCAGCTCCTGAATGGCGGGGAAAGCCCAATTATGCTGGTCAATAAATCCAGTTCTACGACCTCCAAACCATGTACAAAAGCCAAGGACCTTGGATATTTAATTTGTGGACGGGCCATTTTCAACGGACGCCGTACGTATAGAATTTTTGGATAGGGTTCAATTCTTGGTGACACCCTGGTAAGGTGTACTCAAAGCGAGCAAAAGCCAACGTACCCGCACCGGTTCCTCTTTTAGACCTTCTTGTATTCGTCAATTTTTGGTTTGTCCCATGCATCCATCTTGGACGCTTATATTGAAAGTCTTTGTTATCTTCGATGGATCAAAATATATGATGGTCTATGAGATCACAATACTAGCTATCCATAGTTTGCATATACCTACCCCTCACAGGAAGATTTTTCCTTTCTACCATGCTGTTATCTTTTTAATTGACCGACACCACTTCTTTCCTCCTTTTACCTGTTGACAGCCGCATTGCCGGAAGACGGGCTTGGTCAAAGGACAGGATATCCTAGTCGAGACAACGTTGTTCGACGCTTTCCTATCCTATCCCATTGACTATTCAATATGTCTGAAAATTCAACAATGATAGAATACGAACTTCCCGAAAAACAGACGGCTTCTCTCACATTGCCGGCATATCGAGAGATCCCTGATGCAATTCGGGTTGTGAATTGCGGTTGCTTCGCCAATGATGGTCGGCAACCGTCGCCAACCATGACGCTTCCCGCATTTTTAAAGCGAGTGGTAAATAATAGGAAGCTCGATAAGGAAGATTGTGGCGCTTTGATGTAGGTTCTTCACTTTCTTCCTGTCCTTTTGTTTCTTGATTTGCTTGTCCTTTCACGGAAGAGAACAATATACACTGCTTTCGCTCTGCGAACGAAGTAACTAATGACACTAGGAAAATCCTGCATCTCCGCCTCAAAAGGATCGTCTTCTTCCTCGAAACCGAAGACGGAGATATAAAACTGAATACGAAAATCAAACAGGCCCGCAAAGATGCCAAAAAGGCATGCAAGGAGTCCGCCAAAACGGAAAAGAAGTCCCGCAAAGCCAAGAGAAGGGTCGAGAAGATCGAATCTAAGGCCTTTGTTGTAGACAGGATGCTCAGCGATGCCAAGAAGAAAACCGATGCTGCAATTGCAGAGATTGAGGAAGCGAAGGACACTCACAGGCGCGCTGTGAGATGGGCCGCATCTGTTGGGCAGAGGTCTAAGGAAGCCAAGGCGGAGGCTCAGCAAGTGCGGGAACAGGCGAGTCTCGTTTATAGCGAGGTAGAATACTGTGATCATATAGTTTGATCTCAGTACGGATCCACTTTGGGGGAATTTGGTGATGCGGTTCGGGTTTAATCTCTGGCGTCTATTACTTGGGGCTTGGCTGGCTGGTTTGTATCGTTCTTGTTGGCGTATAGTGGCGTTGTTTTTTTGGTTTGAATTTCGGGATATACGAGACGAGCAAAGGTTATGGGTTTAATAATAATCTAGTTTGGGGTTTCATGATCTCGCTGCGTCCAGGTTTTGACTTGCCGTGGATTGTCCGCAAGGAACCAGGGCTCAGACTCTCTGAAGTCGAGCGCGTTTTCTGTATCCTTGCTCATAAGATATTCGCCTCATGCGCTGAATCCCGTCCTGAATCAGTACTGAAACTATCTTTTCAATAACAGCGCAGCAGCTGTATAGGCCTTGATCTGGTTTTAGTTGCGGTTGAAGCCGCAACATGCACACACAGCACTCATTAGGCATAAGGATGCGCAACCCATCTCAGGCTCAAGGTTCAACCGTCTGTATTCTCGTATCCCATGCCTCTCCTCCACCATCTCCAAACCCCCTTCTGTGCCATCAAACCGCCGAAATCCTTGACACTTTCCACCTCCTCCAAGCCAATCTTGGCATCCATAGATTGCCCAGTTGAATCACCAGTACCGGCTGCAGCCCTATTCCCCTTCTTCTTTCCGGATTTTATGTCTTTCCTACCACTGTTCCCATTCTTATCCTTATCCTTATCCTCAGCCTCCAAAGGACCGGGCCGCGCAACAAGTTGGAAATCTTTATATTTCAGCCCCTTCACAACACCAACCCACGACTCGACATCATTCTTTTCCCGTCCCTCAACGTACATGATGCCCGGTATACCACCAGAGCGGAGAAGAACAGAGCAGTGATACGTATCTGCTGCGCGTTTCAGAGCGGAGACTTTCTTGCGGGATGTGATGTGGTGGGTGCGAATGAGGGCATTGTAGAGCATTTTCTCTCTGTCCGCTTTCTTTCAGGTCTCTCTTTTTTTCTTTGTTCTGTTAGTGGTATGTATATGGCCCCATTTTGTTTGTTTTCTTTGGGGTGCAGACTGGAGTCCAGCTGGCAATGTTTTCTTTTTGGGAGGTGATCATGGTATGATGCCTAATTCAGAAATGAGCTGGAATACTGCTGTGTCTCACCGCCATTTCGTCTGCTTTAATGCTTTAATGCTATGACCGACGCGGAGATTTGTGATAGAAATATTTACAAGAATCGGCTTCTCGTCAATGATTCCATCAATTCTCATGGAATTGATGAAGTGTGCCTTTGAATCTGAATAGGAGAATATTAAACTGCGGTCAGCTCACCTCTAGTACTATATGGGCTCGGCTAAAACCCGCTATTTCAGGTCCTTGATATAACTGAGGAAAAGGTTCAGGATGCTAGCTTTAGATTTGAATTCTTCTTCGACGTCAATGGAGATTCTAATTCCCTTCAAGATATGCCAATATCTTCTTCCATAATAACGACAATGGCTTCTCACAGTCATCACACGAAATTACGAGCTGTTGGGGTTTAATCAAAACGCTGTTGCCTGAGGATTCGTCCTATCAATATTTCTCCGGAGTGCTTTCTGCCATTCCATTTCATAAAATTCTCTATTTAAATCTAATGACTACTTAATATTCCCAATACAGCTTCCAGACAATTCGGCAATTCACTTCTGTCTCGGGCCTCACATTGATGCGGCTGGCGCGAGCAGTCTCTCGGTAACCGTGAGAGTACACAGAGCCTGGTGTAAGTCCAAGTTCCTTTCGACAAGTTCATGGACAATGTGCCCTCCATTCCGGAAATCAGACATCAACGTAGTAGACGATGAGGGTTCTCTTCCGCCTCTGGTGATTCGCGACCTCTCAGCAGAGACAGCAACACCCAGCAGCATTGGTGTTTCGAAGGAGCCACCAGGGGTGACGTGGTCATGTACTTCAGCATTTATTTCGCCATGTCAGTATCAAGACACCCCTGGGAGCGCGAGTAGATCTCCGCCGTGACCAGAGCGTCCTACAGGGCGTTGAACGCTGATTCTTGCCGCTATTCATCTCGGACAAACTCCATACGAATATCGTCGACTGAGATTTTCCATCCAATACACCAGAATATACAAGATAAATTTGGAGTTTTGGGGAAGTTCCCAGATGCATCATTCGTGTAGGCCGCTCCGATACCATCTGGCAGTCGATTCATATGGTTAGACCTGTCCAGTTCTATCCACGCATCGTCTCCGCAGGGCATGATGGAGCTGCTGTCTGTTATTGATTGGGGGATCTTCTTCCTAATCTTGAGTGTCTTGAAGCGTATAATTCCCAGCTGTGCCCCAAGATGGCTGCTTATTTCGACGTCACGGGAGAAGTATACCGCATTTTCATCCACAAGACACTCTTGGATCTCGACGGCACAGGATTCATGAGTAGCTATATATTGGAATATGATGAACAGATGAGCGAGGGAAGAGATGATTCATTTACTCTGCTCTTTACTCATGAAATGGTGCATAGCTTTGCCCTAATTGAACCTGACGTTTATTTTCACCCGCATTCTTATACTGCGCTGTAGAGTCTCTTTGAGATTTGCTAACAAGGTGCTTTTGTGTTTTTGGTGTAGGAATCGCCAGGCTTTATTCGTCTCTCATCCCCTATTGCTTCGGACGGGGAGCTGAATCATAGCAAGAACATCAACGCCCATCTCAATGCCTACTTTACCAGTCCCCGCATCGACAGGGATATCTGCGATGCATCATCCGGGATGTCCTCGCATTGGTATGTTGAATGGATTTTCTGCAAGCATGACTGTGCCTATCTCCTCTTCATCGACTGCTACCTGCACCGCCAGACCGGCGTACTTGATATTGCCCGCAACGGGCCCCTTGGATGAGGCTGTGATAGAGCTCTCAGATAGGTATAGGCGCGATGGAAACTATTTGCTTCTCTCACTGGCTTGGGAACTCCAGAGATACTTTGGTGAGACCAACGATTTCCCAGTGAGAGAGTTTTCTGGGCATTCTTCGCGTCATAGATTTTATGGGGCTTTTTCTTGGACAGGACTCTAATATATTCATATTCTGTTAGATGTCAACTTTTCAGTTCAGATTCGATAAAAACAGTATGCGCACGCGCGTTGTGAACGATCTCATAGACGGTTCTCCGGCAGCTATGGGCGGGCTGAGGAATGGCGATGAAATCGTCAAGGCTTCAAGGAACAGAAGTTGCATTGAAATATCGATCCCACAATGAGAATGGCCATAAAAATACCATGTATGTTCATTGCAAAATAAAAATAGTTCCCTTGTAAACATTCTCTAAAGGCAGTGCCAGCTTTCTCCCACAACCCCCAATGCCTCAATAGCCACTTCCTGTAAGAGATCAATGTCAAAATATGATTTAGTACTCTCAAAATGCTCCTCTCATTTCGCTCCACGGCACTGAACACAGGGACAATTCAATGAGATGCTGCTGCATTTCTCATAGTCAAACATTTGGGACAGGAAGAAGAGTAGCAAGGCCTCTGTGCTAGTGTTAGGACAGTGGCCAGTAGAATACCCATACTTGAATCTGTACGACAAATAAGTAGCAGGAATGTAGTTTTGCCCTAATTAAGTCATGTCAGTCTTGACCCCAACATTTAAGACGACTGCCACTGGTAGGTAAGAATGTCAGAGAATCCCATGACATTTGGGGTCTTTGCTCAGCCAAGATTCAAACGGCATTTTTGTTTATCTCTAGGAATCATCAAACCAGGGGAACTACATTATTCGCACAAATGCTGTCAAGGTATCAGAGACAGATGAGGTTGTAGTAATAACTATGATTAAAAATCAAGGATTCATGGCACCAGCCTACATCGTCTTAGACAACGAATTCCACTCTAACAAATGGAAGGATCTCATAGATATTAGGTTGCAAGTATTAAATGGGTCATTACACATACAGAGTTTTAAATTAAAAGTGTAGTCTTAAGGTGCACATCCAGATCCCAGCTATTTTTAACATGGCATTGCTGAACAGCGTTCCTCCAGTTTCCCAAAACATGAGGCTCAATGACTTAGGGCTTTATCAAAGAAGGTGACATGACACTGCCATCTGTTTTAGGCCGGATATCTTGGGATCTTCCTATTCATAGTGGTTAATGGAGAGTTCTCAGACCACCACCACCACCATCATATTGGCCCAGGGATATACAAGACTCTATAACCATTATTACACTGGGAATAGCAAGGAGTGCTATCAGATCTTCAAGTCAATAACTCTGTATAAATTTGGATATCTCCGACATATATTGCTTATCTACTGGTGCCTCTATATGGGGTTCCCCAGTCAATAGTCTTGGACCGCGGTCATTTAACTACATCTCACTTCTGGCAATCATTACACGGCCTTCAAGCCGACAACAAATGGCCAGATGGAGCATCAGAATTGCATGATTGAAATGTATCCTGGGCCATTTGTGACTGCTTACAGAACAACTGTATCGACCTCTTGACACTAGTGGAATTTACCTACAATAACATGTGTTGTAATGGCTGCGCTAACATATAAACAGACGATATTCCTAAACCAAGAGCAACATCCGGATCCCAGGAAGAGCGGCCAGTGGGTTTTGGCGTTTCCCATTTATCAGGCACAATATGCGTTCTGAAAGCGTCAGAGCCCCCCTCAGCCACCCCAAAGATCTAGATAACCCGGCTTCTATCGCAACAAGGTTTCTCTTAGAGAATGTTCCTTTTACTTGATTCAAATAGCGCACGATGACGGATATACCGGTAATTCCATGAAGCTTGAAAGATGGGTCCACATACTTGGATCTAGATTCGCAATCTAGCATTACTGGTTGAACTGGGAATATACCGTTTTGCTCCCGGACGATGCGAACTCCTTCCTTAATTTCGAGTTGTGGCTGCCTGTCGTCGGAATCCATAAATCTGTCAGTCCTGGGGTTCTTTGCCATGCGTATATGAACCAACAAGTCCTGGATATCTTATGATCTACATACTGGGGAAAGCCGTCGTTGGTCCGAATTAGGGTTCTCATATATGGACCTGATTGACCTAACCGGAGTCCTTTCCTCAATCAAGTTGAATCAACCATAACCCCAGTAAGGAAATTATTGTCTGAATGGTACCTTGGTGCAAAAAGCCAGCTCCCAAGCACTATATTCCCTACATACAATATCAACTTCCCTGGAGGCATTGAGCCACAATACGACAGGAAAGTCAAATTGATTGCATTACATCTGTCTCTGTGGCTCTTGTACACCCCTGAGGAGAATATGCCTATGTCCATGAGGACGCAAAGAAAGAAAATCTCGGAAAGTCAAAACTTGACTTCGGATAATTCTTAAGTAGCAGCAGAGTTGCCCTGATTCATTTCACCTGCAAGTGCTGAAGTCTTTGGGCATATTGACCCCTAATGCTACCATTATCATGTCTTTAATCTTCTTGCGGGTGGAAAATTTGCCGTGATCGGCAATCTGGAATGACAATAATATGCTGATTATGACCAACGTCCTCCGAAGTCCGGTGGAGCGAGGCCAGATCCAAATCCGTCCGAGGCTCCAAATCGTGTTCGGCCTCTTTCAGCACACATTTTCTGGACTTTTCCTTGCATTATTTTACATCTCATATAGTTTTCCAGATAATCATGACGGGATCGGTATTATCTGAGTTGGCCTGCTCTGAGATGCTAGCCGTGAGATAATAACACTACACTACACAAGTGCCAGTTTATCCGCTGCATCGGAGAGATCATCAAAGACAATCGATTAATTGTCGCCATTGTTTGGCTGCGTCGGAGTTCCTGCATTTCAAGGACGACGGAATCCGATAGACAGCAAGGATATAAATGCAGGCATGAATTCATGCTTCATGGGAACAATGCCACGACAGAAATAATCGTTTCTCGCATGCTCAGCAGCTCTCATCATTTTGCAGTGTGTAATCACCATTAAGTGGCATCGAATAAGAAATGATATCAAAACCAGTCATCGTCTTCGTCCCCGGAGCATGGCACACCCCATCCGCTTTTGATCTGCTTCTCCCTTCTCTGCATAAGGCGGGTTATCAAACTACGGGTGTCTTCCTAGCCAGTGTCGGTGGCAAGGCAGAAATTCAAGATTTTTACCCAGATGTCGCTCTCATTCGCAGCGTGGTAGGTGGATTAGTCGAGATACTTGGACGAGACGTTGTCATCGTGTCACATTCATATGGCGGAAGTCCGACTACAGAGGCCATGAAGGGGCTTTCCAAGAACTATCGTGAAGCTCAGGGACTGCCTGGTGGTGTGGTCAAGTTGATTTACATTTCGGCTGGTGTGCCGGTTGAAGGGCACGGTTTCATAGAGTCTCTAGGGGAGGATCATCCGGGGACAGAGATGGTTTTCCATGAAGTGAACTATTCCTGCTATCTATTTCAGCTCGATAATCTTGTTTTGATAGTCATTGACCTTGGTTGTAGGATGGTACGACAACCCCGAAACATCCAGTGAGGGATTTCTATAATGATCTTCCCCCCGACCTCGCTCAGTATTATGTTGGACTGCTGCAAAGGCAGGTTGTGAAGTAAGGCTTCCCAAAAGGATGCATACTCTCATCTTTGACAGCTGGAAGACTGAGGACTCATCTGTGTATAGGGTCTTCTTCACTCCTGTGACCTATGCTGCCTACAGGGATATCCCCGCCGCATATCTCCTGTGCACGAAGGATCAGGCCATCGGTATTGAGTTTCAGAGGATAATTGTGGAGAACACTGGTATTACAGAGACTGAGGAGTTGGATGCAAGCCATTCTCCGTTTCTGTCTCGTCCTGAAGCGGTGGTTCGGTTCATCCGGAGGGTTCTGGAGTGAGCATGGATGAGTCAGCGCAGATTCATGATGGATGGTTATGCCCTAACCCTGTGCCCTAGACCTAACTCTTCCTGATATGGATTTATCCGGCAGCACATGCATCTTCTGTCCCAATCAGGCAATAATTCGTTATTATTGGAAAGCCGCCGGGCCGTGCGGAGATCGAAAACGAAATTGATGACGAGGCTCGGCGACTTTGCAGAAGCTTGGACTCGTAACTATTGTCTTGGCCGTGGCCTGGATCTTGATTCTCAAATCTCGTGGGTTTTCTTTGGCTTTCCCAGCTCTTGTTTAGACAAGTTGATTTCCATGCATTAATTCATCATCATTACCTCTCGCGGCTTCTGTCTCGCGATGCGCTGACTCGACGGCAGTCTGCCTTCCCTTGATTTTACTTTATTATCTTGGAAGCCCCGCTCCGCTGTATGTAAATCATATATTTAATATATCAGTCAATAAAGAGAACTTGAAGCAGGGATCCGCGAGCCGAATGTGATATCCAACGCCGGCATTGTCCGTCCTGGTGCATCATGATCTCCTGGCGCGTTTATTCCACTCGCTGGATCTTCATCTGCATCGTCTCGCCTATCCTGGGCCTGTTGTTGATTTATCATCTACTGGAGAATGAGACTCGCACACATTTCCCGTTTGCCTTACCGGTACCAGGCAGCGCGACATCCCCACATACGCAGCTCGGTGCTGCAGATACGACTTCCTGCCACTACCATCCTGAATTGGAACATGTCCTGGTCATCCTCAAAACCGGCGTTACGGAGGCTCTCGACAAAATTCCCATGCATATTGGAACCACTCTCAGATGCATCCCACACTATGCCGTTTTCTCCGATTACGAGGAAGATATCCCGGCCGCCGGCAGTAGTGGTCTGACCCATCAAGTAGTCCGCTCGATCGACGTACTGCGAAACGTCAGTGAAGAAGTCAAACAGTCCAACCTGGACTTCGACCTATACAATCGTGTACACGAGCGCGGACGAGCCGGATTACAAGCGACGGATACTGCCAATGACAAGAACAATGTCAACTCCGCTTTCGGCAAGCCAGACAATCCAGGCTGGAAACTCGATAAGTGGAAATTCCTCCCGATGATCGATGAGGCGCTACGCATTCGTCCCGAAGCGAAGTGGTATGTGTTCATGGAGGCAGATACCTACATCATCTGGCAGAATTTGGGGCAATGGCTGGGGCGACTGGATGCTTCCAAACCTTTCTACTTAGGTAGTCAGATGCAGATCGGTAATGTGATTTTCGCGTACGGAGGCTCTGGCATTGTTCTCTCCAATCCCGCCATGAAGAAGGTATCTCAGCATCGGGCTCAACGGATGGAAGAATTGGAGGATTACACTCGTGGGCACTGGGCCGGCGACTGCGTTCTAGGGAAGGCGCTGGCGGACGCAGACGTTCCCTTGACCTGGGCATGGCCGATGATGCAGACATCGCGAGTGTGGGAGATAGATCCATTCACCGATGGCTATGGACGGAGACCATGGTGCCATCCCGTCGTGTCGTTCCACCATATGAATGCGGATGATATAAAGACTATGTGGAGATTTGAACAAGATTGGTTCCAGCAGGTAGGCAGAACAGAACCACCAAGTTGAAAAGGGGCCATCCAGGAAACTAACAGAGATTTCAAAAAAAAAAAAAGAACAAATTCACCCCCATCCTCCACGAAAACATCTTCCAGAACCTCACCAACAACTTCCTCTCCCTAGTCTCCTCCTCGTCCGCACTCCCATATGCAAAGAAAGAAGACTGGGATAACTTCTCGCAGAACTCCCGCCTCATGTCCACTTCACCCACACCCACCTTTACAGACTGCGCACAGAAATGCGCGGAGAATAAAGACTGCCTCCAGTTCTCGTACGAAGGTGGGAACTGTTCCATCGCTAATTCCGTGCTAAGGGGCGTTGACCGCTCCGGAATCGAGTCGGGATGGATGATGGACAGGATTCAGCCCCTGGTCGAAAGCATGGGACATTGTAAAGAGGATAAGTACATGCCTTAGAACATATTATTATTGGGTCTGTTGATATGCAGTGCATAGCGACGGATTGGTGCATAGATGGATAAATTGGATGGAAATGGGAGTACAACGGACAGCTTTTCTCGTTATTCGCCTTTTTTTTGGTTCTGATTAGTATATACGATTGACGATGGAATGCGTGAAACGACGGCGCAGCATCAGAAAGCAAGTCATCCTTCGGAGCTTACGGAGGCAGCCTTCTAGGTCAATGACATAATACAAAAAACAGTAGCTTGCTATAAAGAAAACGGTATGTGCCGGTTTATGGTACTTTCGTATTTCTCTTGCTACTAACAACTACAGGTCTAGGTCAGGACGCATTCCTGGTGTTTATTTCAGCGATCGTCTATAATGGAAAGAAAGTTCTTTGGAAGATATTGGAAATTTTGGAAATATAAGTTAGGACCAGAGCATACTGTTACTTCTAGCTATTCTTGTAGCAGTCATAGACTACAGTTGCAAGTGTCGCTTTCCAATAGCATATACTCTCATACATCTATGGACAATATCTGACTTTGCGTCCTGGACTTTACGTTATGACCTGATGCGTGAAGTTCTATACCGTGTCTGGAAAGGCCCTGATCTAAACCCACCTTCGTTGCGAGTAAAGAAAGATGTCACGTATGGGGCTTCAGGTGCCATTCCACGCAAAAGACAAAAGGGGACATCAAGAGAGCTGCATTGAATCAGCGATCATCCTCTCCAGTCACCATACACTTCCACAAGTCTTTTTATTATGAACGTTGGGGGTGCATATCCAGCTTGAGTTTGAACAAGACGTCAGAATGATAGATTTTCAATGTATAGAAACAGAACTCACCACTAAGAGTATGGTTTGAAGGTAGTCGGTGCCACTGAGGCAATAAGAAGGCGGCGAGGGATAACCCGAATGTTCAAGTCCTAGAATGGCCCTTCTTTGCAAGACAGGGATAGAGGTTTTTCCCAAATTGTAAACCGGGCACGCGAATAAGCATTAGCGTATTGTCCCCTTGATCGCAATGCCCTTGTCACAGACATGAATAGATCAATGCTAGCTTTAAATGCCGCCTATCCCACTTCTTGGTCTATTCATCCGTCATTCTTCTGGAACATATCTGGGAAGAAGCCCGGAGGTGGCCAAATATCCTGAATACTTGACGGATATATCAAAGGCTGAGATCCAGCTAAACGGTCTGGGTCATGGCAAAACGCCTGGAAAGTTGTATCATCCATAAATCCGAAATCTCTTAACCCCGCCTCGCGGTTAGTAGCCCATTCCGTAGTATCAAGATATGCCAGGTCCTTGAAAATGGAATCAATCTCGTTGGACGAACGTGATCCTGGAGGTACGCCAGGATTATTGTCATGACCATTTCTATGGGGAAGTATGTCATTCCTAGCCAGCGTGGAGTTATTTGGGTTGTTCGCAACTGAGACAGCGGGCGTTGTCGTTGGCGACTGAGGATGGCTCACAGATGGCAGCAGTGCATCAGGGCGATGCCGAGATGTCAGTGTGCTCGTGAAATTCTGGCGAACATGAGCTTGTTGAAGTGGAGGACTTGTATCTCTGGATGCTATAAAACCTCCATTCGTTAAAATATTGATGCCAATGGCGGGTTTTACATCTTCGGCACCCGCAGTGACAGATGGCAAGCCACCCATTATTCTTGTCGAGTAAATTGGCGCGACAGCTTCTGACCGATGTTCCACAGTCATAATTTCCTCAGTACGTCCAGGATCCCCAGGGATCTGAGTTCCGTCTATCGGTCGGCTTTCAAAGGGAAAGGGCGGTCTTTCCTGTAAATTCTTAGACCCATTCCAAGAGTTGATCGTTTTACCTAATGTGTGATAAACTGGCCATGTACGACTAAGGTCATTCATGCGCTGAATAAGGGCTTCCGTCCACTGCGCGAAAGGGAACGAATCAGGATGGGCCTTGTTCCGTAGTGTAAAGGCTTTCTCAATAATGGCACGGAGGGGGCACTCGAAGATTGGCGGTAGGCCGCACATTTTGAAATTTTCCAAATGCTGCGAAATCAATGGCAAGACCCTATAGAGCACCTTCCTTGAGCCTTCCAGTGAAGACGAAGGTAAATCCTGCCCCTGGGGGACTATGTTGAGGTAAATCCATAAGAGGATGGAAATATAAGTCAAGCAAAGGTAGCTCTGGTGAGGAAGTAGAGCTGGAGTTGACTTTTGAGGGGTACTTTCCGAACCAGCAAGCCGACATCCCAGTGGCATATGACCTTCCCATTGTCTCAGGTCCAGCAAAAGTTGCTGGGAAAAAGTAGTTGCATTAGATCCTATCGAGAAATCGCAGGTGATTCTGTTTAAAACACTGGCCAGCTCGACGAGTCGGTTGAAGCAACTCAGACCAAGCAGAGGTCCTCGACGCGGCGGGTTTTTCATTGTCACAGGCTCCATTGGGGATAGGAAATCAACCCAGGAGCTCCACTCCTCTAGACCATCCTCTTCCAACAGTCCCACGCTAGCCAGATCCTTGGGGCGCATAGACGGACTTCGAGAGAGGCGGAAAGAAAGAAGAGAGTCGATGACAAAACATCCTAGGAAGACTGCCCGAAACTGTTTTTTCTCATCGGGCAGGTCAGTCGTTTCCATACCGGTGACCAGGCGCACCGCTTGTCCACTCAACATCCAAGCAGCGGGCCAGTCTTCAAGGCCAATGCTCACCAGAGTGAGCAGGAGCAGTGCCTGGACATGACCCAGCTCGTGTTTTTCGGTTTCCAAAGGGATTAGTTTCCGAGATATTGAATAATATTCCTTCACCTTGGGAAGCGTTTCTTCCGACCTGTCCTGTAAGGTAGACTGGACAGTGATGTAGCTCAGGATGGCCCAAAGTGCTGCATGGTCGCCGGATCCAAGAGATGAACTAGAAACACATAATCGGGACATGGGATACTGGTAAGAGGCCCGTAGGATGTTGTGTTTTGTCACAATTGGCAGCCATGAATGCGTGATTGCGAAATAGACATCCAACAGCTGAGAGGTATGCGACGGTAGTCGCAACGTATCGTCCGTATCACTGGCAGAATACTGCGAGCTTTGGCCATCTGGTGACTTCGACAATCGATTCCTTTTGACACTGGGCCTAACGGAAGGCTTGGTTACGTGTGGAGCATAGGACCCTAGAGGTACTGAGCTTCTGCGCACGCGGAATCCCCATTCCTCTTCTGCGCCATCAGACACGTTCTCCAGGTCATCTCGCAATCTTTTTTTACCTAATGATTGCGAGGTAGTGGTGCCGGACAGCGCATTTTCAAGAGCACCGAAGAGACGACTGGACTTCCAGGAATTGTGCAAAGTCTCTGATGTGCTGTCGTCGGTCCACAATTGCATCGCGCGGGGGGCACGTTCAGCGGATTCCGCAGTAGCGCCTATCATTGCCAAAACGGTATCCTCCAATCCCTCGATGTTGCAAAGTGTAAGAGCCCATAGCTTCTCCAGGCCTCGAACATATCCCTCGGGTAAACCGCGCTTCTTCGAATGAGGGTCGTATGAACAAGCCAGGCCGGCGGTCTGGCAGGCGGAGCAAGTTGGCCGGAGACCATCGCATTTGTCCTGGAAGGAGTCCGCTGTTCAGCACATGCCGCATAGTCATTCCAACACATTGGTCTTGAAAGAGAGAAGGGAAAATGAACCCACCTTCTTGCTTCGACACCGGTCGCAGGCTCTAGAAACTCTCTTCCGTCGAGGAAGTTGGGAATGGGAACCCTCGTCCATGGAGGATCAATTGACTATGACAAACGGAGAATGCCATGAGAGGAGGATTATTCATGGAATAAATAATCTAATGGCAGAACCGACAAGGAGCGGGCTATGGTGACTATGGCGAGGACGGATCGTCCAACGTGTTTGCCAAGAGAAGGACGATAGCAGGAGAACTGCCCGTCAACCCTATTTCGGATAAGATTCCAGGGCGGATATGCCTTGCATCGTCCACCCTGTGTAAAGGAGATATTTCTGAAGCTTTTCAAAATGCCAAAATCCACCCACGCCATTCACTATCCATAGAGACACAGCCACGGTTGATCTATTCGAAACCGAAGAGGACAGCCACCGTAGCTTGACGCATCATCGTCGTCGCGTCCTCTTCGTCATCGAGTTCGATGTCTGGATCTGGCGTGTATGTCTGAGGCTACAAGGCGTATGTGTCACGTGTACGGTTAATATCTTTGCCGCTCTGAACATCCTCGACTAACTATTCTAATTATAATTATTAACATCCAGACAGCATCAAACTAGATGATGTACAAAGGCCGACGGAGTTCGGTAGCATTTAGATCTGGATACGGTGGCTTCTTGCAGTGCCAAATTTAATTTTATCATAGATGCCTGTTGCAGCAGTCCATTGATACCCGATTTTACTTCCCGTGGCTCTCACATTTACCGATACTTACAGGGTTCAGACTGCTGTCTGCCATGAAGAAAGAAGCCCAAGTCATTCCTCCAAGGAATAAATCGGATGTACGCTTTTCTCTACAATGGGATCTGTGAATTTGCGACTATAGCTACCTTGTTAAAAAATCGCCCCGCCAACTGGTTCTCGCACGCACGGAGCTTCTTCGGTTCTTCGTTAATCTGATGGATTTGAATCAATTCTATGCGTACAACACCATGCATTATCAACCATATGCCGGCCATCACCGCGAATTTGACCCTGATGCCTCGTTGGTGCTGGTGGGCATCCGTGGTTGCGGGAAGCGATCATTAGGCTTCGTCGCGGCTGCAGCATTGAAACGGCGCTTCATCACTGAAGACCACTATTTTAAGGAGGTGACCGGTCTTACTCGGCATGAGTACCTCCGACAGCTCGGGAGCCAAGAGTTCCAGCGCCGGGACATAGAAGTCCTCAAGATGATGCTTGATAACCACCGCTCTCGCTGCGTGATCGAATGCGGCCTGGGAAGTCTTACTCAACCTGTCCAAGACCACCTACGTCTATATTCCTTGACAAATCCTGTTGTCTATCTGCTTCGGGATATGGACCGTATACAAGGCTTTCTGGGCTTGGATGATCCATGCTTCCAATTTCTCCAGCATGGTGATCCCATGCACCGACTGTGTTCCAATTTTGAGTACTACAACATCGAGGATGGTTCCAGCGTGCTGTCCAAAATAGAAGATGACACGGTAGACCGTGGCTCTGCAGCCTACTCGTTCAAGCTGAGGGAGGCCAAGGAAGATTTCACTCGCTTCGTACGTTTCATCACTGGAGGGGATTCGAACCGTGCTAGCTACGACTCACCCTTCGTCCTCCTGGAGACACCTCCGGAATGCCGATCATCCACCCATGCCATCTTTATTCGTCTTTCTAATCTCCTTGAAGGTGCCATCAATCTCATCGAGCTCGAGTCGGGTGGAGACGTCATTGAGCTCTGCGTGGACAGATGGGACCCCAACATGCCCAGCATCGTGAGCAAACAGGTCGCTTTGCTCCGTAGAAATTCTCGGATTCCTTTAATCATGTCTGTTGACATGCCATCAATTGAATGTGGGAATAATGGTATATCCTCTGCACATGATTCCAGCCTCTATCATGACATTCTAGAGCATGGTCTCCGGGTTGCGGTGGAGTATCTAGCTGTGGACCTGAGACAAGACCAGGCAATAATCAACCGCATTATCCGCAACAAGGGCACGACTAAAATCATCGGACACTATGTGTTTGAGCAGTCATCCCGCGTATCCTGGGAAGATGAGGGATGTATGGCTCTCTATCTTGAGGCTGAAAAGCTTGGTTGCCAATTGGTGCGTATTCTCCGCGTGGCGACAGACAGAGCGGACAATATCTTGGTCGTAAATTTTGTTCACAGGATCGTATTGTTGCCGGGGAGACATCCCCCTGTCATTGCCTACAATATTGGCCCTTTCGGCCGCACTTCTCAATTGCTTAATCCAATACTCACTTGGGTGACACATCCGGCCATCAAGCGCAACCTGAGCAATGAATTGGAGCCTCAACTTACGGCGCGAGATCTAGTTCGGTCTCTTTTCCACAGCTACATGTATGACCCGCTCCAGTTCTATGTCATAGGCGCCAGAGTGTCCTACAGTCTATCCCCAGTGATGCACAACGCGGCCTTCCAGCATTGTGGTATGAATCACACATTCAGCGCTGTTGAAGCCCCTGACATCTCGGTGTTAGATCGACTGAGCCAGGATTCGCACTTTGGCGGTGCTAATATTATCCAGCCATGGAGGGAGCACATTTATCACCAGCTTGCGGCTAAAAGTCGCCATGCCGAGGCGATAGGAGCGGTCAATACGATTATACCGCTCCGGGCTCGAGCAGACGGGACCGTATTTTCTCTGCAAGAACAGGCCAGTCGTCGCAACCAGGCAGGGCGTGTCTTGGCATGGTATGGAGAGAATACAGACTGGGTGGGCATGATGGTTTGCATCAACCGCAATCTTTCTCCGCGCAACGCTATAAGTCCGTTGAAAACTTCGGGACTTGTTGTTGGGGCAGGTGGTATGGCACGAGCCGCCATTTACGCCTTGCTACAGCTGGGCTGTCGCAAGATCTTTATCTATAATAGGACGGTATCGCGAGCGGAGACTGTGGCAAACCACTTCAACTCCTGGGTGACTTCATCACAGGCTGATTTGACCGGGGTCGTTCGAGTTCTGCCGTCATTAGAAGTCGACTGGCCGTCCGACGCCTGTCCACCCTCTCTCATAATATCTTGCGTACCGTGCGATCCAGATGGTGACCAACCTGCTGCCAATTTTGAGATGCCGACACAATGGCTGGGAAGTCTAACCGGCGGAGTAGTCCTTGAGGTGAGTTCAACTTTCTCTTTTTTTTTTTTTTTTTTTTTTTTTTCCAACAATCTGCTCTCTATTTTTCCTTTGTCTTCCTACCAGTGGATTACTAATCCAGGACGACAGCTGGCATACAAGCCCCTTTATTCTCCCCTGCTACGGCAGATGCACCACGTGAGAAGTAGAACAGGCCGGCCGTGGGTTCTGGTAGATGGATTAGAGCATCTAACAGAGCAAGGCATCGCCGTATTCGAGTTAGTGACAGGGAGGAAGGCCCCGCGACGGTTGATGACGCTGGAGGTACTGCGGAACTACGTTGGAGAGAATGGGCGGTTTGATGAGAAGACGATTCAGGCGCGTTTAGAGAGCATTTGCTAGGGCGTATTCTACCTATTCCTTCCCATGCTCTAAATATACCTAGGTAATAAACGACAAGCCGTATTTCATTGTATTGTACCGTATTGATCATGCTGATATTTACCACGTTCTAAATAAGGTTAGGGCCGGCTGGTCGGGAGCGGGTCGGATTGTTTAGCGGGCCCACCTCTCACCAAAAACAGTTAGCTTTGTTACTGTTTTCTGTATGGTTGCTCCCGTATTGTTCCTGGCCCATCTCTTGCTGTTATCAACACCGGCAGTCAACGCTTCCAACGACATCCATGGTTTCCCGACACTCTTCATCCTCCAACCACGCTCGTTTTACTCCTCCTCATCTTGTTAGAACCTCCATCCATCGGATCCTCTTCTTTCTTCTTAATCTCACTTTTTCCGTTGATGGTCTTGCCGGACTTCTTCTCAACCACCGTTCCTAACACCATGCCGGGCGTGTCTCCCGAGCAACATGATCCCTTTCTTCCCATGAGTAGCTTGAAGAAAAGGAAAAGAGATTCAGTTCAAGAGGAAGTTGTCAATCTTGCCCATCCGTAAGTATGACTGTGGAGAATCCGTCCGCTGTGATGTCTCTCCCTGAAACAGGAGCAGCAAGAACCCTGGGAGCGACGAGGCATCCGAGATCTTCCTCGAAAAAATCTATTCCAGCCAGCGCTAACATTTGCCTCTTGTGGTCTTGATAGAACCGTCTTTTCCCCTTCCTCTTGCCAACCTTTCAATTCTGCAATCCGACTAAACTGTCCTGAGCTCAATAACAACTTCTCCTTACCTACACCAATATATACCACTTCTTGCGTCGGGGAAGAACTCTCTCTTCGCCCCAGATGTCTTCCTCGAAAACGACGTGTGCTTCAACAGCCGTCCCTACACCATCAGCAATACCAGCAATCCGCTGGAAGTGTACGGGCCTCATCCAACCCCACTGCATCGCAGAGCAAGTTTCTGTCACACAATGTATCTGTCCCTACATCCAGGGACCTCTGCTCACCTCCTGTCTCCCCCAAGACTCTTATTCCCATCTCTTATCAACCGCAACAGCAACAGCAACAATCCACATCTGCGACTGCCTTGCGCCCGTGTCACATCTGCCATCGTCGACCTACAACGCGAGAGGTCCTTGACGCCTATGCCGACTGCGACTTATGTGGAGAGCGAGCCTGCTATATCTGTCTCCGTCAATGCGATTCAATATACTGCTGTGGTGCTGCGGATCCCGTTGGTGGCAAGGACAGAAATTTTCATCCCGGTGACAATTTGGGTACACCACAGGAATGCCTCAGCGAAGATGGGCTAGGATGTAGACAAAAACGAAAGGTCTGTTCTTGGTGCGCTGTAGAAGGTGTGACTGATACAGGCTTAGAGGTGGTGCGTTGTCTCGATTGTGTGCGAGATCAACTATCCCAATGGCAAGGTGTACCTCCTGGACAAGTCATTCCCGTACGAAACAGGATATAAAACAAGGTTCTGGGGTTTTTATCGGGCATATATCTCTGTGGATCTTAAGGATCTTAAGTATCTCTCTTTCAGGGGCCTTCTCCAGGGTAGACCCAAGGCCACATCACTAATCGCTGGACGATGGGAAGGAGCAACGGGCAACATGGAAACACGCCACGATGTCGTCACATCATTCCTCGAGGCGGTCCGGAGTGGTCTTTATGGTTCATTGGTCTTTTTTGTTTTGGGAATTGGCGGTCATCTCATTTAATCAGTCAATTGCGAAAGCCTACGGTGTAGTAACATGGATTTCTTCAGATGGTTCGGGGCACAATATTAATTGCACTATTTATCTATATTTTTCTCAATATGCTATTTTACAATAGCAGTCTATTTGCATTCACTAGCAGCTATCGATCTATCTGTATATATCTGTGACTTCCGTTACAGTGTGCCTAGTGAATTCAGCTGGCCTTTCGTCCATCAACACTTAAGTCAACGGCTATAGAGGTGACAGGCTGCTATCCAGATTTCTATTACTATTAGAGTACTGAGCGCTTCAAATTCTGCATAGATCTCTTGTAATGTCCGCGCAGGGTCAAAAACCACCATTCAATCAAAGGGTTCGTGAAATTAAAAAGATCCCTTGATAGACCCTACTACCCATTGTAGTAATCAACATTTATGATACAAGATGCTAACTGAGTGCTGCCGTGGCCATGAATTCCTCCTCAAGATCGAAAGAAGAGTAAATGAAGGTTTTTTTTTGGTTCGTTTTGGAAACGAAAGACAATGATAGATGATAGAATATTACTACCAGCACCCACTATCACCGTCCAAATCTCATCTGAGCTCCAGCATAATGCCACAAGCCCCGCAAAAATCCTTGATATTCGACCGCCTCGCCGTATCCTGACATGTCGCCGGTCCTGGCCCCTGTGCAGAACATCTCGGTGAGCCGGATATGCCACGGAGGATATCCATCCAATATCAGAGAAGGGCCAAAAACCAATAAAAGGTCTGGCTCGGGCTTTATATAGGGAGTAACAGCACCCTCCGTCTCGCCGTTACTGTGAGCAGGCTGGGACGGTTGCGTAGTGATCTCGCTAATTTCCGCATCGACTAATTCCGTGGTGATGTCCTTCGGCGATAGCTTGCCGTTCTGACACATTTCTGCTAGTGTCTTTGTCAAGTCCACAAAAGTCTCTCGGCCATCGGTGGCGGAGAGGATAAGTAACACTAGGGACTTCGAACCGGAGGCTCTGCTATCCGGGAGTGGTTCATTTCGCGGGGGGTTGTAAACGGGATGATGAGGCGCGAAGAGTAGCAGATTCGGTTTCTGCGAAGGGCCATAGTAAGAAGAGAACTTTGTTGTGATGGCTCGGTAGAGAGCGGGAATGTATGACTTGAGGATTCCTGCGGATTAAATGCACTGTCATGAGATATTCCTGCTGCAGCACTTCCTATACAATAGACATACCGGTCTTCTCATAAACTGTCAACGCAGGAATCCCTGCACAAGTGCTCCAGGCAGCCAATTCAGCCACCTCGTCCATCAACACAGTCAGTGCATCATCCTCCCTTCGTAACGACAGTATAACACTCAGATGCTCCGGTAGACGCTCCAAACCCTTGACATCCTTCTGGATCAATTCCGGTGCGCGATGATGGTAATAGACGATAGCAAAAATGCGGTCCACAACGGCATGGTAGGTCTGACTGAGACGGATGAAGATTCCGAAGAAGATATGAATCACCGTGTAGGTAAATTGATACAACAGTGTCTTGAGAAAGGTACGGATTGGAGTCTTTCGGAGCGGCTTCTTGCGTCTGTGCCTTATGTCCGCCAAGGGAATAGGTTCTGGGAGGTGATGCTTCAGGATGCTTTCACGCTCTGCGGGATTCATATTGCTGGCCTGCTCTCTCAGCCGTTCTCTCTCCCGTTGAGCTATCCGTGGAGCGATCATAATCCCGCTACGGTGTTATTTTTAGGTCGAAGATCTGAGAACAGGGCATAACCCGGCCGCGAGTGTCGACGTTGCCTACTTTGTCTAACTTGCTGTACCCCTATGATGGTTACTACTGGCTTTAAATAACAAGTTTCTTGGCGGGCATTGCCATTAGATCTGGTGATAGACTGCTTTGCTTGGCTTTCGTCCGCATGGAGTATATTTATGTCGCCTTATGCTGAACCTCTGCGGACGATAAGCTTTCCTGTGGCAATTAGGCGATGTGTCGTGGAAAAAAGAGCTCTTAGGACTCCATTTCTACGGATGAGCTTTCCAGGATATTAACTATCAACTACTAACTCTCCGAAGGCGACACAAGAGGATGCAGGCACCATTGCGGGGTGCCAGTCATTCCCAGTGAAAACACCACGTACCACTTGACTTTGTTATCCATGCTTCCAGGAGACTAGCTCGGCCGCAAACATGCCAGATAATGCATCGATCTTCTCGCAATCCTCCCGCTCGTTATTCCCCAGAGGTCCCAGTTTCTCTTTAGAGGATTTCTCAAGTCGCGACTTCATTGTTAAGGAATTCATTGAGACTCTTTCCGATAGCGGCATTCCATCCCGTCGCTCCGCCGGCGGAACTACTGGCGTAAACCAGGAGTTCGATCCCAAGCCCCTCATCCGAACTTTCGAGTATGCGCAAGCACGACTGAACGAGCTCTCTGGTGATCTGGAGATTCGAGAGAATGAACTATCCGCTGCAGTCCGAAGAGCTGAAGCTCAGCATGCACAGAATACTAGCACGCTCGGCAAGAAACTCAGGGAGACCATAGAGTCATTCCAACAATTGGACACGTCGCTCAATGGCACGGGTTTGGCGGGCGACCTGGCAGGTGGCACCGGGAATATGGCCATTGAGACTGGAAGGAAACTGGAGGAGCTTGACCGACAGAGACGTCGAGCTCTCGATGCACACTTTCTAATCCAGTGCTGGGATGGAGTTAGCAACAGGGGAGATCTAACTCTGTTAGAGAACTTGAGGAGGTCAGGGTCAGGAGAAGCCAAGGTCCGCTCCGCACAAATCGCACGGCAATTGCTGCGGATCAGTCAGAGATTGGATCCCAAGAGCTGGGATGAGTCTGGCAGGAAGACCAACGGGGCGTATGGGAATGGCGCTGCATCTACGGACGAGAGCACAAACGGCGATGAACCCAACGTCGTTCGGCGAAATACTAGGGAGATTATTGAGAAGTTCTCGGAAACGCTGGAGAAAGACCTCCTGAAGCAGTTCGATGATTTCTACCGCAAGGCAAATTTCGAGGGTATGAAAGATTGTGCAACAGTACTTCATGATTTCAACGGGGGAGCCAGCGTCATTGCGTTGTTCGTCAATCAACATCAGTTTTTCATCGACCGGAGTCAACTAGTAACAGAGGAGGTGAGCGGGGACTCTGAATCTTGGGAGAAGCTGGCGGATCCCGATGCAGACCCTCCGGGAGTCGAGCACAGTCTCCAGTCGCTAGTTGACGAGGTCAAGGTTGTCGTCCAAGAAGAGTCAGCTATGATCAAGCGGGCATTCCCATACTACGAACAGGTGCTGGGGAAGTTTTTACAGCGTGTGTTCCAGCAATCCATACAGCAAAGGCTAGAAATGGTATTGGACAAAGCCAATGGGATCTCG
Organism: Monascus purpureus; assembly: GCA_025999795.1. Taxonomy (NCBI): domain Eukaryota; kingdom Fungi; phylum Ascomycota; class Eurotiomycetes; order Eurotiales; family Aspergillaceae; genus Monascus; species Monascus purpureus. The sequence continues at coordinate 319,833 of AP025348.1, forward strand.
TCACTTGCATTCCTACGGTCTCTCCAAAGCTCCCGAAGCTACGTTAGCGCACTGGTCGATGCTCTGAAAGCGCATGGCTTGACAGAACATCCAGATCCGATTTCTTCTCAGACAGCCCTGGTCTTGGATCAGCAACTAGAAGACCTATTTGTTCCCTACTTCGTAGGATCATCCTATATTGAGAGAGAAAAGAAGAATCTAGAGGATCTGTACACGTCGATTCTATTCAAATTCACAACATATCATGCGCGGCGGAAGAGAGCGGCGACAACTTTCATGGCTTCCCTTGCTAAGTCCGGCTCAGAGGTTCTGTCGTCTGCCAGGGATGCCTACGTCAACCGACTGGAGTCATCGGAGCTTGCTCCAACGCACAGGAAGATGCTCTTGCAGGTAGCAGGTCTGCGGGAGTCAATTGACTCGCCACGAGAAATCAAGCTCACCGAAGAGGATGGGCTTCTGAATATATCGTACACCAAGCGAATGCTCAAATGGCTAGCTGAGGCAGTCGGACGAGGCTTGGAACTTAGTGTCAGCAATGAAACACCCAAGGACGTCTCGGTTCTGTTGAATCTGCTCCTGTCTACGATAGGGGAGAATTATATGGAGGTCAGTCTCGACGCTGCTTTGGAAGCAGCGACATCACAAGAATCAGGCAAGACGGAGCCAGACTTCTCCTACCTACCAACGGTCCGGACCGCTGTTAGCATCACGAATCTAATGGTGACATGTATCAATAAAGTGCTTATCCCCCTCGCGAGTGGTAGTATCACGATTCGCCGAGAAATGGAGAAGAAGACGCATCTGACAACGATGCGTATTGAGGAGAAGATAAATACGATTGAGCAGAAGACGGTCGAAGCGGCTCTTGCTTGGATTGGGAGACTGTTATCCGGGCAGAAAAAGAACGATTTCCGGCCTCGAGAAGGTGACAGCACCGCCTGGCTGGAAAAGCTGCAGACGCAGGTGCGCTTTATATGCTGGATGGTGCTCCTAGGCTGTGAATCTTTTGCTAATGGTCTCGTTAGACATGTTCTTCAATCTGCGCCTTCTTGACCCGCCTGCAAAACATCGCGGTGACGTCGCTGCCATCGATCGGCTCTAATGTCAGGCAGTTGCTCGGCGAAGTTGCCCTTGGGACGCGCATCCTCCTTCTTGAGCATTTTAAACGGTTCGTGATTAATGGGCCTGGAGGGCTCATGGTCACCAAGGACATGACACAGTATACCGACGTTCTCAAATCGTGGAGCATCGATGAAGAGATCAAGGGGGCTGGCGGAGCGCTGGACGTTTTGCTGGAAGTTGGCAACCTCTTTGTCATCGGGCCAGAAGCTTTGAGAGAAAGGATCCGGGTCAAAGCGACGGCGGGCGATAGCAAGGGGTCAAGGAATAATACTGGGGCCAGTTCTGGCCCCCAAGCTGGCCTGAGCGTACAAGAGGTTCGGGCATACGTCTCCCGAAGAGAAGATTCAAACACTCCAGCCATGCAAAGTGTACTCACTTGCCTATGAGTTACCGTCGATGGGGAGTTGTGGAGGGCTGAGTCAATTACTTGGTTTATTACTACGATGGAAACAACCCTATTGGCATATACCTTCGGCTCGGTTCGAGGTTTTTGGCCGAGAACAGCGCTTCATGGAAAGCACTGGGGCATTCCCTTTTTTTTTTCGCTCTTCCTTCTTCCTCTTTCCTCTTGTTCGCACAGCGCTGTCCCAGATAACTGTGTATGAGCATCATGTATAGTATGGTATATGAAGACTTCTCCAACTCAATTCAAATACCCAATGCAGGGATTGAGATACGACTGCAGTGACAGAACTTCCACTGGGCTATGGCATGAAGTGATAGTAATTAAGTACTGTGACGCCATGCTTTCCCACTGCTTCTTAGGAACGCCTTTTATCTGCAGCGTAGGTAGGCCGTTCCCTTGTAATAGAAGCAGGCTGAAACACTAGACCAGCCACCAGTACGAGATTGACAGATGGTCTGTTCCAGAGCTCCTTGCCTTGCGTCCAAGGTAGCAATGCATGAGAAAGGGCTGTAAAGAACGTGTCAACAAGGAATCACTTGCTGCCGTAATTTCCACTTCGTGCATGCTGTATGCAGTATCTCTTTGCTGTTGCTTCATATCTGCGTCCACTGCGAGGTGTGGATGGAAGGATCGTGACCTATTCCGAAACGCAACTTTCAGTTGACGCTTGAGAACAAGGGGCCGGTTCGTGTCTCTCATCTATTGAACGAATCCACTAAACAAACTTCCTCTATCTCAGGAACTAGAGAACCATTGGTACCGGCCTCTCCCAGGAATCGGAAGAGTTCGTGTGAACTGTGATTGAGGCTGCTTCACATTGCATTGCTTGGAGGAGGATCTTCAGTGATAGTTGATGTGACTATTGGTGCTAATTTCAGAAGCGCCCTGGATGCTCGGGATCCAGACAAAGCAAACATGTCGGCCTGTTATGATAATTATTATTATTATTCGCTCCAGTTTCAAAAGTAATACGGAGAATGATTTCACTGTGAACTGGCTGACTGTTGCACCTGCAGATCCCCCCAAATCTGACGACGCGAACAGATCGGATTGGATCGATCACCTTCTCCGGATCCTCGGGCTTCCTTGCTTACAAGGAGTGATGCCTGTCTCAGACGCACAGCCTTTGAGAAGCAGGGGGAGAAAAAGGTATCAATGGAACCCCTTCTCTCGTTGTGGCTGCCTGTCGGTGATGCGTATATAAATCTGGGCAGTCTCTAATAAATACTTTGTTCGCTGACTCGAAGTTCCGCGGCTTCTGGCGCGCAGCTTGAGGGTTATTATTATGGCAAGTATCGACTGTATTGGCGCTCGAGTCTCGACTCAAAGCTTGCGTTCTCGTTTATTCTTGCCGCTGGTTTCTGGAAGAAGCGCTTGCTACGAAGTAAAAATATGCTTGTTGTGATGCAGACTGCTGCATTGTCCTACCGCAGGTCTCTTGGATATTATTATCCTCCCTATGGTCACTTTAATTACTTCCTTTTTACTCTTGCCTTGTGCTGTCTTCCTGCTTCTTTTTTCTCTTTTACTTGGCACCTCCTCTCGCCTATACGCTCTTCACTCCCTTCCCATTTAGTCAGTACCCCGGTTCTTGCTTGCTTCTTAGTTTGCTTCTTAGCTTGCCTATCGTGTTCATGTCAATTGGTCGTTTTAACTGGTGCAAACGAAGTGCACAGACAGACCATGCAGGTCCTACCAAGCTTGGAGGAATTCCAATCCCTTCCCCCTGCATTGAGACGAAAGGTGCGTTGAATGATGCTGCTGCAGAGTTTCCTTATCTCCGGTGATAGGACAGCGCACGGTGAACGCGTGAACTATCATTAATTACAACGGCACGATGTGGATCGAAGGGCATCGACTCCATCAAGGGATTGGCGGTCGTCCCACTAACTGTCTATCTGCGCTCGTCCAACCTTGCTAACACGGATTTTCAATTCTCTCAGCTTTTTTCGAATTTTGAACGCTTTCGAATGCGGTTAGCACTGGTCGATCATGGCCCAGTGCATAGCAATACCCCTGATCCCTTGCGCAGTCTCAGTTGTCAAAATGAAACATTATTATGGCCGTTGGAAAACTCCTCCGACTCGCACCGTGTGTTGAGAAGAAAGCTATTCCGGTCGTCTCAAAGACTGTGCAAGCGCAATTCGTTTCAACTGACTTATCTGACGTCCCCGGCGGATGCGCAGTGGTTCCGTTCGCTCCCTCAGAAGATCCAGCAGACTCAATTCTCTAAAGAAGAGCAACTCCTTCTCCGCCAGGCGCGCTGCCACAGCCTTATCGTCGACGCTGCCGACCAGGCTCTTTGGCAGGTGGATCAAAACTCCCTCCGGCGCCTGTCTTGGGTGGGAAGTAGTTTTGCATCAGACACTACCATCGCTCCTCGGCCCCCTTCTGCGTTTTTAGACATTTCCGACGATTCTGACACAGAAATGAATGATTCATTTCTCGACTCATTTCACTGGCTTGATGATGACGAAAATCTCGATTTGTCACTGAGCGATTATCGTGTGCACAATCCGGCCAGTCCTCCCTCACATCACGTTCAGCCCCACCCATCCAGCCGTCTACATAGGAACTCACCCTCTCGGACATCTTTAGCGGGTCACCAGCCATGTCATCGTGTTCGTTCTTCTACTTCGAGCATTGATCCTGACGCACAGTACTACCAGGATCCGGAAGCACGTCTGAAGTTGCGGGTTTACCTGGCCTCGCCACAAAAGTTCGACGAGGCCGTGGAGTTTGGGTTCCCAGCGCTTGAAAACGAGAGACTAGATGCAGATCAGCGCCCCGCAAACTCCAAACCGAGCACTTATGTATTGACTGGTACATTTTTCAAGGATGACGATTCGTCAACCTTCTGTAGTGAGAATGATGAGAAGGATCAGTCTGCAGCCTCCCGGCTGCCTTCTATCCTCGACAGTTACCATGACCGGAAATCACCCAGCGTCACTGCATCTTTTAACAGCTGCAGGCAGTCGTATATGCCGTCCGCTAAGCCTGGTGCTCAGCGATACCGGGGTCAACGTGAAATGACATTGAGGATGACATTGACAAGGCCGGACCTGCGGACGACGGACTTGTCTGTCTTCCCACAATCAACTGAAGATCCCTTGAAGCTGGCTGCGTTAGATCCGGCCGATACTAGTTCTCGGATTTGGGAAGAGGAACCGAAGCAGAGCAAGGTGAAAAAAGTTTGGCGCAAGCTTCGGAGACAACTAGGCCAAAGTTCTCGATGATCGTCTCTTATCCCTGCCTTTCCGTGTAAATTTCTCGTTCCACCTTCCACCTTCTGGGGACACTTCATCGCCTCGCTTCGCTCCTCTGAAATAAACGCTTATGCTGTGGCTCCACCCGTCTCCCCCTAATTTCGATATCTGTATATGTTTCCGCTGCGGCAGTTTTGACGGCGGTTTCTGTGGTTTTCCCTGAAATATGGGCAACTACGTCTGAGCTGGCCGCTGATCCAGGTCGATCACGTCCCTCTTGTTGTTCTGTTCTGACACGATTTGTCTGTATTTTTTTTTTTCAGTATTTGCAGTCCGGACATCTTACTGGGGATCTCTGGTCTTGTGCATATAAACTTCCACTGCATTCAAACTGCATTAAGTTCGTGCATATAGGTGCTGGAGCTGCTTGTATTTCACCCGCTGTAGTGTCTTCCTTATCAGTCCAGATGCTTTGATAAGCACTATATCACGTGATTATCTGCGTCAGGAGCCACAGCTGTCGGGCTAGGCTTCAACCAGCCTCCAGTGCTTCTAACACGTAAATAATGATCTCCCCCCGGTAGGGCTCTATTCGGACCTTCTTCTTTTATATATTTACCAAGTTGCCATTTAGACACTTCACCGTTTACCTTGTCATTACCTTGTCATTCATCTTCTTGGGACGCCTCGGATCCGGACCGCCGCGCGAGTATCTTTCGCGAAGTTCATCCAGGAAGGCAAGCTTTCTTCTGTCCAACAAACTTCCTAAATGTTCCATGAACGGCGGACATGACCCCTCGGTGGCTTCAGCTCTTAAGCTGTCTGCTCCTGGTGCTCATCTTACAGCCAGCGGCTGCAAAGAAGAAAGATGGACCCAAGGTAACAGCGACGCGCGTAAATAATGAACCATTCGGTCTGTTCTATTTCGAAGACTCGGACACCGTTGTCTTCCATGATCTGGAGGAAGCAAGTCTTCAATGCTCCTTCGATGGAGGTGAACATTGGGAAGCCGTCCAGGGCGAGGATGGTAGCATGGTCGGACAAGTCGCTGCTGTTTACCGCCATCCGTATGATAAGCACAGAGCCTATGCTCTAGGCACAATTGGAAGGATCTGGATTACAAAGGATCAGGGAAAGACGTGGGATCCCACCGATATTGACGCGATTCCTACGCCGTTTCGCCCTCCGCTTTCCTTCCATGGATGGGACTCAAAACGGGTGATCTTTGAAGGTCAGGACTGTACGGGCTTCGGTTGTTTTACCAGAACATTCTACACGACTGATGATTTCAAGACCGTACTACCTCTGCGAGACAATGTGCTCGGGTGCACCTGGGCGGTCGGGCATCCTCAGTTCGGAGAATACTTGGACGTGTCAGATGAGATTGAGGACCGCATCTTGTGCATTGTCCCGGGTTTGAAAGTCCCCTTTGGATATGCCAATCGCCTCATATATTCAGATGATTTCTTCCTTGATGACAAGGATGGGATTGAGGTGCAATTGGAGCACGGCCGGCCCGTTACCGGTATCATTAGCACCGCCACGGTTAAAAAGTATCTGGTGGCAGCGGCAAAATCCCAGGGTACGGACGAGCTCGCCCTCTACGTTACGGATGATGCGAAGATATGGCATCGAGCGGAGTTTGGCGGTCACAAGATTGAACAGGACGCCTATACCATTCTAGAAAGTACCAACTACAGCATTCAGGTCGACGTTTTGACAACCGATTATGAAATTGGCATGGGCGTACTTTTCACCTCGAATTCGAACGGTACTTATTTCACACGCAACATCGAGCATACCAACCGCAACGACCTCGGCCTGGTGGACTTTGAGAAGATCGCCAACATCCAGGGTATTGTGCTGGTCAATGTTGTGGATAACTGGAAGGAAGTGGAAATGGGTAGCGGAGACAAGAAAATTATCAGTCAAATAAGTTTCGATGATGGGAGGACCTTTCAACCGCTGAGGGTTGGGGATAAGGATTTGCACCTGCACTCTGTCACTGCGTTCGCCAATGTGGGCCGTGTGTTCTCAAGTCCGGCACCTGGCCTGGTCATGGGCGTGGGGAACATAGGCAAGCATCTCAAGGATTACTCAGAAGGCGATCTTTACGTCTCCGATGATGCAGGTGTCACCTGGCGCCGTGCCCTTGAGGGGCCCCATAAATACGAGTTTGGTGATCAGGGCGCCGTCATCTTGGCAGTTCCGGATGATTCCAGGACAGACAAGATTAAATACTCTATTGATCACGGCAAGGAATGGGAAACTTTAGATCTCAAAGATAAGATCCATGCGAAGATGCTTATAACGACACCTGACTCTACTAGTTTGAAATTCCTCCTCGTTGGCGCCATTGATGATGGTGATGAGAGTGAAAGCATCGTGTATGCGATTGACTTCAGCGGCCTCCATGAGCGAAAATGTGGGAAGGATGATTTTGAAAAATGGCCGGCTCGCTTGGATGAGAAGGGTGAGCCTGATTGTCTGATGGGACACAAGCAATTCTATACCCGTCGGAAGGCCAACGCCGACTGCTTTGTGGATGAAGAATTCATAGACCCGCAACCCATCTTCGAGCCGTGCAAGTGTACCGTTGAAGACTTTGAATGCGACTACAATTTCATTCGCACTGAGGATGGGAAAAACTGTACCCCCGCCATACCTCTGTCGTATCCACCATCACAATGCCAGGATCCAAGCGATACGTACAAGGGCCCATCCGGCTGGAGGCTGATCCCAGGAAATGCCTGTATCCGGGAAGGTGGCATGAACCTCGACAAGGAGATCGACCGGCCCTGTGGCGAGACTCCTGATGTGCCTGCAGATGGCTCGATTACTGTGAAAAAGAACTTCTTCAAATCCAAGACCTTCGGCGAATATTACTATCTGGAACGGCAACCAAGCAATCACGGAAATGACGAGACTGTTGTCATGCGCACTAAATCCAATGAGCTTTACATATCCCATGACCATGGCAAGACTTGGGAGCAGCCCCTTGAGGATGAGAAAATTACTGAAATTATCCCCCATCCCTATTACAGTGATGGCGCCTTTTTCCTCACTTCTGGCAAGAAGGGCTACTGGACCGTCGATCGCGGGTATACGGTAAAACCCTTCGAGGCGCCCACCCAGAAGAACGAAGAGCACATTTCAGTTCTCGGCTTCCACCCCAAGTACAAGGACTGGCTCATTTGGACTGGTGCTGCAGACTGCGGGACTGGGGACTGCCACTCCGAGGCCTATATCAGCAAGAATCGGGGAAAGAACTGGGATTTACTTCTCCGGTATGTGCAGAAATGCGAATTTGTGAGCAGGGAAGATCGGGAGGAAAGCGATGAGCTCTTGTTCTGTGAACAGTTTGAGAAGGAGAACCGAGACAATCCCTTGCAGTTGTTGTCGAGCAGCAACTTATTTGCCGATAGTAATGTGCATTTCACGGATGTTGTCGATTTTGCCACGATGTCTGAATTCATCATCGTGGCCTCTCGAGACAGCGAAAATCAGAACTCCCTGAAAGCCAGTGCCAGCGTTGACGGTAGGGTTTTCGCTGATGCGGAGTTTCCTATTAATCTTGATGTGCCTATTCAGAAGGCCTATACTGTTCTGGATAGCTCGACGCATGCTGTGTTTCTCCACGTTACTGTGAACAATATGGAAGGTTCTGCATACGGGTCACTCATCAAGAGCAACAGCAACGGCACGTCCTATGCCCTCAGTCTCAATGCAGTGAACCGGAATGATGATGGATTCGTTGATTTCGAAAAGATGCAGGGTCTCGAAGGTGTAGCGGTTGTAAACGTGGTGGGCAACGTGGAGAGCATGGAGGAAAAGGGGGCAGTCAAAAGGCTCAAAACAATGATTACCCACAACGATGGGGCTCAATGGACTTTACTTTCTCCTCCGGCGAAAGATGTGGGAGGCAAGGACTTCGGATGCTCCGTCAGAAACGGCAAACCTACCGATAAATGCTCTTTGCATCTTCACGGGTATACAGAACGCAGAGATCCCCGAGATACTTTCTCTTCGGGTTCTGCTATTGGGCTCATGATGGGCATCGGGAACGTTGGTGAATTCCTGGAGGGCAGAGACAACTCAGATACATTCCTCACCTGTGACGGCGGCATTACGTGGAAGTCCGTCAAGAAGGGTAGATACATGTGGGAGTATGGGGATTCGGGCTCGGTGATTGTTATCGTTCCGGAATCTACGCCGACCAAGGTCCTATATTACAGTATCAACGAAGGGGACACGTGGGAAGAATTTCAGTTCACGGATGTCGACATGCGGATTGATGATATTTCCACCCTCCCATCCGATACTTCGAAGAACTTCCTTCTCTGGGGAAGAGAGTTAGAGTCCGATGATAAGGACAAAGTTGCCACGATCAATGTCGATTTTAGTGGGCTACGGGACAGATCCTGCAGACTGGACGAGAATCAGGGTGACGATGACGACTACGAGCTTTGGCAGCCGTCTCATCCGCTCCAGGAGGACAATTGCCTGTTTGGTCACATTGAACAGTACCACCGTAAGAAACCGTCAGCACAATGTTGGAATGATTGGCGCGGGTCACACATCCACAGTGTCAGCCACAATTGCACCTGCACAAGGGCAGACTATGAATGGTAGGCAAACTGAGATGAACTCAGATATGTTTGAGGGTGAAAAGAGCTAACATCCTCCGGCAGTGATTATAACTACGAGCCACAAAGCGACGGTAGTTGCGGTCTTGTTCCTGGCCTCCCTAAGCCAAACGCCATAGAAACTTGCTATGGGGACCCTGATGCTGTCGAGTACTGGGAACCCACTGGTTATCGTCGCATCCCACTGACGACATGCTCGGGCGGCCTGAATCTTGACCATCTGGTCTCAAAGCCTTGCCCCAGCAAACAGAAGGAGTATAAGAAGAAGCATGGAATCAGCGGCGTGGGACTCTTCTTTGCTATCGTAACCCCGATCGCTGTCGCAGCGGCGGCTGGATATTACGTCTACAGCAGGTGGAATGTCAAATTTGGCGAGATCCGACTTGGCGAGGAGCCCAGTTCAGCCGGTGGCCTGTTCTCGCGTGACTTCCGTCTCATAGAGATCCCGATTGCCATCATTGCGGGCATCGTGGCTGTCGCCAAGGCCCTTCCTCTTCTAGCGACGAGCCTGTGGCGCAGTGCAAGCGGGTACATTCGTCTTGGACGAGGGAGAGGGTACCAGCGACCGTATTTGTCACGGGCTTCATTTGCAGCCCGGAGAGGCGATTACACTAGCGTCGTTGAAGACGAGGATGAGCTGCTCGGTGTAGAGGATCCTGATGGTGAGGAGGATGAGGAAGCTTAACTTGGTTGGTTCGGGTGTGTGTTTTTAGGTCTACGAACATGCAAATGAAGGCTTCACGTCCCCGTCAATTACTGTGCACTTGCAGCTTTTCGGGACAGATGTATTTTTGGTTTTGGTTAAGAGTTACGCTGTGTCACGGTATATTAGGCTAAGAGATTATGTCTTTTTACTTAGCATTTATGGACTCTGTTACTTTTATCATGTACGTGATAGGGAAGGGGGGAAGAAAGATATTTCCTCTATATAACATTTTGACTCTCCTTCTTGCCCATTGCGGCCCCTTGGAGGCAACCTGCGATAGATATAGATGGTTTCATGAGTGATTGGAAGTGGTAGTATGGAACAGGACAGGTGTCATCTAGATGAATTGATAGTTCTTCTATTTTATATCCTACCAACAAGATATTACAGTCTTCTGTATATCAGCGATAGATCAGTACAGAAGACAGTCATGCAAGCAGGATCTTGAGCAGTCATGGATACATGCTAAGCTGCAATGGACATGTACGTTCTGGTGCCCATTATTCCATCCTGGTTGGAAGAAAAGGCAGCAGAACGAGATTATGGATCCATGACTGATGAACCTGCAGCTATCCGAGAATGCCATAGATAATAGTCAGCAGAGCCCATGGAAATTTTATTTGATTCACAGACCACCTAACATGTAACATACATATGCTTGATCTCCACTCACATTTAGTATTCAAGGATGGATTATCTAACCCCGTTCCTAAGTCCATATGGATATATATCCCTTGGGCATGAATGAGACACTAATCAAGCCCCTTACTTGGGCAAATGGTCCGGTCCGAAGGAGTCCGGGAGAAGCTGGTGGTGAGTAGATATCAGTCAATAGTGTCTTCTGAACATGATTTCAGGACAAGTGGTCTCATGGTGCACGCTTTCGAAATAGCAGGGTGGATAAACAAGGTTATTGAGGCCAGGAAAGCACCATTTTCTCACACATACCTCGCTCATGGTCTTGACTGTGTAATTCCCGTCTTTGTCGTACATGTAGATCGGGAATGAGGGAGTTGTAAATTCGCGCATACTAAACAGGTTTCAATTTTCATGTTAGTTTATAACATATATCTCGCATTGCGATTGGGTTGGCTATTTCTCTCGAAGTAGAGATGGAGAGAGGGGCCATAAAGGACTCTTACAACTGCCTACACATGCCACACGGCGATGCCGGGGGTTTGATATCCGTTGCAACGGCAATAGCCTTGAAGTCTCTGTGTCCAGACACCTGAAAATAACTATTAGCAAATCCATTCCATTCAGGGCGTCGTTCCATAGATGCATTGATCTGGGTGGCGTAACTTACAATGGCAGTCCCGAAAGCTACTCTCTCCGCACAGGTTCCCACGGGATAGGATGCATTCTCAACATTGGCTCCGACGATGTACTCGCCTGAGTGCGTAAGGATGCAGGCTCCGACCCGGAACTTGGAGTAAGGACCTGTGCGCATTGATCAGCTCAAGTTTCCAAATACCTTCGGTGGGATGGGCCTTTCCCAGTGGTTGGCAAATAACGCTGTGCGATATATATTATCATTGGCTTTGGGTTTTCACTCACAGTATGCAGCCTCCTTAGCCGCAGTGGCCTTGGTAGAGAGAATGTGTAGTTCTTCGGTTGAAAGAGTCGAGACCATGTTGTCCTTTCTGATCTATCCTTGTATATGAACGCATGAAGAGAATGAATGCCAAGTAGCTCTTGATGCTACTCTATGATATACACGAGCCGCTGGGAAGCTTATCTTATCGATGTTGATAAGAAGATCCCCGCGTCAGTCATTTTTGAGGTCTCTATGACAAATGACAAGGCCATGGACATACTCAACATGCTCTCTGTATGGGGTATGGGATACAACCTCTCAGAGTCCTTGTGAAGTGCTGGCACTAGCCAAATGCAAGTGACATTCCCTCCCTTCACGTGCCCTAGGAGTACACATCCCGAGGAATCCGAGATGAAGAAACCTTATACAGTCTCAATCCAGACAAGGGTAGCCCTGATATAAGTTCGAAATTAATTACAACTACTCATTGATCATCAATAAAAAAAGAAAGGCGAAATTCCGTTTTAGGGGAGAAAGGAAGAGACAATCAAGAAAAGAAGAAAGTATATCTAATTCCCGTGGGGGGAATCGAACCCCCGGCTGCCGTGTTCATTTGAACCAATGAGAGACGGCGATGTTAGCCACTACACCACGCGGGACTTATTGGCGGTCGGCTGGGAGATAATGTTACAAGATCCAGAGTATTTTCAACGCTGTTAATTCATGTGACATTATTAGGATTCCAACTATCACATACAGGTATAACAAAGTACAAACACACAATACTACAAGTTCATCGATATTATGGAGGATGGAGGCTCTAGTGTACTTTCTCATTATATGGATATTATTCCATGCTAAACTGATTACCTTCCTAAATGGTGACGCCCTTTTTTTTTAGTCGCAGTTTATGAATGGATATTTATGCACGGGGGCCAATGTTTCCTTTTGTCAAGCACATATGAAATATATTATGTATCCACCAGTCAATATTACCAATAGAATTACATATGAGAACGTTGCCCATTATTTTCGAAAATAAAATACCACATCTATGTACTCGGAAGGTGTGCCCTGTTTTTTTTCTCCATCGCATCAACCTAACAAAGGAAAAGTAAATGGCAAAAAGAAGAATAATAACAAAAGAGAACGGGAGTCAGCCTGTAAATAAGAAATGCACAGGAAACCGGCCGTGGGAGATAGATAAAAAAAACCATATACAAAACAAGTAGATTCACCCAAGAGGGGACAAAAAAAGAAAAGAAAAAGGCATGCCAGGGTCTCATCCGAAATATTGTCGTAGTCCCTCATAGACAGAGAATATAAAGGCTGAACTTGGTGCCGAGCGCGCGACAGTAATGCCACAGCCTCTGTACATACCCTTTAACCCCTGCTGCCGCCATAAAGCCTTGCCAACGCCCCAGAAACTGCGCCGCTCCCCATCTGCTGCAGCACGGGAGACATCCTCCGTTTGCATCCGCGATTTGATTGTATCCGCAGGATAGAACATGAAATTATAACTGATACCTGCGGTCGCTCCGGCAATCATTTGTTGATACACGGGAAGGGGCGGCTCTTCTGAAGGAGATGACCCTGCAGACGGCGATATCATAGAGTACTTCCGAAAGAGGGCTGAAACGCCCTCATAGCTTCCAAACCAAGCCGCAGACCCACCGGTTTCGCGAATGAGCGTTCCCAGCTGGCCCCGCCAGAACCCGAGGATTCCATTTTGTCGGAAGATAGAAGCAATGAGAGCGAATGGACTAGGTCTATAGCCAGGAGCCTCAAGAACTTGCATTTTGCATTTTATGAGCTCGATTGGAGTGAGTAAAAGAGAGGTGACTGATCCCGATGCAGCACCGCAGAGAAGTAAGACCGAAAAGGACAATGGTTCGTCTGAGGAATGAAGAACGGCTCTCATCGCATCCTGAATGATACGGTAGCTAAAGAACAGGCAGCTAGTCTCTACAGCAGCCCCTGCCATAGGTGCACTGATACCTCGATAGAGTCCTCGCAGGCCATCAGCCTGGAACGACTGGTGGAAGCAGTCCACAGGTCCCTTGTATCGAAGGGGAAGATGCTCGGGCTGAGACTGTAACCGAACTTTCACAGTGTCAAAAGGATACTCGATAATCTTGCCTGCCATACCCGCTGCCTGTGTGAAAATCGTCAGTAGGAGCCAAATATAATGGAATGATGCCCCAAAGTTTGTGTATCATACCGAGCCAAAGATGACATCCTTAAAGGCCTCAACACCCTGACTAGAGGGCACCGATGGAAGGTCCATAGACCTTTCATCATTGATTGCTATTCCATGCTCTGCGGCCGCCATCAAGGAATCGAGTTATATGTAACAGGTTCCAGACAAGAAGTCAAGGAAGCAAGAAGAGGGGAGATGATCGATCGCTATCGATGGAGCATCGTATGACCCTTGTCTAGTATTTAAGCAAGCAAGTGAGCAATAAACGAATTTGATCACACACAGTTAGTGGAGGAGACAAAAGACAAAAAGGGAGAGGAGAAGGGGGGCGGCGGTGTAGTGACGAGGGATTTTCACCTGGAGTGCCCAATCGACTTCGGCGAACCTTAAGAGAGACACATCACTTCCGGAGTGCCTGAAGAACTAAGAGACCAAGAGGATAATGACCCAAGAAAAGGTGGGTAGGAGTGGTTGTTTAGGAGAGTATCCGCCCGAGTACATTACTAGCACGTCTTCTTCTCCGCCCAATATAAAATTATCACAGCAGTCTCATGTGGGCTCGGTTGAAATTTCAGCCGAGATCCGGTTATCTGATCGGGCTAAGATAACTTTTCTTAGGCCAGCAAGATATTTTCTGTTCCTGTCAAGAAAGCCCTTTACCGCAGTAAAGTTCCACACTCTTCTCTCGCTTATTACTAGTCATGTCCGCCACGGATCCGGTTCTTGTTGCGCCCTCTTTGGGCATGAGGAAGAATGGTGCGTAATACTCGTTTTCGTCCCAGCCTCCCATCTTGACTCTTCTGACCCGTATTCGATATCCAGGCAAAAACTGGCATCAGCCCAAAAAGCCGTTCCGCCCTAACGCAGGTCAGACTTCATATGCAAAGAGACTTGAATTACGCAAGCATCAAGAAGCAATAAAGGAGCAAGAAAGGGAGCTGAAGGAAGAAAAGGAAGCTGAGAGAAAGGTAAGGAAGGATTTTTAACCCTGGAAGCTGTACCAAAATGAGAAACGCTGATAATGTACTAGGCCCTCATCCAGAAGATAAAAGACAGAAGAGCCGCCAAGGAGGAAAAAGAGCGCTACGAGAAGATGGCAGAGAAGATGCACCGCAAGCGAGTCGAGCGGTTGAAGCGGAAAGAGAAGCGCAACAAGTTGCTCCACTCATAACGGTGAACAACATATCCTGAATATTTGCTTTTATCTTAGTCTATTTGGTATACATGGAAAGATATCCAGGCGCTTGGTTACTGTCTTCCCAGTGGCCTCAGTATGGCCGCGATTGCACGGCGTATGGGGTTTGGAGCATCTATGACGAATTTAGATTCATATCATATCTGCAATGGAGTTATATGTTTGTAGTCAATAGAAGGAGGAAAATAAGACAAATCATTTATCACACGAGATACGTTGCGAAAGATCAGGTCTGGATGTCTTGCCGAAGTCGGCTTTGACCAATCTCGGGGTTAAACCGAGTTTAAGGAGCAACATAGACAGCGCGCTTATCATCCAAAAACTCCAACCTCTGGGTTTATTTGAACCAACCATACCCAATGTGATTGAAAGAAGGGACAAAAAGACACAAGAACGAAGCGGGATCCCCGGAAGATGCGTACTCATGGAGTCCACCAGCATGACCCATGGCTCTTCTCCCGCCCAGAGCCACAAAACAAGCATCCCGTCTTCAGTCCAATCTACCACAGCCTCAAGCAACGGCCAGGCCCGCACGGGTAATCGGAAGCTCTACTATGCATCGCATTCTAGTCATAATAGTCATGACGGTGTTCGATATAATGATAGCGACACCGGTCACCATCGGCATCATCATCACCACCGCCACTTTGGTATAGACACCTCCCTTTTCGACCGCGGCAGTTCGAAATCACCTCACAGAGAAAGACATATACGCAGCAAGTCCTACGATCCTCGTTTAACTCGAAAAATGAACCACATTGCTTCATCCACTGGTGCAAGGTCACTGCTTCCGACCTGGCCGGGGGGCAAGGAGAGAGACCGCGATGGGGATGACGGCCTACTCAGACCTACTACAAGTGAACCGATTCAGTCACATTTGATGTCTGAATCGCCCAGCGGTGGGGGTACTGGGAGTAGCAGGAAGGAAATTTTGATACTAAGTGATAGCGATTTGAGCCTGAGAGTTGGATCTATCCAAAAACAAGAAATTCGATCCATGGAGGATATCGAACAGGCGAAAAGGAGGAGAAAACAAGGAGAACAGTGAGATTCTTGCCTTCCGCGAAAACAATGTCGTTGTGCTGATTGCTTTTCAGATATCTGAGGTCTTCTCTTGCATCGATTGGGACTCTGGCAACTGACATGACGCGTCGGTTTGATTACACATACTACAATTTACTGGACAGAATTGCTAAGCTCAATTCAATCATTGTCTCGTTCCAAGATTTGGCTGATTCTGCATCGGCACTTTTGAAAGACGTTGACAGAGAGACTGAGGGCCTGGAGCATGAGATTCGCAGGCAGCTTGAAGAGTTAAAGGGATTCAATGCTCAGGCCGAAAAAGTTTTAGCCCTGGAAGAACGTATGAAGGTGGGCAAGAAGAAGATTGAGGTACTTGGAAATAGACTCCGAGCGGCAGGAAATGAGATCGAGGACTGGGAGAAGCGGGAGGATAGACTGCGGACTCAGACTAACCGGAGACTTCGCATCTTCTGGGTTGCAGTGGTAACCAGCGTCCTTGTTCTTTTCATCGCCATAGCAATCCAATGTTTGCGACGTGCCGAGTCTCCTCCTATTGAGGTGGCCTCTCAGTTGCCAATGGCATCGAGCAAGTATTCGACAGGAAGGTCGCTGGGGACGCTTGTTGGCAGCCAGATGACGGCAGATACACAGGACCAAAATGGCCCTTCTGCTTACCCGTCGAGTCCCGCATAAGATCATGCGGTTCTGAAACACGCATTAATCTCTGGCAGAGCGGATATAGACGAATCGCCTATGGCTCAAGACACTTCAAGAATAGTTGGTGGAACTCCGACGGGGGCCGGCCCTCGTCCTTCCACTCATCGTTTTTTCTTTTCCTAGGTAATATCTATAGACTACAAGCTCTTTCGTGATACCCAACATGCAATGAACATCATTTCGAGTCTGTCCAAGAATAGTTCCTTTCAGCATTCAGCTACCGCCCTTCTTCTTCTTATCCTCCACCAACTCAATATTTGCTTCGGGGATTTCCTTCCCGTATACATCCAACAGCCACTCTTCTATCTCACCGCTCAAGTCACCTTGCACTGTAATCTCTTCAATTCCACCTGGTGCCCTGGTCACTGAAGAGCCAGTAGCGAACTTCTTGCCAAGTTCTTTTGCTACCTTCTTATTCTCCAGCCCGTGGACTTCCAAGCCCGTAATGACGGTGACAAATTTGCGCTTATTACGCTCAACCCGTTTAATCTGGACCTTCGCAGCTGCTTTGCGTTCCGCATCGCGAGCCTCTGCCAGGGCTGCCTTCGCTTCCTTTTTAGCTGCGTCTTTGGCTGCGCGTTCACGAACGGATACCGAGAGAGTAGAGAGATTGGCATTAAGAGCTCCTGCACATGGATAAATTGACATGTTTCAGTCTTCGTTTCTCCATAATTGAACTTTGTCCATAGCGGGGTCAGCTAACGACTAGCTCTCACTCACCCTCTGAATATAAGCGCTCGTACATGTCCGGATGGTTGTCTTTTAGCCATTCCTGGCATTTTTTGACCATTCCACCGAATTCACAATACTGTGATCACCCCAGATTCGGGTTAAGTCAGCAACAGGCACAGGCAGGCCTCCATCCATCGAGTATCTTGATTGCTCGTGGCCAGATATCCTGTACATGTAGGGCATGGCACAAGAAGGAAAGAGAAATACTATACCTCCGGCGGTAAACTGCAAACTATAACCAAAAAGAATAAACTTAGCCATATTGTCTAAAAGTAAAGTCTGAAGCATTAAAACGAACGCGATATACGAGTTCCACGGCTCAAGCATGCAAAACTCACCTCCACAGTATAGGACATGTCTCGCCTGGGGCTCAGCGGGGCCTGACTCAGTGACCTCCGCCATATTGAATTAATTGTTTGTCTGTAAATTGTATGGTGTGCTAAAAAATGATGGAAAACTTCAGTATTCTTCTCTCGGTTGAGCTAGCTGGACTACCTAAGTGTGGGATGGATGGTTATCGATACGGCGTGGGGTTGGGTTTACGGTCCTCCGTAGCCATACGAAACCAATGTCATTCGGACAGCCGTCGGGATGCGCCGATCAATTACTCTATCCCCCTGGCATTCGCAATATACTTCAGGATATGTTCTCGGACATGATAGAACCCACTCTGCTGCATCACGCTCTGTCTGAGCGCAGGCGCACAGGCATGTCTGTCCGTCCACCTTACGGGCTGCGGCGCGTTCAGCATCGTGTGAGCAACGCCGAGGCCTTTCTCGAGTATGAATGTATGTGATGCTCTGCAGTTCTTGTGCTTGCGCTGGCACTCTGAGCTTCATGTTGGCTCTACCGGGTTGCCATGTGAGATATTCAGACGCGCGCAACGAACTAAGTACGATTTATCATGCTCTTAGCAATCGGCGTTGACACAAGGCTACTACAGGCTCCTCTCTACCTGCCATATTCTATGGTGTGTGTGTGACCTCTACTCCAAGTTAGATCATTGCCTGTTGTTATACAAGACGGGACTTGGAACGACTGTTGCCAGTAACGACATGCATAATGTGCCCCTTTGGATATCTGTGCTTTCGTGATAAAATGGAGGTGTACGAGTCGACGATGAACAGTCTTTACTCCCGAAGCACGGACAACGAGACTATCATTTGGCCCTATGTGAATTCTAGACAGTTCACTGTAGTCTTATCATCTACATGCATGCATGGGGATGGAGCATTGGCTCTCAATGACCTAACACTGGTATCCTTTCCTGTGGATTTGGCCCTTGGTGGTGATTCCATACCCCTGTATTTCTCGGTGTCATGGAGTCTGGGCAGTGCTGTTTGGCAATTAATACTGTATCAAAATGGAACATTGAGAACCCGGTAGACAAAGAAGAAGTTGCGTAGTACAGCAAATGCAAATAAGTTCCACATGTATCGTACAATTTGCACATAGGCCATAAGTAGTATATCCGCATGAAAACATAAGGATCAAGGGAATATACATATGTGACTCAGGCTGTTACATCTGCCAAAGTAGTCATCATTGACCGAGGTTTCATGGTCTGCCATTTGGAGACTACTGGGCTGCATCGATTCTATTATTTTCAGTGTCTATTTATCAGTATCACTATTAGCGTCTGGTAAGGGGATCAATGTACCCACCAAAGTTCTTTTTTTTCTGTGCAATATGGACAATCATGCAACTGTTGAGAAAGGAGGTACTGTACTAGGACATCTGTGTGCGTGCACACATGTACCAGGGTGTCATATCTACCTGGATAAACATTACCAAGCTGTGGCATGGTGTATGGCTGCCCTTGGCCTTGTCACAACTGTTCATATTTTCATAATAATGCTAGAGCAAAAACAACAGGATGTCGGCTTCAGTGATGAGACACGCAAGTCAGAATAACGTGGACGGTGGTGAAGATGCGTGCTGGCTGAAATACTAATATAAGCAATGGACAAATAACCTTCACTGGTCCTTGATCCAGCCGGAATTGCCTGAACTAGCATGCTCAAAGTCCAATAAGCGTCCAGCTTACTCGAGCTCCAAACGCTGCCGCCCATTCCCCGCGGCAAATGCCTGGAGCGATAGACGACGCGTGGAGAGGAAACTTGGAAGAACATGTGCCGCGTCATGGAATAATGGATCCATCTCTTCTAGACCAAGTCGTTCACCGAAGAAATACGGGCAGGGACTCTGGGTGAAACCATAAAATGGGACTCTCGAGCTGCTATGGTGCTCTCTGGCGATTCGAGGATATTATAATGTCTGTGTCACTTTGTGCGCGGCATACACGTCAAGCAGGTAACGCAGGGCGCATATATCCCGGTATGATGTGCTCCGTGATGCGCCGGACATCTCCAACTGGGGCCCCGAGCAAATCCATCTTCCCCCGGCGTGAAGAAATTGATGCCAAATGATAAGCCGGTAACAAGAGACCGTCCAGCGGAAAATACGCGATAGAATGACCCTCGGTCTAGACTGGCAGACAGGACGGTATCTGAGCGTAGGTTCCACCTGGGTAGGCTCATATCAGCATTTTAGAACGAGGTTGCGGTTCTTCCCATAGTCTTTCGAAAGCGAAATGAACTCTCTCCAGCACGTCCGGATATTTCTACCCCGTGGGACACTCCACAATAATGCCTTGGACTTAGGAAAACCATAATCCATTAAACAATAATAGATATCATGGAGATACTCCTATCTTTCGCCAACAGGTTGATGCTCTTTGAGAAAATGGTTTTGCCGACAAGCTTGAATCCAATGAGCAGTACCTGTGGCTGGAACATCGATAGGCAGCTCTGGACTTTTTGAAAAAAAAAAAAAAAAAGATAATAATAATAAACACTCATCCTGCAGACACACAGACATCACCAGCACTTGTCAGTGCATCTATACTATTATTTCCATGGGAGTTGGAAGCCTAGAATTTCGCGAATCCCTGCCATGTAGCACGCAACGCAAGAAAGGAAAAGAAATGCCATTTTGATAATATCTTCATAGAGAGTGAGTGCTAGTAAATCTGTATCTCCATTGAAGATTCTGGCATGACGATTCGAAGTTTGTATTGGGTTGCTCTTGCGAGAAACAGCAGTAACGAGTGTAGTGCTCCTACTCCGTAGACATCTCTCCAAAGGTACTCTCTCTTTGTTAGACCACCCCGGGACTGTACAGCACCCGGCACCCATGCTGCAAGTCGCGGCCATCAATGGATAATGATAATCCCGGGAGGCTTTTGCGAAGATCGGATGAAAGGCCTTCTCCTTTCGGCAGCCAGTACACCCGTGTGTCCATCTGACCGTGATAGCCTATCTACAGCGTACACAGGCCGACCCAACAAGATCTGGCCTGTTAGGAGATGCCATGTAATCTAACCGTTTTCAGAGAAAGGCGCATAAAATTGATGGGACTCCGCAGGCGATGGTTAATACTTGATAGACAAGACCGTGCGTTGGGTGGAACTGACAGAGGGAACAGTGCGAGCCGGAACGACCAGGAGGAAATCCAGCTGTCTGGAGCTCATGCAGATCTGTTATTGTTATCTCTACACCATATATGTACAGCGTATGCATGTCACATCCTGTCTCAACTGCGCCCGGCCCTTTTTCCCTGACCATGTTTCAGAATAATATTAATGCCACTAACAATATGCCAACCTGTCTAGAAACAGCCCGGATATCCACTGCTATGGATAATTGACAGTGCAGCTAAAGCTGGTCTCTTTGTATCATATACGATATCCTTGATGTCCACGAGTCTATTTGGATTTTGGTCTGTGGGAAATGCGGGGTATAAAACGACACGCCGGAAGCCAGAACCCTTGACAAATCAAGGATCAACCAGGATCAACAGCGATTCTCTCCAGAATCTCATACCATATCATAACATGATGCTGCCATAGGACGGATTGTTCCGGAGGACAAAGTACACTATTGGCATTTCACGGGCGCCTGTGCAGCGCATCGAAATGGCGCCAACGCATGGACAATGTACATCATGCCCGCAAGCTCCACTTTGGTAACGGGCTTTGTGCAGTAGTGCTGTATGATGTTGATGGAGATAATATCTATGTATAGATAGACTTTGCCTGAAGCATCACTAGTTGCAAGCACGAACAGCGCTGGAAAAAAAAAGTATGATCTTCTCGATGCATCTTCCGACCTAGATAGTGGCAAAACCACACATTCCCGTATCTCCCAAACTCTAAAATTCCCGATTCTCTGTTCAATTCCTTGCAATCCCGACTTTCTTTTTAGTATTATATGTAATAATAATAATCGCCTCGCAAGACGCCACTCATTCGCCGAGACATGCTATTTTGATGCCTGCTTTGGTGATTGGAATATCAATGCAACTCCGGTCCTAACATCCATGTCACCTTTAGGTTCAATCCAAATCTAATCCATCTCAATCCAGACTCTCTGGCCAGTCCTCTGTAACTTCGATGACTTTTAAAGTCGCTCTGCCTGCTGGAGGCACCCATTTACAAGTACTGGCCTGTCTCCCTCACCCGTCCATCTAACAAATCCCTGCGATATTGCATCATTGTTTGTCAAGAGCCTTTTGGTGTCGTCTTGTTCGTATTATTTTATTTTCTACTATTTCTTCTCCAGGCACAGTTTGCATATACATATATATATGTACCATATATATTTACACCTTCGAGCCTCGTGTTCGTATCTTGCTTCTGGGATCTCTACTCTTCTTTTCTTTAGGCTCGCGGACACTTCGAGTTTGCTTTTCAACATACTCTCCACCGTTCCACCAGGACCAATTCTTTCCAGCGGACCCTTGCACATACTATCAACCGTCTCCAGGAGGGATTAGATTGCCTTGGTATTGCCTCCCAGGTAGAGGGAAAACAAGATACACGCATCACTTGTCCGCTGAAGAAAATCACCCCGCAATTTTCCGTACTGATGCTATCGTTGATATGACAGCCGTGCTCCCCGCTGCTGCCCTGGAAGGGTCCCGCCTTTCCCCGGACCCTTTGCGATATGCCATTCCTCGGCGGTATCTGCTAGAGTCTTCATGTGTTCCGAGCAAATTACCCTTGCATGAGGAATACTCTCCATCGAATTGTCCAAGTTCACTTTCATCTTCCCCTTCCTCGTCACCATTGCATTATCCTACATTGACACCAACACCCCCCGAGGATTATTCCTACACACCAACTACTATCAGTAGTCTGTCTCTGAATGCCGATTACGAACACGAGCATGAGCACGAGCACCAGCGTGAGGATGAGGATGAGATAGTATTTCCCTCATATGATTCACAGCGGTGGAGTAACGACGAACTGAAGGAGCTGCATGATGAAAATGAAATGTCCACAGATTCATCTGCTACCCTGAATTCACTGGCTGCGGACGATACTTCGATCGAGGTAGAACCATCAAGGCATGTTGATTATCTCTCCCATTTATGGAAAGAAGAGGACATTTGGGCATCATGGCGCTACGTGACTGCTCGTAAGAACGTCTACAGTAATGGAGTGAGACTGGAGAATGCTTCTTGGAGGACATGGGCGAAGTCGAAACATAATCTTGGAACAGTTTCTCCAGATTCTCTTAACTGGTATGTTTCCGGACAGCAAATCGAGTTTCCTAGTATGCAATCTCAAAACAGCAGACTAACGATCTCTGCAGGTTGAAAGACTGTGACGTGACATGGTTGTATGGTCCCCTGAAGACCTCCCAAAGGCATGATATAACGCCTTTATCGCCTTCGAGCCGTCTGGAAACCCCGAACTCGTATCTGGATAGGAAGCCTATATTGAAGAAGAAAACCACATCGGAAATCATCTTACAGCATTCCTTATCACAACATACTCTTCTGCGACATGCTGGTGCCATTCTAAGAGCTCGGGAAGCGGCAAACCCTGACGGTCGACCGTCCTTTCCGAGACAATCGTCCGGCATATCGGACCGGGATGTTGGTTTCCCACCTTATTCTTCTTCTACCACAAATGCATCCTCGTCCGGTCTATCCTCTCCAAGTGAGAGGCGCCATATCCACTTCAACAATGAGGTGGTTCAATGTATTGCGGTTGAGGTAAAAGAGCCCGATGAGGATGATGGTGATTGGCAGGCCTTACTGGGTAATTCATCTTCCGATGATACCGTGAAGCAGACTCCTCCAAAATCATTACCTGGTCCTAAAAAAACCACCCACGGTAGTGAAAGCAGAACGATCGCTCCTCTGCCCCCAACCACATTGAAGTACCGTGGAGATACCCCACAGTTGCCCACTGCCTCAGGTATTGGCTTCTGGTCTGACACAACATCTACATCGTCACCAGCATCTTCTATGGAGACTATTCGGCCGACAAAGCCGCAAGCTAACTTCCTCCTGGATGATGATTATGACGACCATGAACTTGACTATAACTGGGATCCAAAACCGCCATTGCATGACTCTGCTCGCAGTCGCCCTTGGTTTATGGATCCTGAAGACGAAGAAATGGACCAACATCTTCACTTGACTTCCTCCGGTATGCTTATGCCATACAATGACGAGCATTCATCCCATCCTGGCATCTTTAGCAAAGTGATTGATACCTTAAACACAGCCAGAGATATTGCACATGTGATTTGGAACGTTGGGTGGCAGAGCTAAGCCTGAAGGGCTCTATTGTTCTGGCTCAACTTTGCTATCCCAAGCGATGCGAGGGATGGCTGCATTGCATGTCTGCATTTATCTTCTCAACAGTTGCATTATTGAGTGTCATTTTATGGCGTTTTAAAATGACTGTCTGGCAGGTAAGAGTTTCTTTAAAAAGCGTGCAATTTTTTTTCCCCACCTTTTGAATTGGAGGGTCCCGCACCATTACTTTTAGGCGTGTTAAACAGTGGGCTGGAGTAGAGTACATAGATAACATTCTGTTTGATTTTTCTTATGATGGGAGTTAGATACCTACCATTGGTGTAATGTCCATTCTGTATATGTGAGTATACCTAGATAATCGCTTTTTTTATTCTCAGTAATATGAACAGTAAAGTGAACATTGCATCATGCCCAAGGATAACCATAGTATCTATCTATCTATGCATCATAGTTCATGGCTTCCAGGGTTCCATGCCGCTAAGGCTAGTTCCCGCATGTTTGCTTTAGTTTCATTAATCCATGCACTCACTATCCTAGCCCCTGATCCATCCGCATCTGTTTTAAAACCAATCCCCGATATCCTCACCACCAACATCAATGTCTTTCCAACTCTCATACCTGACAGATAATTTGTTCGGTGGGGCTATTCCTGTCCTGTCCCAGCTAATGCAAATAGCATTACCGCTTAACAACTAGAGTACAAGAACGAGCTCTGTCAGAGCCATGGACAATACCAGCATCTCCGACTTGGTGGAGCGACTGGGAAGTGAAGAAGATGCCGTGCGTAAGATGGCAGTTTTCAAGCTTCAAGGCAGCATTGGAGACCCATCTTTCGCGGATATATTCATCGCTGAGGGTGGATTGGCTAAACTGCGCTACCTGACCCTACATGCGACGGGGAACACGTTGGCATATAGCTTGGCAAGCTTTGCGAGACTACTTGAAGTGGATAAAGGCTGGGAATTCGCTGATGAAGAGCTCGTGGAGAGGGTAAGCTCAGCCTCCAAAAATCAGATATACTTTGGCGATTGCGCTTTCTTCCCTGTTGTCTTGTGTTAAGATGTGGACGGGGTGTGCTAATCTTGATTGCTACGGCTTTATATTCCGTATCCTAGGTTGTCGAACTTATTGTAACCCATCCTCTTGTGAATATCCTCCGTGGTGCCATGTCGATCCTCGTCTCTATCGTATCTCATCCGTATACTGGTGGCCGGTCGTCGCAACAGGGACTTTTTGGCTTCCGTGCTTTAAAGCCGGCGATTGCAGTTTATCCGCAGTTTCTCGAAATGCTTGTCAGCAGGCTGTCATCGGCAGACCATGCCCTATGTGCAAATGCATTGCAATTGATCAATTCCCTGATGCGCGATGCTGTCACTAACGAGGCCGAGGGACAGTGGCCCAAGTTCATCCAGAAGCTACAAGATCTCGGTGTGATTCGGGCGGTCTATGTTCTCATGCAAGGAACTGCATTGCAGGATCACGCACATCCGCTCATCGAATTTCAATCTCTCACGAAATTCCTCTTACGCAAGTGGCGCGACGTTCCCTTAGATATGGAGAAGCCCGAGCACAGGAGAACCTTGAAAGGAATTTACTTGGCTAGTAATCCCGACAAGAGCAATGACAGTGGAACAGAGAAAAGCGGCAGCGAGACACGACCGTCGAAAAGACGCTCCTCTGGAAAGTGGAGGCGACTAGGGTTTGAATCGGAAAGTCCTGAAAAGGAATTCGAGGATGTGGGCTTTCTGGGCATGATGGATCTGGCAGACTACGTCAAAAGCCACCAAGATGAGTTCCAGAAATTATTGTTAGAACAGTCGACGAAACCGACTGCGCAGCGCTGCCCAATTGCCCGAGCTTCGTTGGCTGTGACTTTGATTCTCTACGAGCATTTTGAAGTAGATCAATGCGACATCGAAGACACTAAGAGTTACATGGTCCTTGAGTCTAGTTCTAACCTTGACGAATTATTTAAGCCGCTGCTATTACATTGGACCCGACTGCATGTTGCAGGATTGCACGCCTTCTTCCGCCTGTGGAAAGCCACCGGGGCAACGGTAGAGGATTTTGAGAAGATCGTCGAACTGGCCCGTATCCTCATTGAGTCTGTGGTCGGAGGAGCTCATCGTACAAAGGATATACAAGACGTTGAGGAGGATTTAGCCGAGTTCGAATATGCCCGACTTCGCAACCTGCAGATGGAGCTCTTGGAGCTCACGTACGAGGGTGCATGGGGTCAGCATCTACGGCAAATGCGCGAAGAACTGCACCATGAAGCTCTCCAGTTTGTCAAGGAGCAGAGGATCCGTTGCTTACTGCAAGGAGCTTGGTTTCCAAATGAGCATATGTCCAAGGCAGAAATTGGGACGACAGCGAGAGTCACTTCTCACAAATACATCCAATTATCTCATAACCGGCGATATCTTCATTTCGGAGACTTTGATTCTATAAGTGACAAGACACCGGAACTCGATTCCCTTCCGGAAAGAGGTAAGGGCTCCCGTTTGTTTGTTTCATAATTTCTTTTGCTCTTGGTTATTCAAAACTAGTTTCTAACCTCTAACCTAGTCGACTTATCAATCGTGTCGTCTGTCGTCTCCAACGTTTCTGCGGCATCGGACGGTTCTTCCTCTTCAACTATCAAAACCGTTCCCCATCCTCAGTCTTCCACCAAGATAACTATCCACGGTTATTCCCAGCCGGCAGCTGCAGCTGTAGGAAGTCACAAGAAGAGCCATAGCCGTGCTCGCTCGACAAGCAAGCCAACACAAAGCGAAATCGTATTACTAACTCTCCGGCCACAGTCGCATAGCATTGCATCTGAATGGTTGGATGGATTGCTCATGTTGCTCAACCAAGAGCCAATTACTTCAGAATCGAACAAACTAATAGATTTAATCGCCAACTACGGACTTAAGATTCGCTTGTTGAATGTTCGATTCGATGATGCGGCCTTTGCAGGTGAAGCTCCCAGAGTTCCTTCCCGGGAAGGCCTTGATGACGATTACTACTATGATGTATTTGGGGGTTCCTGAGGAGAATTTTACCTTTGGTTATTCGCTTCTTGGCTTACTTTCCTGTTATCTCCTCCCAGCCTTCTTTTCGGTCTGGAACTGCTTTAATATCATCTAATATATCTGTCCTGATGACCTTCCAGCTATCTTATTCTTCTATGCATATAAACCATGATACCTCAAAGTTCCAATAATCTTCCCTGACACTCCAAGATGTCTACTCTGTATTGTGACACCTAATGTCGTATGATACCGTATGGTAATTTCAGCAAACCTTCCAAAGGTTTTTGCCTTATCCTAGCTCAGCAAAAAGGGATCACCTGATATTACTGGTTCATCGGCGATAGCTCATGACAACTTAAATAATATGCATGAAAATACATACTTTCTTGGATACAGTCACCTATATTAGGATATCTATTATCTACGCCCTAGACTGTTCTCCATACAATGATATCCGAGGATTCTCTTGGCGATCTTCCATGATGGACGTCCGTCCCGCCAAGAGGCAACGGAGACGCGTCTGTTTGTCGGACGACGACACTGATGTTCAAATTGACGATGGCACGACGCAGTCAAGGCTACCACTGAGAACTCCGGTTGCCAACAACACCACAGATGTTCACAGCAATGTCAAGTCAAATTCGAAAGCCCTTCCCTTGTTGCCATCACAATCGAAACCGAATAGTCTCCTCTCGCACACGTCGAAGAGGAGCACCCACTCCGGCCGTACGGCCTCCTCATCTCCCAAGAAAGACAGGAAGGTGAACCAGGCATCGAATAGTTCATCGACCGGGAAATCTCTGCATAATTACTTCCAACATGCAACGGACGAGGAGCGTTGGTCTTCAAAGAAGTTCGAGGCGAGGCATCTGTTAACGTTGGCGGAGAGTGTCGAGGACGACGACGATCGCATCGAGGATGATTACGACTCTTATGACGAAATCTTTACTCAGCATATCGTCAATGGTAAGCTAGGCTTGAATGTTGATTCAGAGTCAGAATCGAATCGTGGAAACAAGCGCCATCCTTCTCCTTCTCGGCGAACTAGCCATTCGAAAAGAGTATCCAGTCCCGCCAAATGCTTTGTTTTGCCTCCAAGTCCAGTCTTGAAGAATACGAGTCAAGTACCGCAGAGGTCTAGAGTGAAATATGATGACGGTCTACCGTGGGCTCAGCGATTTTGCCCATCTAGTCTGGAAGAATTGGCTGTTCACAAGAAGAAGGTCGCGGACGTCAGGGATTGGTTGAGTAGTGTCTTCAAGAGGAGGAATATGCGAGTATGTCTTGGCTCTCATTTTGGTCTTCCATGAACTTTTGGCTCGGACAACTTTTGCTGATGGAAACAGGGATTGCTCGTTCTTCGTGGTCCTGCGGGATGCGGAAAGACAACTACCGTATCATTACTTTCGAAATCACTCGGATTTGATATAGTTGAGTGGAAGAATCCTTCGTCTGCCGATCCTACCTTGGGAGGCTACATGTCCATTGGCGCGCAGTTCGAGGAGTTTCTTGGACGGGGCGATAAATTTGGAGGTCTTGATCTAGATGGGATGAATGACACTGCTTCAGGCAAAGAAAATGGAGATGTATATTCATCTCAACGACGCATATTACTTATTGAGGAATTTCCTACCATCATAAATCGAAGTTCTTCTGGTCTAGCTGCTTTCAGATCGTCTTTGCAACGATACCTTGCCGCAGCTGTTCCTTCTTTGTCTGAAGGCTCTCATCACGGCCGCCCTGGAGTGCAAGCGAGTCCTCCCATTGTCGTCATTATCACTGAGACACTTCTTACTTCTGCCGCTTCCATATCCGATAACTTTACGGCTCATAGGCTTCTTGGGCCGGACATCTACAACCACCCGGGTACTACTATCATTGACTTCAACAGTATTGCACCCACGTTCATGTATAAAGCTTTGCAATTAGTAATGGAAAAGGAAGCCTGCTGCTCAAAACGCACCAAAGTCCCAGGGCCAGCTGTTCTTGAGAGAATTTCCGAAATAGGTGATATCCGAAGTGCGATATCCTCGTTAGAGTTTCTTTGCCTTAAGGGTGATGAAACAAAAGATTGGGGAGGCAGCCTATCCAGCAAAATGAAGAGATCCTCCCGCAAAAAGGTAGCTTTGACATCTATGGAGAAGGACTCCTTGGAGATGATCACACAGAGGGAAGCTAGTCTAGGAATATTTCACGCTGTTGGGAAAGTTGTGTACAACAAACGCGAAGATGCCAGTCTTGTGCCGGAAGGCACTGAAATTCCACCGCCACCACCTAGCCATCTACGCCAACATTGGCGCCCAAAGGTCCCTCAGGTCTCCGTCAATGACCTTGTTGATGAGACAGGGACTGATATTCAGACATTCATCTGCGCCCTACATGAGAATTACGCGCCATCTTGTGAGGGTCAGTCTTTTACAGATACTATTGATGAATGCATAGAAGGACTATCAGACAGTGATATTTTATGCCCCCATCGTCAAGGTATACAGAGCCCATGGTCTGCGGCTGGTGTTGGTGCGACATATTTCAACGCGGGAGTGGACATGCTACGACAAGATGAGATTAGCTTTCAGGTTGCCACACGCAAGTTACTCTTTTCTCTTCCCAGCCCAGTGAGACGACGGGTACCTTCCTCGGGCAGCCAGGGGCGTGTGAGAGATCCGTACAAGATGTTCTTCCCGGCATCGTTACGGTTATGGTCAGAGTCTGAGAAAATAGAAGGATTGATATATTTGTGGACAAAACGGATACTGGATCCATTTTTGCGGCCAATTCTTAGCCCAAGTGACTCGAACTCTGTGTATAAAGCAGACAGCGTACGATCTTGGAAGAGTCTTGGAGTTGGCAGTCTCTCCTTCATGGACAGTGAGGACCCCGTTGATCCTCGGACAAAAGCCGTGACAATGATTTCCCGTGATGATATGCTACTCTTTCAATTACCGTACCTGGCCAAAATCTTTCCCCGGGAGGTCGGCAGGGAACTCGAGGGGTTGACCTCCTTCCGCGGCGTTGAAGCTCCAAGTGACATAGTGGGTAATGGCAGCCTAGATATGCTGGAAAATCCGGGAATTAACCAATCTTCGTCGTTACCTCTGAGAGCAAGGATTTTGAACGAAGGCATGGTTGCTGCCCATGCCTTTGGAGCACAGCTTCCACCTTCTGTAGAAGATGGGGGGAAGCTTATTCTCAGCGATGATGACATTGAAGATGACTGACATCTTGTGACAGATGCCCATGGTCCCATCTTGTCAGCTCCCTCCTTTACATTGCATAACTGATAATATCTATCATTGTGACGATTATATGGGTGTCTATTTCGAGTTATCGGGGCGTTTTGGATTCTCAAATGAACTAGATAAGCAAGGGAAGGGAATACAAAAAGATGCTACACAATGATTTATTAATACATTATTTCTGGATGTAACACACCATAGAGGCAAATAGAGAAATCCCTACATAGGGTAGCAGGTCGTCTTCCTTACGGCTTTTCTACAAGACAGGGGGCTATTGTTAGAGATATCGTGATTTTTACTGTTTAGCCTAGATGTTTGAAGGCTGAGTCGTCCAAGCTTACTCTGCTTATTCTTTACTTTCAATTTGCCTATGTATAACGCGTTCTACATCTAATATCCATGGGTATCACTGCATAACGAACCTTCTCGGCTCCTGTTGTATGCGGGGGAAGATATCAACCCCAGAGCCTGCTTCAAATCGGTACGTCCGACATGGAGATAGAATCCGTGCTTACGGTCAGCCAGAGTCCATGACAGTCCTCATTTCTTGACATCTCCGGCTTATTGGTAAGCTGATACTACCTAAAGAGTATTTATTTATCACCATGGCGCTGCTGTGGAGTTGATCAAGCCTAGGACAGAGGAAGATATTTCCAACACTCACCACTGACTGCACTTACCCATGTGTTTCTTTCTTTCTTTATTCTGAACAAGAAGTGACTATAAAAAATATAGTCCTTCCCTGTCGCTGATTTATCTAATAATAACCATGAGTCCTATACTGGACGGTGCAAATGGCCGCGAGTACGGCGACATGAGGGACTATATAGGCCCAACGCTGTTCCAGCCTCACCAGGCCCGCCATGCTATTCGCGATGCCCATGAAAAAAAGATAACCCCTATGATCGGCTACTATTCCGGTCTTGCCTCCGTACCTATTACCCGTTGGTTGGCGCCTATGGGTTTTGACTTTGTCTGGATCGACTGGGAACATTGCGCAATGAACGTCGAGACCATGACAACGGTATGCTTTTCTGCTGCTTACAGCACACTGACGAAAAAAAAAAAAAAAAAAAAAACATAAGACTGAGCTTCACATGTAGATGGTCCATGAGACGACTTTTCTAAGCAGTGGTCGCACTATCCCTTTCGTTCGGTGAGTGATGCACGCTCTGATCAATCCTCTTAACCCGTGGTACTGTACAGTGCGACTGAGATTTGTCATTTCTATGCAGGGTGCCAGGACATGACGAATCATCCATTGCGTATGCTCTCGACGCGGGGGCGTCCATTGTAGTCCCTCATGTCGACACTGTTGAGCAAGCCAAGCAAGTTCTCAGCGCAACAAAGTTCGGCAAGAGACACAAAGGCATTCGATCCGCGCCTCCCTTCCGATATGTACCTAATTTGACCGATACTGCTCTGGAACCCGAGCGTGGTCTCTGGGAAAGCTTGAACAATCAGGCAGCACTTATGATCCAGATTGAGACGCTGGAGGGTGTTAAGAACCTTGATAGCATCTTGACAGAGGTACCTGACATTGACATTGTCTGGTTTGGCACCCTGGATGCTCGAGTCAGCATGGGTCTACCAGCTGGCTTGAGTATCCAAGGCGATGAGCCTGAGTGGCTGGATGCTGTCGAGCTGTTCCATTCAACAGTCACAAAGCACAATAAACCCTACGCGGGCTTCACCTTCGCAACTGGTGATGGTCTGCGCAAGGCTACCTCGAATATGGCAATGTGCGTAATCACGTCCGACACGACCAAGCTGACGGAAATGATGGGGGAGCTGACTGCTGCGAGGGAAGCGGTCGCCGCGTAGGGCTCTTTAATGTAACGTGGGCCCATCGTTTAGGATAGCCTGAGCGGAATATATCAGACTTGGTGGCATAAATATCCCTCAATCTTGAAATTCCTCTCTCTTGGAAGATACCAAAAGGCCATGTTTCTCTATGTGAATAAGGCAGTTGCCGTGAAGGTTTGGCTTGGGTTGGCCTTATTAAGCAGCTCAACATGAAACTATTATTAGTTTTCTGATTCTCAGACTAAGTCTCATATGGCAGTTCACAAGCATTATTTCTAAGGGATGATCCTAAAAAATGTTCATATATGCCTCTATACTTCCAGGAGACTTAGATTGGTATATACTCTGTACTACTAAGTTACTCCTAAATGTGGAAGCCTACCTCGCTTACAGCATGCTGATACACTCGCGCCCGTTAAAAGCTAACACGCGGCCCTACGCCGTCCCTCGGCATGCACGACGATGCTAAAGATCTCTGCATCCTAGCAATTGAGCAATGACATGACCCCCCTCCGTCATATTCTTGCACTATTAAGATCGGAGAAAAGAAAAATGATCGATAGTCATAAGGAAGGTCCTTCAAAGCACGAAGACAAGAGTTATACTACATCTGCTTCGTCGCCCACCCGCCGCAATTCCCCTAGCAATGCTAGTGTACCAAATGGCTATGCGGTAACCGACGTGAGAGCATCGTCATTGGACTTCTCTCCCCTGCAGAAGCGCCAAAATGGAATTATCAAGAATGGTGACCTCAAAGATTTTGGAAGCGGTACCCAAGGCAGCGTCAGCGGTCTTATCACGGCAGTGTCCCATGCAACCTTTCCCAGCTGGGCGAATACGATCCTGATGATCTCGTTGATATTTGGTGGTTGTTGTTCTAATGTGAGTGCTGCTCGAATATGGGAAGGGTTTTTTTTCATTGCTGATTCTTATAAAAATTCAGGTTTTTGCTCTGGAAGCAATCATCAAGTAAGCTGGCATCCGAAAGTGTTATTCTCCGCGTTCAAAGGACACGGCGCTAACAATTTCAAAATTACAGAGATGAGTCAAGTGCTGGTGAGTGCAGCTTCGTTGTTCCCTTTGATCTTTAAAATTAGTTCCTCGCAAATTGATTCCTGATCGAGTAACTTGAAGGACCTCTGGTAACGTTCGCCCAATTTACTCTGACTTCGCTTGTCACCCTGCCTAGCTTCATATCACCCTCTGCCGGTCCTCGATCTTTTTTTCTTGCTCCGCGAGCTATACCACTGAGATCATGGCTGGTGTACACAGGGTTTTTTATGACAGTCAATCTGCTGAATAACTGGGCTTTCGTTTACAAGATCTCTGTGCCATTGCACATAATCGTCCGCTCAGGCGGCCCGGTGGCATCCATGATAGTTGGCTTTTTTTACAATGGAAAGAGATATTCCAAGCTTCAGATTCTAGCAGTCTCGATGCTTACTTTAGGTGTGGTTGGGGCAGCATTAGCCGATGCTGCTACGAAGGGCCAGTCAATTCGTCCCAGTTCCGGTTCTGGTGCAAATGATTCTACATTGACCACGTCAGTTGTTGGATTCACGATCCTCGCTTTGGCCATGATCCTCGCTGCATTCCAGGGCATTTATGCAGATTGGCTCTACGAAACCTATGGTCGAAGTCATTGGAAAGAAGCGCTTTTCTACTCCCATACCCTCTCGTTGCCATGCTTCTTACCCGGATATAGTCAGCTCTCATCTCAACTGCGAGTCTTGTCCGCATCGCCTCCGTTACTTTTTAAGCTTCCTCCCGCTGCCATGGAGAGTGGCTCTGGGTCTTCTCCCGTGTCGTCTTCAATTGGTAGCCACGTTTCCTTGCTACTCAGGTTTCTCCAGGGGAATGCTATATTCAGATCTATCCTCGCGCATACTCCTGTACAACTAGCTT
This sequence comes from Monascus purpureus, assembly GCA_025999795.1. Classification (NCBI taxonomy): domain Eukaryota; kingdom Fungi; phylum Ascomycota; class Eurotiomycetes; order Eurotiales; family Aspergillaceae; genus Monascus; species Monascus purpureus. Next base: position 353,902 of record AP025348.1, read on the forward strand.
ATCTCCTGGTAAACGCCCTGACGCAGTACCTTTGTATACGTGGCGTGCATCTGCTCTCTGCAAAATCGTCTTCCTTGACCGTTACCATTGTGTTGAATATCCGCAAGCTGGTGTCACTCTTGCTTTCTATTTACTTATTTGGGAATAATCTCGCTTCGGGTATCCTTGCGGGTGCTGTTCTTGTGTTTGTGGGTGGTGGGCTGTACGGCATTGAAGGTGCACGACTGAAGAAAAAGAGAGATTAGATGCCAGTGACCCGGTCTGCTTCATGCATTTACAATATAATATGCCTTGTGGACATCTGTGCCCCTACACAAATGCCATTGTTCATTATTCAACATTAGACTAGAACTACTCTGTCAGAGATGATACTTGAGTCTTCATTCCATCTAACTCTAGACCATGCAGATTCTGAGCATTACAAATGAAAGCCTATATAACCTGACAATATAGGTGTTCTGCTTGTGCTTGGAGTACTCTTGCAAATGTCATTTCGTAATTGAATCTACAGTCTACTGACGCATGGTATACCTCTTTGCCACTGAATACCACTTCATCTCAACCCTAACCTGCTAATACACACAGCTCAGGACGCAAAAAAGGTCTGCATAAACCACGGTCATGAATTTCGTCGGTGCATATCGAGCGATATTGAAGGTGGTCTAAGAAACTCTCAAGTCTCTAATCATTCATAAAGTACATAATAAACGACTGTCAACAAGATATCTATGTCACCAAGTGTATATTATACCAGCAGAGTCCAGACTTTCACTCTACTTCCATGCCCAATGTACTCGGAATTGCGAGACGCGGGGGAAAGAATCCCAAGATCAGAGAATCAAATTTAGAGGACTTCACCTACAATTTTTGCTGCCTCCTTGTATGTCTCTAGGAGCCTCTCACACTTTTCCCTTTCCGATTTGACGCCGTCATCCTCGTACAGCAAGTCATTGAAAAGCTCCTCTTTATATAGCTCACTGACAAGTCTGTTCTGGACAACCTCCTTACTATGATTGACAAGAAGGTGCATGATAGCTTTTGGAACCTGGTCAGCTATAGTTTCCCGCACAATATTGAAGTACGACGAAATTAAGCGGCGGATCAATTCCGTCTCTAATATCTCACGGTCGGTGAGAGCAGGCTCCGCATTATCGCTTGGCTAGGGCCGGGAATATAAGTTACCGTTGCAGTTAATTGAAAGGGCGGGGGAAAGACAGAAACTTACAAACTGAGAAGACTCGCCGCCAAAGTCAGGTGGAGCAATATACTCCTCTTGTACTACTGGCGACCGAAATTCCCCTCGATGAATATTCTGCTGGCCAATGGCGGGCTCACCAAATTGTCGATTTTGGTGAGCAGTGTTCGGTGGAGACAATGTAGAGCTCTGCAATCCGCCTTCTTTGCCAAAAAAGTAATTCAGAAACGAGTCACGAGCAGCGTTTGGCCCCCCGAATGCTGGCGGAGCATTCAATTGCGCACCATTTACTGGAGGCGTGATTCCATTTTCCACCGCTTTTCCAACGTGGGGTGACATGCTCCTGTTGTTCTTCCTGATTGGTAGGCCCTGTTGCTCTTCCTCCTCTTCACGAGTAGGTGACTGTCCATTGATACCACCAAGTTCTTTCAATCTCCGCTTTTCGCGCTTTCTTCTGTCTTCTGCCAACGCCGCTTTTCTTTCCTGCTCTTGCTTGTTTTGCATAATCGACGACATCGCTGCTGCTGCGCCAAGGAAGTTGGGATGGTTAGTGTTGATATAGGCACGCTGAATGGAAATCAGTGACTCCACATAGTTTGAGCAGGGACCTAAACGCTCGCGTAAGAGATCTGACACAACCTCAATAAGCTTCCCCTGGAGACGAGGAAACCGTAAGAGCTCTTGCGAACCGCACGTGTGGCAGATTTTTATGAGTTCCTCATATACAAGCTCAACACATCTCTGGCTAGGGGCCTCCAAAAGTTTGATTTGAGGTTTAACAAGCAGATCGAAGGCAAGTTCAGGGACAAAGAGACTAGGGCGTGGGCCAGTCGAGTTTCGGATCGCTGTTCTTATATCAGAAACGGTCAAGTTGTGGGTGGGATCAATCGTCTCAAGAGAATTTCCAAAGACAGAATTGAAAATGTAGTAGATGCGAGCTCCCCCGCAGAGCTCCTTGGTCGAAATTTCGGATGAAGTTCCGTCAATAGAGGATATAAAGGAAGAAGCAAACCGGGTCATCAGCTGCAGTATTAGCGACCCACGGTGCTCTTTACCGCTGAACTGCTTATTGCCGTAACTAGCAAGCTCTTGTTGTGTCTGACCCATCAGCGTATTAAGACGTGCCTTAATATCTGGCAGCCGATCTCGAATATGAGCCATTAGAGTCGAATTCAAAGATTTGGCGAGGAATTGCGTCCCACACCGATTCGCCATATTTCGATAAGCAGGATGATGCCGGAAGAATTCTGCTTCTGCTTTCAATGCTTCGGACAGCGACTTGCCAGATTGAATATCTTGTTGAGATCGGTTGACAACACCAATGAATCCCAATTTCAAAGGATATACTCGACCAGACAGAATATCCAAGGCGTTGGTGCCGTGGTCCATAAGATCGAGCTTTGTCAGAACGCCGATAGTCCTTCTACCCATAGGATCCACTTGGCGCGCAAGCTTCAACGCCTCAGAGTTAACGATATCCACGTTTGCCGGAGATACTGCAAGTATGATGCTGTTTGGTTTCGCTATATATTCCAAAATCAAAGTCCGAGTCTGTTTCTCGATATCTGATGGCTGGTCTCCAATTGGTACCTTTGTTAATCCTGGTAAGTCTACCAGGGTAAGGTTAAGGACGTGAGGCGAGAATATTTTCAGGTTTATGGGTTGCCGATTAATACCCTTGTTATTTCCTGCTATCCTCGCAGTTTCGGCATCAATCTCTTGCTTTACTAGGGCAAAATCGTCGAATTTCCGACCTGGGAGATGATGGAATTCCGCCCACTCATTTTGGCCTGCGACACTAGCAGCTGTATGTGGTACGTGGACGTCATCACTTGCAGGTTTATCATGGCGCTCGCTTGGAATATTTATAAGTTGTAAGATCAATGGTCTTCTAGTAACGATCCCACTTCCTCTTGGTAGAAAATCTCTCCCAACGATATTTTCTAGCACCGATGACTTGCCTGACGACTGTGAGCCTACCACAACCTAGTATCCAAGCCAGTTTAGTATACCAGTCAATTACACTTCGAAAACAATAAGCTGCGCGTGTGCTGGATGGGGAGCAACAAAGGAACGGAGAACTTAGGGGGAGATGGCGCTCACAATCTGTGGTAGATCAAGGGAATCATTGCCAATTGTATTGAAGACCAAGTCCTGCAACTTGTTCACGGTGGTAAGCAAGTCCTCACCCAACGACGCCATTCTGAGCGGTGTTAATGAATTGACGAGCGCCTTTTATTCTACTCGAGAGGTGAAGGTGGATCCGCAAAACGAGGTCAAAAAAAAATAATAAATGAATAAATAAAGAAGAAAGGGAATCCTTACGGGCGTCTTCAACGACCCGAAATCAGATGTTTTGAGCTGCAGAGAAGTAAATTGAAGCAAGAGGCCGCAGGAGAATTGGTTTTATCATTCCCGTGTACAAGTGCGTAACAGGAAGCTCGACCGTAGTGTGATACAGTCTGGCTTTTATCTTGATCTTGTTTATCTGCATTGGAGTTATTTAAGTTCGGAGACTCCCTACACGTGACCTGGGTTCCTATTTCAAGTGATATCTGTTGGTGGCCATGGTTCAGCTGCTTTCCCAGGTTAGTTTTAGTTCCTATTAGTCATCATAGTGTAGATAGTTTGCCCGACTCCTAGCTAGAACAACCAACTCAACCCCCATCAACAATATCGCCCTAAATAATTCAATAATAATAGGTATTGGGTAATATTATCAAGCCACACTGGCAGCAGTGAAAGAGTTCGTTCGAAGGACAAAATAATACCTATTATTTTCAAGTTGAGGTAAGAAAATGAAATAACGTAATCCACCACCGAGCCGCTCATTTTCCCACCGAATCCACCACCCATCAGAATTAATGCTTTTGCAACCACCAACATCATTAAATTTTATCAAAATGCCTTTATCTCAAGAAAATAAATTGCAAATGGCCATATCAGCATATAAGAAGAAACAGTTCAAATCAATTGCTGCTGCTGCTGAGGTTTTTAATGTCTCAAAAGCAACCCTTCATGATCAGCTTCATGGGGTCAAACCATGTACAGAAACACGTGCAAATGGCTATGAATTATCGGATTTTGAAGAACAGGTCCTTATCAAATGTCTTTTAGAGGCAGATAAATAAAATTTTCTGATTCAGCCAGAGTTCCTGTGAAAAATAGCATAAATTCTACTTCAAGAATAAAATCCTTCTGCCCCTCCTATTTGCGACGATCAGCTATAATAGGATGAAAAGAGAAAAGCAACTCGCTATTTGGCCGTACTGTCTAGGAATATCGTACATGAGGAGAAGAAGAAGGAAAGGAAAAAGGTGAAAGACATGGTGGGGAGGAAATAGGAGATGAGGGCAGCTGCCTGCCCTCAGCCCTAGCCCTGTGCCCTATCTGCTCAATCTGCTGACACCTAAGATGTGCTAGTATCACATGCTGACGGTCATACCTCAGGTACTGTCGTCACACTATTGTATCAATTAGGTATCTAAGTTTATTAAATACCATTCTGAAATTTAAACAAGATATAATCAGCAGATATCAGTAGTAGTAGGAGTAGACTTCCATTTTTGAGACCATTTTTCAGTCTGAGACTATGCACGGTCTACCTCCCCCCATAGGGCGGAGGATTTGGGTCAGCTAGTTAATCACAAGAATGGGATTTGCAATATATAAGTCACACAATAAGGGTCACATAGACAGTGAAATAGGGGAGATATATAGAGAAATGAAATAATCTAGTGAATAGTAGGGGCAGTAGTGTATAAGAAATGAAAAATGGAATAAGAGAAAGACATAATAAGGAGAGATAGAATAATGAAATAGGGTGAGTGATAGTGATAGTAAGATAGTATAAATTTAAACTCCAGACTCTATAATAGGTTTTTTTTGGTATTTCCCAGATAAGAGATAGTGTCACGGAACTCAACTAGACGATGAATAGGATGCTATTCGACTATCTAGGCAGCTATTGACGAGAACTTCAAGCATGGGGAGGAGGGAAAAAGGAAGAGATCTACGTGAAGCTGGACGACGTATTCCTATCCACACACCACGCTAATCCAAATAAGGAAACTCACGTGCTCGTCCTGGTCTACATGGCAAGGGCCCTGACAGATAGTATCCAGAGAAAACAGAGAAGCTGAGAGAGAGCTCTTTTATTAGCCCTAACTTCTTCTTATATCCCCTCTTTTAGTTCTTTTTATGTTTCTTTTCTCATATAAAATATGTGGGGAAAGAAACTAAAGAGAGAACCTTAGAAGAGAGATTCTGGAGGAAGAGAGGAGTAAATAGAAGTTCCCTCTTAATTCCTTAAAATCCAACCTCTAGTAGCAATCTTTGTAAGTTTTAAGAATGCTAGAATAGCTTCCTGGCCCTTCTTTTGAGTAAAGAGATAGTATAGAGATCTATCCTTTGGGGGAATCTGATGGATAGTGGCATTCCTTTCTCTATTATAGGCTGAGCACCCTAAGATAAGATGATAGGGGTTCTGTCTATACTTGTGACGGTGTGGAAAACAAGTACTATATAAGTGAGTCCAGTATCAGGTCTTACGACCTGATATCCTGGTCTTTTGCCGGTAGTGCAGCGGTTTAGTCCTTAGAATGCACCCTAGGAGCTAGGTCGTTGTAAAGGGGGGCGTACGTGCGTTGTTCCCTGCGACAGGAACCGAGTTGTGATCGAGGGATCTCAGGAATGGATATACCAAGGCGATGCCGCTATACCACACGGCACCGAACGATCTTAGCAAGAAAACGATATAACGATAAAAGGAAACACAACGAAGGAGCCTCGCTCCGCTCTATACGACGATAACGATACTAGTGAAGCAACCTAGGAACCAAAAGAATGCTCAATTTCTCGTAACTATCTGTGAGGGAACCCTCCATTAAGTACTCGCCGGCCGCGGGCTCCACCATACATTAGTATGTCGGAGTCCGCGGTTCTACGGTGTTCCAAGATAGGAAATGTGAGATCCGAGGTTTCGCAGTGCCCCCGGCACAGTAGAAGTATATAAGCCTTGGTACAGATACTATCCTATCTATACAAAAAGGTTAGGGTGACGGGTTGGACGTGGTTGTATTCATAAAGGGGTCGGATGTTGGATCAACTTGCTTGTATTGTATCTATCTAGGTTGGTCTAGCTATTTTAGTGTGTCAGGCCAAGCGAGGGCGGTCTAATATGGCATAATGCACGTGACCTCTAACATCGGAGGGGTCGGTCCCTATCTAGCTAATGGGATCACGTGACTGCTCAACATAGGGGCGTATTCAACAGCTGAATAGAGAGGTTGAAATACAGGGAATCTATCTCTAGGCTCACCAGTGTGCTCCACAATGCTGTAGTGGCTATTGGACCATTAGTCATACAATAAGGAATTGTCCTACTAAATTCCAACCTGCTTGATCCTCTAGATTGTCTAATTTAATGGTGTTAATGGTTGCAAAAGCATTAATTCTGATGGGTAGTCGGTAGGAAAATCAGCGGCTCGGTGGTGGATTACCTTATCATGATACACATACCTAATTGGTTGCACAAACTACCTAGGCAAGGGCTATGTACATGGTCCATCCATACTAGTTATAGTTAGTAGTACCCATCAACATTGCAAAACAATGCTACTTATTACTAAGGTACCTAGTAACCAGCAGATCCCGATGCTGCAGTACATGTATTCATATTTCCTTCAACTGCTAGAGGACCCCAAAACACAAAAAGAAACTATTCCAGAGCAGGCTAAGAAGCATTGACGCAGGCCAGATGGTAGCTACTGACTGACAGTACAATTCATGGCTCTTCTTTTATGCAGAGAAGCTTCCAAACAAGAGTTTCTTACTCATCAAGCTGGACATAATTTGACGGGAATAGGCCTGTTTGGCCGCCATACTCGCCGAGCCACCAGTCATCATCGGGGAATTCCTAAAACTGTGTTAGTTATCATTCCTTCAAAGTCAAAGAGTTACAAAGCATGGGAAGCGAAAACGAATCGAGACACTGGATAGAAAGTAATCTTACAATGTTCGTTATCTTGGCGCCCTCGGGGAAGCTGATCTCATTATCCTCCGCGGCTTCGTAGTCGTACAACGCAGTTGCTGTAGGGGCTCCAGATTTAGGAGCGGTGCCTGGAGCTGAAATTTCAGACTGCTCGGCCACAGGAACAGGTGAAGCTGGTTCGGGTTCATGAGCCACAGCGGTGGATGTTGGTTGTTCTGGTTGATCATTCTCGATGACTTCGACATAATTACTCGGGAAGAGGCCTCTTTCGCCATTGGTGTTTACACCAAGCCACCAATCCCTGTCCACCATCTCGATTTCAGTCACATATTCTCCTTCTCTTAGTTCAATCTCATTATCTTCTGCCCTTTCGTAATCATATTGCACGACGGCTCGAATGGCGCCACCTTGGCCTACACGTTGGCCAGCGCCAACGGTAGCCTCGGCAGTTGCACGGCCTATATCATGAGGAGCATCCTCAAGAACATTCTCGTCAGGGATTGCTTGTTGGAGACCTTGAACAGGCAGGGCCGCAGGTGGTGAATACTGCTCATCATGCGCATCCGCGACCCCTCGGCTAACAGGCACTGCTACACGGATTGGCGAAGTTTCGCGGACATGGGGCGTAGGGGGAGTTGGTGACCTTGGCTGCTCCGGCGGGCTAGGGACGACCTGCTTGGAGTCGGACTCGTACTCTGGCTCCGTAGGTCCTGATGGGAGACCAGGTATCGGTATACTGTGTCCAGTGCTTGGAGCATTGATAATCTTCCCTAACTTTGATGGTTCCTTGGCCGTTCCATGTGCGAACTGTTCACGCAACGCACTGACGCTCTGATGAGGCAGGCTTTCTTCATCCAACTTCTCGCCGGTGCTCACATCTTCGAGTTTCTGGGATGCATTACTGCTAAAAGACTTGCCGGTATGTGTCGTCTGCACTGGCTCCCAATGCTTGCCGGTGTACGAGCTCTTCCATTCCCCATTGCCACTGAGTTGACTCGGAATTGGGGGCTCCGACACGGAAGTCGTAGATAAGGTTGGAGAGCCGCCAGGCCCCCATTCCTTCGCTTTCCTTTCCGCCCATAGCTGTGCAGGTGTCTTACCCCCTTCGTCCGCGAAAGTCCTGCTTGCACCGCCAATTCGCACAGTAGCTGCCGCGGGTTTGGGGGCGGATTCGCCGGGAAGAGGGGGTTTTGTTCCCGTGAAAGGCATACTTCCGGCGAATTTATTTGAAACTTTCGGCTTCGGAAGACTCGTCAGACGCTCAGAAGTACTGAACAAAGCAGATCGTTCAGAAACTGTAGGCGGCCTATCAGCGACCTGGGGCTGTTTTGCTCCACTCGGAGCGGCGTCGTCTGGCGTCTGAGCCCTTGAGCGAATTGCAGCAATATCAACTTTGCCGACCGGCTGATATGCACCTTTTACCGGTTCTGGACGTTCATCCTTAAGCTCTCCGGCTTCAAGGGCTTGCCTCCGTATGGCCGCAATGTCTACTTTCCCAATGGGGCGATAACCCCCTTTGACGATGTCATCCCGATTTTCATTGGCACGGTCAAACTTAGTTTCCGTGACGGGTTGCTTTGCCGACCTGAGTTCCCGCAAGTCCACCTTTGTGGGCTTATAAGCTGGCTGTACCTTTTCTAGCCCGGTTCTGGTAATCGGTGGAGCATCTGGTCCCCATCCATTGTCATCAACATCATCTTGCTTAAAAGCCATTGGTTTGGTCATGTTTGGTATCGGTGCAGGAGGTTTGACCCCTCCGGTCGTCCGCGTAGGCGTAAAAACAGGCTTGCTGGATGTTGGGGGGCTAGGAGCAGCAGCTGTTGAATGTTGTTCAAGCCCGGATGAGTACTTAGAACCAGAAGAATCGGCAACCTTCTGAATGATGCCTTCAGGTGTCAAATCTCCGTCAGAACGTGCGGTAACTTGGACATGATAACCCTGGAGTTCCATGTTAGTGGCACTGGGGTAATTTCCTATTTAGGGCGATCTAAGCCTAACATGTAGGAACTTTGAGACGGTAGCCAGATGGCTAGTAAAATACCCCTTAGTACGTTCAGGAACACCCTCTCCACACCATGCAATTAACACGTTTTTTGGGAGCCCCGTATTGGGATCCCTGACCTTGACGTAGGCGAATTGGACCTTGCCCTCCGAGAACTCATCAATGAGATCGGCCAGCTCTCCATCTAATCAAATTCCATCAGGTCTTGACCCAAGAATATTAGCAGAAAAATGAGACTGACCTCCAGTGCTTTGAACCTTCAGAACACTTTCTTTGTTGCCAGAACTCTGTTGGAAAACGTTGACAAGCGGCGTGGAAACAGAAAAAACAGCCCATTGACCATAAGTTGAGGAGTCCACGGCGGGGCCTGATGGAGGCGGCGCATTCACCACTGCCTGGTAGCTCTTCGATATCGATGGCCCATCGGATGAAAGATTAAGGGAAGCCATGGCGGAGATGCGTATCCGTTGGCGGTATTAAGAAGCCGCAAACTTGATTTTGTATAATATGGAACAGCAAAGGGACATGTAAATCTTGAAAATTAGAGTTAACTTAGTATGGCATATAAACATGCAATGTCATGTACGACGCGACGGTTAATGAGGTTGAAAGGGGAATTACCGATGACAGAAAAGAAGTTACAACAATATGGTTTCACAATAATTCAAGAGATAAAGTGGGCATGAGTTGAGGAGAGGACTCCCTTCTGGCAGGCAAAGACCACGTAATGGCATAGAACGACAGTTGGAATGGAATTACGAGGGGAGTTGCGAGGCAGCAGCAATCAACAGGACGGGTGGAGTTTCGTGGCTTAGTTTCTATACGTCAGCAGTTGCACCCTCATCGGCCTGCCGTGCCCAGAATAATAATGAAGCCATGGACCATAAGAATTTATAAAATATTAGATGCTTCTCTGTAGTCTACATACTACGGGCATTTCCCTGCTGTTTTCATATCAGCCCTCTACCGCTTCTGTGTTGCAAGAGAACCTCTAGCAGAATCTGACTTCAGTTTCAGAGTACAGTTGAACTAAAACAATAGTGTATAACAATTCAACACCCAACAATTATTGTCCTGATATCCATCTCCTCTTTCTTCCGTAATCCCATATCCTTCTGTTTGACATATATAATAAATTGTCGCCATTTTGTGTATGGGGGAGAACAGGCTGCAGTATTCATTGACTAGAGTTGTTGATATATATATTCGCCTGTCTTGCATAGCCGTTCCATTCACTATGGAAAGAAGTTAAGGATGCAATTTCAGTTTCGATTTCAGTTGGGGTCTTATATGGTGATGCAAAATGGTTCCGACCAAGTTGCAATGCCTAACCTCTTGTTATGTTATATAAGAGGCCATTTTTTTTCCATATAAACGTGTACCTAGGTATCATAGCGGCCTAAGTTAATTTGTAACATCTTCTGGGCTCTGGGGCATTAACAGTCTGGTTATCATATGGGTGCTCATATGTTTAAACAAGCATTACCTTGTGTTGTGGAATATGCATGTAACTCAGGGAAGAAGGGCAGAATGAAGCTGTATCGACTACACGTACGTAGCCTACTAAGGAACGGATGCTATTCAGATCTTATCTCTCTATCTCTTCTACACACAATCAGGGGCTCGGATTCTCAGGGGTTGGAGAGGGAGCCAAGCCGCCATACCACGTGACCTTTTTCCATATCACCTTGACCCAGGCTTAAATATGACTGGTTCCCTAAAGATAATATTATAAAATAACCAGTCCATGTGAAATTTGCTGATGTATGACAAAGATTTATAACTAACGTATTTCCCGGTCGAGCGGGCCACCTCATCAAATTTCTACGCGTTTTACTGCTTCAACTAATTCAACCACCAACCATGCCTCCAAAAGTGCGTCAAAATTCAAGAAATTCAGCTGAGAAAGAGGGAAAGATCTTACTTGCTATTTCTGTTTTAGAAAAGCAGGAAATTTGCAATATTCATAAAGCAGCACATGCTTATAATATCTCTTATACAACCCTCCAGTGACAACTTAATGGAATCACTTTATGCGCAGAAACACGCGCCAATGGCCATAAATTGACTCAAAATGAAGAGGAATCGCTTATATAATGGATTCTATCACTAGATCAATGTGGAGCAGGCCCCTGACCATCCTAAATACAAGAAATAGCTAATATTCTTTTTACAAAGTGTGGTACAACATCTATCCAATCTGTTGTGGAATATGCATGTAACTCAGGGAAGAAGGGCAGAACGAAGCTGTATCGACTACACGTACGTAGCCTACTAAGGAACGGATGCCATTCTATTCTGTCTCTCTCCCTCTACCTCTCTCTGCCTCTACATATAATCAGGGGCTCGAATTCTCAGGGGTCGGAGAGGGAGCCAAGCCGCCATACCACGTGACCTTTCCATATCACAATCAATTAAAAAGAATTGGGTCTCTAGCTTTATTAAACAGTATGATGAGATGAAAATACACTATTCTCAATATTATAATTATTAATAAGTGAAATGTGAAGATCCTAAAACTATCAAAAAGTGATTTAATCATATATGAATTATTATAATATAACATGGGATTGTACAGGAGGATATTTACAACTTTAATAAGACTAGCTTTGCTATAGGCATAGTAACTACTGCTTAAGTAGTTATTAGAGTTAATTATTATGGAAAAGCCTCTCTTATATAGCCAGATAACTGGGAATGGGTTACTTCAATTAAGTGTATCAACCTCTACTGATTAGGTGCTTCCTCCATGCATTATCTTCAAGGGGAAGGTCTATATAGAGGGCTGGTATCAAGATTTCAAGCTCCCACATAATAGCAAAATTAAAGTTAGTCTTAATAGATGGACTTCTGATAAGATAAGCCTTCACTAGCTTAAAAAATCTCTTTATTCCTACTACTTTTAGTTATATAACTAGGAAATATTATTTTCTAGTCATAGATAGCTATAGCAGCTATCTTACACCCTAATTTAATCAGACATATAATAAGAATAATATTATTTCCATCTGTATGCCTGTTTATTCTTCCCATAAGCTTCAATCTTTGGATGTGGGCCGTTTTGCGCCTTTAAAAAAGGCATATAAAATCTTGGTGAAGCAGAAAGCACACTTAAAAATCAATCATATTAATAAGCTTGATTTCTTAGAGGCCTTTCCACATGCTTGTGAATATGCTTTTCAAATAGAAACTATTTAAAATAGCTTTGCAGATGCTGGACTAGTTCTATTTAATTTAGATAAGGTGTTTAGCAAATTAAATATCGAACTAAAGACCCCTATATTATCACCTAGTCAGTCAACTAATTCAGTACTTAAAATATCATATACTATTAGATAGCTGGAGAAGCAGGCATTAGCTGTAGAGAAACTGCTTAAGAAATATATCTATAGTCTTTTACTTTTGCTAAAATTGTAATTAGATAATATTATTAAAGTTTATGAATTGATGATTATTTTTGCATGTGAAGAAATATGCAAATTTCATACTAATAATGAATAGAAAGGTCAAAAGCAAAAATACCTTACTAGGCAGCTAGCTGTCAGGGCCCTTGCCATGTAGACCAGGACGAGCACGTGAGTATCCTTATTTGGATTAGCGTGGCGCGTGGATAGGAATACGTCGTCCAGCTTCACGTAGATCTCTTCCCTTTTCCCTCCTCTCCATGCTTGAAGTTCTCGTCGATAGCTGCCTAGATAGTTGAATAGCATCCCATTCATCGTCTAGTTGAGTTCTGTGACACTAGCTATTCCAGAAGGCTCAGTAATTCAGGAAGGTTTAGAGTGATTTCAGTATAAGGATGAGGTTGTTGAAGGTCAAGATACACTTCCTATAGATTCAGCACTTTCTGCAATTGGATCATGCATATAAGCTCCACCACAGTGTTCTAATTGTCATATTCAGGGACATACTAGAGTTAGATGTCCTAATCCCCTTGCAATTAGTTTTTATATAAAAATGCAATTGTTTGGCTGGTAGAGGCTCTAGTATTTAGCCCGCGGGCAGGAATTAGCAGGAGGTGGCCCGCTTGACCGGGAAATACGTTAGCTAGTGCCTTCAAATATTGAGGTTATTTTCCTGCAAGGTGACCGAAATTGGGGCTAGTCTAGTCTAGTTGCTCATTTCCGATTCTTAATTAATAGTGAGTAGATAGCCACTCATTTATCACTATTGAATAGCAGGTTGCATTGCACTGCATCATAGGAATACTGTCACTCACCGCCTGATGACTAACCCCACCTGATGACTGATTTCAACAGCTTACTATACAGAATATTTTGAAGCTTTACAACACCACATAATAATTAAATATAATAAATTTCTAGTGTAGCATTAAATGAGATATAAGAAAATAAATAAGCATAAAAATTAGTACTAAAAACACACAGGGGGCCATATCATGCAGCCCCTATAATTCATAATAACAACCACCCTATTATCCTCCAAATAAGCCTTAGGCTGTGCTTTTGGCTTTGCTTACTTAGAAATCTGCTTTTTAAGTCTTTTTAAAGCCTTAAAAATTGCTATAATATTATTTTGAAGCTGTAAATCAGCTAGCTTAGCTAATTCTTATTTATCTTTAAGGTATTGCTTTTCTGCAGTCTCTTATTAGTGTTGTTCATATTTTTCTTATCAGATTTGAGTATTTCTAGCTTTTTCAGCCTCTTTAGCCTACTTTTTAAGCTATTATTAAAGCTTTTTATTATCTTTATAAGCCTGCTTCTGTGTGGCTTTGTTTGTCACGGTGCTACCGTGGACAGAAGCAGGAGACTCCAGTAAGGAGTCACATGAGAAGTCACGTGGTCTAGTAAATATCTTCACTGCACAGTTAGATCCTGACTGAAGCTCTTTGAGCTATGTCTTGTCTATTGAGCCTGCCTGCACCAGCCTGTCCTGCAGTTAGAACCTGATAGATAGAGATCCTGTAGCTAATCTGAGTATCGACTACTTAATCAATCTGTTTTTGACTACCTGCAAGCCCGCACCTTGACATTGTTATTCTTTTAAAAAACAATATCACAAGCTTACTAAATCTTTATAAGACTTTTAAAAAAGGCTCCACTGTCTTATTCTGAAGGTAAATCTAATAATAAAGGCTTTTTCTTATTTTTATGCTTTTTTACATTATAAAAGCTCTTTTTAGGCCTTTATTCTTATTCATTCCTAAGATATTCTTAGTAAAAAATAAAGTATTGTATCTTTAAGCTATATAACTTTTTATTTATAAATATTTATAATAATTATTTTAATAAGCTTCTTAAGCTACTTCTAATTTTTAGTAGAAATAATTAAAGCCATAGATTCACATAATAATAGCTAACTTGCAATTTTCTTACTAAAGTTTTATATAATAACCTCTGGATTAAAAAGATATAGACTGGTATACTTAAATACTGAGTTAATATTCTTTCTTATAAAAACCTTATTCTAATTAGGCTAAAAAAGCCAAAAAGTCATATTTAGTGAGTTAAGTGAACCCTTGACTATCCTATATAAAATTCTAATTATTTTATATAAGTATTAGAAAAAGATAAGAAAATAGCGATATTAAAAGGCTGTAAAGTATGCATTGCATATATTAAAAATATTATTAATAATATTTTATTTAAATTATAATATTCAATAAACTTTATTATAATGTGGGATCTATATTTATTAAAGATAAGAAGGTATTATTCCTAGCTTATTTAATATTTTGTTTCTTTATCAAAAATATCCACCAACCAACAATGTCTGATATTATTATTAATCTATCCTGACTCTAAGGCTGCAAAAAAGCATCTCTATATTTGGGGTTCATAATCTTAAAGCTAAGAATCCTAGATAAGGCCTAATTTTATTATATAAATAAGACTTAGGTGCTAAAGCAGTTTCATTGGCATAAATATAGCTAATTGTAATTATTTATTCTTAATTGCTGTCCTAAAGATACTGCTTATATTTTTCTTGCTTATATTTACACTAAATAAATTTTTTTTTTTTTTGTTTTATACTTACTCTAAGCATAAAGCCCTTCTCATCCATATTGTAAATTTATTTTAGGCTAAGGTTGTATTACTTTATTTTCTGTCCAATAAGCTTAAAATATAAAGTGTATTTGAATACTGAATCTACCTTTTTTCTATCTAAATCAAGGCCTGCAGAAGAGCAAGAAATCACTTTATCTAAATAAACTTTGATCTAGTGTGAAGCCCAGTTTTTCCTAGACTTTTTACCAGATATTTCTCTTGCAAAGTTAACCAACGTTGAATTCATAAGTGGTAGGCCTTGCTTAGTGAGTTGATTTATCTATTTTATAAGCACTCTCAATTGCATATTGTTAAGTAATTATTACTTATTATATTGCTCTTTTTTTAAGCCTATAATACTGTAAAAAATATTTAGAAAGGGTTGATTAATTAACACTGTATATTCTTGCAACTAAACTGATATTGGGCTTTTCTTCAGAATCCACAGAATGTAACACTGCAAGTGTGAGCTTAATTGAAGCCATATTGGTTGATTTATCATGGTTTGAAATATTCGCGATTTTTCGTGTTTTGAAGAAATATCAGTCGTCAGGTGGGGTTAGTCATCAGGCATGAAGGACGGTATGCTATACGGAGTACCTAAGGTAGTTTCAACAGGATACCTAGTGGTTTTCATACAGATCAGTAATATCCATAGAATATCAAGTCCAGAGAGTTAAATAAACAAGAAGAAATAGAATTGATCTCATAAGCCTGGAAGGATCTCATGCACGCCAATTGTCCTGGGTAGTAGACACAGCCTACAAAGAATATCGCTATTTGTGTGGGCCATAGACCTTTCTGTACACGTACACTGTCATATTACGCTGTGGATCACTGATGGTGCAGCATAGATAGACAACTGCTTTTTTCCACACTGTACGATTATTGTCTTTCTAATCACAAAATTCTTCAGATTATACATACCTTGTCCATGTTCCACCAGCCAATATAATTGGTGCAAGTACTTTGTACCGAAAACAGAAGAAAAACCAATTTCTTCCTGTGTGTCTGTTTCAGGGTTGTGCACCCTCACTAGGTAGCTTTTACCTATTACAGTGTGACGATACATTGGACTGGTACAAGTGCCTATAGTCTTCTTTCCTGTTTCCTTCCCCCTTCGGTTTTCTCTGTACATTTGCATAATGGGATCTGAGCCCCCGGATCTGGACAGTGTCAAAGGTAACGGCAATACCTCTCAGGCCTTATCTGAACATGAGCACCCCCAGCAAAGAAGGCATCGCAGGTCCATGACTGTCTCTAGTGGAGACAGAGTAGAAGATATCCAACGTGGCGACTCTGAGACGACATCGAAAAAGGAATCATCGGAAGAGATACTAGCAAGGGATATGCAACATAAGACTCCCACCTACGATTATGCCTACGAAAAATCAATGAGCCACGCAGAAGCAAAGCTTTTCTACCGGCATCACCAGCTAGCCTCGCAGAACGCTGACAGCGTGCCTTCACAAAGCCAGATGCCTGCCACCTGTTCTGTGGGCCATGAACATCATCGTGAGCAGAAAGATGATATCCCAGACAATGATGCTGAGCCTTACCCAAACAGGCTCTCCTATGATGCATCGACCACAGGCCTTACACCTTGCCTAAATTCCGCATCTACAAATTTACACGAATCGATACCTGGTCTCTCCGGTTCCCGTGACAATTTTCTTGCCACAGATCTATCGGCTAGAGATCAAGCGGCTTATCATGCGGTCCCTCATGAGCAAAGCCCTTATCTGTCGGATACAGGAGGTATAGTGGGAGCCGGTACCGTAACTAATGCTCCCCAGGGCCCTGGAAGTATTGCAAGAAGTGATGCGGCAATCACATCCGAGCTAGCTATCATTTATCGCAAGATACAGGGTCTCTTGGCGAGACGGTCACAGTACATCCGACTTTCATCGCAGGGACCAGGAGATAATCCAAGGGATCATCCTCAATGGAAGATTTACCCTCCACCTCCTGAGCCTGCTTGGGATGAAGGCAAGGAATACCTCACCGGCACGGCGAGCAGCCTTTCCTCCGAGCAGCGCAAGAAGAGAAAAATGGGCCAGGATATCGGTGAAGACTTTGACATATCAGAATGTATGCCTCTTCCCGAAGACTCCAACTGGGTTTTCAAGCTAGACGGGAATAGCATCTATCAAGTCTACGAAAATGAGAAGGCTGCGGAGTTGCACGAGCCCATCTTTCAAATTCCGTCGCTGAGGGATTTCTACATGGATCTTGACGCTGTTGTAGAAGTATCTACCGATGGGCCCGCCAAAAGCTATGCCTTCAAACGCCTTTCTTACCTAGAGGGCAAGTTCCAGCTCTATACCCTGCTCAATGAATACCAGGAGATTGCGGACAGCAAAAAAGTTCCTCACAGGGACTTTTATAACGTTCGGAAGGTTGACACTCATGTTCATCACTCAGCCTGTATGAACCAAAAACATCTACTCCGGTTCATCAAGAGCAAAATGAAGAAATCGCCGGATGAAGTTGTTCTATTTAGAGACGGTAAGCATCTGACACTAAGAGAGGTTTTTGAGAGTATCAACTTGACTGCTTATGACTTGAGCATCGATACGCTCGATATGCATGTAAGTACGGAACATCCCTGTCTTCGCCGGTCCTTCCTACTAAAGCACTCAGGCACACACGGATTCCTTCCATCGATTTGACAAGTTTAACCTGAAGTATAATCCTGTTGGAGAGTCACGGTTGCGCGAGATTTTTCTGAAGACAGACAATTACATCAAAGGACGCTACTTGGCTGAGATAACAAAGGAAGTCATTTCAGACCTGGAATCCAGCAAATACCAAATGGCAGAATGGCGCATTTCGATATACGGAAGGTCAATTCAAGAGTGGGACAAGCTTGCGGCTTGGGTTGTGGACAATAAGCTGTTTTCCCCAAACATCCGGTGGCTCATCCAAATACCTCGTCTCTACGACGTGTACAAGTCAAGTGGCATGATGGAAAATTTTGAACAAGTGATAACCAACGTATTTAAGCCCTTATTTGAGGTGACGAGGAGACCTTCTAGCCACCCAAAACTACACATCTTTTTACAGCGCGTCGTTGGGTTCGACAGTGTCGATGACGAAAGCAAGGCAGAGCGTCGATTCTACAGAAAATATCCTGTTCCAAGAGATTGGAATACGAAACAAAACCCGCCTTATAGTTATTGGATTTACTTCATGTTTGCGAACATAGCTTCGCTCAACCACTGGCGCAAAAAACGCGGCTTCAACACTTTCGTTCTAAGACCTCATTGTGGAGAGGCTGGTGACCCTGACCACCTGGCAGTCGGTTTCCTTTGCTGCCACAGCATCAGTCATGGAATTCTACTCCGAAAAGTCCCTCTACTACAATATTTATACTATCTTGACCAAATTGGCATTGCCATGTCCCCACTGAGCAACAACGCCCTTTTCCTCACATACGACAAGAACCCGTTCGCAAGTTTTTTCAAACGGGGGCTGAATGTGTCTCTGTCAACGGATGATCCCCTTCAGTTTGCATTTACCAAGGAGCCATTAATTGAAGAATATTCAGTGGCGGCGCAGATATATAAATTCAGCGCAGTGGATATGTGTGAGCTCGCTAAGCATTCCGTCGACCAAAGTGGGTTTGAACTCTCTTTGAAGAGGAGATGGTTGGGCGACAACTGTCATCTCCCTGGAGTCGCTGGCAATAGTGTTGCGAAAAGTAATGTGCCGGACATCCGTGAAGCATTCAGATATGAGACGTTGCTGGGAGAGCTGTCCCTGTACGTGATTTTTTCACCCTTCTGAACCCTCCTTTCCTTGTTACTATACTCTGTCTGCGTATACAATAAGCGCTATGTAGTGGTGTTACCGGAAGAAACTAACATTAACCAAGGATTGAAAGATACGCTCCTAAGCCCGATTCTGCAACGATCAGTTCGCCAGGTCAGCGGCATAAATTACCCCAGTCTCCTTCGTTATCTGGGAATTTAAATTCGCCAAACCAAGGTATGTGCCTGCTCTAGGGCATGGTTGGGAATGACAATTGAGCTCATTCCTATTCTCTAGAAGGTGCGCCGCAGGTTCAGTCTTCACCAACTTCCCTTACTGGCACCGCACTGGGTTACAACACCCAGACCTCACCCAATTCTTTGCTGTCTCAATTGCAATCCCCAGAACGAGGCTTCATTTCTCCCAGTGATGCTTTGAACATCCAGAATACCCAGCCAGCTTTCTTTGGAGCTACTCTGTCAAATTCTAATACACTGCCGCTCCAGACTGGTGGGGTCGAATTTGGCACATCTGTTAGCAGCAATGGATCTGTTGGGACCACTGGAGCTGGAACCGGTATTTTACCGGAACAGAAAATCTTCCCGGGAATTGTCCATGAGAGGGCTCGAAGGGGTAGTATACTGGCTCAGTCAGCATCTGAACATGATGATGCATGGCCAAAAAATGATGGCAAAGCTGGCTATGCCAACACTCCATTATGATATGGACAGTGGATATATGGGTTGGTAGATAATCAATGGACGCCTACCATCCTAATAAACCCTAATTCCACTTATCCCCACGTCTATGTAGGGTGTCACGATGTGACCTCCGGGAGCATTCAGAAGCTTAACCGCTGCACTAGCAAAAGACTAGGCTGTAGAGCCGGAGGCTCTACACTGCTCTCTCGTATATATCATGCTGGACATGACAGAACAGCCACTGTAACAATAATATCTTTCCAAATATCAAGGTGTTCAGTCAGGTGTCTAGCTGAAAAACTAGGCAGGGTAGTTGTAAGGCCGCAAAGCAGCAGCCTTAGGCCAAACAAGATCATGTGTACTTATCACTTAGGGAGCTGAACTCCGCAACACCATAGCGAAGTCAGCGATTAGTTCTTAAGCAATAAGGTCCCTACGTTTTCCTCCATGCTATCGCACTTAGCATTATCCGTAAATCGATTACCTCTTCACGCCGTCACCGCCATCCAGCCCTTACAGTAGTGATTACCAGAGGTAGGTTTGATTTGGACTTAGCTACACTGGCCACCACTGCTTGCCCTTGGCCTAATTTCATGTGAAATTGGTCACTGGTCTGATCCTGATCTAGTTTGGGGTTTAGATTATCAAGATACGTAGTGGCACAGCGAGAATCAACCTTCTATCTTTAATAGATGGACCTGGCCTAGACTGTTAGGCCTAGCTAATATGGTAGTCCATATAACATATCCGGTAAGCGAGCGGCCACCTCTCCGCATTTTGACTGTGGTCAAAAACCTCACTCATTTCAACCACCAACCATGCCTCCAAAAGCACATCAAATTTTAAAAGATTTAATAGAGCAAGAGGGAAGGGTCCTACTTACTATATCTGCTTTAAAAAAACAAGAAATCTGCAGTATTGCAGAAGCAGCATATGTTTATAATATTCTATATATAATACTTCAAAGATGACTAAATAGCCATATTTTTTGAGCAGAAAAATGTGTCAACAACCATAAGATAATTCAAAATGAAGAGGAATCACTTATATGATAAATTCTCTCACTGGATCAACGTGAAGCACCTCCCCAACCTTTACATGTATAAGAAATGACTAATATCCTACTTACTTAGTGTGATATTATACTAATTCAATCTGTTAGAGAGAAATAGGTATATAACTTTATTAATTAATAAGATCAGTTAAAAACACACTTCTCAAGATAATATGATTATTGATATGCTAAATGTGAAGATTTTAAAGTTATTAAAGGGTGGTTTAATTATATATAGATTATTATAATATAATATGGGATCACACAGGAGGATATCTATAATTTTAATAAGATTAATTTTATTATAAGTCTAATAATTATTATATGAGTAGCTACTAGAGTTAATTATTATAAGAAGGCCTCTTATATAGTTAAATAATTGTGAATAAATTATTTTAATTAAATATATTAACTCTACTAGTTAAATACTTCCCCTATGCATTATCTTTAAAGGGAAGGTCTATATAGAGGGTTAATATCAAGATTTTAAGCTCCCATATAATAATAAGATTAAAGTTAGTATTAATAAATAGATTACTAATAAGATAGGCCTTCACTAGTTTAAAAATCTCTTTATTTTTATTATTTTTAATTATATAATTAAGAAATATTATCTTTTAATTCCTAATAACCATGACAGCTATCTTACACCTTAATTTAATTAAATATATAATAAAAATAATATTATTTTTATTTATATGCCTGCATATTCTTCTTACAAGCTTTAATCTTTGGATATAAGCTGCTTTTCATCTTTAAAAAAGATATATAGGAGTTTAGTGGAGCAGAAAGTATGCTTAAGAATTAATTATATTAATAAATTTAATTTTCTAGAGGCCTTTCTACAAGCTTATAACAGTGCTTTTTAAGCAGAAATCATTTAAAATAGCTTTATAAGTGCTGGCCTAGTTCTATTTAATCTAGATAGGGTGCTTAATTAGTTGGATATCCAGCTAAAGACCCCTATATTATTAGATAGTTAATCAACAGATCTAGCATCCAAAATACCTTATATTGCTAGACAGCTAGAAAAGTAGGCATTTATAATAAGAAAACTGCTTTATAAAAGAATAATATATTATGGCACTTAACTTCTTAATATTTTTATTATATATATCAGTGACAATATAATTTAGAAGCTTTTTAATCCTCCTCTAATCCTCTGCCTGTAGGACTAAGCATAAAAAGTTATTTAAAGATAACTAAGAGTCTTTATTCTTAGTAAATCTTATTAAAATAATCTCTAGATCCAGTGGCAATATTTCTATAGTTTTAAATAAAGAAAAGATATTCTTTCACAATAAAGCTTACTCTTAGACTAGCTAAAAAAGATAAAAAAAGTCTTATTTAGTAATATAAGTAAGGCTTATTAATTTATATAAAAAATCTTTAAGATTCTTGCTATAAGTAATAGAGAGAGGGCTAAAAATCTTAATATTAAATAACTACAGTAAATAAGTTAAATAAAATAAATAAATTATTAAAAAGATCTTATTATTATTGCAATATTTAATAAACTTTATTATAATATAAGATCTGTAGCTATTAAGGATTAGAAGCCTTTATTACCTTTATATCTTATTTTTAGTCTTACAGTCAAATATATCTGTCAACCATCTATATCTAAGATTGTCATTGGTCCAACTGCCAGGTGAGGAGGTAAAGAAGCAAATATAGAGTTTAGGATCAAAATCTTAAAGCTAAGAATCCTATATATTCCTATTAATAGCTTAATAAATAAGGCCTAGTAAGAGGGTAGTTCTGTTAATATAAATATAAATAATTAAAATTATCCACTCACAATTGCTGTCTTATAAGTGTTGTTTAAAACTGTTAATTATATATTTCTATTTTAAAAAGATCTTAAGACCTTTAACTAGTATCTTAATAAGAAAACCCTTCTCATCTATATTATAGATATCCTCCACCTGTAGCTTATATTTCTTTATCTTCCAGCTCAGCAGCTCAAAATATAAAGTATATTTATATATAGAATTAGCTTATTTTCACACAGCATCAATTGCAGTTGTGTAAGTTAAAATAAGATTATCTTAATAGCACTTAATAAAGTACTTAAGCTAATATATTTTAAGCTTTATAATAGTAATTTCTTTTGCAAAATTATGAAATATTTTATAAGATATAAAAAGGCCTCTCTTAATAAGCTTATTAATATAGTTTATTAGTTATTTTTCATAGTGGGTGGTAAGAACTTGCTGCTGCTCATATTGGTGGTCTCTCATGCCCTGTACCCTATGGTGGTGCCTTAATAATATTGATCAGCTAATGCCAAATTCTTTTGCAATTTTAGTATAATTAATTGAATCACCTGGTTCTAGCAATTCGATTTCTTGTATCACAAGCTTAATTGAAGATATATTAGTTGAGATATAGGAGGTTGAAGTTGAGTCAAAAAATAGTCAGTGAGGGGAAATCGGGCGGCAGCTAGTACCGGGCGTCAGGTGATCACACACTGTATGGAAAAGGTCACGTGGTATGGCGGCTTGGCTCCCTCTCCAACCCCTGAGAATCCGAGCCCCTGATTATATGTAGAGAGAGAGAGAGAGAGACACAGAATATAATGGCATCCGTTCCTTAGTAGGCTATGTACGTGTAGTCAATACAGCTTCGTTCTGCCCTTCTTCCCTGAGTTACATGCATATTCCACAACAAAGCTTATTAAAAACCATATTAGATCAGATTATCAAGGGCCACTGCATAGCATTATATAACACTATATTTCTAATATAAGAAAATGTGGATCTACACGCAGTAAATAAGAAGGTGGTAAAGAAGTATATTTAGTCAACTAAACAGATAACGTAATTCCCTATCGACCTGGCCACCGATCGATCCGGCCACCCTACGAGCTTCTTCCACTCCATCAAAATCAATATTATTTGAACATCCACCATGCCACTAAAAAAGCCTAAATCATCAAAAAAATGTGCTGAGCAAGAGGGCAGAATCCTATTAACAATCCAAGCTTTAAAAAAAATCAGATTCAATCTATATAAAAAGCAGCATCAGACTTAACTATTAGGTGCCACTGTAGCTTGATTTGTCAGCAGAAGCACCTACAGTAGATTCTTATATACAAGGCAAACTGCCTATTCAGGCAGATCAGCCTGCCACCAGGGCTCCACCTAGGTGTAGTGGGTGTAGGGAGATTGGCCACAGGATCAATACATGTAAAAATCACTATATTTAGTTGAATTAATAGGTGTTGGTTGAGATAATTGATCTTGAAATCCTCTAATGGGGGTGGGTGTGCCGCTCAGCCGTGAATTACATTATCTAACATTACTCATAGATGTTCTCCTAACTGCCAGGGTCTTATAAATACCACCAGCAGCTAGCTCTGTGTGCTAAGGCTATATTATATGCACATTTACCCTTCCATTCAATTCCTTTGCGCGCACCTTAGAGCCCTTTGTATCCCATAACCGCGCTACTCTGTACTATCTACTTTATGACTAAGATATACTAGTCTATATCAGGAAGGAGTTGGACTGCTGACACTAGCATTAAGGCCCATGACAACAGCACTGAGATCCAGGACACAATCTCAGAAACAATCTGCTCAACTTTGGCAGGTGTAGTTATGTCACATGTGTCATGTGCATTCTGATTAGGACTAACACAGGCAGAACCTGATTCTGAAACTGACAAGCTTCCTTGCAAAACCTCTTTTTTCCTTGCAGGTCTTATTTCATTCCATTTATACATCTCTTTGTCCATTACATCTGACTTGATATGTCTGCTATGTGGCCCAGCATGTCACAGCTGCCCTATCTGACTTCCAAAACCAGCTTTTAGGTAGTCCTCATATAGGCCTGACCAATTACTGGAATTGTTTGATATTATCTCCATCAGTGCCTCAAATATGGATGTTGATATTTGCCTCAAGTTCTCAGACAACTGGGAGATTTCTCTAAATATCTGCTTCTTTATTCTTGTTCATCATGTTGGCCCAATTATTGACTTCTCTGGACAGGTCCAAGACAGTTTAACAGGAGCGCAGCTCATTGAACTTATTAAAAGTGAAACTGGGGGCCAAAAAATTATTCTCACCTGCATGGGAGCCTGGCTACCCTCTGACAAGAGCCTCAGAAAGTTAGATGTGTGTTCTGGATATGTCTTCAAGGTTGACATTGATTCGGCACACCATATTACAGAGATCAGACAGAAAGCTGTGAAAATCCCAAAGACTGCTAAATTCAACCATAGCTACATTATTGAACAGATCTGTTGCTTAGTAGAGAGCCAGATAGCAACACTGCTTGATTTGGCTAAATTTCTATTAGGAGAGTCCAACAAGGTCTACTAAGTTGCTGGTGAAGCTGGCAAAGATAAAATCCTGAATATATTCAACCTTGAAGAGGCTGCGATACCTCTTCATCTCAAAGATGACACTTTACCCCATTCAATCCCCAATGAAATATTGAAAAATTTTAGAGCCTTAAAAGATGCTGGATATGACTGGAACAATGAACAGTATTGCAGATTGCGAGCAGAATTTATTATGATACCTGCACTAGTTCAGGCACAGCATAATGCAAATGTCCCTTTACAGTCATTCACCAGAGGCACTCCCAAGAAAAAACATCCTCCCTCTGTGACACTGATGAGACGTGATACTGATGCTGAGGCCCCTCAACAAGATCTGAAAATGTTTCACAAATATGATTTGTGAGCTGAGATCAATCACCCAGTCTCTAGTATTTCCTATATGTTCACTGGTCACGCTGACTGGGCAGCAGGGCACTCTGGCCATGGATTTTCAGACTGTTTTGATTTGTGTTGAGGCCAAGAAGAAAGAAACATTTGGTAATGCTGAGCTGCAGTTGACTGCGTATTTGGCAATCTGCTATCATGAAAGGAAAAAAGCCAACAAATCCATCTCATCTGTACAAGGATTTAGCACTGATGGCCAATATTATACTTTCCAGCTTTTGACCTCAGACAGCACACTACACTCTAACAAAACTTATGATACTGTGGATGAGAAGGATCGTAAGATCATGTATAATTTCATGGTCTATCAAGTGGAAACTGCAATTAATTTGTCTCTGGCAAGCACACCAGTCAAAGGATCATGCAATGAAAAGGAAGAGGCAGTCAAGACTTATGCAAAAGACACAT
This sequence comes from Monascus purpureus, assembly GCA_025999795.1. Classification (NCBI taxonomy): domain Eukaryota; kingdom Fungi; phylum Ascomycota; class Eurotiomycetes; order Eurotiales; family Aspergillaceae; genus Monascus; species Monascus purpureus. The sequence continues at coordinate 379,752 of AP025348.1, forward strand.
TTTGGGAGATATTTGAGCCGCCTCCATACTGCTCAGACGGCAGAGAAGAAAAATGGCCAGATTTAGATCTTGATACCTTTGCATTGCGAGAACAAGGCATACTGAAGTGAACTTTATCTCCTTTTCTCACTTTACAGACCTGCATCATCTACAACAATTTAGATATTACTGGATTGGGAAGCCAAAAAATGTGCGCTATCAAAGGACTCACTTGAAAATTGTTAATATGATTCCCGTTTCTTCTTTCAAATATAGTCTTATGAGCTTGACATCTGAATCATCAGCATAATCATCATCATTATTCTCTGTGTTGTCACTGTTGAGCTCCAAGTTGCTGTTTGATGCACTCCCAGATCCATTCTCTGTCAAGATCTCACTAATGTCAGAGCTGGCATCACTCTTGCTCTCATTGCCAGATCCAACCAGTCTGGAGCGCTATATTATTGGGAAACAATAGAGAACTGGTGGCGTTGCAGGAAAGAAGAGGGATAGGACAGACAAGATGGAGAGCAGAGGAAAGATGAGAGTAGAAAAGGACACAGCCGGCATGATGGAACTTGGGATTGAAGAGAACATAATGGTCAGGGGGGAGCGCCAAAAAAGCTAGCTTGGGCATGTGAGGGAAACTGAGGAATATTGAGGATGAGCAGTTAAGTTATGCTAGCATTAAGTACCAAAACTGTGGCTGCATGGAGGGAAGAACCATGGCCATAGGAATCAGATCACATGATTACAGGACCAGAATGTGGTGGTTAGCAAGACTCATAAAATAGCCTCAGGTGCCACTGTTTTTAGCCACCTGCCAACTGTCACATCAGTATATTGAGTATTAAGCAAAAATACATATTTATAAACGTGTGACACCATTAAGACTTATAAATAATTTACTAGCCACACAATCATATCTTATAACTTATATATCTTTAACATAGCACTGACAAATATTAGAAATAAAATTTATATTTTTAATTTTTCTGCTGAAGCTGTTGACATATATAACTATAATATTATCTTAGGCCACAGGTGGCACTAGCCAGAAATTCAACTTAAATATTAATTAGGTTATAGGCACTATCAGATTCTAACACCTGATTATATCAATTAAAAAGTGCAAGCACTAAAGAACATGTATATATTAAAAGCATAAGAAAACTAGAGGCTTAAGTAGAAATTCTATAGAATGATAAAAATACTAGCTATCAAATAAAATTACAATTAATAATATCTATATTAAACTTATAAATAAGAGACCTACACAGATATAGTCTTAAATAAAATCTAAATATATATAATATATCACATGCAATAATAGAAAGGGAATTTATTACATTTTTTAATATAAGCACTAATAATAAAGTATTGTCAAAGGAATATTGGGATTCTGCAGATATTTTCTTAAAGATTAATTAATATAAGTGTATTATTATTAATATATTATAACTATGATCACAATTAGCTAAAACTACAGAAGATATCACCTTTTAAGACTAATCCTATTGTCACTGCTATAGATGAAATTGCTCAAAAGACATATTGAGATCTTCTTATTCTTAGAATAAGGATAGATTCATCTTATCTATTGATAAACCCTATAGGTGCACCAGTGCTTTTTGCCTTTAAGAAAGACAGAGAGGCCTATATATAATCTATTAAATACTAAATATTATTACTATCAAAAATAAATATCTAATTATATTATTTAATATCCCCAACACACCTGCAATATCTTACTTAATCTTATATCAATAAAATATTATTCTCTCTCTTTATTGTGTCTTTATCTTATTCTATTTTTCATTTCTTATACACTACTACTGCCCCTACTATTCACTATATTATTTCATTTCTCTATATATCTCCCCTATTTCACTGTGACCCTTATTATGTGACATATATTGAAAAGCTGTTTCTTGTCATTAACTAGCTGACCTAAATCCTGCCCACGTCTATAGACCATGCATAGTCTCAGACTGAAAAATGGCCTCAAAAATGGAAGTCTACTACTACTACTACTTAATAAAATATTATATAGGCTAATTAATATCCGTTATATTATTTATATATATAAGATGTTGAGACACCTGCAGCAATATAGCTTATATATATTAACTAATCAGCCAATTCTAAAAAGCATCAATAAGATCTAGATCTTCCTAAGGTTCACCAACTTCTATCAGCACTTCATGCACAGATACTTATATATATATATATTACTTACTCACAGAACCTACAAAGGGAGTAAGTGAGAAAAAGAAAATAACATTAAATAGGATATATCTTAATTATTAAAAAGCTTTAAATGCCATTGAAATATATATATATATATATATGTAAGCACAGATTCATAAGCACACCCTTATTAAACTATTTTAATATTGCACGCAGAATTTATATAAAGTTAGATATGTCAGGTTTTATTATTCTAGAAATATTATCTTAATTATATGATAATGATTAATAATATTCAATAGCCTTTTTAGTCACATAAATTATAGGGTGCAGAGTAGCATTATAAAATATATAATTACAGGAATACTTGCAATCATTAAATGCTTTAAGAGAATAATAATATTATTTTAAAAAGAGCATAATCTTATTAAATTTTAATTTGACCTTGGTACTCTATGACAACAGAAGAACTTAATAAATATTAAATTTATTGGGCAGAAAAACTAGCAGTATTTAATTTTGTAGTAAAATATTATTTGAGGAGAAAAAGAACCTTAAAAATTTATCAAATTATTATTTAAATTACATTTTTAAAGCTAGATGAATTTCATAAAAATTTATTATTTTTAATATTTAAAAAAACTGCAGACTAATATATAGCAATATATAGCAATATCTAAAATTATAAATATTAGATTCTAAAAACCAGAGACCACACAGCTTTTATAATATAGCCTTTAACTGGCTAGGCTAGTTCTATAATTATTAAGTCAAAAACCAATTATCTATATGAATATAAATATATTTATAAAAATAGTTATACCAACAGCAATAAAGATAATTTAGTTATATTTATATTACAGCTTATGATACAGACAGCTATGTAACTGTATTTTTAGCTATAGAATTACAAAGTTATGGTTTATATTTATTATGTGCTATGTATAGAAATTCTGAATCTTCTACTTCAGCTGGTTTAACTTATTTCTTATTAGGTGGAATGTCTTCTTGTTTTATTTTATTAGGTATTGCTTTAATTTATGCTAATTTAGGTGTTACATATTTAGATAGTTTTTATGTTATAAATAATTTAGCAGGTATAGTAAATGAACAAGAAATAACTACATATATACCATATTGTTTATTAATATTATCTGTAGGATTCTTATTTAAAATATCAGCAGCACCATTCCACTTCTGATCTCCAGATGTTTATGATGGTATACCTACTATAGTTACAACTTTTGTTGCTATTATAACAAAAATATCAATATTAATTCTATTTATACAATTAGTTCATTATACTAATAATATATATATGACTACTAATTATTCTTGAACTTCAAGTTTATTATTAAGTTCAGTATTATCTTTAGTTATAGGTACTATATTAGGTTTAACTCAATCTAGAATTAAAAAATTATTTGCTTATAGTACAATATCTCATTTAGGTTTTATTTTATTAGCATTAACTATAAATAGTGTTGAGTCAGTACAAGCATTTATATTCTATTTAGTACAATATAGTATATCTAATTTAAATGCTTTTATTTTATTAGTAGCTATTGGATATAACATAATCCATAACTGAGTCGGCAGTTTTCCCTAGCACCACCATCAAGCATTATTCAATGTGACTTTATTCCACCACCACCATTCAAAATGCCTCTATCTCAAGAAAACTGAATGCAAATGGCCATACACACATATAAAAATAAGCAAATCCAATATCAATCTAAAACTGCTGGAGTACTTAGTGTATAAGGTCAACCCTTTAAGATCAGCACTCAAGGGAATGAAATCATGGTTAGAAATGCATGTGAATTGCCATAAATTAACAGCTTATGAAGAAGAGGTCTTAGTCAAGCATCTGTTAAATACAGATAAATAAGGCTTATCAATTTGACCAGAGTTTCTGTGTAGAATGGCACAGATCTTATCTTATAAGCATACCCAGGATCCTACCACAACTATTAGTATTAACTAGGCATATAATTTTGTTAAATGCTATCCAGCACTACATACACAATATAATTAAAGAATTATATATTAATATATAAAGAGGATCTAATAGTTATAAAATAATAATTTAAGACTGTATATGAAGCTATTTAAGAATATAATATTTATAAAGATAATATCTGGAATTTTAATGAAACTAACTTTATAATAAAATTTTATTTAACCTTTAAGGTTATCACTGCAATAGAGTATAGTGAAAATTTTTAAAAAATTATTTAAGGAAATTAACAATAAATTATAATAATTAAATATATAGGCTTAAAAAGATCTATATATTTTTATAAATTATTTTAAAAGCAAAAGAACACTAGGTTATTTAGTATTAAAAATTTACTCTCTTTAATAAGGGTTATATTATTATAAAAAGCTAGAATAGATGGACAATAAATAAAATTAGCCTTTACTAATTAAAAGAGATATTTAAATTATAATTAAAATATTATTTAATTAGTATAAAGAGGTTACTTATTTTTAATAGTTATTCTAGTTATCTAATAATAAAATTTAATAATTTTTATAAAAAGAATATAATAATCTATTTTTATATACCTTTTTATACTTCCTATCTTCTTTAATCACTAGATATTGGTGTTTTTGGGCCACTTAAATATATATATAAGAAATTAATTGAGGAGATGATGGCTACTAACAATAACTATATTGATAAAGAAGATTTCCTCCACCTATATTTATCTGCATGTAAGAAGGTCTTTATTTAAAAAAATATATCTAATAATTTTAAGGTGCTAGTCTTAAACCACTTAATAAAAATTAAGTTTTTAAAAAGATTATTTTCTAGCTTTATATACTAACACTATTTTTTATTAAAGTTGAAGATTCAATCTCTTTTATTTTTTAAATATCTCAGAATCTTTGCTAATTTGATTGTAAGATCTGCAATATGTAGAGAAGTATCTAAAAAAAAATTTCCAATAATCTAATATCTCATATTCAATATTTTAAGAGGGCTGCATAGATAGCAATAAATATAAATTTATTTCTTTAATAAGAAATTAAGGTTTTATAAGCTGAGAATGAGTGCAAAATAAAAAAGAAGGTAAGAAGGCGTGCTATCCTAGGTAATGACCTTATTTTATCTATACAAAAAGGTCAAAATTGTGTCCAGTAGCTTGATATGCATGTTGAGGAGTAGGTTAAGGAGCAGATATCTAGGTCTCATCAGTAAGCTCCAGCATGCTGCAGTAGTTGCAGGGCTGTTGGACATACTATAAGAAGTTGTTCTAATAAGTAGCTATTTATTTTATCATTTATATATCTAATTTAATGGCATTAGTGGTTGAAATGCTTTAAAATTCTAGTGATTACGGAGAGAGTGCTGACTCGGTTGTGGATTACGTTAGTTTATATGCTTACAATGATAAAAATATAAATCATAATAATTTAATAGATAAAAATAATTCACCTATACAACTTATAAGTCAGCTTAAAGGATATTTCCATATAAATAGTATGTTAGCTTTAAGTTTAAGTATAACTTTATTTTCATTTGCTGGAATTCCTCCTTTATTAGGATTTTTTGCAAAACAGATGGTATTCTCTGCTGCTTTACAAGAAGGATTTATTTTCTTAACACTTATAGGTGTTTTAGCTAGTGTTGTTAGTGGAGTTTATTACTTATTTGTAATTAAAACTATGTTCTTTTCAGATCATTCTTACACTTATTTAAGTAAATTAAAAGATATTAGAATACCAGCTTTAATCTTACAAAAAGATAAAGTTGTAAATAGAATATACTTTGATTCAAAATTTGCTTTATCTAGTTCTTTAACTATAACTAACCGACCCCTACGGTAACCTTCAGGGTCGCGCGTATTGCGCGACCCTGACAACCACCCAAGCACCCCAGCCACCTGAGCACCAATTTTAGACCCCCCCCCTTCTAGCTTCAATATCTCAACGAATTCTATAGTATTTAACTTCAAAATATATTTAAACTAAAGCTCTACTCTTCAGCTTGGGCTCTAGCATATTGTTGCCTTCATATAATAATAATTCTTTGTTGAATGCACACATCCAGCAGCTCTGGTAGGCAATGCTTATACTTAGTCCTCCACCTCTTTATTTCAGCCTGCTCATTAATATTCACAGTATTTTGATTTATAGCTTCAAGCTCTGAGCTTGATACTATACCTCCCTTGTTAATCCTGCACCTAGAGGCCTATGATTGAGCTGCGTGGTCCCTAGCAGCTTTAATATACCAGTTAAGCTCAGCTTTGATAGCAGCTAAATATGATGCTGACATATTACCACCATAAATAAATAGCTCTAGGCCCTTATTAAATTAATTTTTGTTGATATCATGAATCTCTTATATCCTATCACCAATCTCCCTAAATCATTCAGCTTTTTTTGGCGTACTGCCCCAGGAATCAACATCATTGGTATTGGTAGATGAAGAGGATAGATAATGTGGTTAAGGTATTTGATTGAGTACAATTGATAGATTAAATAATATAATACTAGTCTTTTAAAATTTATGCTAAATAATATATTTTTTAAATATCTTTTTACAAATTGCCCTTAAGATATAAAGAAATTTAATTTTAGTAAATTTACTATATTTTAAGTTGATTGTATCTGCAATTGCTTCTAAATATTAATACTTATATATATAAAAAATATCAATATCCAATGGCTACAAGAAATGACTTGTATGTGGAGGTAAGAAAAAGGTAATAATATTGGTCTTCTCACAAAATTTAATAAATTTATGTGTTAGATGGGAGCTGTATCTATCATATATAAAAAAAGTATATTAACTCTTTTTATATCTTTTAATATGCTGATAGAATGACTGAAGCTATTAAAAGGCAATTTATATTAATTATATAACTATTTTCTAATATTCTAATTAAATAGTCTTATTGAATATCAGCAGCTTCAAATTAATTTGTAAGTATATAGCTACTATTTATAAAAATAAATAATAGGTAGATCTAGTTATCTGCATTAACTATTTTAACTATAATAATATATTCACAGTTTGAATTCATTCTAATATAAGGCTTATTAATATTGAAGTCCCTAGTAATAATCTATTAATTATGACTAACACCAATATTGAAGTCAGTCTCATCAAAATTGTATATATCCTCCTTTAATATCCTATAGTTCTAGATGGTCTAATAAAGCTTTTGAAACCACTCTTAAATATTATAATCCTCTGCACACTTGTAGTCAAGCTTTATAATTTTAGAGTAATATTTTTTATATTTAAGATGCTTTTCTAACCATTAGTTTAACTATTTCTCACTGACAGTAGGTGGAGGGGTGTCTAAGCTGGTATAAGTTAATTTTAAAATAAAGTTAGCATTTGATTAGATCATTTGTGCAAGTAGCTTTATATTTAATTACTTTAGAGTGTCAATATAATGACACAGAGCCTTTTCTTGCTCTTCTAACAATCTGATATTGGTTGGTGGTCATTTATATAGATTGGACTGTCCTTTCCACCTTACAAAGAGGGTTTGCTATTTAACTCCATATTTATGTGCAGCTTTAGGAATATTTAGGGGATTTTGTGTGTTTAATGCGTCAATAAATTTGAGCATTCAATCTTCATAATTTTTATTGAATTTGGGCATGGTGGTGGTAGTTAAATTATATGATAAAGTTGATGGGTTGGAATTCTATGAAGTTCTAAAATTGGTGCTCAGATGGTTGTCAGGGTCGCGTAATACACGTGACCCTGAAGGTTACTGTAGGGGTCGGTTATCTCAATATTAACTTTATTTATTCTTTTATTTATGTTTATGCCTAATGAATGATTACATATGTCTAATTTATTAGCTATTGTATTATTTGTACCTAGTAGTATTTAGGTAAATTTAATTAATTAAAATTGTAATTTTTAATTAACCCCATTTTAGTAAATAACTTACCCTTAGAGTGAGTTATTTAAATAAATATATATATATATATATATATATATTTATTTTTAATAATTTAATTTTTTTATACTTTTATATTAATATTATTATTTTTTTTAAGAAGATTGTGAATTAAAAATTAATTATACATATAATAAATAAAATGAGAATTTTTAAAAATCATCCTTTATTAAAATTATTAAATGCTTATTTAATAGATTCACCAACACCAGCTAATATAAGTTATTTATGAAATTTTGGATCTTTATTAGGTCTATGTTTAGGAATACAAATAATAACAGGTGTTACATTAGCTATGCATTATACACCTAGTATATATGAAGCATTCAATTCAGTAGAGCATATTATGCGTGATGTAAATAATGGTTGATTAGTACGTTATTTACATTCTAATACAGCTTCAGCTTTCTTCTTTTTAGTGTACTTACACATAGGTAGAGGTTTATACTACGGATCATATAAATCACCTAGAACATTAACATGAGCTATTGGTACTGTAATCCTTATCGTTATGATGGCTACAGCTTTCTTAGGTTATGTTTTACCTTATGGTCAAATGAGTTTATGAGGTGCTACAGTTATAACTAACCTTATGAGTGCTATACCTTGAATAGGTCAAGATATAGTTGAATTTATTTGAGGAGGTTTCTCTGTAAATAATGCAACATTAAATAGATTCTTTGCATTACATTTCTTATTACCATTTATATTAGCTGCTTTAGCATTAATGCACTTAATAGCAATGCATGATACTGTAGGAGCAAATAACCCTCTAGGTATTTCTGCTAATTACGATAGATTACCTTTTGCTCCTTACTTTATATTTAAAGATTTAGTAACTATATTTATATTCTTTATAGTACTATCTGTATTCGTTTTCTTTATGCCTAATGCTTTAGGAGATAGTGAAAATTATGTAATGGCTAATCCTATGCAAACACCACCTGCAATTGTTCCAGAATGATATTTATTACCTTTCTACGCAATCTTAAGATCTATACCTAACAAATTATTAGGTGTTATTGCTATGTTCTCTTCTATTTTAGCTTTAATGGCTATGCCTGTTACAGATTTATCTAAATTAAGAGGAATACAATTTAGACCTTTAAGTAAAATAGCTTTCTATGTATTTGTTGCTAACTTCTTAATTTTAATGCAAATAGGTGCAAAACACGTTGAAACTCCTTTCATTGAATTTGGACAAATTTCAACTGTTTTATATTTTGCACACTTCTTTGTTATAATGCCTGTAGTTAGTTTAATAGAAAATAGTTTAGTTGAATTATCTATTAAAAAATAATAATTAATATAGTCCATATAGGACTTAATTTCATATTATACAATATTTTATATTATTAATAATTTATATTTTAATATAACTTTATCTTTGCTATAAAGTTGGGGGTGGGGGGGGGGAAAAAATAAAAGTCCCCGGGCTCCTTAATATATCCATTTTTTTTTATTCTAAATTAATTAAGAATATATTTTTATGTTAAATATATAAAATAATATAAATATATAATTCATTATAGGGTAATATAAATTATAATAATATATTTTTGATAAAAAGATAAATAAATGATATTATCTAATTTAATATAATAATAATAAAGTATATTAAATATGTCAGATAAAAATAAATAATAGTAAAAGTAGTAGGTAAACATAAATATTGTTTACTTTTAGCTTATAACCAACATAAATATAAAAATATATTACTATATAATAATAAAGTTATATATAAAATTAATAGTGTGCATCTGGATATCAAATACTAAGTAAAAGGATATTATAAGATTACAGGAGGTTATAATAAAATTTTCATACTAATATGCTATTGTCTCTAGTATATTATAAGCTCTAATTAATGTTTTTAATGCTTAATTGCTTGCTTGAGCTTCTTCTATATACAAGATCTAAGATACTTTGATGTAGGCACCTTTCCTCACAAAATAAATATACTCAAGGTCCTGGAACCAGATTATTAGATAATCCACCTATATGAAATAATATATTCTTATTTTATATCTTTGTATTATTAGCTTGGGCTTCTAATTAATATAACTTACTTAGTATCTCTGGAACCAGCAACAACGCTGTAATATTATGAGGACTTTATTATAATGATTCTTCAAATGTAATTAAGAGATAGAAAGAAGCAAGGCACCCTTAACATATATATATATACCTTAGGACTAGAAGTACTGATAAATATAAATACCTAAGTTAATATTTCAGCAACTTATTGATATTGAATATAAAGAGGGAAAACATTTATTAGTGCCAATAGTCTCTCCTATATTTTTCTCCTCTTATCTATATTTTACTTAATTTATCTAGGATATATTAACTGTTATGCTCTGAACATACTACCCCGCTTTGTCTAGTCATATAACCTATAATATCATCTTAACACCTATTTTATATGCCTTACACATCTTCATTAGTAGTTAAATGATTTTACTATCTATCTGATTCCCTTTCTGTTCCTATTCTCTATTTTTATAAATACTATGTGACCTTCTATTGCAAATCCTAATGTAATCAATCAGTAACAAATATCCCATATAAGCAAGTATTCCACCTCACTGTGAACAACTTAGGTATACTCTAATTCTTAAGGCATTTCAATCACCTGCTATGTCATCAAAAACATGTACAAACTCAAATAATTTAATTAAGGAGGGGAGAGTCTTACAATCTCAGCTATTAGAAATAAAAAATAAGCTTTATTATAAAATTATATGTGTTTTTATCCTTTATCTTCTATATTATTATTGACTTAATGGTGGCTTATGTCACAGTGAAACATGCACCAATAGTCATTAACTTTAAGTAAGGAGGAATCTCTTATATAATAAATATTCTCTATGAATTAATATGAAGCAGCTTTTAGACTATCTTAAATTTAAGAAATAACTAATACCTTATTATTAAATAAGGTTTAACTACTACTTTAATTATTAATAAGAAATAGGTGTACAACTTTGTCCAATAATATAATAAGCTCAGAATAAGATATTCATAATCATATAAACACTAATATGCCAAATGTTAAAGATCTTAACATTATTAAAAAGCAAGTTAATTTAATGTAAATTATTATATAATAATATAGGATTGTACAAAGATATTTATAATTTTAATAAAATTAATTTTGTAACAAAGGCGCCTAGTAGTTAACTATTAATGTATTTCCCAGTTGAGCAGGCCACTCATCAAATTTCTACGCATTTTACAGCTTCAACTAGCTCAACCACCAACCACGCCTCCAAAAGTACTTCAAAATTCAAGAAATCCAGCTGAGAAAGAGGGAAAGATCTTTGCTTGCTATTTCTGCTTTAGAAAAGCAGCAGATTTTCAATATTCATAAAGTGGCATATATCTATAATATCTCTTGTACAACCCTCCAGTGATAACTTAATAGAATCACTTCACATGCAGAAACATGTGCCAATGGCTAGCCATAAAGTGACTCAAAATAAAGAGGAATCACTTATATAATGGATTCTATCACTAGATCAATGTGGAGCAGGCCCCTGACCATCTTAAATATAAGAAATAGCTATATTTTTTTTGCAGTGTGTGGTACAACACCTATTTAATTAATTAAAAAAATTGGGTCTCTAGCTTTATTAAATAATATAATAAAATAAAAATATATTATTCTTAATATTATGATCATTGATAAGCAAAATATAAAGATTCTAAAATGATTAAAGAGTAGTTTGATTGCATATAAATTACTATAATATAATATAAGACTATATAGAAGGATATTTATAATTTTAATAAAATTAGGTTTGCTATAAGCCTAATAGCTACCTACTGCTTAAATAATTATTAAAATTAATTATTATAAAAAAGCCTCTCCTATATAATTAGACAACCAGGAATAGATTACTTTAATTAAGTATATTAATTCTACTAGTTAAGCATTTCTCCATGTATTATCTTTAAGAGGAAGGTCTATATAGATGAAGGGTTAGTATCAAGATTTTAAGCTTTTATGTGATAGGAGAATTAAAGTTAACCTTAATAAATAAAATTTTTGATAAGATAAGCCTTTGCTAGCTTAATAATGTCTTTATTTCAATTATTTTTAATTATATAATTAGGAAATATTATCTTCTAGTTATAGATGGCCATAACAGCTATTTTAATACCTTAATTTAATTAAATATATAATGAGAATAATATTATTTTTATTTATATATCTGCTTATCTTCTTATAAGTTTTAACCGTTGGATATGGGCTGTTTTGTGCCTTTAAAAAAACATATACAAGATCTTAGTTAAGCAGAAAACATACTTAAGAATTAATCATATTGATATTTAATTTCTTAAAGGCTTTTCTATATACTTATAAATATATTTCTTAAACAGAACTTACTTAAAATAGCTTTACAAGTGCTAGACTAGTTCTATTTAATCTAAATAAAGTGTTTAGTTAAATATCTGGCTAAAGACTTTATATTATTATTTAATCAGTCAACTAATTCAGTATCTAAAATACCCTATACTATTAGGTAGTTAGAGAAGCAGGCATTAGCTGCAAAGAAACTATTTAAGGAATATATTTATAGTCTTTTATCTTTTCTAAAATTATGATTAGACAAGATTATTAGAGATCATGAATTGATACTTAATAGGTTTATTTTTGTATGTTAAGAAATAGGCAAATTTCATGCTAATAATAAATAGAAAGATTAAAAGCCAAAGCACTCTACTAGACAGCTAGCTATTCTGGAGGGCTTTGTAATTTAAGAGGGTTTTAGAGTCATATCAACATGAGAATAAGATTATTGAAAGTCAGGATATGTTTTCTACAGATCCTACACTTTCTGCAGTTGGACTATGTGTATGAGCTCCACCACATTTAAGTATTCTAATTGTCATATTTGGGGACATACTAGAGTTAGACATCCTAATTCCCTTAGCAATTAGTTTTTATATAAAAATGCAATTGTTTGGTTGATAAAGGCTCTAGTAATTAGCCTATGGGCACAAAATAGCAGGAGGTGGCCTGATCGACCAGGAAATATGTTATTAAAATTAAAAATAATTAATAAGCTTTTTCTTGTATGGCTAGATAATTAAGAGTATATTATAATAATTAAATATATTAACTCTACTAGATAGATGCTTCCACCTTATATTATTTTTAAAGGAAAGATGCATATCCAAAGATAGTATAAAGATAAGGCTTTATTATATAATTAAAGAATTGAAGTTAATCAGAATAAATAAATAACGTAATAAAATTAAGTTACATTAAAAATACCATTATCCTATCTACTAAGTATATATAATTAAGAAATATTGTATATTTTAAATAGCTATAAAAGCTATCTAATTTTTAATTTTAATAATATATATAACATAAATCACTAGCGAGCGACGCACACAAATGAGCGCCGCACCTCCACTCTGATTCCTGCCCATAGGCTAATTACTAGAGCCTTTATCAACCAAACAATTGCATTTTTATATAAAAACTAATTGCTAAGGGAATTAGGATGTCTAACTCTAGTATGTCCCCAAATATGACAATTAGAATACTTAAATGTGGTGGAGCTCATACACATAGTCCAACTGCAGAAAGTGTAGAATCTATAGAGATAGTATCCAGAGCTTCCTAAACCTCATTTTCATATTAATTACTCTAGACCCTTCTGAAGAGATAGGCCCTCTTCTATAGCTAACTATTTATTAGATTTTTTCACCTTTGGCCTTCCTATTCATTATTAGTATAATATTTGTGTATTTCTTCCTTCGCAAGAATAAGCTTATTAAGTATTAATTTATGACTTTTAATAATCTTCTCTAATCACACTTTTAATAAAAATAAAAATTTTAAATATATTTATTAAGCAATTTTCTTACTGCAGACGCTTACTTCTCTAACTATCTAAAAATATAGGGTGTTTTAAAGTACTGAATTAGTTAACTGACTATCTAATAATATCAAGGATTTTTACTTAAATATTTAACTTATTGAGAACTTTATCTAAATTAAATAAAATTAGGCTAATATTTATAAAATTATTCTGCATATTCTCTGCTATAAAAGCACTTTTGTAAATTTATAAAAAGATCTTAAAGAAATTAAGCTTATAAATATAACTAATGCTTAAATATATTTTCTGCTTCACTAAGTCACTATATGCACCTTTTAGAGACTGCAAATAGCCTATATTTAAAGATTAGAGATTATTGGAAGAATATATAGGCATATAAAATAATATATTATTATTCTCATTATATATTTAATTAAATTAAGGTGTGAGATAGCTATTATGGCTATCTATAACTAGGAGACAGTATTTCCCAGTTATATAATAAATAATAATAAAAATAAAGAGATTTTTAAGCTAATAAAAGCTTATCTTATTAATAATTTATTTATTAGGACTAACTTTAATCCTATTATTTAATAAGAGTGCTAGATCTTAATATTAACACTCTATATAGATCTTCCTTTTGAAGATAATATATAGAAAAAATATCTAACTAGTAGAGTTAACATATTTAATTAAAATAACTTATTCCTAATTGCTTAACTGTATAAAATATAGTTTTTATAATAATTAGTTTTAATAATTATTTAAGCAGTAGCTATTAGGCTTATAATAAAATTAATCTTATAAAAATTATAAATATCCTCTAATACAATCTTATATTATATTATAATGGTTTGTACACAGTCAAACCACTCTTTAATAATTTTAGGGCCTTCATATTTAGTATACTGATAATAATATTATTAAGAAAAGCAGAATTTTACTTCAGGATGATACTTAATAAAGTTAGTAATCTAGTTCACTCTAACTAATTAAATAAATATAGTGTTATGGCCAGCAAGAAGAATATTAGCTATTTCTTATATATCTGAAAGCTTAGGAGGTGCTCCATATTAATCTAATGATAGAATCTACTGTATAAGTGATTTCTCTTTATTTTAAGTTAATTTATGATTGTTGGTGCATGTTTCTAAATATGAAGTTATCTATTGAGCCATTACCACAGAATTTTTTTTAGGGATATTATAAGTTATACTGTTTCATAAATACTTTGAAGCAGAAACTGCTAGTAGGGCTCTACCTCTTGCTTAATTAATGCTTTGATTTTAATGCACTTTTGGAGGCATGGTGGGTAATTAAATTAAGGCAAAACAATGCCTAGAATTTTGATGAGGTGTGGCGCTCGCTAGAGAATAACTAAATCCATTAGAAGATAATTATATCATTATATAGCTATTTTCTAATACTTTAATTAAATAGTCTTGCTGAATATCAGCAGTTTTAACCCAATTTATAAATATACAGCTACCACTTATAAAAATAGGTGATAGATAGGTTTAGTTATCTGCATTGACTGCTTCAACCACAGTAACATATTCACAGGTTGAATTTATCCTAATATAAGATTTATTAATACTGAAGTCCCTGATAATAATTTATTGATTATGACCAACACCAATATTAAATCTAGTCTTATTAAAATTAGTAAATATCCTCCTTTAATATCCTATGGTTTTGGATGGTCTAATAGAGCTTCTGAAACCACTTCTGAATAACCTCACAATTCTCTGCATGCTTGTGGTCAAGCTCTATAGCTCTTGAATAATATCTTTTATATTCAGGATGTCTTCTTGGCCATTAGTTTAACCATTTCTTGCTGGCAGTAGGTGGAGGGGTGTCTAGGCTAATATAGGTTGATTTCAGAATAGAATTAGCACTTGATTGGATTATTTATGTGAGTGGCTTTATATTTAATTGCCTTAGAATATCAATATAGTGACACAGAGCCTTTTCTTTTAACAATCTAATATTGGTTGGTGGTTATTTACATAGATTGGATTGTCCCTTCCACCTTATAGAGAGGGTTTGCTGTTTAAGTGTTACTCTATATTTGCATGCAGTTTTAGCAATATGTAGGGGATTTTGTGTTTTAATGTGTCAATGGCTTTGAGCATTCAATCTTCATAATTTTTATTGAATTTGGGCATGGTGGTGGTGGTTGAATTATATGATAAAGTTGATGGGTTGGAATTCTACAAAGTTCTAAAATCAGTGCTCAGGTGGTTGTCAGGGTTGCGTGTATTGCGCGACCCTGAAGGTTACCATAGGTGTCAGTTATATCTAGAGAGGGTAATTTTAATAAGAGCTCTTGTTATTAAGCATTTTAAATTTTTTAAATCTTATTCTTATACTATAAAAGCTGTTAGCTTTTTTAATGGATAAACCTGTAATATTTAATTTACTTTTTTATTATTATTAAATTAAAGATTTTATTGAAATTAGTAAAAGTTTTATTAATATTTTATCTGTTATCACTAACTTCAATACTCTTAACTATTATAATAAATTTTCATCTTAATATTATATCTCTATATAAATCTTCCCTTTAAAAATAATATAAGGTGGAAGCATCTATCTAATGAAGTTAATATATTTAATTATTATGATTTATTTTTAGTTATCTACCTATAACGTAATTCACGGCTGAGCGGCACATCCACCCCATTAGAGGATTTCAAGATATAGCAATTTTTACATGTATTGATCCTGTGGCCAATCTCCCTACACCCACTACACCTAGGTGGAGCCCTGGTAGCTGGCTGATCTGCCTAAATAGGCAATTCACTTTATATATGAGAATCTACGGCAGGTGCTTCTATTAGTAAATCAAGCTGTGTAATTAGCTGTAGGCCCTCTTCAATAATTAAACCCTCTTTGTAGGGTGTCTGCTTAGTTGACTAAATATATTTCTTTACCATCTTATTTGTTATATATAGATCCATATTTTCTTATATTAAAAGCATGGCATTGCGTAGTGCTGTGCAGTGACTCTTAATAATCTAATTAATATAGTTTTTGATAGGCTTAAAGGGTTATTTAACTGCCTGCTTTAGCAGATCTTTAAGTATTAAAGCTTGCTTTTGTAGCTGAACCATACTATGGTTCTGGGTGTTTTTAGTATGAATTAGCTAGATCTGCTGCTTAGCTGGCTGCTTAATGATGCAAGTATTCATAGAGAAATATTAAGCTTTAAAAGTACTCTTTCTACATTAATTGGTATTAGGCCACTAGTTGTGGAGCTATTCTGAATAATAGCTAATTATTAGAAGGCCTCTAATTATATATATCAATAGTTATCCAAGAAATTCAACTTATCAATATGGTTATATCCTCTATATGTGAGATTACTTATAAAGTGACCATACACATGTTTAATTATTGTAAAGTACCCAATATCAAGCAATTGTAACAAATATAAAGAATATAAAAATATATAAAGAGGAATAATATCATTCTTTATACAGATTTAGTTGAATTAAGATATAAGATAACTCTTATTAGCCATTAAGAATTAGCAGCTGAAACTAGCCACATATATATAAATTTATTAATAGGATAAATAGCTTTTATAACAAACATAGGCTAATCTTATTAGTAGTCTAACCATTATTTAAGATTTCAAACTGCCAGTCTTTTAATAACTTATTAAATTAACCTGCAATAACAACTTTGCCTTTAAAAATAATATAAGGTGGTAGTAAAAAGTTATTTATATGAATTACTTTAATAGCAGTAATCTATTCACAATTTCCTAATTATAGTAGATATCTTTAACTGTAGAAATCTACTTATATAACTATCTTTTATATAGATATAAGCCTTATTGCAAATCTATCTTATCAAAGTTGTAGATATCTTCTAACTATATATTATTCTTTTCAATAACATGCTGTATAGTCACAAACCACATATATAAAGATTAAGAGTCTTTATTTAAGGCATGCTGGTAGTTATAACATGTTGAGAAGTGTGTATAAAGCTTGTTATGATAGTTAGCAAAGGTTGATGCCTAGTTAACACTAACAGTTAATAAAGGGGTTGATCTACATACTGTAAGAAAGATATTAGCCATCTCTTATATAGGTAGAGGGCCTAGGCGCTGCTTTTATTTAGATTTCCATAGAGAAGATCTGTTAAATAAGTAAATCAATTTTTAGTTGGGTTAATTATGGCTATTTAGGCACTTATCAACAATCAACATGTGCTGCTCTCCCTCTTGTGTGAGCAGCAAGAGTTTAATAGAGTATATTATATAGCTTTGCTGCCGTGTGAAGAGATTTGATACAAGCCATCTTTTATCAATATTGGATAGGGCCAATAGGATCCTGCCCTCTTGGTTGGTCAAATTTTGTGAAGATTCAGTGTGAGTTGGTGGCATGGTAGGTGGTTGAGGTTGGTATGTAGGTAGGAAGACGCGATTTCTGGTGGTGTGCCTCTCGGCCGTGAATTACGTTATAAAAAAATGCTTATTAATTATATGAATTTTAATAATTACTTTAATAATAGCTACTGGATTTATTAAAAAATTAATTTTATTAAGTTATAATATCCTCTTATGGAACTATATGCCTTATATTAGTAATTTATATGAAGTTAAACTACTTTTTAATAATTTAAATCCTTATATTTAGCTTGCTGGTAATTATATTACGAGAAATATCTTATTTTAAGCTTGTTTATTTATAAAAACAGGAGTTAACCACTTAATTATTATAAATAAATCCTAAGGATAAGAAAATATTAGTTAATAGTTAATAGTTAAATAGACCTTTAAAAAGCTTATACACGATAATAAAAAGGGAATGGATTAATATAAATATCAAAAAATGATATTTCTGGTTTTTTATATTTTATATAGACCTTATTAGACGTTTTTTTTTTTTCTTTTATAGTTAATTAGCTAGATATTACAGTTCTTAAAGATAGAGTTTTATCTTATAAATATTAATTCTAATTAAGAATCTACAGCATATATAGCATTTAGAAAATAATAAATTAACTTAATAAATTATCTGATTTAATTACTACTTATATTATATTAGTTATAGCTAAACAGAATACCATAATTTATTAAGTTTTTAAAAATAAGAAGATTAATGAATCAGCCTAGTCAAAATATAGAATAATCTACCACAAGAAATATCCAACAATTGATGAAGTCTTTAGTACGCTATATACAAGATGTTATTCAATTGGAAGAGGGTAATAAATATAAGGTTGTATGGGCAAAGTTTCTAAATAATAGAAAGATCAGCAATTAAAGGGTAGACTAGTATTTAAATATAAAGATCTTACAGACTAGCCTAGCTGCCATTAAAACCATTAAATTTAATAATTACATAGTGAGAATGGTTTTATATTCTAAATAACCTACAATCCAGTAGGGACTAAGACACTAATATATATAAATTATTATAATAGCCTATCTTAAAGCTACACCTAATCTGACTAGCATGTCAAATCTCTTTTAGCCCACACCTCTATAAATATATATTAATATAGTCTGCCTCCACAGAGGACAATTATCTAATATCTAACTACATTATTATTTATGCAATTATTTTTTCTTCAAAATTAATAGCTTTTTGAAGCTCTATTAAGCTAATCATATCCTTTTTTATCTTCATGCTTCATGTACTTATTAAGAGATTGTGGCTAAAAAACAGGGATTTTATCCCTTCAATATATCTTTGTTCTAGATAATACTGTCACCCTTATTATATAATCACACAACCACAACTACTAGCTGAAGGCTATTAAGCCTGCCTAAAACACCAATTACTATCTGAATTAATTTATATATAGTCCCTGTGCAGCACTATCCAGGAAAAAACAACCTTAATAAATCTGATCTCTAGATATATTTATGCCTCACCCCAACTATTCAAGGCTACTTTGAAGGAGCTTCTTGAAACTATATAGTATAATAGTTAGAATAAAGGCTCTGGTATTATTAATGGATAGAGAGAGTTTTTACTGAAGTTACCCTTTAAATATATTATTTTAGACTGTGAGTTCAATACTTATCACACAGTGGGGGGGCTCAAAGGTTTTTAACATGCAAACCACGTTAAATTTACGACCCATAATTTGGCAAGTGTATCCAACATGGCTTCAAACACCATCCAAATCTATTTATATAATCTCCTTTTTGCAACCTTTATATGAAGAAAGAGAAGGAGAGAAAGGAGCAAGGAGCCAGAAATTATTAAAGGAAATACTGCTAAACATCTTGCTTAAGCTTTCTAATATTAGGAACATGTTAAATAGACTGATGAATACTCGGTTAAATATGGTAAAGATATGTAATATTTATATATATGTCCTGTCCTTATCATCAAATAATTAAATATGACATTCATACAGGAATATATTATGAAAAAGGCCAAAGCAGACGTTCTGGGCTAAATTTAGATTTAATAAATATATAGGTCTTATTTCTTTAGAAGAGAATCTTAAAATAATATATGAGTTACTGCGTGAGTTATATTTTATATGTAAGGTATGGCTCCCAGAACTAGTTCGATTAGATGATATTTCTATATACATAACGGTGCTTCTGTAACATATACTATTACATGTCTTTTTGATAAAAATAGATATTGAAGTTATGATATAGCCTCCAATGATATCCGATATTTACATGATCTTAATTTTATCGAGAATCTCCAAATATGTATAAAGGTGGTTATCTATCAGTGTTATCCTGAGTTCAAGTAGGTGCCTAATACACTGGAAATGTTGGAACAATCAATAGAGGTAATGAAAATATGCCTACCATACTATCGATAAGAGGGTTCTGCAGAATCTATCAAATACTATGCCACACTGTATTCTATCTCCAGATGGTTGGTGTCACCACCAAATATTAGGTGCAGAGGGGTTAAATGGCACAATATTACTAGTGCTAAATAGGAAGGCCGTATTTTTAGGATAGTTTTTCATGTTAAAAAAATTTTGAACCCCCGCTATATCCTTCAGAATTCCGAGATTTTAGCATTAACTAGGGTAGGAGCCTTAGTTAAATAACAAATAACTTCAAGTTAAGACTAAGCTTTTCTGAATATTCTTATTAAAGAAACTTTTCTACAGTAATAAAATAAAAACTTAATTTATTATTAAATTAATTTCTACTTCAACTAGGATGAAATCAATATTGGATTAGGTAAGAGATAGAACCCAAAAGTGTAGTCTCCGAATTTTTAATCTTCCTCTTCACATTTAAATCGATATCTGATATACATTAAGGATAAGGTAGGAGAGATGAGGTATTTTTACAAGATATTAATTATTATCAAGTTATATTTTTCTTAAATAGGACTTATTTAATAAATATTAAAAATAATTTTAATTTAAAATATACCCTAAACAGTTAACATGATCCACAACTGAGTCAGCAGTTTTCCCTAGTACCACCATCAAGCATTATTCGACGCAACTTTATTCCACCACCACCATTCAAAATGCCTTTATCTCAAGAAAACTGAATGCAAATTGCCATACATGTGTATAAAAATAAGCAAATCCAATATCAATCAAAAGCTGCCAGAGTATTTGGTGTACTAAAGTCAACCTTTCAAGATCAGCTTAAGGGAATGAAATCAAGGTCAGAAATGCATGTGAATTGCCATAAATTAACAGCTTATGAAGAAGAGGTCCTGGTCAAGCATTTGTTAGATACAGATAAATGAGGCTTATCAATTTAACCAGAGTTTCTGCATGGAATGGCACAGATCTTACTTTATAAGCATACCTAGGATCCTATCACAACTATTAGTGTTAATTAAACATCTAATTTTGTTAAATATTATTCAGCATCATATACACAATATAATTAAAGAATTATATATTAACATATAAAAGTAGGAGGATCTAATAATTATAAGATAATAATTTATTACTGTATATAAAGCTATTCAAAAATATAATATTTATAAAGATAATATCTAGAATTTTGATAAAATTAACTTTATAATAAGATTTTATTTAATCTTTAAGGTGATCACTGCAGTGGAATATAGTGAAAGATCTTAAAAAATTATTAAAAAAATTAAGAATAGGTTATAATTATTAAATATATAAGTTTAAAAAAGATCTATATATCTTTATAGATTATCTTAAAAATAAAAGAATACTATGATATTTAATATTAAGAATAAGTATATACTCTCTTTGATAAAGGCTATATTATTATAAAAAGTTAGAATATATAGACAACAGATAAAATTAGTCTTTATTAATTAAAAGAGATATTTAAATTATAATTAAAATATTATTTAATTAGTATAAAGAGGTTACTTATTCTTAATAGTTATTTTAATTATTTAACTATAAAATTTAATAATTTTTATAAAAAGAATATAAATAATCTATTTTTATATATCTTTTTATACTTCCTATCTTCTTCAACCACTCGATGTTGGTGTTTTTAGGCCACTTAAATATACATATAAGAAATTAACTGAGGAGATAATGGCTGTGAATAATAATTATATTAATAAAAAAAGGCTTTCTCTATCTATATTTATCTGTATATAAGATCTTTACTTAAAGAAATATATCTAATAGCTTTACAGGTGTTGGTCTTAAATTATTTAATAAAAATTAAGTTCTTAAAAAGATTACTTTTTAGCTTTGTACACTAATATTGTTTTTTATTAAAGTTAAAGATTCAATATTCTCTACTTTTCAAATATCTCAGAATTTTTATTAGCTTAATCATAAGATCTGCAGCATGCAGAGAAGCATTTAAAAAAAGAAATTTTCTAATAGTCTAGTATCTTATATTTAATATCTTAAGAAAGTTATATAGATAATAATAAATATAAATCTACTTTTTTAACAAGAAATCAAGGTTCTACAAGCTGAGAATGAGTAGAAAAATGTGTCAACAACCATAAAATAACTCAAAATGAAGAGGAATTATTTATATGATAGATTCTCTCACTGGATCAATGTGAAGCACCTTTCTAACTTTTATATATATAAAAAATAGCTAATATTCTATTTGCTTAGTGTGGTACTATATTAATTTAATTTATTAGAGAGAAATAGGTATACAACTTTATTAATTAACAAGATTAGTTGAAAACACATTTCTTAAGATAATATGATTATTAATATGCTAAACGTGAAGATCTTAAAATTATTAGAGATTGATTTAATCATATATAAATTATTATAATGCAGTATGGGATCATATAAGAAGATATTTATAATTTTAACAAGATTAATTTTATTATAAATTTAATAATTACTATATAAATAATTATTAGAGTTAATTATTATAAGACGACCTCTCTTATACAGCCAGATAATTATAAATAAGTTATTTTAATTAAATATATCAACTCTACTGGTTATGCACTTCCCCTGTGCATTATCTTTAAGAGGAAAGTCTATATAAAGGGTTAATATCAAGAGTTTAAGCTCCCATATAATAGCAATATTAAAGTTAGCTTAATAAATAAACTATTAATAAGATAAGCCTTTATTAATTTAAAAATCTCTTTATTCTTGCTATTTTTAATTATATAATTAAGAAATATTATCTTTTAATTCTCAATAGCTATAATAGCTATTTTACATCTTAATTTAATTAAATATATAGTAAAAATAATATTATTTTTATCTATATACTTACACATTCTTCCCACAAGCTTTAATCTCTGGATATAAGCTGCTTTTTACCTTTAAAAAAGGTATATAGGAGCTTAGTGGAGCAGAAAACATATTTAAAAATTAATCATATTAATAAACTTAATTTTTCAAAAGTCTTTCCACAAACTTAGGAAGGACGCTGCTTTTTAAGCAGAAATTATTTAAAATAGCTTTATAGGTGCTGGCCTAATTCCATTATCTAGATAGGGTACTTAGTTAGATAACCAGCTAAAGATTATTAGACAGTTAATCAATAGATTTAATCCTTAAAATATCTTATACTGCTAAATAGCTAGAAAAGTAGATATCTACAATAAGAAAGCTGCTTAAAGAATATATTTAAAGCTCTTTATCTTTGCTAGAAATATGCTTAGATAAATTTATTAAAGGTCATAAATTAGCTTTAAATAAGCTGATAATTACACAGGAAGAAATATACAAATTTTATATTGATAATAAATAGAAAAGCCAAAAATAGAAATAATCTAATAGGTAGCTAGCTATTGTAAAAAGGCTAATTATTTAAAAAAATCTAAAGTAATTTTAGCACAAGAATAAGGTCTATAAAGCTTAAGATATATTTTATATAGATCTAGCACTTTCTACAGTTGGGCTATACATATAAGCCCCCCCATAATGTTCCAATTGTCATGTTTAGGGACATACTAGAGTTAGATGTCCTAAACCACCTAATAATTAGTTTTTATATAGAAATGCAATTGTTTTGTTGATATAGACCCTAGAATCTCACCTAGAGGTGGGATTGGAGCGGAGGTGGCCGCTTGCTTACTTACCAGATATGTTATATTAACAAATAAGACAGTGATAAGCTTCTTCTTTCTTTCTCTAGTTTAATATCATGAACTAAAGATATGATAGAATCTATAATAGATTTTTAAACATTATCTCTTATTTAATTAATTATTAATATAAAAGCTTAGACCTTGGGAGCTTAGTTAAATAAATACACTTTTAGCACAATAATCTTTTATATATTTATTAAATATATAAAGAGAGTCTTTGAGCCTATACTTGCTTAATATTAATTAATTAATTAAAAAGGCCTTAAAGATCTCTTTATCTTAAAAATTTTCTAAAAAAGTTAATGATCAGTTTCAGTTATTTTAATATTCTGAAAATATTTATTTCTTTGAGATAAGAAATCTTCATAATATTTCTAATAGAAGGTAAAAGCAAGCAAACTTTTAAATAGTTTTTGGATTGCTCTATAATTCCTTCGATTTAACAATAATAATAAGGTCTTTAGGCTATAAATTTTAGATCTAGAGGTATATCTTATTTTGAGAATATTGTTATTAGTAATTAGCTAGATAATCCGTTGCAATTTAACAGATTCCTTTTTTAAATCTTCTTTTTGGACTTTCTAACGATTAGGAGATATACGCTAATCTACATTTAATAATGGTTCTTGACTAAATATGTTTTGATATACCTTTGAAGATAGTATGTATAATATGGTGAGAAAGGGATTCTCCACTATCTCATAAATAGTATGGAAAAATAAGTGATTCTAAATCAAAATTTAAATTAAATTTAAAAACTTCTACTGAATCTAATACTAATCTAGCCTAGTTATAATAAAACTATACTTCATAATAGTTAAGTTTACTATTTTTTAGAAAAGTTCTCTTTGGTGGGATTATTCAAGAGTTTAAAGTCCTAGTCTTCAAATTATTTAACTGACTCTAATTTAGTTCAATATAAAGATATCATCAGTCTTGCTAATGTGACCTAAATATCAAAAAAGATAATAAATTTAGATAAGATAGTTGTAGTAAGAGCTCTTGTCATTGTCTATTTAATAATATCTTTCTTTAGTGCTTGCTTATTGCCAATATTAATAAGCCACAAATTAAGAATAGAGGTTCCTAATATGTTTAATATAAATGATTATATCACTATTAGATAGAATACTGATTATCTCTAAGATGAAAATAAAATTAGTGCCACTACACGCAATATGATGACCAGAACAAAGAATTAAACACCAGAAATTACCACTGTTTAAAATCTTGTATGACTATCTGACTCTGTGGGCTAAGTATTCTATTTATGTCAGCTCCATCCAGTGCCTGAGCCCAAGAAAAATAAATACTGAAGAGCCAACAAAACGAAACGCCTAGACTTTTCAGGGTTCCCCCAGTATAGTGAAGGGTGGCGTATATCCTCTGCAGTAGATTTTCTAGATGTGTTGCTGGCTATCATTGTCATGGCTTAATTGAAGTGAAGTAAGAATGCAAAAAAAAATTGTTTATATAAAAAAAAAAAGACAAGTCAAATTGCTCGCACTCGGATTCGAACCGAGGATCTCGTGATTACTAGTCACGCGCTTTACCAACTAAGCCATGCGAGCTGTTATTTTTATTAATATTTAGGAATCTTTATAGTTCTTCATCCATCAGGCAGTCTATCTTAATTTAAGGTGGAGATTAAATAATAACCCAGTTTTAGTAATAAGGGCTAACCCTTCATTAAAATTTGTGAAGAGGTTGGAAGATAACTTTTGTTGGAAAGGTTCTTGGACCTCTCTTAGGGTGTTCTTAGGCAGTTTCTATTCCTATATGTTTGTATTGGAAATAGAACAACCCTGAGATCCTAATTTATATTGTTGTTTAGTTATTGATCTTCTTAATGATGTTTTTAGAATGTTGGATATATGGGGGAGGACAGGCTTGTTTATAGATAAGCCTAGCCTTCATGAACACGCTGGAATATCAGATATAAAATGAATGGAAGGTTCTATAAGATTTTGGAATAGAATCTTGTGGAAACTTCTGGAAATGACTGGGCTTAGGTTATTCTAGAAGGTTCTAGATATAATCTTTTAACAGATGGTAATTACTAAAAATAAATTTAATTTAGTTTTATATTGGCTATTACAGTCACATTTGACATACTGATAATCATATTTCTCGGTATATTTTGACTTGTTTTTTATAGAATTAAATATAGCAGTTAATATGTTTTAATAATAATTGGCTGAGAAGGTAAACATTAGAAATAAAAGCTAGACTAAGTAGCAGATAGCTAATAACTGGTCTACATTAATATATATCTCTGATCTATTCTGAAAAAAATAGCTTCTTCAGTTTCTGATAATTGGCTTTTTTTTTCAGACTATATATAATATTTAATTTCCAGCTGAGAGTTCTTAAAGGGATATTAAAGGCCAAAGCTGCTGCTTTTTATTTTAAACTGATCCTTTTGTAGGCATCTAGTGCCAGCTGAATCTGATTCTCTTTGGCTTCAATTTCCATGTTGTTATGGTTAAAAATCAGTATGACTGGTAGGGGCAATGGTTTATAGTTGTACTTAATTAAAGGAATACACCACTTATTAAATTATCTAATAATTTATTGAAGCTAGCAGTGATATGTTTTAATGTTTTTTATTTATAATGATTAGCCTATCTTTTATCTGCCTGTTAAAAGTATAGTTTAGGCAGATATATCTTATCCAATTATCCTATGCTATCTTTTAATTTTTACAAGATATTAAAGCTCTATCTAATAGAAGATTATATAAAATAGGCAATTCCCTTATTGAAATAAACCTAAAAATATATTAAAACCTTTCCTTAGATATCCTTATTAAGAAATGTGAAGTCTATATATTAATCAATTTTTTTTAATTATCACTCTAGTAACTAATGCTCTCTTAAGCATACAATTAATATTTAAAGGATCTTAGGCTGCTTAGCCTATAATCAAGAAAAAGATAATATCATAAATCAGTTTTTTTCTAGGGATAGATCCCTATTTTATCTTTTTATTATTAAGATAGGGTAAGAAGCACTTCTAGCTTTTTTAGATGCTATAAAGATTGCTACTAGACGGTGGCTTTTAGATAAATAAAAAAAATTTTTTTTACTTTTCTAGAAGGAGTTAGGTCTGATATATTATATTGCTTATATCACTTTCTTTATCCCTACATTTCCTATCTCTATATATATTCCTCTCCTTATTTCACTATACTTTATCATCAGTCATATTTGTCTACATATTTCTTTTTATCATCTTATTTTTTATACTACCTTTTACTATCTACAAAATATCCCTCCACTCTATTCTTATCTTTATCTCATATTATTTATCTTTATTCTACTGTCTCTGTGACCCCTGTTATCTGACTCCTATATGGCAAAGCCTATTTATGTCCTTAGCTAGCTGACCAAATCCTCCTTCAAAAGGGGGTAGACCATGCATAGTCTTAGACTGAAAAATGGTCTCTAAAATGGAAGTCATCATCACCATCAACTGTATTTGTGCTGACAGCATTTAATGTGTTACACCTTAAGATCCTTTATATCTTTGTATTATTAGCTTAGGCTTCCAGTTAGCTTAACTTACCTAATCTTTCTGGAACTGGTGACAACATTGTCATATTGTATAAGCTTTATACAATAGTAATTAATGATAACTCTAAAATATATTAGGAAAGCTAGAAGAAAGTAAGGCTTCCTTGGTATGTACATCTTAGGATAGTGAGGTTCTGGTAAATATAGATTTCTGTTGTGGAATATGTAGCTCAGGGAAGAAGGTCAGAATGAAGCTATATCGACTACACGTATGTAGCCTACTAAGGGAACGGATGCCATCGATTACCTCTTTCTCTAGATATATTCAGGGGCTCGGATTCTTAGGGGTTGGAGACGGAGCCAAGCCGCCATACCACGTGACATTTTCCATATCAATTTCCAAGTTGATACTTCAGTAATTTATTGTTCTTGAACATGAAGAGAGAAAGATCAAACTAGATATATGGTGGTAAATGACAGACCTTATATAACCTCCCCGTCATCCCCATGGACCTGTTAGACCACGTGACATACAATGTCAGCCTAACGCCTCATCCCTTGCATATCCTTGCATATCCTTGCAGTATCGATAGGCTGTCGTGTAACCATCCTAGTAAGGTCCGTAACAACTACCATATAGATATCTAGTTTGATCTTTCTCTCTTCATGTTCAAGAACAATAAATTACTGAAGTATCAACTTGGAGATCTTTATTCATCATACTTCTATAATCCTAAGGTATATATACTGAGGGAGCCTTGCTTTCTTCTATTTCTTTAAGAACCTTTCTTCATAGAGTGGCACAGAGCCTTTATGATACAACAGCATTGTCGCTGGTTCCAGAGAAGCCAAGTCAAGCCAACCAGAAGCCCAAGCTAACGATACAGAGGTACAAAGGATCCCACGGAGTAACAGAGGCCTAGTAATAGATGTATCTAGTTATTCCTATGATTTCTAAGATAGACAGTAATAGAAGTCTAATAACCTAATTAAGATAAGTATTTTTCAGATGCCCATTCATCTTCTTCACCAAAGGAATCTAGAGCCTAATAAACTAGGGGCTGAAGTAAGTCACCTATCTAATTTAATCTAATTAGGCCCCTAGTTAACCCAGTTCAAATATCACTGGATTTAGTGTGAAGGTAGTAGGCAATCTAGCCTTAATTATTATAATATAACTTTAAAAGACATGATCTTAAGCATATAAGGTTCTACATCTACATATCTTCCTAAATTTAATATAAGTAGAGATAATTTCGTTTTTATGATTATATAAAGATATCATAACTAATTGTGAATTAATATAAGCTATATAGACTTATTTCATAACTTAAACTATGTCTTTTTAACATTTGAATATTTTTTAATTTTAATAAATCGAGCTATTTTTTAAATAACTATTTAGGCACCTTCTAAAGTCATTGATAAATTTATGCTAAAGATCTAGAACTAGTAATAAAAGTTATTATATCATTACTGATAACGTATTTCACCAGTGAGTCGCCACTTCTGCTCCAACTCCTGTCCATGGGCTAAATACTAAAGGCCTTATCAACCAAACAATCACATTTCTATATAAAAATTAATTACCAAGTGGTTTAGGATATCTAACTCCAATATATCTCTGAATATAATAATTAGAACACTGCAATGGTAAGCGCTTATACATATAACCTAACTAAAGAAAGTGTTGAACTATAGAGATAGTATCTTGAGCTTCCTGAACCTTATTCTTATACTGAAATTGCTCTAGGCCTTTTTAGAGATATAAGTCCTCTGCAATAGCTAGTTGTCTATTAGATTTCTTATATTTTGGCCTTCCCATTTATTATTAATGTGATGTTTGTGTATTTCTTTCTTTGTAAAAACAAACTTATTAAGAGTTAATTTATGATTTTTAATAATCTTATCTAATTGTGCTTCTAGCAAAGATAAAAAACTTTAAATATATTTTTTAAGTAATTTTTTTACCATAGATACTTGCTTCTCTAGCTATCTAACAATATAAGGTGATTTGAAAATACTAAATTAGTTAAGTGACTACCTAATAATATAAGAGTCTTTAATTAGATATCTAACTTGCTAAGCACCTTATCTAAATTAAATAAGACTAGATTAGTAGCTATAAAGCTACTCTAAATATTTTTACTTAAAAGCACTTTTATAAGTCTTTAGAAAGATATCTAAGAAATTAAGCTTATTAATATAATTAATATCTAAATATATTTTCTGTTGCACTAACTCACTGTACATACTTTTTAAAGATTAGAAATAGCCTACATCTAAAGACTAGAGATTATTGGAAGAATATATAAATATATAATAAGAATAATATTATTCTTATTATATATTTAATTAAATTAAGATATGAGATAGCTGCCATAGCTATTTATAATTAGAAGATAATATTTCACAATTATATAGCTAGTAATAGTAGAAATAAGAAGATTTTTAAATTAATAAAAGCTTATCTTATTAATAATAATTTATTTATTAGGACTAATTTTAATCTATTATTTAATAAGAATATTAGATCTTGATATTAACACTCTATATAAACCCTTTCTTTTAAAGATAATGCATGGATGAAGTGCTTAACTAGTAGAATTAATAAACTTAATTAAAATAACCTATTCCTAATTATCTGGCTGTATAAGATATACCTTTCTATAATAATTAATTTTAAATAAAATTAGTTTTATTAAAATTATAGATATCTTTTAATACAATCCTATACTATATTATAGTGATTTATATATGGTTAAATTATTTTTTGATAATTTTAAGGTAAAGACTTTATATTTAGCATGTTGATAATCATATCATTAAGAAAAGCAGGATTTCACTTTAAGATAATATTTAACAAAGTTAGTAATCCAGTTCACTTTAACTAATTAAATAGATGTAGTACTATGGCCAGCAAGAAGAATATTAGCCATTTTTTATATATTTAATAGCTTGAGAGGTGCTCTGTATTAATCTAATAATAGAATCCATTATATAAGCAATTCTTCTTTATTTTAAGATAATTTATGGTATTAATATATGTTTCATTACAATATTTCCTGCCATAAAGTTAATCATATAAAGTTAAATATGGTACATTATAGCCTATGCAGCTTTAGCAATTTAGGTAATTTGCTTGCTTTCTATAGTGGAGATTGCTAATAGAATTCTACCCTCTAGTTATATTAGACTTAGGAGGCCTTAATAGACTAGATTATATCCAAAGATATACGGGGAGTTACTCCTAAATCAATATATATAGTAGAAATAAGAAATCTTTTCCTTTAAATACCTCACCCGTACAGCAATCAGTTAGGAAGAATTAGGTTATCTAATTTATGAAATTCATTATACATGTGAAGACACAACTATTAAAGGGCTAAATATAAAAATCCAAAGATTATCAGATAGTCGTTTGACCACTTTAAAAATATAATATAGCAGGCGTAGTCAACAACGTATGATAAATGCTTAATGAAATCAGGATTTAAATTTCTCGGCAAACAAAACGTGCTCTGATTAAATCAATCCTGTTAGATACTGTATTGTCTATTAAATATGACTGAGACCGTCAATCAAGCAAATGCTTAGTGTTTAATTGACCCTATTGGACCTCACTACCAGCATTCAACTTCCAATTTTTTTTATTGAAATCTATTGATATCACTTGATAATTAACTACTATTATTATAATATTCAATATGTGAGGCTAGGAAGACACCAAAATTGAGAAGATAACTATAAACTTCCCATGGATCAATATTTATTTGGACTATTTGGACAATAAAGGCAAAGGAAACTTTTTTAACAATTAAGATAGTCAATGCTAGAAATATCAAAATCTAAATATTATGATGTAAAGAAATATTGTGAAAACTCTATTGGTATTATATTATTATAAAAATTTAAAATATAACCTCCTATAGCTAATTATTTTGTTTTAAAAACTTTTAAGACATATCAATTTATCTAATTATAACCTATATATTTTTTCTACTATTTAATATATAAATAGAAAACCCTTTCCTACTACATTATATTATCTTTAAAAGATATATTAAGGGATATTTAGTCAAAAGCTATTGGATGTAAATCAATAAAAATGGCAATTTAAAACTAAATATCTTTTATTCTTTATCTAGTCCAGAAAGTCTAAGAAGAGGATCTAAAAGAAGGATCTATTAAATTATGGAAAATTATATAGCTAACTATAATAAAGGGGTCCTTAGAAAAAGAAATGCTTGTAGATCTAAAGCTTAACAAAATAAGGACCTTCCTAAATTTAAAAAGCTATAGGAGCAGCTATAGTGGCACCTAATAAGTTTTTGGCCCCCTCTTTGACCACTTCCACCAAACTACCCCTCTATTTAATACTGCCTATCCTATTTTCTTTGCTACACCCGTTTTACTACTATCCTTATGCCCAACACCATACCATGCCTTAAAGAAAAAGAAAAGACTTAGATCCAACCTACTGTGCTTATATTTATGAGCTTTATACTATCTATTGATAGAGTGTTAAATAGATTTATAATATACACTTAAAGATTCCACTATTAACAATTAAATATATTGTTAAAATAGAGCACTAGCACCTTAATAATTATTTTTATCTTATTCTGATTAATCACATACATAAGCTTACTGAAGAGGATCAAGATTATTTATATAATATTATTTCTATGAACTTATATATAAAATATAAGATCTAATAGAGGTTAATAATAAAATTAAAAAAGAATTAATATATCATTTTTTAATAAAATAGGTTTTCACAAATAATATTAGCTTTCTTAACGAGCTTTATGTCGTATTTATGTTGCTAAATAACTTAAATAAATAAAAATATAAGTATTTTACATCTAAAGATTAGATTAGAGTTTATTAGTCGGATAAATGATTAATTAAATATAAAACTTAAGCGAGAGCTACTTAGACTTTTATTTAATTATTAAATTAATTAAAGTTTATAATATCTATAAAAAGCCTTATAGCAAAGATATAAGAAGGTTATTTTAGGCTATCTTTAAAGAGGATAAGAGAATTAATTTAATTTTTTTAAATAATAGTCTTAAAGCTCTTTCTGGGTGTATTAATTAATTTATCATTAAGATTTTATTTATAGTTTTCTTTCTGAATTTATCTGTTCAGAAGATATCTTTATATAAAATAATTTATTAACGTAATCCACCACCGAGCCGCTCACTTTCCCACCGAATCCACCGCCCATCAGAATTAATGCTTTTTCAACCACCAACACCATTAAATTACACTATCTAGAGGATCGAGCAGGTTGGAATTTAGTAGGACAATTCCTTATTGTATAACCAATGGTCCCACAGCCACTACAGCGTTGTGGAGCACGCTGGTGAGGCCTAGAGATAGATTCCTCAGCCTGTATTTCCTCTCTATTCAGCTAACGCCTCATCTTGCGTGTATCCTTGCCTTATCCATAGGCTGTCGTGTAACCGTCCTGGTGATGTCCGTAACAGCCTCCACTATAGTCTTGAAAACTAAGAGATACGATAGACATATATTATATTTCCTGAGCCTAAAGAATGAGCTTAATCTAAAATAAACAATAAACTTATCATTTATTAAATGTATTAATCTAATAGGATATTAAATGAGACTTGTATATTTATATTTAATTTTTTTTAGCCATCTAAAACTCCTATGCTTAAAATTTAGATAATAAGTATGAGATTCTTAGTAGCCTTATACTACTTATTAAATTATAAAATTAGATAAAGCTAAAATTTAAAATAATTCTTTCTTAAAGGATATATGTCTTTTCCAACAACAAGTTAATTTACAAAGATGGTAGAATCCTGTTATCTAAGTATTAAGATAAATGCCACAGTGCGACTTCTGGGAGTATCCAGAAGCTAGTTACCACACTAAGTGAAAGACCCTATAGGATATAGAGCCAGAAGCTCTACACTGCTCTCTCATATCAGGTAGGATAGACAGGCAGGCGCCTTATAATTAAATAATATAGGGTCTACTTTTATTAACATAATTGGAAATTGAGAGATTCTGGACACCAAGAGATACCCTTTTTCGCTACAGGCACCACAACTATTTCAATTAACTACCTCTTATCACCTACATTGTTATCAATGGAAGGTAAAATCCCCGAAGGATCCATGGATTATCTTAGCCTTTGCTACATTTAAAAAGGGTTAATATCTATCAAACCCGAGAGCTGAACCTGTATTTGATATTAATTTATACAGTTCCTCAAAAAGCTAAAAGGATCTCTGCCTATGCAGATATTATAGCAAATTGTAGAAAACTATCATTACCAAA
Source organism: Monascus purpureus (assembly GCA_025999795.1). Lineage (NCBI taxonomy): Eukaryota > Fungi > Ascomycota > Eurotiomycetes > Eurotiales > Aspergillaceae > Monascus > Monascus purpureus. Next base: position 414,014 of record AP025348.1, read on the forward strand.
GAATCCACTCCCTTCAGTATAGATCGTTGATTATATTATATATTAATATAGCCTACCCTACATCCAAGACTTGTATTGTAACCTTCTAATATTCAATAAGACTATTATTATTTATATAATTATCTTATCGTCTACTGCCTTCCCTAATAAGAAATAAGCGAAAATTCAAAAGTTTATTTAAGGTTAGTATTTAATAGAAATATAATATCCTAAATAAAAACGTTTATAGTACAGATGAGACTAATTTTAAATAGGCATTATATCAACTTAAATTTATTTATAATTTAAAAATAAAAGATATTGATTATATTAATTTTATTAAATAGGCTTTACCTCTATAATGAAATATTAATATTTTTTAATTTTATAAGATTACTGGACTAGCCTAAGAATGAGTAAATAATAATAAATTAAATCATAAAAAGAAGTAAACATTATCAAAATTTATTTATGATAAAGTTTTACTGGGTTATAAGGCTAGCAAAAAATTCAATAGATAAAGGATGAATTACTTTGATAGGAATTATCTTAAAGACAATGTAATTCTTGGGTAGTCTGGCCACTCCACTGATTTCAACCACGCTTGGAAACTTGAAGTTAAATAAGATCTAAAATATCTATACTGTAATTCTAGCTGGATAAAGATTAAATTTATGAGAATTCTCATGACTCTGGACATGTGGCCATTCGGTTATATCATGTGTTCCACGAAGGAGATACTTTCTGACTATTGTACTGATCTTCCTTTCTTCTCCGTGTTTGATACTCTCATCAAATAGCTGCCTAGATAGCTAAATAGCATCCTCTATTCTTTCTATATCTGAGCGTCGTGACAGGAAGCTTTAGAGAGTTAAGCCTTCTATTTGGACTAGTTATTAAACTAGTAATGATTTCTGCTAGACCTAGCTTTAGCTAAGATCTATTCATGCTGCTTTTTTTTAGAGTCCTGGCTTTTAGGTATATACGATAGGGGATTTAAAAATAAGATCTAGCTAATTAGCTCCATACTTAGCTGCTTCATGAGCTTTCCTATTCGCATATATCCCTTAATGTCCAGGAACCCAATAAATCTAAGTTATATAGATAAGCATCTAAAAAATCGAAAATAGATCTAATAATATCCTTTATTGCTGTCCTGCCTGGTATATATACAAGAGAACAGTGTGCAGCCTCTCTGGCTCAGTCCTTTGCTTAGGTCGCACCGTGGCATAAAAGGGTATATAGTAGGGGGTCACGAAGACAGAAAGTGGAGAAGTTCGGGTAGACAAAGGGAATAGATGGCTTAGGCTGTAGTTGATCAGGCTATATACAGGTAGATAGACAAGATATAGCCTGAAGAGCTACAACAAACAGAAGTTGGAGGTATCTTCCTTATGGGTCACATGTGGTCCTAACAGGCACAACAGGGCCTCCGGGCTGGCAGTGTGATTGATATCACCATGTTAAATACCACTAGGCTAAAAATAACCACAGATAGACTCTAATTCCCCTCCACAGTATCCATCACCAAGGCCTGTGACTGGATTAGATCAACAGGTCTAGGCTCAGATCTGGTCAAAGGCTTATATCATGGCATTTTCCTTTTGGCCAACATGTTTTGCTGGGATCATGTGACCATATAACAGCCGATTACCCATCAAGATGGCTGTGTGGGGTCACCAATACAACACCGCCATTATATATGGTTACTATCACCCACCATACTAGAGTAACAATAGTAATAGTTACCTACTACATGGTGTAGTCAGCCCACAAAGCCGCTTGATTATCATGATATCCATTGGCTGATCCCCTGTATATCGACACTAGCTAGTTAAGTTAGATGGTTGGTTCCCTGATGTATTATGACTCGAAGACACTTTACATGAAGTTGTCACCTGGAGCATACATATGACATTCGGGTAACTAGCATACAGGTCAAATAATCCTCTACCTCTGCACATACTTGAGAGGCAGTTTGCATCCCCAAGAATGTCTCTCAGAAAATGATCACAGTCAATGCATTGGATCAAACATGTCACTCCAACGGCGACAATCCCAAGGATACTCGTCAGATTCGGATGCCCTGGATTCAGGGCCCTCCTCTACAATCTCATCCACACAAATGCCTCAGCCCACCGAGGCCGCACCTAAGAGGCGGAGGAAGTTCATAGTTCAACCTATCGAAACGTATTCGCGAAGTTCGAAAGACAGCAGATTAGGTTCATACACGACGGATATCAAGGAACCGAGCAATGAGAGAACCATGATCCATCAAGAATGCGAAAGCACACTACCATATTTGCGAAGGGAATCTCTTGAAAGCAGTACGGCCACATTGGGCCTTCTGTCCGAACGGCCTGATTCAGTTTCTGATAATAGTCACATCAAAGCTTCGGACGAGACAAAACGACCAGGGCTTGGACGGAAGCAATTGAGGAGGTTCCGCCCAGAACTGGTAGAGACGTCGAAAGTAACTAGTCGACGCGCGAGGTCTGAACCAAGATCTCCCAGAGAAGATGGCTCGGCCCCATCTGACAGTCGCTCCCCAGCTGGGCCTAGGAAATTCGCTCCTCAGCTCATAGAGACAGCATCACGCTCATTTCGCAGACGACAGACGACGAATTTTTCGTATGATGGTCATTTGGGAGGGTCTCCTTTAGGACACTCAATTCAAACTCCCCACCGCGCAAACTCAATTGATTCCATGACTTCTCATGCCCATGCGGCTCCGGAATCCCGGTTCTCTTACTCGAGCCTTTTGCGACGTCAAGAAAGCCGAAGGCATTCTTTCAGGGTCCTGGATCTCCCTGCAATCCCTTCCAGTAGTAGCGAAGGATCCGGTGGTTCAAAAGCTCCATCGCCATCTACTTCAGCATCTGCGTCGTCCGATGAATGTACAAAACGCCAAAAGACCAGGAATTGGTATCGAGTCAGCTGCGACGAGAAGTTTTCAGGCTTCTTACTCTCCCTAGCAGCACAGTCTGCAGAGAAACAGTTGAAAGAACAGGCATTGGCAGCTTTTCCAAATGAGCAGGTGTATCAGTCAGTAGCGCATTTCGCCATCGACAGGGAAGATGAAGATTCCAGTGAAGAATATCTCCCCGGCCGTGGGGGTGGGGATAAGCCTCCTTCATCCCGACGTGGTTCTTCTGCGAATCTTCCATGGGAGCTTGAGTATATGCGCCGGCATAAAGAGGAGGCTGAGAGGAAGCAACAAGCCGTGATTGGAACTACGGCATCGCTCCATCCGTCCAAGGTCTCTGCCCGTGAGCCAATGCCTTCCGACTCCATAAGTCGATGGCGAAGAGAAAACGGCTTGACGCAAATGAAGTGTGCCGCAAGTCCGCCTATGCTGGGGGGTGACCTGGTTTTCCCTCAAAGTTTATCACCCGGTGACACCCTTCATGAAAATGATAACACCACTTTTCAGAGCCAACGAATGCAGGAGGGTGCCCACTGCAGATGGTTATGGTCCGCAGAAACCCACGCTGATAGTAACTGCAGTGGCCTCTGGATGGGGACATGCCGCAGGCTAGCAAAATGCGAGCAGCCACCGTCCCGGGAGGACGCATTCATGGCGACAGTAGATCGGAATGGTGATATTGAAAGAGACTCCAGGGTGGGCGTGAACCCTATGGATGGAGTTAAGTATGTGACCCATCCGGTTTCAGCTCACCTGTACGGAGAACCTCATCCGATGGATGGTGAAAGCGAGCTTGGTTCTCCAGATGACATCGATAGCGAGTTCCATGATGGATTTGTTACCCAGATATATAACTATCTCTCTCTTGGCTATCCCTGTGTTGCTCGCTATTACGACTACGAGCTCAGCAAGACCTCTGGTATTCCACTGGAAGACCTTAGGCGAGACGATGTCCGGACAGGTCCCAAGGGCTACATTACAGTGGCTGGGGGAGCCACGGGATGTGAAGACTTAGATAAAGGGGTTCCCTGTATGCGTTGGGTCGCTTTGCGCCTTTACATTCATGACTGGGCCAGAAGGCGACCAAAATCACCTGAGAACGGGAATATTGAATCCTGGGGTGTCTGTGAGCGAAAAGGAAGCTGGGCTTTTTGATTTTATTTGCGTGTTGTTTTATCTGACCTCTCAGGATGTTTCATAATGTTTATGTATAAAGTTTCTAGAGGGTGTTTAACTACAGTGACCTAGCAAAAATATTTGATCACCCCCAAAACACGCTAGTAATATTTTTTCCTGATAAGAAATACATGATGCTGATCACTAGTAACCAGTATACCATCCATCCGCAGCCAGGATTGCCTGTGCACGGTGAGGCATAGACAAGAATAGATTTTCCAACACTCTTTGATCAATAGCATGCCATGCCTCCTTAGCTGCCTCAATAAGAGCTTTGAGAGTCTCCTCTGTATCTAGTGCTCTTTCCAATTCAGTATATTTCTCATAGATTTTTGCTTTCATCAATGCCCAAAAATTCTCAATTGGATTAAGATCTGGAGAATATGGTGGCCATTCCATAACCTCAACGCCCATTTCAGCAAGCAAATCCCTGATAATATAAGCCCTGTGCACTGAGGCACCACCATGCATAAAGATATCACCATTGTGAAGAAACTCTGGAAGAAAAGTCTCATAAACACCATGAATAACCCAAGCTGTAACACCTCCATGGGCTGATTCAGGATCACCATCCAAAGGTAGAAGACCAGTCCTCCTATCAAAGCCAAAGGCTGCCCAAAACATCTAGATGTTTTACCCCTTTTCCACACCTAATAGCATGGATATCTCTTTAAATGATTTGTTGGGCTAGACTATTAAAAGTCCAAATAAGGTGGGCACCAATTCCTCTCTCAACTGAGCACTCATAAGACCATATAACTCTTTTAAAATCCTCAGATAAATAATTGGCATATGTTCTAGCCCAATTTAGCCTCTTTTCAGCATTTTCTGACTGGATTTCTAGTCTCTTACACTGCTTCCATTTGCGCATATGTAAGGTTCTAAATAGGTGGTGAACTGTATCAATGGAAGGATGGCTTTGAACAGCCTGAGAAAGTTCCCTCATTTTAATATGTTGTGGAATATGCATGTAACTCAGGGAAGAAGGGCAGAATGAAGCTGTATCGACTACACGTACGTAGCCTACTAAGGAACGGATGCCATTCTGTTCTATCTCTCTCTTGCTCTCTTGCTCTCTCTACATATAATCAGGGGCCCGGATTCTCAGGGGTTAGAGAGGGAGCCAAGCCGCCATACCACGTGACCTTTTCCATATCATAATATATGGATCTTCTTTAACAAGATTAAGAGGACATTGCTTTTTTCCCCAGGAGAAATAATCTTTAGCCTGCCAGATCTTAGAAGAGTAATATGATTATGTCTTTGAGATTCCTTTGAAATAGTATAGTAATAGTTGAATAAGGAATATCTGGATATCTTGAGTGAATTTTGCAGTAGCTCCAGCCAATATCCTTAATCTCATAAAGCCTAGCCGGCATATTAGGAGTTAATTCTTTTGAATGAGGCATATTGAATGAATGAGGTAGGGTGGAAGAGAAATGAATTCAATAGTTTTGTTGGACGTGTTATTTTGAACTAGGGATTGCGTCATGTATTCCTAATTAGGAAGCGCTATTACTAGTGTGTTTTGAGGGTGATCAAATATTTTTGCTAGGTCACTGTATGCTTATCTTTTGACAAATAATGTAATCAACCACCGAGCTGGCAGTTTTTCATGCGTTCTTGAGTAATTTGGAGCTTTTTGACCACCAATGCCATGAAATTTGCCTAAATATGCGAAATAATAACTATTTACTAGGGCAATTTCTTATAGTATTCCCAACTATTTCACAGCTACTGAAGAGCTTATTAATAGGATATAATGTATCTGGTAAGCAAGCGGCCACTGTAAACAAGCAGCCACCTCCACTCCAATCCCACCTCTAGGTGAGATTCTAGGGTCTATATCAACAAAACAATTGCTTTTCTATATAAAAACTAATTATTAGGTGGTTTAGGACATCTAACTTTAGTATGTCCCTGGACATGACAATTAGAACACTGTGGGGGTGCTTATACATATGGCCTAATTATAGAAAGTGCTGGATCTATATAAAGTGCATCTTGAGCTTCATAGACCTCATTCTTATGCTGAAATTGCTTTAGGTCTTCTTAAATAGCTGGCTTTTCTATAATAGCTAGCTGCTTATTAGATTACTTCTGTTTTTAGCCTTTCTATTTATTATTAATATAAATTTGTGTACTTCTTCCTATGTAATCATCAGCTTATTTAAAGCTAATTTATGACTTTTAATAAACTTGTCTAAGTATATTTCTAGCAAAACTAAAGAATTTTAAATATATTTTTTAAGTAATTTTCTTATTGTAGATGCCTACTTTTCTAGCTATCTAATAATATAAGATATTTTAAGTGCTAAATCAGTTGATTGACTGCCTGATAATATAAGGATCTTTAGCTAAATATCCAATTAACTGAGCACCTTATCTAGATTAAATAAAATTAGGCCAGCACTTATAAAGCTATTTTAAATAATTTCTGCTTAAAAAACACTTTTATAAACTTATGAAAAAGTCTTTAGGAAATTAAGTTTATTATATTAATGTAATTAATTCTTAAGTATATTTTCTGCTCCACTAAGCTCTTATATACCTTTTTTAAAGGTGAAAAGCAGCCTATATCCAGAGGTTAAAGCTTGTGGGAAGAATATACAGATATATAGATAAAAATATTATTATTTTTATTATATATTTAATTAAATTAAGATATAAGATGGCTGCTATAACTATTAAGAATTAGAAAATAATATTTCTTAATTATATAATTAGAAATAATAAAAATAAAGAGATTTTTAAGCTAATAAAAGCTTATCTTATTAGTAGTCTATTTATTAGGACTAACTTCAATCTTATTATTATATAAAAACTTAAAATCTTAATATTAACCCTCTATATAGATCTTCCTCTTAAAGATAATGTAGGGGGAAGTGCCTAATTAGTAAAATTAATATATTTAATTAAAATAATTTATTTATAATTATCTAGCTATATAAAAGAGGCTTTCTTATAATAATTAATTTTAATAATTACTTATGCAGTAGCTATTAGACTTAAAATAAAATTAATTTTATTAAAATTATAGATATCCTCCTGTGTGATCTTATACTATATTATAATAATTTATACATGATTAAATCACTTTTTAATAATTTTAAGATCTTCATATTTAGCATATCAATAATCATATTATCTTGAGAAGTGTGTTTTTAACTGATCTTGTCAATTAATAAAGTTGTATATCTATTTCTCTTTAATAGATTAAATTAGTATAATATTATATTAAGTAAATAAAATATTAGTTTATTTTTTATATATATAAAGATTAAAAAAGCACTCTATGTCAATCCAGTGAGAGAATTCATTATATAAGTGATTCTTCTTTATTTTAAGTCATCTTATAATTGTTAGCATATTTTTGTGGTTAAAAAATATAGTTATTTAGTTATTTTTAAAATATTATATACAGAATACTATAAATATATGCTGCTTCTGCAATATTGCAGATTTCTTACTTTTTAAAAATAGATATAGTAAGTAAGACCTTTTCCTTTCTGCTCTATTAAATATTTTGAAATTTGATATACTTTTGGAGGCATGGTTGGTGGTTGAAATGAGTGAGGTTTTTGACCACGGTCAAAACGCAGAGAGGTGGCTGCTCGCTTACCGGATACATTATAAGTAGCGTAATCAGTAAGCAAGCTGCGCACCCCATGCGTTTTGGTCATGCCCATAAACTTGAGGCATTTCAACCACCCACCATGCCTCCAAAAGCTCCTAGAATTCCAAAAAAAAATTTTAGGTGAGCAGAAGGGAAAATCTTGTTGGCCATTCATTCCTATTATTAACAAAGAAAAGGTCTTATTTGTACAGCAAGCAGCACATTATTATAATATACTTGAATTAATTTTATATATGTAACTGTATAGAGCTACTTATTAAGTTAAGCTATATATAGATAATTATGGCCTGATTTTAAATAAAAAGGAATCCTTTGTGTATTAGATCCTTTCTTTAAATTAATATAAAATAGCCCCTTAACTATCTTATGTTTGAGAAAGAGCTAATATCTTATTGTTAAATTGAGGTTTAAGTATCATTTTAATTATCAATGAGAACTGGATATACGGTTTTATTTAAATAATGTGATAAGCTCAAAATATGATATTCTTAATGATATAATTATCAGCAAGCTAAATATGATGACCTTAAAATTATTATTATAAAGCATAGAGGCATAGTTATAAGAAAATATTTATAATTTTAATAGAATTAATTTTACGCTAAGCCTAGTAGCTATTGCTAAAATAATTATATTAAAATTAAATAATTAATAAGCTTTTTCTTGTAATTAAACGATTAAGAATAGACTACAATAAATATATTAATTTTACTGGATAGGTGCTTCCACCTTAGTAAATATATCTTTAAGAGGAAGGTCTATATAGAAAGATAGGATTAGGATAAAACTTTAATATATATTTAAAGTATTAAAATCCAGTAATAATAATAATAAATAAACAAATAATAAAATAAGCATCTATTAACTTTAAAAATCATGATTTTAATAAGGCTTGCATAATTAAATATATTGCCTCTACTTATTCTAAATAATTATAAAAGTTATCTAAATATTAAATTCAATAATATATATCATTAAAATAATATTATGCCAATCTGCATGTCTTTATATTTATTGTAGTCTTTGAATGTTTGCTATTTCTCTCTATTGAAATGGACATATAGGAAGTTAATTAAAAATAAAATATATTTCAGTTTTAATCATTTAATTAAGTTTAATTTTTAGAGGTATATTCTTATACCTATCTATATAAATATATTCACATTAAAAATTATTTGCAATAGCTTTACGGTAATTAATTTGACTTTATTTAATTTAAAACACCTTTTGCAGCTTAATATATAATTTGAAATATTTACACTATTAAGCAGCTAATCAATAATCTAATATTAAAATACCTTATAACCTTTATTAATATAAAAGTACATATCTAAGGTTATAAAGGGCTTTTTTAAAATTATATATAAAAACTTTTTTAGCTCTTGCTAAGACACAATTAAAGAAAATAAGATATAAAGCATATAAAATTTTAAGATAATATTAAAATAAAACTATTCTTTTTAAGAAAAAACTCTATAATTTATATACTGCACACAAGAAACAGCTTTAAAAAAATAAATAATCTAAGTAATAGATAGCTACTACAGAAGATCTATCTATTAAAAAAAAAATAATAGCTTCTATAACAATGAGAATAAGATTTGAAAAGCTCAAAATGCATAATTTACTGAACTAGCATCAGCTGTAATTAAATAATATATATAAGCACCACCACAGTGCAGTAATTATTATATTATTAAGCATAAAAGTTGCAATGTCCTAATAATCATAATAACTAGTTTTTTATACCATATATACTTCTGGGATGTAAAAATATATACTTCTAGACCACGGTCAGATGGTGCGCAGCTCGCTTACCGATCACATTAAATAGTTAGATTCCGTATATTGATTACTAATCCATTATAAGGCCGCGAACGCAGCAGCCTTAGGCCACATAAGATCACGTGCATTTGGCACTTAGGGAGCTGAACTCCGCAATGTTACGGAACATGCATGAGGAGGCACTCCAACGGAGAACGACAGCCTATGAATGAACGACTAGTGTCACAGGGCAAATCACGTGAAGAGACGGCTGTGTGGCTCACGTGACGTAACATAGCAACATAGCAGAAGTGATATGTTGATATGCCCAACAGAGCAGCATAGCGGGAGTGATATGCTGGTATGCTCAGATAGCAGAGCAGGAGGATTACAGTGATATGTTGGGGGAAGCTATATGAGGACGCTTATTGCCATGTATCTAGTCATTCCTTACCTCACGCTCAATCTACTATAAGTTACTTGGATACACCCTTCGCTACTATACTCAATTCGTACTATTCACCTATAAGGGATATTAAATAAAAATAATAAGACTATTGGAAAAAAATTTTTATATCAAGATTATTCTAATAAACTATATATCTTTTAATTTAGCTGGTGAGTATTCTGTGGGGTCTAAAAAAGCAGAGGAAATTAAGCCTTTAATCAATAACAATGTTGGCATATAGAGTTGAAAGGTAGGCTCAGAAAGAATATATTATTAATTAAATAGCCTAAGCCTTTATAAAGCCATTATAAATATTTACTAAAGTAAATACTTTAGTGTGTATGTTTAGATATAGAGATAAGAGTCTTTTATTGCAGTGGAGGTTCAAAAGTATTTCAAATTGAAAAACGTGCTAAAAATGCCAAAAATAACTGCCATCCTATCCAGTACTGAATCGCGCTATCTAGACCTCGCCCACCTAGTATTTGGTATACCAACCATCTACAGGTAGAATGGCCTACATGAGGCATAATATCTGATGGATTCTGCAGAACCCTCTCATCTATAGCATGCTAAGCCTCCTTTACTGCCTTTATCAAATAATCTAGAGTCTCTTAATTATTAGATGCACACTTAAGCTTAGGATAGCACTCATAAATAATCTTTTTTATAAATATCTATATATTCTTAATAGGATTAAGATCAGGTGAGTAAAAAGGCTAAATCATGACTTCTATACCTATCTTATTAAATAAATATCTAATAATATATACAGTATGCACAGAAATATTATTATATATAAAAATATTATTTATCTTAACTAGTTCTGGATGTTATATTTTATATATATAAGATATAATTTATATAGTTACACCTTTATAAGCTATCCTAAGATATTTTTTAAAGAAATAAGATTTATATATTGATTAAATCTAAAACTGTCACGGAACTCAACTAGACGATGAATAGGATGCTATTCAGCTATCTAGGCAGCTATCGACGAGAACTTCAAGCATGGAGAGGAAGGAAAAAAGGAAGAGATCTACGTGAAGCTGGACGACGTACTCCTATCCACGCGCCACGCTAATCCAAGTAAGGAAGCTCACGTGCTCGTCCTGGTCTACATGGCAAGGGCCCTGACAAAAACTAGCCTAAAATATCTACTTCACATCTTTTCTATAATGTATAATATGAACATTATATTTAATTAATTAATAATATAGGCTATTAAATATATAAAGGCTTTATATACCTTTATCTCACTTTATTAAGTATTTATTAGTTTATTTAATATATTTTAATTATTTAGAGTAAAATAAGCATACTATTAAATTTAAATAAGATATTTTGTAGTATTTTCTTTTATGATTTTCAATTAATTTCTTTATTTCTATTTCTTTGTATAAAGATTGTGAAAAGATATTATATAATAGATTTTAAAGATGAGGAATCTATTGCAGCTTATAATATATATATTATTATATATAAATTTTTAATAATAAGCGTATAAAAGTGTTCTTTTTATTCTGGAGATAGAACTTGAGGTCTTCCACTGCATGATTTAGAAATATAATTATTATAAATATATTATTTAAGAACTATGTATTGTACAGTTGTATAAGGGATCTGTAGATATTTTAAATGAATCTAGTAATAGTTCCATCCAATAGAATGAAGCTCACAAATGTGAACTCACATAATAGGAGTTAATTCCTTATTTTTGGCCATTGAAACGTATAGGAATGAATTATCACTATTTTGAAGCTGGGAACGCGTTTTAGTATTTTGCCTGGCAGTTTATATTAAATAGGAAGGCAGTCATTTTTGGCGTTTTTAGCACGTTTTTTAATTTGAAATACTTTTGAACCCCAACTGTAATATAATTATTATTGGTATCTATATACTTTAACAAGCTTCTTGTATATTGTAAATGGGGCGTACGTGCGTTGTTCCCTGCGACAGGAACCGGGTTGTAATTGAGGGTTCTCAGGGATGGATATACCAAGCTGATGCCGCTATACCACACGGCACTGAACCATCTAGGAATGAAATGATATAATAAAAGAAGAAACACAATGATGATGAAAACGATGCTAGTGAAGCAAACTAGAAACCAAAAGCATGCTCAATTTCTTGTAATTATCTGGGAGTAAACCCTCCTAAGTATTCTCCGGCCGCGGGCTCCACCATACATTAGCCGCGGCCCTACGGCGTTCTAAGATAGGAAATATGAGAGATATGGGATTCCGCAGTGCCCGGCATAATATACTAAATAGCCTGAAAATATTTATATTAAGTGATTAAAGAAGTTATAAAGCATAGATGTTACGCCCTAGGATCCTTCGTACCTCTGTATCGTTAGCTTGGGCTTCTGGTTGGCTTATCTGATTCGACTGGAACCGGCAACAACGCTGTCGTATTGTATTGTCAAGGCCTTGTGTCACTATGTTGACAATACTTCCGAAGGGTTCTTGAGAGGTAGAAGAAAGCAAGGCTCCCTTGGTATGTATACCTTAGGATTATAGAAGTACTGACAAATACAGATCTCCAAGTTGATACTCCAGTAACTTGATGATATTGAACGTGAAGAGAGAAAGATCAAACTAGATACATGATGGCAAATGACTGACCTTATATGCTTATCCTGTCATCTCCATGGACCTACTTGGACACGTGACCTACATTGTCAGCCTAACGCCTCACTTCGTGCGTATCCTTGTCATATCCATAGGCTGCCGTGTAACCATCCTGGTAAGGTCCGTAACAATTTTATATAAAAAATTTAGGCTAAATTGGAAATCCTTATACATCTACATCTAATAATTGCTTCCTAGGTGATTCTTCTTCATATTTGGTTGGTTTATAACCATTGGCGTGTGTCTTTTTATGAATTAATACCATGTAGCTGATCTTGAAGTGTACTTCTAGGGACCCCAAGTATCTCAGCAGCTTTTAATTGAGAGCTGATCTTTCCAGTTTTATAGGCAGATATAACCATTTGAAGGTGATTTTCTTGAGAAAGCGGCATTTTATATGGTAGAGAAGAAGAAAAGGTATTGAATGATGAATGTTGATACACGTGAAAAAACTGCCAGCTCAGTGGTTGATTATGTTATTTCCTTTATGGAACATATGACATAACCGAACAAGTCACATGATCCGGGTTGATGGGGACCAGGTTGTGACAACTGATCTTCCATCCCCTTGCTTGATATTCTTGTCAATGGCTATCTAGATAGATGGAAGCATCTTCTATTTTTTCTAGATTGAGAATTGTGATATATGGGGCCCGATTCATGTAAAATAATTCGAGCTAGGGCTAAAATATGTTGGGGAATCGGCCAAAAGGGAAATGCTATGATATTTCTTCCGCCTGCACAGCATCTATGCATTGTCAACAAAATACATTACCACAGCCCAGGGGTGAAAAGGTCTGATGCAGGGACCTATCTTCACACAATTAATCCATGCAGCAAGAAGGGATAATCTCAAAATTAGGTGGTCATGGGATGGGATACAATATGTGGGCAGGTGTCCAGATACTCCTGTCATATAGACATATATATGAAAGGCCTCATCATGCTACCATGTAACTTAGCCCATAACAGGCAATAAAGTGCAACAGCAAGCAGCAAGCTAGAGTCACACAATCTGCTGCTCAAATCCCTTCCACAAGCTATGAATTGAATGCACAGGCCCATTAGGAGCATACATATAACAACCAGCAAAATGTAAGGTTCATCGCCCCATAAAACTAGAAGCCTCGAGCACCTGAGTTACCATGAGTAGCAATATACCCGGAACTATAACCGAGCTGAGACGCCATTGGTATACTGTCAGTAAATGGATCCAATACCGAAGAAATAGAACCCTGGACCGTGCCGATAGTCCCGTCACCACAAGACTGCAAGGAACCACTATCCATATTAGACCGCCCAGGTACGCCTTGCTGATTACTCACCCAGCCGCTGTGGCTATGCATCTGGGCATAACAATCCGTTTGCGGTCTCTCCAGTGATATATGGCCGCCAAAAAGGGATTCGCGCCTGGATGCAAGAGATGAAAATATTTTTGGAGAACGGGCCATCAGTTCAAGTCTAGGGGAGCCTCTTCGCGAGTTGGGAGGCGTCAGGCGCAGTCCTCCGCGGCGGACTTGACAGGTTGGGCAAATTTTGACGAAACGGGATATCAGCTCTTTGGGGACCCTTTGCGATGATCAGCAGTTAATGGGCTGTCAAGAAAAATACAACAAATGAATACCAAGGTTTCCATGTTATGACACTCCATTGGAGCAACCGGACCATTTGCCTACCATGAGTAAATCCGTCTAACTTGAGCGGATGTCTTGTCCCGACCACCATGTTGACACTGCTGGTGTGCCTTCGTGAGGATTTTAAAAAGCTTCTCCCGAATCGCCACTGGCTTTCCCTCATGGCAAACCATTTTCCTACACTAGAGAAGTCAGTACTCGGGAGTCATAAGATGGAAGAGTTGGATACAGACGTCTGGAGTCCCAATCCCAACCGTCTGAAGCTTAAACATCTTCTTAACCCAAAACCTAATTGCTTACTTTTAGCATGCTACTTTTGAGGTTCTGTTGAAACACCACCAGCTGCAAGTACATAGCTGCTCTATGGGAATAACGGGAAGGCAGAGATCCTTACCGGAACTGAGCAGACTCTATGGCAGTATCTTTAGGATCTATCAAAACCATCTTTATGTTTCGCGCTCTCCTGGCATGAATCAAAGCTTTGTCTTGTTTCTTCACAGACAGGTCATCGACATAACTGGAAGGATTAGCAATGTCTTCTAGCACGCATAGCCGTGTGAGTACCTCTTCATCAACTGGTCAAACTCTCGTACATCTGGGAACCCATCCAATGGAGGAATCACTGGCTCAGAGAGCATTGTGCTCTCGTTCCGAGACTCTTGGCTTTCGATATCAGTTTCGCCGAGGGCATCACGAAGAGGCAGGTACCGGGGTGACTGCAAATAACGAGGTTGGGAAATGTACTGCGGAGGCTGGTGTGGTAAACTCGTCTGGACTGATATTGACTGATTTGAATGCCCTGACGGATACTGAGATAAATGCGCGCTGGGTGTCAAATTCGACTGCTGGCTGTACGGTGGACTGAACTGTGAAATGTATGAATTGAACGAATGCTGGGAGAAATTATATGAATTAGGACTGTTTGCCATGAATTCATTACCATCTTCATGCTCAGGTAAAGCGGCCTGTTGGTTCATGAGATAGTTGTCATGCCCTCCAGTGTTGCATCTCCCAAGGCTATTCATCATGGAATTAGTAAATGCTCTCCAAGCCAGCGCGCATAACAGCCCAAGGAAAACTTGTGTCTGGTCAAAAAAGGGGTAGCTCTTAATATCCCCTATTCCTTTCCCCGACTTTCTCAAACAGACTGCACTGCAAAGGATATGATTTGATATAATCCACTGTAAATAGAGCCCGGAAAGTACATTAAAGAGGCGGATATTATGTAGACAAGAAGAACTGATACTCTGTGTTATGAATGAGGAGCTAATATCAAGCTCGCCCAAGCAAGAAAAGAGAAAAGAAAAACAACCAAAATGGAACTCACAAGAGAAGGCTGGATAGAGTAATGGCTCAGAAAGTGAAAGATATGTATTATTAATAGCAGCCAGTTATTCAGGGAAGTATTGAAAGAGAGACATGGGTTAGCCGAAAAGAACAACAAGACTCGAGCTACTAGTGACCTCTTCCGGGCATTCGTATGACACGAAGGAGCAAAAGGTAGATCGGCAAACCCATATCCATGAAAGACGCAGGGTAATCAGCCAGTGAGTTAACTGCAAGCAGGAGACCATGAACGGCCGAACCGTCTCAGAAATAAATAAAAGGATAGATGGAAGGGAGCGAAGTATGCAAGATAGATTCAAGGTCAAATACCGTTGAGGCAGCTTGCATTTAGTGAAAACGAATGGTGGAGAGCGGCATGGATTCCACAAAATGACCAGGGTTAGATAGGATCACTTCTTCCTCCGGCTTGTTATACCAACCCTGGAGACTGAGGTAGCAGCAAGAGCACCTATGCCAAATGGGGTAAATAGCATCGGGTTCTCTGGGGCAAAAGAACCGACAAAAATAGGCTAGTATACGTATGATATGTATGGGGTAGTTCATAGATTAGGACAAACCACGGAGTCGCGGAACGACCTGCCAAGCCCTATAATTGACATGGACGGAGGAAAATCCAGAGGAGCGGTTCCAGGAAGAGCCCCCGGTTTCTGTTTCAGCCATAATGCTTGCCATGTAGGACTCCTCAGACTCAGACTTGCAGCACCTTGAGTTGCAATCATGACTTCTGATCCTGGTCAACTGGTGTCTCTCATGGCTATAGCTCCGCAAAGGCTGGGAACACGAGCCCTAACAGCATGCATAGCACATAGCATGCAAGCACGCATGCACTTTGGAGACAAGGTAGAGGCATGTCTACCATTCCTAGGAGACAGCGCCTAACTCATGCATGCGTATTGCACCCCTCGGGTAGTGGGGGAAGCATGGATAATGCCGGTTATGAGATCCGTGTTGTGTGAAAAAGTAATGTGAGTAGCATTAAGCAACTGGGATTCCTATGCCGTGACTGATACTGGGTATGCGTCTTCCAGTTAAGTTTCTTGTGGTGTTGAAGATCAGGGATGCGCTGCCGGCTGACCAATACAGTTGCGAAGAGTGCCTGGGTACTGTTAGCAGGCAAGTACTTGCAATAGGGAGTAATCAATATCCACCCAAGCAGGTAAATAATATACAGATCTCTGCAGGTTCTGCAAATAACAGGGGGGCAAGTGACATGCTTCTGTGATTTATGCAACAAAAGCATTTAGTCCCACGGCAGTGTCGCTTGTATCTCTTGTAGGCTATCCTTGCTCCACATTGTGTGAATAATCACCTGTCCTCTCGTGGTAACCTTATTGATTATTCTTTCAAGAAATGACACATTGGCCTCTGGAATATTGAATCCTGCCTTTCTGCCGAGATGCATTGTGAAAGCATTGCCAACGGTAGTGGCTTTGGAATCTTGAATGTAGCTGCATAATGCAGGAACATGTGCATACTACCACAAAAATAAATAGATGAAATGGAATATTAGAAAGGACATCCAAACCCAATGTAGTATTATATGATACATGATGGACACCTAGGTGCTCTGTACAAAAGCCAGTGTTTCTATAATAAACACGCCAAGGACTTAAGCGTTGTAAATTTTATATCCTTTGTATCCATGGATAAACACCCAGTACCAACTCTCAAGATATCATCATCCATCCCATGTATTTTTAATTTTTCATTCACCCCCATGCTGGCCACATGTTGCTGTGAAGTATATGCCTACAGTATACAGATGCATTTAAGAGCCAGGCCGCATAGCTCAGCAAGACAAGCAAGTGCTGCCAACTGTGGTGGGACTCAATTAACTGTTGTTGATTGACCACATAGTTCTGCTCTGAGAGGACTCCGCATCAAAACAAGTCCTTATCATTCTTGCATGTAACCTAGATCCTCGGGACCATACATATAATGGACATATCCACTTATTTCCGCTTTTTCCGGAGCAATCAGTATACCTCTGCATGAATAAAAAGGCATTGTGCCCAACGTCTCATGTGTAGTCATGGGTAATCGCTGCAAGGAGTATTTTTTACCCAGAAAAAGGCACCAGTTGGGGCTTGGGCATCATTATGCATGTGGAGGTTCCAATGATTTCCTACTCGTTAACCCTGCTTCTCCCGCGAGATATTCACAGAGCACATGATCAGGACACCAGGCCCTACTCAAACTGAGAGTGGTATCAATGTAGGTTGTGTTACCTGGTCAACCCCAGACTCCCATATGTCAAGTAAGCAGAGCAGAAATACCCAGACCTGCAATGCTGCATAGTACTTCTGAGTTGCGGAACTGCAGGATGGTATATGTTTGGCTGGGCTGGAATTGCTGCATATGCGCGATATTCATGGTTTAAGGCCGTGGATACAGTATTAGCAGGGGCCATGGCCACTTGGAAGGGATTCGGCCATGACAGGGGTTTGCTTGTTATTGCGCATTCAGTATGGCTGGTGTCATAAGTGCTCTGAAGTGTTGCCGTGTTTCAGAAGAGAATTTGCACCTCTCCATACTTCATTGTTAGGAGGGCAAACAACGGAACATGTCCTATTATCACCCTTGTAGGCATGCAAATCTGCTCTGCTACTATTTAGGTAGCTTCCAAGCTTAGGGCAATCCTATGCATGTGTGAGCCGGTGTGTTATGGATCGGACTGCAAGTAGCCCAATCCAGGCATAAAATGAGCTGGAGAATATTTTCTCTGACCAAGTACTTCTTTCCTTGTCTTCTCAGGACCTAATGAATCATCCATAGAGCAGATAAGTATCGTATCTCTATTATCTATTTAAGACCAAGTGAGATATGATATGCACTACAGGCTACTATGACAATATCTACGATCCTACATAAACCCATACATGGTCAGAGGGAAGAAGTAAAAAAAGAGGAATACGATAAATTGTACAATTAACCCTAACTCTATCAACAACCACAGCTCAGTATGTGCAATAAGAGCCAGGCAGATGTGTAGATTCTATATAACATGACAATAGTACATGGATAAAAACTGATACAAAGTGAGACAAAGAGGACGAATATAAAGAAAGCCATTAATGGAGGAATCAAACACAACTGAAACCCTACCCACATGGAAGTCATAACATCAGCTAAATCATCAAGACCCCGAAGGTGCCTCTGCATCATATGCTCATACGAAATCGTAACAGGCTTGTGGCTGCCACTTCGAGATTCTCTGCACCATTAAGCTGTGCGACCAGGCAGCGCTAGAACACAGCAACATGCGAGTAGGAGCATGAAAGGGACTCGAGCCTCCCAACACATTAAATGCGTCATTCAACATAAATCTTTTCCATGTCTCGCACGGTACTCTTCCTGGGAATCCCCAATGCCACAGGTGATTCCACACCAAGGCATTTCTGCAAACTGAATGTGCCTATTCCCATGGCTGAGCCCCAATGGGGGCATTGAGCCTCACTAAGTCACGAATAGCCCATCTCCAGCCATCACCAAATCCTGAACGATCAGAACTGACCCACTTGTGGACCTTACGCCTCCATTTTTCTTCCTCTGCCCTCTGGCGTTTGACGAATTCAGGACCGACATCAAATTCTTCCGTGATGGGCCACTCATCGGACGAATCATCACCACTTCGATCGTCGCCACTGGCAGGGTGGCTGCATTCATTCAATACATCAGCAACCGGGCCTCCAGTGTAACCGGGCCTCAAATTCTTCTCTTCTAGGTCATCAAGACCAGCAAAGACATCATCTTCGTCCTGAACAACTGCTAGACCATTATCGCCGGGCTGCAGTGGCGCCAGCTTGAGCCAACACATGCGCTGGGGATCGAACACCATTTCACCAACCACTTGTACATTCTGCATTGTACCTACATTGGTTATGAGGGCAGGCGCGGCCTTAGGGGACCTGGGAATGGAGAAATCAAACTCTGAAATCGACGATTCATTGCCCTCCCACTGATACGTAATCGGATTATATCGCATGCCTTTTACGTCTAAATAAAGACGGTATAAAGAGAGACATCAGTTTTGTAAGACTTCAGCAAGGAACAGAGATTCAACTCACCTTTAGCCTCATGGACTCCAGACCCCAAAGGCTTGATTAAATGAGGTCTATTCCCGGAAAGGGTTGTGGCCTTCCCTCTCTTTGTCCTTGCCGATGCCGAATTTATAGATTGCCGCGAGGAATACTGAGCCTTCCAATTTGAGCTGAGAGGAGCGAGTGGGTTCGCTTCTCGATTTTTCGAACCTATATTCATCGAGGCAATGCGTTGTTCTCTAGCATTTCTGGAGGCATTTGTATCACGCGCGAATCTCGGAGTATAGTCCAGAGAACTAGATGTGGTAGACGGCATGATTGGTTGAGTAGACGCTTCCATTGGAGCCGATACATGTTGGCCTCGACTCAGCCTGCTTCGGAAAGACCTAGGAACCCCGCGCCCACTAGGGGTTTTGACAAACCTGCGCTCGGCCGATGAAGACGTGGGTAAGTCGTCAAAGGACTCCAATTCAGTACCGTCACCAAAGTTTCGGCGGCGCGTAGGTTTGGTAAGTGAACGTTTCGCGGCCCTGACCAAAGTTTCAGGACTTGTCTCATTTGTTTTATTACCCAGATTTCCCCCTCGGCTGATCCGCGATGGTCGGGGCAAGGCGCCCTGCGGACTTGGATTATCAATAGAACTGTCCGAGTTAGTACGGCGCGAATGTTGATATGGCTTCACATTAACATGGTGTAATTTATTTGCTGAGGCCCCAGCAGGAATGAATGGTGTCAGTTGTCTACGACCCAGCCTTGCATCGTTTGCTGAGCGATCGACTGGAGTTCGAGGTCGAGTGGAGGAAACTGAGCGACTTGCTCCGCTTTGGCGAGACAGTGGACGCTGTAAGGGAGTCGATGTGATTTTATTTTCATCGCGGATGCTTGGCACTGATCGTCTTGGAGTTAGAGGTTCTGTGCTCAAGGGAGCAGACTCTCCAGTTAAGGCATCCACCATGGTTCGCGTTCCAATGAATCGTCGATTTTGTTGTGCTGAGCTAGTCGCCGATGAAGCAGATAAGGCTGAGAGACCAGAAATGGATGACTGTGCAGAGTGCCCTCCAAACCGGGACAGTGGCCTCTGGAACCTGGAAATAGGAGCGCCACTCTCGGATACCGTTTCAAGTTGAGTAGACCGAGTGCGGTCGTGGCTTGACAGACGCGGTATTCGTGTCTTTGGAGAGACAGCTGCGTTCGTGAACGTTACTGTAGTTCCCGAACGACGCGTAGGGCTGTTAGGATGCTCTGTTTTGCATTTAACATTAGGGTTCACAGCCAGTTGCTCAGGACCGTAGATATCAACATCACCGATTTCGAGACCAGTGAAGAAGTCATCTTTTTCGCTCGGCTCCTGGCGAGCCGGGAGGTCCTCCGAAACATGAGCCGATTTAGCGTCTTGCCTCTTCTTCAAAGAAGCCTGCAAATCCAATGGTTCTTCAGGAATGATGAGACCATCTAAACAGTCCTCTTCGCTTTCTCCAGCTATGCAACTCGAAACACTTGGGCCAAGCACCGAGACTGAAGAGCTAGGATTTGAGCGGCGATCTTTCGCGGTGCCACCAAACCTAGCCCCAGTACTATCCTCGGAAAACTCAAAATCAAAGTCGTCCGTGACTGGAGTTGAAGTCTCCCGAGTACCTTTGTGCGATCCAAGCCGGAGAGGAATGTCACCTGCCGGCAGATCAAAGTCATCGTCGAAACATTCAATATCGTCTCTTGCCACCTGGGCAAGGCAATTAGATGAGGGGGCTTCTTTCTGCAGAAGTCTATAATTAGCAATTTTGATTGTTGGCACGTCTTGGGAGCTATATTCTTCGTCTCGGAACTTGTCAAGAGTGGCTAAACTAGAGTTCAAGTGGACCGAAGGGTTGCTCTCCCAGAAAGGTGAGGCGGAAGTTTTCACCGGACTTGTGCCTGTGGAATAGATATGGCGAAGGGAATCTGGAAATGTCTTTTCTTGAGGGATTTTCAACTGTAGAGCCTGCTCAGGACCAGGAAATAGCACATCCTCAGACCAGTCGTCAACAAAATCCGCCCTTTTTTTGCGACCAAGCCGTTTTATGGTGCCTCCCGTAAGTGCAGACTTAGGTACGTTTTCAGGTATAGGTATGCCCGCATTTCTGGCCGATAATATGGCATCTTCAGCTGCAAATTCGTCAGTTTCGTGCAGTAAAACCTGCCAGTCATCATCATCCCCCGGGATCGAGTCGAGATCGGAGCGAGTAGAGCGACGGGAAGAAATCGAGTCGCGGTGCCCCGACCTCCGAATAGAAGAATTTGTTACAGATGTTACTGTGGAGGCAGTGCAAAACTGGACGTCATCTGTGCACTGGAGGTCACCATCATCATCCCAACATTCGATTGTCTCTTCGACGCGCCGTAGTTGGACAGTCAACGCCTCCATGTTATGAGAAGCCCGTCAAGGGAGGTGACGGGAAAACAATGAGCTCATATGATAATTCGCAGCAAGCTTCTATTGATACGGTGATTGATACAGCTTCGTCTCCTTGCCCCCTTTCTAGATAGAGGGCGCAGAGGTATCCGACGCTGATATCGATTCGGATGAGCGGTTGACTGTCATCCCGCGTCGCTTAGTTGACTTAAGTGTTAAAAAGGCCAAGGCTAATTGCACCCTAATGACTGATGTAGAGGCAGGCGTATTTG
Source organism: Monascus purpureus (assembly GCA_025999795.1). Taxonomy (NCBI): domain Eukaryota; kingdom Fungi; phylum Ascomycota; class Eurotiomycetes; order Eurotiales; family Aspergillaceae; genus Monascus; species Monascus purpureus. The sequence continues at coordinate 436,262 of AP025348.1, forward strand.
GTAGGTTGACGCAGGGTATGCTTTTCGTACGCAGGAAATGTGATATGCCCGCTAGGTGAGCTCCAGTACGCCAGGCGTACGTCCTGACGTATGTCAGAGCAGAGCAATAATGGCGATCAGCGTGTTATCGGTGAAGATCAGGAAGGGCAGGAAGGGCAGGAAAGCAGAGATCTAGAAATAAGGATACTGCGCTTGCTACAGCAGCAACGTTCGAAAGATGTTCGAGAAACTGGAGGCGGTAAGGAGGAGAGAAAAGAATATGGTGGTTAGTTAGTTAGACTGGCTCCAATCTCCTCCCGGGGCTGGGGAAGAGACACCGATACCTGTTTGGTTTAAGTTGGTTAGGGCAAGGAGATGAAGACTGTCGAAATTGCCAAGGCTCAACAACCAGGACACCGTGCCGTTTGGAAGCAGACGGCGTGTACCACTATCTACTGTATCTACCCATAGTTGAAGTGTTGTCGTTCTATTTCCTTGTTAGGTCTTAGATCATACCAACCTGGTGATCTCAACTAGTAGCAGAAGGATCTCCTATTGCCCATCGACATCCATCTGGCAATTCTGTTTGTTTAACCGGCAGGGCCTCTTTATAGCCGGTAATAATGTAATAATAATGTCGTCGAAGATTGCTGGGTTGTAACTGGTGCCTAAACAAAACAAAAAAAGAACCAAATAATTACCAATGACAACAGTAATATAAGAGTGCTACCTAATAACAAAGACAACTTTCACAACAACCTGCAGATATATGAGAGCTTGGTGTCACTTCTTTCCCCTCTCAAATACATGTGTAGTGTTTGTCAGGCATGTCATCTTCCAAGCCTACGACATTTCCCCCCCGCATTTTGCAAATCCCCAGGTCTGATGAACCGAACGCATATGTGCTCGTTCATGTCACCCGCTCCGGCACCGCGACATTGGACCTGCAGCTCGTTGCCACTGAAGGGGAGGACCCTTATGTAGGCTCAGGTGCGCTATATTTTGGACCTGCAATAACGACCCATCTCATATGTTAATTACCATGCAGTCGAGCAATCCCGTTTGAATAGCCTTCGCGCAAAAAGTTACCAAGGTAGTGATGACGATTGGGCTCAAATTCTGTCATATGTTCTCGGGCAGTCATCGCCATTTGTTAACAAACCCGATTTTATCTGTGGACTTGAAGTTTCTGCCACTGTTTCCGACGAGGATGAAGACAGAAAGATAGCCATTACCATACGAAAGAGGATTGAGACCATAACAGTATGTGTTTTCTTTTTCGTAACTGCTTTGACCATTCTTTCTAATTCACTACAGCAAAGACTTGGTTCTATTACTTTGAATCAGGATGATGAACAGACTATTCAGCTTTTTGACTGGTCGAGTGCCGCTGTTGCTAGGGCAGACACACTTGAACAGCAGATTTCCTCGCTTAACAGTCGCTGTCGTGCTGCTGAGGCTACTATACATGAACTCAATACACAGATCGAAGAACTTATATATGCGAAAGTCCAACATGAAAACCAGCTGATAGCAAACTTCGTCCAATTACTGAACGAAAAGAAGTTGAAGATTCGCAACCAGCAACGTCTACTAGCTTCTGCTACCGTGGATCCGACTAAAGGTATATCTAATTATAGTCTGTTGAGTGCTGCACTATCATATGCTGATTTCTGACTTGCTGCCGCGCCAATATAGTTACCGAAATTCAAACCACGGACTCAGGTAGAATATGTGTACCTGCAAGGAAGAGTCGGTCCGCGAAACATGGTACACTGGAATTGAGCGGCAACGATTTGGACGATAGTGATGGGTTTGAAAAGATGGAGACTGACGAAGCTGAGGGGGTGGATGTCCCGGAAAAAGATCGAGAGACGGACGATAGGCAGCGATCGACACCGCAGCCTCTAGAGGAAGAAGATAATACGACAAATGAGGACTATGATCCATCAATAATCGAGAAGAGAGAAGACAAGGGACCGCATGAGTCAGCTTCGAAGGTATCAGTCGACCGACTAATTCAAAAAATGCCGCCAACCGCCCCACCACGCCGAGAGCTGCCTTTCGCTCGCAAGACGAGGCAAGCCGAAGCCAGCAAGACCGAAAGAGATGCCGAAGAAACTGCTGGTGAGACTGATGATGATGAACTATAATTTTGAATCCTGCCAAGGTTAAGTGTCAAGAGGCACTTAGTATCATGTGTTTTGTGGACTAGCCGTGCCATTGCTACCCAATCTCCCTGTCCAGATACGGAGTACAATATAGTGAATTCTAAAATTACGCAGCCTCCTGAGGCTTCTCCAGGACCCAGTTACACACGCACATGCTTCATCTAATATGTTAGGAGCCATCTTATTCGGCTTCTAACCCAGTAGAAGTCCAGGATAGTGTAAACATGACAACGAAGCGCAGTCAAGTGATCTTTTGTACTGTTAAACAGAGTTTGCCTCGAGTTTATGTACAAATCCACTGGGGACCTAGGGCATACAGGAACGTGGTCGAAAGAGGCTCGAAGATTGACCAGGGGAATGGAAATTAGAGAAGAAAAAAGATGACGGGTACCAATGATTGAAGTTTAAGTGGTACAATGATAACGCCTAGACAAATTAACAAACAAAAAAGTAACCACCTCAGGAGATTCAGCCATACAAGACCTGAGGCGACATTTCACCCGGCGCCATGAAGTTTGTCTCCGGATTCCCTGTGGCCTTAGCTGCCGAGCAGCGGGCCATAGTAGGAGAACTATATTCAGTCAGACAAACATTTTGGAGAATAAAAAGAGATGAAGTAGACATCTGGGTACATACCTTCTGGAAATCGGATCGGTGAAGTAGAAGTCCTCGATAACTTTTTTGAAGGGAGTACCAACTGGCTGTGTGTCCTTATTTTGATCCACTAGTTGAACTTTGCTCAATGAGCTCACGGAGCTCGGCTCGACAACATCATATCGGCGCATTACGGGGCTGATCTCCTCCATACGGTCTCGGAGCGCTTCAATATCGTCGTAAGGTAGAGTCACTTCCAGAAATTCGCTGGTTGCACGGATAATCTTCCAGTCGTCACGAGCCGCACCAGGCAACGAGGTAGCTGCACGTGTCACTTGTACACGTCCCTCAGTATTGATGTAAGTGCCAGTTTTCTCAGTATACGCCGCACCAGGAAGAATGACATCTGCGAGTTGAGCACCGCGATCGCCGTGATGGCCTTGGTAAACCACAAACGCATCCTTGGGGATATCGCTCTGGCTGATCTCATCTGCACCCAGCAGCCAAACCATTTTGGGAGTTGTCTGAGCCACTTCTGGCGATGGCGTGGTAAATCCAACTTCGTAAGCGGCTACACGAGATGCTGCGCGCTGGAGAACATTATATCCTTGCCACTCGGGAGTCTTGAAGTTGGCCGCATGTTTCTCAATGAAGTTGCCAACAGTCTCAAATATCGCCTTAGCATCAGGATGCTCGGTCGCAGCACTACCGACAATGATCATGGGTCGTTTAGCAGAGGCTAGCTTTTCTCCGAAGTTTCCAGACAGAGCAGTCTTCAGGGCCGCAATATCAGAGCCGAGGTGTTCCACTTCAAATGTACTTTCAAATTTCTCACCTACAAGGGCAATCTCGAGGTCCGAGCGTAGGTACTGCTTCCGAATTCGGGCGTTAAGGACAGCGGCTTCATGACGAGGATTTGTGGCAACCAAAAGAATAGCATCCGCCTCCTCTATTCCATAAATCTTGGAGTTAAAAAGGTAGTTTGTGCGCACATCAACGCCATGGGCAATTGGCGCGCTGCCTCCTGGCTGGTCAAGTGCAAGGTTGTCAGATCCAAGCTTGTTTGCTAGATCCTTCATAGCCACAAGAGATTCAGCGTCCACGAGATGTCCAGCAATGGCCTTAAACTCGTTTTCCTTCAATTGAAGTTTCGCATGGGCCGCCGAAATCTCGGTTAGGGCTTGTTCCCAGGTTGCTGGGACAAACTTCCCATCCCTGCGGATTAATGGGGTTGTGAGCCTCTGAGTCTTCAGCCCATCGCACGCAAAGCGGGACTTGTCATTTATCCATTCCTCGTTAATGTCATCGTTAAGCCTTGGAAGTATCCGCATAACTTCCAAACCCCTACTATCTATTCTGATATTGGAGCCCAGAGCATCAAGAACGTCGACAGACTCAGTATGCTTGAGCTCCCATGGACGTGCCCGAAAAGCGTATGGTTTTGAAGTCAGGGCACCAACTGGACACAGATCAATAATGTTTCCGGAGAGCTCTGAGTCCAAGTTCTTCTCCAGATAAGTTCCGATCTGCATATCGTTCCCTCTGCCGGTGCTCCCAAGTTCTGGCGCTCCAGCAACATCGTTCATGAATCGGACACAGCGGGTGCAATGAATACATCTGTTCATGGAAGTTTTGACCAACGGTCCGATATTCTTATCCTCAACAGCCCGCTTGCCACCAACTTCATGAAACCTTCCTCGGTCAGCGCCATAGCGCATAGACTGATCTTGAAGATCACACTCTCCACCTTGGTCGCAAATCGGGCAGTCAAGGGGATGATTAGCGAGGAGAAACTCCATCACGCCCTCCCTCGCTTTATGTACCAACGGCGAATCCGTTTTGACTACCATTCCCGGTTGTACCGGCCAAGCACATGATGCCACAGGTTTAGGCGCACGCACGACCTCGACAAGACACATACGGCCTGAATACATATTAACTGCACAATTCCAGAAAGATAGACATGTCGCATTGCAACTTACAATTGCCGGCAATTGCTAGTTTTCTGCGGATTCTGTTAGTAGGATAAGGCCACGGGACCATTTGTAGATGACGTACTCATGGTAGCAATATCTGATATAAAACGTTAGCAGTGAAAAATTCCTCTCTGACCTGGCACAGATCATACCTGGGAATTGTTACGCCTGCTTTCTCGCACGCTTGGATCAAAGCCGAGCCGGCTGGTAATCACATAAGCAGATGACCCCGTGTAATTCTTAGACGACGATTACCTTCAACTGAAACCTTTTTGCCATCTGTAAAGTACTGCAATCAGTATGGAAAGCAATTGGTTCTAGTTACGTATGTATTGACGCACCAATCGTGAGTTCAACCTCCGTAGTGCGAGGGATTGTCGTGGTGAAAGCCCTGCGACAATGCAGCGTCGGGACCCGACAAGACCGGGCGGCCGCACGAATCACCTGCGGCCGCATAATTCTAAAAGAGAATGAGAGGGAAAGAGTTGATTAAAAGAAAAGAAAGCAATCTAGTTGAGGGAGGGGAGCGGAGCGGAGGAGGACAATGCAGGCTGCTGAAGCAGGTGTTCTTCGGACAGTGAAGGCACGTCGTCCAGCTTGGATGGGGGACATTACTTCACAAATTGCCGTCTGCAGATTGGCCAGCTTCCTTTTTTGGGAAAAACACTTTTTCCGCTCCACGCATACATTTTCCCTTTTCCTGCCTCTTTCTTATTCCTTTTCTTTTTCTTTTTTCTTTTCTTTTTTCTTTTTTCCCTTTACAACGTACTCATTCAAAGGGCGTGATTATTGTAGGTGACAGGGAAGTCTTCCTATCCCTTTCTCCTCTGCTACACGGTCCGAGAGCAGACCTCTTTACTGCACCGAGCTGGAGCTGCCTAGAGTGCTGTCCCTGGTGACAAGTTGCTTGATGATGGCTACGTTCTTTACTGACGGTGGCTACATTTTCCTATTTTCATTCATCCTTGAGCTGCGGCCACTGTGAGTTGCTCTCGTAGTATTCGATATCCTAAACAGGCCATACAGAGCTATTCCAACTAAATGAATGGTACTGTTTTCAACTAGTTCCTTAGAAAAATTACATTGATTCTCATGAGATGAAGGTTCACCTACCTTCTCCAGGAATTTAGTCTCCGTATGTTTTCTTGCAAGCGCTGAGGGCATACCAGTAGCCACCAGCCAACAGCATATTCAACGTCATGAAGAAGGATTGAAAATATTCGTTTAGTATATGATCCTATCTCTCCCTGATGCTGTACACAATGAGTCTAGATAATCAATGCAGCCAATCGTTTGGATTAGCTCCGTCATTATTGGGTGCTGGTAACTAGTTTGGAATGTCGGGGCTTTGGACTACAGCATTGCTGACACGGATCGTTGGGGCACCTTGTCAATTTCATGATCGCAGCATTCCCGCAGTGCGCCTGGGTCATAGTATATTATTGAGGGAAAAAGGTGTGTTCAATAAGGTGGACAATTATGTGTTTCTTGATATGATTGAAATAGTCAAGACATGCAGTGACTAAGCGACTCGTCGAGAAGTGATTCATTCTAAAACGCCGCGATTCTGCAATATTATACAATGATTGAACATTACGGCGATGAGCGCGAATCGCTCTGATGCCAGGTGGACTCCTGCTTAGTACCAGGTGGCAACCATGCGCGAGATACACTGTTCCCCCTCGGTCGGACCCGTCCAAGTCCGTCGTCTTCCTTCTTCTGATTATTTGCCAGGGAGTTGGAGCCATCGGATTCATGCTCCTCGATGATTTTCACTGGAGGGAAGGCGTAGCCATTTGAATCCCATGGCCGGTTTGGCGTTCTGTTATTCATAGGAAGAACTGATTCTCCCGATCGGAAATGGTCTGCATTCGCTCTTCGATCAGCCAAATCATCGTGGCTATTGCGATCATAGAGGTAGAGACCAATAAAAGTAAGAGCGATTCCGAGTGCTTGGATAGAAGTCGTCGGACTCCCAAACCATACGATTGCGACGGCGATGACAAATACACGTTTAACCAGCGAAGCCACCGAGTAAGAAACAGGTGATATCATAGATAACAGAATGAATGCCAGAATGTTTTGGGCGAAATGGGATAATCCGTTGAATACAAACTCCGAGAGAAGAGCACTGTGATCCAATGCCCCTGTCTTGCCTGACAGAGACACAGTACCATCGCGCAGGAAATCTGAAATTAGACTCCGACCTTCACAGACAAACCAGATTGGTAATGTCAGGATGAAGGCCAACCCTGAACAATAGCAGAGAAGGTTGAGTTTGTCCAATTTTCGTCGACCAGGAGTAGGCCCTTCTGTCTCAGCGCGTGATGCTTCGTTAAAGAGCCTCTTCGAGAAAATGTTTTGTGATACAAAGACCAAGGTAGCACAAAATGCGCACAGTATTCCAAAGAAATCGGTAGAAAATCCGGTTGAACAAGCCAGCATAACACCCAAAGTCAGGGGAATCAAAGAAAGGTATGTTGCCCTCGCGTATCGTATGCGGAAAAAGATTCGGTACGCCAAGACCGTGAAAAGAGGCGAAAGGCCTTTGATCGTGTGGACTAGAGACACTGGGATCTGCGACGTAGCCATGGAGCTCAATATATGACCAGCTAACTGGAATATTGCCAGTGGCAAGGCAGTTAAGAGAACATCCCGGGATGGATACAATATGCCATTCTTAAGAGCTGGGACGTTTCTTCTTAAGGAAGGCAATACCGTTGAAAGATAGGATAGGACCAGACACCACAGTGATACGAACGCAAACTGTACTATTGTGAGTGTGACTGGGCGCGGAAGGGCGTTTAGGATAGATTTCGACGATGTGTTGGTGAGCGCAGAGGTCGTATACCAAACGACACAAAGGGCCTACAGGCTGGTCAGCTATATTACCTAGAAGCATCTGAGAGATTCCAAAAATCGCTTGATCTTACTATCAGCCGATATGAGAGAGGCGCTCTGAGGGCTTGTGCCAACTCATGTGCATTAGCACTCACGCTTGCATTCCGCCGCCTGATCGTACTAAATGCGTCGCTGACGCTTTTCCTCGATCTGGTTTTTGGATTTCTAATTGATCCATTTGCATGTTCCCAGGATGAAGCACCGGCATTTCTCCCTTCCCAGTGGCCGTTTGGTGGGAATTTAACAGAATTCAAAGATGCACCACCTAGTTCTGAGGCTGCATGGTACGGCTCACCATTGAATGACGGGAACTTGTCGGCCGGGCCGGTCATCGATTGCGAGCTAGATGCCTTTGCTGTTACCTGCCACTCTGATTGTCGTATGGAGGATCGTCGCCCAGTGCCTGTCACCGTGGTTGTAGTCATGCTCTGGCCTAGATCTCTGGCGTGGTGCTTGGCCGTTATTAGTTTCTCTCCCAAAAAAAGGAAAAAGACAAGACCGAGGAGACATACGACCGTGGCCCAGTCAAGAGTGAAAGGTCGGAAGATGTAGCTGCGCTACCTCCGAGTCCAAGAGGCTTGCTCTTGTCGATAGTAGAAACGAAGGTGGTACGTATGCGACCTCCCCGATGACGAATCCTCCCTGGCGAATGATCGTCAAGAATGGAAGACACGCACAACAGGATGTTACGAGTTTGAAACCCCCAGGTATTTAGGTGGTATTAATACTCCCTAGCCACCTTGAAAAGGAAAAGAGGAAATGTGAGGATTTTTGCAACCCTGCTCTACACGTCTATTGAGTATCTTTTCTGCTTGCGATGGACTTTTAATTTAACACGTGTTTGGCGGCACCCAGGTCTTGTACGCTGTAAACAACTTCTGCCTGGTAGTAATCTTTCTTGCTCAAGGGCCAAGAGCAGAGCATATTGCCAAACTTCAGCCTAATGGTTAAATAACAATACATACTGTTATTAAGTTAAAGGCCAATTGAGCCTTACACCAACTATTTCATACAGAAGAAGCTTTCCTTGCCTTACCTCCACTGCAACTTACATTCAAACATGTGCGTTAATGAATCAGGTACCCTGCATTTAAAGACAACCTTATGAATATCTGTGTGATATAAATACCAGCTTGACATATATTCAGGTGTGTACTTTTTGTCTCTTTGACTCATATCTTCTACTGTTTGCTCCAGTCTCTGCTGGTACCATGTTTGCAAAGAAGACTTGTTACTGCAGCATACGGCTGGTAGTTTATCAAGCAGTCCTGAGCCATAGTGGTCACTTGATAAATGTGAGGGCCTGCGGTCTAGAGGTGCGCAGGTCAGGCTGGGAAGGTATCGAGTAGTGTGGATACGGGTCGAGATAACTAGATGCGCCTACGAGTGCGCGCGTAAAGTACGAGCTTGTCTTCGGTCAAGGATGAGAAAACTGTTGGAGGATATGCTTGTCCATTGGGAATGCTAGCTAGGGGAGAGAACTATCTAACGTGGGCGAGATAGCAGAACCCAGTAAGAGGCCAACAAAAACCATATATGGGCACGTGATCTATGAACTAGCATTAATGGAGGTGTATCGTTGGTTGGTAACTAGCTAGATAGGCCTACGTGGTGAAAAGGGTCAGCGAGGGCGGACCTATGCGGCAGAATCCCACGTGATCCAACAAGCATTCATGTGAGTAGAGCACTGACAAAATGTCATATTTTTCGCCTAGTGAGAGGTCAGGTCCTTTTCGCCTGGCAGAAATAGCCTCCATTCTAGTTACACTCTCAGTTAGTAGATATCAGTATGTGGATAGTTTACTGGAGTGTCTATCTGAACACGCTACTGCAATCTCAACCAATCAGCATGTTAGCTCAGGGGAAGAGCGCCGGGCTCATAACCCGGAGGTCCCTGGATCGAAACCAGGACATGCTAGTATCATCATGGGCTTATGATAATTTTTTGCGTTCAAGTTTTTATATATAAAACCGTCTATTCCTAAATAGTGTATTCAATGATGCATATGGAGAGTGATGGGATGTCTAACGCAACTGAGCTATTGTTATGTTTGCAGAGAAAAACATATTGTAAAGGGGGGCGTACGTGCGTTGTTCCCTGCGACAGGAACCGGGTTGTGATCGAGGGATCTCAGGAATGGACACACTGAACAATCTAGCAAAACGATATAACGATAAACGAAAACACAACGACGAAGGAGCCTCGCTCCGCTCTATACGACAATAACGATACTAGTGAAGCAACTTAGAAACCAAAAGAATGCTCTATTTCTCGTAACTATCTGAGAGGGAACCCTCCATTAAGTACTCCGGCCGTGGGATCCACCATACATTAGTATGTCGGAGTCCGCGGTTCTACGGTGTTCCAAGATAGGAAATATGGGAGATCGGGGGTTTCGCAGTGCCCCCGGCACAATATGGGCATTCTTTGGGTTGTCCCTAGTTTGCATAAGGCCTGACTGGCTGTGGTCATCTTTTGAAGACGTTGATGGAGAATCTCACGACCGTGTGGCCCACGTCGTTGCCTTCTGTCTTGAAAAGCAGCTTAGTAGCCTAATGGCTATATAGATCCTACAAGGGAGGAGCTAGAATCCAACGTTTTCAGGGCACCTCAATACAAGGCCCTGGATGTCTCATCTTATAGCGTTTACTAAAAACTTACGTTGAAGGCCATTAGACTGCTTATCGTAAGGGCCCGGATGGCAGTGATGGCGTGAAGAGCTAATCAATATACGGAGAACGCTAAGTGCGATAGTAGAGAGGAAAACGTAAGGACCTTATAGCTTAGGAACTAAATCGCTGACTTCGCTATGGTGTTGTGTGGCCTGGGGCTGCCGTCCTTGCTGTACCATATAATGATATGGTAGGAAGAAAAAAAAGAAAGGTGCATATATATATATATATAGATAGCATGTCCTGGTTTCGATCCAGGGACCTCCGGGTTATGAGCCCGGCGCTCTTCCCCTGAGCTAACATGCTTCAGATGGTTAAGTCCTTCGCTTGAAGCTATTTAGAGAAGATTGAAGAAAGTTAATGCTCTGCTAGATTAATTATCGGAGCATACATCAAACATCTACCCAGGAAGGGTTTGTTTGCTACCCCAGAGTTTGAAGCAACTGAGAGCTACTCCATTACCACAAACCTAAGCAGAACCAAATACCCCTATCTCAATATAGACCGCCATTGTCCCCTTGGTAGACTACACACCGTGATACAAAGTGGCAGCAAAGCACTCTCCCAATTAGGTATGCTATGCCATTTCTAGTAATTTGCCATTGTCAAAGGAGGTGTATGTGCATTGCTCCTTGTGAAATGAACTGGGTTGTGGTCAAGAGATCTTGGGAATGAATACTCTGAAACAATGCCGCGCCACAACATGGCGCGAAACGAATTAGTAAAGAAAGCAAACAATATAACGAAGGGAAGAATACAACGAGAATGGAGCCGAACTCCGTACTATACGACGAAGATGATGCGATAACGTACTAGTGAAGCAACTTGAAAACGAAAAGTATGCCCATTCTTCCAAACTACCTAGGGAGGAGGCTTCTCCTTAAGGACCCTCCTTAGTATGGCGGAGGCCGTGGCCCGACAATATTGCAAGATAAGAAATTGAAGGAAAAGAGGGTCCTACCCATAGGCTTGCAGTGCCCCGGCACACCATCACTGAGGAGTATGAACTCTGGAGCAAAAGTGCCCGTACCACCCACCTACTCAGCCTCTCACCAGTGTTCCTGTATAGGTGTGTCTGGGTTCAATGCTATCCCGAGTTCAATGATAGTAATCTGTATTTCGCCTTAGAAAAATAAGAGCATAACCTCCATGATCTAGTGGTGTTTTTGGTGTATTATCTATTGTATGTTGAATGAGTTTTATGGAGAACACAAAAAATATAAATTATCATTGAATCCAGAAATATAATTGAACCTGGACACCAGTAGGTAAGGCGGCGGCGTGGGCACGAGTACTCCATACGTAAATACATATCACGTGGGATGGGTCAAGCTTATCTTCGAGTTGGATACCTGGGGTCGGCCTTTTCGCATTGGCTTCGAAGGATCTCGTTAAACCCCTCCGTCCCTTGTACGGTAGATGCTATTCTGGTTGCTTCTGTATCAACTAAATAGATGGCCTCTACCAGACCATTGACGGTGTTCCTGGCAGCTTCTGCTAGGTTTCTAACAGCTGTATGCAACCTGAAAACAATAATCTTTACCTGCAATGGCCACAACCAAACTCCTGTTTACCAAATTGAACCCTTCTCTTTTTCGACTAGCTGGCAGGTACTTGGACCTTTCCAGTCGGGAACGCGAGGTCAGTGATTTTTTTTCCCATCTGAGAATCCCCTGGCATGTCTGATTGCCGAAGCTGGGTTGACTTGGGCATTCCGAAACAGAATCTGTCTGGGGTGCAGACCCATTAGAGCACCGGGGCGGGTTTCGTAGCTTGATCTATGATCCAGAAGAGACTTTTTCAAGCTCTCTTTCCACTAATGCATCAGTTGGATGGAAACTCGTGACTGCGGATATCTCAAGCTCTTCCAGAGGACAAGCGAAGGTTACCCTTCAATTGAGTTTTCCAGAAATTGATTGGGGTTTTCTGCAGTCTGTATATGGGTGGCCTGCTTTACAGTACCAGGCCTGGGCGCGTGGTTTTCTGGAAGTGAATGGGAAAACCAGCCAGACGATCGCCCTCTATACCAGCGGTCTGCTGGAGTTCTGGGTGGACAATAGGCAGTACTTCGGAGGAGATTACTATCGCTACCGCAGGGCACCAATTATCCTGAGATTGTCGCCTGGTCATCATGCCATTGACCTACGCTTGATTCGTGATGTCAGGGCACTGGGCGCGGTCGGAGATCCTATTATTGATGTGGCCATCGAAGCAGAGGCGCGTAATGACCGTCTCCATGTCGATGAAAGTAGTCTTCTGATATCGGAGACAATTAGAGGGAAGCTCGGGGGCACTGTGGCCTCGATTAATGTCCAAAATAACGAGGTTGAATGGACTGAAATAGTTTCCATCAGCTCGCCTGATGTGTGTGCTCAGCATGGTCTATCATCTATCAAGAAATTAACTGTTCATTTAGGCCCCGCAGCATGGTTTATTCCTGGAAAAGCCGTTGCACTTATCATCGTACCAGGCTCGGCCTCTTATATTCAATGTTATACTTGGCCAGCTGTCAGAATCTAGGTTCTCAGTTGAAATTTTGTACAGAGTCATGGATAAAGATCGAAAACTGCTCAAGACGAGACCCTTCGACATATATATAACAGAAAAGCACTGGCCAGACACGCAGAAAATTACATTTCTTCACCCAGCAAAAGTGGTATCCTACGCCATACTGCGGCCTCCCCCGCTGGACTGCACCATGTTGAACGGGCAGAGTTCGCTTCCTATCATTATTTGCCTGCATGGGGCTGGCATTGAGGCAGATAGCGCACAAGTACGGAGTATGTTGGATGCCGCACATGGGACTTGCGCCTGGGTGTTGTTTCCTAGTGGTGTTACTCCTTGGAGTGGAGATGACTGGCGTGAGTTCCTAGAAAAGACCATTTTCATATCTGTTTCTTCCCTCGTCTTTTCAGTAGAGGGGTTACCTATACTATATCGACCAGAGCTATTGCTATCTCCTTTACATTTCCACCTTATACTAAATGGAAGCATTCACTCACCGGCTAGTAGACATTTGGGGGACTGCCGACGTCAAAGCTGCCATAGCGGCAATTTCCAACTGGATAGAAAATATCGGCTGGCATGGCCCGGGGGTCTTGTTGAGAGACTGGATTGTCATCGGACATTCAAATGGTGGTATGTTATGGGTACCTAAATGCGATTATAACAATTAACGGTGCTGAAACGTTGAAGGCCAGGGAACATGGTTTTTTTCCACTCACTTCCCAGATAATGTCGTCGCCGCCGCACCAGTCTCTGGATATTCCTCCATTGAAAGTACGTGGATCTATTAACTCTATTTTAAAAAGGAAAATCAGAACAAAGATAAAGAGAAAACCATGTGTGAAAATACTGACTTTATAGATTATGTGCCCTATAACATGTGGCAGAATTGCGAGCCATTGCTTTCATCTATGCTCCAGAAGGCAAGAATTAGTTTCAAGCATGAGTTACTGCTAGGCAATATCGTCGGTATTCGGCTTCTTCAACAGCACGGATCCAGCGACGACAATGTCCCGGTGTATAATTCCCGTCTAATGCGTGAGTTGCTGGAACAGACCGGATGGCTGTCTGAATATCACGAATTACCTGAAGGTGGCCATTGGTCTGCAGATGTTATGACGACTCCTTGGCTCTTAGATTTCTACAACAAGAGCGCTGTTAACCCTAATCATCCAGATATGCCTTTGGAGTTCACAGTCACGATCCCATCTTCAGGATACATGGAGTCCAAATGTGGCATATTCGTCGACCAATTGCGGTCGCCTGACATTAACGGTCAGATCAAAGTCACTAGGAATCTAGAGCAAGGGATCTGGCGTTTGCAGACACAAAACATATATCGGTTTCACCTTTCAACCGGCACTTCTCGGATTGGACTGCCAGCTGCTTTAATGTTGGATGACATGCAGGAAGCATTCGATGTTGACGCAAGTACATGCGAAACAACATGGTACCTAAAGGATACTTCTGGAACTTGGTCGGTTTCAGACGATATTAGTTGGCGGAACATTAGCCAGAGATATGGTCGTCAACTTGGAGCGATGGATGCGATCATGAGCACGGAGGGGACTTTCTTAATCGATATGTGTTCCATTGGCATTGAACACGTAGCCCTCCAGATCAGTCGCAACCTCTTTCAGTATTTCGGGGCCGATTCCCAACTAAGTAGAGAATGCGATCCTGCTAGACGCACATTCTCCCTCAGTGGACGATCCGTTTCTGTGCTCGGTAATGTCATCACTCTCGCTATAGGCGATGATCTACCTCCTCCGAAGTATACTGGATTCCCTATTCGCAGTGACAGAGGTAGATTGGTCTTTTCTCGACAGCCTTTCTCCAACTCCTTCGTCTTTGCAGCCGAGACGATCTTGTCACCAAATGGAAAAATGTGCAGGCACAAGTACAAGAACGAAGCTAGTTTGGGTGCGCTGTTTCTTCGACCTCTACAGGATGAACGGTTAGAGCTGGTGGTCTGGGGCGCAGATGCAGCTGGCCTTGAACAAGCAGCTCGTCTTGTGCCTACCCTTACTGGTGTTGGGCAGCCTGACTTTTTGGTTATGAGCAAAAGCTGCCGCTGGAGAGGCCCTGCTGGACTGTATGCTGCTGGCTATTTTGACAAATCATGGCAGATCTCAACTGGCTCGTATTTTCATGGGGATGCTGAATGCTAGACATCACACGTTTGTTGCGGGTGTCCCAGGTAGGTACATCTGCTCGCTGCTACAAGAAACAAGGGTGCTAGATGGTGAGGTGATGTGGGGTGCTGCTCTCATATTACTGTGGATACCATCTACTGCTATTCAGTAGAAGAGTAGCCAAGTTATGTTCTCAGATCTCTCTGCTAGCATGCTTCTTCTGCAAGTTAAATGATGTAGGTACCCAAACAAGCGTGTCAGATATGACACTGAGAGTCATAACTGAATTCAATACCTATATCAGACTTTCATTGTGCAGTCTAATATCAATATCTCTCATATTTCAGGTCGTCCCCCACCCAGCCTTCCCCTTCTGTGAATTTCACAGTGGGCAAGCAGGCCCCATGTCTTGTTCCCTTGCCGTCTAGTTTTTCCTCAAGCTCATCTGTTCCTTCACTTTTCACGTCTCGCATGTCGTGACTTCCCGATCTCGCTCTTTTCGATTTCTATTCCCTGTTCAAGTGTCTTCCAATCTCTGGTTTCATATTCTCCTTTACATATTGCCATCTATCTCATTTTCTCTTTCCTTGCAAAACAGCCTTAAGGTATCTCTCCACTGCCATCTTGTGAGCATTTACGTTATTGCCAGCTCGTCACTCATGCCAAAACATTTGGGTTTTGAAGTGTCGTGCCCAGTTGCTTGAACCTCAGCAGAAATCTGTAAGGTTCCTCTCATTATCTTGCCCATTGGTGAAATTCTGGCCTAGAAAACTACTGTTATCTGAGTGGTCAAGATGTCTTTTCCATCAACTGGGTCTCCAACAAAGGCTCGCAAGCACTCGGAACGCGAGTCCCTTTCTAACGACAGCGATTTCAATGCGCATAGCATGCCTTTTGGACGGGATATATCTGTAAGTTAACTTCTAGATACTCCTCACCTCCCAATTGATGGAGACTCTGAGTGAGTGAACTTTGAACAAAAGCCACTTATATCTAACTTCCTATATGTACGCTTGGGACAGAAACACCAGACTCATTCTAGCAATGCCCCCCAGCCTTTAGTCTCTTCTAAACTTGGAAATTTCCAACCATCAGTTATTGAAGACAACGATTTCCCGTCATACAAGGTCAGATTTCTCAGTCCCTAAGTGGATTTCCTCTCACAATCCTAGAAGCAGAAGTTGGATCATTCAAGAGTTGGCTCTTCCGTCGGACATACTTCTGAAATGGAAAAGATACTAGCAAGGCTTTCTCCAAGAGCCCCATTGTCTGGTACCAGAGCCTGTGCCGATCAGGACATTCTCACAAAACTCTCGGAGCAACAAAGTCTACTAGAAGAGCAGAAGAGGTTGCTTGTCCATAACAATACAGCTCCAGGCACCAATGTGGAAGTGGGAGAGTCTCCCGACATCTCGATCTTTCCTGCTACTGAATCTCTTGTCACTACAGGTGGAGCTCGATGTGAATCAGGGACGGTGGAGACATCCGAACTGCTTCGTCTGAAGCGGGAGTTACACGCTGCTAATTCTAAAATTGCCCTCCAGGAGCAGGAATTGGCTCAGACTCGTGTGATTAAGCATACTCTCGACCAAGCCCTTGGCCCTCCATCTGAAACCGACTTAGGTGGCCAGGAAGTTACCGAACAGACGATCAGTAATCTGCAGAATGTGTTCAATGCATCGAGTTATGCGTTCAACCAATACCAGGACTCATGGAATGGACAGGAAGATGAACAATCTGATACTTCTGAGGCTTTATCTGGAGCGGCTTATAACAGCGCTCGTGGATTTTGGGCACCTTCTGCTCACCCAGCACTTGGCAATGCATTTACTGCAGACAAACCTTTCTGTGAATCTTTACCCTTGGCTAGTAGCTCAGTTGGCCAGGAATCGAGCAGATTCTGGACTGGATCAGCTCAGAATACCGGTTTTCCAAGTCATGTACCTTTACAATCCCATCAGATTCTCTCGAGTCCCTCGCCAGGAACCTGCAGCCTCGAGCCACGGTTTTCTGGGGATCAGCCTCAATTTCTTCAAGGCCCTGGCCTTGGACCAAGGCGCCAGATCTCTCAGGTGAATCGTACTGGGTCTTGCTTTCCAATCCAGAACCCTCCCTGGGGGACGTTTTCTACTGGTCCTCTTACCCACCCCATTCCTAGAGCACCACCAGCGAATAGACAGTATGGAGCCTTCCAACAGTTGGGAATGTATCCGGTTCCTTCATGCCATCCACGGCATATCGGCAGCCCTCTTTCTCCGACAGCAACTGAATTTACGTCAGCTAATTCAAGCGTGACCTCCTGGGGAGCTTCATCGGTGAGTCGTTTTGTGAAACCGTTCTGATGAACTGCGCTCATAATCCCAGGCCTGTGGCAATGCCTTGCAAACGTATCTGTCACCGTTCGAACCACTTAACTATCGCCGACTCCTGGACAAAAATGTTTCATGTGACTGGAAATATATCGTGGACAAAATCGTTTGCAGCAATGATCAACAAGCCTCGATTTTCCTCCAGCAGAAGCTCAAGGTTGGAACAGCTGAGCAGAAATACGATATCATCGAGGCAATCGTGAACCAGGCGTATCCTCTGATGGTCAATCGCTTTGGTAATTTTCTGGTTCAACGCTGCTTCGAACATGGCACGCCTGAGCAAATTGTTGCCATCGCTAATGCCATACGAGGAAATACATTGATCCTCAGCATGGATCCATTTGGATGCCATGTGGTTCAAAAGGCCTTTGATTGTGTTCCCGAAGAGCACAAAGCCATTATGGTCCATGAGCTATTGCGCAGAATCCCGGAGACTGTCATCCATCGATATGCATGTCATGTCTGGCAGAAGCTTTTTGAGCTGCGTTGGAGCGGCGAGCCACCACAGATTATGGCAAAGGTTAACGACGCATTACGTGGGATGTGGCACGAAGTTGCCCTAGGGGAGACAGGAAGCTTGGTTGTTCAGAACATCTTTGAGAATTGCGTGGAGGATGAAAAGGTGAGCTACATCTGCTGCTCTATCTCGCCTGCCCATTCAATGTGATATATACACCCTTCTCCCTCCCCCTCTCTCTGTTGTTTTTTTCCCGGCTTCCTCATGACAAATGCAAGTCCATTCGGTCGTGCTAATAGCCATCAAGCGCCCAGCAATTGAAGAGGTACTAGCGAAGATCGATGTGCTAGCTCATGGTCAATTTGGAAATTGGTGTATTCAACATATTTGTGAACATGGTGCCCCTCATGACAAGAGCCGCGCAACTGAGCATATTCTTCATTGGGCAGTCGACTACAGCATGGATCAATTCGCCTCGAAAATTGTGGAAAAATGCCTGAAGATAGGCGGTTCTGAGTTCCTAGACCGTTATCTCGCCAGAGTGTGTGTTGGACGTGCTGACCGGCCGAGGATGCCACTTATTGACAGTAAGTAATTATAACTTCATTCTCAATATTGGTAATTAACTGAACATCACCAGTTGCGGGAGACCAATATGGTAACTACTTGATTCAATGGATTCTAATAAATGCTGCCCCCCATCAGCGTGAACTCGTTGCGACCCATATACGGTACATATTCCCCTGCACATATTTGATATAGAGTTTGAAGGAGTCTAATTGCCTTTACTTCGTTAGAAAACACATGGTTTCCCTACGTGGCTCAAAATTCGGATCACGAGTGGCAATGCTGTGCTGCAATCCATCCCATACTACTCGCCCCGGTCCTGGAGCTGGTATGCAGATTGGCCGTTATAACAATTTCAATGATGACCGCTTTCAAACAGCAGGCCAGCCAGCTGGCCGCTTCAATCGCGTGAACCAGTGGAATACCAATTATCTGCCGTTTCGGTGAAACAAATAATGGGAAGATAATATCCCTATCTCATGGCGAACTAAAAACAACCGATATTTCCAAGCTCAGTTATACAGCCACGCTGTTTCGAGGTACTCTAACATCGAATTCCTGTCCAGTTTAGGGCTTCTGAAGCCGAGACAAAACACCCCTTGGCGACGGCGCGGTCAAACACACTACGGCGCCTGTCTCTGTTTAATGTTATTATTTCTATTTCCCGTGGTCCCCTCTTACATATGACCTCTCTCTAATTCCTCTCATTTGTATCGGCCTACACATGTGCAATTTCTTTGGCGCCGTGATTTTCTTTGAAGATGATCAATATCTTACTGAAATACTCCGTACAGGGATGTTAAAGGAGTGGGATAGTAAGCCGAGGCTTACAATTAAAGAAAATCTTGACAAACATCCCATTCGGTCACTTAGTTATGACGCCTGTCAGTTAAATGGTCGCTCTTTCAAGGCAAAAAAGGCCGCCTATGCATAATTTTATCACTATAATGCAGGTTACAATGATTTCATGATTGAAAGTTTTGAGTAATCCTCAAATTGCAATTCATCACATAATGATCCTTTTCTAGTTGAGGATAATGGACGCTAGCGTATGGCCGATTCGAGAAACTGGCCTGATTCTGCACAGGTGCCCCGCAGCTCAGCTACCTCAGCCACTCCAACAATAATATATGTAGAGGTTGATTTAGTAGTATTATACTGGCTCGATGTTTTTTGTTTCGGTGGCTTCTTTTTCAAGGGTGGTACTATCCGCCTTCTCCCATGGCTTTTTCCTTCTCGGCTTTGCGCTGGAAGTATCGTGGCCGATTAAAACAGTGTCTGGTATCTGCTGAATGCCGGGAATTGGTTGGCCGGTCGTAATGAGCTCAACTATATGGGCAAATGAAGAAGGATATACTGGCTCTTTGGTTTGTTCTCCTTTCTCTGAGTTGTGGTCGCTGGAAACAGTAGGGTCCGAAGGGAATGGCTGCCCTGTTGTGTCTTCTGCGTCGGGCTCCTTTCGTTCCTCCACGATAGCTCCTCCTGTTAACGGAGATCCACTTTCTCTTTCTGATTTTAGCCAGGCTTTATAGGAGGAAAACGCGAGTGGCGACATAAGCTTTGCCTTGCTAGACATAACGCAGAAGAGTTAGCTTGTCTCCCACAAACCAAGCCAGGAGAGTGTACCGTGAAAAATAAAAGCATTTTGCTTGTAGAACTAGGTCATCTTCACTGTTAATCTCAGAGTCGGTTGCAGGCCTGTCTGGATGACCCAATATGATTGAGAGCCCTTTTTTGAACTCGAAGTCCGCTTGGAAGGGATAGGCTTGTAAGTCTGAAAATAGCTGGGAGTTCTGGACCCCTGTGTTGGCAGTGTCTTCGGTTGGACTATGAGACGGCTCCATAGTTGGGGGAAGGAACGCGACTGCGGGTTATTAGTAGTGAGGCCGTTATATGGGTTTTATAGGTATAGTGAGTGTACTCCGTACTTGAAGGCTGGAGCTCAATCACCTTCGATTCGATAAGATAACAGGTCCGCTTTCTTTCTCTTCTGAAGAAAATAATAAAATGATGATAGCTTCAAACCTTGCGAGGACCATTACACGTGTAGTATCGAAAGCCGAGGCTCGGCTAGCTCATGGCTATCTATCTAGATGTA
This sequence comes from Monascus purpureus, assembly GCA_025999795.1. Taxonomy (NCBI): domain Eukaryota; kingdom Fungi; phylum Ascomycota; class Eurotiomycetes; order Eurotiales; family Aspergillaceae; genus Monascus; species Monascus purpureus. Next base: position 456,687 of record AP025348.1, read on the forward strand.
TTCTCTATGTAACAAAGCATATGAGCTTGATTTCTATCGGTGACATTACTGAAATAACTAATAGCACCCTTGCAACATATCCTCAATTTCCTAGGTCCTTTGTGCATTGCTAATTACAATATGCTATGTTGCAGCACCTATCCTGCTACCGCATCTAACTTTAGAGTATTTCCGCTCTGGCAGCCAGGACAATTATGCACAACGTCATGGGCGAAGAGATCACAGTCAATACAGAAATGGTTCTTGCAAACAGTGCATTCATACCGACTGCTCACACTCATTCCTTTAGTATGGCTTGTTGTGGCCTGCCACTGCTCCTCTGGAGGTACCGCGGGGAATGCTATGCCACAGGCAAAGCAAGCTGAACTTCGTGATGCATGTTGCCACGGAACCTCCACCCAGTTGATAAGAGGAAATAAATGATGATATGACCGAGCAAGGTGTGTTGAAAGTATTAGAGTAAGACCACAAGCAGGGCATTCAGCGGGAAGGCTGCAAACTTTACTGCTGCATCGCGAACACAGATATCCTCCGCAAGAAGGTTTGGAATGGCATGCGCAAAGAGACGGGTAAGTTTCAACTGTACGAGACGGGAACCCCATCATCAAGAGGGAGCTAGCAGACTGTTTTTGAGAATATGTAACCGGTGGTGTGGTTACATCCATCATTAGTTCACGGAAGTGTTGCTCATTGAGAGCAACACCATATACAGTATCATCACCACTATTGGTCTTGGCGCAAAGCTCACCACATATTGCTACTTGAGCGGCAAGGCCAACTATTCCGACACGAATTTTGTCGTTTACAAGCGTAGTTATTGTTTGATGAATATCTCCGGGATCGGATGACAAGAGAGACCCGAAGATTATAAGAATTTCCCGTGTTCCGTGACTTGGAGTATGGCTATCGGGGAGGAAAGGATTAGCATATATATGGGTGTACTGGGTTAGATCGCAATGGACGTCATGAGACTAGGACTTACAAAAGAGCTCCCCGAGCCATTTCAAGCCCATTTTGCAGACTCGGAAGACCCTTCGGGTCCTGACTTCGTAATGCTTCTATAGCATTAAGGTGCTCCGTAGGATTGCCACTCAGGTCACTAATTCTGATCGCCAGGCCATCTCTCAAACCAAGGACACCGAGTTGAGAGATAGGGTTTTGTTCGAAAAACTCCACCACGAACTCTTGCGTATACCGGAGCGTAAGAAGATATCGGTTTGGACGCAGGTCTTTCTCTGCCATCGACTGGGAGAGATCCAATATCAGGATAAGATGTCGAATTATACCGCGTTGTAGTGGGGTTGTATCTCTTAACAGTCTGCAAAGGGACTAGGATTTAGTTGCCATGGCCCTGCACTCACAGTGATTTCATTCCTGGAATAATAGCAGCTCTGCATTCCTCGTCCGAGCTCACCTCTTCCTTTTGCCAGCTTCGAGAAGCCCCTCAACAGTAGAGCTGATTGTGCCATCAGCACCCTCCACTAATGTCTCCCATGTTCTTGAAACCTCCCATTCAGCACCCCCGCGCTGTTTCTTTCTCCTTGAGCGCGGGCCGCGCGCAGAGCTTCCTCGAGAAGTTTGGATATCGAAGTCATCCTCATCTTCTGTAATGCCCTCAATATATTCCTCATCGGTATCTGCCATGCTTTCTAATCAGAAGTGAAAGCGGTAATTTCCGCTGGCCTAATAGTAGTGCATAGCGAAAAATAATAACAGTTAGTTAGTGGACTTGAAATTACGGACTTCCGTTCCTTGTGAAGAAAGGCCCAAGCTCCTCCGTCGGAGCTCCATTTTGTCTGCACCCGCTAGTCCCAATTTGATAACTCACATTTCCGGCTCTTTGAAGTGGTCAGTCTTATTATTGCTGTGAGCCGCAGATATTACTGGAGAGGGATAGCAATAATTGCGACGAGGCGCGCAAAGTGTTCCAAAATCATTGAGCAGATGTGGGGAAGAATTTATATTGCGTCAACCAGAAGATGTGTCGGCGTAACTGCTAATGCAATCCGTTGCAACCCTCGAATCCCCCCGCCAGCTCATCTGCACCGCTCCGCTTTCTGTTCTCGCACGAAACCCCTTTCTTGCTCGCATATTAGCCGTCCATATAAGCTCCGTTCTCCCACATTTGATATCACAGCTTCCACTGCGAGACTCTGTTCCACCGTATCGATGGCTTTAAGAGATAGGGACACCCTTCCGGACGTGTAAGTTGTGCAACCGTTCGAACCATGACACCTCATTGTCAAGGTCTTCTGGAACTTTCATATTTGGCCAAATCCTAACGCAATGACAGGGTGAAACCAGTTCACTACGACGTATCCCTTTTTGGGCTCGAATTTGGAGGTTCATGGGGTTACAAGGGCATTGTCAAGATAGACACCAAAATCACTAGACCGGCCAAGGAAATCACCCTAAATTCCAAGGAAATCGAGGTTCAGGATGCAGAGATATTCGCGAAAGATGGTGTGTTACATGATCCAGTATATTTATGCAAGCGGGTGCGTTTACTGATGCGATTCGTTCTTCATTGCTCCAGGAAACAATCTTGCCAAGGCATCTGAGATCACTTATGATAAGACCTCAGAACGAGTGACATTCATCTTTCCACAGGAAGTCACCCCAGCTGATGTTGTCTTGTATATCAAATTTACGGGGACTATGAACAATTCAATGGCAGGGTTTTATCGTTCAAAATACAAGCCCGTGGTAGAGCCCGCTGCAGATACTCCGAAGGAGGGCGAGTTCCATTATATGTTTAGCACCCAATTCGAGTCCTGCGATGCTCGCAGAGCTTTTCCGTGCTTCGATGAGCCAAATTTGAAAGCTTCATTTGATTTCGAAATAGAAGTCCCCAAAGGACAAGTCGCCCTCAGCAATATGCCTGTTAAGTCTGAAAGGGATGGAAGTAATCCTGGACTCAAAGTTGTCTCGTTTGAAACGACTCCAGTGATGAGTACTTATGTTAGTTTCTCCGTCGTGATGTCTTTACGTGAAGCTGACTGCGGTTGTAGCTCCTGGCATGGGCAGTTGGTGATTTTGGTTATGTTGAGGCGATGACTGAACGCAAGTACAATGGAAAGAGCATTCCTGTTCGCGTTTACACCACGAGGGGCCTCGAAGACCAAGCTCGCTTTGCATTGGAATGTGCTCATCGCACTGTAGACTATTTTTCGGAAGTTTTCGAGATTGAATATCCTCTGCCAAAGGCCGATCTTCTTGCCGTCCATGAATTTGTGAGTGGGCTATTTATTCCATTGGAGTTTCCTTTAGCTTACAGAGATACTCTAGACCATGGGCGCCATGGAAAATTGGGGACTCGTGACATATCGGACTACCGCGGTCCTATTCGATGAAGGAAAATCGGACACTCGTTACAAAAATCGTATCGCATATGTTGTTGCGCACGGTCGGTTTTCATTTCAGTGTACAAATACCATCATACTCTAACAATGTGCATTAGAACTTGCTCACCAATGGTTTGGCAACCTTGTCACAATGGATTGGTGGAATGAGCTCTGGCTGAACGAAGGGTTTGCAACCTGGGTTGGCTGGCTTGCTGTTGATCATTTCTATCCCGGTAAGAGAATCCCTGTCGAACGATCCTGTGTAGCAAGTCTAATCTCTACGTGCAGAGTGGAATGTGTGGTCTCAGTTCGTCGTACGCAATGCCAGAGGTATTTCCATTCTTCTTAAGAACGTATTGACGGTTACATAGGCTGAAGGTGTCCAACAAGCCTTCCATCTCGACTCGTTGCGGGCGTCTCATCCAATTGAAGTTCCCGTCAGAAATGCGCTTGAGGTTGATCAGATCTTCGATCATATCAGCTACCTCAAGGGGAGTTCTGTGATTCGAATGCTCAGCGATCATCTTGGCCGAGAGACCTTCCTTCGCGGCGTAGCAAGTTATCTTAAGACTCATGCATATGGTAAGCAAAGTATCGCATTATTTGCACCTGGCTTTTGTTAAATAACTTCCTAGGGAATGCGACAACCAACGACCTCTGGTCCGCACTCAGTAAAGCGTCAAACCAGGACGTTCGTAGCTTTATGGTGAGTCAATAAGCGATGATGCTTATCTATTTGCTTATCTGACTAGTGCAATTAAGGATCCCTGGATTAGAAAGATCGGATTCCCCGTTGTCACAGTCGTCGAAAAACCTGACCAAATCGAAATTCGACAGAACAGGTTTTTGTCAACTGGCGACGCAAAGCCCGAAGAGGATGAGACAACATGGTGGATTCCCCTCGGTCTCAAGTCAGGTCCAAAGATGGCTGACGTCGAATCTCATGCTCTCGTTTCCAAGGCGACCACTGTCCAAGGCGTTGGTCAGAATTCAGCCTACAAAATTAATAAAAACCTCTCCGGGTTTTACAGAACAAGTTACCCTGCAGATAGGCTGGCCAAACTCGGTCAATCTCTTGACCTTCTAAGCACCGAAGATAAGATCGGTTTAATTGGCGATGCTGCTGCCCTTGCCGTATCTGGAGACAGTACCACTTCCGCCTTGTTGGCCCTTCTGGAGGGCTTTAAAGGAGAAGAGAATTATCTGTTAGTTTTATAGGGAATTTCCCAATACTATCGAGCTAGTCTGACACAAAATACAGGGTTTGGTCTCAAATTGCTTCGTCTGTTGGACACCTACGTTCCGTTTTCTCACAGAATGAGCCAGTGACCACGGGTTTGAAGAGATTTGCTCTCAAACTCGTAAGTCCCGCCGTTGAAAAGATAGGATGGGAATTTAACACTGGTGAGGATTATCTCACAGCGCAATTGCGGAAGCTTTTGATTGCAATGGCTGGCAACGCAGGCCATGAGAGGTAAGTACTCCCACTACGTAACTCCTAGCTCGTCCAATTAACGGGATAATCAGCGTTATCGCTGAAGCGAGAAGGCGATTTGAGCTTTGGGCCACAGGCCAAGATGAAACTGCCGTGCACACCAATCTCCGCTCTGCCATATTCAGCATCAACATTTCAGAAGGTGGCCGCGCGGAATTTAATTCCGTCAAGGAGGAATACTTCAAGACTGACTCCGTTGACGGTAAGGAGATCTGCCTGGTAGCACTTGGGCGTACAAAGGATGCGGGTCTTGTTCGCGACTATTTGGACTTCGTTTTCTCGGACAGAGTGGCTGTTCAAGATGTACACAACGCAGCAGCCTCATTAGCAGCGAACTCGAAAGTCCGACATTTGCTTTGGGATTATATGAAGGAGAACTGGGACTCCGTTGTGGCTCGCTTGTCGGCAAACAGCGTAGTCACGGACCGATTTGTGAGACTTGGCCTTTCCAAGTTTGCTGATCACGCTGTCGAAGCGGACATCGCCTCGTTCTTCCAAGACAAAGATACAAGTGGATATGACCGTGGACTGGTCATTGTTTCTGACAACATCCGCACCAATGCTCGTTACAAGGAAAGGGATGAGAAGTTGGTTTTGGAATGGCTCCAGGCCCATGGCTATGCTTAGAAAAATTCTCCTTGAAAAAATTATTTCCCCCACACCCTAGATAAAAAGCTCTTAAAGGAGCGTTTTAATGTGAATGTTAATTCTACTCTCTTTCAGTAACATCTATGGTGGACTATTGCCTCAATACATCATAGAGCATAATCATAATGTGCCATGAATAGATTGTAGGTACCTCTTACATTACATATTTTACAAGTAACACGCTAAACCTAATCAGGTTTGGTGTGGCAAGAAGACCGTGACCATAAGTAATCAATGGTAAAACGGTCAGGCGCAAGCAGGCCTAAACCTTATTAAGTAGAACTGGGACTGCGCGCTAGGCTCACCTGCTCTCCTGCACTCAGCAACGCAACCACCAGGTTGCCGCCCAAAGTCCTTAGATACAACTACTCCACACTCAGAACCGCAATAGGCACCGCTAACATCAGAAAGCTGCCACTGATTCTTCTCTTAATATTATCCTGGGAATATCCGCTTTCTTTTTTTCAAGGCCGATTCTCGCTCAGCTCCTCTTTTCACCATCGACGCATACATATCTACCCTCCATCCATAACCCATCATGAATCCTGAGTGGTAAGTCCCCTTCATCGCCTACACTCCACATACTGTTGGTGATTCGTGCTCTCCTTCGTTAATGGAGGCCTTTCTTTCCCTGTCTTATTTTAGACCCGTTTCTCTTTTGTAGCTGACTTATTTGCAATGAGCAGAGTACTTTTGCATATCTTACCCACTCCATGTTCTTTTCCGTCGAACTCAGCAAATGGCAGCGAGATTTCCTTAGCTCTGACCGTTAAATTAGATACGACTATCTCTTCAAACTCCTCCTCATTGGAGACTCCGGTGTCGGGAAGTCTTGCCTGTTGCTTCGGTTTGCCGATGACACCTACACAGAGAGCTACATTTCCACTATCGGTGTAGACTTCGTATGTATTTCATGTCTCGCAGCACGCTCATGACACGTCAAAGCGAGGGCCTTGAAATGCTAACCATTTCCATTTTAGAAAATTAGGACTATTGAACTGGATGGCAAGACCGTGAAGCTTCAGATTGTACGCCCAAAATGTGAAAATATCGAAAGATCCATTGAGTGCTAACTCATCTTCTAGTGGGATACTGCTGGTCAGGAACGCTTCCGAACCATCACATCATCCTACTACCGTGGTGCACATGGCATATGCGTCGTCTATGATGTGACCGACATGGATTCTTTCAACAACGTCAAGCAGTGGCTCCAGGAAATCGACCGTTACGCGACTGAGGGTGTTAACAAGCTTCTCGTCGGTAACAAGAGTGATATGGAAGACAAGAAAGTTGTCGAATATACCGTGGCAAAGGTATATCTTTCATTGCTTGTCCATTGGTACTCAGTCATGGAAGTATCTTTGCTAATGTGATTTGCCTTTCTCATTCCAGGAATTCGCTGATAGCTTGGGAATTCCGTTCCTCGAGACGTCGGCAAAGAATGCTTCGAATGTCGAGCAAGCTTTCTTGACAATGGCGAGACAGATCAAGGAGCGCATGGGTACCGCGACTGTTGACAACAAACCAAAAGTAGACGTCGGTCGGGGCCAGGGAGTGCAATCTGGGTCGGCAGGTGGCTGCTGCTAAATGGAAACTTGTCACCTGTTTTTCGTTACATTTCCATCTGGCTCAGCATTTGATTACATTTATTCCATATAGGAGGTCATCTGCGGCTGTCCCCAGATCTTTCATTGTTGATGTTGACGTCAGTCAAACAACACCCGTGAAAGAACCATCTATGGGCTCCTTAAGTTGGAATTCCCGTCGCACTACTTTCCTCTTGCGTATTATGCTCTAGATGGCCTGTCTCTTTCCTCCCCCTTTTTTTTTTTCTTTTTTCTTTTGTCTTTTTTCTTTTTTTCTTTTCTTTTCTTCTTTTTTTTTTGTCTGTTCTAATGCTATTATCAGTACTCATGTTTGTTTCTCCACAAATTTTCTGAACTTCTTTTGCCCTTCATGTCCTTCTTTTCCTGCTTGTTGTGTCCTTTAACTTTCTATTTCTCACTCTGTTTTCTTCAACCACTACACTGTCTCATGTTGGAATTCGTTTGCGTGATCTGTTGAAATGATATAATAGTAAAGAACACAATGAATATTGAATCTGTTCCTGATTACTTGCCTTAAACCTCTGGATACACGACTGCCGTAGTATTTAATACTAGCTTATTCTTTTATCATATGTAGCCTTTTACATAAAAATTTTTGGTGACATTCTGCGCAAATATCAGCCATCTGTAGGTACTTAAAGTGGTAGACAATCTTTTCACTAAGAAACGATGGATTATCATGATACCAGTATCTGTAAGCTGCAAGAACCATGCTGAAAAATAAAATTACCTTGTCAGATCACATGAATCATTCGCTAGATTCATTATTACCTACTTCTTGCATACCTATGCGGTACTATTATTTTCTGGTGATAGGGACGAGGACTTCACATGCAAAGGTCCATTCATATATGATATGGAAGAACATCTGGAAGCCTGCACATACTACATAGCGGTGATTAATTAATTCCCTTCTTGGGCTTGGGAGTTGGAGACAAAGAGCAAAGACAATACTCTGTCCTAGGTACTCCTTTAGCCCTAACAAAACATCTGAAGTGCGCCACCGTGTATGTACCGGGAAGATGCAGATAGTAGAAACCATGAGGACAGAGCCACTTCATATATCCTGGCTTTTTGGTTATGCAATAACAATAGGCCTTGTATCACTGCTGGCTAAGTGCTTGAGGTTCAAGATCGGATGTCAGAAGAATATTATTTTAAACCGAGGCACAAAGGATTCGGCAAACGTCATGCCCGTCCGCATCTCCCACTCAGGCCGAATCATTATCGCGTTCCGACAGTGGCTCCAAAGGTCAGATATAATCCCCTTCCCTCACCTTGAAACATATTTCGCTGTGTGTTTTATTATCATCACTGGTTGGACCTGGTTAATCCACAGACTGGCTAAATACATTCAATTAAACTTCCCATACCTAGTATTTCGCTTCCCTACACCAGTCTATTTTAACTATACTCCCCTTCCAACATGTCTCAATCTAGAGTCGAAGAGCAAAAGAAAGCCGTCGTGGCAGCCACGGCAGCTCAACAGAGTGATAATATAGCGCATGCATTGGCTGGTGCTGGAGGCGGAATTCTGTCGATGGTCTTGACGTGAGTCTTAACAAATCGATCTCTTTGGAAAGGCTGCAGGGCTGTAGCAGATGGTAACCTCCGACAATTGTCTTCCGCAGGTACCCCCTTATTACATTGTCAACAAGAGCTCAAGTTGAATCAAAGCGTGCCCAGTCTACGACTCTCGATGCCGTTCGTCGCATTGTCCAGCGGGAGGGGATCTCCGGACTTTATTCAGGTCTCGAATCGGCGCTTTTTGGAATTAGTGTCACTAACTTTGTTTATTACTACTGGTATGAGTGGACGCGGGCTGCGTTCGAGAAGGCAGCAAAGAAAGCCGGTCGGGTCTCGAAGAAACTCACAACCGTTGAATCTATGATTGCCGGCGCCATTGCTGGGAGCGCGACGGTACTGATAACAAATCCTATCTGGGTCGTCAACACTCGAATGACGGCTCGGAAGGCTGAATCGGAAGAGCAAGCTCTGCCTGGTGGTGCGCCGGCGAGGAAGGCATCGAAATCAACGATTGGTACACTGATGGAGCTCCTTCAACAGGATGGCCCGAAGGCGCTCTTCGCCGGCGTCATCCCGGCACTTATTCTGGTGATAAATCCCATTCTTCAGTATACTATCTTCGAGCAGCTGAAAAACTATGTGGAGCGACGCAAGCGCATAACACCAACGGATGCATTTTATCTTGGTGCCCTAGGAAAAATCCTGGCCACCAGCATCACCTATCCATACATCACAGTTAAAAGTCGTATGCATGTAGCCAGCAAAGATAAGGCTAAAGAGAGTATAAACGAAAGCCTGAAGAGAATTGTGAAAGAGGAGGGTTATGTGGGTCTATATAAAGGTAAGTTGAGTTTGCGGCCTGGTTTTCTGTGTTAGTTCAGCTTATGATATTCCTCAGGCATCGGACCAAAGGTTACCCAAAGTGCGATTACTGCAGCATTTCTGTTTGCATTCAAAGATGTCTTGTATAACTTGATGGTATCTGTTCGGGGGAGGAGCCGGTCTATCGCCAAGTAATGGTTCTTGAGATGTTTCAACTACGAAGAGGTCCGTATATACCCTACCTTCTGCTTCCTTGTAAGTGATAGTCCTTGCTTATTAACAGTACATGTCCTAGTATCTCGGTGTCTCCTGTGGAGAGATGGCTTCGCTATACGATTGTGGCCGCCGTACTGAAGTCTACTTAAATGATTGACTCTCATCATTTAACACAACGCTCAGTACGAAATGGAAGGCATTCAGAATGCGAATAGGAGTTGTTATAGTCGATTCCCAAAAGCATGTATTATAAGAACGTCTGAATGACGTGAGACAGTCAAGATGAAGCTTTCCCTTAAGTCAACTTAAGACTGTATATAATATACCACCGATCTACCACAATTGAACTTATTGTTTTCGGCGCTGCGACAAGCAGCCCGCTCCTGTACATAGTATATACTAAGTTTCTATATCTGCGTACGACCAACCATCGCCTTGAGAGCCTAATAAAGGTACACCTATTCTTAGGTACATATATGTTGAACGGGACCGTATAATGGTATAGTATTACTGGCAATATTCGGTCACGTGCTATGGATAAAAGATGAACCTCTCCGGTGACGGGTAGATTGATCAGGCCTGCTGAAATAGAGGGTACACAACGATATAGACGAAGATATCGATCAATCAATATATAGATTCATGAGCAGTATCGTTGCTATAGCTATAGCATCAATATAATTATTCTTCCCCTGACAATTAGACACCTGTATTTATCAACCGATACCCTTAACGTCCGACAATATATATATCTATATATCAACGTACATATAACACCGGGTTTAACTTACCGCCTTCCCTTCTGGGGACTTCATGATTGGGCCGACGCGTTGGAGTCGTTCTCGCATCTATCGATTCAAAACTTCATTGTCTGCCCATGTCTATTTGTCGGCTTGATTCTTTTATCACTGTGTCGCTGGAGTTCTTACACCATCTCTTTGTTTGTTCTCTGGCAATATCTACCATTGTCCAACCTCTTGCTCCATCAGGCGTGAAATCATATCTACCTCGTATTCAACGTGAATGACTTTCTAGTCAATTCCCAGTTGGTTTACTCTTTTATTTTCAGCATATAGCATCGCCCCTCAGATCTGACCTGATTCGTCTTTTCGCTGGCCTCGACCGCTGTTATATAATTTTTTGGCAACACATATTAGGATTCACATACTCGGAATATCATTGATATGACGGAAAAAGTGTCTTGGCCAGCTTCAGAGTGATTTGGGTCTGGGTTTGACTGGTATAAAGACATCCTTGTGGTATGCTTAGCAAGCGTACAATGTCAGATCGCTCATTAAAGCCGGAAGATCAGGCCTCCAGGCATGAGCTCTCGTTGAACAGACTTACACCAGATCACGAACCGTACGACCCAGAGGATCCACATTTAGCAGAGGAGGCCCAACTTTTACTGTCACAGTTTATGAACAAACCGGCACGCAATCTTAAGGAAGGAAGCCACAGGAACTCAGGAACTATCGTCCATGGTCATACGGCTTTTCACCAGCCTGAAAGGGTATCTAAGGATGGAGTACAACAGACCGATGGTAGAAGGGCGGATTACCGCTTGTCAGGGAGCTCTAGGTCTGGGTCATCACGAGAGCAGAGGAATGGTATAGCCAGGCCTTCCAGCACGGGAAAGTTCACGGCAATGGTAACGCGGCGATCTCGTCGCCCGACAAGTGGCCCCGTTAATTACTATGCAAAGGTCAGCCTTGGTGATAGTGAATCGGACAGAGATGATAACATCGCGGCTGAACATAATGCTGCTTCTTTATCCTCTCTTAGGCGCCAATTGCCAGATTCCCGTCCTTCTACGAAGTCGTTTATCGTGTACTCTTCGCCTGATGTCCAAGTCATTGGAGAATTCTTCAGTTTGCTGGATAATATCTACTTCTCGACGCACGCGTGCTACGCCCCTGAATCTAGCCCAGCCGGATATGCTAAGAGATTCAGGAATAATCCAATGCATCGTGTACTTCATGTCGATTTTGATCATCGAGAATTGTCGGCTATTTTGAATATGCTACCATTTTGTGGTCTTCAGCAGGATGCGCTCTGTTCTGATATCTCACTCTGTGATCGACTCATAAGAGCTGTCGCTTCAACGCCTACCGAAGAGATGTTCGGATTACTTGTGGATAAAATCTCATGGATATGCGAACTCTCCCAGTTACTCGCCAAATACCACGCGAATGATGTTGAGTCTTTCCTCTTAGCGGTTATGAAACCAGATGTGAAGCCAAGTGACTCGCGGCGTATTCACCGTCTCATTGGGGATATCCTTGGGCTCCAAGTAGAAAATGGCCAGAGGAACCTATCTCAATACGTTGGTTCAGACAAATTTTGCCAACTTCTGACTCATCTGATGGACGCTTCAGCGCTGAGACGGCGTCACCGCGCTGACCTCGAGAGGTTTCTTTCCGATGCCAAAAATGGTCGCCTGGCTACGGTTCCATGTTATGTGCAGGGTATTACTGTAAGGGATGGTGCCCCCTCAACACGAAAAACTACTCGAAGACCAACCAACATAAACAATCTCCTGCGGAGACGCGAACTCGGAAACCATGTAAATCAGCAGATTCGGTCTACAACTTGCCAAAACCTTCAACGTGTCTTATCTTGGAAGGGTGCATCCAATGATGTGATAGTTCTGGCTTGGTCTCCTGATGGTACTAGGTTTGCAGTAGGTGCCACGGCTCAATGTGATGAACATAATATGGCCTATAACCGGGGCAACAATCTGCTACTGGGCGACCTGACGACAAATTCTCTCAAAGAGCTGCCTGACCATTGGATTCCTCATTCCTCACAAATGGTTATATCTAACCAGACCGGCATGTCGCCTCGCCTGTATATGAGCGTGACTGCTATGCAATGGTTTGAAGATACACTTTTCACTGCTAGCTACGACAACACTGTCAAGCTATGGGATGCATCGAATCACGCTAGCACATTCTGCTTTAAAACACTGAGACATCGGTCAAAGGTGCAGGTTATGGCTCGCTCTAATTTCAATGGGAATATCCTAGCAACAGGCACGGATTCAATTGGCCTATGGGACCTTTTTGAGGAAGAACCGAAGTATACCGCTCTTGAACTCATTCGGCCTAAGAAAGACATCGAATTAATTCCTACTTCACTAGCTTGGGGCACAACTACTGCAACCAACGACATCCTGATAGCGGGAATGTCGGAAAGGGATCCCGAAGACGTTCTTGTGCCACAAAATGGCCATCTCGGAATGTGGCGCGCTAGTGAGTCAGGTTTTTTACCTGTGCAGCTAAGTCCAAGTTCCCAGAATATCTTTGATGTCAAGTGGCATCCCGTTCTACCAGCATTTGCAACTGCAAGCTCGGCACCGGGAACTTTAAGAAACGTGAACTCTGTTGTCCGTATCTATGAACCGCTTACATCTAAAAGATCCATTGTTGAGTTCGATTGTCCTGCGATCGACATTAACGATGTTACTTTTTGCCCTACGAACCCGAATTATGTGACTGCCAGTTGCACTGATGGTCTGACATATGTCTGGGATTATCGCAACCCTTCTGAAATTCTCCATAGGTTACAACATGGAGAACCACTGAATCAAATAGACGAGAGTCTGTCTAGAGAGCAAGCAGATGTCGGTGTCAGGGTAGCACTCTGGGGCGATGCAATTGACCAGTTTTATACTGGCGCTTCAGACGGAGTTTTGAAACTGTGGAATATTCTTCTGTCCCCGGAAGATGCTCTTGTTGAAAACAAAATGACGTTCCCGGAAGAAATAATGAGTGGTGCATTCTCTGGCGATAAATCCAATCTTCTTATCGGAGATTCCGCTGGAGGTATCCATATACTATCTTCCGGTGCGTTTGTCAACGGTAATGATCACTGTATGAATTACGAGCGCGCTATTGAGCCGGACTATGAGCGCAACCCAGAGCTGGATTCGGAATCTGGCATTGAAGCGGCAAAATCATTACTATCTTCAGGCCGGCTTGTGCGACATCCGATTTACGGTGTTGGCCAAGGACCTCACTACGACGGTCCTTTTGCTGCTTGGGCTCGTCCTGAAGGTATACCAAAGGAAGCAATTCCCCTAACCCCCCTGGAGGAAAAGTATCAAATGCAACAGTTCGAGGGGGTGCCGGTAGAAGATCGGCAAGGGCTGGACGACCAAACCCGGCAATCTCTAGCAGCCCACATGCGGCTTGCCCGTATTCGGAATCAGAAACGAAATGAAAGCAAGCGAAAGCGAGATGATCGGAATGAAGTTGGTAAAACCAACAAGTTGAATCGAGACCATAATTATATAGACCTCTGCACCGACGACGAGAGATTATTCAAGCTGCCTAAATCCAAGCGACGTACTCGTGGACGTGTCATTACTAGGGTGGAACCCGAGGTTATAGATCTGACCGGTGATACTGATTCAGAAGACGTGGCTGAGTCCCCGTCTATCGAAGGGGCAAAGATTAAACCCTACGTGGGTTGTTCGACTGTGCGGTCCCTCTCAGTTAATCCCGAAGATTGGGAAGAGGATTTTTGGTGGCCAGCAAGCGCCGACGTGGATGCGAATATCAAGGATATCGATATCTAGTGGTAATCTACATGTTGCCTACGCTAGATAGGTTGGAAGCTCCCTTTGATATTCATTTCTGAAGTCTTCCGCAGTCTGTAACCCATGGATGATATGCACAGCCACATACATGGCCAAGAATAGACTAACACCGCCACTGGAAGCCACTGGAAAGCCGATCGACGCAACTACATAAATAACGCGTTAATTAACTAACTAATCCTCTAGATTACTCATATCCCATGCCAGACAGTTCTCATGACCAAATTCCAATTGTTCTCATAACTCAGCTTGAATTGTTCCATCCTCATTATTCCGGGCTATTGAACAATTTATTTCTAAATTCATATTGATCTTGCTACCAACGACGAAGAAGTAATAGTCATTATAATAATATAATGTCTTTTGCACCACCGCCAGGACCACCCCCGCCTTCTGCTCCGGATGGCTGGAAACCGCAGTTTGATGACCGATATAAGCAATGGTTTGTCACCTGTCCCCCGCTAAAGCAGTGGAACTTTGGAGTCTTACATGGCCTTTCATTAGGTACTTTGTGAATTTGCATACCGGTAAATCGCAATGGGAACCCCCAACGGGGCCTGCTCTACCTAAGGAGCAACATGCCCCGCCGAGCGGGCCGCCGCTCTCTTATGAGCAATCCGGTCCTGCCAACCCAACTGCTGCAGCCAGCGCAGGCGATATCAAAAGACCATTGAGTTCCAATAATCCGTACAATAACCATTCTGGCACATCTTCCGTCGATGACGACGCGCGCCTAGCTGCCCGGTTGCAGGCTGAGGAGGATGCTCGAGCTGGTAGGAAGAGTCCTGCGGCTAGTCGTGGCGCCGCTTCAGAATTCTATAACGAGGCTCCACAGCCTCAAGGAGGTTACCCGCCATCGTCTTCACAGAGTCCTGCCCCTCCAAGCTTGCCCCAGAGGGAGCAGAAATCTAGAGGTTTCCTAGGAAAACTGTTTGGGCAGTCCTCTGGTAGCCAGGCAGGTTACGCATCATCGCGTCCGCCGCAGTATGGTTATCAGGGATATCCGCAGGGCGGTTACCCCGGTGGCTATGGTGGTTACCCTCCCCAACAACCAATGGGTTATGGATATCCGCCACAGGGGGGTTACTATCCCCCACAGCAAGTGCCGCCGAGAAAATCAGGGTTGGGTACTGGAGCTGCTGCGGCATTAGGCGTCGGAGGAGGACTTATCGGTGGTGCTTTGCTTGCGGATGCTTTTGAAGATCATGAACAAGATGTGTACGACGCTGGTTATGACAATGGCTACGATGACGGTGGTGATTTTGGCGGTGATTTTTAAGCAACTCGTAATTTGATTTATTTCGACCTGACTTATGTGATGGCGATTCGCCTTCCTATGATGTTCCCTGGCTTGTTTTCTACATCTTGTCAACTCATGCCTCCGTTGCTTCTTATTCTGTTACTGATATTCTGTTGATTTTCTTTCACAAAGCATCTCGCATCTTGAACAGGGGATAATGGATGATCCCACGAGTCTTTTGAATGACGATGTCTTGAATTAACTTGGTTATAACATTACTTCAAAGCGTAACCATGCGGCTTCAACTGCATCGTGTATTTAGTATTCCGGCATGAAAAGGCCGGGAGATACCAGAACAGCTCTCCTCGTGTTTTACCCACCAGGTTCGATAAGGATATGTATATATGAGTTCAACCCGGTTAGGTCCAAATCTACCCTCTTCTCCGTGCTGAGCTGGTACCATCTCTGCTAGTTGATGTTGGCCCCGCCGTGTCAGCGTTAGCCATAGGGCCAGACGATGCGCCGGCCATCCACCCGGCCAGGTCGAAGTTGGCAGGGCCGGTATGCCCGCCGGCAACAGGATTGCGAGCCGCACCAGACAGCGGAGATGAACGCGACTGCTTCTCGAATTCGGCGCGCATTTCTGGATCCACTACGGAAAACGATACTTCGATTAGCATTGACATAAGCCAAGACAAGAAGCGGCCACAAAATGTAGAGAGACAGGTAGATGGAGAAGGCAGAATGAAGGCATACTGTTTTCCAAAAGCTTTGGCATTCCAACCGTAATACCCAGAGCCACGACGGAGAGCAGAATCATTGGATTTTTAAACAATCCAAGGGGGGAAACTATAGTCATGAATATTAGTCAGTCACTGAACCGCTGAAATACCCAGGTAAAGAGCACATGTACGAAGAGGAGGGGCTAAGGCCCAGAATTGAAAAATAAATAAATAAAAAATAAAACTCACACTTAGGTCTCTCTTCATAGAACTTCCTCCTACCAAGCACTTTGGCCTCGATGGCTACATCGCCGGAAGCAACATTGGCGCTGCCTGAGACGAACTTCTCTGCGCCCCGATTATCCCACGGATTTCCACGGAAGGTCTCCCAAATGCCGCGGACAGAGCCGTCGGAGGAGATATCGACGCGGTATGGCGCAAATACATACTCGGAGGATCTGATATCGAGCAAATAAGACTCGGGCTGGAGATTGCGGAAGACGAAGGTGGAGAAGCGGGTAAGCGGGGCAGTCAGGACATTGCTCTGGCGAGGGCTCGATTGACTTCCTTCTGGCGAGGGGAGGGTGGTTAGAGTGGCATGTGTTCCTGCAGGAAGGACATGTGGATTAGGGAGGAAGTTAGAGGATGGGACACTGATTGTCAGGGATGATGCCGCTGCCGTTGCTGCAGAAAGGATCAAGCAGCCGAGCGAGGATAGCATAATTGACTTGGGGAACCGCATTGTATATGGAGAGAGAGAGAGAGAGTCTGTTGAAGCGCCTCTCGAGCTGTGTTGGAAGAAGTAGAGGCGTTCAGCGAGAAAACGAGGTTTGCCTAGCGGGAACAATTCCGGTGTGGAGAGCGCGGAGAGCTACTAAAGAGACTGGGCTTGCACGGTCGGATGAAACAATTTGAACTTGATACTTTCTAGACACGAGAATCAAACTTCTACTCCGTGCAGTAACTATCCCTATTCGATGTACATAAGCATACTCTCAATCCGTGTTTAGCGTTTCAAGATTGCAATTCTCGCTCATGTTCAAGGCAGACGTCAAGATACAGAAAAAAGCTATCCATAAGTGACTTTAGCTGTCGCAGCCTAAGCTCCTTCGAAATCTCTGAGCCAACTCATCTCTTTGAGTCTCTCGCTCTTTAGCAGTTCCAGGTCTATGTCGCGGTCTCTCAGGTAGAGCATATCCGGCTCCCAGTGGTAATAAGGAAACATCCGTTTCTTTCTGCCCTTAGACTGCATGTGCTTGATTGCAGACGTTGCTCGAGACGCCGCATCACCTTCCTTGCTACCAGCACTGTGG
Source organism: Monascus purpureus (assembly GCA_025999795.1). NCBI lineage: Eukaryota > Fungi > Ascomycota > Eurotiomycetes > Eurotiales > Aspergillaceae > Monascus > Monascus purpureus. Next base: position 474,224 of record AP025348.1, read on the forward strand.
TCAGAGAGGCTGGGATTCAAGGGCTGGCTGTCATTGTCAGATTTGTCCTTGTCTCCATATAAGCCTCGGATTCTGCTCTCGCCTGGACATTCGTAACATGTTTCTTCCGGTGACTGTGTCTTCCCATTCATATCATTTTCATTGGCAGGTATTGGTATGGATTGGATAGTGTCGTTGAGAGCGATGTGAGATTTCCGTTCTTCTGTGCTATTTTCTCGGACAGCCTCCCCTATTGCTGGGCCGCTGGGAATAAGACGATACGCAGCAGCTGAACTCATGATAGGAATATCAAAAATCCCGAATGCCTTCCTCCTCCTGAAAATCCACTCCATCTGTCGGAAGAAGACTGGGCTCATGACTTGACCTCCCTGTTCATTGTGCTGGGCAGAGCCATCAGCCGAAAATTCTCACTATTTAGAATCAAGAAGGAAAATGAATCTGATCATCACTCGCGCGAAGACTTTCCCTGCTCCCGGTGCAGACTCTACCAAGCCTCCCAGTGCCAGTGAGAGTTTCTCATACTCACCTCATCAAGATGTCGCTGTTTCTCCTTGACTCTCTCCTCCCAGCACTTACCATGAAATTCCTTGAAACAGACCGGGCAGACAACATGGGTTGCAGCCTCACTGAGGAGGTGGCAACAGAGATCCTCTATACCGGCGCACACAATGCGGCATTCATTACATCTATACTTGAAAGTATCCCCTTCATCAGACCCAGCGCCGTCGCAGATAGTGAGGTCACTCCATTCAGATACTGGCGGAGTAGAGATGGATTCTGTCATGGCGGAGGAAAGAAAATGCTCTTCATCCGGATCAAGGCTAGGCCATGCCCTACCATGGCTATTCTGATTAGTGCAGCTGGATGAGCCCATTTGATTTGGTTGATAGTAACTGTGCTTGGATCTGGTATATTGAGCGCAAAGGCTTTGACAGAGGATGGGTGTAGAAAAGACCGGGTTGATGAAGCTGTTATATGGGGCAATAGGAATGACTGCTTAAAAGAAGGCAGGTGAGTAGAATAGAGGTCTCTATTCACTGTCTGTGAGGTGTTGTGCCCTAATTCCTTCTATATTTGAGTTAGACATACAAAACAAGTAAGTATGACTAAACTGCAAAGAGAAAGAAAATAAACTGCAACTTTATATGCTATATTAGGCTGCAAGATATATACCCCCACTCTCCTAGAATCACACTCTCAATTCCAAATGCACAAAGAGCATCATTATCAGATTGCTTGTGCCCTAACATGGTCATGGGACAATCCCCTAAAGTTGACTAACAGCCTGAAGAAAGAGGACCCAGAAAAGTACAAGAGAAGAAAGAGAAGGGAAAATGGAACATGGAAGAGGAATAAAACCTCTAAAGCTTGGCCTTAGGGGCAGACTCTTCTGCCAGAGCCTGGGCATAAAGGTCGTCAAGAAGCTGGCGATACTTCTTCACAGTTGGCGGACGTTTCAATTTTAAGCTGCAGAGCTGTTAGTAACTGTACCCCTCCAAGTTTCAATCTAGAAAAGGTCAAGGACTTACGTTGGTGTCAGAAGGTTATTCTCAACTGTGAAAGGCTCAATCAACAAAGCGCAGTTCTTGACCCTTTCATACCCAGCAAGTTTGTGTTTCTTTGCGACCCGCTCCAAATCCCTCAACACAGCCTTGCGTATTCTATCCTCGGCTAATACTGTCTTGAGAGCCTCGATGTTCGTTGGATCGATGTGTTGGTTCAATATCTTGCTTGCAAACGCGGCAAAGGAAACGGGCTCCACACCAAATATGCCCACGAGGAAGTTCTGAACGCTGTCTCCATGAACATAGCCTTGTGCGAAGTAGCCAAGCTCCGAGAGATACACGCCTTCCAGCCGTTCCGGGGAGATGTACTCGCCCTGAGCTAACTTGAGCACGTTCTTTCGACGGTCGATGATGATGATGCGGCCCTGTTCATCTATTTTGCAAACGTCTCCAGTGCGGAACCATCCGTCTTCCGTCATCGAATTCGCAGTCTCCTCGGGATTTTTGAAGTACTCCAGGAAAACGTTTTTGCCACGCACAAGTAACTCACCTCTTGGATATGGTTTATCATGGACGGAATACTCCATATCCGGTAGAGACATCAGGCAGGCTTCCATGCAAGGGCTGATAGGTCCACAATTGCTAGTGCTGACATCTTCGGTTTTCTGCACTAATCCCATCGCATATGTCTCTGTCATACCCCAACCCTGGACGAAGCTAACCCCAAGGGCCACTCGCAGGAAGTTCTGCAGGGACGGGTCTATAGGTGCGGAACCTGTCACCATAGCTTTTGTCTTTTGCAACCCAATTGCAGCTGCTACCTTTTTGGTCCAGATCCTATCATACAGAGCGTGATTCACGGTACCGTAGTTTTGCAGATTCGAAAGTTTCGCCGAGACAACATGTCTTGACAAAGCACCTTTTAAACCAGGTTGCTTGACGGTTGCATCACGAATTGCAGTACCAAAGCGATTGTAGAGCCGAGGCACTGATACAAATATAGTGGGCTTCAGCTCCTTCAAATCATCAACCAGTTCCAAAACGTTACCGTGGAAATAACCAATCTGCGCACCCCCCCAGAAAGCTATATGTTCTACCAAGCGGGCGTAGATATGAGCCAATGGAAGATATGAAAGCAGCGATGGGGTTTTTTGATCCACAAACAGGGATAGGCTAGTAGAAGCAGTGGCTATGGCATTCTCGTGCGTAAGAACGACTCCCTTAGGGGGGCCAGTGGTTCCAGATGTATAGTTAATCGTGGCAATATCAGTTGCAGAAGGAGGGTTATAGGGACGATTTGACGTGGCACCGATCTCTTCTACTTCGTCGATGGTATATATCGAAACACCGAGATCCGCAGCGATGGACTCAAGAATAGCCCGCTTTGAGTAGCCTGGTTGTTCACCGGCATCTAGAGGATCCAGGCTAATAATGATCTTCAGACCAGGCAACCTAGGTTTAATCTTAAGCAACGTTGGTATATGTGGCAGAGATGTGACAACACAGGCCAGCTCCGCGTGGTTAATGATGTATTCTGTTGCATCAGGAGCCAGCACGTCGTAGATCGAGACAGTGATCAAAGACTGGGATACACACGCCAAATCTAGAAACTAGTTAGTAAGAAGTGAATAAACTACAGCTTAGCTTGTGAGGATTCCGCCACATACCAGTCAACTGCCATTCTGGCCGATTCTGACACCACAGGCCGACAGTGTACTGGCCCTCCTTGGCGCATCTGTGCTTGTTGTGCAGCTCCACCAAGCCAGCGCCGAAAGCGGCCCGACGTTTCTGGACAGTCTGATAATCCATCCATTCAAATGGACCCCAGGTCTTCGTGACGGGGTTGTATGTACGCTTCCCTAAGCATTTATTTTTCGCGTATCGACTTGCCGCGAGCTCGAACATGTCATGAGTGGTGCGAACCTGCAGGTTCGGGGTTATTAATTATTAGCATCGGTCTACCTCTATGAGAGAATTTTTTTAAACAACGTACTTCCGGTTCAGCCGTGGAAAACAATTCATTCTGAGCATTCCAAGCTCGGTATACCGGAGTCCTCCCGGGCAGCTCAGTTCCCGGCAAAGGAACAGAGTACGGCGTACCCTTGGGAGGGTCCTGTTGCAGCTCCCGTGCGACAGTGACATAAGGGTATTCCTGCGTGAAAAACATGGCGCAGGTATCGGACTGCTATTGATACTAAGTAGGACTGTGTTAAGTTGTTGGTCAGAGACAGCCACAGAACAATCACTAGGCTATGGCAGAAAACAACATAAGATGGGAAAAAGACGAATGCTGTCAAGAGTAACGATGCGGAGACAGTTCGAGAGTTAATAGCCACACGCCCCAAGCAATTGATGGGATTGGAAACGGTGAAAAGGAGACACAGGGGAGGGAAAGTCAGCCACTTCAGCAAGTTAAAGACAGAAACGAGAAGCTTTGCGGGATGGGGTTATCGGCGGAAGAACCGAAAAGGGAAATTGCCTCGGCATGCCAGATAAGCCAGTAATTGCAATTAATATTAGCTATCCCCAACCTGTCCGTACAGAGTACAACGTACTACTGCTCTTCTCTTTCCAAGTCCAAGTTCTCGGCCGCCAATCCTCCATTCTTCACACGGTCAGAATGGACCATCTGACCTATGGCCCAGTATGACACTATTACTACAGAGTACGCCAGTGCAACCCCTTCATGCGCGAGCGAGCCATGCGAGGCCAAAATAGGGTGGCGAGGCTAGCAAACCTGCCAGCTTATCGGGCAAATGACAAGCAAGCCATTCTTTGCCGATGATCACTGCACGCGGGGTTATTGTGTGTGTGTACAGCGAATCAGCAAGTATACGGCCCGGGTCACAGCGCAGATACTACCGACTCAATAATAATACGGAGTATAATTATATTATTAATCAATATGCGATTTCCCCTTCATCTCACATGCTAAAACCCGGGGCTCCGCTTCACCCGGATTCTGGAATTTATCGATGTTCACATGCACATCTGGAATGTGGCATATGACGGCAGAGGACAGGGCTGTTGGGCACTGGATTTAGAACCCGATGCTCCCCCTAGTCTCTCATCTAGAACGGTTCAAAAAGTCCGTTCTGCGTCGAGAGCCGCATATAAAACGCCAAGGGTATCTGCATACAACCCATGTCTCAAGCAGGTGGAGTGGAGGGCTTCGAAATAGCAATAATAATTCCTCCATATTCCGTAAGGGGGAAAAATAAATAATTTTAGTATCCGAACTTTACGAAACATACCAACTGTTGCAGTGTGTGGACTCGGGCTGCATGTGAACGACGGGATCTCTTGTTCTTCCGTGCACCTCGGGAAGTCAATTCTTGTCTATCCCAAGCTGCTACTCCGCACACTTATTCAGTCATTATGCAAGTCATATTCTTCGCCTACCCTCTAATCGAAATGCAATAAATGCGGCAAAATATACACTCCGTATCCCACGCTCCGTATAGAAGGGAGAACCATGAAAGAAAACTCCTGCAATGCAAGAAACAGAAAGTCATAACTGTACAAGAGGCGAATGCGCAAAGAAAAAAATGACGCCTTTTGTCTCTATTACATATAAATCCAGAACGTCAAAACATCATCCGTCTCGCGACTTGAATGGGTTTCGCAACTTCGCCTTCCACCCCGAGTCCGTGGGTGCCGTAGTCTCCCACGACTCATTCTCATATTGGGTACGGCCTGTGTCGAGATCGGCCATGAGTGGATGGACAAACGGCGGTCGGAAGATGATCTTGTGGCCCAGGTAGAGCACCACGAAGAGGATCAGGCTAATATACGAGATAAAAAAGCTTGACACGTCGAACACTGGGATCCAAGCGGTGAAGCCTTGGGTAAGGATAATGATGATGTTGAAGATGAGTCCGTACCAAGCAAGGAAGGGCTGCAGCATGGCTTTGTACGGAAGCATATCCCGGGAGATGTCCCGGGCCTTCAGAGCGCGCATGAAGGCAATGTGGCATGCGTTCAGCGATGTCCAGGTGATGAAACCGGCCACTCCGGAAATGTTTTGGAACCAATTAAAGACCGTACTTCCCGAGTTGGAGACATTCATGAATCCAAGCAAGCCGAAGGCTGAAGTGAAAGCAACACTATAGTAAGGAACACCGCCTTTGGTTGTTTTCTTGAACCAATGAGGAGCGAAGCCCTCTTGGGCCAACCCGACGAGGACACGACTGCCGCTGTAGACGTTCGAGTTAGCCGCGGAGAGGACCACGGTCAATAGGACTGCGTTAATGATGCTCGGAAGGACCTTGACGCCAGCAATTTTCGCCGCAATGACAAATGGCGATGCGGACGCATTGTTGGAATCCGACAGAAGGTTGGGGTCATCATAGGGAACCAGAATACCGATGAAGAAGATTGTCAAGACGAAGAAGAACAGGATGCGGAAGAATGTCTTGCGGATGGCCGACGGAACCGTTTTGCGGGGGTTTTCAGTCTCACCGGCTGCAATACCGACCAATTCTGTGCCCTGGTAGGAAAAGCCTGCTTGGATAAGAACCGCCCAAAAACCCACGAATTTCGCCGTCGACGGCGAGGATTTGATGAGATAGGGGGCGAAGGGTCCCGGATGCACCCAGTTGTGGAAGCCAAGGTAGCCTTGCTTGCCTGCGCCGGCATCAATGCAGATAGCGAAGATCATGAACCCGACAACGGTTATAACCTTGATGCTTGCGAACCAGAACTCCATCTCGCCGTAAAAGTTGACAGGGAGGAAGTTGACGGACGTAATGAAGACCCAGAAGACACCGATAAAAATAGCAATGTTGATTGAGCTGTCCCAATACTGAATGATCAGGCCCGTTGCGGTCAGTTCAAGCGCATATGTGATGGCCCACGAAAACCAATAAATCCAACCCATGGAGAAGCCGAGACTGGGATCAACCAGACGAGTGGCATAAGCGGTAAACGCGCCGGGGATGGGAATATACGTAGCGATCTCTCCCAGGGAGAGCATGACGGAGAATACCAGCGAGCCGACGAACAGATACGCAATGAGTGCGCCCACGGGGCCGGCATGGGCGATGGCAGAACCGCTACCAATAAACAAACCCGTTCCGATAGTACCACCTTGACAACGTACGCAGACGTAAGTATTTGGGTATATGCTGAAGCTGCTTCTTTCGATCTCTTCTTCTAACACGCAAGGCATAACAAGGGGAAAGATCCAACTAACCAATGGCAATCATCTGCAAATGCCTGCTCTTCAACTTCCGCTTCAAGTCCGGCACGGGAGTTGACTCGCGCCCGGCTCCATGTTTCTCATAGTCCAACTCATTGAGTCCCGGCGACGACGTTGACTCATTGATCTGGAGAGGCGCTTCACTGATCATCTTGCCCTCTTCCATTGCCTTGGGCTCAATGGCCACGGCTGGCATGGGGGCCATATCAGGCGTGACAGATTCGGAGATGCTAGACGAAGAACGCATGTGTCGAAAAGAAGAGGAAGCCGTAGGTGTAGGTGCAAAGATTTCACAGACGGAGTCGGTTACCGGCTGGATCTGACTCCACCAGGGATCCCAAGGCGACACACGTCCACGGTTCTTTTATAAAAGGAGATTATTCTTTCTTTCTTTTACTTACTTCCCCATCCCTTTTAAAGATGGTCAGGCCACGGAGGTTACAGACTGCAGCGAACGGTTTCAAACGGATTACCAACCCAGGGAGAACAAGATAAGAAGAGGGGACATGAATATTGTATGTAAAAAGAAAAAAGAAAAAGAAAAAAGGGGAAGTGCATTATTATTATACAGAACAACGGGTAAGTCAATATAATACAATTGAATAATAGGAACCAAAATTTTCGGGGCCGTTTGGCCACTTTTCAATGCTACTGTCTCATGCTGCAGGAGTAGCGAGCGAACATTATGACTGTCCAGATCTGATAGCAGGGCAGGGCAAGGGTTCCCGTGTGAATCCTAGTCGACGATCAAACGGCGATTGATCAATCAGAGGCATATATGCAGGATTCAGGAATGATGGTTGGATGGGATGAGCGGGTGGTGTGAGAAGCGGGCGAAGCTTTTTTTCTCTTTGATTTTTTCTGCTGCAACCCTAATATTCTTAGGGCTAGATTCCCTTTCTAGAAGTCTTCCAAAGTACTAGGTTACAGTAGACAATTTGGAATAAATAATAGGCATATTCTTCTATTCTTTAGTTGTCAACTAGCAGAGCTACACCGGTAACAGCGTATTTAATACTTATGAGCCGACTCAGCCGACCCTGTAACCGCCGTCTTGAAAAGGATCAGTGGGACTCATTAATATCCCACTTCTCGCGGATCGCTTATTTTCGGGGAGGGTAGTAAAGTGGCAATACTCAGGAGATCTGGGACTTTATGACTAGCATATATTTGTCTTCCAAACTGGATAAAAATACACCGGGCTTGAGGCCTACTGATAATAAAATAATAAATACTCACAACAATCATTGCACATCATTTATTAAGCATTCAATGCAGATGCAAATTTTCACTGATTAAGTTTGGGGACCCGATTTATCATGACGTCAGGACAGGGCTGCAGCTCCGTCTGACTCCTGACTTTGACTCAACCCAACTTCCAAAACGTACCATTCGATCTACAATTAATTAATTACCTTCAGACGCCAAGGTTGACTGTTGACGGCGGTGCGGGCTTCGAATTTCTGCGGAAGTTGTATATAACCACGCCGGTAGTGACCGCAAACAGGGCCCTGCAACAGTCGCCATTTCAGTTGGTCAAGAGCCATAACAGAATCTGCTGAGAAGATGCGAGACACACCATTCAAATGACCCAAACACTGTCGCCGCCTGCAATGAGTTGCAGAGATCTCCTTTACAGAAGCTTGGTGACGGCAACCAAGCTCCCAGGGCAATGAAGCCGGCAAACCAAAAAACCATTGTGACAGCTTCCACGGCCAAAATGGCGATGCGATTCGCAAGGACGGGGAAGTATGCGGGCGCTAGGAAAAGGTACATGGTTGCAATCCAGGTCCAGACACTGACAAAGAGCACATAGTTGATCGTGTTGGGGGAGTCGAAGATTTCACCAACGGCTATTTTAATTATTAATCCAAGTCAACGACAGAAACGAGAAGCTTCGGCTTGAAGAAGGGGAAGCAGACCATACGCGGTCAGACCAAGGACGATGATGGCGAAGACAATCTGTATAGCGCGCACGGGGTAGATCCAAGGGAGCATGATGGGCTGACACCACCCTTTGTCTTCTCTTTCCCGTCCGTTTCCTGCTTGAATTCAGAGATACTCCGGTGGTGTATACAGAGTAGAAAAATCGGCGAAATAGCGGGCTGGGGAAAGGGGCGTGGAGTAGGATATCTATGGGGAGGGCTGTACAGAGAGGGGTCCTAGTTATATTATAGATTATATATATTTAAATGAACAAATACACGTAAATATATGGCTATGACTATGACTATGACTAGGCCGCATCATTATTGCTGTTTGTGAGAGGGCGAGTGACAAGTCTGCCGAACACGTATACTAGTGCTGAGTGTACTGCAGGACAGATCACGTGGATATCAACACCGTCACACTGCATAGATATTAGGCGGTAGCTTGCACTGCCTAGCCCATATTACTTAAAAACATACTCTGTACTCAGATCTAATACTTGGCGAGCACAAAAATGGAAGGGGGAAGAATTTATTAGGAGGGAACCGTCATGGGCCCTCAAGAAAGAGGATCTATCATTTTCTCACACATATATCTGGCAACTGGGATGCGCCTAGGCTTTCTGGGACCCGATGGCTTCCTGCAACCAGACAACCAATCCCTCCCAATGTTGCTTTGTCATGACTATGTCACCTTCCTCATTGGCCTAGCAGGCTCTCAGAGCATTATTCTGTCAAAGAGAACTAACTGTCAACCGTGAAGGCTCCTGGACGTTCACTGTGCCATCCTTCCCTGTGAACAATCTAATCGGACTTGCTGGAGCCTCACTGAGGCAGGTCTTGGATTGGCGTGTTGGCTTTGCTCCGAGTATCCATGTGGAAATGTCTACATTTCCACTGTCACTTTAGTAATGGATGGTGATTCCAACTCGAACGTCTCCCTCTGGCTTACTGAACCAGAACGCGATATCGAGCTCTAGTTTCTCAGCTGCCTCGGAGACTCCGACTTCGATTGCCAATGTCAGCCATTTTGCTGTTCGGCCAGCTGGTCGTGCAAATCTCAGGAGATAAATTGATACACTAGGCTCATTCTCCCTGTGTTTCCCCTTCTTGCGTGTTGATCTCCCAGGTCCGATGGCCCCTTTCAGTTGCATCTCCCCCGGTTTTCCTAAAACAAGTCGCTTGATGTAACTTGCAGGCGTTTCATGAGGGTCAGACGATACTGGTATGATTAGGGTTTCAGCGTCGCGGTTATAGTCAAGATAACGAGGTTGTTCAAGACTCTCAAGCTCAGACTCGGGAATATCGGTGAACACAATGAAAATTCGATCCTTGCATTTCGGCAGTTTCAATGGCTTGCTGTACGACTGGAGACTATTGTATCGGTATACTCTGGAGTTGGCGGCGGGCCAAGCAGGAACTCCTCGTTGCTGAGGAAGGCGTTGTTCTCCTTCTCTCACTTCTTTGCGACTACCAGTTGATAACCATGGTAGTTGCAAAGGGTGGAAAGGAAATAGCTGCTCATGTCTTTAAGTCTTGCTTGATCTAAGATGATCCTGATGCTGGAATTTGTTTTACAATCATCTCTGGTGTGTCTGAGATTCATTCCCCTAATGACCTCATGACTTGTCATAGAGATGAGTAAGGGAGAATCATGGAGTACATTTATAGGAGCTGTACTGGATGCAGCAATTCAGTCGCTGAAGACGGAGTATGGAGTATTATATGCTATTTTCTGCAAGCCGACTCCGCAGTCCTGCTATATATTATCACATATACATATCTAATGTACCTATTTATAAATGTTCTCCATCCCCATCCAGACAACCGAGGAAACACAGGCCGATTTCGCAACTCTCTCTCTGACTACTAACTAGTAAGTATATCCTCCGTGCCCTGAACATTTCTCCCTGCCCATCGTGAAAAATAATAAGCTTTCCCTCCCAAAACAGAAATTCGACAATCCCGGCCGAGTCCTCGATCACGCAATCGCTGCCTCCATGATGTTTGCGTCTTTCCCCTCCTTTGAGTCGCTGCAGGCGTATAGCTTCATCCCCCTCTTGTCCGATGTCCCGACGCCCTATATATTCCTCAGAGCCCCCCCCACCTCTCGTTGGGCTTCATTCGCTTCTCCTGCTGCTGTTGTTGAATTGATCCATTCTCTTTCTTTCTCTACCCCCTTACCCTCCTGGTTGCGCTGATCAGCCGTCTTTCTGACCGGAAGACAACCACAAATACCCCGTCATGTCTTCCGACCAGCAGAACCTTCATTTCGAGACCCTCCAGCTCCATGCTGGGTGCGTTTTCTTGGCTTGCATTAACAATATATTCATGCTGACCGCTCTCAAGTCAGGAGCCTGACTCCGCAACCAATGCCCGCGCGGTCCCTATCTATGCCACCACTGTTCGTTCGATTCTTTATGGCAATCCCAATTGCTTTCCTACCATCCACTTACAATTATGGACTAGTCCTTCGTCTTCAATGACTCCGCTCACGGAGCTAGGCTCTTTGGCCTCAAAGAATTCGGAAACATCTACAGTCGAATTATGAACGTACGTCGCTCGATTCGTCCCAGCGCATACAGGCTTACTAACGAGGCTTGTTCGTCTGACAGCCGACGGTAGATGTCTTCGAAAAGCGCATTGCGGCTCTCGAGGGCGGTGTTGCTGCCGTCGCAACCTCGTCCGGCCAGGCAGCCCAGCTTCTGGCGATTGCGGGACTTGCTCACGCCGGTGACAATATCGTAGCGACGAGCAACCTGTACGGTGGTACCTACAATCAGTTCAAGGTTCAATTTGCTCGGTTTGGAATCCAGACCAAATTCGTTCAGGGAGATAAAGCCGAGGACATTGCCGCTGCCATCGATGATCGTACCAAGGCGGTCTACCTAGAGACCATTGGGAACCCCCGTTATAATATACCGGATTTTGAAGCTATCGCCAAGCTTGCGCACGAGAAGGGCGTTCCAGTGGTGGTATGTATAGCCTACGTCTACCCCACCCCCCCTTGTGGTGGGCTTTCCTGCCGTGAATGGATCTTCGTAACTCACTCTACTTGGCTAGGTTGACAACACATTCGGTGCTGGTGGCTATTTCGCTCGCCCCATCGAACATGGTGCCGACATTGTTGTGCACAGTGCGACCAAATGGATTGGCGGGCACGGGACGACAATTGCCGGTGTCGTCGTTGACGGCGGAAAGTTCGACTGGGGTAAGCATTCCGCACGCTTCCCACAGTTCACTGAACCTTCGGAAGGCTACCACGGCTTGAAGTTTTGGGAGACCTTCGGACCCCTTGCTTATGCTATCCGTGTCCGTGTTGAGCTTCTTCGCGACCTTGGGCCGTCTCTGAACCCATTTGGAGCGCAGCAACTCCTATTGGGTTTAGAGACACTCAGCTTGCGTTGTGAACGACATGCTAGCAATGCTCTCGCTCTTGCTCGCTGGCTCGAGAAGAATGAGAATGTTAGCTGGGTCTCTTACCCCGGATTGGAGAGTCATCCTAGCCACGAAACTGCCAAACGCTATCTGAAGCGGGGATTCGGTGGTGTTCTGTCATTCGGTGTCAAGGGAGGAGGTGCAGCCGGTGCCCTGGTTGTTGATGGCTTTAAGCTGATCTCCAACCTTGCCAAGTAAGTTTCTCTCTCTCTTTGTGGAGGGCCCCCATTCTAACCAACTTACAGTGTTGGAGACTCAAAGACTCTTGCCATTCACCCATGGTCCACCACTCACGAGCAACTCTCGGAGCAAGAACGTATTGACTCGGGTGTGACTGAGGATGCCATCCGCATTTCTGTCGGTACTGAGCACATCGATGATATTATCGCCGACTTCGAGCAGTCGCTCGCGGCAGCAAACAAGACTGCTTTGCCGGAAAGAGCAGTTCAGTAGGGTAGTGCGTCAGTCGAGCAGAGAAGCCGGTCTACAGAACAGTTCTATAGCGAGGAGGTTGATCCAATACCCGTGAACCTGCCAGAAGGGATTGCTGCTCGCCTAGAAGGAAGAAACTGTTTAAAATACTAAGGGAAGCGTCGCAGGTTATCATCATCCCTATCGCGACAACGATACTACTACCTAGGTGAAATAGAGTAAGCATGTTTGTACATAGTTTATGGAGATTATTTCTTGGCATGAAATGTTACGAATTTCTCCAGTCACATTCATTACATTGTTTGCTGTGGAAATAGAGACAAGAAAAAGAGGAATATAATAATATGCCATGATTTTCATTCAATCCAAAGAAATTGACTTTTGAAGGTGTACAAGCACATACTCTGCATATTATTATTACTACTTTTAAAGACGGTAAACGCGGTTGAACTCGCTGAGTTGATTGATTAGCTAATACTATATAACGTAACGTATCCGGTAAGCGAGCGGCCACTGTAAGCGAGCGGCCACCTCTCCACGTTTTGACTGTGGTCAAAAACCTCACTCATTTCAACCACCAACCATGACTCCAAAAGCATATCAAATTTTAAAAGATTTAATAGAGCAGGAGGGAAGGGTCCTACTTGCTATATCTGCTTTAAAAAAGCAAGAAATCTGCAGTATTGCAGAAGCAGCATGTGTTTATAATATTCTGCATACAATACTTTGAAGACAACTAAATAGCCACATCTTTTGAGCAGAAAAACACACTAACAACCATAAGATGACTCAAAATGAAGAGGAATCACTTATACAATGGATTCTCTCACTGGATTGACGTGGAGCACCTCCCTGACCTTTGCATGTACAAGAAATGGCTAATATTCTACTTGCTCAGCATGGTACTACACCAATTCAATCTGTTAGAGAGAAATGGGTATACAACTTTATTAATCAACAAGATCAGTTGAAAACACACTTCTCAAGATGATATGATTATCAACATGCTAAATGTGAAGATCCTAAAGTTATTAGGGAGTGGTTTGATTATATACAAATCACTATAATGCAGTATGGGATCACACATGTCAGGGCCCTTGCCATGTAGACCAGGACGAGCACGTGAGCTTCCTTACTTGGATTAGCGTGGCGCGTGGATAGGAGTACGTCGTCCAGCTTCACGTAGATCTCTTCCTTTTTCCTTCCTCTCCATGCTTGAAGTTCTCGTCGATAGCTGCCTAGATAGCTGAATAGTGTCACAATGTCCTTGCTTTTGCATTTCTTCCTATATCTTGGGTTGCAGTATGTCCGAGATTCCCATGATAGGCAGTTGGTTATGAGCTAACCAGAGGACACAATCAGAGCATATTTGGTATGACACAATTCTCAATATCTGCAGCCTGGTATCCACTGTGGGCCTTTGCTGTCCTTGTGTTTGTGGTCTCGGTTCCTTTGGCTTTTCCTGTACATGGTTTCTATCGCTATATCCTAGGACTTTCCGCCCCGCACTGGCTGAGACGAATGGGCTTAATGTCACCCGCTAAAGCTGATTGGGATGCCTCTCTCCAAGTACCCCGGTCTGCGGCTAAAAGACCTTTTTTATTGGGCTATTCTGAATCGGCAACAAATAACAACTCTGCCATAACCCTAAGCTTGTACTCAGGGGAGAGCAGCAAGAATGAGAAGAGAAGCAAGAACGAGGAGAGCAGCAAGAACGAGGGGAGCAGCAAGCACGAGGAGACCAGCAAAGGTCAAGCGATTGATAGCCTCATCTCTCGGAAGCAAGCTATTCATTCTCGGTTCCAACCTTTTTCCTCTAAGCGGAAAACCTTCGTTTTTTCAACCAAAAATTCTTCACCACATGCTGGGCCTGTCCCTAGGGGACCAGATTCAAACCGCGCCGAAAGAGACGTTGGTGCTGTTCCCCCCCTAGCCTCCGAGGGCTCGAGATCGCATCAGGTTAGGGGGCGCCGGCTCAACTATACACCTATGTTTGCTTCCCTACAATCACCCTTAGGGCCAGCCCCAGGCCATACTCGAGATATATCTGGTAATCAGAGACCTCTCAGGACATTTGAAATCACCTCTGCTGTGGAACATCCGATGGACGTTCATGCTGTCTCGCTGCAGGCCCAAATTCAAGATGGCAAGCCAAATATACTCGACTTAGAGGCCCAGAGATCAAATTCCTCATCGTAGAAAACGAGTTCTTGCCTTGAGGGCAAATCCAGTCAGGCTTCCACCTTTTAGATTACCAATCTCTCTTTTCTACGGTTCATCCCCTGCAGAATATACAGAGCTGCGTACTGTATTTGATAGATGAGGGACGATGAATTCTCTTCATCCAGACCCTGGGTTGTCTGGAAACCCAAGCCTCTCTCAGCCCTCCGTCGTCCTTCTTTACTCCTCAAATCCGCCAACCCCACTGCTCCACCCGATCGAACCACCCCACAACCCAACGAAACCCTTCCAAAACACCGGATCCCTATCACCTACTCCACCGTCGCCGTTAGAGCTCTCTCGTTCCATAGCCAAGTGCTTACCGACGTCACCCCCGTCCAATTGGCCCAGAATGGCCTGTATTGCAAGCCCCTCCCAGACCTTGGCAGAACAGCGTGTTGTTCTGCCTGCGGATCGCTATACTGTGTACGGCTACGCCCACTTGATTTAATGACACCTGGATTATATATACATACGTTGGAGATACTTCGTACCACGTCAGAAACGATTCAGTCTATAATACTAACTGTGTCTAGAATAACGCCCTTTCAAGCATTCAGTTTGCGGTCTGCGCAATCTCTTCCACTGGCAAAACATTCCTCACATGTCTAGCCCATCTACCAATGTCTTTTACGAATCGGAGTGCAATACCTACCATAATTCCTTTGTCGGCGAAGAACGACGGATCTTGGTCCTCGTGGATCAGCTCAAGATCAAGGCCATATGCCAATGCCACCTCGCATGCTTGCCGAAATTGAGCTTCAATTTGTCACTGACATTCGCTTCATGCCACAAGCTGTGTTCTCTGACAGCCACGTCTCGTGGTCCAGCGATACACTAAGTTGCAAAAACGGTGTCCGGGTGTTGCACACTCTTTTTCTAATTCTGTGGGTCCACCAAACCATATATGGTTAAGTATATTAATTTACACCAATCAGATCACTTATTATCAATGACTAAGGATAATTCCATCCAATTATAGACTAGAATATTAAAACAAGAGTGTACAACAACCGGACACTGTTTTCGCAACTTAGTGTATCGAGGCAATCCAGTGTTTGGCCATTTGCTTGCGGAAGCGTTTCCGGCACTATAGGTGGCTTATCCGCTTGTGGTTGGAGACAAGGTTGTGACGCATTAATGTTGTTCTTGGTATGCTGGCTTTCGAGTCGTTGTTGCTCTTCCATATATAGTTCTTCACAGAAGGAATCAGGGACGTTATCATGAGACCCCAAGGCGCCACCCTTCTCCACAAAGGCTATAAGGCGTTTTAGATGATGGCTCCTTAGTGCATAGTGCTTTTTCCCGCGTAGATCTTGCCAGCAGTGTGGGCCAAGATGACATGATGGCGAAGGGCAACGCATCAAGTTGTAGACCCCTCGCCAAATCGACTGCTGCCCAGTCACGTTTTCCTCTGCATCGAGTTGTGCATCTCGTTCGTTGAGCATCCTTTTCGTGACTGATGTCTTGCCTCTTTTCTCGACTCTCCCTGAGGTGGTCCTGGAGAAACGGTCGTCCTCAATATAGTTGAAGGTAAAGCTTAGCCTGAGATTTTTGCCTCGACTAAACACTTCACCCCACCGAAGCAGTTGGTTTTCCACGGTTGTCCAACCGATGTCGAGATTATCGTATCTCTTCGTCAGGTCGCGTTGGGAGCGATCATTTACCGACACCACGTTCGAGGTGTCATCCGGTCTTACCCTTCCTTTACGGGCGGTCTTCCCTTCTAATAACTTCTCCAGCTTACGCCCAAGAGTCAGTGGCCAGAACGCACTTGGAGTCAGGGATACGTCCTCTTTCGTGCCCCGCGATATGACCCGTTTGTTCACCGTGAACTTCCACTCTATCATATACCGGATGTAGCTTGCTGGGAGCTCGTCATTTGACATTTCATCGCCCCACTCGGAGAGCTGGAGTAGTCGGGGCTTTTCCGCGTGATTTTGGGGCAATTCTCCGAGGTCGTTCTGGGTGTAGTGGCCCTGTGAAGGACTGAGGCTGTATCTCGAGGCAGGTGTGCAACCGAAATACGCGGGGGTGGTGGCATATTGCGAACCCTGGTCCGAGGTTTTAGGCCATAGAAGGTTTGGAAGTCGTTGCCGTTGCAATATGAGTTAGTAGCCATCGTCCTTGCACCGAAGCTCTAACGAACCCAACGTCAGCACAATATTGCCTCTAGGTTCACCGGATACTGCGTCGCCAATCTGAAGGCCAGCATTGTTGCATGAAGCATAGGAAAGTGTTCATCCCACCGATGCCGTCTCTACACGCTTCGCTCATAAATAGCGGTCACTCCCTGTGTAAGCTGAGAGGTTGAACGAAGAAGAAAATGTGAGATGTGGCCAGATAGCCTGACCGGGCAGGCGCCCCTCTTGTTTTGCATGTTTGCAGAAATTTGTTCTGGACAAACCCAACAGATCGTACAAGTCTAATACACTGTTAGACAAGTTTAATGAGCAAAAGCAAAACAAACGAGATGGGATAGAACCCCCAGCCCAATCTAACATTAGTACCTGATCCTGTCGTCTTCGTAGAGATTACAACCATTCGGATCAGCTTGTTTTCTAGTTTCATGTACGTCAAAAAGTTAACTGCATGCATTACGTATGCCAGCCTGGAATCAATGAGTAGTATACACGAGCAGCGCTAGCTGCATGTTTGTACTTACCGGAAGGTCTGTAATGCGTATTTGGGCCAGAGATAATGCTACACGATGTGGTGATTTGGCGGCTAACCGCAATTCATAGGGTCTCGATGCTCCCAAGATCCGCACCTCATCACATCCATTTCAGGCTCTGATTGGCTGGACTACTGGAGTGTACGGTGCAGGCATAATATGTGCTCGTCGACTCAACTAGCTTTGGGAGCCATACATCCAATAGTATCTTTTAGATATCGCTATTGCTAACAAAAAACGCCAAATCGCTAAGGATTTACGTTCCATTACCCTCTAATTAGTAGCAGTTGATACTTTGAAAACAGTACCTTTTTCTAAGAGTCTATGCGATATAAGAAGAGTACAATGTCCCTCTCGTTATCGTACCATCATTCAAACCACATCAAAAATATCTAGGCTACAACTGAGGCGGAAGTACTGTGTTTGTGCTTCTCCTTTTATATCCCCTCCTGTTCAAAGCTAGTTGTCTCGAACGTTAGCCTGACTCTCGACAGTCAAACTCACAATTTACTCCACGTCTGCCCGCGATGTCCGACAACATTGATCCCAACGCCAGAAGGGAAGTGAATGACGCGATTGCTAGCGCTGGGAGCAATGCCATTGGACAGATGGTTGACACTGCCAATTCCTCTATCGAGAAGCGTCGCAGGAACAAAGAGATACGAGCGAAACGCGAGGCTGAAGAGAAGGCCGCAAAGGAGGGAGGTTCTACTGTTCGTCCCCGACCCTTACTTTCCAATCTGTTTAACTTGGCGTGTTATGTACTGATGATTATCAATAAAAGAAGAGCGGAAAGTCCGGATAGACTGCCATTCAGGCTGGTTACCTAGCCTTACTGGCAGTCTGTAGCCAGAAGCTTGACCACTGTTTCTACTATCGTACCCACAACTTTTCTCTCTTTCAGTCGTTACTGTCTTTGGAATGTATATTCTTTTCTATTAACCTGGGAGATCTGCTCTGAGGGAGAAGAACATCTCAGTTAACATTTACTCCTTAGCTCCCTTGAATTTTTGATTCTGGCGCTTTCAGTGGATTGTTGAGTAGTCAGTTCTCTTGCGGAAGCGTTACGCATCTTCTTCTCTAGCCCAACTTCGTAATACCTATTGACACACCCGTGTCGACGTATTTAGGAGTTGATTACTTGATTTACTTTCTTGATATTCTGTAGCATTGTAAGTCAACTTTTAAGTATGCGACTCTAAATGTTAAGTTTCTATCCTTTTTACCTGTAGCGTTATGACGAAATACATTTAGCTTGATGGCGCTGTTTAGACGATATTGCTGAGGTCTGGGAGTACTATAGCGTTTGAGATAATCATAAAAGGTTCAAATAACTGAACCCATGGACTGTGTGCCTAATGTTATAATAGACACTATGCCAAGAGAATGGTGTTGTGCCTGAGGCAGCGATGCTCGTGCCAACCGACCATAAAATGGGCCAGCCCCCCTTCCTTGTCCACCTCACTCGTTCCTAAACAAACTTACTGGCTAAAGTTTGTATCGCCACAAGTCCTGTTACTTATCTATCAGAAACCTCTCTGGCATTATGGACACCAATGCACTTATTGATCTCGTCCACGAGGTGCAGGGCCAGCTCTGGGTTGATAAGGTGAACGAGACCCACAGAACGGGTCGTCTTTGTCAGTGGGTGTCTACTTTCCATCCTAACAAGCTTCCCTGTAAACTTGATGGTACCTTTCACCACGGTGCATTTAATGCTGGCATAAAGATTGTCTTTAGTGACAACACAGCCTGGATGGTTCGTTTCCCTCGCGCGGGAATGGTCTGTGACGACTACACCGACGAGAAGGTTGCGATGGAGGTAACGGCTCTGGGTCTTATCCGCGACAGGACTACTATTCCCGTCCCGACAGTCCAGGCGTGGGGTCCCGCTACCAGCAATCCACTTGGCCTCGGTCCGTTTATTATGATGGACTTTATCAACGGTGTGAGCCTTAGCGATCTTCTTCGGGATCCCAGTGCCGATCGCCCCAGCAGAGTTATGAGGGAGGATATCAGCGATCGTGATGTTGAATATATCTATAGACAGTTGGCGAATTTTCTCCTTCAGATTTTCAAGCTTGATTTTGATCAGATCGGTAGCCTACCTTCGCCACAAAATGAATTCTATGGCCCTACACTGCGACGGCCACTAACTTTTAAGGCACATAGCATTCTACAGAATGGAGGGGTTGACACTTTTGGTACGTGTTGTTTTCTTGTTTCACATTTTGATTAATCGACTGCGTTGACTAAGGAATGATTCCCAGGTGACCGAACTCAGGGGTTTGCGACGACCACCGAGTATTTTCAGTATGTCGTCGGGCAAGACTGGGAACAGCTTGTTCGCCAGCCAAACTCGATCGTTGGTGAATACGATGCTAAGAACAAATATGTGGCGTTCAAGGTTTTAAAGACCTTGATACCTGACTTGGTCAATGCAAAGTATGATCATTGCAAGTTTAAATTAATTTGTGACGATCTTGGCTTGGCGAATCTAATTGTTCGCGGCAAAAGAGATCTTACTGTTGTTGGAGTAGTAGATCTTGAGTGGTCATATATTGGACCCGCGCAGCTGTTTGGCTCGGCACCGTGGTGGCTTCTCCAAGACAGACCTGTTAACAGCACATGGGACTACGAGGGTGAAGAGCCCCCCAAGATTGCTACCCGATACTTTAAGTACCTAGATATCTTCATACATGTTTTGGAGGAGGAAGAGGCAAAAATGCCAGGCCACGAAGAGAGAGAGCTCTCTAGCCTTGTTAAGTGGTCGCAAGCCTCTGGAGCCATGTGGCTACACATGCTCCTCTCATCTGGCTTCAACGACCATCGCAGTTTTCCTTTTACTAAGCTCCATCAACATGTAGGGGCTAGCGAGTGGGCTAAGCGTGAGAGGGAATTTGACCAGCCAGAATTACTTGAGGCGTTCGCGTCGCGGAAGGTCAATGAGTTGGATGACTATGATGAAGCCTTGGAGCAAATGGAGGAGAAAAAAGCGCTCCTGGACAGCGGTAAGATAACGAAGGAAGGATTCGTTGCCACCGCTCTAATGGAACCATGGTTTTCCCCATCGTCTGCGTCGAACAATGAGATGACGAATGACAACGGGTTGTTCCATACGGTAGCTACTTGGCTTACCTCGCAGGCTGCAAAGTTGAGAGGAGCGACATGGATAGGATGAGCAGGTTGTATTAGCAGAAAGACCGAATGTTACATTAAATGTGATAGCTATTCTATTATAAAAAAGATTTATGCCGGCTCTCCACTCTTAATTTTTCTTTCGCTGGCAATAAGTTAACCATTCTAAATACAGATTGATGTGACGTATGAATCTGTTCTTGCATTGGTCCAAAGCAAATCCCAGATAATCATCTGTCCTATGTCCAATGTATCCCATGGGCAAAGCTGATGTATACTCTAATGATAGTTGGTGAGTAGATGTCCCTTTCTTGAATAAATCGGGCCTCATCTCTCAAAGCTTACCCACAGCTTCACGATGTATCTTGGAATATTGAACCTGGAGAGATGCCTGGGTCCGATGTTTGAAATGTTTCGCAACTTCTCGCCAGGGAAGACCGTGCTGACCTCTCAACTCGGTCAAACGTTGATTCTCTGTGGGTGTATAAGGTATTCGCTTATATTGCCGTCTGCGCGTTGCTCGTCGCGAAGACTGGCTCTGAGAGCGACTATCGGAGCATGTTGAATGCTCAGGAGACACCCGCGGTGGTGGTGACGGTAGTTCGCTGTAAACAGCCTCTGGAAGGAATGTAAAAGAGTAAGTACATCGATGACCATGCGGTTGAATGCGTAGAATTCCCCGGCCAAAGATCTCCTGCGCCTCATCCGCGGTGGTTTTGTCGCTGTTGGAAAGATTTTGGAATGTGTTCGCACATTTCCCGGTGGCGTGTTTTGTCAAAACAGGTTTACTCTCCATTGTTTTTCTCGGTAGCGCTCCAGGGTTGCGTCTTCTGCGCGGCCGTTTTGCTTCAGAGCAGTACTGCTTATTAGGAAAGTTCTGTACTCCTGTAATACTAATGTATGGTGGATCCCACGGCCGGAGTACTTAAAGGAGGGTTCCCTCCCAGATAGTTACGAGAAAGAGAGCATTCTTTTGGTTTCTAGGTTGCTTCACTAGTATCGTCGTCATTGTATAGAGCGGAGCGAGGCTCCTTCGTCGTTGTGTTTCCTTTTATCGTTATATCGTTTTGCTAGATTGTTCAGTGTGTCCATTCCTGAGATCCCTCGATCATAACCCGGTTCCTGTCGCAGGGAACAACGCACGTACGCCCCCCATTACAGCACCCGCCTCTGGTTGTGCAGGCTCTTTTGTAATCATTTTTCTATTTTGATTTATTCTTCTTTTAATTATTCTCTTACTTTTATATCTTTTTCTCTATTTCTTCTTTTTACTTCTTTTCTTAATTTTTTTTATTTCTTATTTATCTTATTCTCTCTCTCTATTCTTCTAGTTATAAGAAATAGTAAAAGAAAATATAAAATTAGTTAAACTTGCTATGTGTCATGGAGCTCAACTAGATGATGAATAGGATGCTATTCAGCTATCTAGGCAGCTATCGACGAGAACTTCAAGCATGGAGAGGAAGGAAAAAGGAAGAGATCTACGTGAAGCTGGACGACGTACTCCTATCCACGCGCCACGCTAATCCAAGTAAGGAAGCTCACGTGCTCGTCCTGGTCTACATGGCAAGGGCCCTGACAGTATTTAGCCCGCGGGCAGGAATTAGCAGGAGGTGGCCCGCTCGACCGGGAAATACGTTAACTAACTTAGTTAAGTTAAGGGCTATACTTATAGGTTTTATAGTATATCTCCGTGGAGGACCGGTTCGGACGGAACTACTCCCTTCGTTGATTCACATTTCCACCTCAAAGTCCTTCTTCAGCTGCTCCTCGAATTTCTTCCATTGACCCTTCACCTTACATGCTGAGGTCCAGTAGTTTCCCTTCTCATCCTTTCCCAAAATAAAGAAACCATCTGCAGGCTTAACAGGGCCGTGATTCTCTTGGATGTACGAAGGCCTGCACTGCACGCTGTCACCCTTGGGGCCTTTACGAGCCGGGGAAAAGTCCAAGTCGAACAAACCAGCCTTAGCCCAATTGGAGAAGCCGACTTGGGCCAAATCGCCGTTCCCAAAGATGACAATAGGCAGGCCCATTCCAGACGTACGCACCATGGCGTAGTATGCCTCGTGTTGAGCTCGCGTGCCCTGTTCGTTGATGGCACGCCGAACCTGCCGTGCAAGCCAGCTCAGCGGCTTCGAGGTGACCTCACCTGCGCTAACAAGTACGTTAGCCCAGCCGAAAGCGTTGCCAACATAGGGATGCTTGGTAGAGGCAGGGATAAGATCTCCCTCGAAAGCCTTGCGAAGAGACATGGCTATAGATGCGGCAACCTGGAGAAGGGGAGTCGAGTCAGTAAGTCCTACACTCTAGCGAGGTTACAAGTGCCTGAACCTACCGTCCTATCGGGGTTAATTCCCATCTGGCTGACCACACAACGCAGGATCCAGGCCGTCAAAATGTCATTCTCGGTCAAAAACACCTTGGAGGCATCTTCACCCTTCACAACTGCCTCGGCGCGAAGCTCCTCCATGGCCTTCTCCAGCTGCGGCCGCCAGTATGTTTCTGGGACACAGACCATGCGGTTCTCCTTGGTCCGGAGAAGCATGTCGACCCCATACCCCAACCCCCACTTGAGCATTCCTCCTAGTCCGACCTTTCTGTCTGCTAGAATATGCTCTTCTATGGTGGGACGTGAACCCCGGGCAAGCGAGTCAAATGGATCCGAGTCGACCCTACAAGGGGTCGGGATTTCGACTGTCTTGCCCCAGAGCATAGCACTCCAACCTTCGACAACATACTGCATGCCAATCGCATCGAAGGCGACATGCTGCCACTGCAGGACTACGATGGTCTTGTCGGTGAAGGAGTTGACGCGCAGCCCTAGGACCGGGAGGTCAGAGTTGAGATAGTCATTGATCCCACCCGGCTTGTACGAGGGCCCCCACGCCAGGTCTTCCAGATCGTCTGGGTCGCCAACAATAGCAGGCCAAGTGGTTGGCTTCGGGATCCGGGAGGCTGCCGGGTGCGAAGCAGAAGGCACGCCGTGGTCAACATGCGCGAAGGAGATGGCGGGTCTCTCAGCTGTAAACTCGGCTGGAATGTGCCATTCGATCTGGCCCGAGGCCTATGTGATGACGCGGGAGGGTTAGTATGTACGGGCTGTTCTGGAGAGGGCCATTTGCACATTTCTTTCCAGCCGACCCCCCAGCCTTTGCCATCCCTCTCGCTTGACTAGGCCCTCGAGGGACTGGCGCAACTTTTCTGGGTCGAGCACTGCGTCAAACACGAGTGAGACGGCCATGTTGTTGCCCTGGACAAGTAGGCTGTTCTCAAAGAAATGCAGTGGCACGACCCGATCGCCCGGAACTGGTTCCACGGCGGGCTTACGCCCAAAGAGCACCATGTTGTCGAGCTTTTACTTACGGATAAGAGTAAGGCATCTGCCCCGAGGGACGATGGGGGTAGTGCTAAGTTCTAACAATATCAATATATACGTCTTCGGTGAAGGATTAAAGAAAGCGATTCAGCCGGAGATCCCCTATTCCCAATGGCAGTCAAATAGAGGGTTGCGGCGTTCTGTTTCATGTCGCATTAAAGTGCAGTGTACAATACTATTTAGAGTGGAGGCCCAATACTAATATCCGCTGTTGTGGCCGGAACGGGCCTCGAACCTCGGTTTTCTTCCGTCCTGCCCACTAAAGAAGATTCTCCAATGGTACTGGCCACCGCCCCGGAATGTTTTGACAGGAGTCTAGCCCGCAGCATCGCAAATTTACCAAGCCTACTCGTAGGAATGACAGGGTTCATAAAGGGGTAATGCCCACTTTGGTGCGTAAGGACTGTATCAGCGACAATGAGTACAATGGACCCGGATACGACGCCGGGAATGCAGCCGCCGGACGGGCAGACATCGCATTTCCATGCGCCTTGGAACTCACTGCAAATAGGGACATTTATCGCCTTTGGCATCACCTATTTCCTCGCTACAGTGTTTCTGGGCCTTCGCTATTACCAGGCATTCAAGCTGATAAAAGAGATCGAGGTGGATTTAGGTAGGCCTGCTGTACCACATTATGGCCGAACCTTTAGTGCCGGACACTCACATTACACGTTCCTTCATAGTCATCATCACGATCGCCTACGGCGTTTCTGTGACCTATTTTTGGACCATGGTTAGATGTAGGAGTCCTTGGTGCCTTGGGGGTAAACCTATTTCTGACTCGATGACAGTAATGAAGCATGGCTGGGGAAAGCACATGTGGAATGTGACTTTAACGGAACTCGTGGAGTTTAATAAAGCAAGACGCCCGCTCCTCTATAAGATAAATTCTAGCAGTCTAGTCTAGCACAAAGCAGGCCCTGCTCCCTAACACCTTATTTGATATGTCCAGCCTTAACCAAAATAGCCATCTTGTCTGTCTTGTACCGCATCAATCCCTCAGTCACCTACCGTTACTTTGTTGTGACTGTCGCTATTGCAATCTTCATCTATACCCTGGCCTTATGCATCATCACTGGGGCACCGTGTAATCCCCTCAAATCGGGGACCACTAAGTCTGGAGAATGTTGCTCTGTCCCAGGCAGTCCTGAATATCGCATCTGACTTGGCCGTCATAGCCCTACTCATCCCCACGATCCGCAATCTCCATTTTTCACTGAAACGGAGAGCCACGGTCGGCTGCCTCCTGGCTCTGGGATCGGGGTACGCTTCCTCTCTTAACTGGCATCAGTCGTATCATTCATTCATTTATTCCATACAAATTCCCGCTAATTTACCCCTCCAGTGCCATCATCTGCTCAATAGCCCGCCTACCATACGTCATCCGCCTCGACAAGACGCCCGACACAACCTATACCGAAGCCATCCTGGGCGTGTGGTTATTGTCGAGATCAACCTTGCCATCATCTGCCCCTGCGCAATGCGATTCAAGCGGCCGGTTGCGACATACCTGCCAGGACTATCGTTATTCTCCTCGCGGTCTCACAGTGCTGCTGGGAAAACGACATACAGCTCGAGCGTAAATAGATTTCGGCTCGACCACAGCCAGCACTCATACCAGCTCCACAGCGTCCAGAAGGGCAACACCGGTCCCTTTTCTGACAGCAATGGTATCTCCATCCATCGTTCGTTTAAGGTGGATGTGAAAGGCACCGATAGACACACCGGGGATGGCGAGAGCGCCGACAAGATTTTGGCTTGAAGCATAGATAAATAGGCAGCTACATAGGAGACACTTTGTTATTCAGGAAATATTCGAGTGCATTGATCGAGCCTGATCATCCATTCATCGAAACTGCTAACACAATCCAGAAAAGGGAGAAAAGCAACAAACAGAAATGGACGAGGAAGACAGAAGCTGAAACTGATGGATCAAAGAAAACCGGAAGCTTAGATACATTACAGCCTGTTAGGAAGGCTGGCTGTCCATGGCTTTTTTCTTTCTTTCTTTTTTTTTTCGACTGGGAAGACAAAGAAAAACAGTTTTGGGAAGAATACAGGGAGAAGAAAAAAGAAAAAGAAAAAGCCGCCCAGGAACGCCGGTAGAGCAGATGGTGAGAAGAACAGAACATGGGCACAACAAGAACTGCTCTGGAAATACGACAAAAGAACTAGCCCAAACGCAATCATCGCATGGACTTTGCAAAGGCAACAATCTTGCTACTAGCCTTGACTGAGGGTCATCCGACCCGTGAAGAACATGAAGTATCCGAAGTAAAGGTGATGAGTAAAGCGCAGGCGATGAGAGAGCCCAGATGGAAGCCGTAAGTCAGCAAGAATGTTTGCCAAAAGAAACAAACAGATCAGCCTGCCACCGGAGACTGCCCTAAGTAAGTCTAAGGGTTGAAATGGCGAAAAGGTTTCGTATCAAGACAAGGTCGAATGGAATCAGAGAGATACTTGGCGCTTGAACTGCAGAATTTCTCACAGTCCAAGTTGGCAGAAGCGCTTTAACTGCCTTGACCAGGAGGCGGTGGTTGAGACGGCGTCGTAGTGTTTGCCTGGGCTCCTCCCATCATGAAGCCTGGAGGGAACATGGGCATTCCGGGAAATGTGAATCCAAAGCCAGGAACTGCCGGTGGGACACCAACATTATTAACATTGGAAGCGTCACGGTCAGTCTGGCCACCAAAACCGCCAGAGGCTGCGCCTTGAGGATGGCTTTCTCGTTCTGGGCGGCGGAAGCGGTCCTGCTGTGAACGAGAAGACACTGGACCACGTTTGCCGCCAGTATCAGTTGCAATCCGTCTGCTAATAGCTATTTGATATATCAGTTAGTTATCCTCTAGGTGGAATTCTTAATAAGAATCAGGCTAACCTTTCGACGAGACCCCGGCACCGATCTCAATATCTGGCTCTTCGACAACCATCCCACTTTCAATGGGTCTCCCACCAGTCCCACCGTACTCAGCAGTAAGCATCCATTTACGATCCGCCTCAGTCAATCTCTCGATTGGAATAACACTGATTCCTGTTTGATAGTCGCTGCAATCACGAGGGCCGAAACCAACGCCCCATCGGGTCTGTGTCAAGGTTAGAAACCTGGTAGGATGCGAATCGCAGCCGAGATTACTTACTCTAAGCTGCATGTCTCCGGACCTGTGAGACTCCATTCCTTCCCTTGCATTTACAGCATCTCTGCGGCTGATCATTTTGATAAAAGCGTGCCGTTTGTCGATGTTGACAATGCAAGTCTGGACGACACCGAACTTGCTAAATAGCGACCGTAAATGAGCCTCAGATGACCTGCACGAATTCGTCAGCACATTGAGATCCAACAGAACTTCCGACGGAGAGTGAGAGTACTTACGTGACACCACCAACAAATAGGGTTCTGCTCAGAACTGTGATACGAACGAATTATCAGTTAAGGTAGACAGTAAATGGATTATGAATACGCCCAAGACAAACCTTTGATGTTTCCCTGTCCGATAGAATAATCCCATTCAACATTTTTAGGACCGGGAGGAGGAAGAGTGGGATCTTTACGAGGGGGGCTGGGAGTACGGCGCCTTCGCGAGGGGGGACTGCGTTGGCGATAGTCATTGCCCCGTCGGCCGCGGGCGTCGCGAGGATCACCTCTGCGGCCGGGGGAATCGCCGTGGTATTCTCCATATACAGGGCTATCGCGACGACGAGGAGGAGACAGATCGCGACGTCTGTCCCAGCCGGGAGAACGGGAACGACGGCGATATTGGCCAGGGGGGGAACGCATGTAATCCCTGTCGCGGTCTGTATCACGTGACTGAGGGTCCGGACGGCCCCAGGCGTTCACGTTCTGGCCCGGCAGGTTGTTATATCCGGCGGCACCCATGTTGGCCATGTTGGTAGCGTTCGATAGACTAAGAATTTGCAGTGCCGTAGCCCACTGCTCCTGGGGGATTCCTTGGGCAGCCAGCAGCTGTAGGAGCTGAAGCTGCTGCTGCAATGCATCGGGCGCCAAAGCAGGTGCAGGTTGGACTGGAGCGGCAGTTGTCTGCGGTAGTAGCGCTGCTAACGGGTTCTGTGGAGCAGCCAAAGGGGTTGGAGTATGGCTCTGACTCTGAGGCTGAACCAAAGCCGGATTCTGGGTCAAATTACTCAAGGCCGCAAACGGCGTCGCCATCGCTCCAGCATAAGGGTTTACGCCAGTCTGTCCACTCGGCGGCTGAGAAGCCTGGTCTACGGACGACGACACGGGCTGTGACACTGTACTTTGTGTGTTCAATACATTAAGGGGGTTGGTTTGAGCCATTGTACCTGGCACTGCAGGGGCAGCGGTGTTCTGCTTGGCCATGTCTGCCAGAGCTTTCAAGATACTAGACGTATCTGGGGTTGATTGAGCAGGGGTTGCAGCGGCTGCGCCATTTGCTGTTTGAGATGGCTGCTGCTGAAGGCCTCCAAGCGGGATGTAGTTTGGCGCAGGTGAACCCTCAGGAGTAGTCGATTCGACGTCTAGACAAGAGAGAGATCAGATACAGAATCCCAACGGCCCGCATTGGCATCTGGGGCCCTTAGGTCCCACAATCAAGATAAGATACGGGGAGAAAGAGAGACAAGGCCTTGGGGGATGCTTACTGTGCGATGCGGAAGCATTTAACTTCTCCTTGAAAGAGGCAAGCATGGGGGCCGGGAAGGTGTTTCCACGCTCCCAAATGTCAACCAGCTTCTTGATTTTTTCCTATATGGAGAGAAGATGGGATACGTAAGCTGGACTGTTCGTCACAAACGACAGAACAAGATTTAAGAAAGTAGACAACTTCTATGCACGTCATTGGGGATATATAGCGGGAGATACGTAGATCTGGGTTTTATATAGGGCCAACGGAACTTTTGTCTCTCCACGTCGACCCTCGGAATGCCCGCATATTCTGTGGTAATTCGATAATTATTTGCGCATTTCTTCTAGAGCGTACCTTTTGATCTTCAGGAGCATTGTTTATGATATCAGCCATCAAGACGGGTAGCAATTCGGCCACTCTGTTAACACCAGCGGCGAAGGTTCCATCAGGAGCAGCACTACCGGACGGCTGGCCTGCCTTGCGCGCAAGTTCTACCCATTGTCGAGTTACAGAGTCTACGACATAGAGTACGCCCAACTTGTGTGTTCCCGGGGCCTTCTTGAAATGCGTATAGATTTTCTGGATTAGAACAGATTCGTTCTGCATGTAAGACGTACAAATAATTAGCTTAACTGCTCCAGCCACCCAGTGCAAGGGAAGAGGGGAAGAAAAGATAGGCAGTCGTACCTGAACGTTGGCGGTGCAGAGTGAAGTGATACTGTTAATTTTCGATCCGGAGACTCCAGGGGGTTTAAGGGCCAGCATAGACTGGAGATAGTTATCCAGTTCTGCTACAGCAGAGGACATGTCTGCTTCGGTCGTATAGATTCAGTTGGAAAAAGAAAGAGGAAAACTTCGATATTCTTCACAATAAGCTTATCACACTGGCGTGTTTTGAAAATACCACGGTGTCCCAAAAAGGTCGTTTTTACTGGAGTATCCAGCGACAGAAGCGACAATAAGTGGAGCTCGCGTTGCCTTCCCAAAGGTAGAATTTTTCAATTCCCTTGCCGCCGTGTCACCAGTCACTACGGACTCCACGAGCGCACTTTGGCGACCAGGGGGGTCTTCGCCTACAGCTGGATACAGCTAAGCGATAGTGATTTTAGGGTATGTGGTCCCTAGCGAACGAGTACGAGTACGTACGACCTAAAATGAAGAGGTAGAGAGATAAAAGAAATGGTGAGCTTGATGGATTACGATGGACAAACAGCCTGCGAGATGGAGGTGAGTAAAAGAAGGAAAGAAAGAAGGGAGGTTAGCGCTTGGTCAGGTGAAGGAAAAGCCTGTGTCCCGCGCTAACGTTTTAAGGAAAGGTACCGAAATCACCATAACACGTGACTTGAAAATGAATAGGTCTTTAGTTACTGCCCAGCTCTGAGTTGTTGATACATCATGACGAACAGGCTGAAGCAAGGAAACAACCGCTTGTAGTATACAATTACAAAATAGATGGATCTTGACTGAGGCAGCATGTTCAGGTTTCTGTGCCTTTGAACATGGTGGGATTTCAACAAGTTGAGCTACCGCAAACTAGTCCAGTGTTATGTATGCTGTATACTGAATGCTGAATGCTAGTGTGCATGACACATGTTCGTACATGGCATCTAATGCAGCTAGAGAAACAGCACGAGAATTGATTGATTGGTCCTTGTTTTCGAGTTTATTGCTTATTCCGCTGTACGAACTAATAAATATTGCAATTTCAGACGGAATTATAGTGGTGTGGATATGATAGAGGAATATTTCGTGTTCGTCCTGGTACAAATCCCGTGCTCATACTCCCCTGTAGGTAGAATAATTAGATGCAGCGTAGCATTGTTGCCAACCAGGCCTTAGCTCGTCCCCGGAGGATGGCGGATGAAACGGGATAGTACCTACGTCACAGGCGAGCGACAGGTAGGTCAGAATGATTATTGATGGCAAGTCACCATAAATGATTAATTAGATAAAAAAATCTAGACCATTCCTGACAGCCGTGCAGTGTTATTCTACCCTCCATCAGAAGGTCCGCGATGACGATTCTTTTTCTAGAAACACAGCTGGGTACATACGGATAATACCTAGGTAAGTAGCGAAGCCTAGGTAGTAGATAATCCGTAATAAAAATAATGATGCAGTGCAGGTCCCCACGGGCATGTACTTTTAGTGAGTGCGGCGCAGGCAGCATGGAGCAGCCATTGGCTCGTGGCTTCCTTCCCAGGGCGGCAAGGGACCACAGCTGTGCAGGAAGCTCCGGGATATCGGCCTCTCTTACAGTACCATTACGGCAATTAGTGCCGTTTGCAAGCCCTGCCCTCGTACCCGGCGGTAATTGCCCTCACTTCTGCCCGTATTTCACCTGTTATTTGCTACGGCCAGATGGAGAAAAAGACCGCTGAAGAAGCTCCGGCCTGCTTCGTTAAAAGATCTTCCTGCGTCTTTATATTATTGCTCTCCTCGCCTGTCGGTGCCCTGCGCCTTCATAATAATAATACTCCCACTTTCATCTCTCCTTCCCTCTCCTCTCACCTTAAGACCATCTCTACTCTTCATTGTCCTCCCCCATCTTGTCCAACATGGCTTCCTCTCTCCGACTAGCTCCCTCCGCTCTTCGCTCCGTCACTGCACGACCAGCTGTGCAGTCCGCTGCATACAACAGCCTTCGCTGCTACTCGACTGCTAAGGCCAAGGTATGTGCAGCTTCTCCCGATACGTTTTATTTTTGCTGATATCAAATTTGGTTCTCTAGTCTCTGAAGGAGACCTTCGCAGACAAGCTCCCCGGCGAGATCGAAAAGGTCAAGAAGCTCAGGAAGTACGCAACCCAGCTACACCAATGAATCCACATGATAGGTACTACAAGCACGACAATTGCTAACACATTTATCGTTCTATACAGGGAGCATGGCCACAAGGTTCTTGGTGAGGTCACTCTTGACCAGGCCTATGGTGGCGCTCGTGGTGTGAAGTGTCTCGTGTGGGAGGTGCGTCGTGAACAGGCAGTACCAGCGCTACAAAAGAGACGGCCAACTAACATGAAAACCAGGGATCTGTCTTGGACCCCCAAGAAGGTATTCGCTTCAGAGGAAAGACTGTGAGGACCCTCTTTTTTTTTTTTTTTTGTCGCGTTGTGATGTTTCCAATTGTTCAATGCTTACGGGAAAATTTTTTTTCTTTTAGATCCCCGAGATTCAGAAGCTTCTTCCTAAGGCTCCTGGTGGTGAGGAGCCACTTCCTGAGGGTAAGTAACATCCGACAGCAACAATGCGCATCTGATCAGTGCTAATAGAGGACAGGTCTTTTCTGGTTGCTCCTGACTGGAGAGATCCCCACTGAGCAGCAGGTCCGCGACCTGTCTGCCGATTGGGCTGCCAGGTCCGACATCCCCAAGTTCATCGAAGAACTCATCGACCGCTGCCCCAGCGATCTTCACCCCATGGCCCAGTTCTCTCTTGCGGTGACGGCTCTTGAGCACGAGTCCGCCTTCGCCAAGGCCTATGCCAAGGGTATTAACAAGAAGGACTACTGGAACTACACCTTCGAAGACTCCATGGATGTCATTGCCAAGCTGCCTACCATTGCTGCCAGAATCTACCGCAACGTTTTCAAGGATGGAAAGGTTGCTCCTGTCCAGAAGGACAAGGATTATGCCTTCAACTTGGCCAACCAGCTAGGCTACGGCGGTAATGGCGACTTCGTCGAGTTGATGCGTCTGTACCTGACTATCCACTCCGACCACGAGGGTGGAAATGTAAGCGCCCACACCACCCACCTCGTCGGCAGCGCTTTGAGCTCTCCTATGCTCTCTCTGGCTGCTGGTCTGAACGGTTTGGCTGGTCCTCTCCACGGATTGTGAGTACATCCCGAGATTTATTTATATGTATTTCATATCATGATGTATATTTGCTGACAGATTTTCAATAGGGCCAACCAGGAGGTGCTCAGGTGGCTCACCAAGATGAAGCAGACCATTGGCAACGACCTCAGCGACAAGGCCATCACCGACTACCTGTGGTCGACCCTGAAATCCGGCCAGGTCGTTCCCGGCTACGGCCACGCTGTTCTCCGGAAGACCGACCCCCGCTACGTGTCCCAGCGCGAGTTTGCCCTTCGCAAGCTGCCCGACGACCCCATGTTCAAGCTGGTCAGTCAGGTCTACAAGATCGCTCCTGGCGTCCTGACCGAGCACGGAAAGACTAAGAACCCCTGGCCCAACGTCGATGCTGTAAGTTCTTCCTGTCTAGATTGTGTGTGCCTTGCGGTTGAGGAAGACCCGAATGACTGACGGAATCGCAGCACTCCGGTGTTCTCCTGCAATACTACGGCTTGACGGAGTCCAGCTATTACACTGTCCTGTTCGGTGTGTCGCGTGCCTTCGGTGTCCTGCCCCAGTTGATCATCGACCGTGCTCTGGGTGCCCCGATCGAGCGCCCCAAGAGTTTCAGCACCGAGGCGTACGCCAAGCTCGTCGGCGCCCAGCTGTAAATTATAGGGGGATGAGTATCGGTGCGGGGAGAAGCTGTGTAGAGAGGCTCAGGAGGAGCGGTACCATGTTGGTGTCTGGATTAAATTGGTCTTCTGTTGATTTGGATGCATTTTGTGTACGATAAGAACTCAGTGGTTTCGAGCAGGCCTTGTAACAGAGCACGTTTTCGATGATTGCTGCAACGATCCAATGGCTTTAGAGTGTCTCCCGTCCTCAGATCTCCGTGTCGTTTTGAAGTTTGGGCAGGGGAAAGAGCTGTACTACCTGTAAGAGGAGAAGAGTAGCACTCAACAGCGGCCCGACTGCGGAATGGGGAACTTGTTGGGGGAGGCAGGCTCACCGCCGAACCGGAAGCAGGTTAGCGCCAGATTCAACGTTCGAGTCCCCGGCTGGGGAGAAGCAAGGAGAAGCAAGGCGACAGACAGTCGCAATAGAACAGCTGCACATGCAAAGCTACGGGGGATTTCGGCGTCCGGAGTACGGAGAATCTGCTGAGGCACGCAAGGCTGATACCTGGCAATACCCGCCCGTACGCAGCGATACGCCCAACAGCGCGGTGCAGCCCTGGATACAGTCCGGGATACAGTAATGTTACGCAATAACTGACCGGGACTGGACCTGGACGTGCTTACTGCGTCCTGGCTCTGCTGGAGCTGTTATATCCATACATCGTCCAGCTGTTGTCGGCAGTCTTCCTTCCTCTTTCTTCTTCCTCTTCCTCATCTTCACCACTCTTGTCTTCTCTCCTCTCTGATCTGCCACCTGTGTTGGCCCGTTCCTGCTCCCGCATCTCCTCTGTCAAGTAGCATCGCAGCTGAGCTACTTCCTGTACTCCCTTCACTCCCCGTGATCCCTAGGCGACGAAGCCCCCTAAATCCCTTGGTCAGGGCCCCTTTCAGCGTTCCCAGTACCAGAGATGTCTACCGCTACGCCTGAGGCGGCCTCTTCGGCCCATACCATCGAAAAGAAACCTGTTAAATTTAGCAATTTGTTGCGTACGTCCACCGGTCTCTGGTATACATGCGCTTGGGTGCGTTGCTTCTAACCGACTTCTCCCTGTAGTTGGCGCAGGTCTGAACATGTTCGAGTAAGTGTCCCCCTGTCGTTGTCGTTCCGACTACACCATCTTCCGCCGCTGACAATATTCCAAGGGTCTCGACATTGGGACAGGTACTTTCTATGCTCTCTCAACCAGTATTACCATTGCCGCCGCTGACGATGATTTCTCCCAGCCGCTGGAAGTGATCAAGACGACCATGGCTGCCAATCGCAATGACAGCTTTGCGGGCGCTATGGCTAGGATATGGGGCCGTGGCGGGATCCTCGGCTGTGAGTCGTCTACCCTCGGGTAATATTGGGGAGGACCTTCCGTTAACCTACCGATGCTCCTACAGATTATCAAGGTCTCATTCCCTGGGCCTGGATTGAGGCCTCCACCAAGGGCGCTGTCCTCCTCTTTGTGGCGTCTGACGCAGAATACCGAGCCAAGGTGCTCGGGGCTTCTGATTTCGTCTCTGGTATCGCCGGAGGTATGGCCGGTGGTGTCGCTCAGGCATATGCAACCATGGGCTTTTGCACTTGCATGAAGACTGCGGAGATTACAAAGCACAAGCTGGCCGCGCAAGGTGTGAAGCCCCCGAGCACCTTTGCTACTTTTATGGAGATCTACCGCAAGGAGGGTGTCCGAGGTATCAACAAAGGTGTCAACGCAGTTGCTATCCGCCAGACTACAAACTGGGGTTCTCGCTTTGGTCTTTCTCGCCTGGCTGAAAGTGCAATTCGCTATGTAACCGACAAGCAAGATGGTCAAAAACTCTCTGCTTGGGAAAAGGTCCTTGCCTCCGGTCTTGGAGGAGGCCTTTCAGCCTGGAACCAGCCGATTGAGGTTATTCGTGTTGAGATGCAAAGCAGGACCGATGACCCCAACCGGCCCAAGAATCTCACAGTTGGCAAGGCTATGAGATACATCTACCAGACTAATGGTATCAAGGGTCTTTACCGTGGAGTGACTCCTCGTATAGGCCTGGGCATTTGGCAGACTGTCTGCATGGTAGCTCTAGGTGACATGTAAGTCGTCTTCCACGTCATTTCTTCCGTTTTACGGCACATTATCTGGCGATTTTCGTCATGCATGCCATCCGATATTCATGTGATGCCGAGGGTCGGATTGATGCTAACTGTGGGTCTCCGTTGCACCGAATAGGGCCAAGGAAGCAGTCGAAAAGCTGACCGGCGAAACTGTCACCGCTAAGCACTAGAGAAGGTTTGAGATACCCTTCTACTATGCACGGTTCGGGGTAGTGGAAATATGGGGACGGGGCAACGGCTGGCGCATGCTCCGTTTGGATTTCGGCTGTTGTGATTACATTTGGCCAATGACGTTTGCGGGGTGCCATGTGGATATACGCCCTCCTGTCTTGGAAAGATTCTAGTACCAGTGAAACCCTTGTCTTCTATTCTGACCATGTTAGACTACATGTATACCCGATTTTTATTCATTTAACGCAGCTTAATCTTTGGGAGTCGTTCTGGCTTGCTACATCATATGGAATTCGATCTTCAATGAACAGGACTTTTTCCTTTAATTCAATTGTCTTTGGGGTAGGTAGGCGTCGATTGTTTTGGATATAACAGGGAGAATATATCTAAAAACGTAGGGAACGGAAAATACATATGTCTGTACCCAGCATAGAACAGATGTCTGTGAGCTGGGATCTAGCTGCGGTAGTCTCCCAACTTAATGAAATAAGCGATGACTTCCTCCTACATCATACGAGTCATATATAAATGTTCTTGATTTCCTACATGCATCCAAAGCCTTTCATTTCCCTTTTTGTGCTCACTTAACCCAAGGCATTGTCCGTCATGGAGAGCATAGCATGTCAAAATAGACTGGTGTTAAATATCTCCAACAGACCTCCCATGCCAGAACTACTATTCGTTCCTGACGCCCACAAGTCATCAGCCTTCAGCTTTTCCGTCTAATTATGCCATACATCTATTATAGCCTATTCAGTTCCTGGAACGTGCCATGAAAGGCCTGATCAGCTCCCTGTAGATGTGCAGGTTCTGCTGAGAATATGTCTGGTCCGGGTGTCGCTCCTCACCTGGAACGGTTTCAGTGGCGGAGGTGGACGCAAGATAGTAATGATAGGCTGAGTCGGAAAGAAGATTGGGCTCAGGTTAATTCCCTGTCAGTTGATGCGTCTTGCATCGATGAGCTCGCCGCAAATTCGAACTTCGACCCGTTTTATCCAAAACACCTCCCACACATCGACAATCACAACGCTCTTGGCATACAAACTATTAAGCTTGTTTTAAACTACTACGGCCTTGCTCTGGAAAGACTTGGCATCAGACAAAGGAAATTCCTTCTGGTACCCATCACGAAGGATCAATACCCATCTGACCCAGCCAGTAATGAGGGGCATTGGCTGAGTGCTTGGTCCCTGGAGAAGAGGAGGATTATTCCATGACCATCAATGACAATGAAGGCAGTCAGTTCCCAGATGGAGAGACCAAAGCATATTCTGTGGTAATTAGCCCTTTTTTGTGCATTGTTCATGGTCTTTAGCATGGCGAGTTCGACATCCGTCTTCCAGGACTGCTTCGGTTCTCACCAGCTGCATAACTACCCGCCAGCTCAAATTGCCTGGATTTTCAGCCTGAACTTGTTCCTTACCTTTTTCTGCAGCATATGTAGTGGAATTGTATTTGATGCTTATGGTCCAGGATTTCTGGTCGCGGCTGGTAGCTTGGCCTTGGTCTTATCCATGATGCTTTTTGGATTCTGTACTGGTAAGTGTGCCTCTCCAGGTTGTGTGACCACCCATCAATTTGAAGATGTATTTGGTAATATCACAAAGAGGACTGGCATTCCATGCTTGATGCAGTCCTGGGGAGCATTGGAGGTGCTCTCCTTATGACCCTAGCCTTTGCTGCTGTTAGCCACTTCTTTGAGCGCCGCCTTGGCCTGGCAACCGGACTTACCAATACTAGTGGCTCTACGGTGACATTGCCATTCCATTGATATCGCGGTAACTCCTTCCAAAATTTGGCTTTCCTTGGTCATCTCGTATCCTGGGCTTCCTTTTCCTGGGGCTACCATCGCTCAAACCAGCCAACAGAATCATCCTTGACATGACAGCTTTGAAAAACATCAATTTTCATTTTGCGCTGCAGGCGTGTTCTTCATGGAATGGGGCCCTTTCTTGCCATCGTCATATATAAGCCCATGCGCCACATCTTATGGCTAGTGCATCATCTGGATATGCCATGGTCGCGTTGATGAATACCGGAAGCTTCTTTGGGCGGTGGATCCCTAGCCTGAGTGCCTCTCCCAGCTCTGTCGTGTGGAGGATTGTGGCAGGTACTTTTCCACCCCGTACTTTTTGGCTAGTTTTGGGCAGATGGCACAGATCATGAAAGCTATCTAGTTGCTTCTGTTGGCACTGAGTGTTAGGGACTACACAGTTGGTATAGGTCACCTCCGGGTGGATGCTTCCAGAGCGGTAACAATGAAAGAGATTGTTCTTCAGATGATGAAGGCTCAAATGTGAAAGCAACCCGTGTTTTGATTATGGATATCGATTCCAGAGGCTTTTCATATTTGACTCTAATTGTAGCCGTGGGTAATATGTAGTGTATCTGGTACAGAGTAATAATAATAGATGTGAAAATAGTGTTGTTGCCTTCTGTTCTGAGATGAGGGATCCATCATGTGATCTTTGGATTATCCAGGCTTACAGTCGTTGCTTACCATGCTTATATGTTTATGCAGGAAGTAAAGAGCTTAAGATAAGCACTGTAAACCGTAGCCGGATGGGAAGGTATACTATCTTTCGGGAACCTCCACGTTTAAACTTTCTTCCTCCAAGCTTTTGGATGTAATTCAGTAACATGTCTGATCATTGAGTAGACTCTTGAGTGCCCTCATTAAGGCAAGGGGGATACAAAAGAGGAGAGTCGCAGCTTATATGCTCCTGGTTGTAAAGGAAAAATAAGAAAGCAAGACGAAAGAAAAGCATATTGGAAATAAGGTACAGAATTTTGCATTACGCTCGAGGCTATAGCTACAGCGGCATCACGCAAAGAAAGGGAAGAAAAGAAAGAAAATACAAGTATCAACGGAAGATAAATGTCTAGACAAATGTGGGAGCAGACTTCCCTTCATTTCTTTCCTTTCCTTTCCAGGCAAGTCAGGTAGGTAGGTTAAGGTATAGATCTTTGCTTACACGGTCAGACCAAGTTCCTCGGCGAAGGGCAGGCTGTGGAGGTCTCCAACGCTGGCGACGGAGGCTTTTCCGGAGAGGAGGGACTTGGCGGTCTGTTGAAGAAAAGGACAACCAGTTAGTCTGAGAAGTGAAGAATGATAGTTTTTTTAAAAGATTATGTTCCGGGGGAAGGAGAGTAAAAACAGAGAGGGATAAATAGAACAAAACTTACTTCCTGGACCTTCTCTGCGGTAACGCTGTCAATTGCCTGGGCGATTTCACCGACGTGGTATGGTTTGCCGCCGGTGAGGAGGGCAGAGCCAGTGGCCTCCAAACCCGTTTCGATGTTCTCAACCGACTCGAGGGCACGGAACTTGGCCAGGGCAAGAGCCTTCTTGACCTCTTCACTAGGAACCTCTCCAGCAGCAACCTTCTTGATGGCTTCAACCACACTCTTGCTGACCTCACCGATTTGACTGGTCGCTCCGGAAACAGTAATGGTCAGGAGGCCAGCATCAGAGTATGCGTTGTTCTTGGTGGAAGCATGAACACCAGAGAAGCCCTCGGTGGCCTTGGCCAGGAGAGAGAAGCCAGGAGTCCACTTGATGGTGGATTCACCGCCGAGAAGAGAAGCGAGAACTGCAACCTCCGGCTTATAACCAGGGGTTCCGAATGTGCTGGAGCCAGGGAACCCAACTACGACAGCGTTGCCGGTCTTGGAAGAAATGCGGGTCTCACCACCGTAGTACTTGGAGGCCTCACTCTGAATGGTGCTTCCGCTGGGGAGCTCTTTGAAGAACTCGCCAACCCACTTGGACAGTTCAGCGGAGTCGGCACCGCTGGAAACGACAGCAACATTGGGCTTAGAGTAGGCCTCCTTCGCAAACTCCGCAAGGGCCTCCACATTCACGTATTTTTCGAAAGGAACTTCGGTGATGTTTTCACCCAGACCACGATGGAAAGCGACACCGTGGGCGGCTTCAACGGCCAAGACCTCGGGGTGAGCAGCAATAGACTTCTGCTTGAAATGAAGAAGCGCCGCCACATGTTCCTTGAGTTCGTGGGCTAACAGGGCGGATTAGATATTCCCATCCCCACTATGGATTCCGCGGTCGTCGGTGCTATCCCACTTACCTGGGAACTTCGTCTGAGAGGCAACCTCTGCGAGCAGCTCTGCAAAGTACGGGAGATCATTCGAAAGGAATTTGGCCTTGAGAACGATGTTTTCGCGCGAGTTCTTCGAGGAAAGCTCACCGCCCAGCAGTTCTACCTCCCGAGTGATCCGCAACGCCGACCGTTTAAGCGTGGACTATCAATTGATCAAAAAAGAGTAAGAGATGTATCCAATTGTGGCAGATGGTGACTGGAAAGGGTGCAATTGGCACAAGATTCACCAACCTTGAAGGCGAATTGTGCGAGGGCGTCGGAGAAACCAGGAAGGGGCTGGAAACGGGTTCCGGCCTTCGCTACCACAGCCAGAGTGCTTGTAGGGCCTGCACCCTGTCTGTTGGCAACCTTCACGCCAGCGGATTCGGAAATGTCGTACTGGAAACCCGAAGCAGCAGAGGCCATTGCCCGACGGCTGGCAACAGTCTGCAGCGCACGAGGCGCATTTCTACCGAAAGTAGATCGCGACAGCATCATCGCATGTGGTGAAGGAAAGAATTGAGGAGATGAAGCAGTAGAAGCCAAAAAAGGCTTGAGAGAAATTGAGCGGGGGGAAGGGAGAGGGGAGGGAGAGCGAGAAGAGACGCTGTCGTTCAGCTTGAGCGGATGTTCTGAAAAGCTTCAAGATGCCGGAGCCTCCCAGCGCCGGTGCATGATTACTCGCGCTGTGATTGGCTACTGGCGCAGGCGCGGGCGGAACCGGCGTTTCCTTCCTCGCCGAGTCACTTTCCGCCACGTGATTTGGGCTTTGGTATGCACGTGACATGAATGCGGCGAGAATGAGGGAAAAGACCGCAGAATACTAATGCGACCATAGGCTGCGTTGACTCGTACAAGAAGCAAAAGACAAGTCCCAAATCCATTCTTTTCCTCTTCTTTCCTATCCCCAGTTGCCATTTCACCCCTTCCTCATGACACCCTCGCGGTGACCCTCCACTCACTTCTAGGGAATCGGAAGCTCTTGGTTCTCTAGAAGCCCGAAAATGTCGTCTCAAGTATGCGATTGAACCCTCCACCCCACTTGTTCTCGCTGCTGATCTGTGTAGTATGCTTCGGAGCTTTGTACGCTCCTCGTGGAGGATAATTTTGGCGAGGTTTTCGCGGTACGCACTTGCTCGTTTCTCTTCTCTTTTCTTTCAGTCATCGTCCAGCACCTACGTCGATCATTTGCGCAAGAATGCGGTTTGGTAGCTGATTTTGTTCTTCTCTTGAAACTTCAGCGCATCTTTGCGACATTGCTACGTTACGAAAGATTGCCCTTACTACGCCTGAAGTCTTACTCCCACCTATCCTTCGATCAGCTTCGCAAGGGACTCGCTGCGATGATCCAACACCACTTAGTCTTCCATTTCACGTCTTACGATGACGGTATCACCTATTATGAGGCCGACTTGCACACTGCCTATTACCTTGCTCGTTCTGGCAAAATTATAGAATTGATTGAGGAGACATTGGGGAACTATGCAGCCACTGTCATGTCGACCATCATGTTCCTTGGCCACGCGCAAGTCAGCCACCTTGAAACGCTCCCGGAGCTCGAGCCAAAGCAGGTAAAGACAAATGGTACTAGCGAGGAACATGACGAACAGCAAACTGGACTCGATGACGAACATTCGCATGGAGGACGCGCACATCTTCATACGACGCTCAAGACGTTGGCGGCGCACGGTTATATTATTCGTGTTCGGGAAGCTCATTTTCAAAGCCCCAACGATGTCTTTCTTGATGCAGAACGAGCCGTTAAGTCGAGATCTGATATCAAGGAAATGAAAGGAAAGAGACACGAGGAGGCCGTGAAGGAGGCTGTTACCGAACTGATCAAGGAACGGATGGGGGGAGATCTAACTCATGGATTGATTTACAAAGGTGTTCCTTTTGGTGTCAAACGTAGGCATGCTGTCACATCCTCCGATGCATCCAATAAACGACGGAAGGTAGACTACACAGTTGTGGATGGTGATGACATGGATGATGAGAGTGAATGGTCGGACGATGATACACCCGACGAAACGATTCCCATGGAAGTAAGTCATACTGTTCAAATGCAAGAAGAATGGATGTTAATCGACTGTCAAGTCTGGATTGGTTGTTCGAATAAACTATGCGAAGCTGGACGTCGCACTTCGAAATCGCCGTTTTGTCGAACTTGCAGAACGAGAGACGTCCGCTGCCACAGCCCACGTGTATGAATGCTTGCTTCGACGCATCGAGTACCAAACCCCGTGTTGCCGAGAGACAGTGGAGATACCTCGTGAAGGTGAAGAGGGGGAACATCATTCTGTTCTGATTCCCCTCAATGCGGTGGCCGAAGACATCGACCCGCAGGTGGACCTTACGGGATCTATCGGCCCCATGGATGCTGCGCAGCCTCTTAACAGACGTGGAAAGCGACCTCTGGAAAATGGCATCAATGGCGATGACCATGAAGGGACTAATGGTGTCTCTTCTGGAGGGAATCGCATTTATGACGTCGATCAACACCTATATCTTTTAGCACAACCTCCCTATGCCTTTGCTGGGAGAAAATCCATGTCCGGCTTGCCCCACTGGGCTGTTGAGTTCAGAAATCTCGCTCGCAAACTCCGCCATCTCGAGCTGGAACGCATGATCGAATCCCGGTATGGCGATGTGGCCTTGCGTATCGTCCGCGTCCTTCACACGAAGGGAAAGCTGGATGAGAAGCGTTTACAGGAGATCAGTCTTCTTCCTTTCAAGGATCTACGACAAGTCCTTGCAAGCATGCAGTCAGGAGGCTTCGTGGACTTGCAGGAAGTGCCGCGTGATGCGCAACGACAGCCCTCACGCACCATTTTTCTCTGGTTCTACGACCCTGACCGTGTACGCAACAGTGTCCTAGAGGATACATACAAAGCTATGTCGCGCTGTTTGCAGCGTCTCAAGTTCGAGCGGAACCGACTGCGAGATTTTCTCGATAAAGCAGAACGCAGCGACGTTAAGGGAAATGAGGAACTATATTTGTCTGAGGCTGAGCTGAAAATGTTAGGGCAATGGAAGGCTAAAGAAGCGCTGTTGCTGGGGGAAGTCGCTCGATTAGACGACATGGTTGCTGTATTTAGGGACTACTGAATCCTTAGGTACCTGATCTCTGATGGATGAGAGATGGAGAAAAAGGTGAAATTATAAAAGGCAGACCAAAAGACAAAAATGACATCTTGGATATCAACATTGGGCCAAAAACAAAAGCTGTTTTTACGTATAATATGATTAAACAAAAAATATAGGATATAAAAAAGCTGAACGCAATGTAAATAAATAGTACTTCTCATCAGGCTTCCACTAGAACATTAATATCACTTCGAATTGAGATCCTGAAAAGAACTACTGTCAATCAAGCAGATCAGAACAATTTCACCCAGTTCGGTTTTGTGATTTCATTTCCAGCTTTCGGGTATATACACTCTACCCAGGTAGCATTCAGTTAGAAGGGAAGATAAAAGTAGAAGAAAAGGAAAACAGAAGGAATAACGGTATCAGGTAGCCTCCCAAACCGTTGCCCAAACAAAGAGATTTGCTCAAATAATTGTCCCGCCCAGATAGAGTCAACTGTCCAAGTAAGCTAGGTGTAGATAGACATAAGGGAATGGAGATAGAGAATTTGTAAAGACCAAGAATAAAATGGCAACAAAAAAAAAAAAAAAAAAGAATGAGAAGAAAGAGGGTTTTCGGGAAGAAACTGAAGACGAGGTCAAAAGGTCAAAAGGTAGCCCGAAAGTCAAAGAAAACTCTATTTAACCCGATGGTGCTCTTTTTTGTGTACTCATTATTCCAACAAATATGTAAATCCCTGTCGTCTGTAAACATACGTAATTGTGCGTGAGTGATCAGTCATGATATAGCACTTGCTGTTCCCGTTGATGAACTTGCAGAGTCGTTGTTCTTCAAATCGTCTTGGACATTTTTTGTCCTCTCAGATTCTGTGGACTCTTGCTTGGGACATGGATCATGACCGCTGTCTTCATTCGTTTTGACTGTGGCAGCCGCTCCTAGTTTTGATTCGGTAGCCTTGAGTTTTTCCTGGGCCTCCTTCAACTCTCTCTTCAATTCTTTAATATAATCAATGGCCATTTCCACTGTGCTGGCTTTGCTAATCATGGGATTTCCAGCCTTTTCTTTCTCGCCAACCTTCGAGCTGCTGCCCGCCTCTTTAGCAAGTTTTGCGCTGGCGAATCCGGGCGGGAGAAGTGCCTCGATCTCCTTAAGTGCATTGTTGATTCGATTCCGCCGGCCTTGTTCTGCGAGTTTGTGATTTGTGCGTTTTGAGCTAAGGTTCTCCGCCAGAGTTTCCGGGTAGGATACCCCAGGAAGAAGAGTGCCA
Source organism: Monascus purpureus (assembly GCA_025999795.1). Taxonomy (NCBI): domain Eukaryota; kingdom Fungi; phylum Ascomycota; class Eurotiomycetes; order Eurotiales; family Aspergillaceae; genus Monascus; species Monascus purpureus. Next base: position 517,925 of record AP025348.1, read on the forward strand.
TCCAAGATATGTTGGTAATTTGACTTGGATGCCAAGTAAAGGGCAGAAGCTTCGCTTGACATTCCTATGAAAGAAAGATCCATCAGTCCATATTATTTCTGACATCAGAAGCTATAATAACAATGCCTACCTTCGCTGCGCAGCATTGGCTTGATGTTTGGACTGATTTTAGGCTGCAGTGGAGGGCTTATCTGTGATGAGCTCACGCTTTGCCGTTTTCTGGAAGTTCCGTTCCTGGAGTCCGACTTTTTGGAAATCGGCCCTAGGGGCGGAGACATGGCCCCAATACATGGGCTAGACGCAACAAAACCCGGAGCTTTGTTGAGAGTCCCCGACTTGGGTTCCAAAGATGGCGTTCCACTGGCGGAAGCAGCATATGTGGAAGCATCAGTCTGCACATTGGTGCTGATGTTGCGGTTCTTGGTCAGAAGTTTCGTCGTTGGAGTGGCGGCCTCTGGTAGTACAACGTCCTCCATGAGTTCGTCAGATGGTTCCCCAGCGACGAGTTGCGCTTGGCCCCTAAACTGGCCTGTCGGGTCATGTTTATGCTGTGAACTTTGAATGCGCATAAGCGTTGCGGGTGTTGCTGCCTCGCTAGCGTGAGAGCTGGGGGCCTGCGGGCCTAGTGCAGGAGACTTTCGTGTCTGGGGAAGCGCAGGTGGCGGCATCAATGGCTCAGAGAGTGGCTCTGGGGATACCGAGTCCTGACCAGAGCTATCATTGCTGCTAAATCGGAAGCTGTTGCCGCTGCTGGGCGGCCGCTTGGAGCCATTTTCCTGGTAGAGCCCATTGAGAATCTCGCCGGAATTAATATGCAACAAGGGCTTCTTCCGCGTTTGAGGCCGGACCGACGGAGAAGGTTTTCCTGCCCGCCCTGAAAACCTGGTGGAAGCTGACGGCCGCCGGCGGTGCTTCCTGACTATGCCGGGCGACGACTGCGCGGATGTCCCTGGGATCCCACTAGTATCCGACGGTGTTTGCACAAAGCCCATATCAGAGATCTGTCTTGACGGAAAAGGATAGGAATTGTGGTTTGGACCCTGGGCTTCAAGGGCAGGAGAAGTGAGTGGAGTGAGATACTCCCCGGGGACCGTGTATTCAGGGAATCGGAGCTGAGTTTCCAAAGGTGTCATAGCCGGGGAGACGAGAGGAGTATAAAGGGCCTATGGAATGTAATGGTTATATTAGACATGCTCCTGAAGACCCGTTGAAGCGAGCGAAATCTGGGGCATGCTTTACCTGCTCTTCATTAATCCGAGAGTACTGATCGTAAATATCACTGGCCTCATCCACTCGTGGCTGGTATCTTGCGGCGCCTCCATGGAGTTCAATGCTGTTGGGGGTGGGAGGGATTATGGGATGGCCGTAGACATAGGGCTGGCTCGTGAGCTCCTGGTGAAATGGTTGGCGCGGTTGGTGATTCTGCTGTGAATGGTCGTGTGAGTAGAACCCAGGAGCGATATCAGCATTCCCGTAGGCCTGATGGGCCTGGCCCTGGTCTTGGTCCTGACATTGACCTTGGGCTTGACGCTGGTTCTGGCCTTGGGAATGGGTCTGAAGGTCCATTGTGAAATCAGCCATCATGCGGTTGAATTGTGACGGCTGATCGGTTTGTTCCGTCTGCATCTCCACCTCAGACGCTGAGCCAGGAACAGTCCCAGGAAGAGAAGGATGCTGGCTAGATTGTCCATGTTCATTCAGACGGGAGAAATCCATGCCAAACTCGAGGAAGTTGGAGAATTCATCGTCGCCGGGAACAGTCATGAGGGACTCCCCATGGAGCTGGTCGGACCACGACATGGACGTCTCTTGGTCCATGCTGGCGAAATGGAAGTCGAAAGGGCCGACACACAATGGATTAACACAATGGGCGATGGGTTGTCAGGACCGAGTTTTTGTCTCAGAAGTCACGCAAACCAACGATAATAGGGTTTAAACGGGTGGAGGACAGTTGGGGGGTCGCGCAGTTGCAAAGGCAACAGCGACAGCAGCGGATGATTACCGGGACAATGGATTGCTCATGGTCGCAGGAATTTTGGCGGGAGGAAGCACGGATGGAACAAAATTGGAAAAAGGGAGCAGAAGTGTGAGTGTGAGAGCGAGAGTGAGGAGAACGAAGTATACTAACTGCAGTAGGTTGGATGGAGGCGGCCGGCGCCATTGGCCGGGCGTTTTCGGTTTTTCATAACGATGGATGCAGATTACACTTTGGCGCTAGTGCTGGTGCAGCTAGCATCCACAGCCTATGTAACATTGCTGCAGGTTGACTTAGGCTGGATCTAATGGTGATTTCTTCGTATTCTGCAGACATTATTATTCTTATTATTCATGAATTTCTCAGGACCTTTTTGTACACTGTAGAGATAGAAGCATTGCCAGTGGGTGAAGGTCCATGCTAGTGTGATTATGATAATACCCATGTATGTACTGTACTGTACTATACTGTATCGTATCGTATCGTATAGTATACACAGTACTAGCACCTCCGGTTTATAGCGGCTTGGCACATGTTTAAACTTCACCCGCGCTAGACCCACTAGTCCCCACCTCGGATGCCTTCATATAATACTTAGATATACGCATGCATCACCATCATCATCACAGCTGAGCATCTCGCTGCAGTCAACTGAGTCAAGCCTCCCATCTTACTCGATTATTAGCATCCCTGCACGAGGCAGGCTGGCATGTTCCCCATGATGGTGTCAGCTTGCTGGACTCCTGTTCCAGTAGGGCGTTTCTCATTGGCGCGTGGACTCTACGGGGTAAATGGAGGAATAGCATGACATGACATGATATGATTCTCCTTTGATATTAATACTATATTATCATAATAATAGCAGCAGTAGAAACCATAAAATATAGTACCAGTATCATCAATAAGCGGTCGCGTACACGTCTTGCACGTCTTGATGTTGTTTCTGACCTGATCGCTGCCCAGACAAGTCACGTTGCTTGGCCTCGTCATCTCTGATATACATTTACATCCACCACTTTCAGATCTCCCCCTCAATCCTGGACTTACCATTTTATCCTCTTCATTATCACCCCCTTGCCGCCATGAGGCCTCCCGTCCCAGACATACATCCTCCTCGATCTCGCAAGTCGTCCTTTGAGCAGTCCGTCCTTCCCTCATGGCCTGATCCCCGCAATGCCGCTCCCGCAACTTTCTTCCTAACACGCAATCGTGACTCGGACGATCTGTCCACCGACTTCGATGCATTGAGGGACAGTATGTATGGTGTCCAGAGCCTGGATGAGACGCTTCAACAGGCTAGTCTGGCCACTTCACTCCATGACTCCGATCAGGAGGCTTCCACGGGTGACTGCAAGCTCTCCAACCCCGCCGTCGTCAACCAGCAATCTCATGATCCCAACGATGAAGACTCATACCGTCAACAGCCATCTCAGAGACTCGTCGATTTGCTTAATTCCAGAAGGGACGCGACTTCCTCATCGCCCTCCTTTTCTTTCCGCCGTCCTTCAGACTCCGCTTCATCGCGTCCTCTTACCCCGCTTAACCTCAGCAACCCTGACGAGCCATCATCTCTTCCAAGCAGTCCAAAGTCCTTCTCAAACCAGTCCCTCAAACACCTTGATGACATATCCATTGCCGATGATCTCAGCACCCATGCAATCGCATCTGGGGAAGAGGCGGAGGAAATCCGCGACGCACCCGCCCCGGGCCCGGACAATTCATCCCAGCTGATCATGCCGAGCATCACAATGCCCAGTCGACGACCTTTCACAGAGAAAGGGAAGGCAATGGGCCGGTTTAAGGTACTTATTGCGGGTGCTTCGGGTGAGTCGGTATTCTATCAGGGCCCTGATGTCTAAATTGAACCTGTTCAGCTAATACGTCATATATCTGTTAGGCTCCGGTAAAACGTCCATCGTGCGATCCATTGTTCAGGCTTGCGAGGACATTGTACATGTTGACCCTTTTCCGTCTGCTATAAATTCCAGATCACGACGGGGTTCTCGAACCAACTCGGCCCATAGCTCGACCAGCGCTGTTTCGGAAATTTATGCCAGCACTAAGCCTTATCCTTCTTGGTGGTCGGACCTAGAAGATTCACGAATTCTGAGAAGAAGAAAGAGCCTAGGTGATGTGGTCTTGGAGCGAAACCTCTGCTTCGTTGACACCCCATGTAACAATTTGAGTCCTGCGGATCAGACCGCGGCCATTATTCAATACATGTACCAGCAGCTTCTCCGCAACACGAACGCTTTAAACAACTCAAGCGCAGACTTTCAAAACATGCTAGCTGGGAATGGTGGCTCCCAGGTGGATGCTATTCTGTACCTCATCTCTGAAGGTATTTTCACACACCCTTTCAGTCAGCTGCCTATATTTTGCTGAAGGCCCATTTAGGTACACTTGCCACGGATATTGAATGTATTAGAAAGCTCTGCGACTTGACGAACGTTATCCCCGTTATATCAAGAGCGGACCTTTTGTCGCCCAGCCAAGTTACTTCATTGAAACATTCATTTCACAAGAAAGCTCAGGAAGCGTCCATCAAGCCCTTCCTTTTTGGTAATTCCCCTGGAGACGACCTAGATGATTTGGATGGCCAGCTACCGTTTGCCGTGTCATCCGCCACATCAAACGATGATGATAATATGGATGCCAGCATATTGATGAGTCCGGATTACGTCCAGCCGCTGGTATCGTCTGAGCTAGATCTCCTGGTCCAGAAGATGTTCGATCGCGATAATCTACTCTGGATGCGGCATTCTGCTGCAAAGAAGCTCGCTCAAGGACGATCTGGCGGGCCACTTCTGCGGCAGCCGACACTCCAAGGCACTCGACTTGGCCAGAGCAACATACCCGGATTAACCTCTTCGGTTCCTTACGAGGGTCCATCCTACTCACAATTGTCACAACTTGGCGGTGGTGGTTCTGGTTACACCCTGGCACGGATAGCCGACTACACACGACAGGAGGAAACGATGGCGCATTTGCGGTTGGCCAAGTGGGCGTCAGACCTGCAACGCAGTCTTCAAAACGAACGTGAGAGATATGCAGCTCTAGCGCAAGGCGAGCGGGCCATCTGGCTTACAGAACGTCTGAGTGAGTGTGTTATAGATGGTACACTCGTGCCTATTACACAAACGCCTGGCTTTTGCGGACCACATGGCTCTGCGGAAAAAGCTGCAGATAGTGTTCTGGTCCGTACGTACAGTGGACGTCAGGTGGAATGCCGTGTCTCAAGCTTCAGCCCGCACGACCCCTTGGGCGTCGTCCGGTGGGCTGATGACCTTAACCGGCGAGGATGGGCCATCGTTCAGATTGTTAGTAGTTTTGGCGTAGTAGGTGGGCTGGCTCTCTTACTCGCGAAGACCTGGGGTTTATCCTCACGGAACTTGTCTGACTGGCCTTTCAATTCCTGTGGCATAAGTAACTGACATCGGCATGATTTTGAGAGAAGTGATGATGCATATAACGTTCTTCACAATCTCCAAGGAAGTCAGTCCTTGTGAAGTGTCTCTTAACGGTACTAAAAACATATCTGGGAGTTTGCAAGGATCAGCTTTTAATTGTGATTCTTATTTCTTTGCTGGCTTTCTTTCTACCAAGGGAGTTCTACTGGGGCATGGTATGATTATTTACGATCTCTCGATACATTATGACTACAGACATCTTTCTTTCCCTTTATTACCTTTTTTTATGTTATCGTCCAATAGAAGGGTCTTGGGATAGCCACTGTTGTCTTTTTAAGTTACGCTGCATTTTGTTCATGGATTACTTCTACTGGCTAAAATGGGGTGGACAGAAGATAACGATCTATGAAATTCAAAAGGCCTTCAAAGGAATACTTAATTAAACTGAAAATAAGCTTTTCATTCAAGTACTAGAAATAATAAGACCTGACCCTTCTGCTGAAAAACTTTCAAATCTCTAAAGGGCGAATAGGACACTGGCGGAAAACCAGGTAATTCAACGGGAAGAGAAATGAAAGGATAACAGAGCACAAGCACTTCTTAAATAAACGCTCAAAACGCCGGTAGTATCACATCGTAATAATTGGAAAATGATCTTCACCCGTTATTATTTGAATAAGAACACGTTGAAAAGAGAGAAAAAAAAAAAAACTAAGGCATCTGTCGTAAAATCGGAAGGTAAACAAGGCAAAGACGCAGGAAGACTAGGGGTGAACTGTTTAGTCAACCTCCTCCATGGCGCTCTCGCCGGTAGCCTCAGCAGGAGCGGCCGACTCTTCAGCAGCCTTCTCCTCGCTGGTCTCGGCCTCCTCATCGACGTTCAAGCCGATAGACACAAGCTTGTGAATGCGCTCGGCGAAGCTAGCAGGCTCCTCGATGGTGAAGCCAGAGACCAGAAGAGAGGTTTCGAAGAGCAGCTGGGTGATAGACTTCACAGTGCGATCATTCTCACCATCGGCCTCAACCTTCTTCTTGAGCTCCTTGATGATGGAGGACTTGGGAGAGACCTCAAAGGTCTTCTTGGAAGACATGTAAGAGCTCATGGAGGAGTCACGGAGAGCCTGGGCCTTCATGATACGCTCCATATTGGCAGACCAACCGAATTGGCCAGTACGGATGGCGCAAGGAGAGCCAATAAGCTTGTGGGAAACGACAACCTTCTCGACCTTGTCGCCCAAGATGTTCTTGAGGCTCTTGCAGAGACCCTCGTACTCCTTCTCCTCCTTCTCGCGCTCCTTCTTCTCCTCCTCAGTCTCCTCGAGCTCGAAATCTTTGGTGATATCAACGAGCTTCTTGCCATCGAATTCCTTCAACTGAGTGAAGGCATATTCGTCAATGGGGTCAACAAGGAACAAGACCTCAAAGTTCTTCTGCTTGAGGGTGTCGAGGAAGGGAGACTTGGCAACAGCCTTGATAGACTCGCCAGTGATGTAGTAGATCTGCTTCTGGTGCTCCTGCATGCGAGTGACATAGTCGGTAAGGGAGGTAGCCTCGTCACCAGACTTGGTGGACTGGTAGCGCAGGAGCTTGGCGAGAGCCTGACGGTTCTGGGCGTCCTCGTGGATACCGAGCTTGATGTTCTTGGAGAAGGCAGAGTAAAACTTGTCAAACTGCTCACGGTCCTCGGCGATCTCACTGAAGAGCTCGAGCGTCTTCTTGACGATGTTCTTCTTGATGACCTTCATGATCTTGTTCTGCTGCAGAGTCTCACGAGAGAGGTTAAGAGGAAGGTCCTCAGAGTCAACAACACCCTTGATGAAGCCGAGCCACTCAGGGATGAGGTCGGTGGCATCGTCGGTGATGAAGACACGGCGCACGTAAAGCTTGATGTTGTTCTTGGTCTTCTTGGTTTCGAAGAGGTCGAAAGGAGCACGCTTGGGAACGAAGAGGATAGCGCGGAACTCGAGCTGACCCTCAACGGAGAAGTGCTTGACAGCAAGGTGGTCCTCCCAGTCGTTGGAGAGGGATTTGTAGAAGGCAGCATACTCCTCCTGGGTGATATCAGCAGGGTTGCGAGTCCAGATGGGCTTGGTCTTGTTGAGTTCTTCCTCCTCAACCTTGGTCTCGGTGATCTTCTTAGTCTTCTTCTCCTTCTTTTCCTCATCCTCGTCGACCTCCTCGATCTTGGGCTTCTTCTCGTCGTCCTCTTCCTTCTTCTCTTCCTCCTCTTCAACAGGGACCTCCTTCTCGGTCTCCTTCAGGACGTGGAGGTAGATGGGGTAGGAAATGAACTCAGAGTGCTTGCGGACGACCTCCTTGATACGGCTCTCATTGAGGTAGTCAAGCTGCTCGTCTTTCAAGTGAAGGATGATCTTGGAACCGCGACCGAGAGGCTCGCCCTCGGTATCCTGAGTGAGGGTGAAAGTACCACCGGCAGCAGACTCCCAGACATACTGCTCATCGTCATTGTGTTTGGAGATGAAGGTGACCTTGTCGGCAACGAGATAGGCGGAGTAGAAACCGACACCGAACTGGCCGATCATGGAGATATCCGCACCAGCAGTCAGAGCCTCCATGAACTGCTTGGTTCCAGAGCGAGCAATGGTACCAAGGTTGTTGATCAGATCCTAGAAGGCAAATGTTAGCCTAGATCTCGCGATAACTCAGACATATCACTGGTACTTACAGCCTTGGTCATACCGATACCGGTATCGCGGATGGTGAGAGTCTTAGACTCCTTGTCGGGGATGATGTCGATACGGAGGTCCTTGCATGAATCGAGCTTGGAAGGGTCCGACAAGGACTCATAGCGGATCTTGTCGAGGGCGTCGGAGGCGTTGGAGATAAGCTCTCGCAAGAAGATCTCCTTGTTGGAGTACACAGTGTTGATGATCAGGGAGAGGAGCTGAGAGATCTCAGCCTGGAATTCGAAGGTTTCGGAAGACATGGTGAGAATATGTGTAAATCTGGGAAAAAAACAAGCGGGTTAGCGAAAAGCTTTTCACCAAATCTGAAGCAGAAACTGGGCGGGTGAAAAAGAGGGAAGGTGGTAGTGTTAATACATACAGATTAGGACGGGAAAAAGGTGGAGGGAGGAAAGGAAAAGGTAAAATAGGACAAAGCTTTTTGACAAGAGGGAGAAAACTGCCTGACAGAGCAGAGGGAGGATGGATAGATGGATAGATGAAGCTGAAGAAAGAAAAAGAGAGAAGCGGAGGAAGCGAGGATAAAATAGTTGCGAGGGAAGAGAGCAGGAATCTGCGATTCTACGGCCGTCCAGCAACTTCCACGCGCTCCGCCGTGCCCTAAACCGCTTTGGGGGCTCAACCAGCTTTGAGCTCTGCACTTTCACTTGGTTCCAGTGCTTTCCGTGGATCCGGACACACTGGAAATTCGTGTTTTGCCAATCACAGGATGCAGCCATCGAATCCGTTGGAAACCTCTCTTTCCTTCTGCGTTTATCTAGTCTTTCTTCGAGGAAACTGGAGGGGTGAGGAGGCAATTTCTGCCTGAGGCCGTGAACAATCTAGAACGTTCCGCTCCACCCATTCCATTGTTCGGCCGGCCTGCCGTTACAGAACATTACAGCATCTCTATTGCAATATCGCTGCTGCGGGTGGCTGCCTTACAGTACCGTTACATATACGCGCTCTCGGGACCAGTCATCGTACAACCCTGTCCGCCCTCCGCCCTTGCTCTCCGCCAGCCCTGTTGGCGCAGCAACCCTGAGAAGCTTCAAAATTCACGATTGTTTTACATTAGCTAAAGGTGTATTCTAGCATATTTGCAGATATCCATATACTGTTCCCTTCCTGCAAACCAATTCACTGTGCCTGAGTGGATTGATTGTACAGTATTCCATGCATCCACACAATTCACGGTGCCAATACCAATGTGAAAAAATAAAAAAATAAAAATAAAAATAGAAATAGAAAGAAGAGAGCACAGGAACACTAAGTGTTGTTAGGCTGAGATCTGAAATACAGTATCAGGGAGAAAGAGAAGGATATGTGGAATAATAGGGGAGAAGAATATAGGCTTTCTGTGCGCTATGCTAGGATCACACGGATGCGGACAATACAAAGGCAGAAAGTAAGTAACAAAAAAAAAGAGCTCATAAAACACAAACCAAAGAGGCCATGGAAAATAAAAGTGCTGAGCTGGGAAAAATGAAAACTTTTTTCCAACCGCTAAGATGCACTGTGACAAAAATGAGAGCCACATAACACATGTCATTATGGGTAAATGGGAAAGTAATACATAACCTGGAAATTCCGTAAGCAATAGAACAAAGATCAGCGCTGCACCAACCAGCGGGGTTGGTAGAAAAAAGAAAAAGAGGTATCGTCGGCCGGAGAGATAAAGAAAGCATGACGCATTCGAATTCTCACTGGCATCCTTTCCTTTATGCAGCCTGAGGCTGGTTGCGGCCCTTGGGCGTGACGTTTCCGCCACGGCCACGGGGAGCAAACCCTCCACGGCCGCCATCTCGTTGGAAGCCGCCCCGGCCTTGTCCAGCACGACCACGGCCAGCACCACCCCTGCCAGCTCCAAAGTTGGCATTTCCGCCGTAAGCATTGGTACGAGTACGGCGTTCTTCAACGTAAATCTGTTCAGTTCCGATTTGGTGAGGGTTGGCTGCCACTGCAGCAGCGTAACCAGCGGGCTCCGCGAACTCGATGAAAGCACAGTTCTGAATTGTGTTAGCTCCCACGCCCAACGCAAGGGAGGGTGCTTGGATTAAAAGACCATACCTTTTGGCGGCTCACATCGAAATACTTGAGCTTGCCATACTGAGATAGTGCTTGCCGGAGCAAGCTGGCATCAACCTTCTCGGTTACGTTCTTGATGTAAGCAAGAACGTTCTGATCGTCACCCGTACGAGGCTGCGACTTCTTGTTTTCGCCGGCAGTTTGCCAGCCAGCGCTGTCATTTGAGGGTGTCTGGCTAGGCGTAGGCTCAGCAGCCGGTGCAGGAGTCGCGGCAGGCTTAGGCGATGCAGCAGCAGGAGCAGCCTTAGGTGGGGCAACAGGAATTGCAGGAGGAACAAGTGCAGAGGCTCCAGATTTGGACGCAATGTTAGCCCAAGTCTTGGGAACAGCCTTAGCTGGAGGAGCGGCCTCCTTCTCGGCTGTAGGAGCTTCCTTGTCTGTTGGTGCAACAGGAGTCGGCTCTGGGGTCTTTGGCTTTTCGGGCTTGAGCTCTTCATCAGCCGGGACGGGCTGCTGAGCCTCCGCTTCTTGAATATCAACGCCGTTGCTCGGTGCAGGCTCCTTGGGTTGTTCTTCGGCACCGTTGACATCAATATGCTCCAGCTTCTCATCAACTTTCTCTGCGGCAGCTTCGTTGTTCACCTGAGCCTCCAGAGAGGGGGCTGCAGCCTCGGCGGCAGGCTCCGTAGGAGCCTGAGCGGTCTCTTTGGCAGTCTCATCAGCAGGAACAGGCTCCTCTGGTACGAGTTCCTCCTCGTCAACGAGGTACCGGAAGATGTCATTAAGGACATAGTAACCGTTAGGTTGCTCGGCCAGAACAAAAGTTTGGACGAACTTGCGCGACGGCTCCGATCTGTTGGAGATTTCGCCAATGACCGAGATCAAAATATTCTCGAAGGAGGCCTGAGAATCGACATTGAGGACACGGACTTTGCAGTCATGGAAGTCCAGCTGCCTAATCTTCTCATTGATAGCCTAAAAAGCAACAGTGCTTGTCAGCAAACGGAAGGCCCTTCGACGGTGAAGGTCGTGGAAAACGTTGGCTCACCTTCTGCCCAACCACGACGGGAACAGTCTCAGCTTCAGTTCCGAAAACGAGCTGCGAGCGTCGAGAGTAGAAAAGATGCAATTTCTCAGGGCTGCGGCTCATGGTTGTATAGTACTGTTCGACGAAATACCAGCCGACCTCATCCTTGGATATATCATTCTTCTGCTCGCTCGGGGGAGCATTTGACGGAGTAGCAGACTGTGTCTGCTGGAAACTCGCGGCATTGTTATTGACCGCGGCCTGAGCGTGACTATAAGCGTCGACATATGTTTGCTGAACAGGATAGTTGCCGTTGACAGGGGCCTGGGTCGTAGTAGCCATGTTGAATAAACGGATAGGTAACAGGGACTTTTAGAGATGGTAGAGACAAGAATGCGGGACAAGCAAAAACAGGCAAGAAGTTTCTATAAGGTGCTGGATGATATGAAATCTAAAAAGAAGACTCTTTCCACCCTCACTTGAGAGCCGAAAGTCCGTCAGTATTTGATTATTAAAACCCTCTTGCTGTGCAAACTGTGTAAATAAATATGGACAAAGAAACAAGTACTCACACTGCAAAGTGGAAGACGTATAAAAACTGTAAATGAACAAGAAGAAGTGAAATAAAAGGTGATAATAAACAACTATGCGAGTTGTGAGTATAATTGTGCAGCGTTGCAGACAAGAAAAAGATTCTGTTGTGGGATTGCAGATGTTGGCGAAGAAGCCAGGGAAGGATGGGGGATACAAAGGACAGAAGCAGTGTTCAGATGGAGCAGAGATGGGGAAAAAAAGACCCTTGGCGATGGAGTGCGGAAGAAGATGATGATGGGGAGGAGCAATTAGCCAGCAGCACTGGGATAGAAAGAGGAGAGAATCGAGGCAAGGTGAAGCGTCAGTGTGGTGGACTACTAATCTACGGCCGTCAAGCTTCTCGCATAAATTTGCCTCAGGTTCCTAGCGCCACACCGCCCGGCTCATCAACGCACGGAGCATCAGCGATCGATTCACTGAATAATCTCCGAATAATAATAATACTAATTATGATATTATTCCATGGTCAACAGCGAAGTGACGGAAATAAGATGCAAATGACAGATGGAGCAGTTATTCTCACAGTGCTATTATGGCAAGCTTCAATTAAAGGAATTATGCATAGGGGAGGTGGAGCACAGTGGACATGATATATCGAAACCACTGCAATTGCTCTTAAGGTATCAAAATGGACATCAAAGACCGTACAACATGCAAGAAAACAGCAATTCTCATAAATCACAAATCCAAATCCCGCATTAGTCGTTCCAAAGATCCCGCCACTGACAGAAAAGACATGAGCGTGCAGAGCAATGAGTTCTCCACGCAGATTAGGTTAAAAAGAGCAATGTAAAGAAAGCATGGAGCATAAACACTCTACTGCCCCTCACAAGCCTATATCCTTTCGCCTCGAGGTGGATTAATTAATCAATGGGCTGCCGGAGCAGTCGTCGCTGCCTTCTCCTTGAGGATAGGCTCCCGCATGACCGCATCCTGACTGGTCATCCTCCGTCCCAGTGCTCGCTCAACCTTTGCGCCGAGGGCCAGTTTGCTAAGGTTTTCAGACTTCTCGGGTGTCGGGACAAAACGTTGCTTCAGAAGGGGTTTGTTTTCCAGGCGTTCTAGACCGATAGAGAGTTGGTGGATATCCGCTAGTCTTGGATCGCCGCTGGGGAGACTTCCCAAACTGGCCTCTGAATGCGAAATTGAAGGAGCCGCACTCATGGTAGAGAATCTCTTGGAGTTGCAATTCTGGTGTGAGATGGGGAAGTTAGAAACGACCCAATAGCACCAAAACATAGCAATTGGGGGCGGAAGAGACACTTACGGCAATAATCGGCCTCTCCGATTCTACCGAAGGATGCCGAGCCATCTTTGCCGGTAAAGAAACGACTGGAAAGGGAGGGAGATAAAGAGGGGGAAAGCTTTTTGTGCAGAGAGAAGAGAGACTGTTTCTTCACAGCGGTAGGCAACTATACAGGGCTATAGCCACCTTCAGGTGACGAAACCGACCGCAGCACGGAGTATTATTATTAAGAGCAAGATCGTAGGGCGAAAAACGGGCGATTATGGAGTCCGGAGCAGGTAGAATGCAAGTCAGGAGACAAAGGAGCCGACCGGGCTTGTGGGTCAAGGAAGGTATGTAGATTAAATTGAATTAAATTCCCAAAGCACTGTGAACCTGAAGATTTGTGGGAAGGTCAAAGAAACAGGCAGAAGAACTGGATGCACCAGACTGGATGTTGTTCAGGCTATGAAGGGACAATAATAACGTCGGGGATGCAAGTGGGAGAGAGAGTTCCGGATGAACTCATGGGAGCGGACTAGCAGCAGGAACCAATGCTGTGGCTCGATGAGAGCGCGCAAAGCCTCAGGCCTTTATTGAAAGGGGCATCTTATGGATAATAATAATAATAGATGCAGGTAATCACCACATCCATCGACATCTCTGGATGCATCTACATGGATATATCATGCACAAATCGACCTACTGTCTTTTATTCAGCGAGTTTCCATGAGCCATTAATTATTATTATTATTATTGCAGTTTCAACAAAGCCACGTAGAGCTGGAAGTTAAACAGTTCTTTATTATTGCTGCACTTGATATTGTGAGCTGATCTACGGTTGTAGGTGTATTATTCTAATCAAGACCAAGAGAAGATCTGGCAGCAAAAGACACATGGGTTTCATCCAGAAACTCTATGGCCTTTGACTTTGAGAGAATCTGATCATATTGAATACTTGAATACAAGGTCCTTGTAGCTGTCGTGGCAATAGTAAAGAATAGTAAATAATACACACCTAGTGATCTGATCATGAGGCTTCCGCATGTCACAAATGAACCCCGCTAAATCAACTGCTCCGGGGAAGCCAAAAAAAAAGTGAAAACAGACGCTGCTACTAATAGCTATGTGCGCATATCATATCTGCTTATAAAGTCTAATTCCTTTATTCCTATCGCATATCGCGCTTGCATCAATATTTCTTTCCTGGGTCCGTTGATATGCCGAAGCAAAAGACTTTTCTCAAAGAGCTCAAGACAAAGAAGAAGAAAATAGCACAGCAGGTATTTCCATCCAATGTCATCTACTGCCAATAATGGCTATTCCTTGCTGATCGTTGCCCGACTTCAACAGGCTCCTGAAACTGCAGATGAATTCCTAGCAGGTGGGCTTTTCTTTACCCAGGCTATACCTCCCCATGCGGGCAATTGGGATAGCTCGTTCCACGTTGCTTGGCTTCCATCTGGTGTCCATCTACTGTAAAGGCTGACATTTCATTCATTAGCTGGCGTCGAACTAGAAGAAGGGGGAGAGAAATGGCGCGCCGGAGATGCTGCCAAATCAATGCGCTTCTTCATGCGTGCCATCAACAACTACGATGAAGGCTTACGGAAATATCCACATTCATTCGACTTGGCTTATAACAAGTAAGTGATGCGCTCTGAGAAAAGAAGAAGAAAAGTCGACCTATTATTCAAGGAGGCGAAACATACTAGAACTGACATATTCCCATTTCCGTTCTTCTAGAGCTCGAGTTCAATATGCAATCACACAGTCTCCTAAACTAGCTTCCCAACTTCCTGCTCCACTCCTTGACCTACTGCAGGTGGCTCTGCAATCCCACAGGGCGGCCGTTGAGCTGCAGCAAGATAACGCGGACGCCCTTTTCAACACTGCCCAGGTGCTCACTAGCCTCGCGGATGAAATCACCGACTCAAAACACCCGCCTGACGATCAGATTGCTCAAGCCATCAAGTACACTCAAGAGGCCTTAGAGCTTTTCCAGCGCTGTCTTCTCTTGCAGGAACTCCGTTACACGGAATCAGAAGAGCAAGCCAGGCAACTAGAAGCTCAAGCTTCATATGGCGATAGCCACAATGAGGAGCAAATGCAAGAAGAGGACAACTGCGAGGCCGCCCAAGAACCACAGGAACAATGGGCTGCAATAGTTGAACCGGTGACAAAGAACACCCTCGTCGACACGGCTGTGGCACAACTTGAGACACTAACAACCCTCTGTAATCTGCTCGCATTCCGCCCCGGAACTGGTCTTGCTTGGGTGGAAGAATATTCAGGTGGCCAACTAAAAGCCAAGATCTCTGCCTACGTTGAAAGCTCTGAAAGACACTACGAAGCGTCGCTGGCTTATGCTAAATTTACATGCGCTTTAAGCGAGGTTCTATATCGAAGCGAGAGGATTGAGGTTGAAACTTATCACAGAGAAATCGCGCGCGTCTTCGGCTCTGACCTGGATCTCTCGCGAGATCCAGACGGTCTCTGCAGTAAAGCAGACGCGCTCACATCTTTTAACAGCGCAGTTGCCGATCTGCCTCCTGCCCATGACCTGGAAGCTTTCAAAAAGTCATTAACGTTGCGTTGGCAATCACTTTCCTCTGCCCTTGAAGCTTTGACAGCCGCGTCACGGCTTCCTGACGCAGAAAATCTGTCTAAAATCCATCTTGCGAGGGGTGACGTCGAGATGTACAGGTGGAGACTCGGCTGTGCTCCCTGGGGCCTCGCAATGTCGCGGCAAAACGCGCCCACACTGCTTCGCAACGCTCAAACATACTATCGAGGAGTAGCAGCTTTGGCGAGACGCGGTGGAATACCGGACGATGAAAGAGACGGTGCATTTAAAGAGGCATTTGCAGCAGCGTTGGACGGTCAAAAAGGTAAACTGGACAGACTCAAAGCTACCGCATCGAAAGACCTCTTAATAGTTGCCGAGGATATGGTGGACGATGGACTGGTATCTGCAACGGACATGGAATCTCTGTTGTCATGAATAAATCCCCACAAGGCTTTATAGCTTTGGGATTAACGTGAGCCACCTAAGAAGGACTTGTGAAGTTCAGCTATGTGTCTCGTCTAGCCTTGATTTCTTGGTCCATTTGGATAAATTCCTGACGTAGATCGTTCTCCTTAGCGAACTGCTCCGTAGCGGCAGTAGCACCTTCAAGGTCGGTCACAACGGTTTCCAAACTTGATAACAAAGCTTGGATTTCCGACCGTTGCGCTTGTATTTTTCCCGCCAACTCCGCATTCTCTGCATGAGTAGCTTCGAGTTTTGTCTCGAGAACTGATTGCGCCTCCCGTAGATATGGCGTAAGATGCGCTTTGTAGAGCTCATCTGCTCCAAGGGTATGAGGGCTGTTTCCTCCCCGTCAGCAAAAGAACGACCGCTTATAAGAGAGACAAGACATACGCAACATTACCCGCACCCTGCCCATTATCCATTCGAAACCTAGCCTCTCCAACCAATCTATCCAATTCATTTAACTGCCGAACAGCATCCCTTTCGCGAATGATATCATCAAATTCAGCTTTCGCGCTCTCCTCCAGTTTCGCGTTAAGTTGCCTCCACACCGATTCCAGACTGGAAGGGACATGTCTCGCGGGGGTCGGGAAGCATCCTGCGAAATTTGCGTACGAGTTCGCGCGCAGTGTCCGGGCTAATGCTTGCTCGAAGACTTGTTGGAGACGCGACGCGCGCGGGCCGGGGGTTAGAGGGACCGGTGCTGGAGGGGGTGGAGATGGTGAGGTTACTGGGTCCCTTTGATTTGGATTCTGTGGTATGTTTTCTGACATTTTCCCCCTCTTTTATTTTTCTTTCTCTAGAAAGAATGTGAATTGGATTGTCTGCCGAATCGGTTTGCGTTGAAGGAGAAGTAATCCAGAATAATTAACTGATACCATCTCTCCAAGGAAATCACGTGGGTTCTCCACAGAGATCTGTATTAGCAAGCTTCTTCGCAAGAATAATACTGAATCAAGACATAGATGCTCAAGTTTTTTTTTGAAAAAAAATTGAGGTATGAATTAACATTATAGATAAACTATAGCCTCTCCAACGACCAGCTTAAAGTTACTCTGAGTGCCGACCAGAAAAGCAAGACATAGATAACAAACGAAACGCAAAGCCAAACGTACAATTCTCTAACTTCAGATTGGATATGCATTGGTTCAAACAAGTAGGGGCGTGAGGTGTTTTAGGCCACCGCGGGGAGAAGCAAATTATGATTCAGTAAGCTGACAACCTGTCTGGTATAACGAACGCCATGCTCATTAATAACCTCGAATTTAAAGTAAGGAAACTGGGTTCTCGTTACAACAGTGAAAAAGAAAATGGAAATCCCCGCATCAGTACGCCTGCTGAGGTGTAATCACCCCTCCGTATACACCGGCCATCTGCTGCTGTTGCTGTAACTGTGCCTGCACTTGGGGGAGGTCATGGAACCAAGGGTGCTGCAGTGCATCAGCCGCGGTGATACGCATTTCCGGTCGCAATTGGAGCATCCTGTTGAGTAGATCTAGCCCGAGAGGATCGATCTGTGGGAGAATAAGACCCAGATCTTGCGTGGCGTACACGTGGAAATTTGGTTTATATTCAGGGAGCTGCGAGATGCCCGGCCAGGAACGCTCCGATGGCGTGCCCATGAGGCGGAAGATCTTCTGCAATTGATCTTCATTTGTGGTTCCTGGGAAAAGCGGACGACCCGTATACATTTCTGCCATGATACATCCGGCAGACCAAATATCAATGCTCGTATTGTATGTCCTGCTGCCCAGGAGGACGTCAGGGGCACGGTACCACAGAGTCACAACCTCATTGGAGAATGTGTTGACGGGAATCCCAAATGCTCGAGCAAGGCCAAAGTCTCCAAGCTTCAGTTGGCCCTTTTTGTTAATCAAGAGGTTCTGGGGCTTAAGGTCTCGGTGAAGAACTCGGTTTTCGTGGCAGAACGCAATCCCCTTGAGGAGCTGGTGCACGAAGGACTTAATGGTGAGAGGGTCCAACTGTCCACGTTCACGCCTGGTGTCCATGTACCTCTTCAAATCTTCGTCCATGTATTCAAAAACTAGCATCAGCTTGTTCTCCGTGTGGATGACATCGTAAAGCGAAAGAATACTCTCGTGCTTCAGTTCCTTCATCAGCGAGATCTCTCGTATTGCCGTCGACGGTGTTCCTTCCTCCGAGTCAAGGTGGATTTCTTTCAACGCAACAAGTTCGCCAGTTTGTCGATTACGTCCTTTGAACACCTGCGATGACTTGGATCAGCTAAATTGCACGCGTGGTGAAAAGTTAGAGAATCAGGAAAGACAAGGCCGTCAACGTACGGTAGCATAGGTACCTTCTCCAAGCTGCATGAGATCAGTGAGGATTCAAGCCCTGGAAAGAGGGAAGAAAAGCCAAAAATAGAACAGAGACAAGTGATAGCGATATTGCGAACCTTTTCCAACTGTTGAAAGGAGCTAGGATGATGTGCTTTATCCATAGTGCGCGCTGCCTGCTGTAAAGCAGTCCCAGAATAGGAAGAATACGACTGAGGCCTGGGGCGTTTAGTGAAAAGAAAGGTACTAGGGGACACCAGAGAAGAGGCAATCTCCAGATAGTTTGCAATTTGGCGATCTGATGAGGAGTGCTTTGAGACACTGAAGTTTCGAGTGTCCATGTCCAACTTGGCTGTGAATGTACATCCAGGATTGCCCCGCGGCTTGGAGGCGCCGCCCGGGAACAATGAGCACCTCTGGCGGGACCATGTGGCTGCGAATTCAATTTCAACAACGCTGTAAAAATAGATCGGCCGGCGTTTAATGCTGCTTGCTAATCCTGGGCAGCCCTTTGTTCACTCCTGAAAATAGTAGTTGGGTTGACCATACTTCCGTGCAATGATTTTTATTATAATTGCAGTTAATAATCCGCATGTATGTGAACATCTATATACATGAAAAAGCCAAGCCAGTGTACACGAGGACATCTATCTATGCATGGGTGGCAACTGTGATGCCACTGAGGGTAGAATAATTTCTGATTTGAGACTGCAACGGACACGCTGGACCATGAGGCTACTGTCTTGCTGGACCTGTCCAAAGAGGACCTCTTCATTTCGTACTCCGCCAACGTTGATTATGCCAATAGCCATGCCTCGTTTAAGAGCTCTTTCCACCAGTCTCCAGGCTGAGAATGTTGCCAGGCTACTGCCAAGGACGAGAAGCCTTCCAGCATCATCAATCGCTTCCTCTGCAGCTGTTTTGACTGTCGAATGGATATTCTCTCCAAACATAACCACCGAAGGCTTCAGGATCCCAGCGTTGGAGTTAGGTGACCATGCCCCATCACTTTCAGCCTCCACCTTCGATTTCGTACCATCTGGAAGTATGGGCGGATTCTCTAAACAGGTAGGACAAGCCGGATATCGAAAGGTAGAGTAAGGGGCTTGCGCAAGATCAACATCACCATCTGGGTTCATTTTCAGACCTTTCCGTCGCTGTTCCTCGGGGTTATCGGTATCCAGAGCACCAATCTCAATAATCTCATGTAAATAGTCCGCCCAGGCTGGATTCAGAGCCGCTAAAGAGTTCTGGAAATCCCCGCGGGAAAATTCATTGCGGCAGCTAGTGCAGATGATGGACCTGAGGTAGCCATGCAGCTCGAGTGTAGGAAGTTCCGGGTGTGCGTTCGAATGGAAAGAGTCAACATTCTGTGTCACGACGGAGCTAATGTAGCCTTTCGCACCGAGGTCTTTGATGGCGAAATGCGTCGAGTTAGGCTTCGCTTTCATGAGTGCTGGCCACCCGATAAAGCTTCGGGCCCAGTATCGCTTGCGAAACTCATCCCGCGAGATGAACTCATGAAAATATATGGGCCTATATACCTTGTTCCTCACGTACGTACCATTCTTCCCGCGATAGTCGGACAAACCAGATTCCACGGAGATCCCAGCGCCCGTCAGTAAGACTGTTTGAGACGATCGGCCAGCATCGAAGCCTCGAAGGTGTGGAGACGGCGGCGCAGTAAAGAACGCCGAGATGGCGTCAATTGCCCCTGCGACCGTACTTGCGGTAGCAGGCGTAATAATGGCCGGGGGTAAGGGTCCAGTGAACGGAATTCTGATGGAAGGAGCGGTCATAGAGACTGCTCCCTGAAGAGGATGGGGAAGCTTAATCCTCAGCAGGACACACAATGAAAGCAGGGATCCGGAAACTGAATATTCGTGGAGCAAAACATCAAAGCTGTGTCATCATTATTATTGTCACTGCTCGATTCTCCCCCGGAAAACTTGCAGTTTTCTGTGGCGTCAACTGTGCTGCACCGCGTATTCACAGCGTACTCCATCCGCTGCGGAACTTCCGCCCAGTCCGTTAATAAGCAAGCAGCCAGCGCCCGTCGGATCGGATGTCGACCGGGTTGAATTTGATCAGTCGAAGCTGGAGAGGTCCAGGAACAAGAAGGGATTTCTGCAATGGACAGTGTAGCAGTATCCTATCGACCCAGAGGCCAAGAAGAACACCCTGTCCTCTAAGCACATCGCAGCCCTGATGCCACTGACGCAGTCCCTGCTGTGCAGGGCCCGTCCATCAGCATCTCCGCTGCTCATCTTTACCCCCAAGGAACGGGCAACCTCCAGTATTCCGGTTTCGACTGTGCATCGACCAACACAGTGCCACATCCTGCGCACGTCCGCCTCGACTTACGCGTCTCGTCTTGCCTCCAGAGACCCTTTTTTTCCCTTTCGATCCTCGCTTCCCGGGCGCACGCACAGCGCTGAATGTCACGCTACCACACTTGTCACGCTTCCAACCATGGCAAGTCAGAAGAGATCTCATGGTAGCCATGGACACCATCACCACCATCACCATAGTAATGTCTATCTGACGTCGGCCAACAAGGACGATGCTGGCGTCCGTATCACACGAGTCGGTCTGTTTGTCAACCTTGCAATGGCGCTGGGAAAGTTCATCGGAGGCTACGTCTTTCATTCCCAGGCTCTCATTGCAGATGCATACCACGCGCTTACGGATCTTGTCTCTGACTTTCTAACACTGGGAACCGTTGCATGGTCTCTAAAACCCCCAACCGAAAGGTTCCCGAACGGATACGGGAAAATCGAGAGTATCGGTGCCTTGGGAGTTAGCTCGCTCTTACTCTGCGGTGGAGTGTTAATGGGACTGAATTCGGGGCATGTTCTGCTCGGGCAGCTCTATCCGGAAGCAGCCGATGCAATCGGTCACTTAATATCTGTGGGACATTCTCACTCGCACAGTCATGGGTTGGAGAGCCTTGGGCCGAATGTGAACGCCGCGTGGCTTGCGGGAGGTTCTATTATCGTAAAGGAATGGCTTTACCGTGCTAGTGAGTACCTCGGTTAAACTGAATCACTCGAAAAGAGGGCTCATGTTGATGTTGATTATCCTCGTTTTAGCGATGAAGGTCGCGGATGAAAGAAAGTCGTCCGTGCTTGCGTCGAACGCCATTCACCACCGGGTCGACTCGCTCACAGCTCTTGTGGCATTGTTTACCATCGGCGGCACACATCTGTTCCAAAATGCCTTCTGGCTAGATCCTGTCGGTGGCCTGCTTATTTCTATGATGGTTGTGAGAGCCGGATGGGGAAATACCAAGACATCGCTCCTAGAACTCGCAGATGCAGCTATAGACGATGATGTAAAATCATCGACACGGGAGGCAGTGTCGAAGGTACTTGCGCAAACAGAAGGCTCTGATAGCATCCGGGTCCGTGACATCCAAGGCATGAAATCCGGCCAGAATTACCTTCTCGATATTGAGTTAGCTGTGCCGGGCAGTTGGTCAGTCAACCGATCCAGAGAGATTGAAGAAGCTGTGCGAGACGCTGTCGGTGACCACGTATTGGGTGCCAAGCGTGTTAGGGTACGCTTCGTGCCTCTCGAGCAAGGGGATCTGAAGTTTTCAGAGGAGTTCATTTCTGCGGATCACCACGCGCATCAGCATTCCGAGTTAGAAGATTCGTCTCGTAAGAGACGATAAGAGCTTGTCTTCTTTCACATCTCTTTTCGCCATTGCACGTACGGGTCTTTTAAGAGGAGGCGTTACATGATTGGTTCTCAAAAGAAGGGCATATGAATATATGATACAATGGCACGAAGTGTGCCGAAGAAGTTTTGAGGTTGTGGTCATCAACGTGGATGTGACGGACCCCGATTTGATATGCTTGCAATATATATTTCATCCTGGGCCTAAAAATTGGGTGGGCAATCCATCGATCGCTGGGGCATGCAGCCTGAATCTTGGGGGCCTTTCTTTGTGACAGCTTGGAGTCTATAGACATTAGAGCCGCATGCGATTGTTTCTCAACGGAGTATGGAGTAGCTATGGGTGTACAGCGCTGTATATACATACTATTTAAAAATGAAGAGAATACGATCCTTCAGCCTTTGCGCAGAAGACACGACGATCTGCTATTCTAGAAACTCTTGGTTTTAACCGGTAGTCACCAATTAATTACCCGCTGTCTAGACAGTTCTTTGCAGCTCATCGTGAGCATGATTACATCACAGGCAAGAAAAAAAAGAAGAAAGTGGATGTGCATCATAGCCGGCTCATGGGCTGCAGTGCTCCGTGGAGAATTCCCCATAGTAATAATAATAACCTGTTCCCATGACCCAGATGGAATTTTACCGACCAGCGGAGCAGATCACGAGAGACGAGATAATAATAATAATAATAATCCGGGGCACATATCTCTTTACCTGTCCTTGTTCTCATGTAATACAGAATTGTAGTTCTGCTACTGTCGCACTGGAAACTTTATCTAGCTCGCTTGTTCTCCAAAACCCAAGTACAGTAACCCCCATCGTGTCACCACAATGGCGTTTCAAGGCCCCTTGTATATCGGATTCGATCTCTCGACACAGCAGCTCAAGGGCCTAGTTGTGAACTCGGAATTGAAGGTCGTCAACATCTCCAAATTCGATTTCGATGCCGATTCCCACGGATTCCAGATCAAGAAAGGCGTGTTGACGAATGAAGCGGAGCATGAGGTGTTCGCCCCGGTCGCCCTGTGGCTGCAGGCGCTGGATGGGGTGTTGAATGGGCTGCAGAAACAAGGGCTGGATTTTAGACGTGTCAAGGGCATCAGCGGCGCTGGACAGCAGCATGGCAGCGTGTACTGGAGTCAGGATGCGGAGGGGTTACTGGGGAACTTGGATGCAGGGAAGACTCTCGAAGAGCAGCTTCGAACAGCTTTCTCTCATCCCTACAGTCCCAATTGGCAAGATGCCAGTACCCAAGAAGAATGTGAGGAGTTTGATGCGCATCTCGGCGGTCAGGAACAGCTGGCGTGGGTCACAGGGAGTAAGGCTCACCATGTAAGTAAGGGGGTTTGCTGAAAACAAATATGCTCTCTCTCCCTCTCTCTTTAAAGAATAGCTATATTGACGATTATGGCTATCTCCCGCAAACAGAGATTTACCGGCCCCCAGATTCTCAGGTTTCAGAAGAAATATCCCGAGGTGTATAAGAGGACATCAAGGATATCGTTGGTATCGTCATTTCTGGCATCGATCCTTCTGGGACGGATTGCCCCGTTGGACATTTCAGATGTGTGCGGTATGAACCTGTGGAACATCGAAAAGGGCGCCTATGATGATCGACTGCTTCAACTTTGTGCCGGGACTTTCGGCGTCGAAGACCTGAAACGTAAACTCGGCGAGGTTCCTGAAGATGGAGGAGCGCACCTGGGTAAGATCCATGAGTACTTTGTCAAGCGCTATGGCTTCAGCCGTGATTGCACGATCATCTCGTCTACCGGAGACAACCCGGCAACGATCCTCTCACTGCCCTTGAGGCCGTCAGATGCTATGGTGTCTCTCGGAACATCCACTACGTTCCTCATGTCGACGCCGAGTTATAAGCCGGACCCTTCCACGCACTTCTTCAACCATCCCACCACACCAGGACTCTACATGTTCATGCTCTGCTATAAGAACGGAGGCCTGGCTCGCGAACACGTGCGCGATGCGATCAATGAGAAATTGGGCGTAAACAAACCGGCAAATCCATGGGCGGAATTCGATCGAGTAATGCTACAGACCCCTGCAGTTGGACAAAAGATGGAATCGGACCTCATGAAGATGGGCCTTTTCTTCCCACGACCGGAGATCGTCCCGAACGTGCGCTCAGGACAGTGGCGGTTCAACTACAACCCCGAGGATGGAAGCCTAAAGGAGTCAGCGGAAGGCTGGAACGAACCATTTGACGAGGCCCGCGCGATTGTTGAAAGCCAGATGCTCTCTCTCCGGCTCCGGTCACGCGGTCTTACGACCAGCCCGGACGACGGACTCCCCGCTCAGCCTAGGCGTGTCTACCTCGTAGGCGGTGGGTCGAAAAACAAGGCCATTGCCAAGGTTGCAGGCGAGGTTCTCGGCGGAGTGGATGGGGTGTACAAGTTGGACGTTGGGGACAATGCATGTGCGCTAGGCGCTGCCTACAATGCAGTATGGGCGATCGAAAGAGCGCCCGCTCAGACTTTCGAGGACCTGATCGGCAAGCGATGGCATGAGGAAGACTTCATTGAGAAGATAGCAGACGGCTACCAGAAGGATGCTTTTGAAAAGTACGGAAGGGCGCTGGAAGGATTCGAGAAGATGGAGGCGCAAGTTTTGAAGCAAGAAGAAAGCAGACGGCTGGCGAATAAATAGATATCTGTATTTCTATCAGCAATGATAATGATGAGATGATTTTCCGACATGTAGAAGGTGGTCATATATTATGGAGATACCTGTAAAACTTCTTCGATTTGTATAATATGTACACCTGTATTTTTCACAACATCGATCCTATTTACTTCAACACAGTCGTGGAAATGAGGTATTGCAACCAATGCCAACCCTAGTCCCTTTTCTTCTGACTCCGAAGCACATTCGTCCCATGTAACCAATCAAGAAGTCCAATGGAGCCGTAGTTCAGGTTAAACTTCTCGTGATGCAAATCATGCATCTTCGCTTTACCTCCGAAAAAATCATACCCACTGTGCACGGTGGCAGTATTGAAGAGCTCGTATGCCAGATAAGCCCAAAAGGTCAAGATATGGCTCCCCAGGATCTGCGGCGGCAGGGTAATAGGGATGGTATTGGCGAAGATGTGCTCGATCGGATGTGCATACTGAGCAGCCAGGGCGATGGGAGCAACGAAGCGATGATGCCGCTTGTGAATGCGGACGTAGAACCAGGGGACATGGAGTAGACGGTGGCCGTAGTAGAACATAGCTTCACGGAGCAGTAAACTCAGGATAAAATCTCGAGTGAACTCCGCCAACGACGGAAGGGAGGGATCAATCCGGTAGGCTGATATGAGGCCTCGCGAGACTGCTTGGATCTGGATCAAATGGAGGACCAGAGAGAGCAATTGGTTCTGCGCCACGAGCGTAAAACAGTGCCAGACATCCTTGCGCGAGGGCTGCTTGGGGACCGGTTGGAGCTTGTGTCGGCTAGAGTAGTGTGGGAGCAGTACATCCAGAGCCAGATAAACAAGACATACAAGCCAGAAGGATACAGCTTGGATGAGAAGCGTGCCGACCAATTCGATCGATTGGGGTGAATAGGATTTCACGATATGAACCCAGAGACTCTGCGTTTCGGCAAGAAATAGGGAGCAGCAATTATGAAAAGCCATGTTCTGATGAACCTCAGGAAGGATATGACAAAGACCAGAATAAACTCAGGTATATGTTTTCTTGAAGAAGACAAATGCGTACTCCGTCCTCTTATTGAAGCAGAGAAATTGCAGTGCGTGCGGCGGGGAACCGAGGTTGTCATCACATGGAGCTTGAGATGGAGGTGGAATCTTCTTCAGGTCCATATTTGCAGAATACTGGAAACAGCCTTTGATCTTTTGGACCATGTTTGTTAGATGTTTATGAAGATGTGTATTTCTTTTCATTGTGATGCTCTGGAAGCTTGAAAGCATCTCTGCATACTCTGTATAGCCGCATAGTAGTTCTGTTGCAGGACAGGAACAAAGCAACAGTTGACTAGCTGGAGAAGATGCGATTGCAGCAGATGGAAGTGCAATTCCTCTGTGCTGTGTATTTACCTGGAGTGTAGACTTTGACGCAAGTATGCATTGCTGTATATGGTGTATATGGTTCTGTTGCAGCCTCAGGCACGCAACATGCAAGAAAGGCAAAAATTGCCCACAAAAAAAGATGCCCAAGCCAAAGAAGGCTTTCAACTGTTCTCTCTTTCGTCTTTCTCTCTGACTCTCTAATGAAAGGTAAAATAATCTCTCCTAGCTTTCTTCTTTCCGAAATATCGTTCTTCCGGCTAGGGCTGATGGTTCTGCAGACGAAAGCCATGATTCGATGACTGCCTTCTGACTCCTTGTGCTATCGGCCTCCCTCCACATTCTTAAATTCTGTTCTGATCTGTATCCCGCACATCCTGCCACTCAGTACAGCCTTCTACTCATAACGCCTTCGCCTTCTGAGTCTTTACCGACTCCGAAGGCATCCCGCCCGGTTGAAGATGGAAGAGCAAGTAAGGATTTGTTCATGCCGCACACATGTCTTTCGTGAAAAACAAGCATCCGCCTCCCCTCCTCCCCGCACTGATGTTTATGCCTCCTGTCAAGTCTGAGAGTTGCGCAAAAGATCTGACGAGAATGTCTCCCCTGTCCAGGTAGCAAGTGCCGTTGAGATCGCCTTGAATCAGTCCTCAGACCAAGCCCTCAAGGCCCAAGCCTTCGATTATCTCAACCAGCTCCGCTCCGATCCCGCAGGATGGCAGGTCTGCCTTTCTATCTTCACAAAAACTCCACAGCACTCGGAAGTCGTACGGCATGTGGCTCTTGAGGTTGTCAATAGCAGCGCCGCTCAGGCTAGTCTGATTGACCTTCAAACTCTAGGTTTCATCAGAGATGGCTTGATGACCTACCTTCGTCAGGCCTACGGACCAGATGGAACCGGAACCCCCGATCCTCCCAGCATCCAGAATAAAATCGCTCAGACCCTCACTTTCCTCTTCTCCACCCTCTACGCCAGTGGCTGGGAGTCCTTCTTCGACGATATCCTGAGCCTGACCTATAAGTCATCCTCCAGTACGTCACGCGACAGTCCGACGGGTATCATATTTTACCTGCGAGTGCTCAATGCAGTCCATGAGGAAATCGGTGACGTGTTGGTTTCAAGATCGCGCGCTGAACAGGACAGGGCAAACGCCCTGAAGGACTTGATCCGGCAGAGAGACGTCCAGAAGATCGCCAGTTCCTGGAAAGAGATACTATCTGAATGGCGGGATGGCAACGATACTATTGTGGAGATGTCCCTGAAGGCTGTTGGTAGCTGGGTTAGCTGGATCGACATCAGTCTCGTCGTGAACCAGGAAATGCTGGATCTTTTGTTCCAGCAGCTGGGGCGTGCCCAACAACCGGAACTCAGAGTAGGCGAAGAAAAGGTACGGGATGCGGCTATTGACGTCTTCACAGAGATCATCGGGAAGAAGATGAAGGCAGAAGACAAGATCGATATGATCATCTTCTTAAACCTCGACACAATTGTCTCTCAGCTTTCGAACAGTCCGCCACTACATGATAATAGGTTCACCTACAAATACGATACAGATCTAGCCGAGACCGTGGCTAAGTTAATAAATTTTACTGTCGTGGACGTCGTGCGGGCCCTGGAGCTTGAATCAATCCCCACCGAGACTAGGGAGAAAGCAAATACTCTTCTTCAAGTATTCCTTCCGCACATCTTGAGATTCTTCTCCGACGAATATGACGAAGTATGTTCGACCGTCGTCCCGTGCGTGAACGATCTCCTATCCTACTTGAGAAAGATTTCGAAATCAAACCCGGCGGTTGCTGCCCAATATTCTTCGATGCTGCTGCCTATCCTCAAGGCCATTATCGCCAAGATGAGATACGACGAAACTTCAACATGGGGCGATGAAGAAGACCAGACGGATGAAGCTGAGTTCCAAGAACTGCGGAAGCGGCTAGGTGTATTGCAGCATCTCATCGCCTCGGTAAATGAGCAGCTGTATATAGAAGCAATCTCGGAACTTGTTGGGGCCACCTTTGAGAACCTGCGACATTCAGGTGCGCAGCTGGACTGGCATGACTTGGACCTTGCCTTGCATGAAATGTTCCTATTCGGCGACCTAGCTGTTAAGAGCGGCAGTTTATACGTCAAGGGCGTTCCACACAATCAAGCCGCGGAGAGACTCATTGAGATGATGAAGAGGATGGTGGAGTCAGGTTCGTACCTGCAAATGTCCTTTTTCTATTTTCTTTTCTTTTCTCCTTTTCCTAACCGGTATTTACAGATATCAGATCTTTCACCCACCCTGCCACGCAACTTCAGTACATGGAAATCTCTGTGCGATACAGCTCGTTCTTCCATTACCATACACATCTCATTCCAGGAGTCTTGGAAAGCTTCCTCCAACTGATTCACCATCCCGTCAAAAAGGTCAAGATGAGATCGTGGTATCTGTTCCAACGGTTGGTGAAACAGTTGAAAGCCCACATCGGCAATGTCGCGCAGACGGTCATTGAGGCCTTAGGCGACCTTCTCGTTATACACGCAGAACTTCCCACGGAAAGTTCAGATGGCGATTCTTCAGAGGACCATGAAGGATCGGCAGATGCTGTTTTCAACAGTCAATTGTATCTCTTTGAGGCTGTGGGCACCATCTGCTCCACTCCCGCTCTCACGCCTGATAAGCAGGTTCTTTACGCACAATCAGTGCTGAATCCCATCTTCATGGACATGGAAAGGCATCTTCCCGCAGCTAAATCTAACGATGAGAGGGCCTTGTTGCAAATTCACCATGATATCATGGCTCTTGGAACTCTCGTCAAAGGATTCTCGGATTGGGTTCCTGGGTCCAGTGGCCCCTCGACTCTTCCCGCGCCCGAAGTTTCTGAGACTTTCTACCAGGTATCCGAAGTGACGCTAGTCGCTCTGGAGTCTTTGAAATCCTCCTTCAACATAAGAACGGCTGCTAGGTTTACTTTCTCCAGGCTTATCGGAGTGCTTGGCGCGCGGATTCTGCCACAGCTCCCGAGGTGGATTGATGGTCTTCTCACCCAGACGTCCACGAGGGACGAAATGGCTCTCTTTCTGCGTCTCTTGGACCAAGTGATATTTGGATTTAAGACCGAGATATACGCAATCCTCGATACCCTTCTTACGCCTTTCCTACAGCGGGTTTTCGCTGGTATTGCAGATCCCACTACTGGTACCGATGACGAAATCCACCTGGCCGAGTTGAAACGAGAATATCTCAATTTTCTGTTGGCGGTATTAAACAATGATCTTGGAGCCGTCATTATAAGCGAACGTAAGTATATGTCCACTGGTTCCATTTTTCTACACGCGGTTTCGCTTACGCATACGGTCTAGGCAATCAACCCATTTTCGAGACCCTCATCTCCACTATCGAACACTTCTCGAAGGATGTCGAAGACTACACGACAGCGAAGATGGCATTTTCGGTCCTCTCCAAAATGAGCAGCTCCTGGGGTGGTCCCGATATCGTCCCGCAACCCTCGCAAGAGACAGTTCCTTCGCAACAGGCTCTCCCAGGCTTCGGCGGGTTTATGATATCTCGGTTTTCGCCGCTCTGTTGGGCTCTTCCCGCAACACCAACTTTCAACGTAAAGGATGCGCAAGCTAAGCAGGTTCTCTCTGAAGCCGGAGCACTGCAGCGGATCATCTACTCGAAGACAGGGGTAGAATATGCCGAATATCTCCGCACACGTGAATTGCCAGGCATAGGTATAACAGCGGATCTGATTGAAGAGTACTTGAATGCTCTGGGCCAGCTGGATGTGAGAGGTTTCCGGCAATTCTTCCCAGTACGTTCAAACGGAGATCCTTTTGAAATCGTGAAGTATGCATCACTAACACGCATTCTTTCAGTCTTTTATCCAACGATTGACCGCATAAAGCCGTATGGTGTGACTGTTTTTGTCCTCCCCTACCTTGTCCACTACCTTCGATCTACGCCGTCCAAGATAGTTTCCTTCATTTTTTTTTCTACTTGTCATTTTGTTTTTACTTCCCATCCATCTAGATTCCCCCAAGGTTTGTTTTAACGGGCTGGAGATTCCCATATAACCCTTTTCACATTGATCGCTATGACACCCAGACTAGTTGTTGCACTTGCTGCCTTGCGGTTCTTCAAAAAAAGAGAGAGAGAGAGAGAGAGAGAGAGAAAGGGGAAAAGCATATATAGGTTTTGTGACTCGTTTGCATTTGTCAGGCGTTGATATACAGTACAAAGCATTTCATTGCCTGGTCTGTGTTGGGTTACAGGGGAGGATCAGCGAAACATTCTTGCATTTATTCTATTTATCTTCCTCTTCCTCCTCATCTTCTTCTTATTCTTCTATGTCTCTCGTTTTAGAATGGGAGACTTTGTGCAGAACAAAGGAAATTGGATAGAAAAGGAAGGGCGGGCAATGGTCTATGGAGGGGAATGGAATCTGAGTAAAGGGAGGTTGGGTAGGTATTGTGAGTTTTCTCTCTATGCCTTAGTCGATTTCAGTTGCAAGAGATTTTCTGTGGAGTTCCCTGAGGGCTTTTTTGTGTTTCCTTTTTGGAGCCTGGCCCCACAAACCAGGAGTATCTACATGTTCTGGAAATGCATAAGAGTAGGGACTGTCAAAGGACCAAAATCATGGCATTCCAGACACTTACCTATAGTTATGCATGTACCTATAGGTAAGACAAAATGAAACATATCTTATTTTCCTAGGAACCTATATCAGTGACTTCGATGAAAGACGATCGCTTTTGACTACACATCAGAAAATGATACAGACCTGAAAGAAAGTGTGAATGATGAACACATGCCAAAACAAGTAGATGTACGGGAGTATGCCATATGTGGATCGGTAGGTAAATATTTAAAAAAGGAAACAAGAGAAGTTAATACGCACTATGCAAAGAGATACTTGGCCGCGTGTTCGACATGATCATCCGAGAAAGTAGCCATGGTATAATAGCTATGATCATAGTCAGGTTGGTAGCGTACGTTGACACCCACGACACCAGCCTCCTTGGCAGCTTTCTCGAAATTCTCCGGCAGAAGCTGTCCCTGCTTGTAGAAGTTGTCTCCGGTTCCCTGGACAGCAATGTCAAAATAACATCTCTCGCCTGACCGGTTGGAAGGAAACAAAAAGGAAAAAAGACATACCACATCAATAAGCACATTCAGCGGTCCCTTCCATTTCTTCACAAGCTCTGTAGCGTCATGCTCTTTCCACTTGGCGAGGTTATCTTCGCCAAAGTAACCGCTGAACGCCTTCTTGCCCCACGGACAGTTGATGGGGTTGGAGATGGGCGCAAAGGCAGAGACAGACTTGTATTTGCCGGGGTTTTTGAGGAACTGACATTTTGAAATATTGTCAATAGGAGAAGACACACAAAAAAGGGCGGCAGTTCAGCTCCACTCACCAGGGTAAGAGCACCATGACCTCCCATGCTGTGACCCGTAATGCTAACGCGGCTGGAATCCAACTGCGGAAACGCAGTGAAGACAGTTTTCGGCAGCTCTTCAGTTACATAGCTGTACATATTGTAGTTAGCATTATACGGAGCCTTGGTGGCATCCACGTAGAAGCCAGCGCCGGTTCCGAAGTCCCACGAATCGTCCTCTCCCTCGATTTTCGATCCACCTATGATTCGATGAACAACGACTAGGTTAGTTTCCAAATAAATGCAATATGGGCTGGGCTGCCTATAGTGAGAGGGATATCTACATACGAGGACTGGTATCCGGGTATAGCACTGCAATTCCTTTCTTGCTGGCTCCGTGCTGGAAGAAGCCCTTCTCGGAGCAATTCTCGGCAGTGCAGGTGAGCCCGGACAGATAGATCAAGACAGGAATCTTCGCAGATGAATCTTTGAAGAACTGGGGTGGTAGATAGAGGTTGAACGACATTTCACACTTTGTCGTGACAGCATTGTGGCTCAGCTTGAGCAGCTTCCCGCCAAAGGAAGCAATGGTGGCTTTGGTGGTTACGGACATGACGTGGACGATACAGGGAGGATGCAAAGATGGCGAAGAGAGGATGGAGAGAGAGAAGATGGGATGTGCTCTTGTTCTTGTTCTTATCTTGCTCTGACACAGCGAGGGGTGGTGGGGAATTCTGGTGAGGGGAAGAAATACAGCTGCGGGGACATCTATTACTATGATAATATTCATTGCAATCATATTAACCGACCCCTACGGTAACCTTCGGGGTCGCGCGTATTGCGCGACCCTGACAACCACCCGAGCACCCCAGCCACCCGAGCACCAATTTTAGACCCCCCTTCTAGCTTCAATATCTCAACGAATTCTATAGTATTTAACTTCAAAATATATTTAAACTAAAGCTCTACTCTTCAGCTTGGGCCCTAGCATGTCGTTGCCTTCGTATAATAATTCCTCGTCGAATGCATACATCCAGCAGCTCTGGTAGGCAACGCTTATACTTAGTCCTCCACCTCTTTATTTCAGCCTGCTCATTAATATTCGCAGTATTTCGATTTATAGCTTCAAGCTCTGAGCTTGATACTATGCCTCCCTTGCGAATCCTGCGCCTAGAGGCCTGTGATCGAGCTGCGCGGTCCCTAGCAGCTTTAATATACTGGTCAAGCTCAGCTTCGATAGCAGCTGAATATGATGCTAGCATACTACCACCACGAATAAGCAGCTCTAGGCCCTCATTAAATTGATCCTTGTTGATATCATGAATCTCCCATATCCTATCACCAATCTCCCTAAATCGTTCAGCTTTTTTTTGGCGTACTGCCCCAGGAATCAACATCATTGGTATTGGTGGATGAAGAGGATGGACGATGTGGTTGAGGCATTTGATTGAGTACAATTGATGGATTGAATGGTATGATGCCAGTCTTTTGGAATCCATGCTGAATAGTACGCTTTTTGAATGTCTTCTTGCGAATTGCCCCTAAGGCATGAAGGAATTCAACCTTAGTAAATTTACTGCATCCTGAGTAGGTTGCATCTGCAACTGCTTCTGAATGCCAGTGCTTATATGCATGAAAAACACCAACATCCAATGGCTGCAAGAAATGACTTGTATGTGGAGGTAAGAAGAAGGTGATGATATTGGTCTTCTCACAGAATTCAACAAATTCATGTGTTAGATGGGAGCCGTATCCATCACATATAAGAAGGGTATATTGACCCTTCCTATATCTTTTAGTATGCCGATAGAATGACTGAATCCATTGGAAGGCAATTGTATCAGTCATATAACCATTTTCTGATACTCCAATTGAATAGTCTTGTTGAATATCAGCAGCTTCAAACCAATTTGTAAGTATACAGCTACCACTCATGAGAATAAGTGGTGGGCAGGTCCAGCCATCTGCATTGACTGCTTCAACCACAGTAACATATTCACGGTTTGAATTCATCCCAATATGAGGCTTATTAATATTGAAGTCCCTGGTAATAATCCATTGATCACGACCAACACCGATATTGAAGCCAGTCTCATCAAAATTGTAGATATCCTCCTTTAATATCCCATGGTTCTGGATGGTCTGATGGAGCTTCTGAAACCACTCCTGAATAACCTCACGATCCTCTGCACGCTTGCAGTCAAGCTCTATAGCTCTAGAGCGACGTCTTTTATATTCAGGATGCCTTCCTAGCCATCGGTTTAACCATTTCTCGCTGACAGTAGGTGGAGGGGTGTCTAGGCTGGTATGGGTTGATTTCAGAATAGAATTGGCACTTGATTGGATCATTTGTGCAAGTGGCTTTATATTTAATTGCTCTAGAGTATCAACATAGTGACACAGAGCCTTTTCTTGCTCTTCTGATAATCTGGTGTTGGTTGGTGGTCGTTCACATAGATTGGACCGTCCCTTCCACCTTGCGGAGAGGGTTTGCCGTTTAACTCCATATTCACGTGCAGTTTTGGCGATATTTGGGGGATTTTGTGTGCTTAACGCGTCAATAGCTTTGAGCATTCGATCTTCATAATTTTTATTGAATTTGGGCATGGTGGTGGTGGTTGAATTATATGATAAAGTTGATGGGTTGGAATTCTACGAAGTTCTAAAATCGGTGCTCGGGTGGCTGGGGTGCTCGGGTGGTTGTCAGGGTCGCGCAATACGCGCGACCCCGAAGGTTACCGTAGGGGTCGGTTAATATCCGTTCATGGTAAATAATAGCGAAAAGAGATAATGGATAAAGATGCTATTTCTGTCACTACACCAAACGCCTTTCCAAACAACTGACGCCCTTCCAAGACACACATTTCTCTATCATAAAAACACTGGAACGCCGTATATCACTGGTGCCGCGCCGTTTAGGTACTTGAGCAGGCAGGACCCTCTTGACTTGGCTACAGCCTCATCCAAGGCCACCGGGAGAGGATCCGTAGTCTCGGGAGTGGAACGCTCTAAGGAGCGACCACTTGCCTTGGCACCTCTCGGCCTTCCCCTCCTCGTGGCCGTGGAGCCAGCCTCCATCTCTCTGTCATTTGCACCTGGCTCTTTAACGAGACCCCAGTTGTCAAACGTAGAGCTCGCGAAGCGATCGATATCCTTGTCGGTGACATCCCATAGCGTGGCCACTAGTGCAGGACTGCCGGCATGCAGGTAGTTCATGGGCGTCCCGTACGGTTCGTACTCTCCAGCTTCGGTCAGTGTACCACTGCTGCAGCCCATAAGAAACGTAACAGCGCATCGATCCAGCCGCTTGATTGTCCGGCCGCGTATATATTGTGCTCCGCTACCGTGGCCAAAGTATAAGAACACATCATTTGATTCTAACGACTTCTTGAACTCCTCCTCCGTTGGTTCCCGATTGACAATCTTGGTCCAGGTATCCAGGGAGGAAAGCTTGCGCTCGAATGTTTCCTGTGTTGTTTTCAGGTCCCCTGTAGGGTTGAGAACATAAGCACCTTTAGCGCGGTCAATAAGGACCCTTGTCAGGCTCCTATCTGTTTGTCGGTCACGGAATCGCAAGACTCGGTCACGAAGGCACTCCAAGGATGGGACACGGCAAACCGGAAGTCCCTGCAAGCTTGGGAGGGATTCCCACGGGAAGAAATGCAGTGCCTTGTCTAAAATCAGTATCGTATGGTGTGGTGCCCCTCTTTCCTGTTCACGTCGCTCAGCATTATGATAAGCTCTCAAGGCATCGAGTGTCTCAACGACCATCATGTCGAAGTCGATCTCGTCGTATGCATTGCGCTCTCCCTGAAACTGCAAAATATCGACCACGAAATAAAGAAGATCCATAAGTATGTCTTCCGAATCTTCCTGATCCTGGAGATCTTGGAGCCCTACAAACAATGCCAGTACATCCTGATGGAGCATTAACCTCGGTCCGGTAGCCCTGTTACCCTTCTGTCTGGACGGCAAGTGTTTATCGAGGATGCCGTGGAAGGAGCTAGCAAACTGAGCTAGATTACTGTCCTCTCGTGGCATTGGAGAAAAAATCCCGCGGAAACCCCCAAACCAGACATTTTCGATGTTCTGTAGCAGGGTTTCCAGACGACGGTCGATTGACTCCCGGTTGCGCCACCATTCCTTTTTTGAAATCCTGTCGGTCTGAGATCGAGCCGCATGCGCGCTTTCGTTAGCCAGCCTGATAATTTCTTTCATCTCCTCCCTGCCATCCTTGAAGGTAAACTGGTCATCTTCATCATCGGAATTCCCTCTCGTAAGTGGGAGTCGTAGAAGAAAAGGCGAGTGTCCTTTTTGCAATTTCGATACGACGAACTCGGAATGATCCGCACTCAATGACAAGGAGAGAACATTCCAACTATCCGGCAAAA
The DNA here is from genome assembly GCA_025999795.1 of Monascus purpureus. Classification (NCBI taxonomy): domain Eukaryota; kingdom Fungi; phylum Ascomycota; class Eurotiomycetes; order Eurotiales; family Aspergillaceae; genus Monascus; species Monascus purpureus. Next base: position 553,663 of record AP025348.1, read on the forward strand.
TATCAACGTAGTTTTCGGTGAACTTCGAACCCGCGTCAATATCTAACCCAACAGCTGGGATAGAGGGAGTTGGCCAAAACAGGGACTCCGAAAACTCAGCCAATTGCTTGTCGATGTCAATTGCTGTTCGCTCTCGGGAGAAGGCACCGATGCGGGAAATTTCTAGTCGCGTTAGACGTCCGCCAGAAACAAAGAGAATCCTTTTGACTTACCATTTACGTTCGCCGCAGATTTGAACCTTGCTAGTGAATATTCGGAAGTTGTAGCATGAGACAATATGGAAATTCGACTGTTCAATCCGCAGATTGTATGGCTGTCAAAGGTAGATCCCACCGCAGTAGCAGTAGAGAGGATATCGTTTACGCAATCGCTAGCCTTTGCCAGCGAAGCAGTGAAGTCTTCTGTCGCTTTAGGGGCACAAGGACGGCCACGTTTTACTGGTACTTTTTGTCTTCGCAGAGCAGGACCTTTCCTTGACAGTTCGGCCGCTGTTCCGCCTATCGACTGCAATGATGGCAGTGAAATGGTGGATTCTGGGAGAACGCAATAGACACGATGTGTAGCAAGACACTGTATTGCATGAGCAAGAAGATGCTCAGTTTCGCCGATGTGCAGCGATATTTTGTTGTCATTAGAAACAGCAAACTGCCTTGCATCACTCAATAGGTTGGTGGCCTTGTCGAAGTCTTGTAATGCACGAAGACAGCCCGCTTGTTGTAGAAGAATATCGGCTCTATGCTTCAACAGAGAGATCGAATGAACAGCACTGGAAGTGTCAGCCATTTTTGATACCTTCCTTGAGCCGCTCCGTACAGACGTCGTCATTGCACGAGTTCGTCGTCCCGTGGCCGTTTGTTGCTGCGGCCTTCGACTGCTCCCTCGAATCTGCAACTTGTCCATCTTATGTTCAAGATCAGATAGGGTCGAGGACTCCGAAACACAATTCCTATCTCCGGAGCCTATTATTTCGAGAATAAGCTTGTCGGCATTCGCGAGGGCTTGCAACTCATCATCGTGATCGCTCTTTGCCCTGTAGAGAGCCGCAAGGCCCATTTGCAGAGAAACAAGTTCGATACTGCTCTCCAGGTTCTTAGACGCCTCCGTTGCAGTTTCCAATAGTTCTTGTCCCTCCGACACATGTCCACCAAGGATCCAATGAGAGCCTAGCTGGGCCTGAGAAGCAATCTGGCGAACATTAACGTGAAGAGTTTTGTTCATTTTCAAAGCCTGTTCTCCATAATATATAGCGTCCTGGAATAGCCCATGATGAGCCGATAAATTGGCAAGATTCAGCAGGCAAATATGATGCGAGCCGACATGGGGCCAGAAGGGGGCACCTTGTGAATAACTTCCTGATGATTCTGAAGAAGCTACATGGGAAACGTCAAGTTTCGGCAATCCTTCGGTGACTGTCTCGACTTCCGAATTGATGGTTGCTGTTTGAAACTTTTCTTGTCTAATCTGAGCTAATTTCTCAATTTTAGCCCAAATCCTGCAGTTCAACCTGACGGATAATTTGGCAAAGTAAAGAGCATGGCTAATTGATCCTTGCGCACAGGAAAGTCGTGAATGGATGAAGGCTGCGTCTGCCACCAATCTTTCCCACAATATCTTCGACTGAACGGTGCAATTAGCCAAGCCTCCCTTTTCTTGCGTTTCCTCATATAGCGCTCGAGCAGTTGCGAGCGCATCCGTAGCTTTTTCAACATCTGCGATTTCAAGCAGATATTCCACTTGCGCCAACTTGTACGTGACAGTCGCTAGACATGAAACGTCTCGCTTGCAAAGATACTGATCGGCACGCGCAAGAAGGCCACCGGCCTTTTTGCAGTATCCAAGCCTGCAGTACTGTGACGCGAGCCGCGAAAGAAAGACTATGATGCTGGAGAAATCGCCGGCTTCTTGTAGTTCCATGGCCCGCAGAACTAGTTCAAGAACGGATATCTGATATTTCCATAGCCCGTGAACCTCTGCATAATCGATCAAGGCTTTCATTTGAAGGAGCCAGAACTCGGTATCATCGATACAAGATTCAAGTGCTTTCCAATCCCCGCACTCTTGAACCATGGACGACCATGATGATACCGCATCGCTGAGCTCTGGTGGCCCTATCTTTCCGTTGTGAAAGCCGACCATTATTTTCAGTGAGTTTTTTACATGCGCAGCAAATCTCTCCATCGCATAATCTCCACGGAGGTCTTGAGAACTCTTACAACCTTCTGTACCTTCATCGACAAGCTTTTGGACCAATGCTGGATCTAAAGAATTCGGATGTTCTAACGTAAACCGCAAACCGCGAAGAATAACTCGTAGACGGCGGATTGGATAGCGTTCAGGCGAATATATATTAAGGAGCTTGGATATTAGAGTGCTTAAGGCAAGGCAAAAATATTCGTCGCTGCGAGTATGAGCATGCAAGTCCAGCAAAATCGCCATTTGCCACTCGAGTAAGGCATTTTGCTCGGGCTCTGGTAAGTCATCATCAAAAATAATACCCATTCGAAGATCTTTGCGCCGCATCTTCATCTTCAAAAAAGCCGTAAGCACGCGGCCAAGTGCAAAGCCATTGCTTTTGGGATCTCGACAAGAGCGATCGGGGTATAGCCCAGTCGTATCGGAAGAAATCTGACTCAGGATTCCCGAGCCTATATGATCCAGTATTGACTGCCGAAATGCTTTTTCAGACTCAGTACCCCTGTTGCATTCTAGGCACAGATGTGCAAGCCGTTCAAACTTGAGGGCCGCAAAGCCGGTGTTCCTTTGCGATGGAGAGCAATTCGAGAGTAAGCCTGTACATTGTCTCAGAAGAGAAAGAAGCTCGCTGGAATCTTTGCCCGCTTCTTTCTCCTTCAGGTAGCGAGACCAAAAAAGATTCGACAGTCTCACAAGTCCCATACCGCAATCATCATCTTCAAGATGTTCTAAGTCAGTACCCACTGCACACTGGAGAGTCATGAGAAGACGCTGGCAGTCTGTGAAAATAGACAATATATCGTCCCAATGAGGTCTTCCTGATGTGACAGAAAGCTTCCCAATAGCCAATGCAGAATCCACAGCGGCAAGTGCAACATTCCTAGATAGGCACGCCCTTTTCTGAAACAGTTCCTGGTCCTTAGGTTCAGCCTCGGGCGAAGGTTGGTGTCCGATATAGCGTCGTAAGAATCTTATGAAGCCATGGAGGTATTCGTGCAGTCGTTTGAGAATATCGTTCTCCTGGAGACATCTATCATCCTTGGCAAGTATGCTCCCAAGCCACGACATTGACAGCTTCTTCAATTTCGCAGCTTCGACAAGGAGTTCATCCAGTTCATCAGGACTGCCTTTCAATGACAATCCTAGCGCTGACGTGGCTTCCAGAAGCGAATTTGTCAAGGAAATCTCGGAAGACTTTCCATATTTCAAAGCTTGGATATGAACGGAAGCGATCTTACACCGTACTGTACAGAGATAAATGCACTGTCGAACGGAAAAAGGAGTGAGAGCTTCTGCATATAGCTTCAGAGCCTCGTCAAAGCATCCCGATTCCTGTGCAAGTTGTCCAAGGATGGTTGTAATCTTCACTGCCGAGTTCAAAGACGTCTTCGAATTATTAGAAGGTTTCCGTTTCGTTATCGCGACAGCTGACTGAAGGCGCAGGATTGTTTTGTATATTGCGACAAACTCTGACCGGCCTATCTCTTTACTTTGATGGGCAAAGTTCCCAAGGTAGCGAGATAAGGGATCCCACACTTCTCTTCCCTCGTCACAAACATGGCCTGCCACCTGCCACCCCAAGCAGCGAATCTCAAGAGATAAAAGTTGGAGAGATAGTATTGTTATCGGTTTCGAGTGCTCTTTAGGGGTATCGTTGGACTTTTCAGTGCAGGAACAAAGAGAAAGCACCGTGTTCGACAGTAGTTGAAGTTGAAGAGCTGTCTTGTCGCTTGGAAGACTCCCAGATTCAAACGCGGCCATTATAATGTTAACAGGACTGCTTGGGTTTGAAAATTGTAAGGAAGCATGGATCTTCTGCGTAGTAGAGACCTTCGGCTCCGAAGAAATAAGTCGCATGGCGTTCGCTTGGAACGTGACAAGCAACCCGTACAAAGACTTCCCATTTGAGATGTTCGTAAAAGTAAGTAAGTCGGACATTTTTTCCTTTCCCGTCTCTTCATCGTGGCCGTCTTTTAATGTCGAGTTTTCCCCGACGCTGACTCTGTCAAGGTAGTGCTGGATTCTTCGTTTGAGAGCTCGCAGTTCCTTGTATGCCATATCATTGAGACCCAGCGATATAAACCTTCCCGTCAGTACGCATGAGGCTTGCTCGAGTTGAACGTTGCGATATGTGTTCCCTTCACTTAAGCTCTCATTTTTCAAGACTCTGAGACATGACAGCGCCAACCTACCACATTCAGCAGTCGCTAGAATACCCTCGTCCAACCGAGAGACTGTATGTGGTTGCTTAGATGCTTTCGATTTCTTAGGCGATGATATGATGCGGTTGGACAAGGCAGGTTGGAGAGGGTCCTTGCGCAATCGAGGGTGGGCGCCTTCTTCATCATTGGATCGAGATTGGGATTTAAAACCGTCTGCTTTTGTGGCGTCAGATAGGGTCTTCAGTGTTATGTTGAAGACATCTGTGGCAAGAACGAGTTTCTCCTGGCATGACAATCGGCCAGCGTCTGTATCTATCGGAGGATATAACGTTGCTGACTTCACCCCAGTCTTCGACCTCGTCGCCCGCGTCGTTCTCGAGCGCACTGTAGCTGCTGAGATTTTCGCATACTTTTCGTTCCTTCTCGATGTGTAGTTATCAACTTCTGTTGAAGTCCTCGAGGGTCCTCGGAGTAGTGTTTGTAGAGACAACAAAGTAGCGTTGGAGCATGTTGACGTCGATCTGATGGCCTGCTTCAGAGATTCTACAGAAGAATCCGATGGTAATGTTGCGACCGCCATCAGGGAATACTGTGATGCAGATGCAGATGAACCATTGCAGCAAGCATCTTCCCTCGCGAGCAGACAAAGCTGGAGCAAAAGGTCACTAACCACATCCGAGCCCAAACGGGACGTTGTCGTAGCAACAGCTGCCGCGCTATTCTGAAAATGGAATAAAAGCGGTGTGTATATTGTATTCCCGCTTTCGGCCCATTCTTTTCTTCCGGCAGTTAAATGCGACAATTTGATCAAGCATCAATTGACGTTTGGACACAAACCGGCATTTGCGTGTTCGTATTATTATTGTTGTTGTTATTGTTGAAATGAATACGTCTCGGTTTCTTTCCAAGTGCCTCTTTGGTACATCACATTTTGCAACACGATCTGTCGGGGCGCATGCACCCTGGACATCACGACTGATCCGTCTACAATACTATTCTTCGAGAGCCTTACCGAAGATAGCTCAATCCTCGACATGGACATTGTTCGTTCCCAAGTACCTTCGAAATCGTTCCCGGGATGCGAAAGTGCAGGCTTCCAAATCCAAGGAATGGAACCCGGCGAGCTTCTTTATTATAATATTCATCCTGATTGGATCGCAAGCCATTCGAATGATTGCTTTGAAGAACGACTATGCAGCATATACTAGAACAACGGATGCGAAGATCGAGCTTCTGAGAGAGGTAATTGAAAAGATTAGAAGAGGAGAGGATGTGAATGTTGAAAAATTACTGGGAACTGGCGATGAAACTAAGGAAAGAGAGTGGGAAGAAGGTGCACTTACCTGATCATTCTGTTTTTCTATTTTATTTTCTTTTCTTTCTGTAGAGAATATTTGCTGACGGCTTTGATTCGACGGTATAGTTCTTCGAGAGATCGAGGCTGAAGATTCACTATGGCACCGGAAGACCACAGGGCCGGAATCTGATCAAGAGTCGAATTCAGTGAAGACGAAGAATGCTACATCTTCCGTGGGAAACACGAAAAACGAACCACAGAAGACAAATCATCCTCGGACTGCGAATTTCTTCTAAAAATATTGTCCATGTCAAAACCTATATGTTCCCTACATTTGCCATATATCTGCAGCTCCACGCAGAGAATCTCTGACATAGCCATCATCTCGACCATGCATCCTACCTGAAAAGGACAACAAGCACTCTTGAGTAAGCAAAAGAAGTGTTCTTGTCTTACAGTACGTGTTATAAGACTATTCTCTTCCTCTTTTCTCTTTGTTGTGTGTCATTCAAAGATGGCCTATTGACGAATCGTGCATTTCGTTCACATATTGCCATGCAAGTTAAAATGGGTTACCAAGGTGCCAAAAGTGACTTCTTTTTCATGATGGTCATTACTGTTCCTTTTTGACTCTATTCGTGGGTCTTATAATATCGGTAAATACTCATGCCAGACTGTACATAGCATGACTGTTTCCCCTCTCGTATACACTTAAATTCGATACACTACATATAATGAATGCCATTCCTTCACGCGCATCGCTCGCCTCCTTCATAAAATAGTCAATGAATTATGTCTCACCACCAATTCTAAACTATATGTACACCCTGGCAATGAGACTACATTACTTTAATCAACAAAAAGAATTGTACAGAACTCTGTATTGACTGGACTATGTAATTTGCCCCTAACTCTGGTGAAACTGAAAAAGGGGAGAAAAGGACCGCCTCACTGTCTATGGGTCTTCAAGGAGAGAACGATGAGGTAAAGGAATTTACAGAAAATACACTAAGTACAAGAACTGTCTAAAAGGCGAAAAAATAACAGCGGAATTTAATAACAGAATCATGGCTGCATCCAGAAGGAAAGAACAAAAAAAAAAAAAAAAAGAAAAGAAAAGAAAAAGAAACCTAAATCACCAGAGAACCAAGTGTGCGCGTATCTAAGGGTCTGGGTATGTTAATGAAACAAAGAACAATGGCTATGCAAAGCTGCCAGAAAAATGGGGGCATTCAGATGAGATAGACACCCATCAGTCAATCCAAGAACTGGCGCCATTCATGAGGGACATGAAATGAAACTGAAGGTACACACTCTTTTTTGACGTATAGGGAGGAAATTTGTCGATAATAATGACCTCATCTAAGACATGGTCAATGGTTTGAATGATCGTGCAGAGAAAATAAGAGTCAAAGGTGAAAAGGCCAGATGACCTATGGAGGCATCAAATCATTTCTTAGAGCTTCGGAGAAAGGAAGGCCAGTTCTCAGCTTGGGGTATCTGAATGCTACCAATGTTGGCATCCAAATCAAGAATGAGTTTAAGCGCATTCCTGGACTTCAAGTAAGGCAGAGGCGCCTTAGCAGCTTGTAATCCGACGCCAGGCTCGACTTCACCAGTGGGACTGTCCGGATGCGCATGCGATCCAGGCATAGGAAGCCACTTCTGTAGGACTTCATAGGCAGCCAAGGTGAAACCGAACTGCGGAGAGGAACGGACAATACGAGCAGGGCCGCCCTTGAAGAAAGCTTTGAAGCCCTCCTGTTTCCAAATGGTCGCTGCGCAATGGCGTAACCCGGTGTACTTCACATCACCCTTACGGGCTTCAACTTGCAGACGGGTCTTGATGACATCGCAAGGCGTCGTGAAATAGGCTGCAGGCATACCGGCAATAGCACCAGCCAACAGAAGTTGAGTAACACCAATCTTGTGGGTAGGAGACTCTCCGAAGAAGTCAGACTTAAGATGAGCATAGGTAGGGAAGTAAATTGCGGAGAAGGGGACTGGACATTGTTAGTTAGCTGCAACAGGGAAAAAAAGGAAACAGGAAAGTGCAAGCGGGTTCTTACCATCTCGAAGAAGGCAAGCGCTGGCGCCCTTGTACAAGCCTACAAGTCCCAGGTGCCTCACAATCCAAAGAGCTGAGCGACGAGGAGCGCCTTCAACATTTTTCGCAACTTCGCCTTGAACCTGCAAGCGAATTTTGACGATTTCCAACGGGTTGGTGAAGACCTGACCATGTGAGTTAGGGTCTGTGTCCTCCGAGGGAGGTCGAAACTTACGACTTGGCAACCACCGGCCATACCGCCAGCGAACATTTCATAAGGATACCAAATCTTACCAGTCTCCTTGTCAGTCAGCCAACCGCGAACCAAGTCGTTCACTGTGAGCTTGATAGCCTTTTCTGGAGCCACACCGACCAACTGCGGTAGCACTCCAGAGTACAATCCTAGAAAACCCTCGTTGCGGATCACCTTCCTCGCGCAGTCAACGGAGTTCTTGTACAATCTTTCTCCAACGTGGGTGGACCGCTGGTTCTGCATGCGTGTCTTCACAAGATCAATGGGATAGACCATGAGTGCACCAAAGGCGCCCGCCAAACTACCAAGCGCAAAGTGGTGTGCGGACTCCAGCACATTATAGAACAAGGATTTTGTTTTCTCTGCTGCCTTGTGTGCAGCGCCTGAGGCAGAAGATACGGCATGGCCAGCCAGTTCTAGAGGAGTGCGCCACGATGAGTCGATAACCTTGGCGAAATCGCTTTGAGCAAGCCTCCCAGAAGGAGCATCCAAACCGGCAAAATGGAACAGAATGTCCGCCTCCATCGGGGTGAACTGCGAGAACCGTGTGATTCTGGCCGCTTCGTTCAAAAAGTCGGTGCGGGTAATCTTTCCGTCGTCACTCTTTTTGGTTGCCTCAAGCACGATGAGGTCGATTAAGTCCATTTCGCTCATGACATTTTGGAACGCGCGGACAGTAGCATAGGAAATCTTACTGCCCGCAGAGACATTGCAAAGAGAGGTCAGGTTCTCTAGCAAGTAGTCGGAAAGCTTGTGTCTAGAGGTCTCGAGGATGATGCGCTGGAAGTCCTCCGGCTCGATATAGCCATCGCCATCCTTGTCAAGCGCGTGGAAGGCCTGCCTGATGCGCTCACCCTGCAGACCCCGGAGCATTTGGGCAAATTGGGGATAAGTCATGTCATGCCGGCTTTTGGTAGTCCCAGTGTACAAAGAAGCCCATTCGGAATTCCAGTCGAAGGGAATGGTATTCTGGCCCCTGCTCTGATTGTATAGCTTCTGGAAGGTATCGAATTTCACAGCCCCGGTTCCTTCTACGTCGAACAAGCGGAAGGCAATCTCGTATTCAGCATCAGGTTTGGACAGGAGGTTTTCAAAGGTGGCCCAGTCAGACAGGTTGAGTCTGCCAGCTTTCCGTCGATCAGCAACCTTGAAAAGGATACCATATTGCTCACGTTTGATCTTGTTCTGGCATTAGAAGAGAGATATGTCAGTTATAATTTGGCTAGTAGAAGAAAGAAAAGGTGAGCAGCAGAACACTCACATAATCCTCATGACTGGGTGCAATGGCATTGATGAATTCGTTCTCAGTCATGTACAGCTCCCCTGTCGCCTCATCCTTCTGTGCATGTCGAATGAAGTTTTCTTTGATCTGCACAGATGGCTGAGGTTCCTCAGTGCTGCCCACCAGCAGCTCCTTCACAGATTCCTTGACACCAGTCATGATGCCAGCAAATGACTGAGCAAAGGGAAGAGAGGCACTGTTCAGTAATTGAACCTGTCGGGAGATGAAGAAGCTGTCTTGTGAGTTGGAGAGGACAAGAGTTCTCACGGGACAGGGGTGCACGTGGACAAAGAGGCCGGGACCGGAGCTGCAAGAAAAAGTGAATGAACTGTAGAGAATGCTCTAGGACTTAGAAACAATAAATATATCGGTGATAGATACAATTGATAAAGTGAGTCAGTCGGCAATAATAAGAGCTAGCCGGACAAACAAAATGGGAAATTTTTTATAAAAAAAATCAAAAAACTAAGTGGATCATCATAATAATAAATAGTAGTAATGAAGCTTTCTAAGCAAAATAATCCTTCCTTTGCTCCCTTCAGAACGTCGACCGGAGAACGCTCAGTTTTAACCGGCTGGCGGCGTTGTTGGCCACACGCGAGTCACCAGAGGGACCCTCCTCCGGCCCCTGCGTCGGACTTGACACCGAATGATCGAAGGCGACTGTTTGCGCAGGATACTTGGATCTCGAAACAGTGCTGTTGAGTCTTGACACCGGAGTTGCGCACCTCCCTCTGCCAGAAAGCTTCCATCGTTATATCTACCGTGGGAAGCATGTACAGTATGTGCACAGAGGCACGAATCATGGCCGATTTTCCGCACTCCTGGCGTTGCTATTAATATTATTAGGAGTCGACTGCTGGTCAGATCACTCCAATAGACTTTCCGCATGCCCAGCAAAAGAAATTTCTAGGAACAGGGGAACGTCGAAACCGATCACCCACGGTGCTGTCCGGAGCGTGGCAGCCAATACGCTGTACGAGGACAGAGTGCGTATCCAGCATCGGGAACTTATGATCTCTTGAACTGCTAATAATAATAATAATAATACCAGACCATCGAATCTACCTAAAATACCACCGGAGATTACTGCTGATACATCCGGAACCTGGTTTTTTGGTTTTGATTTTTTATTTTCAAATTTCCACTGGGAGAGAACACTTTGCTCTTCTTGTCTGCCGAGCTGGGGTAGCTATATGCACGGCATTTCCGTCGTCGCAAGTCCCAACACCGACTTCGGTAGATCGAGACCATTTGCGGAGGTGAGAATTCACCGTGGCCGTTTGGATAGCCAACTCGGGACCCGTTTCAGCAACCGCTGGATGGCGGAGTGTCTTACTCCGTACGGCGACTTCAACCATTGAGCTGGCCACCCGCGCCTGTCTTCTTCCTCTCGGTGCGGGCCATCGGTGGTGAGCTGGGGAAGATAGGATAGATTGAGCAGATGGCTGTTCGACTGTAGCACGCTGATCAGTATATGTATGATATGATAGGTATAGATACTGCCAGTGCACTGTGAAGTATCCGACCTATCCGTTTCTCCGTACTCCCAACTCCAGACGGAGCACCTCCGCATGAACGTAGTTTGCTACTATAGCTATTTCAGCAGGGATAATCGCTTCATCTGCACATGTGACCGACTGAGGATCATCGGTGAGCAAAAGTAAGCATACTAGGTATTATTACCTGCTTCGTGTTCTACTTATTCAAAATGCCGTGGATAAATTTATTATTCACGTGATTAATAAAAAAAGAAATGACAAGAATGGGATTCGAACCCATGATCCTTTCGGAATAGTGGTAACCCTCTCCCTTTGGAGAGGAAGAGCTCAAGTCGTCCCTTGAACACTACGCCATAACCAACTCGGCCATCTTGCCTAGGGGTTATACCCTAACAGTAGGGATTCTTCAGGATAACTTTATACACTACATCCAACGTAGAATTGAAAAGGGACAGTTGTAGAAAACGACCAGATTGACCTCGTAAAGTGGCATTCAAGGGCTGTGTGATGCTCCTTGGTGCTTCACGCAAGACCAACCATTCATTACCGTCTGAAGTTTTCCAGATAACTTTCAAGATATGTATCTAGGTAGTATACCCACGAGCCATTAAGTATAATAATATTTCATATTTTTATCTTATCCCTCTCTCAGCACAACTGCGCCGTACAGCAGTTTTCAAACTGAATTTTACCACATCCTGTTCGACATGTGTTGGAATCGTACTATACAGTGAACTCAGCACGTCTGCAGATTTTCTCCTTTCCTCCTCTCCCCTTCTCCCAATCACTGACCTTTGCAGAATTCCACCCCAACCCATCATGTCTCCAATGCCCTCGTTGGATGTACAAGCAATGGACCTATTGCAGTCGCAGCAGTCAACCCTTTTTGGATAAGATTGACGGACTACGCGCAATCGGCGCGGGCACTCTAGTAGAACTACCGCAACTGATTGTGTGTGGTAACCAGTCCGGCGGTAAGAGCTCGGTGCTCGAAGCTATCACCCGGGTGCGCTTCCCAGCAAAAAGCAATGTCTGTACAAATTTCGCAATAGAAGTTGTACTGCGACGGAATCCCCAGTCCAAGATCAAGACATCCATCGAGTAGGGCGTGTCGAGAACTAACGAAGAGGAACACCTGAAACGCCGCAATCTTACGACCGACGACGCCGTTCTCAACGGCCTTGATTTACCTGCGCTGATTGAGCAAGCTAAGACACGCATGCGTATTCATGATAGTGATTCTACCAACTCGGGTTTCACTGATAAAGTGTTGGAGGTCGAGATCTGGGGTCCAGACAAGCCGGAGCTGAAGCTCGTTGATCCCCCGGGGTATACTATGCTACCAGTCGCGACCAGGGCGACCAGGGCGAGCAAGGTGAGCAAGGTGAGCAGTGCATTAGGATCATCCTTGGCCTGACATAGAAGTATATGAAGAACAACGGGGGTATTATCCCTGCCGTTATTAGCGTGAAGATGGATTACTATTTGCAGGAAGTGCTGAATATTGCGGAGCATTTTGATCCGAAACGCGAGCGGACTCTTGGTATCATCACGCAGCCCCGATATCTTCGAGACTGAGTCAAGGAGGAGAGCAATTACCTACAGTTTATGCGGAATGAGAAGATCAGCTTGCGCTTAGGATGGCATGCCCTACGCAACCGGTCGTTTGAGACGCGCGACTAAGTGGGAATTGAAAGCCTCCGATGCCGATTGAACAATATCCCCCTCAGCATGTTCAGCGGAACCTCCCGGACTTGATTGCAGACATTCGGGACAAGATCTCAGACCAGCAGCAGAGTCTTTCCGAGCTAGGATCTGCGTGCTCGACTCTTCAGCAACATTGAGGCTATCTCCTTGGCAGAAGCAGCAGCTTCGAACGTATCACCAACCAAGCGTTGAATGGGATGCACGCTGATGAATTTTTTTCCCGTCGGCTTTGAGCTGTGATTCACGAATTGAGCGAGTGCTTCGCCGATGCTATTTCTGGGAACATGACCTAGAGGAAGAGAGGCGCAAGCCATACATGGAGTGTTGGCTACCGGAGTATGTTACTCATCAGGAGCTGGAGAAAGAGATCAGTGATCAGGCGCGTAAGAATCGCGATATCGAGTTGCCAGGCACTAGCAACCAGCTACTTGTTGGGAGCCTGCTCTGAGATCAATCCAAGCCCTGGGAAGAGGTTGCCCGTCTGCACTTGATGAACGCCTGGGAGTCAGTAAAATACTTTGTATGTCTGCTCCTCTACAGTCTTACAGATGAACACAACTACATGCTGCTACTGGGATCAGTTCTCGCACCGGAACTTGAAAGGATAAGGGACAACGTATTCGGCGTACACTAAACGGGGTCACCCTTTGCTCGCGGGGAAAGGATTTCTCTCAAGGATTCAGACAGCCTGAGCGAGCTGTCAGTTTGCTGCCTTGAACAAGGGCCTAGGTCTGCCTGAAATAACCATAAAAACTGGCGGATGGTTCACAAAAGACATTTACAGACAATGATCATGAAAATGCTGTCCCTGGGTTGCGATCGCCAAGTGACGAATTTTTAGTGGCAGAAATAATTGGCCAGATACAAGCGTACTACGATGTAAGTACGATAACAATTTATTCCCATGGCCTGTTCTAATACATTTTTTGTTTATTGAGTAGTATTGTGACTTTCGTCGACAATAGCGCAACCTTCGCAACTGTGAATTGCCTAATCGGTCCCTAGAGCAGATATCCAATCAAACCCTCAACAATATGGATGACCAGCAGATTCGTGATCTTGCAGCAGAGTTATACCGCGTTTGAAATGAACGAGAACGTCTGAACCAAGAGTGAGTAATTACGGACGGGATTACATACATTCAATATCTTCAGCACGGAGAGCTCATCACTGCAGCGCCCAGCGACTTTTCCTAACCGGCCATACAACAGGAACCGCCTTCCTCTTCTAAAAGAGAAGGGGCCTAGGTCCAAATGTAGATGTGTTGAATCCGTGGGGAAGGACTTGGTTCAGACAGCTCGAACTTCTACGGGATCCAGTCCATTCAACAATAGTGGCTTTTTTGGATCCAGCAATTACCAATTCCAAATTTAGACCCACAAAAGCACCAGCCACATGGATGTTAAAGGGTTAGGCTGCAGAATTTTTTTAACTATATGGATTGGACAATTCTAATACTTGGTCTGCGCATGGCAAGGAGGATGACGATGACTGACACCACATCTTTCACGGGGGTCTGATACCTATCAGTACATCTGCTTCATTGGTCCGTTCTGGAAATATACTCCCGAGGTTGGTTTAGCTAAATTTTGTACCTTCTCCAACTCTAATCTGCGATACTTGTACGGATCTTCTCATATGCTAGAGGTGCAGCTTAGCCATGCAGGAGTTGCGACTCGGGGACTATGCGCAAGGCATGAATATAGTGTAGACAGGATTGCTTGGCAAATGTAATATCTGGATAGACAATGAGAGGAATGGTGATTCAATGGGGTGAAATCAGCAAATGATACTGTTTGGAGAGTCGATTGTCTACGTTAACATGGAGAGGGTTACGAGTAGAGAAAGCCTTCCTGATGTCTCTGAACCATGGCTGGTATACTATAGTATAACGATCTAGCCCTGGTTGAGAACCCCAAGAATACCACGCATGAGACTGAATGAATGATGTCCTGATGGAAAGGAGAGTTAATCTACTCTCTGGTGCGCGCTGCCAGTTAGGGCTCCATTCCAGGGCTCATGGCCCGTGCGAGACCGCGGAGACGTTTTTTCGCTGCGCCGCGGAAGTACGAAATAGCCACTGCAAGAGTGAATTCGCATCTCGCCATCCCTCAATGATAAGTCCTCGTTCCCCTGCTATTGCTCTATGCAAGTCCTTAGGCGCCGTTTGGAAAAACAGCTTATTCCCGAAACGCCGGGGCCTGCTCACTCTTGCAATCGAATCATCCTGGTGAGCTGTTGCTGGTTCCGGGCCCCGGCAAAGAAAGGTATTGAGAGTCGGTCTTTCAGCTAACCCCCTTGTTTTTTCCAGTGATGATACATCAATTGCAATTGTTGAGAAGAATGGACGCTCTGCGGCAAGCTCTGCGACGATTCATTTCCTTGATAAGGTGACAGCCGACTCGAGAGAGTATCGTGGAATACACCCGATCCTTGCCCTTGAATCACACCAAAGGAACCTTGCAAAACTGATCGATAAATCTTTGAAACACCTACCATTCCCAGTGCAAGATGGGAATGATGATACCGGGACAGTGAAGTTGATGAATGACTCCCGACCGCGCCGCCGACCAGACTTCATATCCGCCACAAGAGGACCTGGGATGCGGTCGAACCTGTCTGTTGGTCTGGATACCGGGAAGGGACTGGCTGTTGCATGGCAGATACCATTTGTTGGAGTCCATCATATGCAAGCGCATTTACTCACTCCACGATTAGTGTCGTCCTTGACACCGAACAAAGATGCCGGCTCGACGCAAGCCGGCGCTACTACGCCCGAGTTTCCATTCCTTTCAATTCTCGTTTCTGGCGGTCATTCTATTTTGGTTCATTCGACGTCTATTATCGATCACGAGATTATGGCATCGACAGCCGATATTGCCATCGGGGAATCCCTGGATAAGGCCGCCCGAGAAATCCTCCCCGGCTCTTTGCTCCATAATGCCAAAAATACCATGTACGGAAGACTACTAGAGGAATTTGCCTTCCCCAATGGCAAGACGGATTACGCTGATTACCGGCCCCCAATGACCCGTGGCGAGGAACAAATCAAACGCGAAAGCCCGTGGGGTTGGTCCATCACCACACCCTTTGCCAACACACGGAATCTGCAATTCAGCTTCTCCTCCATAGCCAGCGCAGTGACGAAGTTTGTATTAGAGAAAGAAAAATTTGGCGGGGACATGTCTATTGAAGAGCGTGTTGCGCTCGCCCGCGAAGCCATGCGCGTTTGTTTCGAACATCTTGCCTCTCGCACGATCATCGCGCTTGAGTCCCTCCGATCCAGGAATCCCAAGACCGGGGATCTCCCGGTTAGAACCCTAGTGGTCAGTGGTGGTGTCGCCGCAAACCAATTCCTCATGTCTATTCTCCGGTCGTTCCTTGATGTTCGCGGCTTTGGACGTGTGGACATCATTGCGCCCCCTCCCTCTTTATGCACTGATAATGCGGCCATGATCGGATGGGCTGGGATTGAAATGTTCGAAGCGGGGTGGCATACGGATCTTAGTTGTCGGGCTCTGAGGAAGTGGACTCTTGATCCACGCGCTCATGATGGTGGGATTCTTGGTCCTGATGGATGGACCAGACTGTAGACATCATTGCTGAGCTGTATGTATATATCGCATCTTTTGCTCGTGCCTGTAAACTGCTGTCACAAAATTTTCTATGCGTACGATAGTAATACCCTATATAAAGGATATTTTTGGTTCATTTCCATCATTCTACCACTGTTTTGGTTGCCTGAGAAGCTCCAAGAGTATGATTTACACTGACTTTTCCCTTGCCCTGTGGAGTAGGTTACATGCCCCTATGCTCTGAACCAATCCAATTGAATGTTCGTCATATTGTCTGCGTAGAGCCAGCCACACATCGATGACGGCAACTATACAATACTTCTCATCCGATCTGAAATAGGGAAACATCTCATCTAGGGTAGCTATGCTATACTGGTAAGAGTAACCTGTGTACGGAGTAGTACGCGTTTATCCAGTGAATATAGGCTTCCCGAACAGTCGCTACCCATCATCAAAGGGAGGATCAGCCACCTGCGACATTTCCCCCGCCGTTCTGCAACGCCGTAACCTGTTTGCGGAGTTCGAGGAAGAAATCCTTCCCATTCGCCATTGTATTTGCTATTAATTTTGTCACTATTAATGAGAAGAAACTCGGAGAGATGGAGTAACATACGTTTTGAGCCCCAAGGCCCACTAGATCTCATGTTATTTACGTCCTTCCCCGTTGGCTTATAAATAAAGGACTTTGACTCTGGAAGTATCTGGTTAATATAAAGGAAGTATCTCTAGAAGGGTGGGATCGCTGGAGCCAGAGTCGTAAGGGGAATCAGAATGAGTCATTACCTCCTAGATCTGTTGTAAAACATAATTGTTAATGGTATGATAGATAGAAGTAGTCAGTTTGAAGGGGCGGGGTATTTCATACTTCTCCTAAGGGCCTCTTTTGACTCCATCGCATTGAAGCCTCTTACAGGAACGTGCCGCTCCTGGGGAGGTCCGGTAGGAAACTGTTCGCGCGGTCCTCCCCAAGCATTTGATCCGAAGGCATTCGGTCCGCCTCGAGCTCCCCCTTGAAACCCTATGGTCCTATCGCGTGGACCTGAAGCGGGGTGTCGTTGCGCCGGCTGGCGATTCTGGTCGTACGGTCGACCTCCGCGCCATCTAAACCAGGAAGAAAGCATAGCGTTAGTTTAGCGACGAATAAATAGAATTTCCAACAGATACTACTAAATATAAACAAAGAGAACTTACCGGTCATCACCCGGGCCGCTCATGCTGGAAAGTACCTAGCTAGATTGCCAGAGCATGGAGGCTTTTCCCTTGGACGCTTCGGATCTCATGCGTTGCAGTCACGTGTCATCATAGAGCTTGAAGCTCCTAAGCGGGGCCTGCGCTTACCCCGGACAGGCTAGCGCGGAATCTTAAGTGTGATAGCGGAACGTCCATCGTTCATATCGACCGCGTCTCTCTCACTCTCAGCTGTCGCTGTCAACGCTGCTATGGCCATGCCTGATCCCGTGATCGCTCGTTTCGCAATTTAGAGAGGTCATGTTTATGAAGACTGCTTTATGCTTTTTAAATACCCCTATTCGTCGCACAAAACCGCGTGCGTTGCTCTATCTCCGACTATCGACTCTGCAGTGAGTGGCGCGTTCCAAGAGGCCATCATATAACCAGGTTATTCCCGATTTCTTTTCCGTCGATAATCTCGTTTTTGAATATGGCGCCGCTTTCGACATCGAGAAGGCGTCCTGGTAGACCGTTTGGGAGCCGATCTAAGTCGACTCTGAAAGCACGCTCTGACCCCGATGCTGGAGATGGTCCTCCGCCGAAGAGGAGGAAATACGTTCCTGGAGGTCCTGGAGGCGGGGGAAGGTTTATTGAAATTGATGACGATGAGTCTCCGGCGATGTCTGCTAGTCCAAGCCGGCGTAGCAACTCCGGCACTCGAACTCGTCTGGCTCGTGACGATGAATCCCACCCACCCGTTCGACAGCAAGCGACACTTCCTTCTTCTTCTCCGCCGCAGCAGTTGCAACAACCTCCTCCAGCGCACCCTGCTTCCTCTATTCCCGCGACCCCTCCTTCGACTCGTCCCAGGAGAGAGAAGAGCCATAGTCGAGGCCGCTTCACCTCTGCAACAGCTGCTGCCCTCGCATTACAACAGGGGGACGGCTACAAACCTCGAGAAGAGAGGGGCTGGGAAGAGTTTCACCCAGACTTGGATATTGAGGCCAAGATCGCTGTCTTCAGTGCCGAAGAGGTGGACGGGATAGCTCCATCGGCCGGGATCCCCAATGTTCAGTTACCGAATGGCAATGACAGCAATGGCGATGCGAATTTCACGACCCAACTACCCCCAGTTACCAATGACAATTTATCTCCAACTCCAAAACGCCGACCAGGGCGTCCTCCTCGCCGCCCTGATTCAATGCTCAACGGTATCCTTCCTCCCAACCAGCCCAAGGTTGTTCCACCTCCGGGTCCGAACCCTCGTGAGAGACTGACGCTCCCTAAACCATCCTTCCATTTACGGGATCCCTTTGTTCGCTATGAGGAGAAGGGGGTCGGCCAGCAGAATTATGTTGATCGTACTATGGCCAGCGTGGGATACCAAGAAAGCGACGTTTTCATCCGTCATGAGCGCAGGTTGGTTCGGATGGCGGAAAGCGCGCAGGAAGACGACATGGACTTGACAGTCCCCGCGGTTACCGAGGGGGACGTGAATACTGCGATTGGGAGGGTAGAGTATGACATGGATGAACAGGATGAAAAATGGCTAGCGGACTACAATGCAAAAAGGAGGGAAGATCAACTGGAGCCCATAAAGCCCGCGGTCTTCGAAGTCACCATGACCAAAATTGAAAAGGAATGGCATGCGCTTGAGAAACGAATACCAAAACCAAATCCCAAGCCGCCGCAAACACAACGCCCCCGTTCCAGTTCCGCAGCTGCTGTGAATGGAGAACCAGTGGGATCTGGGGAAGAGCAAGATAGCAAGTGTGCAGTATGTGACGATGGTGACTGTGAGAACTCCAATGCCATTGTCTTCTGTGATGGGTGCGATTTGGCGGTTCATCAAGAATGCTACGGCGTACCCTTCATTCCAGAGGGGCAATGGCTGTGCCGTAAGTGCCAACTCATCGGAAGAGGGACGACAAACTGTATTTTCTGTCCAAACACTGAAGGCGCTTTCAAACAGACGACCACCTCGAAATGGTCGCATCTACTCTGTGCTATATGGATTCCTGAGGTTTCAATCGGCAACCCATCACTGATGGAGCCGATAACCGACATCGAAAAAGTGCCAAGGAGTCGTTGGAAGCTTCAATGCTATATCTGCCGCCAGAGGATGGGCGCATCTATTCAATGTAGTAACAAGAACTGTTTCGTTGCATTTCACGTCAGTTGTGCCAGGAGGGCTCAACTCTATCTCAAAATGAAGTCTGGTCACGGAAGCCCTACACTCATGGATTCCAGTCTTCTCAAGGCCTTCTGTGACAAGCATGTTCCTCCGGATTGGCGAAGAGAGCACGGTACCGATGCAGCAACGGCTGATGCAATTGAATATTACAGGAATACAATGCAAGGAAGGCAGTGGGGTGACAGCCAAGCGGCGGCGCTCTCGTTGGATCAGCCGCATTCTTTGGACGGTGCGCTTGACCAGGATGGACAAAGAACCATAACTCCTCGAATAACCCTGACCGTTGGTGGTAATAAGCGGAAGCGAATCGCCCCAAGGACTATTTGGAAGTTACCGTCTGGAGCTCCGGTTATTCCGCAGGTCGTCCTAAATTCTGTTGCAGCCTCTCTCCAGCGCTTCTGTGTTCGCCAGCGGAAGCAATACGCTGAAGATGCTTGTAAGTATTGGACGCTCAAACGTGAGGCAAGGAGAGGTGCGGCGCTTTTGAAGAGACTACAGCTCCAGCTAGAGACTTTCTCGTCCATGGAGATGACTAGAAGAGATTACACAGCAATGGGCGTTGTTGGTGCTAAACGACTGCAGCATCGCATTGAGTTTGGAGATAGACTCTACGTTGATCTCGACCGTCTGAGAATGTTGTGCGACGAGGTCAAGAAGCGTGAAAGGGAGAAATTAAAAGATGCCGAGACGCTTCGAAGCATCGTCGACCTTGTCTACTTTCCTATCCCTCCGCTGCTCTGGCCGATCTTTGAGAAGGCCCAGGCGTAAGTATCCTCCAGCAATCGCAAAAATGTGCGGTTGTCGCTAACATTGCCCACAGACTCGATGGAAAGGGTGTCTTCAGACAGGGGCTGATGTCCATGCGCAAGAAACTAGAAGAGCGGGAGTACACATCTGTGTCTACGTTCTCAGCCGACATGGCCCATGTGTTTACTTCTGAAATCGGCGTCCAGCCCGCTGGGGACACCGCTGAACTTCAGATGCAGATCAGTGGTCGCGCCCCAGAACTCAGTCTAGAGCAGCGCGAGAAAAGAAAGTTGGCGAAGAGGATTATCAAAGCAGTCCAACCGACATTGGAGGATGCTCTCAGGAAGGAAAGCGACCTAAGTCGCAAGCCATTCGAGAACGAGCTGAAAGAGCTGGATTCTATTTTCGAACATGGAATCTTGTCCCGACGAGTTTCGATCCAAGACTCTGCCCCAGGTGCCGCTATCGACCTCACTGGCGTGGTTCCGGCCGCCGCACAAAGCGAAGTGAAACATGCTCAAGCCACTATAGCTGAATCAGAACTCAACAAAGAAAACCATGTTTCTGTTCCGGTTGGGAAGACATCTCGCGTGCATCAGGCAGATGCGACAGGGGCCCCTGAGCCTTCTGTGAGTACCGAATATCATCCTACCAATGAGTCGGCCGCAGTGTCCGGTGTAGAGATTGAAGCTGTGAATCCTCAACCTACCGCTACTGTGCCGTCAAGCAAAGCCCAGGTTCCTGAAAACAGAGAAACAAAGAAGGACCATGGTAGCATAAGTCTGGGACGTCCGCCGACCGGTCGTTTGAGCTCCAAAAGTAGCCAACAACCCCCCTTGGCCCAAGGGGGCATCCAGTGGTACATGCAACCATTCGATCCCGTAGGGACTACTATCCACGAGGAGAGATGGACGGGGCGGGATGTCATGCGCGGAATGAGCGAAGAGCTCAGTGAGATTGACGATGAGGAGCTGCAGGGATTAGTGGATGAAGACTTGGAAGGGAAAGCAACGGCTGTATCGAATGGAACGCCGCTCATGGCACCTGAGGCCCCGGCTGTTGAAGAGCCTGTCAAAATCCACAGAACTCGGAGACGCTGGCGGGGATTCAAGTGATTTTTGATTGTGGTGATATAATACTAATACCCATTTGGTCCTCTTATTTATTCTTGGGTTTGAACGGATCGATGGCTTCTTTTTTCTCCCCATTGTCTGTGTACTTACCGAGGTTTCATTCGAGCGTTCTCAACCATCTTTTCCTGTATTGAACAATATGCATGATCCAGGCAGATAACATGTAGTTATATAGAACAGCATAATAATGCCATCCATACCTACAGCGTAAACGAAGCCAGGCTAGAATATTAATACAATGCAGGGGATATCAGAGTGGCTTGGCTGACTATGCACATCTAATTAACTAACCGCGTGCAAAGCGGCCGGTCTGGAATTCAGTTGTTGTTGTCAAGGCGAGCCTTACGTCTTCCTCCGCAACAATACGCGCATCTCCCTTCTCCCTTTCACCTCCCTCCATCGAATTTTCCTCATCTCCTTTATTCCCAGGGGGCGTTCTTTGTCTCTGATTCTACCCGATTTCTCTGGACCTGCTTCCAAATCCTTCCTTTCAACGGCTCTTGCCGCCCTTTTCGAAGTCAGATTTTTCTCCGCATCCGGAACTTAAGCTGTCGCGCTCCGACCAGCACGCATTTTTTCTTCTTTCACACCTTCATCCACTTCTTTCATCTATCATTCTGTGAATTTCTTCGCCATGGCCTCTGCCGATTACGATCGTGAGAATGGTCGCTACGACGGTAGGTCCTTGTGTGTGCTATATTCAACTAGCTGCGCGTACTGACACCCATCCTTTCTTGCAGACGAGCCACGTTTCGCGCGCCGCTCTGCATCTCCTCGCGACGATTTACGAGGCGACCGTGAGCGTAGCCGTTCTCCGAATGGTCGTGTTGATGAGAGGTATGCGTTGACCGTACCACCCTTCCCCCTGAGTCCTGTGTCGTGATGATTCAGCGAACTGATCTTAATACGTTATGCAGACCCCCTGTCGATGCTCACAAGCCCTCAGATGACGACGGAGCTGTGAACACTGGCTCTAACCTCTTCGTTACCGGTATTCATCGTCGCTTAACGGAGGCCGATATTTCGCGGCTCTTCGAGAAGTATGGTGACGTCGAGAGCTGCTCGATCATGGTAGATCCTCACACCAAGGAATCCCGTGGCTTTGGATTCGTTAAAATGGTGACGGCCGAACAAGCCGATGCAGCCAAGGAGGGCTTGCAGGGCGAGGTTATTGAAGGTCTTACTTTGAGCATTGAGAAGGCTCGCCGTAGCCGTCCTAGAACCCCAACTCCAGGCAAATACTTTGGACCGCCAAAGCGAGGTGAGTCTTTTTATCCAGATGGCAGAGTATTTATCCAGGTTTGACTTCTGATCCATAGAAGCGCGTGGCCCGCCTCGTGGCAGAGGTGACCGCTACGACGACCGACGCTACGGAGGTAGCTGGCGGCGCAATGATGACTACCGGTCCGGTCGCTATGATTCTTACAGTGACCGTAGCCGTGATTATGGCCGTGACTATGGTCGTCGTGACTACCGTGATGACTACGGTTACCGCGGTATCGACCGCTATGCTTCCACTGGCCGCGAAGAACGCCGTGGCGAGCGTGACGATCGCCGGGGTTACTACGACCGTGATGCTAACCCTCCTAGTTACGATGCACGCGAGGCATATTCTGCTGGCCGCTCCTACGAACCTCGTGCGCATGACAGGTATGCTAGGTGAGGTAATGTCGGCAGTCGGTTCTCAACCTCTTAAGAGACAAGCCGCACGATTTTCCTTTTCCCGTTTTCCAATGTTGTAATTTTTTAACCCCGCTTTACCTCTGTCCATTTTTCTTTCTGCCTTCTTCAATGTTTTCTTATCTTCCCTGTGTTCCTTGGGTTGGTTCAATTCGGGTTTCCCCTTGAGTTCGACAGACTAGTAGGGTCTTGCTGTTTCAGTTTTTCTTCTCCAAAAAAAAAAGATGTCTCGGGTTTTCGTGTCGTCACTGAAGAGATCGGAACGCCGTCAGCCTTGCGACAAAAGCGTCAACTGTCCACAATTTTGTCATTCTTCGATAGCTGGATGATGTTTCCTTTGTTATTCGCCTGAGATCCGGGACACTTAGCGGCAGGGAAAGGATCGGATTCTACCACTACGTTGTAATTTCTCGGTTGTCTCAAGGGCCAGCGCTTCCTCACAACTTTTCCGGATTTGATTCGTTGTCTCACTAGTCAGCTATTCGCCTTTTTTGCCTCTTGTGCACCTCACTTAACGACTCGATCGTATTCGACCAAGAAAACATAAACCTATCTATTTGCAGAGTTCTCAGAGCTTTTTCACGTCAGGACTTCCACAGAAGACCCAAACGAAAGGGATCGCACCACCACAACCTTTCGCTATAGCTGTGGACGTTTTCGTGCTTGTACAGTAGTATCGCCAATGCCTGCGAGAGCTCCCATGAGCTTACGTACTCAGGTATCGAGGACACAGTACCAATGTAATTCTTGCAGCTCTTCGCGATCCCAATCGACGCGACACACGGGTTCTCATGCTCAACTCTTGACGGCCACCTAGAACGCCTTCCAAGGCCTATGTTTTGCAGTTGACACGCCTCGGCAATCCTAGTGCAATTGCTAGCAAGGTAAGGAGTTGGTTTGGGGGGAAACATGGCTAATATTTTCGTATATCAGCTTGTCCGGAAACTAGTGCCCTTCGGATGCCAGGCTGCTTTCTTTGTACTAGCTATCTGCCCTTCCCCTGCATGAGATTTTCAGTCGGTTTAACCATCAGCAGATCTACTTTGCACCTGAACTTTGGTTGCTGAATGCTGGAAGATATATCCACGCAGACCATATTCTGAAGCTAATAGTCGGGGCCGATACACCTCCAACAGATTTGAACTAACAGGAGGCCTGATGGTCAATCCAAATGTAAACAGTTGTAGCAATCTTAAATGTATATAGGAAACAAATTCAATTTCTCTAACTTGTGCTTGCTCCTTCTGCTTGATAATTTTGCACATACCAAAGTGTATTGGCAGAAGTGCAATCACATTACCTTTTATTGGCCTGGTTGCTGAACATCACCTTTGTAGGCAGTGACTTACAGACACAAATCGTTCAGCTGTCACTATTCCTCCTACTTGCAGCTCAACATCCACAGCCAGTATATGCAGGCATGTCTCCTGACCATGACAAGGATAATTCGCGATATCAATGATACATGGTCAGTTTTCGTGAATCGTCCCAGTCTATTAATTATTTCAGACGAAGAGAGAAGTTGAGGAGAACGATTCGAGAATCAAAGTATATAGACGGCTCACTATTATGTGACTTCCTTCTGTACACCTTGACAAGAAACAGACTCTTGTTTAGTTCAGAGACTTATTCGAGCTGCTCGCGCCACCTTCGACCTCGTTGCTCTTCTGGATCAAGAACTCGCCCAGGACACGGAGAGGGTTGGAAGGTCTAGAAACGTAAATGAGACGGAAATTAGACATAATCAATAATTGACCGAAAATGTAACAATGGCAGACTGGATTGATCGACAGAAAAAATTTTTTTCCTTACTGTTCATTCGTAATGGTCTTCATGCCCTCCAGCAAATACGGTACGACTTTCTCATTCAAGTACACTCTTGCGGGTGCACCGCCGGGGCGAACTTGTGTTGTGGAGACATTGAGAACGTCCGCTGTAGGAGTGTTGCCACCGCCACTTCCATTCGTATGTGCAGATTCGTTGCCCATTGCTTGTAATGGTATTATTCCAATTTTATTTTGCTGTACTTGGGGCAGCCTCAGGTAGACCCGGTTCGTATGCGGTGGGTATGATCGCAACAGCTGGCACAAGCGAAATTTTGGAGGCAGAAATAGTGCGTCAAACCGTTTGATATAAGCTTTGTAAGCTGAAATCCGTATTATTCAAGGCATGAACGAGACAAACAAGACCGGCCAGAGCGCACGAAACTTGAGGTTGTTGCGTAGGAGCGAAGCCTGGTAGCAGCAGAGCCTCTTGCGGGGCTCTTCACTGGGAAGGAGGGTAGGAAATGCCTTAAGATCAATAATCACTAAGCGATCATAGCAGTGCCAGGCATAATCAGAACAGAGAAGTCCCTTAATTATTCGATCGAATTGGGTGCCTATCCAGAGTGTCCTGGCTGGAGACTTTCCAATCTTCACTCATCCGAATAGAATGAAGACTGCAAACTGCACAAACTTCAATTAAAATCAGGTGACCACGCGCCGCTCCGCGACACGTCTTCATCAGATCAGTTTGGAGGCAACAGGCAACAACACTTCATGCCCAGCAGCGGTATCCTGAGAGAGTGCAATGATACTCTTTGAATTTCATCTATGGTCCTGCGGAAGTATGTCCCTTTTGGAGTACTGGGGGACCCAGCGCACTTCGGCGAAACGCAGAAAGACGGTGGCAGATCATGTCGGCATAGGGAATAAGAGCGGCCAAAGTCACAGTGGAATTTCCTCAAACAATGCTATTTTAAAGAGCTCGGAGACCTCAGTTGGGCGATATGATGGCAATGAAGAAAGGTATGAAACGCTAATTCCTTCTAGTAGCCAGACAGAGCTGGAGAATTCCCTTCCAGATATTGGAATGGAAAAATATGCTATTGAACACTATGGGGCAGCTTATTTAGAAGAGCAGGTGGATGAGCAATCGCTGGACCAGATAATACGAGCTGGCAGGTGGAGAAAGGGGAGAAGCTCTGTCTACGTGGACGCCTTCAATCTAGCACTGGAAACCGTCCTTGCTGAAGAGGCTCATCTCTTCGATGAAGCAGAGATACAAGTTTTCCGGCAGTGGAGAAGTCTGTCATATGAGGCACAGTATCTGTACGTTTTTATCCTCCGGGTCATTTATAATGTTGGAATATTGTGGTCTATATTGCTGTTCTTCTGTTGTAAATGAAATTCTAGTTAACAACTTCTCGTTGGAATCTAGCTATGTTCGATTATTTCTTCGGAAAACGTCTGCGTGGCACCGAGTCAATCGGCTTGCCTATGACTCGGACATCACAGACTTGCCTCGGGCCGTGATTGATCTGCGGCTCAGTCGAAGCCTGCTTGTTTGTCCAAAGACATTAAACGATAATCCTGCAGATACAGATATGAATACTGCAAATAGTTGGGGCAATGATGGCTATTTTCAATTTGCTGAGGACATCCGACAGATCACGACCCTAGAAGAGGCGTCGTCGTTGCTATTACTTGACGAACTTAGGGTCATTGCGAAAGAGAATAAGGTCCAAGGTAAAACCAAGAAGGAGCTTCTTTCGGCTCTCAGACGGGCTAGCCAAACACAGATGGGCCTCAGTTGGAATGATGACAAAGGAGACGGGCAGAGATCCAGCAGAGACAGTTACTTGGTCCAAAAGATCCTCGACTATACAGGTGACTGCATCAGACTCACTTCGGGCTCGCGCATCCTTTTTGAGCGTGTGCATCTGGTTTCCTACAGATCTACAGAGTGGACTGAGAAGTCCCTCACAGCCATCATTCTTGCAAAAACGTCACGCAGGAATTTCCCCGAGTATGTTGTCTGTCGTTCTAGTTCTATATTTCCTTCTAGAGCAACATTGTTAGAATTCGAATCTGCCTTACGGATGCAGTTTGAAATAGATAATATTCTCGAATTCAATGGCACACCCACCACAGTGGCGCTACAGCGGATCAGGGAGCTTGCCGACAAAGTATATTCTAGGTGGAAGATCCTGCTCGAACAGGAGCAGCGAAAGGAAGAAGGCTTCTATGAACGCAGCGAAGGTGCTTACCTACGCCGATTTTCTCCAGTCTGGGTTTATACAAGGATCATCCACAAAGGTCTCCATCCGCTAGCACGATTTAAGGAGCACGAAAAGGAACATTGTATTTTAACTGAATTGCTTACTCAGCGTTTATTCCACGCCGCACGACGTGGAGCATGGTACCAGCGAAAGGCTCTCCTAGAAGAGCACTACATGTGGTCTCTCACGCCATTTGATGGGCTCAATGAAGAGGCTCAAAGAAAACACTGGAAAAGAGTTGCATTACGTACTTGCGAGGAGGGCCTAGAGGATCCGGAATGCCATTTGATCTACCATTATGACCTACAGAAACGCATCACGAAACTTGAGAAGTCACTGAGAGTTGTCAAGCGGGAGCAGCATGATTTTGGCTATGCCATGTTGACCAAACCTGAAGAACGCGTCGTTGAGGGTATACGGATTGCACGTGAAGATCCGCCGGGCCAGAACGTCCCCAGACGTAGTAATGATATTGCATCCAGGCGAAGCCATGCAACAGTCTGGATTGATGAGAAGGGGACTGGAGAAGAATGCAGGGTTGAGAATATGTGTCTAGGCTGGTATAGAGTCAACGGTTGGAAAGGTCACCATTCAGAAGATGGCATTGTTAGAACATTGGTAAGTCCAGTTTACAATGCCACTAGACATTTATTTTACTGTGCCAACAGAGGTATTGACTCTGATATTACCAGTTCGGCTATTTATTCTACGATATTCTGTTCACATACGTACCAAACGTCTTCCAGACACCCTTCCAGACCTGTCCTCTCGACTTGCACACAGATGCTTTCTATGCTACCAGAGCATCCGAGATCAACCATCGCCTCGTGGAGATATCCAATGGCGCCACTGAGAAGATCATCCGGGCTGTTCACGAGCGAGAGTCACCGAGGCGAACATGTGTGATTGGCATCGATTGGTCCTTTGAACTCGATGACCTCGTGGAGATAGCGCAATGTTTCCATGGAGCTGCTCTGGCGATCATCTGTAAAGTCCTAGCTCAGGAGTACCAGCAGCGGGGCAGTGGGATCCCGGATTTGTTTCTCTGGAATGTGGTCCGGAAGGAAGTCATGTTCGTCGAGGTCAAATCGGAGAATGATCGATTGAGCGATACGCAGAGACTGTGGATCCATATTCTTCTTGGGGCTGGGGTCAAGGTTGAACTTTGCAATGCGGTTGCGAGATAAGTGAGGAATATGTAGTTTGGCATGTCTTATTATTAATAAGTATTTCCTGCTTCTCGAGTCTTGATAAGTATCCACGCACCGATAAGCAATTCTAATAAGCGAGTCCTCTTATTGATATCTTATGCTATTAAGACAAATCTGGAGATTATTGGCCGGTTAGAAGCGTCTAGCACTTCACCAGACGAAAAGTCTTCAGAAAAGACAGCCCATCAGAGTTTTGTATCAGCATCTGCCTCTTGTCGGTATCTGGTAAACTTGACCCAAAATTAACATGATGAAGCATACCATACGGATGGGGTTTGGGGGTCTGACAGTCGATGATCAACCAATCTACCAGCCAGCCTTCCTCAATCCAACGCGTGTAAGTGCCATAGCCCACAAATTGTTGTCAATGGTCCCGGAGTCTTGTCCCATCCCGTAATATCCCAATGCCCCATTTCACTTCTGGGGGCCGGAAATTAATCCTGCCACTTTGTCACCAGACCATTCACTTGGTGCCCTTGCTGAAAAGCCAAGGACCTTATGCAATGCTCGATAGAATTCATCTTGGTACGCATCCTCAACTGGTCTGGTTATTGCCCCTGGGCCAATATGTACGGTGTTTGAGCCAATCTTTTATTGAGTAATTCCGTATTATGGCTTCCGCGAGGGCTTGAACAGTGGAAATGTTTTGAAAGGGAAAGGGGCAACACCCGAGTTAGTGTTATAGTGTTCCAGATACCTGGAAAATAGGAAATATTAGTTACATCGGGAATGGGGACAACCCACTTCGCATGTAGATGTGCTGGAAAAACCAAAAGAAAGAAAGAAAGAAAACTCTGTTCAGGCGAGCATCCCGGGCTTCTGAATGAAGCCATCCTTTTGTATAACACTCGCGAATTCCGGGCTTGGTCAGATCACGGATTACGCTGTTGCTGGCCAATGCTTCCTTAAGGACAGCTGTAGCGTCATTCTGCTTAATAAATCACCTTGCGACCGGTATTTATGCAAGACGCATGATTGAGTCTTCCTCTCGATCCAAGGTTCTGAGAATATGGGTTGTCTCGATGGACGTGAGTGCTCGACTCTTGAAACTGGAACGATACACCTGTTCGACAAAATTCAATAAGCTTACAATCAAATGAGGTGAACACACTGAGATCACCCTCGTCAGCATGGATATGGGTGGCCGTTCAAAGCTTGAATATATACTCGGTAGCATCTGGTTAGAGTTAGCGAGCCACCGATAGTCGGTACAAACGCGAGACAGAACATCATTAAATTCATCCCGGCTAGAAAAAGGAGCCCTCGATGGGGCGTCGCACTATGCTGACAGAGTGCTTGACACCCGTTGTGCACACCTAGCTCTGCCAAGGGAGTGCCCAAACCGAAGCTCGCTTTCCTGAGCCTGGGCTTCCGTAGCTGAAGCGCAAATCATGGGGCCCCATAGACGTCCATGTCGAAACTTGGTAAACGACAACCAGAGCTCAGGGTCATCATAGGACATCTGCACTTCATCCAGAATGCGTTTCGTGTCCATGATGTTGTCCTTACTGACATCGGTATAGCCTTTCATATGGGTGCACTTGATGATAAATTGGATACCACGGTCTTCGCCGGGCGGCGGCCAGATGTCGATTAAAACACTTCGTATACCCCTTTGAGAGCAATAGCGGTTGAGCAAATATGCCAGCGCTGATTTACCCGAAGCAGGCGTGTATCTCACGAGGACAATCCGCTTGTCTTCGAGAAGCTCAGCCAGTTTTGCAACTATGTCGTCTCGTGGGCATTGATACTGGTCTGTATAGTATTGATTGATGATTAGCAATAGCAGAAGTCCGGAAGACGAGGTGCTTATCGAGTGAACTGACCCATGATGGGAAGGCTTCTATTTTGCCCCACGCTCGATGAGCCTCCGTAGGTCTTATTGAACTAAAAGATGACATGACACCTAAATTGTCTGCAGCATGTACTCAAGTCGACAGGTCCATCGTGAAATGTAATCGGTTGTTTTGAATCTGTGAATCATGAAAGTCAAACCTGGATGCTGAGGAAAGCGACTGTTTAAGGTGTGGTAAGGGAAGATCTGAGGAAGAAGTAGAAGTAGTAGTGATTCACTGACTACACGCTCGTCACTTTTTTGACCTCAGTTGAGGCCCCTTGTCTAGCCCTTTATGTCAGACAGAACGGACGGTTAAGGTACAGGGAAAAGCAAGGATAGTGGCAAGTCAAAGAGGCCGTAAGGCATGTAGAAGCCACTGTCAGTCGAAGAGCAGGAAGCTGTGTGATGTTAAGGCGCCTTTGAGCTTGTTGTACGAACAAAGGAATCCTCGGAGGGCACAGTACAGCATTTACCCCAGCAAACATGGGTCAATTACAAAACGATAGAATGTCAATGGATATTCATTAAATTTGTCTAGTTTATCAGACTCTCATCGCCAAGGATAGACGACAATCATGTATTCGGTAGCCTAACGCTATGCCCTACATAACCTTCTTCCAGATTGTGGGAACAAAGAAACATGGCTGTCTCAACCTTGCCTCTTATAGACGAGGTCCGGGATCCTTGTCCTAGAACGAGTAACGCCTGACATCCAACCACAATACACCACGAAAACCACATATAAGGAAGCTTATGCGACGAGGGTGCTGGCGGTGGCACTCTCGTACCTCCAGGTAGGGGGGAGGACACCGACGGTCTTGTAGTAGCGGGACAGACGGTGGATGCGGGACTCGATGAGAATGAGGCGGAACTTGCTGTCCTTGTCCTTGCGGTTGCGCTCAAGGTGCTTGCGGACGGAGACGGCCTACAGAAGATGTCAGAATATATGAGCTTCTTTCTTTTCATCTTTTTCTACGACATGCGAGAAAACGATTCGAGTTAGTACGTACCTTCTTGATCAAGAAGTAAAGGTCCTCAGGGATTTCGGGAGCGAGGCCTGTTATAGATGAAAAAATCTCTCTGTCAGCCTATGGTAATGACCAAGCAGAGGCATATATGTGATCGATGCGCATTTCTGCACAGATCCTTTCGGAATTCTGTGGAAGACCGCAGTTCGTTATTCGGGCCGATGACATTCATTTTCAGATAATATCCATCGACAACGACCGCGCATCTTCCAACTTCCTTGCATTCCCTCATCCTACTAATGCAATTGAAGAGTCGTAGTGTCTCATACCGTTGGACTTCAAGATACGGAGGATCTTGTTACCTATTGATATGACCGTTAGCACCATCCTAGCACGAACTGAACCCCTGGAGATATTGCAATGGGTTTAGCATACCGGTGACAACCTTGACCTGGGCAATGCCATGGCTATCCCTAAGGACAACACCGATCTGGGAAGGAGTAGCACCCTTCTTGGCGAGCTTGCAGATCTGGTCGACAACCTGGTCGGGGGTGGTCTTGAGCCACGCAGGAGGGTTGCGGGAGTAGGGGACGGCGGAGGAAGAAATTCCCTTGCCCTTGCTGTGGAGGCGACCCATCTTGAATTATTTGTTTGTCGTGGTGTGACCTGCGCGGGATATTGTCGACGGCTTGTTGAAGTTGGCGTTGGCTGCGAAAAGTTCACGGAGAGAAAAAGCGTCGAGGGAAGGTGGAGTGTGGGTCACGTGAGCCGTGGATTTTCGCTTAGGTTTTTTTCCCGACAATTTTCTCGCCGGCTCTTCAACTCTCTTTTTCTTCTTTTCTTAAGATTTCTATTCCACACCACGGATCGGGTTGATCTTAAATGTTGTGGTGTACGGAATATAGGGCTATGTATTGATCGATACAACTAACCAACGCTCTCAGAATACATAACTTGATGGTCAGTACTCCCATGCTATTAAACTCACTCCCTCAAATGATGATAACAACCTTTTCTTTTTTTTTCTGGTACCTCTTATGTCAGGAATACATCTATTTGGTGTTACTCCAATGATCTAAATGGACTTCTGATTGCTTCTGTGTTTAAATATTAATGCTCGCTCAACTAGAGTTCTTCCAGTCTTGCTGACTCTACTGCAGTTTATTTTTGGAGGAATACTCAAGATACAAACACCAATCGACAACAATTGTGATGACATGGCTACATTTTGATGGGCTTATTTACATAACCTGCGCGTTATTCGCCATCGTTGTGATACATCCTTAAGTTAGATTCACTGTTTAGCATGAATCCAATTCATGTTGGAGTATTATCGTTCACAAGACAGAGTTGGCCAATGTTGCCCTCGTAGATGCGTACATCACACTTTGCCTATATCCAATACACAGCTATCCCCTCTTCGTGACCTTTTTATGTGCCCATGCTCGCTCCTGTCGATTGGTAGAGCTTGATGGTTGCAGTAGCCTCCCCAAAGGAGTCGAGAGAGAACGTAGATATGTTGATACCTATTCGGACTAGCCGGCGCTGATAGATGACAGGATCTATTATAATAAAGTAATTCATTGATCACAACGCTCTCTGAATAGGATTTATCACACTGAGACTGGGCCAATTCCTGCGGTGATCACTGCAATGGACGAAACGGCGCGGGCAATTGGCCTGAGGAAGAAACGCCGGCTTAGTCGGGCCAGCCAACAAGCGTGGGTCCTTCTGCGTCTGATAATATCAGCTGGGGTTATAACTAATACATATGTCAATTAATTGAAGGCTCTTCTCTCTGTTCCTTTCAGAAAATCCTTATTATCCATCCATGGATCTTGTGTGCTGAAAATGCGGATGGGTATGGTACGGTAAACCTGTATATAATACATTGTAACGTACATACGGTATGTCACGTATGGAATGCAACGTCCACCGTGCAGCAATTAGCCTCTCCCTCTCGACTTCGACCTGACTCTCGCAGCCACAGTTCCCCCCTGAACCCAATCAGCATCTTTGAGTAGGTTCAGGATGGGCTCTATCGTCATGACTGTTCCTGGACTACAGCCTCTAACCTTTACAGATGCAATATTTCTGGCGGGCCCCTGCCTACTCCCGTCTATCCGGAGTCAGGCCCCCAGAAACTGCTGCAAGTGCCTGAACTTCTGTTTTCCCCGCATAAGAAACTTTTCTCAGCATGTGGATAGGCGGGGACCGTATATATTTATTCTATTTGATATATAAACGGGGTATTCTCGTTCATTTCAGCATGCATTGCTGCAGCTGTCAATGTCTGTTGCGGGCGTTCCACGTACCCTGAAGACCTGCATGGAATAACTACCAAAATCCCCCGTTCCTGCTGCAAAGGATCCGTTCTATTTCAACTTCAATTCCATTATCCATTGTACCCTGAGAAGACAGCGGATTAGTTCATGCCAATTGATGACTGAGCAGACATGGCGGATCAGACTCTAAATGGGCTTTGTCCGGTTCCCTTCCTACAGGAATCTCTGTTCCCATCTACAGGTGGATGTACGCTCTACTAATCTTTTCATTTACGTTGATGGACTAACAGTAAGATCTCAGTTGTCGATGGACGCTACTGTGCAACTGTTACAACCTTGAATGGAACCATATTTTGCTGTCTCCCATGCCCGGCAGAGACATGGGTGTATGGTGATAGTAGGTGTCATACTGTAGACAACTGCTGCTAACAGGCCCTTTCTAACCGTGACTTGTTGACTTCCAGACGTGGTTCGACATTCCAGGGTCGCTAATTGGCTGGGCCTTGCGATGCTGCCCTTATGCGTCTTCATACTAGTCACTTATGCAGTACTTCCCATTAAATGGACAAACCGCACTTGGTTTGGTATATGCGCGGCATTATCTTGTTGCTGCATTCAAGTAAGATTGCCCTGATGACCCACGACTTTCTTATTGCTGATGTCTAGTCAGGTGGCCTTCATTATCCCTCTTGGTACAAAACCGGAAGAGTGCCACAATGAAATCACCCCCAATGATATGTATTCTGATGTGGGATGTGCTTTTTCGGGCTCACTAGTAGCATTTGGCGGCTGCTGCTTGGTAGTATGGGGTATGAACTGAAAGGCCCCAATCGTCTTTTATGTATAGAGCTGACGTAGGAGTCTCAAAGCTTTCATCCGTACTGTGGCCTTCCACCTCCAGGTCTGCTGGGAGATTCGCGTTGGCGCAATACTCAACTGTGTCGCTATTATTTGTGGTTTAGCGTTGATTGCTGCTGATACAGCTGTTATGCTTCGGTTAACCGGCGTTTCCTATCGATTTGGCCAAACTTGCCACATTAATGCTCGTGGCAGTTCGCATGATTACTGGATTCCCCTTATAGTCGTCTCTACCATCTCCTTGGCCATCCAGCTCATCACAGTTGCGTATTGCATATACGTATACATCAAATCTCTTTATGAGAACTCCAGTTCTGTGCTGCCCTCGCAAACGGCTACCACCCGGACTGTTTCCGCACGCCATGCCTATCGACGCATCCGGGAAGTCCTTCAATTACAATGGAGAGGAATTGGCTTGAGTTTCGTCATGGTTGCCCATGTGATTCTTTTATCCGTTGTCTTCATGACTTACAATGCTGCCTTCGCAAACGGGTTGACACCTTCCAAGGAGGCGGAGCACTGGATTCTATGTTTAGCCACCACCAAGGGTGACAAAGAGCAGTGCCTCCCCCAAGCAAAAAATCTAGGACCTGGGGAAGGTGCATTTATGGCTGCACTATGTCTTCTGTCTCTAGTCAGTTTCTGGTGTGCTGTTTTCCTGATGCGGCTGTCCATGTTCCACGGTTGGGTCGACTTTTTCAAACACAGATTCAATAGCCGTCATGAATTTGTCTCTGGGGATGCCATATCAACTCAGTCACCGTACGAGATGATTGAAAAGTCTGTGTTAAGGTCAGAAGTCCGCTCCCCAAGTCCAGCAAGAATGGGAGAAGCTGTAAATCGCGGAATAGGCGACAGATACCCTGAACGAAGGACAGGCTATTCCCGACCGTTCATGAGCTTTTCCACTCCTCATTCACCTAGCTCGCCCTACGACCGGGATTGGGATCCTCAGGCTACGTTTGCTCCAAGTTATCGCCTGGGGTAGAGCTGGAGATGTGACCTCCTACGACAGTTATGCTTTATGATTTCCTTTCCCTGTTATTGATTCTTGTGCCTGTTTCTTGGTACCACTGATTATTTTGGACGATATGATTATGATCCCTTTCTCTACGAAGTTCTGTCACGTTATGTATCTATACCCTATTCGGCTCTGATGTTTCGCAACTTGATTTGCATACGTCATTCATGCTGGCATTTTATTTTGGACACCAAACAAAAAGCAAGGGAAGAAACAAATGGAATGGCAACCAAAAGCTCATCTCAAAACACTTTTTGAACTTTAATTGTGGGTTCCATACAGGGACTCCGTATACAAAGATTGTACCGAGGAAGCAGTTCAACTTGGCTAGGCTCGCACGTGCTCCGGGTATTCTTCAGAAATTCCTTCAATGTTCCAAGGTTGTCCTGAGGACTCTTGTGAGGAACTCAGAATATGGAGTGAGAGCAGATATTGCCCGTTCTTTCGAATCGGAGCATTTATTTTCTCATCTTTGCCACCTTCCCCAGATTCCTCACCGGAGATCAACAGAATACTAATCATTATCCAGGTCAGACTCAAGAGATCGACTGAGTAATAATTATCCATGCAGCAGGCCACGGACCTCAATGGGCGACGTCGGATCGACGAGCCGAATAAACCTGCAAGTAACATCTATGTGCATTGCGTATGGCAATGATGCTGGAAACCAAGGCGACGACAGCAACCTCTGCAATTGGAAATTTTCGTCGCCTGACATGTTCGTCCCCCGCAAGGTATGGTGGGCATCTATCTCTACAAAATCATCAATTTAATTAATACGGATTGAACCGATGACATGTGGGCCTAATGATCCATGGATATTCTATGCCTTAGTGGTATTATATCATATGTATTGTCCTGAGTGCGGTGTGATGTTGCTGCCAGTCTATCATGTGTCTTGAAATTATCACGTCCGATCTGTAGGAGAAGACTTATCTTGGCTAACTCACATGCGGTTAATTGATCATCTTTCCTGAAGTAAAAAGAAAGATTTCTGAAGCTCAGATCTACAACTGCATGCTGTATGTAATAGTCGGTATGTAATATATGTATTGTAACATATATTTGTATTCATACAATATGTACAGTGACTCCGCAAAAGTTTTAACACCCCCTTGCCCCACACCCCATTTGTTACTAATATTCTGCCGGTCAAAACCTCTTTATTTTCCACTATCTAATATGGTGTATACCAGCCTTGAGACTCAATTATAGCCTCAACACGGTGTGGCATGCTCTCAGATAAGTGTCGTAAATACCTAATATCTAGTTTATCCAATTGTTGTTAACAGACGTTGTTTATCATTATTATTGAGTTTTTTTGGCTGACTAGATTGAGGTTTTGATACACCATTTTGTCATTCTTGCTCCTTTTTGATTTTATAGCGAATTGTTGAGAGAGATATCCAAAGATAACATTTATGGATACACTTATATCCCCAGTGAACAGCAGAATGAAGCTCACATATACGTTCTTGAAGGGCTGGGGTAAGCTCTGACCGTGGAGGCATGGTTAAATCATGATTTTTGGGTGTTTGAGGGGAGGAAAATTAGGGGGTGTTCTAAATGGTAAACTAGGCGGTGTAGAAAGGCGGTATAGTAGGGGGTGTTAAACCTTTTGCGGAGTCACTGTACATTACACTTACAGAATCCTATCTCTAAGCGGTCAGGACATCCAAGTTATTCTGATTTCGATGGACTATTTCGTGCGTCGAAAGACAAAAAGGATAGAACTCCAGATTGAGTGCGTCCACAATTAAGTATGGGAATAATAGATTCGGAAAAAAGGAAAAAAAGTTCCCAGGAGTCCGTATAGCAGCAGCACCGTTCCAAGCTCCCCCAGTGGACCACCACCAACTACTTCTACCAAGCATTCACGTCGAAGTTTTCCTGCAGATATGGCCAAATCAGAATGTGTTCCATGCGGTTGGCTCAAATCAAAGGTCCATTAGGAGAAGACTTACCTCAGAGAAGTACGTAGTCACAACAGTTCGGTCAGAAAACTTCCGCCCTGCTAGTGCCTTCAACGCTTCTGTAGCCGATTTCACGCTGTCAAATTTGACATAGATTTTGCCCACGCCGGGAGACTGTCTGCCGCCAGTTGTTGGACGTGGGATCTTCAATTCAAGGATGGTGCCGTATTTCGAGCACTCATCACGAACATCATCCATGATCTCTGTTATAAAGGAGCCTCGTTAGAATCCCGCAGCTGGTAAGAAGAAAGTGAAAGGGTACATATTCAACGGGCGCTTCTCACCTTCGTAATCGTCGTTATCCATGAGCTCTTCGGGAGTCACCATATTCAATAACTGCAATACCCGGCTAGTTTCGAGATCCTGGGAAGTTGTCTTTGCGAACATCGACATGGCATTGACTCCCATATCCAAGCCAGTTGCCTGGGTGATTCCAATACTGGCACGAGTAACTTTAAGATGTCTATCACCCAGTTCCATGCCGTTGAGCCCCTCAACAGCAATGCTGGTAGCCGAAGGATCTGCGTATTCACAGAACGCAATGCCCTGTTGTTTTTGTCAGAAGTCCATTGGAGGGGTGTATGGTTCTCATTTAGGGAAAGCACTCACCCTAGACTCTTCAGTTGCATTATCTTTAACCAAAACAAATGACTTCAGTTCACCGAACGACTTGAGTAGCATTGTAACGGGTTCTTCCGGGATGTAGTGAGGGATGTTCGACACGCAGATCTTATTGGGGGAGTCCGGGACTTCATTCAGTAGCACACCCTCCTGATAAGGTTGGTCTGTGGAGCTTGGGACAATATAGTCCTTGGGTCGTCGCACTTCTAAACCCTTGGGTGCATTCTCTGTATCTCCATTACCAGCAGCTTCATGCTCCTCCATGGTGATACCGTCAAATGCCAAGGCAACAGTAGCATCATTAGGTGACTTGAATTCCAGCAAGGCAAAATATTTGTCGTCGGATATCTGCGCCGAAATACAAGGATCGACACTTGTCACGACATTCAAGCCATTGAGCTGAAGATTGAAGAATGCCAGGAGCTTCTCCCCCGTTACATCCTTCGGAACATTGTACACAAAAAGACGTTTCGCCTGACGAGAATTTGACGGCTTGAGGACAGAGTTGTCAGCTGAACCTCCTGGTTGGTTCATGAACGCCTGGAGACGGGTAGGGTCTATAGGCTGCTGTCGAGGTGCTCCGGGAAGAGGGAACATGCCTGCAGTAGGAGGCGAGTTAGACACTTATACTTAAAGAAGAGAATGAAATCTCTTAGGCTTACCTGAAAGCTTAGCCTGTTCTGCCGTGACATTCTCGTAACCAGGAGGCTTAATATCCCACTGTGTCAAGCGTCGTTTGCGATTCAGAACCGACACCACGTCGGACAAATCCGGAGTAGGCTCTCTCTTCCGCGAACTGGGACTCAGACTCCTCTTTCGTTCTCGCCTATCACGGTCGCGCTCGCGTTCGCGGTCACCTCGATCACGATCTCTGCCATCCCGCCTAGGCCTCTCGTCGAACAAGTCTCTGTCCCGCCGAGATGGCCGATCACCCCTATCCCTTTCATGCTCCCTTCGTCGACGATCGCCTCTGTCTCGATCCCATTCCCGTTCATCCCTCCGACCAGAGTAACGATCCTCCCGTTCTCTCGCGCGGTAGTCGCGACTTGATGAGTATGAGTCTACTTCATGCTCGCGGCGGGAAGATCTAGAGCTGCGGTGGGGCGACCTCGATCGTCTGCGATCTCCTCTTTCGCGAGCTTCTGCGCGCTCTCGACGTTCTTCTCGCTAAAATTTATCGAGCATTGTGTCAGTTCGCAAGGGAAATAGCTTCACAAAAGTAACGATGCGCGTAATGAACCACTCACGTAGTAGTCTCTGGAGCGGCCAGACTCTGCAGTCAAGAATCAATTAGCCATTTATAATAAGAATAACTCGTGTCATTAAACTGCTTACCTCTGGCAGTGTAAATATCTCCGTTCATACTGAACTTCCAACTAACTTTTTCCCCGTGGCAAATAAAACAGTCGCGTACAACCTCAGAAGCGTGGAATCCCCAGATTGTAAATGCACAGACAGAGCAGCCTTAACAAGTAGAGCTAACAAGTAAAATAATAGAAAGAAAGCCGTTCACACGGTGCAGGATAAATTGGCTTGGGGAAAACGGTTGAACAAGATCGCAGGTGAAGAAGCCCCGAATCGGCGAAGAAGCTGAGCTCAAAGGCGGCTGCGGCTAATCTGGAAGTGGTTAGCGCGCTTGTTGGGCTGCGGAGAGTCCACCGCCTTCGATATTGTCGGCAGAATTATTGTAACAATCGCCGCAGAAGCTGGGAATAGCTTCAGTTTCGTCTCTCCATTTTGCCCATTACGTACCTCGTATAATGTCCATTGGGGTATTTTCGGAATGGCAAAAGCTACCAGTAAGTCTGGGCGAATTGTGCATTAACACCACCTTGCGTTGTGGCCAATCATTCCGGTGAGTTCGGCTCTGTTCTCAAGGACATCCGTTGTAATCTCGAGTCAATTCTAACAAGCACCAGATGGCACAACGTTCCCGGCACCGATGAATGGAGATGTGTGTTACATGGTCGCATAGTATCCTTGAAGCAGGACTCAAGCTATCTTTACTATAGATCTTATCGCCCATCTAATCTCCCTCTCCTAACACCTCTGGCCTCGCATGCCCCTCCGCGAGCAGGCAGCAAGTCTCAGGAGCAGTCGCCAGACAACGGTGATGCCAACGATACCAATGACGATACACTTTCTCTAATAAAGCACTATTTCAACTTGTCTTCAAACCTCACCGATCTTTATTCTCAATGGTCTTCCCAGGACCCAAACTTCAGGAAGAAAGCGCCCCAGTTTACTGGCATCCGAATCCTACGCCAAGATGCCTGGGAAGCGCTTGTATCTTTTATCTGCAGCAGTAACAATAACATTTCACGCATCTCACAGATGGTGGAGAAGCTATGCGTCAATTATGGGCCTTTCATCGGGACTATGGATGGCCGTGTCTATCACGATTTCCCGTCCCCCGAGTCCTTAACTAGCGAGGGCGTCGAGATGAGCCTGCGGAATCTAGGATTTGGATATCGTGCTAAATATATTTACCAAACTGCCCTGATTGTGGCCAGAGAACGAGAGGAAGGCTGGCTTGATAGCTTGCGAAATCCCGAGTGTCCGGTTTTCGGTACCAATCCGGTACCGGGAGGTAAAATAAAAATTGAGGGAAGAGAGGGCTACCGCGAAGCTCATGAGAAGCTGCTTGAGCTACAGGGGGTCGGCCCCAAAGTTGCAGACTGTGTTTGTTTGATGGGTTTGGGCTGGGGGGAGGCGGTTCCCGTTGACACGCATGGTGAGCGATCTTCCTTTTTTCCATTGTGGCACAGCCCGAGAGGTCCATTACTATGTAACATATACATGAGCGGACGAAAACTAACATCCGTGCGTTACATGGAAAGTATGGCAGATCGCCCAAAGAGACTACAAATTCGGCAAAGGAACCCATAAGTCCCTAACCAAAGCTACCTACAACGCTGTCGGCAACCATTTTCGCAAACTATGGGGCAAAGAAGCCGGCTGGGCTCACAGCGTGCTTTTCACGGCGGATCTGAGAGCTTTTTCGGACAGACTCGTTACTGGTACTTCCAAAAAGAAAACCAAAGTCGAGGAGGTCGACATGGTTGTCAAGGAAGAAGAGAAGGAGGTCCATATTCATACAGAGGCAGTGAATACTGCTGTTACCGTGAACGAACAGTTAAATGAGGATGAGAGAGACGCCTATGAGAATGGAGAGAGGGAAAAGAAGGGGAAGAGGAAGGGCGATGTCACCATTCGATCCCCGCAGACCATCACGACGAGAAGGACATCCAAAAGGCTCCGGAAAATGTGAATGCCGCATTGCTACTTGATATATTGCTTTAATGTCCTTACACAGCTTTTGGTTGTCTTTGCGTATAGATAACAAGAGTCCCGACCTGCTTACATTATATATGTGCTTGCTAATAACAATCTTTCGGGAGGCTTTCGCTCTATGAAATATCGACGACTAGAAGTAAATCCGAAGTCTATCTTATAATTACTTGAAGGTGAAGCAATACTTAAGCATCTAGCCGCCTGCTTGCTACAGTCTAAACGAGAACACGAAAGATTGTGTAGTAAATTATCGACAATGCATCATGCTTCATCGCCGAAAATCGCACGGCTATTTACATTTTCACTCCATAAGGTGATGTACAAATGATAGAGCCGTTCAGATCGCAGGATATGATACAGTAACCCGTCCGACTTTAAGAGTAGTGCAAAGAGAATATTTGCCTTCGATAGGGGAAGCAAAAAGCCGCTGCAGAAGCTAGAAATGTGGCCACGACGATGGATAAAAAAGGAGCATAAAACAACGCAAATAAACGTATGAAGAGCATTAAAATCGGGTATAGTATGTACTGCTCCATCAAAAAAGACGGTTCTCAACACGTCAAGATGGCTCGAAAGAAAACGGAAAGGAGTCGTAGATCGCATTCCCACCCGATTAAACAGACAGTGGTCAAATAAGACGTTCGTTTCATAAGGCCGGAGCACCTGGGTGGGCTTGCTGTAAAGAATTGAAAAGATACTCTGGGGGTAGGCGATTCATGGCCGAGGGACGTCGATCTGTTCCATAACTTTGTGGGGCACGCATGTAGCCTTGGCGACGACGCTGGATCTTGTTCAAGATAACTCCGGCAACGACGATGAGGAAGACGCAGCCAAGGGCGAGACAGAAAGATACCAAAACAACGATACCATTTGAGTGGTGATGTTTGCCCTCGTGGTATGTGTTTTTCTGCTCTGTGATCACCCGAGCTATGCTGCCTGGCTCCCCATTGGAAGACGCCGTAAGGATGAAAGGAGAGAGGGTTGAGCCATTGAACAGAGCAGCAGAGGCATTACCAAAATTTGGTATAACCAGCTGACCAGCTACAAGCAGAACAAGGTTGTCGTCAAGGAAAGGTGTACTGCCATGGCTTTTCGAAGTGGTGAGAACTTCCAGACCACGGATGGTTGTCCCATCTTCGAAAAGATTACCGGGAGACTGGAACCTGAACCCATCATAGTTAACGAGGAAGCTTGAGCCATTAGAGGACTGGCCTGCAAGCCAGAAATTTGACACATCTTCTCTCGCAGGTGTAAATGCAGTCACGGTACCCGGAATATTAGCTGACGAGGCACCATCAAAAGAGGACCAAGTTTGAGACTTTGTGTTGTAAGTCGCCACGGCCGTTTGGTTGTTCGAAACAGTAAGGTTACCAACGGCGACCAACTCCTTATTGCTTGCCCACTCGAGCGACAAGACTGTACCAGTTAGCTCCACACCAGGTCCGTTCCATTGCCCTGAAGACATGTCATAGAAGCAAACACCAGGACATGGGAGAGCTCCGGCGGCATCGAAGCTACCACCAAAATAAACTTCTGTGGAGCCTGGACGAACAGCAATGGAGTTGACATAAACATTGTCACCGTGAAAAGAAGGAGGCTGGTTTTCAACAAGCTGGCCACTGCTAAGATCGTACAGAACAAATCCATTCAACGCTGACTCGCCCACGGAACCTGTGACAACTCCACCGGCAAAGAGGGTGTTGTTCGCCACTGCAAGAGCCAAAAAGGTAGAATTGCTGTTGACTTCCGTCCCCAGTCCAGTAGCAGAGGCGTCTTTCCCGTTGAGTATAAGAAGGTTCTCGACAGTGGACCCATTAAGAGCTGATGCAGTGAAGTGACCGCCAAGGATAGTTGAATTGCATCCAGAGCTTTCGTCAACAATACCAGTAAATATTTCACCTCCTTCCTTGATTTTATCAGACCCTGTCGAAAATGGGCTCAAGCTCAGACCATTCGAGTAGAGTAGAGACACAGCACCATTGCTAACCAGGCCATCCGAGCTAAGATTACCGGCCAGGATATTCGTATCATTCATACTGAGCATCGCGGTCAACTGCCCGACAAATCCTGACTGACTGACATTCAGATTCTGTAACCAATTCTTTTGTGATGGGACCCAGATGGCAAACCCCGAGACAGAAGCGAAAGTATTATTACCAAAGGCAAGAATCTGATCGAAATCACCGCTCACTGCAATGGTAGTCTCATTGATCTCTGACGAGACGTTCAAAGGGAATGAAAGGATTGAATTGACAGGACCATTGACACCTCCTCCCAGTGGCGACCAGGATCTAGAAGTAAAGGAATAGGCTGCGATGTGTTTCATATCGTCGTTCCCACCGTCGGCCGTATCAGTAAAGCTTCCTCCGACATACAGAAGATTGTCAGAGACCAACATTGAATTCACTTCAGAATTCAAGCCCCCTTGAGGCAACGCTGTGGCATTTCCGCCGCTGAAGGACATTATATTATGGATATTTGAACCCGAGAAGTTTCCACCAGCGTATAAAACGCCATCATTCTGCACTAATTTTAGTATCGAGGCCCCGGCACGAAGTTGAGTCCCTGCCCTGTCAACCGGTGACCGAATAAAATCGCTGCTGTTATTGTCCACGGCAGAAGGATTGTAATCGTACAAGCCATTCAGGCCGCCTGTTGCAGATATGAAGTCAAACCTAACCACAGAAGCGACGATAGAAATGTCTCCCTGTCCGGCTAATCTTTTCAAGGTCACGCGGGGGCGAAAGGAGCTGCTACTGGCATCGACGTGGCCAGTGTATATTGTATCATATTTGTCGTAGTAGTTAGTTTGATAGATATCGGCCTGGATAGGTTTCGCAGATTCGGAGTTGGAGAATGTCCCTGTCACATTGACGATGCCACGCATATTGCAGGTTCCATCCTGAATGCAGCCAGGTGTATATAGAATGACCGAGTAGTTACCCGACTGTTTGATGTTAGGTTCGAAAGTGACAGAAGTACTAGCCGCATTGGAGTCAGTGACTTGAGCAGTCAGGTAATCAGACTGGCCCTGCGGAACTGTGGTCACGGTCCACGAGCCCTGCTGAGTGGCTGCAGAGCGATAGTCGATACCAGCACAGGCCGGTTCGTTGAAGCCGTTGATTGCGTATGTCATAATTTCTGGAACAATCAGTAAATCCTCATTCCCGTAAGCCCTTTTAGTATTGGTACTCACCGTCTTCAAAAAGTTCTATTCCATCAAGGCCGGCGCCAGTTCCGTACCAGTCTGATATCTCAATTTGAATACCACCCATTCCGATATTATTGACAAATTTGAAGTCGCGATAGATTTCGCTCGAGTTGTCGGAAAGAGGGCATATGGCATCGCAAAAAACGTCTTTGCCGGAGCTGGGGTCCGAATAGGTAAGGTTCATAATTCCATTATCTGGCAGTGCTCTGAGCAGAAATGACTTGGTGCCCCTCCCATCCAAGTGAGTATTGTACAAACGGAGCTTTGTTGGCCGGAAGCCAAATCGTGTTTCCGCTCGCCAATATCCGGGAGAGTAGTCGTTGAGAAGCCACGTCT
This sequence comes from Monascus purpureus, assembly GCA_025999795.1. Classification (NCBI taxonomy): domain Eukaryota; kingdom Fungi; phylum Ascomycota; class Eurotiomycetes; order Eurotiales; family Aspergillaceae; genus Monascus; species Monascus purpureus. The sequence goes on from AP025348.1 coordinate 598,262, forward strand.
TTCCCGGACCATCCTCGCCTGTAGTTTGGCATATGATGTTATGAGGGTCCTGGTAGCCACTCAACGCCGAATTCGCGTCAGAAGAGATGGTGGCATTCTGAAGGTTTATAATCTGTTGGCTCTTCTCTCGTGACGAAGTGGAATTACCCAGGCCATCAAAAGAACCTCCGAAAATAATATGGCTGCTAGTTTCCTTCAAAATCGAGGCTACTGGCCCATTGAAACCGTCAAATGGCAGATTTGACCAGCCCTGATCCGCATTCCATACAATCGCATTTGAGGAACTGCCTTGCTTGAAGTCACCACCGACGTAGACACTGTTTGTATCCTGGTCGCACAACAGAACCGACACGGAACCATTAAGCCCCGGTATCGCGGTCACCTTTCCAGAATTCGGATTGAATTGCGCAATGCCCCGAGACTCAACGCCACCTAGACTTGTAAAGCTTCCACCAACAAAGATGTCAGGGTTCGTTCCGTTGTCTCCTGCCAAAGAGCATAGCGTGACAATACGCGAATCTGCAGCAGAGATATCCGCGATATATCCATTCGGAAGAGGAGTCAAAAGCGATTGAGAACCATTGTTGACAGTATACGCCCCGGATTGTTCTGTATACGAATAGAGCGACGCGGTATCGAAGTTTCCGACGATCGTAACTCGTCCTAGCGAGGAGAGGTCGAGATCGGGTTGCGAGACAGAGGTGAATGAAAGTGCGTTCGCTACCGGTAGAAGGGGCCAGATCCAGGGGACGGTCGAGAAGCCAGCCGCAGCATGTCTAAACATTGAGGAAGTCCTCATTGCTCAGGAGGCCAACAGCAAGCCTGGACACTCTGTTTCCCACACCAACCGATATTACTGAGATTATGATTATTATTAACACCCTGAAGCAATGGGATGAGTCGAACGAAGATAAAGCAGAAAATAGCGATGATCCATATACAGAAGGAGGCAGATATGTATGTACCAATGGGGGGAGAAAAGAGACGAGTAGCTAAAGAACGTGGGATAGAAGGCAGACAACAATAAACAGCAACTGGAATGAGCGGAAGATGGGATGTAGGTGTCAGAGCCCACAGGATGACATGAAAAGAAGAATAAGGAGCGACTATGGTAGGATGGCCGAAGAGAGGATTATGTCTGAATGGCGAGAGAGTGACATGGCAGGGGCTCGCAGGAGAGAAGTTCAGCCCCTTTGGCTGCGCGAAGGATCAGTGCCAATAATAAAATGACGCTGCGGACGGCCTTTGCTAGCACGCCGCTAACCTTGATGGGGAAGTGTTGTTCCGTCCCGACAGCACCTGATCGCCGGGCTGTGTTTGTGTGGCAGCTCCGATCCGCGTCATCCTGGGCCAGCCTCGTCGGCACGGTGATTCTGATGCTGTACAGCTATACGACAATTACTATCGCGATTTGTTGACTGTTCATGTACAATCTGACTGGCACCGGCCTATCTGTGCCCAAAGTCCAACGCTCGCTGTTGGTGTCAGGAACGCCAACACCACAGACAAATCACGTTCGCTTATCCGAGACAATCCATGGGTAGCTGCATATCAATAGTATCTATCGTATGTCGAGTTCCCATCCTCGAAGAAATCGAGAGGTCCCCGCGCACCATAGTACCATACTCGGGTTGTCTAGAACTCTACACGAGACATATCTACCAACAACCCCTTGAGAAAATGATAGAACACCAGAACAACTCAATCTAAATCTTACGTTTGCTAACCGTGCCTGTTCTCAAGATGCTGTTGAATCTCCTCGTTCTGTCGTCTGTTTGCGTGGGAGCTCTCCCCCAACAGTGAAACTGGCAACAAAACATCACTCTGCCTGTTTACCATAGCTCGAGGTTGAATTTCCAGAAAATTGGGCTGCTATACCAATCTTTATTTATTTATTTTCGTATAAAGTGCTGCATACATAAGGCCCTAAAAATAATGAAGTCAACGGTCATAGATGATCCTTGGCTTCTGTGTTATTACTATCGATTTCGCTATAAGCTCAGTTCTATGAAACGTCACTCGGTCTATTTAATTTATCCAACCAGGACCAGCATATACGGCCTTCAGCCAAGTTTGAAACTCCTCCATGCTGTCTCCAGCATTCTTTTGAAACAATGCCAGAGATCTACAGCGTATTACCGCGTAATAGTCCCTCCTTTAACTTCGCTGTATGTATTATGTAACTCTCACCTTAACACGTGATCAAATAGTATGAGGCAGACGCTAAGCCATATCAAGAATAGATTAGCTTCACTGCCGCGCTGAGACCACAGCCGCGCGCAAACGCGAAACTTTGGAAGTTCAAGCTCCAGTATCTACTTGTCCGTCAATCTCTCAAAGAACTTGTATTTACCTCCATACACTCGGCTGCTGTGATCGCTTTTACCTTTAGTATCGGCTCTACTCAACCAAATCTGCGCCTGATTTTTATTCTACAGCTTCTTCCAAAGCCTCCTGCAAAATGTGCGCTGCCTCTCAACATTGCTTCATATGGACCTAGGCTGATTGAATTACCCTTTCGTTCCGCAGGGAGAGCTTTGATAATATATACCTCGATCTTTCGAGACAACCCGGAAAATGCAAGATCGCCGAAAGTGGGTTAGGCTGGCGACCTGCTGGGGGAGGCGATACCTTTACACTCGATAGCAGCAATGTGGGCGCAGCCCAGTGGAGCAGGGCAGCGAAAGGGTATGAATTGAAAATTCTATCGCGCTCTTCGGGTGTCATTCAACTGGATGGCTTCGATCAAGAGGTATGTGCCCGCGAGCTCAGGTGGTGGTTGATAGGAGTGGTCTATTGACATGACGGTTCAACTGCAGGATTTCGACCGGCTGAGTAAAGCCTTTAAAATCTGGTATGGCATAAATGTGGAGAACAAAGAGCATGCCCTTCGTGGCTGGAACTGGGGCAAGGCAGAGTTCACGAAAGCAGAACTTGCCTTCAATGTCCAAAACCGGCCGGCGTTCGAGATCCCTTACTCCGAAGTTTCGAATACAAATCTCGCGGGAAAGAATGAAGTTGCGGTTGAGTTTGCACTCACCGCGGATGGCTTGAATGCTAAACAGCCAGCTGGCAGCACCAAAAATCGTGGCAGGAAGGCTGCTGCTGGCCCTGATGAGCTGGTTGAAATGAGGTTCTACATTCCAGGGACGGTTATGAAGAAAGAAAAGGGCGCGGAGGATGAAAACGAAGAAGAAGAGGAAGGAGAGGAACAGAATGCAGCAAATCTTTTCTATGAGACGCTTATGGATAAAGCCGAGATTGGATATGTTGCTGGCGACACATTCGCTACATTTTTGGATGTCCTCCATCTCACACCTAGGTATGAAGTCTTTGTTAAAGAAATACCTCTTTTCGGGAATATACTAACTTGTTCTCAAGAGGTCGTTTCGATATCGACATGTACGAATCTTCCTTCCGGCTACGAGGAAAGACGTACGACTACAAGATTCAATACGCTTCGATTAAGAAGTTCTTCCTGCTCCCTAAGAATGACGATACACATACGCTTATTGTTCTGGGTCTGGATCCTCCTCTTCGACAGGGTCAGACGAGATATCCTTTCCTTGTCATGCAGCTGAAGTTGGACGAGGAAATTAGCCTGGAGCTCAACATGACCGAGTTAGTTTCTAGAGGTACCAATTATAGTGATGGTCAACTGACTATCGTTTCCTGTCTAGAGAGTTATTGGAGACCCGGTATAAGGACAAACTAGAGCCCCGTTATGAAGAGCCTATCCACCAGGTTATCACCAAGATTTTCCGCGGATTGTCAGGGAAGAAAGTCATTATGCCATCTAAAGATTTTGTCAGGTCGGTTGATGGATTTCTGGTTTCACGGTTTGTGGCTGCTAAAGCGAAACGAGCTAACTTCATTCCTACAGCCACCACGGCCATAGCGGCGTCAAGTGCTCCATCAAAGCAAACGAAGGTCTCTTGTACTTCCTGGACAAGAGCTTGATTTTTGTTCCCAAGCCTGCGACCTACGTTCAAATCGAGAATATTTCCGTCATCACGATGTCTCGTGTTGGTGGTGCCGTCTCAGCTAGCAGAACGTTCGATATCACGGTGACTCTAAAAGGCGGCATGGGAGAGCACCAGTTTAGTAATATCAACCGGTAAAGATGTCTTTCTCTCGTTTTATCTGACACGGAAGGTAGCTAACTTGCTCGCAGTGAGGAGCAACAACCTCTGGAGGAGTTCTTCAAGGCCAAGAATATCCGGTTCAAGAACGAGATGGCAGATGACGTACGTCCCGCTTCAAGTTTTCACGAGCTATGTGTGCGAGTTGATATCGAGCTGACCTGCTGTACTAGGCATCTGCCCTTATCGCGGCCGCACTGGATAACGACGATATGGACACCAGCGACGAGGACGGCGGACGAGCTGATCGCGGTTCCGCAGACGAAGATGAAGAATCTGTTGACGAGGACTTTGAAGCGGAATCAGAATCGGAAGTTGCGGAAGAATACGACTCTGCACATGAGAGCAGTGGAGGAAGTGACGACGAGATGGAGGACGCTTCGGAAGAGGAAGAAGAAGCTTCTGAGGAAGAGGAGCGGCCCAAGAAGAAATCGAAGGTTGGGAAGTAGTCTTCTATATTCTACGAGGAGAACGCGGCCATTTGTATTAATACGAGTCCTTGCCAAAATAAATCATGATATATGTTTCCATAATACTTCTTGGAGATATCGTGGAATTGAAGAAGCCTGAGCAATGACCAGGAGGAATAAGCTTTGCCAATAAAAATTCCCTTGCGACGTCTTTTTATCCTTGCTCTGCTCTGTCCCTGCGCTTTGTTCTATCAATATTATAGGATATTCTCAGGGAGAGCTGGACGGTGAAGCTTCTCCTATTTGCTCGGTGATCGTCATAAGTTCTGTTTCAAACCGCTGTTTAGTTTAACTACCGAGTTACCCCTGGCTCCTTACTAAGCACTATATTTCTATCTCGACTTGGCAGTTTCCGATTAAGCCTCAGCAGAGTTCACTTAACGATGCAAGGAATCGGGAAAACAGTGATAACCTTGGATAACAATGGAAGTCAAGTTCGCTATGCAGATGGACCCTCGACTGACTGCGATATCCGAGCGAATAGTCGGACCATATCATATAATCGGACTGCACCTCGGCTGCGTCTTAGCTGCAGTATCATGCCAAATATAGCCGGGTTGACATGTCAGACATGACGGTGATTGCTGGTTTGTGTGGATAGGCGTTGTGTCTCTGCAACGGGGAAATCATATATATAATCATGATGCTATGTCGACAAAACCCATTCCATGGATGAATTCCCTCTGCTTTTGTCCGGCAGAGAACACTACACCAATACAACAAGATCAGCCCTAGTACTATTATTACACGAGGCTAGCAGCAGCGGGAGGGTAGTGATAAATTATAATTATTAAACGCCCAACTGCATGCTGTTCTGTGCGTTAGTTCTCCGTAGTTCCCCCCTTTCCAGCGGCCTTCGAGTTCTGGCTTCCAACAGTCTCACTCCGCAGGCCCCCCTTGTCCTGGTCCTACTCCCCCGTTCGTTTCCTCTCTTTTGACCTCCTCAATCATTATTCTTTGATTCTCTTCTCTTCCACACGCCCTCTTATCCCAAGCTGTGCTTGAGTTTGTGGTTCCAGTTATCCCCTCGCTCGTGACCGACCGACCGGAACTCACCCTTTTTCTCCCTGTCAAAAAAAGTAATTAAGGTAAATAAAATGACACCTGGAACTCTGACCTGCAGCAACACTTCCTTGCTTCCATCCCTTCTTCTCTTTCTTCTGTCTTCCTTTTCGCGCCTTCTATATTTCCCCCCCTTCCTATTCTTCTTCTCCTTCTTTCGTTCTGCTCCTCTTTTCCTTCTTCGGCCTCCGTCACGGAAAGTTGCTAACGAGGCAAGGGCCATCCGTTCAGGGGAAGTTGCTCCTCGCGCATTCGCTACCTCGCCTTCCTCCCACGCTCGCTTTCCCGGACATATACTACACTATCTGTCTTCAGAATGGGTAAGCCTGTCGCTGTGACTTTGCCATCTTCTACTCCTTGTATCAGCCCCGGCCGTCTACTTCTTACCCCTCTCTTTCCCTCCGGCGCCTTCGTGCTTGGACCAGATGGTGATAGAAGGCATCATGTCACATCCTACACATCGAATGGGAGACGTCCGCTTGCATGCGGAGCTTGGCAATTTGGCCCCGTCTATCTCCTCATCCAGACTCTCCAGACCCGATAGCCATTCGTCCTATTCCCCAACGCTGGGACATGTGTCACTCGAAAGCGAGGAATACAGCATTGAGAACAACACTGACTCTGGTTCGGATATTATAGCAGCTACTACGACTACCACTGGTCCCCCACCTCTACCGTCCGCCGCTCCCCCGGCCGCTCCCCCGGCCGCTTCTCCGGCCGCTTCTCCTGCGCCCAGCAGCAAGCCCAGTTCTCCTTTGGTTGAACTCAGCAACCCAATGGGTGGCGGTGCCCAGACCGTGAGCTCCAAGGATCCCAAGGCAGTGGCCCTGGCCGCTACGGATATGAAGAACGTCGTCCGCCGGAAGTTGACTGGCTACGTCGGATTTGCCAATCTGCCTAACCAATGGCACCGCAAGAGTGTTCGCAAAGGGTTCAACTTCAATGTAATGGTTGTCGGTAAGCATCCCTTGAGCTACATCGGAAACGGGTACGAAAGCGTGGGATACAAGTTGTTGACTGGTATTTTCAGGTGAATCCGGACTCGGAAAGTCGACACTCGTGAACACTTTGTTCAACACGTCTCTCTATCCCCCCAAGGAGCGTACTGGCCCCAGCCACGACATCATCCCTAAGACTGTTTCGATCCAATCTATCAGCGCCAATATTGAGGAGAATGGCGTGCGTCTTCGTTTGACTGTGGTTGATACCCCCGGATTTGGAGATTTCGTCAACAATGACGACTCGTGGCGTCCAATCGTGGAGAATATCGAGCAGAGATTTGATGCCTATTTGGAGGCAGAGAATAAAGTCAACCGCACAAACATTGTCGACAACCGTATACATGCTTGTGTCTACTTCATCCAGCCCACAGGCCATTCCCTGAAGCCGCTTGATATTGAGGTCATGCGCAGGTTGCACACCAAGGTCAACCTGATCCCAGTAATTGCCAAGGCCGATACTCTCACGGATGAGGAGGTCGCCCTCTTCAAGCAGCGAGTATGAGACCCGAATATACTACGGATTCGCAAACACTATACTGACCTATTGTTCCTTTTAGATTCTCGCCGACATCCAGCACCACTCCATCCAGATCTTCGAGGGCCCTCGTTATGAACTCGATGATGAGGAGACGATTGCGGAGAACCAGGAAATCATGTCAAAGGTTCCTTTTGCCGTTGTTGGTGCCAATACCGAGGTCACAACAGCCGATGGCCGTAAAGTCCGCGGCCGTCATTATCCTTGGGGTATTATTGAGGTCGACAATGAAGAGCACTGTGACTTTGTCAAGCTGCGTCAGATGCTTATCCGCACTCACATGGAAGAGCTCAAGGAACACACCAACAACTTCTTGTACGAGAACTACCGATCCGATAAGCTTACCCAGATGGGCGTCGCTCAGGATCCAAGCGTGTTCAAGGAGGTCAACCCTGCAGTTAAACAGGAGGAGGAGCGCGCGCTGCACGAGCAGAAGTTGGCAAAGATGGAGGTCGAGATGAAGATGGTCTTCCAGCAGAAAGTATCAGAGAAGGAGAGCAAGCTGAAGCTCAGCGAAGACGAACTGTACGCTCGGCATCGCGAGATGAAAGACCAACTGGAGCGGCAACGCCAAGAGCTGGAAGACAAGAAGGCCCGTCTCGAAAGCGGCAGGTCGATCGAAGAGAAGGCCAGGAGGAAGGGATTTTCTCTTCGTTAGAACTGAATAATTCGGACGCCAGAAGCTGCTCTGGTGCGAATGAGCTGATCGGATCCCAGATGCACATTTATGCTGTCTTTGAGAAGACACCGTCGGTTCTATGCTTATTTTCCACGACCTTGAATTGACCCGAGCGCTCTCTAACTGAACCCCTCTTCTTTTTTCTCCATATCTCTTGTGTTTGTTGGTCGCTTACCTCCAACGCTCTTTTCGTGTCGTTTTCTCGTATGTGCTTCTGGTAACGACTCGTATCTTTAATTGGGTGGGACTGAAGAAAAAGAAGTTTTTTAGCAAGATTACTGCGTGATGGGCCTGAAGCAGGAGATGGATTGGAGCGCAAGGAGAGCGGCTGCTCTGCTTCGATTGTGCTCTCAGACATGTTGCTCTGGGTTTCTTTGCCATCGCTGCAAAGCGATACGGCGGCCGAGGATGGCAATACTTCTCACGTTCAAATCTCCTGAGCCCATCTTTCACTTCTCGTTCATGTATACTTTTGCCTAGTCTACACCTTCATTCTTCCCGTTCCGTGCTTGGGGGTATTCTTCCTATTTTTTATTTTTTGACTATACTTTTTAGTGAACCCTCCTATTCCGACTGTCTTTGTCGCGGTTTTCCTTCCTGTGTGCGTTTTTCTTTTCTTAATTGTCTAATCGCAGAATTATCTACCTAAAGAGACCCATTATGCCCTTTTGTGCCTGACGGATACCAGATATCTTCTCTCATGTTCCTAGTTGCCAGTAGATCCGATGCCTGACAATAATGTAACAGCGTCCGGACACTCAAAATGCCGGATTGCTCCGGATGCAAGGAAGTATAGTATCTAGATATTAACTATCTAAGAATCCATGCTCCGTAGATGAAGCTGAAAACGGAGGAGTAGTTGCATCATCGCGCTGCACGGGGCTGTTGCGGGGCGAATCTAATGGATAGGCGCATGTATGGTCGTATTACTAGGTAGGCCTGCCTGTGCCGTGAGATAGGTAGCGAGGGCGGTCTAGGACGGCAGAACCTCACGTGTACTAACACCCCCCCACGCACGAGCAGCCTACAAACTATGGAATCAATCTAAATACAGAAATCGGCCTCTATTCGGGCCTTCAAATGAGTGAATATATGCAAAAATAAACAGAGGAATGAAGGTTCTGCTTTAGCCAATCGAATGCCGTATATCAAAATAGAAAATATATCCAAAATGGGGGAGATATACGCGGCTTAGCTTATGCCAGTGAGTTGTAGGAAATGATCAAATTGTTCAGTTCGGAGAGGTTTGGTCAGGCCGTCTGCTGCTTGTTCTTTGGTAGGGCAGGCCTGGAGTTTAACAATACCGTCTTGGATCTTCTCCCGAACGTAATGGTAACGTATATCGATGTGTTTGGATCTCTTGGTGGTGAGCTCAGCTTCAGCCATGGCGTGTGCACCTTGATTATCGATATAGAGAGTAATTGGCGGGCATTCAGTAGGGAGCACGTTGAGCTCGTTGATGAGGTTCCGGAGCCAAAGGGCATCTCGGCTGGCTTCACTTAGAGCCATATACTCAGCTTCGTTGGAGCTAAGTGCAACGGACGTTTGCTTGCGGCTTTTCCAGGCAATTGGGGCCCCGGCAAGCAGAAATATATATCCAGATACTGACCGGCGATTGCCTGTCAGTTGACCACCCCAATCAGAATCAGTATAACATCTGGGCATGAGGAGGTCAGATGTAATGGGTTCCGTGGCCTTATGGTAGGTAATTTGTCGGTTAATGGAGCCTTTAAGGTAGCGTATAGCGTGTATAAGGGCACGCCATGCCTTTTGGGTAGGTTTGGCGTGATATTGGGATAGTACGCCAACTGTCCGGCTAAGATCAGGTCGGGTTTTGGTGGCTAGCCAAGTAAGGCAGCCTACACCACGTTGATATTCTTTGATGTTCACTGTAGGGTCTGGGTCATCATCAATTATTAAACTAGGATCCATGGGGATCCCAACAGGGGTGCTTGTGCTTGGCCAAAAGAGGCAACCACGTCTTCAGCATAATTGGCCTGGGAGAGAGTATATGTGGTCTTGGATTGAGAGGTGGCCATGCCAAGGTATTTGGTAGAGTTTCCAACTTCTTTTATGTCAAATTTAGCAGAAAGAGACTCCATAAACCAAGTGGCATCGTTCTCATGCTTAGCATAGACTTTGAAGTCATCCACATGGGTAGTCACATAGAGTTGGGTCTGGGTGGTATGGATCCAGAGACCAGAGTCGTATTCGGAGCTTTTGAAGCCAATTTGTCGTAAGAAAGCATTTAGTGTATCATACCAGATACGGGCAGATGGGATTAGTCCATAGAGGGACTGGCGGAGTTCACAAACCAGGTCTCCAGAGCCTTCTTTGAATCCCTGAACTTGGGTCATAAAGACACGTTTATCTGTGGGCATTTTTCCATTTAGGAAAGCAAGGATGGCATCTGCCTTTCGAGTATGCCAGCCAAGTAGAGTGGCCAGTGCTGTAAGGGTTCTAGTGGTATTTTCATCTACCACTGGGGCGTATGATTCCATGAAGTCCTTGTCAAGTAGATTTCCACGGATCACCCAGCGAGCTTTAGCTTGGTAGTCCCTTGTAATAGGGGTACCAGGGATTTCTTTCTTTTTGTATACCCACCGGCCAGGGATGACCTTGGTCCCTGGTGGTAGGTCAGAGCGGCGGATAAGTTGCCAGCAGCCTTTTTCTTTGAGTTGGTTGACTTCTTTTTGCATGGCTGCTTGCCACTTGGTGGCATCAGGATGAGATATAGCCTGCTTATAGGAAGTAGGCGTGTCATCTTCAGATGAAGGAGTGGTTGAAGCGGTGAGATAGGCTAGGGACATGCCTTTGGCGGGTCGAAGCCATATTTCCTGGTCTTCATCTTCAACGGGTTGGTTTGTATCTTCTTTATTAGGAGTACTTGGATCTTCAGGAACAGTAGCTTGTGGAGGTGTAGTTGTGGGATCCTCATATTCTTCATCAAATATAGTGTCATTGGTTGAAAAAAATGGCGTCTGTTTTAGGGTCCCACACTCTGTATTGTTGGCTACTGATTTGGCCGATCATGAAGCAGCATTTAGAATGGGAATCGAACTTGTTTATAGGCTTATCTGAGCCATGTCGATGAACCCAGACAGGGCAGCCCCAACGTCGGTATTTGTTGATACTAGTTGGTGAGTTGGTCCAGGCAGCCAGAGGCGATTTATATGGGCTTGGGCTGATTTTTGTGTTGGTATTGACCCCCCCAGGGATAGGTGAATTGAATAGGATTGTGGATGTTGGGAGGCGGTTTGTTATATCTGATGCATATTTTAAAGCATCAACCCAAAATCGCTGTGGTATATGGGGAGCGTCAAGCATTAATGTCCGAGCACGGTCAAAGAGTATGCGTATGCTGCGCTCACTGACACCGTTTTGCCAAGGGGAATATGGAGAACTTGGTTGCCATTCAATGCCTTCCTGACGGTAGGTTTTCTGCCATTCAGCTGAACAGAATTCATTGTCAGAGACAATATAGGCTGGGGCAGGGAAATGGTGATTCTTCATCTGTTGTAGCCAACCCCGAAATGCATCAATTGCAGCAGATCTTTCAGTTAGGTAGTGGACCCAACGGTAACGTGTAGCGTCATCAGTAATAAGCATCACATATTTGGCTCCTGTACGTGAAGGTAGAGGCATATCTAGCTTCTCTATATCTAGTGTTCGGCCGCCACCAGCAAGGTCTATGTGGACTCGGGCTAGTGGTGCAGTCATACGGGATCTTGGTGTTTTGCTGTATTGGCGAGTTTGCTTGCCCTGGATGCAGGCTTCACAAAGTGGTAGTTCTTTGGAACCTTTGATTTCAATGTCTGATGTAGGATCTGCGGCAAGGCGTAAAAGATCCTGCTGGTTTAAATGGCATAGACGGCGATGCCATGTCATAATTGGTAGAGCTGTTTTGGAGCTCTTAGTCTTTGGGGATGTTGTAGGTTTCTTTCTGGGAGGGTCCCCTGGTCGGTTGGCCTCTTTGCCAGACCGGGTGGTGACAAAGGCATAGGAGCTCTCGTCGGGAGAAATGCAATCTGATAGGATGAATACATTGTTGGTATTCAAAATGGCTTCAAATTCTGCACCAGAAGAGGTTGTGATTTGTGCTACTTGAGAGCTGGAAGGGAATTCGATACGAAAACCTTGTTTGAGAAGCATTCCCATGGAGATTAAGTTGGAATTGAAGGATGGAACATGTCGTACATCCCTAAGGATCAAGGATCCGGTTCCAATATCAATGACGACGGTGCCAATACCATGAGGTTTGGAAATCTTCCCTTGAGCATCTTCAATATAATCCGCTGGAGTAAGGTCCTCCTTTCTCAATGTTTTATAGGACGTGAAGAAAGCTTGATGGGGTGTAACATGGAATGAAGCACAGCTATCAAGATACCATGAAGCTTGGAGAGATTGGGCTGATTTAGCAATGGCTGTTTTTGCAGCTGAAGAAGTCCATGGTACCAGTTCATTGGTTTCTGCTTCAGAGAATGAAGCAGTGGAAGATTCTTTAGCAGTGTGTAAAGCACGAATAGCTTCAATAGTATTTTTATTGGCTCGGCGCCAATGCTCAGAGGCTTTCTCAGGGTTCTTGTAGAGGCAAGGCATTGGGTGGAAATGACCACACCAATCACAACGGGTCTTTGGTTTGCGTGAGTCCTGGTCCTGAGGTTTATATTTAGTGTTGGAACTTGAGGCGGAAGAGCTAGCAATGGGGTTAGATGCTTGTTTGGAATAGCTTCGTCCGGATAGATTCTCTCGTCGTCCTCCGTGTTGGGAGCGGGATTCACGGGCTTGGGTGCCCATACGGATAGAGAGTTGAGCTTGAATGGTAGGTAGGTCCAGATTGATGACAGGGCCTTGTCCAGTTGAGTATACTTCATCAAGTTTACTCTTAATGAATGCTTTGTTCCATTCGCGGAGGCCTATAAAAAATAGGTCGTGAATAAGGTTGTCAAATGATGCTTCTTTTATAGCATGAAGGCGGTCTACTATCCTAGTAAACGCAGATTGGTAGGATAGGTAGTCATTGTCTTTTATATAGAGCTCCTTGAGCTCTTTTATGAGAAGCATTCGTTCTTCACCAGTAGAACGTCCGAAAAAGGTAGCAGTTCGGTCCCATAAACCATGGGCTGATAGGTCATATGTGTTGCCCAATTTGTCAATGGCTTGGGCAGTCATAGCATGAAGCATTCGGGCTCTCATGACAGTGGCTTTGCAATGCCATACTTCAGCATCATAAGCTGAGTATCCTACTGGAGGTATATCCTGATGCAAGACTGTACTAGCGTTCAGGACATTGGCTTCTCTTTGAATGGCTGAACTCCAGAGGTCGTAATTATCATGAGACAGTGTGATTCGGCATCGGTCTGGTAGGAGCGCTTTAACTTGAGCTTGTACATGATCAAAAGGATCTTTTTGTACTGGATTTGAGGCTGGAATAGCCGTATTATTTTGAATATGATTGTAGGGAGTAGCGTTATGCCGGACTGTAGGAGTGGAGGATTGGGATTGATGGTGTTCAAGGGCATTAAAACGAGTCATGAACTGGTCCATCTGCTTCTGCATTTGTTCCTGCATTTGTTCCTGCATCTGCTGGAACAGAGCTGTGATGTCTGGTGTGGATGCCATGGTGTTGGCTGTAGTAGAGCTTTGAGCTCTAGGGGCAGTTGGGGTGTCCATTTCTTCAGAGATTACTGAGGAGGCGGAGGAGCCTATATCTGATGAAGGATCTGTGGATTCTGGCTGACGACGGTGACGTCTAGCGGTGGTAGGGGGCGTTCGAGGCACCACCATTTTGGATGGGATCGATCGAAGGATCCTGGGGTTCAGGGGCCGATTGTTGGCGGTCCTGGTGTTCAGAGTCGCTTAGAAGCGCTCGATTTCTGGTTTGACCAATGAGAGGTCACAATTTAGCCTATCTGAAAGGCTTTTTTAAGCTCAATATCGTAGAGCTAAAACGGGCTCATAACCTAATGGATAGGCGCATGTATGGTCGTATTACTAGGTAGGCCTGCCTGTGCCGTGAGATAGGTAGCGAGGGCGGTCTAGGACGGCAGAACCTCACGTGTACTAACAGAATCACGGCCGGTTCAGCTGCAGCCTCACGGTGGCTTGAAAGTGCAATAAGAGCACGCCTCCCCGAGTCCACGACGCAGTGCTACTCTCTCTCCCTCTCCCTCTCCAACTCCCTCCCCTGCAGAATTAAGCACAGCGATCCTCCATCGCTTCCCATCTCTTGGGACTCTTCTCTTCTCGACTTTGTCAGTCTATGCCCTCCTCTTCTCCCCCCGTCTCCTGCCACGTGTATTGACTTCGTCTCAGCCTTCCTCTCCGTTTACTTGTCCTTGTCGACCGGTCGATCCCCAATGGCTCCCCCACCTTCACCCAGCTTGCCGTTGGGCGAGCGACTTCGAATTCTGGCTCAGTCGCTGCAGTATGTTCTCATAATTCGGTTTGTGCTATTCAATGGCTAACATCGGGTAATCCTGCAGGTTTGCCTGGTTCGCTGGGTACGTTATATCTCTTGTCCACGAGTCGCGTGCCTGTCAAACCCCTTTGCATTCGCGCTATAGACAGCCCTTTTTGTTACGGAAAACCTCCTGACCTCTGTATAGACATCTAACTCTTCTCCTTTCCGTGACGCGCTATTTCCTTTCCTATGTCAGCTTCAGATATTACTCGACGACCGCACAATTCGCCTACCGTCTCGCGTTCGTCGCAGCCGCGGCCACATACGGAATCGTGGTGTATAAACAGTATATTGCACGAGGAATCCCTCAGGGTGGCCCTCGTATCATCCTACCCCGGCTGGCTACCGATGAAAATGTTCAGTATCTCGGTGAGTTGACCCGGGGGAGCTGTTCCGGTCCAGAGGCTCGATGGTAGCTGACGACACGTTTGTTCAGGGATGGCCCTTGTGTGGCTCTACTCTCGCCAAATCCCATTGGCGCTTCTTCCATTCACTGTGTACTCTGTCTTCCATGTTGCGACTTACACTAGATCGTACCTGATTCCTACCTTCCAGCCTGCTGAGGACGATGGGCCTAGCTCTCCTGGCCCGTCTGGTTCTCCTAAGCCTGTCGCTCCAAGGTCCCCGCTGGCTGATTCTATCGGTCGGTTTATCAAGCAGTATTACGATACCAGCATGGGTCTCGTCGCTAGCCTGGAAATCCTGCTCGTGTTTCGTCTGGTGCTCTCCGCTCTGACCTTTTCCAAGGGAAGCTGGGTTCTTCTGTTGGCGTATCTTTCTTTCTTCCGTGCAAGATACTCTCAGAGTCAGTTCGTTCAGCAGGCCGTCCGCCACTTTACTGCTCGGATTGATACCCTTGTTGCCCATCAGAGTACTCCCCCACCGGTGCGTCAGGGATGGGAGACGTTCAAGAACCTTGTACGTCAGGCATACCAAAGCTCTGATGCGGCCCGTTATCAGCCTAAGAATGCTGCTAAAAAGCCCCAATAAATGGCAGTCGGCTGTCCTGGAAACGCCGGTCGATAGGTTACGCAACTCTAGCGCAGCTACCGCTGCGCTCGTGAAATACGGCTGTGGGGAAAGGACGAAGAGAATAGTTATAGACCCACGGCTTGACATTATGGTTTCGGAGTCTGGGATTCCCAACTCATCGCCTTTAAGGAGAAGGGGTCATCTATGCCCAATGCTGCTCAATGACTTGTTCTGTTTTATTACTGTCTTAAAATTCTCTGTTGTTGGTGCTTTCTTTTCTTTTCCTTTCCTTTTCTTTCGAAGGCGAGTTGTTTCAATTGCCCTGTTACCCATGTATCAACCTCTGGTCACTGTGCATCTCCTAGTCTGGTGCTATAGCCGGAGAAGAATTGGAAAGATAATGGATTCTGGTGTTTTTCCGAGTGATTCTGAACTCCCGATGCTGCTCCTAATGGACCCGAGGGAGAGCAGCGATAGACAAATGAAGTTATCCGTAGCCTTGCGAGCCTCAGGCAGCGTTCGGACGGCGGAGAAAACGCAGGCCGATCTAACAACGCCGATTGATATTTATATTCTTTCTTCACGAAGAATATAATAAGAACAACAACTCTCGAAGACAGCGGGAGAGCATTGCCATCGGAACCCGTACTTGTACCGTCTCAGACGAGAACGGGCAATGCTTCCAACCCGTTTTGCTAACTAGCATTTCTCTTCTCTCTCTTTTTATCTCCGTCTTTGCTTCTGGGCGAATTCCTCTCTCTTCCTTTCCTCCTCTCCGCCCCCCTCTCTCTATTCTCAAGCCTACAAGCGGGGTGAAGTCCCCCTCCCTGAACAGCTCTCCGCCGCATCCCAACCCCGAGGTCTGGCCCGCTCCACCATCGGGGTTGCGGCGTTCCTGAAATGAATTTGACCTCGCGAGTCTTGAACCTGTTTTCGACGACAGCGACACCAGATACCCCTGCTTCCGATTCTTCTTTCCCGCAGAAACCTCGCAGTGGCAGTGACCTACACTCTCCTAGCACGATAACGGGACACGTTACCGGCGATGGCGCCCGTGTACATCCCAATGGCTCTGAGCAAGGACTGGTGGAGGAAGAGGAGTTCCGTCCTCCATATTTACATGTGTGTTCTATTTATTTTTCCTTGTCTCTATGCTCCCTCGGCGCCTTCAAATGTCGGGGTCGATAAGATCGACATCGCCGCCGTTTTACTTTCGTCATGTTGGCTGACCGTTTGGATGGTTTCGAATTATCACAGGCAATGATTGCCGGCGGTACTGGAGGGACCTGTGGTGATATGCTGATGCATTCCCTCGACACGGTCAAGACGCGGCAGCAGGGAGATCCACATTTCCCCCCCAAGTACACCTCTATGACAGCGTCTTATGCGACTATCTATCGACAAGAGGGAATTTTGCGTGGTCTTTATGGCGGCGTGACCCCGGCTCTCATAGGCTCTTTTCCTGGAACCGTTATCTTCTTTGGTGTCTACGAATTTACCAAGCGCCAAATGCTGGATAGGGGCGTCAATCCGAGTGTGGCATATTTGTCTGGTGGTAAGCCATATGTGCATTATCCTGTGGTCTGCGTTTTGTGTGCATATATCAATAAAAACTTGCTTTCGTGTAGGCTTCCTTGCCGACCTCGCTGCCTCGATCATCTATGTCCCCTCAGAGGTGTTGAAAACACGACTACAGCTCCAGGGACGGTACAACAACCCATACTTCAATTCCGGATATAATTATCGCTCCACATCCGATGCGTTCCGCCAGATCGTTCGACAGGAGGGATTCTCGGCTCTCTTCTATGGCTACAAGGCCACTCTCTTCCGGGATCTTCCCTTTTCCGCGATGCAGTTCGCCTTCTACGAGCAGGAGCATGCCCTAGCAAGGAAATGGGTCGGCCACAGAGACATAGGGCTTGGATTAGAGATCTTCACCGCAGCGACAGCCGGTGGACTGGCGGGCGTGATCTCTTGCCCATTGGATGTTGTCAAAACGCGAATCCAGACCCAGCAGAATCCGGTTGCCTCAAGCTCGCCTTCTACATCTCCTTCCGTGCCGTCCATAGGCAAGGGGGAGCATACGTTGGGTGGCGAGAATCAAAATCCAAGACAACATCATAATCCTTCTTCTACCTCCCCCTCAAATGTCCGCACACACGCACGGCCCATCTCTACTTCTTCGCCTTCAACGTCTGTGCGGCCACCCGGAACCCCTCGTCTGGACACCTCGTCCGTGTTTACCGGGTTGAAGCTGCTCTACCAAGCGGAAGGCATCGCCGGATGGTTCCGCGGAGTGGGACCGCGTGGCGTGTGGACTAGCATCCAAAGTGGGACGATGTTGGTTCTCTATCAATATCTACTAAGAAAGTTGGAGGCCTACCAGAATAGAGCCGAAGTTGAGCCTCTATGAGGTTTGTTCTATAGAGTGTGATTTGGCCTGCATGGCAATATCGACAAGGGTTTGGCATGTTGGAAGCGTTTGCGGTGTCGGCGTTCCGGCCTTCCTTTCTTTCTTCTCGTTTTCTTCATCCTCTGATATTCTTGTTCTCTTTACCTTTTCTGGCATGCAGTGGTCCTGGATTGGGAGCTCGTGTTGAGCTTGGCCGTGGTATGCATACATACAAACGCCTGTCCATCTGCTTAGACATAGAGATCTCATTTGAATTGGCAATGTAGAATATATATGACTTGATACAATGGATGTTTGCTATATTAAAGCAGAGAAACATGGCTTGATGGGAGGTTGGGCATATAATATATTGTGTTGTGTTATGTGTTGTGTTATTGCACGACTCGTGTTGATGGGGCAATCGATGTAAACAGCAAATCCGCCCGCAAGCCTATCTTCATCGTCAACAACAACCATCTCTCCCTCTTCTTCCTCCACCTCACCTACATACCATTGTACTACTCCATTACAGTTTATCCGCTTTCAGCTTAATTCTCGGGTCTATTCCGTCTAGTTTTCCTTACCAGCAGCCTGTGTTATTGGAATCTGCGCATCTGTCCGCCGTCGTATGGTCGCACCAGCTTGCGAGATTCATCCGTCATCATGGCCTCGAACACACTGCCTTATTTACAAAAACTGCGCAAGGACAGACTAGTCCAGCTCGCAGTAGACACGAACCTATCAGAGTACGATGGTCCCCGTGAGGCTACGCTTTGAAAGCACCGGACGTGCTAACGCGAATGCGACAACGAACTTCTAGATACGAGGATCTCAATAAGCCCGACCTTGTCATAGCATTAGACAAACACCTCCGCCAGCATCAGGATGATTTCGACCAGAATCCGAACTTTATAGACTACTATAAGCGCCTCTCGCTGCCTCCGCGCTCGACGCCCAGGAGGGAAATCAAACCAGATCCCTCGGCGACTCCAGACAGGGGCCTACGGATGTCTACGCGCCGTCGCCGCAGGCCGGCCAGGTTAACTAGCAATGACTCGTATGTTCCAGATATCATTCATTATTATTTATCGTTATGTTTTTGGTGCGCATGGTACTCAGAGCTTGAGATCTGCCCATGTTGCAATCTATTCCCCTGCCATATGACGGTCCCGAGTTAACTTGTGTACCCCCCCCCCCTCCCCGCCTTTTAGAGAGGAGGCGCCTTCAAATGCGGAGTCCCCCACACCTTCCGATGCAGCGGAAACTCCCGCTCGTCAGTCTCTGCTCCCGCAAGTCGCCATACCGACGTCGCTGGCGACTGGCCCTCGGACCACGGATCGCCCGACAAGATGGACGCGCAAGCGCATTTACGATGCGCTGAGCGACTCCAGGCCAGTCCACTGGATCAGTATATTGCGGGAGTGGCTAAGTGACTTCAAGGTGATCCAGGTGCTGATCGTTGTGATGGAAGCTATTTGGGTCGCCATCCACCTCTTGCCGGTGCGAGGATCGGCCTCCTGGCCCGATTTTTTTCATTTGGCCAGTAGCTCGGTCTGGGCGCCTTTCTCACTCTGGTTGCTGACCAACGTCCTGGTGCCACTGACGTTCGCATTCTTCTGTAACGTCAGCAAAGCGACAATCTTGCGCAATCACAATCGCGTCTATTCCACGCGCAGCGTCAGCGTTGCTGCGAGTGAGGAGTCCAACATCGATTACCTATCTTTCTGTATTGCCAGGGGACTCATTGGGTATATTATATACGGCAACAAGGTCTCCGTGGCAGGCCTCTTAAGCAGGTCTGCAATTTCGAAGGTGAATGCTGCGTATCCAGGAAGATGGGTTGGTATGCTTATTGCTGCATCTATCGGTGCTGTCGAGACGTTGTATCAAGCTGTTCTGCGGAGGCAATTCTAGGTGCAAAGAAATACAAGGTTTTATATATCTTTCCGTCTTGTGTTGTCTTTTCTCACATCAGGAATGATGAACGCTACAAAGTTACTTATGAAAGGGATAGGGCTTTGGGTTTGATTTTTTACTTAATATCCTTACCTGGGTATTTTTTTCATATAGCCGTGTTTTTGGACTGGGTTCTGCAATGATCGTTGGGGCTTGGTTGTTTACCATTGATGACCTTTCTTCTCTTTTATTTATATAGGCCCGCGCGTCGGATGTTGGGATTGATGTCTTCTGTTTTGCAATGCTCTCGAATTATTATTTCTTCCCTTTTCTGAAAAAGTTTTTCATCGGGAATATGCGGCACTGGCTGTGAAATCTGGTTGCTGGGCTTTATTGTCTTGTAGCATTGAATGAGATATGATGATATCACGTCTTGGTCTCGTAGCTGTCATTTCATTTGTATATATTATCTATCAATGTCATCAACGCGTTGCCACGCCTATATATGTTAGGGGAGGAAGAAATCACCGCCCATTTCCCCAGAACTTAAACCTCGTAGCCAATTCCAGAGTAAAAAGCACAGAAGCCTCACAGTCGACCTCGACCACATCAGCCCGAATATGATTGCTCGTACTGATCTGTCCACCTATCTGCGTCGGCCAGTGAGTGACATCCCATTCGAAACCGTGAGTCGTGATCCTCGTCGGACCGAGATAGGGGATGATCCCGACGTTCTCTTCGAGGAAGTATTCTTGGTTGTTGTTGTTGTTTTTGTTCTTCTTCCTCTCTTCTTCTTCCAAGGGTCTATTGGTTCCTGGTGTATGGATGATATTCTTTCCCGGGTGGAGGATGAAAGTGATGCTCTCTTCTGAGATGAGGTAGAGGTTTAGTTTCAGATCGGTGTTATTACCATTACCATTATTATTATCGTTCGCGTCCGTCTTGGGTGCTGATTCTGATTCGATGGTCGTGCTCGTGTGTATTCCGCTCCATTTCATGCTGAATGTTGTGAGATGATGGATCTGGGAGAAGGCCTGGTCCACTCGTCCCCCCAGACCTCCCAGAATGAGGATTTCCAGTGTCCTATTATTATATTTATCACCACTGCCATCTTTGATATCGATGCTGGCGCTGTCGTCGCCATTAAGGCCACCATGATAATACCAATCCCGGAGATGCTTGAGACACTTGGTGAAATCCGTCGAATATTGATCCGGATCCTGGATGACAGGGACACGCAGCCGCTCGTAATGGCTTCGAGTCGTGGATTTGATGGAGTCCAGATCACCGATCACGGCATCCGGGAGCTATGTATCATTTTTTCGGATCAGATCCTAATTCGGCCTGGTCCTAGCTCTAATTTTTAATTTTTCCCTCTCTCCATTCGTTCATTTCTGCCGGTGTAACGAGGAACGAATTGAACGAGCGAATGGGGGATATTTATTGTATGCTTGCTTGCCTTACATCAATAGATTCCCTTCCGTGGGCTTTCATCAGATCGTAGTACCGATTAGCACCTCCATCTGCACAGACGACGAGGCTGGCTGTTTGACAGGAATACATATTATTAGCCAAGGTGTAATATTGTATGAAGAGGGGAGATCGTTGGACTGACCATGCTTCCTCAGGATGACGAACGCATTCTCGTTGATGGGCTGGTTGAGGATGATGAGAGCATAGGGCGATTTGTTGGAATGATGGAAGAAACGAGTGGGATGCCACTCCATGATGATAATCTGATGGTAGCTGGTGTTCAGAAGATGAGGTTGTCTCGGGAGAGAGAGAACTGACGTATGAGAGCCTCAGGCCGCAATCTCCAACTCCAAAGATTATCAACGAATATCTCCGGTCTGGCCGGTTTCTTCCCTCTGCTTCTCCCTCTCCATCCCGGCCTTCTGCCACTCGAATCCGTCAATTTATGTATCGCTCATTGTCCTTATAGCGCGCACTTTTCTTCTTTCGCTTTTGTTTTGCTTTCTCTCCCCTCCCGAGTCGCCATGTTCCGACCCGCCTCCAGAGCCCTTCTCCGCGCTCCAGCCTTCGCTGTCCGAGGCCCCGTTACCAGACGATTTATAAGCACTGCTCAGCCCCAGGAGAAGTCGCGAAGCTGGAAGAGCACTGCTGCACGCTTGGGTCTGGCCATTGGTGCTGTGTACTATTATAACACAAGCAGTGTGTTTGCACAGGAGCCGTCCTGTACGTGTTGTGTTCTTTTTCTCCCCCCTCCAAGTTTTCTCTTAAGGACCTAATAGCTAATAATTCAATTACAGTCTCCTTTAGACCCCAGCCTCAGGCCGATGTTATTGACGAGTCTTCCCTTCCTACGCTCGATACCATAAAGCCAAAGGTCCGCGCGAAACCAGAAGAGCCTTCCCAGTCCGAAGTCGCAGCCGCAGCCGCGACCGCGACCCAACCTGATGATCTCGCAGACGTAAATACTGCAGCTGCTTCCAAGGATGTCCAAGTCTCTGAGGGCGGTTTGGCCTCTGCTGAGGAGCTAGAGAGTGAGGCCAGCCAGGAAGCAGCCTTCAACCCGGAAACTGGCGAGATCAATTGGGACTGTCCGTGTCTAGGTGGAATGGCTCATGGGCCTTGTGGAGAAGAGTTCAAGGCTGCCTTCAGCTGCTTTGTGTACTCTAATGAGGAGCCAAAGGGAATTGACTGCATTGAGAAGTTCAAGTCTGCTTCCTCCCTTGAACTTTTGCTTTTCGTTTGCTGACCGGAAACAGGGGCATGCAAGATTGCTTCCGACAATACCCCGATGTTTACGGTGCGGAACTTGAAGACGATGAACCAGAGCCTGCTGAAGGCGAACCTGCTCCTAGCGCCGCCGAACCCGCCGAGCAAACAGAGCCTTCTTCCCCCGCTAATGATGCTCATGCACGAGCAAAGGAGGCTCACGACCAGCTAAAGGCTGAGAAGGGTGACCATGCCGAGAGCGAAGAGCTCGTTCCAAAGGCACATCACAGCGCAGAAGACAAGAGCACAGCCGAGAAGACGGAGAAATGAACCCCGCTCTGACCTGATCTCTACCTGAATTTCTTCCTGTTATTTCCCCCCATTTTTCATTTTTCTAATAGAAGGCGAAAAGAATGAAGGACAAGAAAAAAGGAAGACAAAAGAGAGGGTACTCATGCATTAATGTTGTTTTTATGTGAGATATAAAACAGAACTCTGCTCTGGGGGGAACATGGATTGGGAAGTGGAATTGTTGTATTATATATACCCATTCCCTTTTCTCTCGCAATTTTCACTTTACCCTCCCTTTTTTTTTTTTTTTTTTTTAAAAAAAAAAGCTTCCTTTTTGTTCTTTCTTTCTATTTGGCTTTCCTTCATGGATCTTGGGCTTGTTCCTTGTGTACCCTTTCCATGTATACATGTGTACATGTATGTATTTTGTTCTTGTATGTGCTTTGATTGCGGATTCGAGCAAGCGAGAAAAAGAAATAGAATTGAATGCTGGCACATCTCTAGTAAAGACGCTCGAGGCGATGAAGAAAGCCGTGCTACATACGAAGTACTAAGAAGAATGTCTACGCCTAGGTGGAATACATAACGTCTGCAGACTGGAGTAACATGCGTCTTCTCAAGGGAGCATCTTTTCGGACTTCATTCTTCGTCCGCCCCGTCTAGCTTCGCATGATAAAACGAAATTGTATTCTGGCTATTAGCGCCCATCAAACTTGGGACATCATTGTTCTGTTGTAGATAGTAGACTATGCCATTGCTACGCATATATCTCCTAATAATAAACAGCAAAAGTCTTTGGAATCGAATCGACGCCTTGCTCTGAATCGCCGTACATGACGCAACTACTCACAGCCGCATCTCTGCTCCTTTTTGAGTGGTCATTCATGGTCATGATAGCGAAGATCGAACTTCTGCTGATCTGTATCCGAACAATTATACTAGCTTACCTGTGAAAGGTAGGCTTTCTGGGTTCGAGTCCATAAGATACGCCAGCATAGCTATCTCCAAGCTGCCGCAAGATGAGACGAAAGCGGACGGCTCAACACCCGGACATTATTTGTCAAGACGCTGCTCTAAGAATATCCATGAAATAGGTGGTATGCGATGCGTTGCTAGACCACAAATTGATGCATGGCTGTCTCAATTACGGCATCATTCACAACCCGATGGCAAAGATGTTCTGATCACCCAGCGAGATTTTTCATGTGGAAACAAGGTGGCCGATTTCTGAGTGCATGCGTTCACCAATCAACATCACTGAGCTGAAGTTTCCTTGCGCGGAAGCCAGTTGCTTTCGCATTTGACTTGTCAATTCTTGAATCGCGACTGGGAGTGTTGCGCTTCTCCAGACCTAATTTCCTTTGATTAAAACTGGATTCTCTGTGGATATATGTCGTGGGTCACCCCTCACCATCATTACTCTCTTGTTCATTAGACAGCTCGTAGTTCAAAACCAAGTTTTTGATCCGCTGTTGTTCCTCCCTGTCAGCTTGTTGCTGAGTCCTCATGGCAACAGCAAAGCTAGAATCCGACGGCAGATCAATGGTACGAGTCTAGAGATAGTCAGCATCAAGCCACGATTCCCTTAAAAGCAGAAAGGTAGTCAAACCTGTTGCTTGTTTCCTTTCTTGGTCATCAGGGAGAATGCCATCGTGCTAATAGGTGTTTGAGAACCTTCAACAGCTTTCTCGCCAGGAACCGCATCACGACCAGGTCGCTTCATGGGCAGAGGCACGTCAAATACTGCCTTCCGTTCGAATCTTCGCGATTCAAGACTCTCTGCCATCATCTTTTCGAACTCGCGGTCGAACTCGGCTTCTGCTTCCGGATCACGTTCCTCTTCCTGGCGTTTAACGAAGATCCGATCATCTTCCTCGGATTCATCATCACCATGCTGTTCGATATTCGGATCAACCGTCTGATGTAGGTTAGTGTGGAGGATGTCTCGTGAAAAGAAGTGAAAGATAAAACTCAAAGTGAAAGATAAAACTCACATCAGTCTCATCACTGGAATATTGTTCCTCTTCTATCTCAGGTATTCCGTCCTCTTCAAGACCATCATCTGAAGACACGCTTTCTGCATCATCGTCTTCGGGTTCGCCTGCCCTCTCAGAATCTTGAAGCTTGTAGTTTTGAGCAATCGCTTCGCCGAACAAGCGAGCAGCCTCTTCTAAATCTGCAGCAAGTTTCCACTGAGGCCGAACCATGGAGTACGTATCGTGGACGAGGAAATCTATATCCATCGGCAACGGTTCCTTCGTATACATGTAGTACTTGGATAGGTCAGCCATGGAACCTTAACTGGATGGGTGATTGCCGTAGCTACCTGGAAAAATGTCAAGAAGAAATCTAGCTTCTTCTTTGCAGATCCACGATCGAAACAGTGACCACATGTGTCCAAAAGAGTGCAAACTAAGCGGATTCGGAAGAAATCGTCTGGCAAGTCCAACGGGTTTATCTTGCCGGGAACGGGAGTCCCGCCCTCTATGATTGCCGTTAGTTAAGTCTCTCTTGAGTCATTGCCTGATAGGAGATGGACTCACGGTGGCCGAAAGTGACTATCCGATACAAAGTGTCAAATATCACAGGCGAATCGACCATTTTGTAGTTGTATAGTTCCCCAAGATACTTGACTTCAGCGATGCGTTTCTGGTTAAACTTGAAATCGTTCTGCTCGAGGCCCAACGTAATATGTTCGAGGACGTCGTCTACAATGCCGATGACGAAGTCTTGGTGATATCTATACAGCGCGCTAACGATGATCGCGAGAAGATGAATATTCCCGTATTTAACCTTCACAGGCTTGCTGAAGATACGCTCTAGGATCTCGATCACCTTTCAGGAATGAGCAATGTCAGCCAGCGTTTCAAGCGCAAGAAAAAGTAGACAGTGTTACCTCCGGTTCTTCCCAATGGAGTTTTCTGATTGACTTCAAGACCTTCGTATAATTGCGTTTATTCATATCTAAATAGATCAATCCCCGGATGTATAGTTCCACGGGCGTGCGTTCCTTTTGTTGAATTGCTGGACGGGGGGGAGGGTCAACGTAGTATATCGCATTCTCGATTATCATTCGCTCTTGTTGGCCCAAATGCTGGACGGTCTTCTTCCTGCTCAATGTCTCAAGGAACGAGACCATTCTCGGAGACGTCTCTGGATTCCGGAGTAAGTAACGCCCACAGTTCTCCAGCAAATGACCAATGATTTCAATGTTCATGCGTGAGAATTCGTCAAGAGAAACTTTGAAGCAGTGGAAAATGATATGTTCGGGAACAACACCAAACTTGGTCAATTCCGCGAGATACCGAATATTGCTCATTCGAACTTGACCAAGGAACTCCTTTGACTTTCGCCGTTGGAGGCTCCGGAACTCCTCATCAAGGTATGAGATCAATCCTTGGGGGATGTCAGGCATGTATTGCCCGAGTGTCGCGACCAAACGTGAGTACAGTGGTAGAAGATCAGATCGACCCTTGGGGATATCCGAAACAGCCTTGATTAATCTATTTCTTGATGCCTTCGAGTTGAGAAAGCAAAAGTCAAGAGCCAGCTGATCGACCTGGTCTTTCATTTGCAACTCGGGAAGCTTAGTAAGTAGTGCGTCGACTTGAGCACCGACAGTCTTGCTTGCTATAGTTATGGACTGATCATCTGCTTCGGTAGGCGTTTTCTCCTCGGAAGGTTGTGGCTGATCTAGAGCGGACTCGAACGCGGTTTCACCATCTGCTTTCTTCTTTGCTGCATCGTCAGATTCGGCCTTCTTCTTCTTGCTGTCTTCGAGTAAGACCGCAGGAACTTTCCCCTTGAGATCAACAAGGTTTTCGTAGAAGCGCCTTTCCTCCTCATCTTCCCAGATTCCTGGACCCTCTCCCTGGCCCCGCAGGTATTCGGCAGTTTTCACCAGACCAATACCACCACCCGATGCAGCATCTGCCGTCTCATTCTCGACTAGGTTCGGCATATCAACTCCTAGAATATCACACAAGACCTGTGTATTTGAAACAAGTCTCTCCAATGCCTTGGACTGTTTCTCAAAGTTTGCTTGTCGGTCCTCAAATATTTCACCGCTCTTAACATAAGCTTCAGCATTCCGGCGGCTCTGGTTTGCTAAAGCTTTCTGGTCCCGGATAACATGCGCCTTGACATCTTCCAGATATCGCGTTAAGACGTTCCTAAAACGACTCTGTAACGTTTCTGAGGTGAGCGGAGGATCATTCTGAGCAGTTGCATCTGAAGTTCCCTCTGCACCGGTAATTTCCGCTGTAGTTGATGTCGTCATGGCCCCATCAGCTTCGACTGTCTTTCTGCCCTCCTCGGCTGGTTTGACCCCGAGAATATCCCAGGAAAAGCTTTTCGCAAAAAGGACGGCCAGAGACAGGTTAGTATGATCGCGGTCATGGCGGAGAAGGTCCTTTAGAACTTCCAGAGGAAACGGTTCTGCCTCCTTGTCCTGCTCCCTTCCGGCCAATGAAGGTGCCTTGGCTTTAGAAGGACCGTCGGAGGGTTTCACACCCAAACTGACAGCGCTATCTTTGCTTTTAACACCAACATCATCTGGTCGATCGATATCATCCAAGGTCCTTAGAACTCCAACAAGCCAGAGCTCCGTCACGACTCTGAGCAAGACTCGATGTCTGGAGAGACGGTCCTTCTCTTCCCGTTCCCGCAACTCTTGACTGAGAGCCTTCAACTGTGCCTTATCTGGGACACTGAGTCCCCTACCGAGAAGCCATCCGATTCGCCTTGAAAATTCAGCCGGTCCAAATCGCTGATGCAATGCGCTGACAACCTCGACTCCTGCAGCTATCTCACCGGGAGATTTAAGCTTGCAGAGACCTTCGTAGCATGCGGAGATAATTTCTGAAAGGTACTTGTGCAGCGAAAGAGTGCGGATATCGGTGAGGAAGGTCTGTAGAGCGGAAGCCGTAATCCCCGTCCGGAGACGCTTGATAAAGGCGGTATTCTTCTTCAAGGCGGAGTCGAGAGACTTGCTTACGGGGAAGACATCTAGTTAAAAAAAATGGTATTAAAATGGTTACAGCCAGCATGGGAGGAATACGAGGGTTCCTACCACTCTCGCCAGTCCACGCGCTCTCGTTCAACGTGCGGAGCTCCCCTAGAAGATTGACAGTCAGAAATAAGAACAAGTATGATAGATACAGCGACGATATTTATGACACGACATACGCTTTCTTTGGCGATCCATATCGTGCCAATGTAGGTTTGCCCGCAGCTGGAGCGCAGTGAAATTATCGGGGTAGATTCAGTCGTCGTGGGGTCCCTTTAGAGAGTCCGGAAGGAAAGCATATGAGAATTGAACGCCACATTGGGGGAGCAAAGCAGGGGTGTTGCGTTGCACGTGAATGAAAGCTGTCAGTTCTGAGGCAGCAGCTCACTTCCCTCTATTCCATTCAGCTTCTCTCTTTTCCCTCTTGCTTGGTGTGGATGATGGCAAGGTCTTGCTGTGAAGAAAAGCTGGAGAGACTCGGCGCAGCAGAAAGGGAAGGCGGAGGGTAATTGTTTTACAGATCAATACAGTACCTAGATACTACACGTGACGGGTCAAGTAGTCCGTTGAAAGTATTGCATCTTAGACCTCCAAATATTCTCATGAAAATGCATTTCGAAGTGGCTTCACTTTATTTTCCATATTGCTGATAATAGGATGTTACTCATGCTTGGAACCGAGAAGAATCGTCCCATCAACTGACAATGTTGCACCTACATTCCTGCCTTTCCTCAACAATGTCCTGGAGCATTAGCACACTGGTGGGTTCAAAGGATCTTTGCGGAGCTTAAACAACAGTAGTTAGACATCTTTCACATCCTTAGATATACTGAGGATACAGAAACTGGTTCATGTAATACAAGGAAGTTGGCAACAAACCCAGGACTGAAAACGTCAACAGCAGGAAAGAAAAACAAGGACAGCACGTCAACTGAACAGCACGTCAACTGAACAGAGCGAAGTGCCACCAAGGAAAATTATAAGGAATGGATTTGTAATCCCTAATATGAAACTGCTCCCCATTTAAGAACTCTTATGCAACGTCTCCGAGTACCCTGAATACCTGCGTTTCTCAGGGCCCATCAGGTCTCTCTGCATCTCATGCTTTTGGTCTTCCCGACTCCATGATTGACGGCGGTTGAAATTTGGCTTCCAGACCTCCTCCGAAGTAGAATCCTTCCTGGGGTCTTGATGCGCTTCCGGAGACGTTGATTTTTTGGGGCTCAGGTTCTTGTCTGCCGGAAGCAAGATCGTATGCTCACCGGGCTTGGTTTCGGAAAATGCGCCTTTGTGTCCTGTAGAGACCATGTTCTTATCTATGGAAGATAGTACTGTTAGGTTTCGTCCTGGAGGGATGGAATCCATGTCTATCCACGTGTATGTCTGTTTGGAACACTTACCCCCCAACAAGATGCAGTGCGTTGATTTAACAACAAGTTGATGCAAAATACGAGGAAGGAAGAATGTATATACTCCAGCTCGTATAGCAGATGATGCTATTCAAAATGCTAGATGAGTCTTGACTGATGCTGAAGAGGGAGCTTGTGGCAAGAGAGCCGGGAAATAGGTGGACGTCTCCAGGACCTCATGTCGTACACAGCGAGTAGTCTTCCGTTAATAAAATAGACTTTCCTCTTCTCTGAACTCCAGGTGGTATATCAACTGATTCAAGCAGATCCCTGGCGTTCGTTGGCTAGACCTTGTGGGCAGCACGCATGCTGGGCATACATCATACATTTATTGCAGCTTAATGCATGGCGGCCTCAGGTAATGAACGCTAATTAATGCACTAATACTATCTTGAATTACCCCAGTAAAGTCACATGGCATGGCAGGTTTCTTGACTCCCTACATACTACATAGATGATAGTACATAGTACAGAGACATCACAGAGAGAAAAGCAACAGTTCCAGGGCCGTTGCTGGGAATCAATTGCATTCGTTGCTGCTACCATGATATTAACGCTGGAGTTGCAAGAAGGATCGGGTCCTCACCATCCATTAGCTGCGACCTATCGCTGGTAGCAGCGGTAGGTATGGAAGATGGGAAGGGCATCGTCGGTTCCATTGTGTACAAAGTCGTGTCAAATATAGGTAAGTTAACAGTAAAGCCAGTCAAGTCATATGATTTCATTGTCGGTATTATATTCAAAGCCATGAAATAGAACCTTGAGACGAAGGACACGTTAGCACTCACCTTGACGGTAACTGCTAACGAAGTCACTGCTGGTTGGCAGTGACAATGACGCCCTGGATAGAGAGTTCAAGTCGAAAATGGTATCCGTGTTGTCAGAACCCTCGTGGTTTCCAAGAACTTTGCTCGAGGCTTTGGCAGCCATCTGGTCTCTAGCTACTCGAGCGAAGCCATATTTCTTGTAATTCCCTCAGGGACACCCGAACTGTTTCTACCATAGGCGCTCTGATGTTTTCATGGAGCTCATATTGAACCCGCGTAGATAGAAGCAGAGAATGCTGGCTGCCAGAAGAAAGTCGTGATTTACAAGGGAGTATAGTCTCCACAACTGACCAAATGACTCAGTCTTTTCTTGGAGCAGATGTTGATATTCGAGTAGTTTGAGCGCTGCATCCAGGCATTCGTGCTGTGAATGATTATACTGAATGCCGCCGGATGAGGAACTCAGGTACCTCTAATGCAGCACTATCCTTACCCTGTGATATATGACCTGAAGCAGTGCCTTCTGCACGACAGCTCTAGGGGAGTTTGCAATGTATTGGGCTATTGAGTGCCACTTGAGGCATTCAGAGATAGACTTATACGCATTCCTAAGCTGTACATCCGTCTCCGTCACCTCGGCATGGGTGTATAGTCTATTATCGGTCGTCAAGTCCCATATAGATCTAATAACCTTGGACAATCGGGCCTTTCCTAGGCGAAAATAATCTACGTCTGATCTACCTGGAGCCGTGGCGGCAATATCTCTGTAGCAGGCGTGTTAAAGCCGTGGCCCTGAAGATTCAAATGTTCCATCGTGTCTGTTTGAGACGGTTTGATCAGCTGTGGGAGACCCATCTAGGCCGAGATTGCGATATCAACTTCAACGATTGTAGCCCAGACGCGTCGCCACATCTCGCTTGCAAACGTGTCATGCCCTTGGAGTGTTTAGGGTCTCTATGGTAGCCCATACGCACAGCTAGCTATATTATGGCGCCTGAAAGGATCCAAATGCCGATCTCTGTATCATTTTTGCAAATGAGCTCCACGGCTAGGTATAGCATAAGAGTCTCGATAACATATGGGCCTCCTTTGACGTAATCCCCAGGATGAGGCATTGTACGACCTTCTCTCGCAGACTGTCGCCGGATATCTGAAGCTGGAGATCCTGCTCAGCTGACATGGTGGCAGATGTTTGAATTCCGCCGTCCAGTTTGTATCTCTGATGAGTCTCAATTTTCTATTATGGCAGCATCTCTCTGGATGCAGGAAATGCTACTCATTTTTGTTGCCTGCAAAGGTTGCAAGACTGCTGCGTCTTGTCTCGACCTGCCCTGTGGAGTTTTGCCGGGTCCCCATTCCACGGGGATGGGGTTCTGGTATCGTTCTGAGCCATATTCAAGATACATTATGAATAACAAAGAAAATAAAGAGTTGTGCAGGTTGGTACTCTGTCGTGGCGGCGTCAAGTGAAGATACTTTGCTCCGATCCTCCGTTCCGATCCTCCGATGGACCATGGCGTAGTAGTCCCATGAGGTTTTAATTCATATATCCTCAAAGTAATAAGTATACGTGTCCCTTTTTGGTAATTGACATTAAACAAGTACTTACGTACAGAGTGTGCCACTGGGCTAAAAGACCATCCCTAGAATCCTACCTAATTACATATATGGCGGCTGGTTTAGGGCAGAACGGCAAAGGCTTGACAAATGCCTATGTGGTTACTAGGAGACTATACCATAAGGTATTCTGATTTGTATTTAAATAATATTAAAACTAGCATTCGTAGACTACACTTGGTTGGATTCTATGTGGTTTAAGAAGAGCGTAGGTAATATTCATGGGTCAGTAGACTCGTCGACTCAAAATATATCGTCCATTGGGTGCACATATTTCGGAGCATCGGAGACAGAGTGTACTTGCAGAGGCGTCATGATGCTGAGATGAGCGTCCAGGGCTGGGAAAATCTTCCGAGTCTGTTTCAAGAGCTATATCTAGCACCTCCATCCAGCTGTTCTCTTCATCCTACTCAGATAAAGCCGTTGAGAGCAAACACTTTACAGTCAGAAAATCGGCAGTACAATAAAAACATCTCTAGGACCGATCACAATGTCAAAGTAAGATGCTACATTTTCAGAGTTGGGGGTAGAAGCCACAAAAATCAGCAAGCAGCAGCTGAATGAGCTAAAGAGGGATCCCAATGTAGTCGACCGTGACCGTCCAGACGATCCCGAGAACCGTCGAAACTGGTTCAGCGCGAACAAGACGATCCATGTGGCAACCGCGAGTCTGTTCACTCACGCCGATTAAATCGCTTAACTCATGTGTTTTAGTTTCAGGAACTTGGCGGCAACCATGTATGCCCCTGGCACAGACGAATTAGCTCAAGATTCCCACACTACTAGCACCATAGTGATGGAGCTGATGGTCAGCCTCTGTGTGCTGGGCTTTGCCATAGGCCCTGTTTTCCTTGCACCCCTGTATGAGCTGTACGGTCGCCTTATTATCTATTCCTTCCGCCACATCTTCTTCTTCATTAGATTCATCTTTGGCTGTGCCTTCAGCACCAATGTCGGTGTGTTTCTCGCTTTCCGATTGATTGGTGGCCGTGCTGCATCAGGCACCATGAGCATCGAGGGTGATTATATTTCCGATCTGTATCCTCTAGAGGTACGAGGAAAGGCCATGTCTCATTCGCCATGGGGCTTCTCGTCGGACCTGTACGTCATTTTCTTGGAGTCCCACTGAGGATAGCCATCTGTGTTGACCAAGTGATGTAGTTTATTGGTCCCATCATCGGCGGTTTTGTATTAGAATATCTCGGCTGGCGTTGGGCCGTTCGGCCCATCTTGATTTCAGTAAGTTATGGTGTTGATAAAGGCCTATATGTAGAGTTGTCAGGTCTAACAAGTAACCTTAGGTTGGACTCATCACCCTTGCTACTGTCGTCTTCCTCCGCGAGTCCGACGCTGCAGTTCTCCTGAGATGGAAAACATCACAGCTGCACAAGAAAATAGGAAACGATAAGCTTGTTCCCAAATTCGACAGGGCCGGAACGCCGCTCCAGACACTGAGTCACAGCATTGTTCGTCCTGTAACGAATAGCAGCAGGATAGGTTGTACTCTGCTGATGTACTGTACCTAACGCCATATTGACCTGCACTCAAGGTAGACAGACTGAATATGGCATCTTATCCAGTTGTAGGCAGGGCTTCTAATAATCTTGATCTTTTTCTTGACAGGGTAGAAAAGATACCAAACCGGGAAGTTGTACGGACAGGGAAATCCATTCCCGTGACCAGAGAAACCCCAAGTCATTTGGATTATATAATCACAATATCGGAACAAGGACGGACCGAAACAATTCGAGATCTTTTTTTTTCCCTTTCTACAGTATCCAGTCGAGTCCATCTATCGATCAATCCAGCATCACCGCGCAAAGGGCGAGCCGAAAGTTCATTCTCGTCAAGAGGCCGTGAACCCTTGAGCTATTCCAATACTTGTTTTATCATTAAAATAAAAGACATATCACAGTCTTTTATTTCAATTCACCATGTCCGACCAGACTAATGCCGGTAGGCTAACTACATCCAATCCTCCGGAAGCATTTTACCATGAAACGAAGTTCACTAACTTTTTGTTCTTTTCGCAAAGCCTGGCCCCTCGCCGACGAAGCCCTAACCCAATCCCTCCTCGACCTCGTCCAGCAGGCCTCCCACTACCGCCAGCTGAAGAAGGGTGCTAACGAAGCCACCAAGACGCTTAACCGTGGAACCTCGGAAATCGTCATTCTCGCAGCCGATACTTCCCCGCTGGCTATCCTTCTCCATCTCCCTCTGCTCGCGGAGGACAAGAACGTGCCGTACGTCTACGTCCCCAGCAAGATGGCTTTGGGGAGAGCGTGCGGTGTTAGCCGTCCTGTTATCGCTTGTAGTATCACTACCAATGAGGCCAGTGACTTGACGGCCCAGATTAGGGCTGTTAAGAATAATGTTGAGAGGTTGATGATCTAAGGTGATCTTATACATCGGAGTGAACTGGGAGGATCGTTTTGATGGCCGGGTGTATTGTATGGAACGGCGTGGTTCTCAATTCTCGAACTCAAGTGTTGGATCGGACGGTTGTTATTATACTAAGTTCAGTTGAGTTGAGTTGGGCTGTCTGTTTGGTTCTAATGGACTGCCATGTACCGCTATTCTCATCTACAGAACCGGCTTGATACAGACTGTATATCGCCTGCTCTCTGAGTTGGTCATTGCTTGGCATGAAATCAAACGAAGTCAACTTTGCTTTCGTCAACACTACTTTACACCAGTGAAAGGCTTGTAATTTCTAACTTTTCAATATACGTACAGGCGTAGTCATTTGTCCAAATTGGTCAACGTGCAACGAGATCCTAGCACGCATACCAGCAACTAAGGTAAGGGCAAGGGTGGGATAGAAACACCAAATGGAAAGCAGAATTTAAAACCATATGATGTAGCGCAGTGAGAAGAGCAACTCATTTCAGAGAACAGAGACAGCTCCCGAGTATGATATCGAGATGAGGGTCATTGAATGAGGTTTGTGGGTGCGTTGTTTTTTTCTTTTTTTCTTTTTTTTTTATATTTCTTT
This sequence comes from Monascus purpureus, assembly GCA_025999795.1. Lineage (NCBI taxonomy): Eukaryota > Fungi > Ascomycota > Eurotiomycetes > Eurotiales > Aspergillaceae > Monascus > Monascus purpureus. The sequence continues at coordinate 632,640 of AP025348.1, forward strand.
TTTCTTTTTTGTTTTTTGTCTTTCTTTTTCGGAGAGTTATGGGGAACTGGGGAATTAGCGGTTTCGTGCAATCAAGCATAAGGGGACAAATCGAACAAAAACCAAGAAAGCATGACACTCTCTGGCGCGGATCTGAAGCATAAGAATTAGAAGAGAAGAAGGGGTAAACAAACAGTAGAGCCACCATTCATCGTACATCTTTATGCAACAAAGGAAATACGTAATCAAACAGGGTATGCCCACGCCACGCTATGCGAAGTCCCTTAACATCAGGGTAAAAATACAACATTGGGAAAACTATGTACTGAGAATCAAAATCATGCAACGCGGAATCTGAGAATTGGGCGCAGGGAATAAGAGACATCATAAAGAAAATGGTTGGCAACCAAAATACCCGAAGCGATCAATCACCTATTTGGGCTTGCGCCAAAAGTATTGCTATATAATCCGTCAGCACCTCTGATGACATAAATCAACGGGGAACGATCATACCTTATGTTGCTTCCTGCAAGAGCGAAGGCCAGGCTTTCTGAGGTCATACAGAACAGCATCTCGTCGCATCTCGTCCGTATCATAGTCGGCGACGTAGTAGTATTCGCTCTCAAGAGGCTTGCCAGCTGCATCCTTACCCTCACGAGCAACCTTTCCGATGCATTTTGTGCTATCGATAATAGACCGGATTTCCTCTCTGGAAGGGCCCTTGGAGCGGTCATCCCTCTTCCACACGCTGGGAGGTAGGTTGTTCAAGATGGTTGAGAACGGAGTCGAAGACAGTCGGGAAAAGGCTAATTGATTAATGGCGTGGTTTTGAATTCGTTCGCCCTCCTCGGTAAGTGGCTCAGGCTTTCCCAGCTTCTTGTCATTCTTCTGCTCAGACAACCCGGGGACAAGCTCGCTAGAAGGACGGGCAGAACGTGCGGGTGATTCATAGGCAGTGAACGAAGCCATTCTGGGAAGGAGATTCTCGCCAAATGGGCCAAAGGAATGAACGATGGGATCATTCTCTTCGTCATGGTCTGATAGATCATCGGGTTTGCTTAGGTCGCTTAGATCGCTCGATTGCGAGCTGCTGAGGAGTCTTGCTACTCGCTCTTGGCTTGATAGGGATTCCGAAGCAGGATCCGAACTATTGCGGCGGGAAGGAGATGGCTCGTCCTCGTATACCACTACAGAGTCATGCCGGTCCTTTGCGGGAAGCAAAGGCGATGATGGCGGGATTCGCAACTGCCCTGCGGGGGTTGGCGAGACGGGAGAAGCCAGCCTTTGGCGGTCGGTATGTATACCATCGTGTAGACCGTGATGGTCATGCACTGGAGGATCTTCATCCCAGGTTCGGTCAGAAGCAGTCGAACCAGCACGCTCCTTCCGTTCATTGCGTGGCCACTGAATCAGAACACGTGCATCATGTACATCGATCATGATATCGGCATCCTTAATGTCCGAAGTAAAAGTCTTGCCCTTGGCCAAGTCGTACGTTTTACCCTGGCAATGCAATTTGACCCCGTTCCACCCCACGCATCGAATTTCCACCCTGTCCCGATCGAAAGGATTGGGTGCTGGTTTGAATGCGGCCTCAGCGTGAATTCTGGAGATCATGCGGTTGGAAGACAGCTGATGATGGCATGAGGCACTAGATCTACCCATCAGAATAGTCTCGCCATTCTCCGGGAGCGTCAGTGTGGGAACCGTAGAGAGCGGAGTCCGCTCAGAGGACATTGAAGGAAATGCACGGCGTATAGCAGGTCGGGAGAAGGCCATACGAGGTGGGGAAGAGGACATGATATGGGTTGACGATGTAGGCACGGGAGTGGGATAAGTCGAGATGCTGGCGCCCGAGTCGCGTGCTACGCGCTTTTGCGGTCGTGGAAGAGATGGAGAAGAACTCAATGGTTCGAATGCAGGGAGCAAAGTTGCGGGACGCTTCATGCCTGCCACAGAAACAGCAGAGCTGTTTCTGGGGGGAGAAGACGATTCCATGTTGTGGTATACTAGAATGAAAAGGAGCCGTGAGCAATGGCCACACACGTCGAGTACAAAGGAGAAACCAACTGCTATTTCCAGGCCTCACGAGAGCGTTATAGAGGACAACGCCTCGCCTCGAGGTCGTTGCACAGACAGTAATCTAACCCTTTACGAAGAAAAGACGCGAGGCAGCACGTAAAACAAGACAAGTAGAACATGGGAATGAGGAATTAGAACTCAGGTCAGAAAGGCAGAAGAGGAACGAGTAGAAAAAAAAGAAGCCCCCGATGGGAAAATACCAGGGGTCCTAGAAGAGGGAATTGAAAACTGGGAGAGGTGAAAAAAAAAAAAAAAAGTGGAATAGCAAGCAAGACGCATTGAAGAAAAAAAAGGGAGAGAAGAGGCTGGTGTGAGCGAGTCCGCCGGAGCGGAGCGTCTCGTCCTTTTACTGTAAAGCGCGGAAATTGCACGCTGCAGCCCCCCCAAGACGCGTTCGATAGGCGCCGACTCGGACGCACGAGCTCCACCGCGGCTGTCGCGCAGACTTGAAGGTGCGTCTGGAAGCATGTAAGGGAAGCTGAATCTGGCTCAGTGGCCGAGTAAGACGGCTGCAGGGGGGCAATGGATTGGCCTACCCCTTGGCCATGCTGCAGGACTGAACGCAGGTAATTTCGCTGTCTCTTGATAATTACCGTCTTTTGTCTTGCAACTTGAAGCAAAAGAACGCGTCTCCCCGCGTCGCCGAATCACGTGTCAGGCGCGCAGACTCGAGATCCCGTGATTTGTGGGCTCACGTGGCAATGACATCACCTACGCGCAGCCTAATTAGCCTTCTTGGACAAGAAGTTACCTGTTACCAGGTCGCAAGCTTGGAGCCTGCAGCTTGCGGCTTCACCTTTGACAGAATGATTCTGCCAGCCTTTAGAACCATCCAGCTGTTGCTGCTCCTGACTGCCAGGCAGGAACAGTGTGGACAGTGGACACGACACGTGCTAGCGTTGCTATGTCGATTAAATTAAACATCTCTCGACGACAAGCGATCAATCAGACCCTTTCCCCATATGACAAGTTCAATAGAACTGCAAATACATACATGGACCACTGTGCATGCATATGAACTTTGAAGTCCTCCATTCGGTGCGAACATACTGAGAAAAGTATAGAACAGTACCGCGTAATAAATACCCCCAAGATATGAGGTATCAGGTACTTTTTTCGAACATGAGATATCTCGAATGAACGGTCCAATGAAAAAAGATACCGAAAAAAAGAAAGAAGGATCATATAAATTAGACCTATCAATACTACATACAGTATTAATTAATACTTAGATTAGGATGTCATGGGGTGAGTGCTGACCTGAGTAGTGAGTAATATGGAACCTCAATAAAATGAACCCAGCTCAAGGGTCTTGACCACATCATTGTTTCAGTTCCCTCCTGAAAAAAGACCAGTCAGGCGTTGAACATTGGCCATGTTGATCAATTATGTCAGCTCACACGTCACAACCTGGGCAAACCATGACTGATGATTGCCTTCTTTTTTGAACTGGGCATTCAACACCTGTCTTTGTTCATGGATCAACAAGCATCTTTTTGTCACAAGTAATCTAAGCCAGTTTATCATCACTGTCCAACTCCCAAAGTCTGTTACCATTGTGCCGGGGGCACTGCGAAACCCCGGATCTCCCATATTTCCTATCTCGGAACACCGTAGAACCGCGGACTCCGACATACTAATGTATGGTGGAGCCCACGGCCGGAGTACTTAATGGAGGGTTCCCTCCCAGATAGTTACGAGAAATTGAGCATTCTTTTGGTTTCTAGGTTGCTTCACTAGTATCGTTGTCATTGTACAGAGCGGAGCGAGGCTCCTTCGTCGTTGTGTTTCCTTTTATCGTTATATCGTTTTCTTGCTAAGATCGTTCGGTGCCGCGTGGTATAGCGGCATCGTCCCTGAGATCCCTTGATCACAACCCGGTTCCTGTCGCAGGGAACAACGCACGTACGCCCCCCTTTACAATATCTGCAGCAGTTTCAGAGGAACAGGGCTTAGGCTGCTCAATCCAGAGTATGCTCTCTCTAAGTTTACCTTCCAACTACGTACATCTACACCACCACTAGTTGAAGGCTCAGTTTCCTCTGCTTTTCAAACTCTGTAGAATACTCACCAGTTAAATCAAAAGATCCAAAGCCTGTATAATAGCGTCAATAAAAATGGCAGCTTTCTAGCAGTCCTATTGCTCATATTCAACATCTTGAAAAAGCAGCGCAAATGGTGATGCAAACCAAGCTGATTTTAAAGAAATCAAGGCTCTACAGACTGAAAATGGACAAAAACATCAGAAAAAGGCAAAAAAGCGTGCTGAAATAGGTAATGACCACCTTCTTAATGTGTAGGAAGGTCAAAATCATGTTCAGCAGCTTGATACGCAGCTTAATGAGCAACCTGAGGAATCTACTCCAGTGGCTCACCAACGAGCTCTGCAACGCTGTAGTGGTTGTGGGACAGTTGGACATACAATTCGAAATTGCCCTAATAAATAGCTATATTTTCATATATTTATTTAGTCAATTTTAATGGCGTTGGTGGTTGAAAAGATCTAATTCTTATCTATATGCGGGAAAAATGGACCACTCGTCCGTGTGGACCACTCACCCGTTGAAAACGTTAACTAGTTAACTTTAAAGTTTGTCATGTAAGCAGATCTTCTCCACTGATCTGTATTCATTCTACTAGTAGAAGTATTAATGCACTGTAGGTTTAGATTCTAGATTCTAGATGTCCCCACGTATAATCATCAAATCGATTGGAATTGGTTCGCTTGCCGTACACCGGGTGCTGGTGATTTGCCTGCGGTATAACATGCCCGAGAATCACTCCAACTACCTTAGGTACCTATTTCTAGCTAGCAATAATATAGACACTATAACTAGGCATTTCGTAGGAAGTTGCAATGCGTAACAACAGGCAGCTGCAGCCCAAGCGTGCCTTCTCCGCCTGGAAAGGCTGAAGAAGTGAGACGAGACGGCAATCGCCAAATGCTCGACTCTCGCGTCCGATCGCATGGAAATATTCATTCGTAGGATCTTCTTTTCGACTTAATGTTGTTAGCCGTTTGTAGAGTGACTTAACAGTCGCAGATATCGCCCGGCCAACTCGCAAGCCCTCACCCTGCGGTATAACGGTGTTCCAGCACGATCATCACATCCTCTTTTGCCCTTCCAACTGCTCGAAGCATCCGTATATTCGTCTGCGGCCGTTATCCTGGACACTGCTAAGAACAGAGGCGTCGGTTTTTGTCGCAAGGGATTTGTTAAGAGTGTGTTAGGTGATATTTTGATCACGTCATTGAAAATGGATATCAATCTTGAAATTTCGCGCTGAGTTTTGCCATATTCCTATCTTCCTCCAATCGATATCCCTCGTGATGCCTTGTTCGATCCGAACAGGCTAGGTTTGTCGCCGGCTGTGGGAAGTTATATCCACCTGTAGACATTGTTGTCTGCAGGCAACATAGGATCATCACCCTAAAGCATCTCCCCTTTTTACCCATCAAGCTAATCTTGATATCTTCCAGATTCATTCCGATCCAATTCCGACGGGCATAGCGGCGAGCCCTTCGTGGCCATCAATGAGGACCGGCCCATCATCCGTCGGAAATTAACTGTCGCGACAGACTGTTGCCAAGCCCCGACGGTCCAAGATATGGAATAAATCGACTATGGCATCGATCCCGTCAACGGACCAGCCGACATAAAAATCTGGTGATATAATGGCAGATATAACATGCAATGGATCCGTGAAGGTGAAGCACGCATTAAACGCCCTCAATGCGGCACAGGCCCTGAGAGACCTAGAGAATCCGTGCCGGCCCCGATGGACCGAGATTCTGGACGATTGGGTCGAGGTCGACATGCCTCGTTCGATATTCGAGCGCTGAAAAGTTCGCCAGTTGGAAAGATATCATTCTGTATATTGGAAATACGATGCGAAAAGGCAACTTGTTTCCTTCTGAGAACCAGATGCGGTCGCGAAGAAGGTTGCTTAGAGAGGACAACTAGAGTTTGATGGCTTCGACTTTCCAGGGCTCCCGGTCTACCGCAAAAAGGAGCCAGAGTTCCCACTGGTTGTTTTGAAACAGGATTCAGTGAACGTGAGAGCGCGCTTGTTCGAGAAGCTCAGTTATGGCTCCATGGTAGCCGTGAAGCTGTCTCGTTGTTTGTTCTTGTCGTCGTAATCACCAAACTCAAGTCTATCTATGATGATCGCATGAGCCGCAGACACTCAAAATTCCCTTCTTAGTTGGCAGCTGGATTGTTCCCAGCTACCCATCAATGCCAGTAGGACTAGCACTTTCTTGGGAACCACACACTTAGATCACAGGAGTCTCCAGGCTCCAGAGAAGATATCACTGGTTCTTGAGAAAAGGTCTCCTGCTCCCTGGAACCACTAGCATCATTCCTACAACGGCAAGATGAACGGGACGCTGATCACAGAGAGGATCGGCATATGTTCTAGTTTGCAATTTCGGTTTATACAGAAATAAATACTAGCATACAAAGCACAAGAAAGGTAAGCACCAGGAAATAGATCATGAAAATAGACGGGGGATAAGGCATTTGGTTATATATGGTCTCCAAGCGGCAAGGTTCATAGCGGACAGATTGGGACACTTGATTGTGGTCAAGCTTCCACATTGGCTATGCGTCCGGGGTATAGATACTGGCTTCACTCTAGTAGAAAACATAGGTGGCGCTGCCGGAAAGGACTTCGACCTGTATGTTTTTTGTGCATGGGTCAGTGGGCTGTTTCCAAGGTTCCAATGGACCAGGACTTACAGTGCAACCAGACTCATTGCTTCCGGCTTCGTCGATGAAAACACCGTTCTCGTACTTGCAGCTTCCGCTGAGATCGTCACCCTCAATCTTGACGTTGAAATCCAGCTTGACCTGGGTGGTGGGGCTGTTCTGGAACAGCGAAAGCCACTTGCCATTGTTCTGGCCAACGCCAAGGTTGAGAGGAGCCCAGTTGCCGATGGGGATGCCGGAGGTGCCCCACTGGCAGGCCTCCTCGGTGGAGTAACCCTTGGGGTTGACGTAGTACTGAGCGGAGGTGGTCTTGCCCTGCCACTTGAAGTAGGTCTCACCGTCTGGGCAGGTCAGGGGAATGACTTCTCCATTGACGGCGTTAAGAGGGATTGTCTCGGATTCGGTGCCTGCGAAGGATCCCAATCAGGGGAAGTCCATGACATAAGAGGGGAAATTTCAGCGGAACTCACCAGGGTAGTCGGTGCGGCAAACAGCGACGCTGTCACCAAGGGTGTTCTTTACATTGACACCACCAACGCCAGGAACGCAAAGCTTCTTAGAAAAGCTAGGGTTTGTGAGGTACAGCTTGCCGCCCCTGCACTGAAGACCTCCAACAGACTGGCCGGTAGCGCCCTGGGTAGAAGGCCACTGAGACTTCTGATAGCCGGCAGGGCAAGCGTAGGAGCACATAGCACCATCCGTGCACTTGTCACCAGTGATAGCAGTGACGATGTCGGAGACAAGCTCACCGATGATGCTGACATACTGGATACCAGACCAACCCTGCAACCCAAGGTATTCGAGAGGAACGGCGCCGTAATCGGATGGGAAAGTGTCGCAGTCAATTTCACCATCGGGGAAGTCCGCGTCCAGACCCTTGGCGCCGCTGGAAGAGGAAGAGCTAGTGGCGCTCGCCGAAGGAACCGATACGGAAAGAGTGGAAGAAGCAGCGATAGAGCTGGAGAAGCTGAAGGAGGCCTCGAAAAAGCCAGCGGGGCTGGCAGAAGAGGAGGTTTGAGCGGGAGCCGAAGTGGAAGGCGCGGCGACAGAGGCAGATGAAGAGCTGGCTTCCTGGCAGACGCCGGCCGGAACAGCACCTTCGGCGAAAGCCAAGGTGCCATCGGCAATGCCCTTGCAGACGATATCCTGGGAGACGGCCTCGCCGTTCAGAACGTAGGCATAGGCGGTAGCGCCAGGTTCGGCGGCGGAATTGGTGCCATCAGGCGCACGCCTGTGGTGATGGTGATTGTGATTGTGCTGGGCAGCCACGAGTGAGCCCGCGGTCGCCAGGGTAAAGGCAACCGAGTTGAACTTCATTGCGCTAGCACCAGTGCAGAATCTCCTGGATTGTGATGTATCTGGAAAGTGGTCGTATTACAGGTCAGTCCAGCGTTCACAATTGCGATTTGGATTAGAACATCGTCGAAGAAGTTGCAGTGTTGCCAGCTTCAGGTGGATGAGGGAAATGCAAACGTCGGATACGTACATATTCAGGGAGGCCAATTGCAAGCCGGCAAGACAAATATAGGGGATTTCTGTACAGTTAGGAAAAGGGCCGAGGAGATGGACCGTGGCAGTCGATCGCAAACCGGTGTGCAAAGTGTAAAGAGCGTGAAGAAAGAGAGAGGGACAGCAGAGGCTTCCACAAAAGAGCGTGAGTAGAGAAAACGAATCGACGCTTCTCTGGTCGGATGAGGAAATCTCAAGGAGGAGCAGACAGACAACAGTGGGAACGAAGGACGGAGAGGGCGAGCCGGGGGAGAAGAAGAATTACGAGAGAAAGGGGAGGGGGAAGAAGAATCTGAATTATTGGGTAGTATTACTCCATACTACTTGCTAGTAGTTTCAGGGGCGAGAGGCGTGTGCCGTGGCTTTGGGGTGAGTGGCAATGCAAGATGCCGTGCCACTGCCAGCCAGAGCCAGCCGGAGTGGGGGGAGTGCGTGTGCGTAGTCCGACCAGCAATATTAGACCACTACGAGCACGGACTACGGAGTCAACTTCATTTCCCGTGTTGAAATGAGATGAAATGAATGAAATATTATAATGAAATGAGAGCGCTTGAGTTCTCCTCCAGTTTGATGATTGATCCAGTATCTGATCCTCTTTTCTTCATGCTGCTGGCCGACGCGTCCATCCCCATACGGGCAAATAAACTACTCCCATCTCCCAGATACTACATGGCACGTACATACATGACTCCCAACTTGCAAGCCAGCCCAACTCACTCCTCACTCCGTTCCTGTTCCTGAAACACATGGTGCCTCCCGAGCAAACCGTCTTGGATCGTCGACTCAGCCCACGGTCCTAAGTCAGGAACACTAATCATCGCCGTCTCTTCTTTGCCAACCGCAAGCCACGTACTCCGCCCCGCAAACCAATGATCGCCGAGATCTGCCTTGCTGCTTTCGGTTGTGCTGGTGCTGGTCCCTGTCTGTCATCACAATAATAATAATCACAGTAAGTAATCATGGGAAATTGCTGTGTATTTGATTGATGTGAGGCATCAGAACCATCCGCTGCAATGTGCACTTTTCTTACACAGGCTCATCCGCATTTATCCGGAAACAAATTATTGATGCTGCCGAGTATATTGTCATTATTACTGCAATACAACTTCTCTGTTGTCTCCTTTTTATATCTTTTAGCCGTGAACTCTCCGAACCCGACTATTATTGTCCGCTTCTCCTAGAACTTACCATATGTGGATACTGCTGCTAACATGGATAATGCATGTCCCAACGTTTGAGCCGCCAATAATCCTGCTACCTAATTTAGCTGCCTCCAAGCATAGCGGCGCTGCATGGATCTTGATACACAAGGTCCAGGCCTCTAGACTTCAGAGTCTAGAGAATGCAACGGAGAATACAGTGTTCCCCCGGCAGTTTGTGCGGCTTTGCTTTGAATATGTAACGGACCCCCGAATACGAATACAACGCTGCAAAGCGCTAGTCGTGTCGTTTCAAGTTAACGACACTACGGAAATTTCTGTACAGGAGTGTACTAATCACTTCGGGCCTTAGTTAAGGCCTACAAACAGGAGACCGCGCTTTTTACGCCGTAGATACTCCTATAAGAAATTCCCACGTCCTACTTGCAATGCTGATCCTGCACTATACTAAGCCTATCTATCACCCATTATTCAGATGTCGTACAGGAAGAACCTTTCGCGATCAGACGGCGCAGGCTGTCACCTATCCCTTATCTCCTTAATCCCGCTGGTCGCTCGATCCATTTCAGACTCCCTTCGATCATCGCCAGATTGGTGGTGGGAAGCCAGAGATATCAGGGGTTCAATTCATTCTCCCGCAAAGCAGTTGCAAACTCGGCGAAATCTGTAGTGCGAATATTCCAGACAAATTTCACAACAACAACCCGTAAGCCGACTTTGAAATAGATCAGGATTGAATAGAACATAGATTCCACGCTGTATGACTATGTTCGCCTCCGCTGATTGTAAGGCTGAGCATGAGAATAGATATGACACGTGACCGAAGCACTTCCGCCAAGATCGGACAAATTTGCCCACCGCCTTCCGTGAATTTTTTTGATTTCGATTAAGCTGCGAAATCATTCTCGGGACGGTCGAACACTCCAGTCCACAGTTGCCCTCGCAAAGATGGGGTCTTCGACTGCTCTCACTACCAAGGTGGCCTCTGGCTCACCGTATCAGCTTGATAATAACCAGGTGGGTGAACTTTCCATCGCTGATTGCGCAAGTCATTCCAATGCAAAAACTAATTATCTTTTTTTTAAAGGTCTTGAAGGCTTCTTCAGCATTGTTACGGCATATCACTACAAAGCAGGAGGAGAAGGAAAAGACCGCAGCAAAGAAGACTCTTATAGGAGATAACGATGACGACTCAGATGCAGGAGATGCTCCAATTCACAACGAACCGGTCTGGTTGATTCTCACCACCAAGAAGCACGTTGTTGATAAGAACCGCCTGAAGCCCGGAAAAATCAGCGTCCCTCACTCCTTGAACTCATCACCTTCGCTGAGAATCTGTCTCATCACTGCTGATCCGCAGCGCGCGGTTAAAGACGTTGTCGCAGACCCTTCTTTCCCCCAAAGCCTCTCCTCCCGCATCAACAAGATCATCGGCTACTCGAAATTGAAGGCCAAGTACCAGAGCTTTGAGAGCCGGCGACAGCTACTTGCTGAACATGATGTCTTCTTGGCGGACGATCGCATCATCATGCGACTGGTAAGTACGCTCGGGAAGACGTTCTACCAATCTAGCAAGCGTCCAATTCCAATTCGCATCGGCGGTATTGAGAAGGTAGACGGCAAAAAGGTTAAGAAAGACCCAAAGAAGAAATCCGATAAGACGGAGGCCGTGGCCTCCGTTGCGTCTCCGTCGATTGTTGCGAAGGAGATCGAAAGGACGTTAAACTGCGCTCCCGTTCAGCTTGCGCCGGCCACCACTGCCGCCATCCGGGTAGGCTCTGCCAACTTCTCCCCCGAACAGCTAGCGGAGAATGTCACGGCTGTAGTCACAGGCCTGACGGATAAGTTTGTTACCAAGGGGTGGAGGAACATCAAGGCCATCCACATTAAAGGCGCAAACACCATGGCATTGCCAATTTGGCTAGCAAGTGAATTGTGGGTGGATGAGAATGATATCGTGGAGGATGCTGCTGAAGACGAGACGAAGGCCATTAAAGGTGCAGAGGGTGATAAGAAGCGCAAGCCAACTGGGGATGATGAGAGACTGCTGGAAGGAAGCAAGAAGTCTAAGAAGACAAAAACAGCCGATGATGACGATGACGATGCTGCATTAATCGCTGCCAGGAAAGAGAAGCTGCAGCGGCAGAAGGCCAAGGCTTTGGAAGATGGTAATGACTCCACCATTAAGGTAGCTGCCGTGGCTTCAAAAGCGGGTTCTAGCTCTGGGAAAAAGAAGAAAAAGTCGCTCTCTTAAACGGTCGTTCCAGGTGTCTTACGGGTTTTGTCTACATTCTTCTACTGCATGTATGGGTTCTATGTTAGCGGCGTATCAATTTAATATGCGTGTGACCGTTTTCCGACTCCAACGCAGAGCCCGTCTCTGATACCCCATAGAAGGAGCAACAAAAGTTAGTCTGCAGTGTTTTTATATATAAATATTAGTTCAAGTTGTAGAGCATCAATCATGAACAATGTCTCCAAGTCTCAACCCGGGGTAAATAAGAATCCAAGTTAGCCGAGAACCCGAACATCGGAGTCTTATCCGACGGTAACCAGTCCGTCCCGCGGCCGCTTAAAGTCATCGTAAAAAACCTCGGCTGCCAGCTTCAGCCTCAGCTACAATCATTACGTTGCATCTATCCGCCTGCTGGCAGTCTCGAGAGAGAAAAAGGAAGACAAAACAGGCCGCAGTGCAGATACCTCTCTGAGCAGAAATACACCAACATGATTCCGATTGCCAGACACTCCGTCCTAAGGGCCTCCCGATCACGGCTCTACCCGTCACGGCAGCTCAATCAGTCCCCGCTTTCTGCACTGTCGCGCCTCCTCTCGACTCTGGCCGTTCTCGAACAACGAGATGGGAAGCTCCAGCATTCATCGCTCGCTGCTATTGCGGCAGCTCAGAAACTAGGGGGTCCCGTTGCGGCTTTCGTGGCGGGAAGCGGTGTTAAGGGCACTTCTGCTGCGGAGGCGGCGAAAGTTAAGGGTCTTGACAAGGTTGTCGCTGTGGATAATGATGCCTACGAAAAGGTATGCTGGAAATTCAATTGGCTGTCTGTTCTGGATGATTGCGAGAAGAATATGAATGGATGGAAAGACTGATTGAAAGGGGTGTGAAATCGTCTATAGGGCTTGCCGGAGAACTATGCTCCCCTTCTCGTGGAGAACATCAAAAACGGCGGATATACGCATGTCATCGCCGCACACTCTGCCTTTGGAAAGGGACTGTTGCCTCGTGTAGCTGCTTTGTTGGACGTGCAACAGCTTTCTGACGTTACTGAGATCCAGAGCGAGGATAGTATGTGCATATTGGGCCGCAGATGAGTCATTGGAAATGAGAGGACACTGACGGGCTATCTATCTACAGCTTTTGTCCGCCCAATATACGCCGGAAATGCAATCCTTACTGTCCAGTCAACCGATCCGATCAAGGTTCTCACCGTGCGAGGCACCGCATTCCAGGGCACCGAGACGGAGGGAGGATCCGCTGAAATCGTTGATGGAACAGACCCCAACGTCCCCAGTCCAACTGAATGGGTTTCTGAAGACCTGGCCAAGTCCGAACGCCCCGACCTAGGCTCCGCATCCCGCGTTGTGTCCGGTGGCCGTGGATTGAAGTCGAAGGAGGACTTCGACAGAATTATCACCCCGCTGGCGGACGTTCTGGGAGCCGCCATCGGTGCATCCCGTGCTGCCGTCGACAGCGGATTCGCTGACAACAGTCTCCAGGTTGGACAGACTGGCAAGAACGTCGCTCCGCAGCTTTACCTGGCTGCCGGAATTTCCGGTGCCATTCAGCATTTGGCGGGTATGAAGGATAGCAAGGTCATTGCAGCCATCAACAAGGACCCCGATGCACCGATATTCCAGGTTGCTGATGTGGGATTGGTTGGTGACCTGTTCGAAAAGGTGCCCGAGTTGACCGAGAAGTTGAAGAACCAGACATAGTCTAAAGCCATTTGTTATTGTTCTTGGTTATTTCGTCTTGCTGCTGGCTCTTTTCTTCTTGTATAGTGGTTTCCTGATTGGTGTCGGTCATGATCTGTTGCGCTTCTCCTTAGTTATTAATTGGAAAGATTCATGCCAAACTGTATACCACGAGTGATAAAAATTGCTATATCATGAAGGTCGATGCTAGCACGAAGGGGATCAGCCAGCAATATCTAGTAGAGACAGCTTGAGGCATTTCTTCCTCCAGCATGTATTAGGGCTTCATTACGAGTTGTTATATGAACGGTGCTATTTATGTACTACAATGCACGGAGAATGTACGGAAACTAGCGCGTAGACACTTTACGCGTTGCTCCCGCGTCCTCCTCTACACATCCCAAACACAGACGAGCGTCAATTGGAAGGACATTAATGGCATAAACAAGCCCTTGACATTTGCCATCTTTCAATGATCCCTTCTTCTCCATCAGCACTACCCACTTCCTTCGATCCCGCCATCCACCTCCACTCTGAAGTCTCCCATACCGCGTTGCAAGAGGACCCGCCGATACCAGAATCCTTCTCAGACGACGTCGAAGCATTACATCTTCACCGTTTGGAGCAGGCTCACAATAAGGTTGTTATTCGACATCGCGCTTGGAACCTATCAGACGTCTTCCGCAGTGATGAAGATATAAGACCATGTCAGTTAGAGAAAGAAACCCCAAACTAGTTCCGTTCCGTTTCGGGATAGCCAAAAGCTGACGCTGTCTGTAACAGACACTCCGACGAAATCATATACTAGACGGCGCACTCCTTCTGCTAGAACGAACGTTGATTCTCCCGTTCTTCCCTCTTCGCCGCCAATCATAAATAATATGCAGTTCATGTCATCCCCCGGTGTGCTTCCGCCCAGGGCCCATTCGCCTACGGAACAGCAGAAAAGGAAAATTGACGAAGGAGTATCACAAGATGCCGAACCTAAGCGGCAGAAGATAGTCGGAGGATTTTTGGAGGAAGAAGATGATGACGACGCTGATGCTGATGAGCTAGCCACGTTTGATGATGCGCATTTGGGGAGTCAATTCGAGTTTCAAGACCGGCCCGACGGTCAGGTGCCGCTGGTCCTAGAATCGACACAAAGCTCCCTGAAACCAGATACTGCTGACTTTCCTAATTCGACCTCCATCTTAAATGCTTCATCGACCGATTCTTTCGGGTCTTCAAGAACACCGCACCGGGGGATCAACATCAAAACGTGCTCGGGGAAAGTACACCATATCCCGGTAAGGGTGGCTAAAGAGCGTATTTCATACGAACGTCTCGTTGCTGGTCGTTCTACAGCTGCTCTTGGACGAGCGAAGAAGAGCTATTACGGCGTTGAAATTCATAAATTGCTAGATGAAGCTGCGAGGGATGTCAGGCAGTCCAATGATGCTCGGCAGGCAGAGTCTATCTCAATACGGCCGTCTATTGAATTCTCTGAGACGAAGCCAAACATCAAGAAATCTGCAACGACCATGTGGACTGAAAAGTACCGCGCTCGTAAATTTACCGATCTCATTGGCGATGAACGTACACATAGGTCGGTCTTACGGTGGTTAAAGGGATGGGATCCTATTGTATTCCCAAATTTGGCAAAATTACGTTCGAAGAAGCCTGGAGTGGACGACGAGGAACGGCCTCATCGGAAGGTTCTACTGTTATGTGGCCCTCCCGGACTTGGGAAGACTACCTTAGCCCATGTTTGTGCCAGACAGGCCGGTTACGAAGTATTAGAGATCAACGCAAGTGATGAACGAAGTAAAGATGTGGTCAAGGGCAGAATCAGGGATGCTCTTGGGACTGAAAATGTGAAAGGGATGAATGTTGAAGTTGGTGATAACAAAGTGCGCAAGGCTGGGCGACCCGTGTGCGTTGTCATCGACGAGGTCGACGGAGTGGTCAGCGGATCTGCTGGCAGCGGCGAGGGTGGTTTCATGAAGGCATTGATCGACCTTGTCCATCTCGATGAGAAAAATGCAGCGTATATGCCCGGGCAGCAGACAAAGAGCGGGAGGAAGAAGAAGGGCGACAACTTTCGGTTACTGCGGCCGCTGATTCTAGTCTGCAATGATGTGTATCATCCAAGTCTTCGGCCGCTGAGAGCTTCGTCTGTGGCTGAGATGGTCCATGTCCGCCAGGCGCCCTTGGAGAATGTCGTGCAACGCGTAAAGCATATCTTCAACAGAGAGGGCATTATATGCGACAATGACGGAGTCAGAAAGCTCTGTGAAGCCTCTTGGGGCCTTGCTAGCAGAAAGCAGGGCGGCTCGAAACGCAAGGGAACCGGCGAGGGAGACATACGAAGTGTCCTTGTAGATGCCGAATGGGTAGCACATAAGCTTAGAAGTGAAGGCCCTCATGCGAAACTGACAAGGAATTGGTTGGAGCAAAAGGTCTTCAGCAACTCTGCGCAGGGTGGTTCATCATTCAAGGGTCTGAGTCGCGGAGGCGTACGGGAGATCGTGGATCGGGTCTTTACAGAAGGCGCCGGATTTGCTGATGCTCCTGTTGGAATCGACTCCTTTCATGATCCCTTGTATGGTGACGACGCCAAGGTGCCTCTCGGGGTGGCAGACATTAAAAAGCGCCATGCAATGAACAGGCTGCGCGAGATGATCGACTCCAGTGGTGAACACGACCGATGCATCACTGAGTGCTTCGGTGCGTATCCTGTCCAAGAGTATCAGGATGATACGTTCCTTTCAAAACCAAATGCAGCTTACGACTGGCTGCAATTCCACGATACTTTATCATCCAAAGTCTTCTCCGCTCAGGACTGGGAGCTTAGCGCGTATCTCAGTCAGTCGGTGCTAGCTTTTCATTATCTTTTTGCTTCACCCAGCGGCAAAAGTAGTATAACCAAGAATGCCGATGATGAGGAAGAGGAAGAGGAGCACCCATTCTCAGGGCCGAAAGCAGATTATGCGGCATTCGAATCTCAGAAACAAAACCGTGCTATTCTGATTAGCTTCCAGTCTTCCTTTTCAGCTCCATTGATACGGCTGTTCCGATCAGTCGACAGTGTTGTGATCGACCTGATACCCAACCTCATGCGGATATTATCGCCCGATGTCAAACCAGTGGTGATTCGCGGTAGTGGCGAGCAAAGAAGCGTGGCTAGTGTCCGCAAAGAAAGTGAACGAGTGCTCGTACGGTTGGCTGTACGGGTGATGGTTGGGTTGGGCGTAACGTTTGAGAAAGTCCGAGTCGAAAACGAAGGTGGCGCTTATGGCGGATGGGCTTACAGAATGGAGCCGTGAGTTGCTTGGTTTCTTGAAAATGAGAAACGGATTGCACTAGCAGCAGCTAACAATGAACAAATAGACCCTTGGACATTCTTGTGAGCTTTTCAAAAGTGAAAGGAACCTCACTGGCATGCGCCGGTAGCTCCCCACCGGTGCGGTACGCAATCCGTCAAGTCCTTGACAATGAATACCGGGCGGAAATCAAACGGAAACGGTCTGGATTGACGTCGTCGGACTCCAAATCTAGGCAGAGATCTACGAAAGGACCAGACCAGGATGAGGTAGACCCCATTTCTGCTAAGGCGGCTGCGACGAATATCAAGCGTGATTTCTTTGGCCGAGTAATCAAGGAAACGGAGTTGCAGGCATCAGGTTCGGATGAAAGGCAGAAAGTGAATGAAGGTACGAGAAAGGTGTACGTTTCATTCCATGAGGGATTTTCGAACGCTGTTCGCAAGCCAATTTCCATGAGCGAGTTCTTGGCTGGCTTGTGATTTCGATTATAATATCTGCAGACGGTGGCTTATGGTGAGGCATTCTATGAAGGCATATAGTATAGAATATGCATCAAGTTAATTAGCGGTATGATTCTATTCTGTTTAATCTCATGAATGAGTCAAATGGTGTTAGGTATGTTCTGGATTATGCCAAGTATGGTCTACCCAGCTTTGATAGCTGCCTCCCCAGTAATTCTTGTCGATCGAAACAGAGATGAAGACTAGATACAAGGAGACATAAATGACTCAAAGAAAGTCAAAAGTAGCATATTGCTAGACTGTAGCAGCAGACGCATAAGCAAGCAATGGATACAATGGATATCAAGAACGGCAACCGATGCGAGAGATCCGCAAAAGTAATCAAGGCAGAAGAGCTAACAGAAGTCCTTTTCTTGGCAATTATCACTTTATTTTTATCTTTTCTTTCGTTTTAACTCCCCCTCCTCGTATTCGAACCGGACTGCAGATCCACATGCACTTGCACAGCCCTAAACTCTAGGCTGGAAACTCGAGAGACGGTGACTCACCAACACAAACCCACAGGCTCATGTTGGAGTGAGTCAAACGTATCCATTGGGAATCTAGAATTGGCCTTTTTTTGATCCATGTCGGTGTGGCTTTCTGTAGCCGAGTGAGGGTGGTATCAGAGGTAGATGCGGAATAGCGCATGATTCGTATTCGTACGAGTCCATCCCTTTCAATGTTTCAATAACCTTCAAGAAGCCAGAGTCCGGTTCATTTCATGGCCATGTAAGTCAAAGTAGCTTCACGGTGTAGTTTCATTCGCTTGCGGAAGGCTTCGTCTCGTCGGGCGTCTTCCTTGGACCGTGAGGTGGTATCCTTCAACGTCGTCGCCTTTGAGGAGACGCTGAACACTGATGCGGCGCCACTGGAGGTTGTATTCGACTTGAAGATGACGGTTCTGTCACTATCATTGCTGCGACGGGGGGATGAGGAGGTTTCCTGCTTCTTCGGGGGTTTGGTAGACATCATTGATTTAGGGGAGAAGTGCTTCATATATGGTGACATGGAATAAATTTCCAGATGGTACGCAGTATAGAGTCAAGAGTTAGAGATATCTCAAATAAAATTATTCGAGGGTTTTTCTTTTATTTTTCTTCCTGACGTCGATTGATGAGTCCTGAAATGGTCGAACGAGGAATCTCTTTGCCTTATGTACCTCATCATCCTGGACCTGGTGCAAGATAATGCTGTCAGAAGAGATAGTTGCCTGTGATTACGGATGTACGCCCTTGCTGACGCTCCAGGATGCTATATCTGCGCAAGCAGACAATGGTTAATCCAGCAAAAAAGGTTTTGTAGGCGTGCCCATGAGCACAATAGTGACGGCGTCAAGTATTGTTCATTCGTCTGAGCAAGGCAAAATAACGTTTATTCCGTTTCTAGAGAAGAATAATGAGTCAAAGGACAACAAGGTCCTTGGAAGATCCCGTTCAATTGGAGAGATTCCCCCTTGTCATCCGCGTCAGATGTTCAATGCCAAGGATGCTGTCTCACGCGCGTGAGATCTGGACTTTCTGGGTTTTATTTCCCTCAAATGACTCTTGGAAGTGCAGGAAACTGTGCTAGGCAGCAGCAGAGAATTGGGGAAAAGATGCCAAATGGGGTAAGGGATGTGGTGATGGATGTCATGTACACGAACACTCCTCACCAACACAGCAATCCATACTCGGACTGGGAAGCATTTCAAATCAATCCAAGGAACTACTTCTCACTGTGCCTTGAATTGTACACCATCATCGATGTTGCAGATGTTTAGCAACGGAAAGACGAAGCTTAACATTGGCAATGACGATGATGATGGATACTGCCAGGCCTCATCCAAACTCCGCAGAGACAGCTTTCTGCTCCATCTCTACTGGAGACAACGGGCTGTAATGCTGCTTATGCTTATTTTCAACGAAAGCAGCGACTTTCAAATGCCCTATTGCTTCATTCTCTTGGATTCTGAACGATGATATTACCCACAGTTGTCTCCAGACATTTCCCACCTTTGGATTTGTCAGCGTTTGTCACTATTATTCATACGTCTCACGGTGAGACTCGCGGATTAGTGTTGCTGATGCTCGCTTGTACGTCTAATAAAGAAGAGCTGTCGCCTTTCCACGGACAATTCGAAGCTGCGTCTTTCCTGAAACACCTCACTACAACCCAGCAAAATGACGTCTCTCAAGCCCATCATCATCTACGGCCACGGTGGCGGCCCCAACCCGTGGAAGGTGGTGATTGCTCTGGAAGAGCTCAATGTGCCCTACGAATACAAGATCCTCGAGTTTCCCCAAATGAAACAACCTCCCTTCGAGAAGATCAATCCGAACGGCCGCGTGCCCGCCATCGAGGACCCGAATACGGGAATCACCCTATGGGAATCTGGAGCGATTCTGGAGTACCTCGTCGAAACCTACGATAAGCAGAAGACCATTAGTTTCGCCGCCGGCACACCCGAATACTTCCATGCCAAGCAGTGGCTTCACTTTCAGATGTCTGGCCAAGGTCCGTACTTTGGCCAAGCCGTGTGGTTCTCCGTGTACCATACCGAGAAGATCCAGAGTGCCATCGATCGCTACGTAAACGAAATCCGCCGCGTGTCAGGGGTGCTGGATAGGGTGCTGGAAGGCCGCGAATACCTCGTTGATGGGAAGTACAGCTATGCCGATTTCGCTTTTATCCCCTGGTTTGGAATCATCCCACGCATTACCGGCAACGCTATCGACCTGGAAAAGGACTTCCCCAATCTTAACGCCTGGCTGAACCGAATCAAGGCAAGGCCTGCCGTGGCCAAAGCTCTGAAGGCAAGGGAGGAGGCCACTGCGAAGAAATAGTGGTGCGTTGCTGGCTTGAGGGGGGATTCAGACATTGTCAATTGTATCGCTCCCATATAAAACCCGGAATCCAAATTGATAAGATAATGTCCATGACGCCTAGAGCAGTGTAAACTGTGTTTGTTGTCCTCGTGTAGCTGTAGTATTTATATGTGCCTAATGCTCTCTCTCTCTCAGTGGTATGTATATACACTAACTTAAAACGGTTAGCGGCAATAAGTCTTGGCGACTTCCGCGAGATTTTGGCGACAACGCAAGAGCGTGTCGCGAACTGCCATCTGCACGCATCTCCTCCCAACTTCATCCATCTCTTTGCCCTTCATTTCTGATCTGACTGACCCATCTGGGTTAGTGCTTATATCCTCCCTGCAAGGCCTGTGTCAATACAACCACCTCGTCCCAGGCCGTGTCAACCCCAAGCCAACAGGCGAGCTGCGGACTACCCTCTTCGCATCTACCATCATACTGCCAGGACAGACAGCATGGACGAGAATCCCGTTATCGCAGGCACATTTTCTGATAATGCCCAGACCGCGACTCAGGAGAATCCGGTCGAGAACACCAGCCAGGTTCCTGGTATGTCCTGCCATGTTTCGCCCTTCTTGGAGAGACCCTGGATCGCGACCAGATCTTCAGCGCATCGGTCGTGCAGTTGTGATCGCAGTCATGAGAGAAACTGCTTGTAAGCTGAAACTGACTCTTTCCACCAACAGACAAACCAGTAGACGGTCCCACGTCTCCTAAGCCGCAGAACCAACCCGAGGACGAGGAGATGGGTGGCACCGAAACAGTTCCGAAAAAAGAAGCCGGCGAGAATGAAGAGAATATCGAAAATACCGCTCCTCAACAACCTGCAGAGACGCCGGCGGAGGAGCAGCCCGCTCAATCAAGCAAGTCATCTATTGAGGCATCGGCGCGCTCACATCTCATCGCGCAAACACATTCCATCATTCTCCCCAGCTATTCCACATGGTTCGACATGCACACGATTCATCCCATAGAGAAAAAGGCACTGGCAGAGTTCTTCAATGGTCGGAATCGAAGCAAGACTCCTGCCGTTTATAAAGATTACAGAGACTTTATGATCAATACATACCGACTCAATCCCATTGAGTACCTGACTGTGACTGCTTGCCGTCGAAACCTTGCGGGAGATGTCTGTGCAATAATGCGCATTCACTCTTTCCTCGAACAATGGGGTTTGATCAATTACCAGGTAGGTTAATGGCGATGTATCTCCGGAGAATCCGCTGAACACTGTAATCTTAACATTCCTTCTTTCTCACCTAGGTTGACCCTCAAACACGACCGTCAAACATTGGCCCTCCATTCACCGGTCATTTCAGGGTCATTGCTGATACACCCCGCGGCCTGCAACCGTTCCAACCGGGCCCTAATCACTTTGTCGCGCCAGGGAAGCCTCTCCCTGCGACAGAGCGCGCAGCTTCTGCTACCCCAGCTTCCAAAGCCGAACTCAACCTTGAAATCCGTCGTAATGTCTACGATGACAAAGGGAAAGAAATCACACCAGCTGAGGAAAAAGAAAAGCAAACTAATGGCGAGGGTCCAACAGCGACTAATGGCACGTCAGGTGAGGGAGCAACCAAGGCCATGGAGAATGCAGCTCGGGAGCCTAGAAGAAAATTCCACTGCTTCTCATGCGGTATTGACTGCACTCGCCTTCGATTCCACTACGCAAAATCCACACCGGCAACCGCCGCTGCTGTTCCGGATAACAAGTACGACCTCTGTCCGAACTGCTTCCTTCAAGGGAGGATGCCTTCTAGCCACAATGCTTCGGACTTTGTTAAGCTTGAGGAAAAGGGCTATACAAACATACCAGATAAAGACGCACCATGGACAGACTCTGAACTGGTGTTGCTCCTTGAGGGTCTGGAGAATTTCGATGACAACTGGGAACAGATTGCCAACCACGTGGGCACAAGAACAAAGGAGGAATGTGTGATGAAGTTCCTTCAACTTGAGATCGAGGATAAGTATATGGAAGATTTGCCCGATATGCGTGCACCTCAGGGAAGAGAACCGATCAGTCCACTTGAGAACCCAGTTTTGTCCGTAGTCGCATTCCTAGCACAGATGGCAGACCCTGCCGTGGCGGCTGCTGCCGCTGGTCGAAGTGTGGAAGAGATCCGCAAGGAACTGAGGAAACAACTTGAAAAGGCCCCTGCAGAGGAGAAGCCACAAGACAAGGGCAAAGAGAAAGAGGGCGAGACCATGAAGTCGGAAGATTCCATGGAGGTGGACACAGTACGTGAGACAGATACTGCAGATAGGACCGATAAGCAACCAAAAGCGTCGCTTCCAACAGTTGCTCTTGCAGCATCGGCTGCGCGTGCCGGGGCTCTGGCCTCACACGAAGAGCGAGAGATGACCCGCCTCGTCTCATCTGCGGTCAATGTCACCCTCCAGAAATTTGAGATCAAGCTCCAACAGTTCAACGAGATGGAGGAGATTATTGAGGCGGAACGTCGGGAACTCGAACAGGCTCGCCAGCAGCTCTTCCTTGACCGCATGGCTTTCAAGAGAAGGGTAAAGGAAGTACAGGATGCCCTACAGACCGTCAGCCAGAAGGGACCCAGCGAGGAGACAGACGCTTTGCTTTCGGTGACGTCCACGTCTGGAATTGGCAACCGTTTCAGCTTCCAGCCAGCAGGAGCTGATTTGAGGACAGGCACGCAGCCATGGAGTGCAGAGGCAGGTGCTGACTTCAAGACGCTTGATTTGTAGAGATAAAGAGAATGACTGTTTCTTATTTCCCCCCTTAAACGATATTACTTTCATCCCTTATTCCTCCCATGTCTCGGAATTCCTGGAGGAGAGTGAGGTAAGGTTGGTTTATTATGTTTTTTTCTTCAGTGGATATGTAACACTATACAATGTGCAGATGCAGACTCGGTCAGAAGAGGTCTAGGAGGACAGTCCAAAGGTATATGACTGTTTCCTCTTGGTAGATGCATATTTTTTTTCCCCTGCTTTTCTTATTCTTTTATCCTTTCGTCATTATGGATTAGTTCCTAATTTTGTCCATCTAGCTAGGAGGCGCTTATCTTTACATGGAGTGAAAGGTTACCTGTTTATTTGGAAATGATATGGAAAATTCTTTTTAAAATTTCTGTTTTATGATTTCTGTTTCTGTTCCTAGGATAGAGGGCCTTTCAATGATGTATCAGGATTCCCAAGTGTCGATGAGTAGATGCACCCATACAGCACTTTACTGAACGACCTACACAGATCCATGCTCAGAGATATTCCTCACCAGAGCCAGAATATTCTTCCTCCTTTTTCATTTCATCATCCGTCCGGCAGTATTGGACCGCGTCCTCGGACTTTAAATTTTGGCTATCATGGTCAAGCAACTCGGGCTCAGGCTGAGGTCCGGGTTCAGATTCATCCAGATTCATGCCATCGTCGTCATTCTCGTTGTCAAAGGAGTTGGCATCTTCGCCATTAGCCCTCTCAGAATGGCCACCAGGAGCAGATAAAGGACGAGACTCGTTTGCTTCAGTTTCAGCACCGGCATCACTCTCGTTCCCACGAGAATCGGAACTCGCTCCCACCCCAGCGCTTACTGAAGCATTAGACTGTGAATCGAGGCGTCTCCTCTTACGTCTGTTCTCAGCAATCTCCTCATTTACTTTGAGGATTTCGTGTCCGTAGGTTTCCCATTCGCTTCGGTATAACATGATGTCCCGCCAGTCAAGCAGGTCCTGTTTCGTCTTACGTTCACTGATTGGTTTGCGTAACGTCTTGCTGTCATCGTTGTCGTCTTCTTCCTTAACGACTGGTTGGAAGGAAGGCGGCCCTGGCCGCTCCATCAAGTCCCAGAGCCGCTGTTCTTCCACGAAACTGGTTCTTTGGTCAACACTGTCAGCGTGTTCAACTTCGAAATCTGACTGCTTCTCTGAATCCGACGCAGGATCATCTGTAGCAATTGATGACGCAGCATATTCTGACTGGCTGTCACCATCATCCCCTATGTATTCCTCATTATGGTCGTTGTCGTTGTCGTTGTCGTTGTAGTCTGCGTCGTCCTCCGACCCACTCTCAGAGGGTAATCTGGAAAGGCTCCTTTGTCTTCTGTGCTTTGTTTTAGACGAGAGCATATCCTCGGCTTCACTAATACTTAGGCGCCTAGACTTGAAGCCCTTTCGATGGCGAACATCTATAATATCGAGGCTGTATCTTCTTGGTAGACCAGGCCAGAAGTCAGTATGGTCGTGCTTCATATTTAGCACGTCTAGAGCTGTCTTAACGTCACATCTCTTGATAACCTGGGCCCTAGAGTGGCCGCTCTCCCGCATATTGTGGATTCTCGACATGGCCATGAAAAGTGAAGATTGGATCAAGCGTCGCGTGATGCTAATGGTAAGGGCGTAGAAATCGGCAAATGCATCAGCAGTGATAGATGGGGACTCATCTTCAAAGGCAATATTTACCCAGTTATCTTCAAACCGTGAACCCCCAGCGTTCATAAAAAACCGTTCTGAGAGGTGAATCCATGCAGGTAGCTTGAATAAACTAGCAGAGAGGAAGGTACTCGAATAGTGTAGTTCACCTGGATCATCGTGCTTCTGAACTTGTTCCTCTATCTCTCTCGCTTTCTGTGCATTTATGAGCCAGAAATCCTTGTGCTTTTTCCTTCCACTGACATCTATGGAGACCTGTTCTTGGAGACGCAGTAAGGCGGCATATTCATTCAGTGCCTCGCAGCACTCTTTGCTGATCTCCGCTGCGGCTGGCATGTCACCCAGGACGATTGCTCCGCTATGACGATTCAGCAAATGCTGACGTTCCATGCCCCTGTGTAAGAGCTTTAGATAATCCAGCACTTCCAGCTCTGACTTTGACCCGATTGCATCCGTAATTTCCCTAATTCCATTCTTCCCCTTTCGATCTAGGACGCTGAAGAGTATCTCCTTCTCCCGGGCTGTCCACGTAACAACACCGTTCTGGGTGCTCCTATAACTGGCTTCACCCAGAGACGCAGCGCTCGGTGTGCCATCACTGATAATCTCATCGAGAGTCTTAGTGTACGCTTCTATGGAATTACTCGACAGCTTCCCATTTAGATACTCGATGACCTCGAACCGCCCTTCTCTGGGGATTCGGGCATCGCCGTAGCCCCGTTCTGATGGGGGAAGGGAAGAGAGTCTCGAGTGCTGAATCTGCGAGGACGGTCGCGATACGGGGGTTCTCGATTTGGAGTATTCATATTGGAAATCAGAATAGGACGCTTCTTCGTCTTCATCGGGTTCGTAGAGGCTTGAACTGCTCATTGTCAGGTGTTTGGAGGTTCAAGCGTGCATCGCATCGGGAGGCTAAGGCGTCTAAGAGAGAACAAGAACATTACACCGATGATTGTCCTGGGCGATTATGGATATCATATATGGCAATTCATTAAAATATCCAGACAATGTCCGTTGGGACACGTTGACTGGTTTGGTTGATTTGATGTCGAGAAAGAATGAAGAATTTCGAGTTCAGGCAAAAAATATGTTTGCAATGTTTGTACATCTCCACGTTATCAGATCCATTTACATCCCGTCTAAGCTTTTTATTCTATCTTCACGGAGACTTTCCCTTTCAGGATGCCACCACTTTCATGAGGGTGGTGCTCAGGGCGTATTTCTCATCATGGGTGAGCACTCTATTGGAGGTGTGTCTTGTGTTATGTTCTATCTGGGCGCGTACTTCCTGAACCAGCTGTGCTAGGCCAGGTGAGGATGGTGGCATCCCGAAGGGGAAAGTCTCTGTGATGGTAGTATAAAAAGCCTATATAGGGGCATACATCATACAATCTCAAAGAGCAGAAACAGTCGAACTAATATGTACAAGTAATATTCCATTCGCACGTTCTTCCGTACATGATTTCCAATAGGTATCTCGAAAAAGAAAAGGTTCCCAAATACTCTCCCGACAAGAACTACCACCCATACTTCGACCCAGCCTCCTTCTTATTCCTCCGTCCCGTCGCAAAGCTCTCTTCCAATGCATCCCGTTGGTTGCTAGCCACATTAACCAATTGCTGCAATGTATGTTTTCCAGGAGCAATGGGCCGAACGGGATTGTGTTGCGCGGCGGCAAGATCTGTCTCGCGAGACAAGGCTTGATTCGCAGCGTATTCCTTGTCCGTATTGAATGTAAGAACCTGGGATTTAGATGAGGCCGGCTGTCGGCCGAAGAGATGCCGGCGTTGGGAGCGCGAGAGGTTGAGGTCATCGGCGATATTCTCCAAGGTCTGTACTTGAGGTTCCGACCGAATGCATTCTGTGGGAGCAGTTGACGAAGGTGCTTGCGTGCCTGGCTCGGCTTCCGCCGAGGACCCTGCAGTTTCTGAGCAGTACACCAGCGGCTTATAGGCTGTCAGTTGTGTCTGGGTCTCTGGGCTTAGGCCGGTCTTGTCCTCAGTTGTCGACAAGGAGAATAGGCTGACTTTGGGCTTCTGGGCAATCTGCAGTGGTGGAGCCGGTGCTGCTGCGGACGGAGATTCAGAAGCAGAGTGACGTTTTTCTGGCGGTTGTGCTCGCCCCTTCTCTACTTCAACATTGGATACCACCGCTGCCGATTTTGGTTTCTTCTTCTGATTTCGGCCGACGGATAATGGCTTGAACATCATTGCATTTCCAACCAACTTGGGTTCTTTCTTCACTGGCTGCTCCTCTCCTTGAACAGCTCCAGATGTGGACCCAGTCTCTTCGTGACTTCCTCCACCAGAAGCTTGAGCCTGGTAATCTCTCCGCATCTCAGTATCAGCCTCACGATCAAATCCCGGCGTCGCCCCAGTCTTCAAACTGAAAACTTTTCGTGTCGATGAAGAAGTCGTAATCTTCGCGCCCGTATTCGCCTCATTATTCCGCTTCGGAGCAGGTAGCAGTGCATTAAATCCAGAAAATGCACCACCTCCTCCTACCCTGGCCTTCTTCCGCACCGGACCATCTTCCTCATCTGCAGGATTCTCGGGTTTGATTTCTGGGAGAGCAACTCGAATCTTGCGGGAGTTGGACCGGTCGACGATAGCTTGAAAGTTCCCAGTAGCGGGATGTTTGGAGGGAAGTGCGGCGACAGGTTTCTTTTCCGGGACCTGCATAGGAACGTTTTCTGTATCCGACTCGGAATCTGAATAGGACACGAGTGCCATGGTGGATGAAATTCTGTACCTGCGATGATGACGAAGGACCTGAGGTGGTTTATCGCGAAGTTCGTTCTGCGGTGGGCCAATTCGCCACGGGAACTCGCACGGACAATCTGTCGAATTAAAGTGCAGTTTTTTTGAAATTTGGATGAGACAGTATCCCAAGGTAAACGCGTCTGTAAAACTCGTTTTGTTGTTGAAATGGACTTTTGACTTTGCTCATTCCTATGCGCTGTACAATGCGATAGCAGATTCCCGTATTCGGGAAAAATAACATGAGCGGTAATCTGAATACGTGACAATTACAGTACAGAGCACATGACATAGATCAGATCAGATAAGATCAAATGACTAATCTGAAACTTTCAGTTGGCTGCCAGACTTCCTCAGCACAACGTTCTCTTTCAGCATTTTGGAAACACTGCTCTCCAGTGCAAAAAGATGGTATAGCTGCATCTTCTGGTAGAGCTGCATCTTCTGGTAGGGCTACAAAACGGGCGAACTAGAGTGTACCAACTTACCGCCTTCCTGTGGGAAAAAAAAAACTGCATCCGTATCCAGTTCATCATGGATTCGACGGACGCCGCAGCTGGCTCTTCTGGTCCCACTGCAGAAGAAGCCGACAAGAAGCACTCGCACAATTCCCAAACTGAATATTCCTATTCAAAAAACGGGAAATTTTGCTTTAAGTCGAAATCCAGATCCAGGGAAGATGATCACCACCGCAGTCATCGACACAAGCATCGCCGCCATCACCACGGAGATGATGATTCCTCCGCTAAACGTCGCAAAACTAGACATGGCCGGGCGCCTTCAATGTCACCAGAATACAACTCGCATCCTTCTGCAGATGCCGCGTTTCGGGAATCTCTATTCGATGCGCTGGCTGACGACGAAGGTGCTGCGTATTGGGAATCAGTCTACGGACAACCGATCCATACATATTCCATACCTTCTGTGCCCAAGGGTCCTAATGGTGAGTTGGAGCAGATGTCAGATGATGAGTACGCAGCGTACGTTCGAGCGCGTATGTGGGAGAAAACGCACGAAGGTATAATGGAAGAGCGTGAGCGCTTGCGCGCGGAGAAGGCAAAGCAGAAAGAACAGCAGCAGAAATGGGAACGAGAAACCCATGAGAGAACGCAGTTTGATCGTGCGATGGAAGAGAGTCTGCGGCGTGGTCGGGAAAGACGGAGAGCCAAGGCCTGGAATTCAACATGGATTGAGTACCAGCGGAGCTGGGAGAAACTGGACCGGCTGGTTGTACCAGGCCAGGGTGGTGAAGGAGAAGGAAAGGAAAACGGTGCCAAAGGTTTTCAAAATTTTATTTTTTGGCCCGTTGAGTCAGGAAACCGAAAAGACGTCTCGCCGGAGGCAGTTGAGGAATTTCTCCGCCATGCTCCTCGCGATAGAGCTCGGGAACAGGCAGAAGATGATCCCCTAAGAGGACTTCTGGCTGTTCTCAAAACTGAACGCATCCGCTGGCATCCAGATAAGATCCAACATCGCTATGGAGCTCTTGGAATTGATGATGCCGTCATACGCAGCGTTACTGAGGTTTTTCAAATCATCGATCGGATGTGGAATGAGGAGAGGGAGAAGCGGCGGTAGTAGTATTAGAGCAATTTGGGCCATTTCTGCTTCATCCATGCTATTGATTACTTGTCTAGATGGGCCAGGCGCATTAGGTGTTTGCGATTATGGAATATGATACCCCTTGCATCGCTCGAATTGATGGAGATTTTCTTTCCTGTTCGGTCATGGCCTTTTGATATACAGCGCCGTACGTTCATTTCCCATATAAGATAGTAATGTGCATTAGGACAGATTCATGTACACACAGACTTCTATATACAGGGTCTTATCAAAACAGATGCTATTAACAAAAATAAAATAAAAATCAAAATAAACCATGCACTTTTTTATATCTCAGCCAACTTGAACCTTTAAGACACATCGACAACCTCAGCAAACCACTGTTTCAACGCCGTAGCCAATACCGCCGGTAACTCCCTGACGTCTCTAACAACCAGATAATAAGGAAACGGAAATCCCTCCAAATACCTCTTCATAGACAACTTCATCTCCCCATTTATATCAGGCTCGAAACTCGCCTGGGTGAGATCCAGTATCGAGTTTCCCTTAACAGCGTCAACGATGATGAAGACGATCATGATCCGTTCTTCCAATGCCTGCCTCACAAGGCGTCGAATGGTTTCGTGGTCTTCGCAGATACCGTCCGAGATGATAAGCTCCAATTGCCAGAGATCCGCATTGCCACCGGCCGGCGAGTGCTTGAGACGGGCTTCACGGAATAATGCAATCGAGTCGGCAATAAGCTTCCGCACATTCGTACCAGTCTGCTGGAAGCTGAAATGTTGGAAGACCTGGGTTCCTGCCTCGGAAGAGAATGGTTTGCCGAACTCGTGCGCTACCCTGACGTGGTTTTCATCACCAAAGCCGAGGACACAGAGGTCTCCAGCTTCAAGCATGCTGAGACTTTTGGCAACGAGGGCGAGCGTTTCGAAGGCGAGCTGGCCGCTTCCGCTTTCGAGCATTGACTTACTATCATCGACAGCCAGCATAATCTGGTAGTTTCGTTTCGACGGGATAGAGCGGCGCATCCAGATCTTGTCGCGCTTGTACTGAGAAGCGATATAGGGGATGATGCGTTTGATATTTAGGCGCTTTCCCGTGCGGAAATCGCCTCGTAGCTTAGTTGCGAGAGTCGGTGCGAGAATGAGACGTAGCTGTTCCGTTAGTGACAGCGAGAGATCGTTGGTAACGGATTCATAGTGTGACCAGAGTCG
The DNA here is from genome assembly GCA_025999795.1 of Monascus purpureus. NCBI lineage: Eukaryota > Fungi > Ascomycota > Eurotiomycetes > Eurotiales > Aspergillaceae > Monascus > Monascus purpureus. Next base: position 662,605 of record AP025348.1, read on the forward strand.
CCGAGCCTCGTCCGGAGAAGTGAGTGGTTGACGGGAGGAAGATAGGTGAATTGCCGCCAAATACTCATCGACTTCATCCAACTCTTCATTTGCCTGTTGCTGCGCATTCGGGTCATCTCGATCGTAATCCTTGTAGTTTCCAGGGATGAATGCTCCTGCTCCCTCCTTATCTGCCGGAACTGTGTCTTGGTCTAGTTGCATCTCGTCTTCTATTATATTGCCAGGCACGTCCTCTGGCTCATCAGGTTGATTCGATAGCAGCTCGTTATCCCCTGGCTTGACATCAGACTCAACGCCTTTGTTCTGGTCCAGAGCCTTTGCCTGCTCTTCGCTGGCTTGACCAAGAGCTTGAGTATCGCCAACGTCGTCTTGATCTGCAAGGTGTTCGAAATCAGCGTCAGCCATGTCGGTGTCTGGAGGCAAAGCTTGAGAATCGTCGTCCTGCTTCGAAGCATTCAGTATCTCCTTCTGTTGTCGATGCCACTGCTCAAGTATATCACCAAGCCGCTTGAAAGCCTGCAACTCAGGATCATTTGGACTCATATCATCTGCACCACCTGCGTCCCTGCTACGTTTGCTGTCTTCGCCATCTTTCGCTGCACCGGTCTGCTGTTCTGTCTCTGCGGACTGTTCCGTCGAGCCACTTTCTTGCTGGGCATCACCCGATGTGCCTTTGTCTTTATTTGGATCTTGGTCAGCACCAAGTCCTGCAGCGGCAGCTTCGCTCGAGTCTGCATTGTCATCACCAGCATCATTCTCATCGCGCTGTGTCAGGAAGTCGTCTCGTTGTTCCTCTTCTTCTCTTTCTTCTTCTCCAGATGCATTTTGCTCTTCGTCTTCTTGAGCTTCATTCACATCAGCCCGCTCGGGCACATCCTCGTCAATATTGTCCTGGTCCATCGCTGACTCTTCCACATTGTCATCGCCGGTATTCTCTCCATGTTCTTCATGTTGATTATCCTCAAGTCCAGGGTCCATATCAGACATGCCATCCATCCCATCGTCGTCTTCGGAATTTTCATCCTCCTTTTCGTCACCGTCTAGTTGCATCTCTTCTGGAAGGTCAAGAGCTTCTTCTTCTTTTGTATGTGGATCTGTCACATCCATTTCTTCGCGTCCCACAGCCTCACCTTCGTCATCAGGAGCATCCTCATCTTCCTCATTTTCCTCTTCTCCATCCTCTTCACCCTCAGCCTGCTGCTGTTTTTTGTCCTTCTCTTGCTCCTGGGCTGCAGCCTGCTGGTCAGATTCAGAAGCGCCTTTGCCCTCTTCGTTTTCGGTCTCTTTCTGTTGTTCGTCACGGGCACCATCCCAAAGCTTTTCATCGACTGCTGAGGGATCAAGGTCGTTGACGCTGCCTACTTCTTCATCGATATCATCTTCTCCTTCAGAGCCGCTTTCATCATCTTCCTGCTCCTCTCCATCCTTCTGCTCCGTTGTATCTGCCTGTAGTTCTTCCTGGTCCATGTTTACAGCATCTGCACAATCGTCCATTTCCTCCGAGGCTTCTTCGTTTTTCTCCTGCTGGGCAAGTTCTGACAAGTCCTCGTCATCCCCTATGTCCTTGCTGATATCCTCGGCGCCTTGTCCTTCACCAAGACCCGTTCCGCTTTCTAATTTCCCAGAATTGTCATCTTCTGTAGATGCCTCAGGTGGGCTGCAAAAACCTTCAGATGCGATTTGTGTAAATGACTTCGCAAGAATGTAAGCCATTTTGCACGTCTCTCGATGTACTGCAGTAAATCGATCAACAAGGTCTTTGCAGATATTGTAATATCTGTTCGTCATAGGCAGAACGCTAGCGATCAACGCAGCTGCAAAAGGAAGACCGGCTTCGGCGTGAGTTTGAAGGTCCTGGATGGTTTCGAGGACAGACTCTAGAGACTCTTTGACATTAGAGAGATGGATGGCCTTCATCGTTCTGGTGAAAAACTCATCACTTCTGGAGAGCAAGCCACTAGCCTCAATCGAAGAAGACGTCTCCTTGAGCTTTTGAAGGCCAACGAGCATTTTGTCGACAGCTGCAAGAAGATTCGAGTCAAAATCCTGTAGAGATAGAGTATTCCGGGAATGTCTTTCTAGCTGACAAGTTGCCTTCATCTTTAACCATGGAGTTATTTGACACAACACGAAGGACAGATCAGGGCGATCTACGATCCACTTGGTCAAGTCGACGTTCATCTGTCCAAGAGAAGCCTTCGTCTCTACCACGACACGCTCATGCAGCTGGGAAGTAACGCCAGATGGGAGCTCACTGAGATTACCGATGGAGTTCCTTAAGCGGTCAAACACATTTTTCCAGCCACGTATACCCTCGCAGATATTGGAAGAATCTGTCCCGGAAAATGAGGAGTGCACTTCCACGATTTTTATGGCCAAACCGAGAATAGGCGTCAGCCAAGAAACAACTTGCGACAACTCCTGTTTCACGTCGAAAGCCATCGTATCCGCCTTGGAAAGAAATACCGGCGCGGAAGTCCAAAGCTTCGACATTTTCTTGAGCACCGACTCGAATAATGCGAGGTCAGAGTAGGACGAGGAGAGCACATCTCTCTGTTTCCTGGCCAAGAACAAGAAGTGTTCAACAGACCCCAAACTCCTTGAGATTTCAACGTTGCTGAGTTCTTCGGAGTAATTCCTAGCTGCTAGTCGAGCGCGCGGAATGACATCCAAGAACCTGTGGAAGTAGGTATCTGCACTTTTTACTAAATTCGAAGTCATAGCGCTCATATCGAAAGCGGCGCTCGTTGTAAGGACTTGCGCTACTGACGCCTGTTTTTCCACTAAGCTTGTACCAACGTTGCGCTTTACTCCCAGCTCCAATAGCCGTCTCAAGGTGTCTGCATAGAAACGGCGTTTCTGAGTTTTGAGGTGCTGAACATCGTCCTTGTTCTCCTCGGACAATATTTTGGGAGTCTGGGACCTGAATTCGTGAATGCTTTCAATGACATATCTCACAAATTCATCAAGCTCTTCTGCAATGTCGAACTCGGCTGGAATGGATGAATACAAATGCATCATGTTGCTCGCCGTGCCTTCTGGATTCCTGAATCTAGGTGCTCTGTTGAGCCAAATTTCGGTATCCCTTTGACACGTTACAAGAGCGTCTGGGAAAACGGCGGATGCTAGAGCAGGCTCTTCTGCAGGGATGGAGCTGGTCTCATTAATATCGGGCAGGCCTTGTTCTAGAACTGGTTGGGCAGGCTGGGCAAGAACTTCTCGATACTTCCGAATCAGCTTGAACAACTTATAATGCGTTCGCCGTGCGCTCTCCCTCAGAGCAACGATATTGATATCCCTCCAACTAGCCAGTTGGACCTGCTCTTTGATGTCCTTCTCCAGAGCCAACCTTTTATCCGCAACAAGCTTGTGTACAACGGTTTCAAAAGGCATATAATGCTGAAGGAAGTTATCCAGTGCAGAGGCAAGCCGCCTCAATGGAGGGTAATCTTGCACGTAGAGCGATAGCAAAGACCGGAAGTTCTCAACAAGTTTCAGGCGCTGACTGTACTGGCCCAAAGTAGTCGAGAGGAAAAATTGCTCCAGCGTGGTAACGACTTCTTGAATATGGGCGTCCATATCCCCTTGCCCGGACTCGGCCATTTGAATCGGGGCCGCAATGATCGCCTCATACGCAACGAACCACCAAGCGCTAACATCTTTGTCACACTTCTCCTTCTCTATGTCGAGAAGCTTTGCCCAGGTTGATAGCTCAAGACGGCGCCAGCTTATGATCAGACTCGTAATCTCATCGTAAAGAGAGGCTGCCGAATATTCTCTGCTCGCCACAAGCTGCCATTCATGTACGTGAGCGTGAAGCTTTTCCACTTTAGTAAGGAACTTCGCTACTGGCTCGGCATGTTTAAATTGAAGAATCTCTTTGCAGCAAGTAATAACATCATGAAGGACTGCATGTTCGGGCCAAGCGGTTAGAAGCTGAAGAAACCGTGATTGTATCGAAAGCGTCAACGACACAAGTTTCCTGGCTTCAGCAAAGTTGGCATCCGTGTAAAAGTTGTACGTGTTTCCAGAATTGCGCGTCTCTCCCTTTATAACGTCTTCGAGACTCAGGAGGACACCAGAAAGATGATTCGGGGGTTGTATCTGTGACATGGAAGCACCCCCATTTGCCCAAATCGATCCTAGGAGGCGAGAAGATTCCTTGACAAAGGCTGTTAGAGTTGCCTCAGGATCTTTGGATCCAAAGAGCTCCGCGTGGATCGAGGAGAGACGGATTGAAAAGCTTCTCGGATCAATACGAGTCGGGTCGACACTTTCATCTATCAAGTCCTCTTCATAAGTGGGAAATAGCTGATGTAGCTCTTTTTCATCTAGATCCTCACTATCTTCCCATGACCCTTTGTAACGGTACAATTCGGATTTCTGGGCTTCCTTTTCCTGGTCTTCTCGAAGTTTAGCCTTCCATAATTCATGGAAATCTTCAAGTAGATCGCGAAGAGCATTACGTGCGTCACGTCCTTGGAGTATTTTCGGGTCTGCGCAGCTAGCAACTTTCAAAGCAGATAGCTTGTGAAACCGCAATTCGACGGCATACCTGGTGCTCAATGGCAGCATGTGGTTTGCGGTTTTTGAGACGGGATGAACTATACCACCAAGCAAGGGCGTCACATCACTAATTACGCGGAGAATCTGCAGGTCAACAGATTCTTGATGCTGATTCGAAACAAGGAAAAGACCCAAGTCCAAGATTTGAAGAAACCGAACGACAGGAACAGTGATATCGTCATAAGACCTATAATTCGTACTCAGACGATGAATCAACTGCCTGATGTTGTCACGGAGGAGCCTCAAAGTCTGTTTCGACTCGACCGCACTGCTATTCAATGCCGCTGCCACTTCCTCAGGGTTCCTATTTAGGACTGAGCTTATTAGGTTGGAAAATTCTCCTTGTAGAAGGCTGATTTCTGAGGCCGCAGGTCGAGTAACAGATGATGGAGGCGGCGCTGATCCCAATTCTCGCAATTCGTCTTGCAGGAGTTCACGACGCATATTCGAAAATTGGCCAGAAAAGCTGACTTCGAATGATGAGAGGGCTTCTGACATGGTGCTGACTTCTGATACCCGCTGGGTATGTCGTTTCCTTTCGACAACTAGCCCGAGGGAAGGGTCAAAAGGTTTATCTGGCACAAAAAGACGCAACAAAATTGTCGCAAGTTGAATAGTGCACAATCCAAGACTTTGAAGGGTTTCGTCTAAGCCTGTTGGAACAGTTGTTAAGGAGCAAATGAGATTCGGAAGAGCTTGCTCCGCGAGGGTTTTGAAGTAATGATTTTCTGGCAAGTCGTCGGCCAGACGGGCCTCGAAAGATGCCTGGCCTTCATACAGGCCGTGTTTTTCGATGGTCTGTAGTGTCGTCGTAATGTGCTCTAAGTATTCTGGGGCCAAAAATTCCTTGTGACATAAAATCAACTCGGTAGCGAGCCTCGATAACATCCGCCTAAGGACGCTGAACTGGTCTGCAGCAATTGCGCGACTGCTCGTAGAAACAGCCTTCGAGAGCGTTTTCTTCTCGATCTCTAGCATGTCCATCTGGCCCAAAGTTGAACTATCGATAAATGCCAGCTTCCCTAATAGGGAAAGAGAAAGAACACCACTCAAGGCAAACGGACTGCCTGAGGAATGTCCAGATCCGGAGAAAGATGACAGCCTATGGAGGATATCCGGAACTATATTCTGAAGTTTTGATATACCAGACGGCCGTGCTATGCGGCCGGCTAACAGTGGGAGGTTGGTTCGGATGACTTGGTCATTTCCATTTTTTGCCGTCCAAAAAGAGGATAAATCATGATATTGGCAGAGGGCTTCGAACTCGCTTGAGAAGTAAGGGCACTGAGTTGAACCTGAACGTTGTACAGCTTCTGCCAATTCCATGATTGTCTGATTAATCTCTTCCACCAGAGCTTTCCCAACAGCGCCACCCATAAGAATTGATCGCTGTGCGTCAATCAAGGATTCTCTCACTTGAGCGAGCCTAGTCAATTCAAGACGAGACTTAACGGCGAGATCCGTGAATTTTGAGGCAGCAGCTTCCAGATCTAAGAGTGACTGCAATTCTGCCTGAGTGACAGGTGTCGCCGGCCTCCATGAGTCCCATAGCCTTTCCATGCTAAGGCCCGTAGTCAAAGCCCACCCTGCTTTGAACCGATCAAGAGAACGAGATAATGAATGACCCAACTGAGCCAATGATGGCCAAGAGCGGACCAACGAAGTACACAGGTTCCGACCGACTTGAAGATATATCTGGAATTCGCCTTCATCGACCTGTTTAACTTCTGTAGCCCTAAAGATGTCCCAGCAAAAGCTGACGACAGCACGGAGAGCAGGAATAATCTCAGGAACATGGAGAGCACTCTCTTCTAGATTCTGGATGAATCCGTGTAAAACTTCTCCACATTCGAACAAGAAGGGGCCAACTGGTTGTGTTGAGTCCTTCATCAAAGAGGGTATGCGGCCTGACGCCAGGGACCTCTCTAACCGAGTCATCTCACTTGGTTTGAGCAATTTTCCGGACCCGTCAGCCATTGCCAATCCCTGTTTCAAGCGACATAACTCGAGCCTGAACCTCTGCAAATAGGCCAAGGCTACAAGTAACGACCCACGTAGCTCCTCGCTCAAAATTAAAACCAAAGGCTCATTAACAAGGGGATGAAGTGGCTGCAGAGCCCCTTCAACTCCTAACAAGGTATTATTCAAAATGATCTCCTTTGGAGAGAAGTTCAGTGGCTTCCAGTTTGGATTCTCCTGAGCAATGGAAATATAACGGTGAAACGTAGACGACAAAGCTCCGCGCAAGGTGGCATTCGGGTAACGAGACATGGACATTTCCAAAGTAGGCTGGATATAGGAAAGATCTCTGGCAGAGAGGTGGTCGAGTCGCACTTCTAATGAATTCCTGAACGCGTTTTCGGAGTCACCCTGCGGCTCCAAGTTCCAGACAGATCTTAAGCGATATAGTAAAGAATCGCACGTATAAGATAGCCCACCTTGGTTACCGAATTCGCTGGTCTCCTGTGATAAAAAGCATATCTCAACGCATCTGTTTCGCATAGCACGGGACAACTCTCCATGACGAGGATCCATTGTCAGAAATAGCCTAAAATTAGGATGTGGCCTTATAATCCGCGCATAGCCATCCTCTGTCCGTTGCTCATTAAGGATGAGAATTCCATTTGGCTCTGCAAGGGAGTTCAGTCTGTCGAGAACAGATGGATTGCACAAGTTGGCGTTGTCAAGGACAATCCAATGGCCATTTTGGACAGCCTGAGTCAGAACTCCTTCAGCCCATTCGAAACCAACCTTCATTTTGTCTGGACGTGTTGAAGTTTTCAATAAATCCTGAGCACGGACGAAGAAACCTTCGAGAGCTGGGTGCGAATACGACTGACACAACGCCGATATGGACGAGCATATGTTATCGAGCGATATATCCGAGTTCTGAAATCTTTCGTGAAGCTGAAGAAAGCTAGTAACGACTCCGGACACCTCTCCCAGAGAATGAGCAGAAATTATTTGATGTTGAAAGAAAAACATGATGTCCTGCATAAGCGATGAGACTTCTCTTCTATAGTCAATCTGCTCAAACCCGCCGATCAGGTCCATGGCATCGGTGTCTGCACTCAGAGCAAGTTCAACCAACTTAGAACCGCTGAGTGCCGCCAGCTTTCGAATCAAAGTGGTCTTGCCACAGCCAGCAGATCCAACTAAAATGCTTGGCCATGACCGTTCTATGCACAGAATGAGCGACTCAAGAATAGGCAGGTCCTTCGGGAGTATCTTCATGGATGGTTCCAGTGATAGTCGAAGAGTAGGATCGCGATGCATAATTCCAACCCCAATCTGTAGATACTCAGGGGTAAGATTATGATAATAGCTTTTGGGACCAAACGCAACACCACCGAAAACTTGCTCGTACAGTCTGGATACCAACGCCCTATCTTCTTCGCTCCTGAACCTTTGGCTGATAATGACATCCAGGAACTGTTTTGCGGGTATCTGTAAGCTCTCTCGATCTGCCAGATGAAGCCATCTTTGTATATCACGCAAATTAATCTCCCACGGCCCACCAATAGTTCCTAGTCGTCGATCCTGAACAGCCTGATTCAGCAGTGAAACGAAATTGACCAGGCCTTCGGTTTGGGTTGACGGACTCCCAGGGAAGAGCCTTGCGCATATTGTCTTCAAGTCAACACCAGTGAAGCTGTCGGCATATACGACATTGAAACGATTTACAAATGAAGCAGGAAGACCTTTTCGTCCTCCTCCTTGGTGATGTGGGTTCTGCGTAGCAAACAGAACAAAGTTCGGATGTCGGTTAAAGATCTGGTCGAGCTCCGCGACGTAAACTTGTTGACGATGGTCAAGACAGGAATTCAACCCTTCAAGGACAGACTGAGAAGCCAAATTCATTTCATCCAACAAAACCCAGCCTCCACGCTGCATAGCCAGCAAAAATGGCGCATCACGCCAAGTAAACTGACCAACATCCCCGCCTTCCACTGGAACATCAGAACCGAATAGATCTGTAAGGTCAGTCTGCTCGGAGAGATTAATTCGGGTGAGAGGTTTCCCAAGAGCTCTAGCAAGAGCGGTAATAAGTGTTGTCTTCCCAACCCCAGGGCTGCCCTCCAGTAGGATCGGCTTCCACGACTGCAGTCCGCGAGCGATTCTCACTGCATTGGCAATTGTGGTCGGTGAATCCATTATGAACTGGGGATCTGGCTTTGAATCTCCATTAATAGCAAGAGAGAAGGGGCCCACGCGCAAATGACCATTTTCGATGGAAACGGTCGACCTTTGCAAATAAATACCCGAAGCATCAACATCGAATAATTCACCAAGCTTGTCGAGGCATAGTCTGCGATTTTCTTCCAGGTTGTGAAGATTCGATGTAAGCATGGCTGCGGGATTCGCGCCCAAGGTGTCTATGAACACCATTGCAGCACCGTGAACGATGGCAAATACAGGGTCTGGAGTTTGGCACTTGTTCACGAAGTCTACCCAGGTAAGAAGGTCGCGGAGAGAAAGAGAAGTGGCCGATGAGTTTTGGAAAGTCATCTTGAACCACTTTGCAAACTTCAACATAGCTCTAGGGACAGTCTCCAGTTTCAAATCAAGCTTTGTTTGGAGAATCGGCAGAATGTCCTCATCCTCCGACAGCTGAGGTGCCCAAATCTCTGTCATTCGGTTTCTAAGTGCAGCAGAGAGTTCTCGCTTTCCGTAATCACCTCCAGGGTTCATTGTTGACAGGAATTGAAAGCCTTTATCGGCCACCACAGTGGAGTCGACGGGGCCTTTTTCAGCTAGGAGGATTGACCGACTAGGTTCCAGCACACTATTGAGCCTTTCAAGAACAGAATCATCTGCGAGAGATATTTCGTCCAAAAGAAAGAACTGTCCTGTTTTCATGGCGGATATGAGGCTACCGTCGGACCATTCAAAGAGAGCATTGGATCGGGCAATGTTCCTCTTAACCCTTTGTACCAAATCTGGATCGATTCGTTGTAATTGTTCAGAGCTCAGGGCACCAAATGCACTCTTCAGATTCTCAAGTGTTCTTTCTTCCGTCGTATCTTCATCGAAGACGACTCGGAGATCAGAAAGCAGATTTTTTTCAATCGCAGCCCTGTTTCTTATGGGCCGCTGGGACCCTATAAGATCGCCCGTCTCCAAGTTCACATGGGCATTTAGAATGAGGAGTTCCTTGCCCAAGACGTCTGCAACAGCCTGGCAAAGTTGTGTCTTACCACACCCAGTTTCTCCAACGAGCAGGACCGGTTCATTGTTTTCGATAGCCTTTGTCACCAATATGAAGAGACGCCTCATTGCCTTCGTCCAGACAACACCGGTTGAGAGCTGTTTCAACTGAGGAGCGGACTTCTCAAATTGCGAGGAGCTGTAGATTGTGTCTTCATCAATGCGGACTTTCATGACCTCTTCGATGACGGATTTCACCGCTGCTCTTTCTTGTGGGTTACGCACTCGTTCCGCAAGTAACATGAATCCGTTGATTGCTAGCTGCTCGCGATCATCGGCAGGTCGGAGAGCCCAACGGAAGAGATCACGTAAAGTAGCAAAACTATGCTTTTGTTCGAAGAGTCGGTTTGTCTGGCGCAATAAGGACAATTTCCGATAGACTGATACAATTCTCGTGCAGAACGAAGGCGCAATTTGCGACCTTTCCTTCAAAATAAACTCCAGTTCGCTCTCTGGAATGTCGTCGAAATGCAACTCCAGAAACCGGTTCCGAAAAGCACGAGAGAGGACTTTTCGCCCACCATAGAGACCAGCAGGATTCTGGGTTGCGAATAGCATGAAATTTGGATGAGGATGAACAACTTCTTGGGTTTCTGGTATAAACAGTTCGCGATTATCATCCAGAAGTCGATTCAATGCCTCCAGAACGTCCGATGGGGCCAAGTTGAGCTCGTCAAGAACAATCCAGTACCCATTTCGGAGCGCCTCGACCATGACGCCCTCCTGATAGCGCAAGGTGCCATCATCCGCGGACACATAGGTCCCGAGATACTCTTGAAGGTCGGTATGTTCATGATTGTTGATACGAACGAATTTGTTTCCCGAGACCTTTGCAAGATATTCAATCATGCTAGTCTTTCCAGCAGAAGTCGGGCCCTGAAGCAGGACCGGGAAACGGCGAGTGGAACTTGCTCGGACCAGATTCTTCAAGTTCTTCTCTATGAAGGGGGTGATGATATAATGTGGTTGCTCTTCCGGAACCAAGGGTCCTCGCCTCATCCAGTAGTGCTTGAATCGCACATAATCGTTGCCATCATCCGGAGGTTTAGGTGTTTGCCCAAGGAGCGCCCTTGAGTTCTTCGCATTCCCAAAAATATACTTTTCCAAAAGAGGTAATATCACCTGTTCTGAGTCCTGACTTAGGGCTGTCAAGAAACTCATATAAAACCCCTCATAAATTGCCCTGCGCAATCCATACAGGTGTGCGTGATCGATGACATAGATTAACGCTCGAACAAGTGTACGTATGCTAAAGTGCGGCCGTTGCCCGGCGCCATCCGTTAGTCTGTTCTCGATACTTAGCTTTTTCGTTTCCATGTAGAGTTGTGCGAGATCCGAGACAGCCCGTAAGTCACTTATGGTCAAGTCTCCGAGATATTTCTGAATCAATGCCAGTAGGTCATCGAACTCATTATCTGGAGAGTGCACGTAGAGCTCTGTGAATCGAGAACGGAGTCCCGGGGGTAAATCTCTTTTCCCGGCGTCAGTGGCAGGATTCATGGCCCCAAATATACGAAAGTCTGGATGTCCAAACACCCTTTCCACCTCACCTGCTTCGGAAAGCAACACAGAAGGTGACCCCTCGCTCCCATGATGAAGAAGGCCAGCGATGTTCTCCAATGTGTCTGGAGAAGCTAAGTTAATCTCATCCAGCAGAACCCACTCGCCGTTCCTCAGAGCTCGAACAATCTTTCCCTGCACGAACGCAAAAGAGAACTTGCTGTCGCCTTGTGCCACCTGCGCCTCAAAGTCTGTAAGCTGTAAAGCAAAGGACTCCCATCTCTTGTGCAGATGCTGATATTTCATGGAATCCAACTTTCTTTTCTTCGTAGGCTGTTCTTCACCGGCACCGGAAGATTTGGAAGATGGGTTCAAAACACTGTGGGCCAGGCGAACAGCCTCATGCCAGAGATTAACCAGGCGCGGCCAGTTACCCGCTGCAGCGCTCTTAGTGACAGAGGTTAGAAATTTTTGATTTTTCCTTGCAGAGAAAGTCAATTCAAACAGTTGGTTGAATTCATCCAACATGGGAATGGCCATAGTACGAATATTAATAGGTTTGAAACCGCCCAGCAGATCAGTACTCTCACTCTGCTGTGACAAGTTAACCACTGTGAGCTTCTGTCGCATTAATGTCGCAAGCTGTTGAACCACAGTCGTCTTTCCTACTCCTGTTTCACCAACCAGCAGAACAGGCTCGGCCATTTGGACTGCAGCTGCGGTTTGCTCCATAAGTTTCAAGGCAGACCTTGTTGAAGCAAACCGAGAAGAAGCAGCCGCTGCAAACTTTGGCACGGATCTGTTAGGCACCTTAACCTTTTGACAGACCTCCCTCCCGACCATCAGAGTGCTTCCCTGATCAGCGTATACAGGGGTCCGTTCACGGAGACAATACTGTGCCCGCTGGGGTGATATATTGAGAGCCTCTGCAACTATTGCAGCAAACGAGTTCTGCAGGGAGGTCTCAGGGAGGTACTTAAGAAAGATATCGACGATGTCGAGGAATATCTCATCCTCGGTGGCTTCTGGCGTAGCTTCGTACCCAGTCTTTGCGCCAAGCCGCTTGAGACGCCTGTGCAACCGGGCACAAAGTTTGACTAGATCACGAAATCCCGGCGTTCTTCCATGAGAGCTCTTCATCGCAAGACTCCCAGGGAAAGACGAGCAGAGTCTCTGGTAGACGTCCATGATAACCGGTACCCTGGACTCTAGCAGAGGGAACTTTTGCATAATCACTTCCTGAATTTCATCTCCGGAAAGGGAGTCCACCTGGACTCTTTGCCATAGTCTGCCCCCAAGCATGGTGGTTCCTGGGGCCACTTCCTCTCCCGCGATATTATATGACGACTTCATTGTCGCAATAATCTTGAAGCCATCGGCACATTTTATCGTCTCTTTCCTGCTCGCTATAGTCAATTCTCCCTTTTCAATTATAGGAAGAATAAGCCCGATAACTTCAGATGGAGCACGATCTAAGTCCTCAATCAGAATCCATCGGCCTTCCCTTGCGGCCTTGGCTAATACACCAGGTTGCCACGTAAAGGATCCGGTTACGGGAGACGTCGCATACATCCCCAGCAGGCTTTTTGCGTCTGTTTGCTCGTTTAAATGGAGCGTAACCATGGATTCTGCTTGTCCCATGGTTGCGGCGACGTCGTTTATTAGAGACGTCTTTCCAGAGTTGGACAGACCTATCAACAGAACAGGTTTTGGCCCAAGTAATGCTTGCGCAATTCTTCGCAAATTCCTCGTGGAAGTGGGAGTTCTAATGATAGAAGACGAGATGGGTGTTGCGCCTGCATCCTTGAGCCTTGGTAAAAGAACCCCGCAAATCTCAGCCGTACGACGAGTGAAATATTCACTGAGTTTCTCTGCTTGCAAAAAGCAATCTAGATCTGACCGGGACGACCTCGTGCGCTGGTGTCGCCTTGCCAGAGCCTCCCAGCGCTGCTCTTCCCACAGACCAAGCAACCGGTAGTCGATGGTTATGTCTTCCCAACGCCCTTCAATGGGATCACACCCAAGGTGTGTCTCGATCATCTTCTCCGTCGCAGCATCCGCTGCATGCATGTATAAGGCAAAACATCTAACCGCCAAGTATTTAACTGTCCGGTCGTGATGTCGGAGAAGGGACTGGAGTTGGAGAGGCGAGACGGCCTTTGAAAAGGTTTCTAGGTCGAACGAAAGCAACCTGAAAAACGCAAGGAGTATGGTTATAAGTGTAGAATCGTCTATCTGCAGAAGCGTGAGCTCCTTGGATACAGCCAAAGCCGACAAAGGACCAGCCTGAGACAAGGCATATTGGCTGGCGAACGATCGTAGGTACGGCGCAAACGGTAGGATTCGTGAAAAGGCGGAAAGAACTTCAACCTGATTAAAAGAATCAGGTGTAATCCATCGCGATGCCAAATCGACAAAAATAGGCTCGTATAAAAGAAATAGTTCCTCTGTGAATCCTGGCTTCAACGCGCCCAATGCAAGCGCATTGAGATACTGAAGCCCGGAAGCATTGCGAATGAGTTCCGCGATTTCATTTGGTAGTCGCTCAAGGATTTGTGACTCAGTGAGAATCCTCTCGTAGGCAGGCCTGCCATCCATCTTGTGTCCTGCCGCAAGAGGAGCTCCCTGGTTGACTTAGTGATGAAAGCAACCTCACTTCTGCTTTCTTCAATCTTTTTTTTTTCTTTTCTGCCGGAAGATAGCTCTCACCGCCTTTACACCTATGCCTTATCTAATCAGCATCTCCTCCAGGAACAAGGCTGCCGCATAATTGTTACTCCAGCTATATCGCACTTGGGTGCAAGGATGGTGTTGTTTTCCTATGCCTATACAAATGCGCATGCTTGAGGAATCATGTCGATGTCAGGTCGAGGCCTGGATGCTCAGGGCGAATTCGACCCTGCACAATCACTCAGGAACGGACTTGGAGAAAGCTCGGACGGCGACATTTCGCAATACTCAGGCGAGGCCAGCGCGCCGCAAGTAAACGGATTAACTGAACAGTAGGGAAATATCATTTACTGGAGTTCATCTCTGGTAGTGCCGTCGCTGACAGGGGTTGGTGGTACACAGAATAACCTTTAAGCGGAAACAGAAGCAACATTCGCGTTTCAATAGTATCTCCAGCTTCTTCTCCAACAGCGCTTCCAAACTCTGGGGAGAAGAGCCCGCTGAAGAAGCATCACCTCTGCGACCTTATGGTGAGACGGGGGGCAATGAAAATTTAGGCGTCTCCAAGGATGGATTTTCTTTGGACTGGTATGTGGAAGGACCGGGCCGTCGTGTGGGCTACGACGATCTCACTGCCATCGATTGGATATTTGAGTATACGAAAGAACGTCAAAGGAAAAGATTACTTTTTACAAAGGGGCAGGGAGTACTAGGGCATGTCCGCCAGCTCCTTGATGGCAGCCACTTGTGGTTTGTGTTGATTGGTACGGGCATTGGCGTAGGCATTATTGCGGCCGCGATCGATGTTGCAACAAATTGGCTGGGAGATATCAAGAGCGGTTACTGCAAAAGCGGGAAAGGAGGTGGAATGTTCTATCTTAATAGGAGCTTCTGCTGCTGGGGTTATGATGGTGAGCCCTGTGTTATCACCGAAGACCGGTATAACTTGTTGACTGTTTTGTTTGCGTTCAGACCCGTCTCAATGTTTGGACTGGACCCCGTGGAGGAAAGCTCTTGGAGTCAATTCTGCTGGTGGAGGCTATGCTGTGGAATATATCTTCTATGTTTTTTACTCTGTGAGTATGCCTCTTTCCACTTGCATCAAGGGGTGTACTGACGGACAGGACAGGTGATTTTTGCCGTCTGCGCATGTTATCTTGTCAGAAATTATGCCATCTATGCGAGACACAGTGGAATTCCTGAAATCAAGACAGTACTTGGTGGCTTTGTCATGAAACATTTCATGGGGGGTTGGACCCTAGTAATCAAGTCTCTGGGGCTGGTAAGAATTTCACTCCATCTTTAGGCACTTCCATGCCATTCGCTTACCCATTAAAGTGTCTTTCTGTTGCCTCCGGCTTGTGGCTAGGGAAAGAAGGCCCACTCGTTCATGTGGCATGCTGTTGCGCCAATTTGTTGATGAAGCCGTTCGATAGTCTGAATAATAACGAAGGTATGTTCAGATGGCTCAAGCCTGGAGTCTGCACACGCTAATATTGGGATGCAGCGAGAAAACGTGAAGCTCTTTCTGCAGCTGCAGCTGCGGGGATCTCCGTCGCATTCGGAGCTCCGATCGGGGGTGTGCTGTTTAGTCTAGAGGTACGATAACTGCTGCCATAGGAATCCCGGATGAGATCCAATCTGACTATATTCAGCAACTGTCATATTACTTCCCAGATAAAACCATGTGGCACAGTGTAGTGTGCGCGATATTTGCAGCGATCACCCTACAGGCATTGAATCCATTTCGCACAGGCAAGATTGTTCTCTATCAAGTCACATACACTCGGGTGTGGCATCGCTTTGAACTCCTACCGTTCTTCCTTCTTGGAATCCTTGGTGGCCTGTATGGCGCTTTTCTCATCCGCCTCAATATGAGGGTTGCGAAATGGAGGCGGTCCCGAAAGACATATCTTCCAATCTTAGAAGTGACCGGTGTGGCCCTCCTCACTGCACTAATAAATTATCCGAATATATTTATGAGACAGCAGAACTCGGAGTTGGTGTATTCACTATTCGCTGAGTGTGGTACTTCATCGGACGACCAGTTCGGTCTTTGTGAAATCGGTACGAAGTCGGCTGGGGTAATTGTTCTTCTGCTCGTTGCTGCGGTCCTCGGGTTCTTCCTGTCTTCAATTACATTTGGACTGGACATACCTGCCGGTATCATACTTCCTTCAGTTGCCATCGGTGCCCTTTACGGCCGCGCTCTGGGAATGGCGGTTAGGATGTGGCAACACGCTTATCCCAATCTTTTTCTATTCAGCAGCTGTGAGCCTGATATTCCATGTGTAACACCAGGAACGTATGCCATCATTGGGGCTGCTTCTGCCCTTGGCGGAGCTACCAGGATGACTGCATCGATCGTTGTCATCATGTTCGAACTCACGGGGGCCTTAGCCTATGTGATCCCTATTATGATTGCAGTTATGCTGGCCAAATGGTGTGGCGACATATTTGGAAAACGCGGCATTTACGAGTCGTGGATTTATTTGAACGAATATCCCTTCCTTGATCACCGCGATGATACAACCCCACCTGACGTACCAGCTCACAAGGTTATGACCGTCGTCGACGATATGACAGTTATACCTGGCGTTGGCCACACAGTTGATTCTCTTCGCAATCTTCTTATGACTTCACCATACCGCGGCTTCCCCGTGGTCACTGATACCTCAAATCCCATCCTACTAGGCTACATCTCCCGGAATGAGCTCTCCTTTGCACTGGGACACTCGGCGTCTCACGCAAATGGGAACCTTTCTGGAGAAACACAGGTGCATTTTGTGCACCAGCCTTTCGCGGATACTTCGGAGACACTAGACCTACGGCCTTGGATGGACCAAACTCCTATCACGCTCAACAGCCATACCAGCTTCCTGATAGTTCTGAGAATGTTTCAAAGACTCGGTTTGCGTTACGTCCTATTTGCCAATAAGGGTATCCTTCAGGGATTGCTTACGAAGAAAGATGTCTGGCTAATTCTTAATGGAGTGGAAAATCACAAAGGGAAAGGTCTTGACCAGGACGTCTTCAGAGAAGCTCATGCAGGGGAAGAAGTGGGTCTACTCGAGAGCGATGACGGGAACAGTCTTGCTAGTTCTCTGGAAAGACGATCCTCGTTGTGATGTGGAAAGCGTATCCGTTCCCTGTGGCTATTTGCTTTCTTTGATTTGTTTGAATATTTGCTGTTAGAGGTACGCTAAGATGGTCATGATCTTCTCTAGAATAGGAACAATGACTCCCCTTTTTATTTCAATAATATGGATATAGGGATGGTTATGTGTTTATACTGCATTCTCTAGGGTAAAGGCTTCTGGTATCTGAAGCTCTTAAGCAGACTTATCGAAATGCTGATGTTAATCTATCGCACGGCGTTCAGAATCTTGTACCATTGACATTCTTAACTCCTTGGCCAAGCTGACTTGCGACAACAGTTGCCTCTCGAACTGAGCGAGCGAGGCTACCCTTGACGCCGTTCTCCTCAAGTACAAGCAAGCCTCCGATTGTGCATCCACCGGGCGTAGAAACCTTCTCTCTGAGCAGGCTCGGGTGTTCTCCATTTAATACCATAGCTGCCGTGCCACGCATAACCTGAGCGGCCATGAGTTGCGCCTCAGCGCGGGGCATTCCCATGGCGACAGCTCCATCAGCCATACCCTCAAGAACCAACGCCATAAAACCGGGTCCAGAGCCAGCCAGAGCCGTGCTGACATCCATGCTAGCAGGAGGAAGATGGGCGACCTGTCCGATCCTGGTAAAAATCCAGGTCACCAGTTTGTTTAATTCTGCCGGGAGCGGAACTGCCGTGCTAATCACGGTCATTGATTCCCTGACTATAGCAGCCGTGTTCGGCATGGCACGAATAATTCGACACCTATCTTGCTCCGCGACTGAGCTATTATCCGGATATAGTGTGTTCTCGATCTGCTCAGCAGGGACTCCGGCCAGAATACTGATCAGGAGCTTGCCATTCAGAGCTTCGCGCATTCCCGGCACATCCAATACATCCTTCAGCATATAAGGTTTGCAGCCCAGGATGACCACATCTGCCTGTTTGACACCGTTTATATTGTCGTTCTGAAGGACCTTTACCGGGAAGTTTTGATATGCGCTAACAGCATCGTGAATGCGCTTTGCAGATTGCGGTCGTCGAACGCACGCAATGAATTTGGTCGGGGTCAGGGACGGCGTATCCTCATTCGAGGACGCAGATGCACCTTTGGTATCAGACAGAGAGGCCAGAATACCAGACAGGATCGCGATACCCAATGTACCTAATAGTCCAGTTGTCAGTGAATAATGTTGAGTATTTCAAATGCCCAGCAGTTCGCCGTACCGCAACCCAGCACAGTCAGAGTCATCTCCCGCTTGGAGCCATCGGTGGACATTAATGTAGACATGATTCCAAAACACTTCGTGAATGAAACTCCTCAAAATCTTGCCGAGTGCAGAAATTGGCACCTGCTCGAAGAATCAATTCCAATTTAAAAAGTGCTCTCAGTTCCCTTCTTTTTTCCCTCTGAATTATTCCCCGCATTTTCTGCCGGTCCGGATAGAAGTTCACCGCCCTCCGGAAAGTCCTCCGTTGCTGTCATCGCTCCAGCTTCAAACGCCTCGATTTTTTTTTTTTCATATTTATATAAGGTCTTACAGCTTCATCATGATGGCTGATCCGTTTGAGGTTCGCATGCGTTTTATAACGCAGTTGCAACATCTAAGTGCCTCCGTTGCCTCGTCGCAACGAGCTGCTCTCTATGCGCTCAAATACCGGGATATGGATGAGGATCTCCATTCCTGCATCCTAGAGCAACTTGAAAGAGTAAGTAGGATTTCCCTGCAATTCTGGGTATTGATATTCTCTTCTATACCTTCTCTAACTGATTCTTGCTATCCGCAGAATAACATGAACAACAGAGCCAACATCATGTATTTCATCGAGCACTTCTGCGAAATGGCCACTAAGGAAAACCACCTCCCATACGTCCGCATGATTCAAAGGGATATACTCCGCGTTGTAGATGCTGTCGCACCACCTGATGGCTCAGGAGCAGCAAACATCAAGCACGTTCGTCGAGTGCTGAACGGCCTTCAGAGCAAATCCATCCTCTCCGCCGAGACCGTGACGGAAATTGATTCAAGTCTTAAAGAACGCGAGACGCATGCAGCACATCTTGATTTGGAACCCGAACAAGGGGGAGAGGGCGGGAAAACGAAGGACGGAACACCGCGAGCGGCCAGGGCGAATGGGCTACGCGTGGACAAGAGGCAAATTGAGCAAAGGATTGAAGAAGACCGCGAACGGAATAAGCGTTTACGAGAAAGTATGTGGACAGTCAGTGGGGACGATGACTATGAGCACTCGAGGTTCTGGGACGAAGTCAGCGATACGGGTGAAGATGACTTCTTGGATGCGGAGGAGGAGTTCGTGGAGCGCACACAGATGGCGGCTGCGCAATGATAAGAAGAGTGTCTGAGTCTAGCACATTTGTCTACAAGCCTTTGATGCAACTGCTGGTTCGGTATTGCTTTGAGGCATTGTACGGAGTTTGCGAGTTGGGAAAAGTCGGCGTGTTTTGTTTTGGTGCCTACATATTGTTCGGAGTCTCTATGTTTGGAATTTTGCATATCGAAGATACCATGCACGGCATATCAAGACTTCATATTTGTTTCCATTTCCCCATCCAGATCGTCTTTTTTTTCAGTATTGATAAGCTGCATCGATGATTCAACGACAGCCAGATAGGGTTTTCTCCGTCGGCGATATATTCCTCCGACCGAAGGTGAAAAAAGAAGGCAGCCAATGCGTGCAGACTCCACTGTAAATTCCTGTGAGTATTAACTTTTATCCACCTGTCTCGGATTACGGATTACTTATTTCTTTTAACCGCTGCTTTGATATCGCTGTCTGCATATCTTATGTTTTCTCACCTTCTCACGGCAGCAAAGGGTCTATTCCCGGGGCAGGAGACTGCGGAACCCGCATCAAACACAGCCTCATCGAATCGCACAACTCCTTCACAGTCACCAGCGGTAACGGATAAGGGAAAGGCAGATACTATGGCTGAAGGCAGCACAAGAATAAATTCAAACTCCAGTAATATCGCTGTTGTGATAACTGGAAAACGGAAGACTCAACTCACGGGTGCGGGAAATGCGGAGGGTCAAAACAATAAACGGAGAAAGGGAGTTGGCGAGGAAAACGGTCATGGGATTGTAAATGGAAGACCACATGAAGAGCATACGCAAGATGTAAATGGTGCAGCAAAGAAACACTTCAGATTTGGCAGCGAAGAGCCGGCAATACCACTTGATACGCCTGCGGAGGAAACATCAGAAACAGTGCAACCTGATAATCGGGAGGATGGAGAAGATAGCAGTGATGATGAGGCTCCCGAGGCTGTTGACAACTCTACTCAACTGTCCAGTATCAAAGCGGAAGCGAAGAAACGGGAGCGAGCTAAGCAAATGTTAGTGGACTCACCTTCAACCTATGTTTTCTTACAGTTTAATGCTTACTATATGTTAGGGAGATGCAATTGAAAAGGGAAAAGAGGAGGCAGTTGGACGAATTCCACAAACTGCAAGCGAAGTCAGGATCAGACAAGAAAGACGTCTTTGGCGCGACTCTCAAGCCCGCTGCTACTCCAGATGACCTCCTTTCGGAGAGCACGGCTACTCTTCAAGGCTCGACGACACAATATAAACGGCGACATGTACTCCCAGCTCTACTTCCCGACGAGATTTTGAACGCCGCGCCCACCGAGCGCTCTCCTACACTGCCAGCAGTTGAGCCTCGATCCGGTCAGAAAAAGCCCAACAAGCTACGGTTTCTCGATCAAATGGAGAAGCCTCCTAAGGATGTCAAAATGGGCGATATGACTATTCGGGTCTTAAATGAGAACTCTGTTCAGAAGAAATCCAAAGCCTCCTTGGCCCCAAAAGCATCCAAAGGTGGTCGGAATTTGAGAGAGAATTGGCTCAAGAGAGATCGCTGCACCGCACGTGTTAATGGCCTGAGAAGGACTGCTGGTGGGCCTTCTGGCTTTGTGCGCAGCTAAACCTTGCTGTCGCTCTACAGAAAATCGTCCCGACATGATACCCCCCTCCTTTTAACTAAATACCCATTGTGGGTAACTAAGTGAGGAATTGGACGCTACTTCGAACCTAAATCAGTGACACTATGCTCTCCATACACATTGAAGACGAGTTTCTGCTTGTGTAGCATGACTAGACACCGCTGCAATAACGGATGTTCATCCTCCCCAGAGCAGAACGGTTGGCTAACTCCAGTGGACTATATTTGAAAGCAATGCTCAACCGCTGTACTTGAGCCTACTTATTAAGACATGTGTGGCTTGAGAGAATGTGCGGGGAATTTAATTTACGCACGACTGCATCGGGCATGCAGCTTGGGCTGTTGTCATCGATCTGAAGCTGCATGAAGGTGAGACACGTCTTTGAGGCGGGAACAAACCGCAGACTGGGTGCGGAAGGAGTAGAAAACAGCTTCTGTTTGAAAGTGGAATGTAACTAGCATATCTAGAAAGAAGAATAGACCTGGTAGATGTGAAATGTGAAGCTGTTCGTAGCAAGAGAAAAATCACGAGTCGCGAGGGCACGTGCAGAGCTCTGGCCGTTCTTTTTCTCAGCTTCACCTTCGCCGCTACGTCAAACCTTCTTGTCAAGGCTGCGGCCGGCTGCCCTTGATTCTTGATTGTTCAATGGATGCAACTGTCTAGACTGGCCCTATTCTGCATCTTCCACAACCTGCCATGACTTCTAATTCAGAGACCTCCGCGCTCCTCCCCCAGTATCGCTCGGAATCCTCCAATACGTCACCACGAGGCAGCCGACGGACAGTCAAATTCAACCCTCTCACCACCATCAGCACGTACGGTGGAACTGGTATAGCAGAGTCCTACAGACCTCTGCATACAGGCTCACCTGCGCAGAATGCCCAAGCAAGGCAGCAACGGCCAACTGGTTTGGCTGCTTTGAACAGCAAACTCCGGCGTCGGAATAGCTATCAGGCTCCATACACTACCTCTCCTCTGCCTTCAGTGGCCAAGATTGGACCTCAGAGGACGACAAAAAATGCACAGAAGCTGAAACTCCTACCGGATCCGGTCGCTCCGGAAGAGAACGAGGAAGTTTTCGACGAATATCTACCACCGGATGTCTATTCGCAAATCACTCGCATCAAGGAACCCACTGCACGAAGTCACGCCGCAAGGCTAGGAAAGGCAGACCGGGACCGATTACCTCGAGTTACCGCATATTGTACAGCCAATTCATATCAGCTGGATGGAGTGATCAAGTTTTTGAAGTCGCGGGCCCCAACCCGCGGGACCAACCCGAAGCTGTACGATGAATGCGTATACTCTCCATATGATTACCAGTATGAGGAGAAGAAGCACAGTGAATCTGTAATTGAACCGAGCGACGGGTTGGGGGCGGAGGATGCGCAACCCGAAAGGCGACCCAAGGAACGCAGGTTCTCCGACAGTGCGGTCGAGGTTGAGGGGAATACGAAACACAGGAGGGAGGACCTAATTATCTTTGACGAACCAGAAGCTCATCATGAAGAGGAGGGAAGCGGTTTGGAAAGTGCCGCGACAACTTCACGATCAGATCAGACTCCAGATTTTGACACCACGATACACACTCCCGAGGTGTTCCTCTTCGATTACGGGACTGTCGTGATATGGGGCATGTCCCCTGCACAGGAGTCACGGTTTCTATCTGAAGTGTCCAAGTTCGCTATATCGACATTGAGTCCCGAAGATGCACAGGTGGAGAATTTCAATTTCTACTATGCCCGCGAGTACCAAGCTCGAATATACAATGATTTCATCTCCCTACGCGACCCGCATAACCACATGATCAAGCTAGCAATCTCTCATGCACTCTCACAATCAGTTAAAACATCCCTTTTCGAAGACGTTTTATCGGAGACGATCGCCCAAACCGCGCCGCTACCAGCCCAGATCGCACAGACAGGCAGTGTTAATCTTACACGGCGGCAAATCAACATGGAAATCGGACAATTATTTATCTTGCGAATCAACATCCACTTACAGGGATCTGTGCTTGATAGCCCGGAACTTATGTGGGCCGAACCGCAGCTTGATCCTGTGTACCAGGCTGTGAGGAGCTATCTTGAAATGGACCAGCGAGTAGGGCTTATGACTGAGCGGTTGGATGTCATCGCGGATCTTCTCGCAGTACTCAAGGACCAGTTAGCTCACCGTCATGGTGAGTACCTTGAATGGATAGGTGAGTTATTCCTTCCTAGTCAATAGAGTGATGTTTCTGCTCACAGAGGATACAGTCATCATTCTCATTGCTGCTGAGATTGTTGTCGCAGCAATCAACATTGTCGTTGATTTGTATGCCGGTATTGATTAATCTAATATGTCTACCCATTCTCTATCGTTCTTCGTTCTTTTTACTCTAACATTCGAGCGGACTCCATCTTGGGCATCTTCTTTTCGTGACTGCAATTGCAACATCTGTACCTCTATCAAGCCTTTCTCTACATCCCAATCTGCATTCCCATTGCCACATACCACGCCGACCATTAAGAATAGACAATAACAATAGCACTCCCTGAAGAGCTATTTTCTAGGGATCTTTCGGCTATATTTTTCTTTCCTCTGACTGTCCGGACTGGTGCTGTAATTATAATTATTTTTCCCTGCGTTGACAACGGCCTCGATACTCAGACAACTGTGAAATCTCGGTTGTATTATATACATTAAGTTGAATTGAGATGCAAAACATAGATATGTTATTAGAATATTCCCGAATATATATCTCTTCATATCCAGCTTATACAAGCTACGATACGATGACGATTGCTAGGGTTCCTTCTCAATCGTATGGATTATGGACACCTCCCATTAACCGTCTGCCTAGGTACCTCCATTTAGGAATGAAATGAAATGAAATAGAAAACCAGACAGTGAGAGAGACGGCAAGAAAGAAAAATGCCAATGATCCCCCACAATTCCCCATGCTAATATAATATCCCAGACGTTAAAAACCGAGGCAAAATACAAATCTTAAAAATCTACCATGAAAAGAAGGGAAAAAAGGAAAGCAAGAAACCTAGCTCTCCTCCTTCACCTTGTAATCTACATCCATAGCCCCCATGCCTGCAAAAGAAGATTCACTCATATGTCCTGGCCCCAATCCAAACCCCGACTCCGGTTCGGTGCGGTGGCTACTGTGGGAATGATGGCTATGACGACGATCTTGTTCGCTAACAGAACCGCCATTGTAAGAATTATGGCCATTATTAGTCTGGATTCGGAAGGAGGATGTCAATTCCTCCTGAGACGGTGCGGGAGCGAGCCGTGGTAATGCAGAGGAAGAAGACGCGCGACGACTACCGCTGCTAGTCGTTGGTTCTGCTAGATGGTCATTGTTATTATTGTTATTGTGACTGTGGCTGTTATCGTTGTGATCGTGGTCATCGTGGTGATCATGATGTGTGATGTCGTCGTCGTCAGGATGGACGTTTGATTTCTTTGATCGTTTTACGCGGAGGGGCCGTTCTTGGGGCTTGGACGAATATTAGTATACATCATGAATAGCATGAAAAGGCACAGGGGCATCGAAAATACGAATAGCTAATGCAAGGAGAAAGAGAAGGGATACAGACCGTAGGAGGCTGCTCATCAGAACTGCCCTCCGTCTCATCATCGAGGTACCTGGCACCATTCGCATTTCCCGTTACAGCTGCCGTGGTGTTATTCAGAAGTGCCGCGTTAGACATAATAGCTGCAGCTCTTGCCCTCAACTCGGGATTAGCATAAAGACCCTGTCCAAGTTCACCATGACCGTGAACTGCTTGACCTTGGACTTGAGCCTGGGCGACCGCTTCCTCCGTCATCCCTGTAACCTTGGCAAGGCGCTCAAGTAAAATGCACGACTCCAGCCGCATCTTCTGGATATATTGCCACCCGCGTCGGTTTCGAAGGCGCACGATCTCATTTTCGGCCTCGACCTCGTTGAGGCGCTTCTTGAGAGCGATACATTTCCGCTTATAGGCTGCCTCGATGCTTGGGGGGTTGGTAGAGGGGAGTGATTTCGATGCTGCAGTTGGAGGAGGGTCCATGATGCTCGTGTACCGATTCTGTTGTTATTCGGTTCTTGCAAGAGTGAGGCCTGCGAATACAGATTTGCGATGGGTGGAATTGATGGATGGAGATTCGGGATTCGATGGAATCAAATAATATAGACTTGCGACGGCGAAGATGCTTTTAATATAATTTTTTTTTTTCGATTTAATAATAATAATAATAATAATAAAAGAAACGAGGGCGTCTAATTCGTGCTCTTCAGAAGCAGCTGGTCGCAGGACAGAGACCAGATCCCAACAAGATGACTGGGAAGATGGGCAAATCCGCGAATGGTTGACAAGCAGAGGACCAAAGATTGTCGCTGACCCGAGTACATGCGAGATGACCAGCAGAAGAAGGATATGGATGGTTGAAGGAGAGGGAATTCGATGCTTGACGTCGTTCTTTGCTGCGAGTCCAAAAGACAATCCGGAGATGCGTGCAGCCTCACCGCCTTGGACTACTCTACTCAGACCATCTACTCGTTCATACATTCATACAAAGACATCGATTCTATATGCATTCTACATACATCAATCACATCTATCAAACAAACATCGAAGCAAGGAAAAGAAACGGCTCTAGTGGCCGCCAGTGGTGGGAAGACCAAGGAACACCTTGAAGGAATCGTAACTATCAGGCCAAATGTCAGCAGCTGCAGTCGACCAGATCGAGAAGGACAGGGGCATTTACATGAGCCACTGGAAACCTGTCAATGTTCCCAGCATGGCAATTCTGACTGGAAGACCGTTCCACAGGCCTGCAAATCCAATGTTCTTGTAGATTCGGGATACAGCATGCCCGGCAGATTCACCAGCTGAGACGCAAAAATTAGCGAGTGAATTCGTATTTGAAGTCATGCTCTGAAGAGAGAAGCAGATAGCCTACCTTGACGATCCGCATTCAACTTGCTAACCATGACATCAGCAGGATGGCTGACAATAGCACAGAAGATACCCGCAATGTAGCCTCCCAGGAAGCTGACCCCGGTCTGCTGCAGGATGTTGTAGCTCTCCTTGGGCTTTCCGAGAGTCCGATAAATCATTGAGACCGTCTCTTCAAACGTTGCGAACTTGGTCATGGTGTACGGGATCTGACGCGCCCACAGCGGATACAAGCCCTTATACAAGCCTGCGATTCCTTCCTTGGTCACGATCTTACTCCAACCCTCGCGCAAGTTGTGCGCATACGGCGGCAGGGTCGTCTGCATGCGAACCTTTATAGCCTCCCATGGACACAGCGCAATATCAGCAAAGAATTCAGCTGACGCGCTCGCACCCAGGTAGAGCACGGTAGTGTTCACATTGGGGAACAAGCGCTCCCCATACAGGTACTTGAAGTACTCATATAACCCGTATTTGCCTGCACCCTGAAAGGAATAGCCCACGGCTGTCGGGGACCACCCGAAAAACACACCGCGCAGTCCTTCTTTCGAGAATATCGAGCGCCATGCCTGCATGTTTGAGCTGTAGATCTTGGGGTCGACCTGGCGACGGCATTTTACAAGGTCGAGCGGAGTCACGAGGGTATGGGTAGGTCCTTGTGTGATGTCAGTTTGCGACAGCTTAAATCATGAAAAAGACAAGACTCCGAGACTTACCACATGCTATTCGTTCGCAACATCGATTCTGTTAGCAGTGCTATAGTCAACGGACCCCAGAGGCGACAGTTCGCCATTCATTCTTGTCAGTGGAGAACGGGGAACACACCAACAATGCCGCCTAGCGTGCAGCTGGCGAAGTACTTCATGGAATGGGGTTCAATCTTCCCAAAGGGGAGCTTTCGTTCCTGCGACAATGCCATTCTGCCAATGTCGGGCCGGTAGATCCGGATGTACAGGGGAAGCGGGATCAGCGAGCTAGGTAGGGAATAGAAGATTCCAACGCCTTAAAGAGAACAATCGCTGGATTATACAATGCTGCACTGCTGCACTGCTGAAGAAAGCCCAAGGAGCGAGAGAGTAGAGGGGAGAAGATTACCAGCCAGGTACGATAAGCTGCAAAACAAGAAGAGATGAAACCCAGCTCAGCACCAACTGCACGGACCCCCGGAAGTCTCAGTGACATCATCACTTCCGCGCGGTCCTGATTACGCTGTACAGCATTGTATTAACAGCGTTTGGCCAGTTTATGCTAAGGACGGGAGCAGCGGCACAGATAACATCACGCTCAGATCCGAAGAAGGACAGATCCCTGATAGCCATTCCATTCATCCGCTAAGGCCAACGCCAATTTGATGCCGAGCGTTGACCCCATCCGCACCAAAACGGATCGGATCTGTTGCGCCTGCTTCGGCGTGGCGAGTCCGGAGGAAAAAATATGCCACAGAGGCCATAGTATGCTGTGGGCGTGCAATGTGCGGACGCCGGGTTTCCCGTTAGATGAGTAACAAAATGAAAGCCCAGTGATCGGCCTCCCGAGCATGTCAACATCCCCCATTAGGAAGGGTATGCTGCGGCAAATATCACCGATCATATCCTGGGTCACTTTCTGGAAATTTAAACAAGCAAGGGCACAGCCGTAGGCATGTCGCGGATCGAGACATGCCAGTTTCCTGTACAGGGCGATGAGCAGCCTCTGCAGAAGGACCCGGAAGGACCGGTAATAGTCCCAGATGCCTGTCATCCAGACGTACCGGTTGGTGATTAACGGCGACCCGTCCTGAGAGTAGACGATGGAAGGCAGCCAGTCGTCCGGCAGATGCTGGGTCCATTGATCGAGTTGCCAATCTAGCAGTTTACATGATTCTACCCATTCCGATATTTCCGCGGCGATAGTACTGGTAAATATAGAGCCATCACCTTCAGCTGGCTCCAGCGAAGAGATCTGTAGCACAATTCGACTGACCTTGAACGCGGTCGACAGCAGCCGGTGAACTGGATCAGAATCGTCCAATAACCCTAGAGCCCATTCCATATTAAATCGGGGTTTATCCCCAAGGACCAAAATTGCCACATGCTAAGGCGTTTGTCAGTTCATCCATCGTAAGCGATCTGACAACTACGGTGCAGACATACCTTATGAGTATAGGCCAATTGAAATAAAGCCCGGCCCTCCTCACGACCAAATTGGCTTCTCCCCCGCAGCTCCATCAAAGCTTCCAGACCGGCGGTATGCGAGCTCGAAAGTCCAATACGCTCCCCTGCAATTTCTTCAAACAAAAGAAGCAGGACGACTGTCGCAAAGGTCTCATCTTTCATCGCCTCAACCTGCGACGTCAACGCTTGCCGCAACCCTCGAAGCACAAGTCCATATTGATTCTTTGCCTGGAGGCACAGCTCCTTCGATCCTTTCCGATTACCTAGAGCAATGAGCGATGTCGCATTGACCGCCCATCGCAAACATGAGGCTGCGGAACATCTTTCAGCGAAAATGCTCCCTTCATCATCTTGACAACGAGCATATAGTCCCGGTAGATACTCCATATGGCCAGAAAAACCGTCAGGCCTGCCAGTTTCCGTAAACTGGTCGAAGAAGAAGCAAACCGCGCGCTCCTGCCATGTTGAATCGTCGACAAACGGTGGTATTACTGGAGCAGAAGTAACTGCTGTAGGAGCTGGACTAGATATATATGATGGCGAATCCCATGACGATTTGGGTGAGCGAACAGCGATAGCAGAAGAAGCCATAGTAGTTCTATCCTGACGACGATTTTCAAAATTATCATCTGTATGCCATGCTATGTCTGCCGCCGCCAATGTCGTTGTACCCCGACTATCATGACATGGAGAAGAATGGTAATTTCGACTAGGAAGGACTCTATTCATCATTTTCTCGATCTTGCGAGTCTCATCTCGAAAGAAACCGTCATCGCGATACCCCGGGCACGGTCTTCCGTATCGCTCGCAATTGCGACAAGCAGGCCTTGATTCATCGCACTCGGAAAAACAACTTAGCCTCGACAGACACAAACAAAGCCGAATCTAAAGAAAAAAGGCAGGTGGGAAATTTTAAAAGACAGTATATGCATAGAGAGTAGTACCTTAACCTTCCGCTTGCGACACAAGTGGCATCCCGTGCTCGGTTTTCCACCGTAGACCATGGTTGAACACGACCCAGAGCACTATCACTCTGTCGGTTTCCGTTTCCTTTTTCCTTTTCGTTTGTCCTCCGTTTTTTCAGTCATCCAGCCGGGCTCAGGATGTCGTCACAGGATGTCGAGAAAGATCATGACCTATGCATGGTTATTGCCGAACCTCGGAATCGAAGAGCAGTACTCCAGAGTACTTGGTGGTAAAATGTCAGCTCTTTCAGTTTATTTCCTCTTCACCTTTATCTCAAGGATAAAGACTTGGAGGCCTCAGACCTGTACGGGGAATGCAAGGAAGCGAGAATCGTCGGTTCCGCAGAATATATGGATGCCAATCCTGATCAGGTGATCGTGCAGTGCTGCCACAATTCACGAAGCTCCACGGTTCAGGATGGAATATGGTTATTGTGAGAGAACATCTGAGAGGTCTTATACTCGTGTTCAGAGGCTTTAAAGTCCTGTTCATATTACTGTGGGCCAGAAAGATCCTAAATATGTGCCTATACAGACCGGAATTTCTAGGATGAGGCAACTCTACCAGAATAAGGAAGTGTTATACCAATTGAGGTGAACACAAAGCTTAGTTGTTTTTCCTTTGAGTTAGATGAGTCAATCTACTCAAGAAATTAGGATAGGGGAAAGTTTGGAGTGGGAAATGTGAAAGAATATATACACTGCACTAGGTAAGTGTAGTCTGCGCCAAAGCTACTTGATCAAAATGAGTCTTAATGGGAAAGTCATGGGTGCATCTATGATACTTCTTTCGGCTCTATAGTTAACTGAGACCGATGCACTCATTCTATGGCGTCCCGATATTTCTATCTATCAAAAGATATATCCGGGCTTGATTCACTGATGGCTAATATGAGGACAACTCTTGTCAAGCCATGGGTATTATCCAACCACAAACACGCATGTGTTTGTAAGTTGCAGAGAGGATTCACATCTCCAACTCCAACGACAAAGGATGGATAGCCGTTAACGTGTCCGGTGGGACGAGGAAGGAAAGGCCTGTCTGGTTCTATCTTCAGCCCACCAGATAAGACCTGGGGTCTGAGCATGTTTCTTTGTTCCAAGCCCGTGACATTTTCAAAGGAATTGTTCTAGGAGGATCTCGCCCCCAGTGAAGTGGAGGGTATGCTTGAATTTCGCATCATGATATCTTGCCCTGAAAAGCGAATTGTCATGAAACGGAGACGAAGAAACTTGTGTTCTCTATCAAATTGCTCAAAATCCGTGTCAGAGACACGCATGGCCGCAATATACTGCACCCTCCTGTGGTAAATGTCTCGTAATTGGCCTCGATAAAATCTAATTCCGTGTGGACATTGGTGTAGATTGCTGACAGCGGGACGTGATAGAGGTCAACTTGATAGATTTGGCTTTGAATCATCCAACTCGAGTCTCGGTTCCGGGAATCCATCGGCAGTCGTAGCTTTTACGTCTCACGATGATCCCAGTTACTCGATGATGAAATGAGGCATTTAGAAGATTCAGCATGAAGGGATACGGTGCAAGCAAAACCTGCAACTGTCATTATGACGATAAGAGAGAAGATGTGACTCTCCAAAGCCGCTGGGTCGCTCCTCTTGCCTTTATAAAAAAGAAAAATACCTAAAGGCCAAAAGAAACGTGTGACAAAAAGTAGTAAGAGGTAGAAGGAAACCATATAATGATCATATATCCAGCCGTCACCTCCCCATGCGGGTATCATCTAAACCCTCAAAACACCAAACTCAATATATAAACTCCCAGCAGTTGCCATCTCTAATTGCAACTCCGTAGTGCCATTCAACCCTTGTGGTGGATATGGCTGCGATGACATGAATAATAATCCAATACCAAATATGCAAAAGTTTCTACAGCTGACTGCGTAATCAAGATTAGATAGAGTTCTAGCCGTACTCCGAAGTAACTCCAATGGCCAATTCATGCGGCAAACAGCCAAAAGGAAAAGTATATATTACCAAATCGCGGATGCAGGACCAGCCTCGGCAAGGAACACTTGAGCGCACGTCTCAACAGCCTCGCATAGCACACGAAGCATCAAGACAAAGGCGCATCCTGCATCAACTGGTCATCGTCGTCGCTTCGTGGTATAGTCGGAGGCGGCTCTGAAAAGTGTTCTCTGCGATGCACTGGGAAATCATTTTCGACCCCCTTCGCCGGGCCGAGAGCTGGAGTGCTAGAAGCACTTTCAACAACCACCGAATCATCCGTACTATCATCCGGCGGCGGGGAGAAAGACCAGACCTGGAGAAGAAAGCGTTAGAATTCCCCTGGAAATTGATGCAGAACGACCTCTACTGATACGACAGGAAGCGCCAGATAGAGAATGAAGCCTACCTCCATGACGGTACAACCAGACCTGCTCGCCATGATCACAGCTTTCTCCTCCTCAAATGCCACACTCCAGACGTCCTTCGCCGGTGTGGATAGCTCCCGGAGAAGTTGACCACTTTGGAGACTCCAGACTTTGACACGGCCATCACTACCGCCACTGACGATGCGAGTACTGTCAAATTGGAGGCTTGTCACACTATTATCGTGAGCAGCTAGTCGGTGTATAGGCGCCATTCTAGCCAACGACCAGACTCTAACGGAACCGTCCGAGCCCCCGGTCACAAGTGTGTCGCCGCGCATCTGTAATTGTCCCACAAGCGATGTATGGCCTTGTAAAATAGCATGGCACTGACCTGTACACGGATCCCAGATCCGTACACTCGTATCAAGACTACCTGTCGCGATTCGTTTCCCATCAAAAGCAACAGCATAGATGTGGCTGAAATGGCCGGACAGCGTACGTAGACAACGGCCCTCAGAGATGCTCCAAATGCGTGCGGTAGTATCGTAGCTCCCGGAAACAATAAGGTCTCCGTGGACCGCAAGACACCTAACACTGGCTTGATGTCCAACCAGCACACTTCTGCAGGTGCCAGTTACCAGGTCCCATACACGAAGAGTGGCATCCCTCGACCCAGAGATAGCCGTGTTTTTATCGGACATCTTCAAACAACGCACGGTTGACGTATGCCCGCGCAGCAGGTAAATTCCAGCCCTGCCCGATGTAATCCATTAGCGTGTGCTCGTTTGTTCATACCCGGGGCTATTATCAGGTAGGACGGATTCCCAAAATAAGCTTACCCAGTAGCCATGTTCCACACTCTAACTTCCCGGTCACAACCACCGCTCACAAGAATATCGTCCCATGGAACCATAGCCCAAACACCCATAACGTGTCCCTCCAGGGTCTTCTGGTTGTTCCCGTCTCTATCGTAAACATGGATCTTCGCATTATCTAAAGCAAACACGATGTATTTAGAGGTGAGATGCAAGCTCGTGACAACGCCCTCGTCAGGTGCAGTATGTCGCTGAGTGCACCGGCCACCCTTATTCCAAGCGGACTCGATTAGGTACTTCCGCTTGAAATGCGACCTGTAAGATAAAACCCGTGTTCGATTCTTACGCAACGAGTGAGATTCCGCCGACAAAGAGGTAGACGGCTCCGGAAAGCGATCCAATGACTGATGGCCAGCCGCATTTGACCTCCTCTGGAGCCCACTTGGTTTCCGCTGTAGTCCACTGGGTTTCCTCTGCGGTTTACCCGAAGAAATATCTGTGGAGGAATCGGGGTGAAAGGGGTCGACGAAGTCACGGCCATCCTCCGACATCCTCCGATAAACATATGCATGCTTGTCGCAAAGATTCTTCCACGTAATGTCATCATTTAAGAGTTCGCGCCAGCGTCTTGATACCTGAGCTGCTCTCGCCAGCGTCTGCGGATCGTCAATGAAGGAAAGTACCTGGGCAACAACGGCATAAGTTAGCGATGTTCTGACTGATTCAATCATTACATACGAACAGGAAGAGGGAGATAACTGCCTCACCCTTAAACATAATTCCGTCGGAAAGGCCAAGAAAGGATCCTTCCTAAGGCGTGGACCGACGTAACCAGAAACAAAGCTCAGCTGCTGCATATCGCACAGGTTGAGGATGCCGGCCAGGAACCTCTGCTTTGTCGCATTGGATAGGGAGTTGAAACGAACCCCGACATTGGCCAGGAAAGCATCATCATCCTCGTCATCGGCAGACGGCCAATTCGGGGCTTTCTGGTGAGGAGTGGGACTAGGAGCCGGGGTAGGAGGGGAGGCCGGAGCGGAATGCAGCAAGTTCGGTGGTATTCGAGCGATAGATCTACCGTTCCTGGTGTTATTACTACGGCCGTCGTCACTGTCGTGATCATTGTTCCGATGGAACATCAGAGGCGCCGAGCGCCGGTTCGAAAAACTGGATACCGAGATCGAATCCCTGCCTGCTAGCGAAGGGGAATACGCAGCGGTCAACTGCTCGGGCACGCTGTGCGTAGTCATTCCGACACTCCAACGGCAAGATGTAGAGGTGAATCGTAGACGAGCGATGCGATGTGTATGTATACCTTAGAACTTTAAGTAACGACTGGGAATCCTCCACCCAATGACCTTTGAAGATTATCGACAGCAACTGGCGGAAACAGTTGGACGGGGAACAGCCGCATGCATAGAGAGGAGTAAGAAGTCGGGGAAGGAGAAGAGGACTCGAGGAGAGAGAGAGAGAGAGGGAAGAGAGAGGAGTCGAGGGGCGAACTGGAGAGTGCAGATGCGCCTAGACAGAACGACTATGATATATTATAGCGGTGACGGAATACGTCGAGGCACAGGAAGCTAGTTGGGTTCAAAGGATGGAGACGGCTTGCAG
Organism: Monascus purpureus; assembly: GCA_025999795.1. Taxonomy (NCBI): domain Eukaryota; kingdom Fungi; phylum Ascomycota; class Eurotiomycetes; order Eurotiales; family Aspergillaceae; genus Monascus; species Monascus purpureus. The sequence continues at coordinate 696,441 of AP025348.1, forward strand.
AGAGTCCGTCAATAGGGAGCAGGAGTGGAAGGAGCGCTCGGAATGCGGGATCGGGAAGAGCTGCAGGAGTGAGATGCGGTCGACCGGTCAGATTGCAAGAAAGAGAGGAGAACCAGAGTCCAAGCAGAGGACGGGGAGAAGGCTGGAGGACAGTAAGACGGTGGAGATTGAAATTGAACTGAGTTGGGAAGATCGAGAGAAGCAGAAGAGGAAGAATCGGGATCGCGCGATGTCGTGACCGCTGGTCAGGTGCAGGAAGAAGAATAAGAAGAATAAGCAATCAAATTCCTCACTCTCCCAGAACACAGCCCACAGTTATTCTCTGAAACAGACAAGGGAGACGACTACAAGTCTAAGCGCCAGTCTATAGCACGTTCTACTACGGTACAGCCGTACACAGGCGAACTGGGACGCTAAGAAGTGAGGAAGTCTACGAAACATCCAGGCAGGACAGAGGCCAAAAACCCCTGAAATTTCCCCTGTGGCCACTTTTATAAAAACAGAGAAAAGAATAGAACGTACTGGCTCTGGTTTTTACCCGAATCCCCGGACAGCCACTCTCTGGTATGGTACATCTGTCTCATCGCGATGCCTAACCGTGGAACCCATCGTCGCCTTTGGAACATCGAGAGAATGATTCACACTGACGTTTTTTTTTTCCTGGCCTTTTTTTATCGTATAGCAAGGAATGTCATGGTATATGGTAGCCGCAAAAGATGAGTTATTATCATCGCTTGGGATAGTAAGAGTGTCTGCACTGAGCATGGTGAATATTCGGAAGGCAAAACAATGCTGAAGAACAGAAGAAATCAAGTCGCTTCATGACTTTCCTGGCAGTCACCAGAGGGTGCTGGACTTGAGAGTACGGTATAAGAAAAGTATTTTGACTTAATGGCGAGACCTATCCTCTTGCAGTTCTTTCAGGAAAGATTCATGCAGATTGGGAAGAATGCAGCAACAAGGCCATCAGTAGCTGAATCAAGCAATCAAAGGGGTTGACGACGTCCTCTTGCGGACTCATCTACTCTTCCCTTGCACCCTTTCTTTTATTATCATTTATTCCTTTTGAGTCCAGTACAATCAGTGGCATCAGTATCAGTCTCGCCAGAGGGAAGAAAAGTAGTGGAAATTGTTGTGATGAGTAGAGTGAATGAATGATAGAATTAAGCTCTCGGATATAAGCAGTATTAAGCAGCCCTTCGAAGCGCGTCAGATCGCGTTGAGGAACTTCCTTCCCGACTACCACCATCAACTAACTCTTCTCCTCTGCCTGGGTTCGCTGTCTGAACAAGGTCACACCATGGACGCTGGAGACGACTGTAAGCCATGATCCTAGCCACCCCATCTCTTTCCTTGTCCGCTAATGCGGTTGCTCTGTAGGGTCCTGCGACGCCAATGACGCGGTTCATATCACCGTGGTCCAACCAGGAGAAACGAAGCCCAAGACCCTCTCCAACTTCCACCCTCAGTTCACCTATCCGATCTTTGGCGATGAGGAGCGCATATTCGGCTACAAGGGCTTGATAATTCGCTTGCGCTTTGCCGCTCATGATCTTCGCCCACACGTCCACATCTCCTACGACGAGAAATTCAAGACTGTCGACGACACAGCAGCGGTGGATTTGAACGAGACGCTGAAACTATGGATCCCAGAAGGTCTGTGGGTATTATGGCATATGTGGCTCAATTCAAGTTCGTTTTTAACTGACAGGTGGCTTGAATGGTATAGAAGCATTCACCACCCTGCCCGAGTTTGAGAAAGCGGTTCAAGACGATGAAACGGCAAAGGATTTTGTGCCCCCGGGCAAGCCCGTCCACAGCTACACTTCTAGACAAAGGAACTATGAGATCTGGGCCGGGTCACTTGCTGATCCCCGGGTACGACATGTGTTAGAACGAGCTCAAGTCTTTGTCTCTCTCTTCATTGAAGCCGGCACCCCGCTGGCCACAGATGACCCAGAGTGGACTCTCGAAAGGTGGACAGTCTACTTTGTGTAAGTTCCCAACTTGTCTCCGGAAGAAACGGCCGCGGTGACTTATCCGCGTATGTAGATATGAGAAAGTCGATCCTCCCACGCCAACCGCCTCACAGTATTCGATAGTCGGCTACGCGACGACCTATCGCTGGTGGTACTATAATAGGGGTCCCCTGGAATCCTCTGCGATTAGCAAAGATGTCTCATTCCCACTACCTGACGTCGCGGTTTCTGACCTTCCAGCCCGGCTCCGCATAGCGCAGTTCCTCATCCTCCCTCCCCACCAAGGCTCCGGCCATGGAACTCATTTGTACACTACCATCCACACAAAATGCTTCGAGGACCCGACAATCGTGGAATTGACAGTGGAAGACCCCAACGAAGCCTTTGATGCCCTCCGTGATACCGCAGATTACCATATCCTGCTCCCCGAATTCGCAAAGCACAAGGTCAACATCAACCCTGATCCCTACGAAGCGCATTCCCGGAACCAGCGACCGCGTCGTGTTCCCACAGCCGATCTTATTCCCGTAAAACTACTCCATGACATCCGCACATCCTATAAGATTTCCCCGACCCAATTCTCTCATATCCTGGAATTGTTCCTTCTGAGCCGCATCCCCTTTGAGAACCGCCAGGCCGGTGGCGCAAATATGTCCCGTCTCCTGATCAAGAAGTATCGTGCCGAGGACCCTAATGAACGCCGCTACTACTGGTGGCGGATGCTTGTCAAGCAGCGCCTCTACAAACGCTCCCGCGATATCCTGATCCAACTCGACCCCAGTGACCGTATCCAGAAACTCGAAGAGACCGTGACGAATGTCGAGGAGGGTTACGAAGTCCTATTGAAGGCCTTCTCTGCTCGTCAAGAAAGCCTGATAGCGGAGATAACGGATGAGAAGGAGCGGAAAAGGTCGCAGTCGGCTGCTGTTTTGGACGAGGCGAGCGAAGCTCCTAATGGCACCCTTGGTAGAGATCAACGGGTAAAGCGCAAGTTCACAGTCGCAGATGATGACGACGAGGAAGAGACGGAAGGAGAAGCTTCTAAACGGCCGAAGGTGTAGATGGAGGCACCACATTCCTAGCCGCTTTTTTCTTTTATTTTTATTTATTTATTTTCTTCTTCATTTTTAGCAAACTTGGGACTAGGGAAAATGGTTACTTTCTTTGTTTTGAGACTAGTATTATTGTTTAGAATTCACAAAAACAATTTATGGGGCTACTTTTATTATTGCCTTGATTTTCCATATATTTCTTACTTTCTTTTGTCTATACTAATATAATTATATATTCAACCCTAGAAATAGCAATATTAAAGCTTGTAATTCCGATTAGAAGCCAGAAGGGGAAGGTTAAATTCTGTATAACTGTACGCGCCCAGCCAATATGGTCAATTAGTAACTGAAAAAGGGAGAAAATACGCGATTTTGTAGAGAAGAGAGTCGAGAGAGAATGGAGCGTATGTATGCCTGACCATGTCCTGAGACACGGTCTCTTCCCTTTTTCGCGCTATTTTTCCCTACCAACGAGGCACAGCGCTGTGGCGACAGGATAAAGAGGACTTTAAAATTCCTTCCGATAGAATTCATCATACTAGTTGATTGGCAGTGCGCGATATCCGAACGGTTAGAGTCCTCAAGATCAATGACAAGCCTTCAACCGAAGTCCATGGGTATGATGAACTTTACTCAAAGCAGGGAATGGTTGCTTCAATTCTTCCGAAGAGCCGCCCATTGACAGGTTCCTGAAACGGCTATGCAGTGTTCCGAATCACATAGTGCTCGGTACAGCGCCCAGGAAAGCAATTAAGCCTGGTAAGGTGGAGGTGGTTGAGTTTCTGCAGTTTCCAACGTATCCAGTGTAAGGGAAGAGGTCGTGTCAAGGCTGCTTAAACTGCTGGCTCTTGATGAGTATACTGTCGTAAGTCCTACCACCGATGATGGCGCAGAGTGTGCTGATGCATCTCGAGTGGGAAGAGGATATCTTTGAGAACCGGGAGATCTCTCTGCACCACAATCCCCGTTCCGAACAAGCTCGCCCACAAACTCAAGTGCTCGTCTCAAGCCCAGTATCTCAGGAATCTCAGATGGCATAGTCTCCTGCTCAGAGTTCCCATCGGATTCCGTATCAGGCTGTCGGGGCTGTTCCGCATATCCTAGTTCCTCGAGATCGTAGGCAGAGCCATTAGATCTAGATTCATGGCGGGAACGCCCTTCCCACCATCGTTTCCACCTGAGACGGCGTGCAGCAAATTTGTAGGCGCGCCGTTTCCTTCTTTCTTCACGCTTGGTGGCTAGCTCTGCTCGCCGTCGCTGGCACTGGGTAGTGTTGCGAAAGATCCTGAACAAAAGAGCTCCTATAGCAACGATGAGGAGGATGACAGCACCATTTCTGAAGAACGCTTTGACTTCGTTTGATAAAGTGATCCCCATACGTGGAGGAGGGACCGCATGATCCTTGAAGCGATCATCCCACGTCGATTCAGTATGCGAATCCTCTTCCATTGAGGCCTCTGCTCTCCGGGCAAAGGATTTCAATGGATTAGCTTGCTCGTCCTCACGTGGAGAGCTATGCTGCAGTGGGATGTGAATTTGGTGTTCCTTCCCAGCTGTCTGGCGGTGTAAGTCAAGAACTTGAGCTCCCAACCCCTGAAGTCCTTTTCCGCGGAATTCAGTTTTCTCCAGGGGTGGACCGTTTTCTATGATACCTGTCACAGGCCAGTTCTCTAAGCGATCAGTGTCCCCCGGTTTCAGCCAACAATCAATATCCAAATCATCGTCAGATAGATTTATAGGGGTCTTGCTAAACCGGAGTATTTCTGGTCTCCTGAGTCGAGTAAAGGACAAGGTAAAGCCAAAATCATCCTCGGTAGGTACTTCGCCAACGCGATTAATATTGACAGTTAGGATCTGAGCTGCGCGCTCGTGTGAAGCATCCGGGGGAGCAGATACGCAGGTATTTTGCCAATTGACCCTCAATTCAGTGCCATCTAGGTATGAATAGATTGTATCAGATCCCGAAGCAAAGGGTCCTTTCCCATCGTAGGACAACTCCACCCCATTGAGGAACATGCCCCAGCCTGCGCAAGTCTGGCTCGCTCCGCGGATATTAAGTTCGAAAGACTAGCAACTCCGTCAGGCGGAGCATGAGAATATATCACAGGTAAAATGATCTTACCAATTCGAGATCACTCCCATCATCGCATTTCCAGTATGGAACTTGGAAACTCACAGTGGTGTCTTTATTGCCTGTACTTAAAGACTTTAGATACTGCCAGAATAGAAGAGCGACCATTGGGAGATTGCACTAACTTTGCAGAGATGGGACATAGGAGTTTCCCACAGGGTCCAGAGGATTAGCAGCAGCACATGCCCCTCTCGTCAAAAGAATCGGCAGGGACAAGAGGGCTACCAGTGAGAGTGGGAAGAGCACAGTTGCCTTGAAAGGGCTTGGCATGTTGGAGCAGCACACATGCGGTCATCTGGCCGAATCGGCTCTCGCAGGAAGCAGATCAGTTGCACTGCAATGAGCAAGGCAATGCGGTCTGATACAGCACATGGGAATAGTGGATGAGATGTTGGTTATTCTTCCTGCGCAGCCTCGAAGATGGGAGGATGCATCTCGCGATCTCGGCCCGTCTCTTTTTCCCGGCCGCCGATGGAGTCATTGAAGGCGCAAGGAAGCTCGTCTTGCAGGAGCTTTGATATACGTTCGGCTTCATATGCCTATAGTCTAATTATTCAAATACAGCATCTTTGAGCGCTGTCGGGTTATCTCCCATTCCTTTTTCCTTTCCCCCATCCGAAGAACCTGGATTTAGCGGAGCCAACCTTGATTTCGCTCTTACTACTCACTCGACGTCCCCATCAGTTACATTCCGAATAATCCATCACATCTCCTGAAATGGTGCGCATTCGGACTATCTTTGATTGATATTATTGTCGTTTTATTGGCGCTGACATGTCCGTGGTCATAACAGTTACCGCTAGGCCTCCTCACAGCGGCGCAAGGCCACCCAATGCTTGTTGAGCTCAAAAATGGAGAGACTCTAAACGGACATCTTGTCAACTGCGACAATTGGATGAATTTGATCTTGAAGGAGGTTGTTCAGACCAGCCCAGAGGGTGACCGCTTCTTCAGGGTACCAGAGGTCTACGTAAGAGGGAACAACGTACGCTATTTTCATTTTCATCACTTTGATTGAGCTGGCACACTAATTACCATTTCAGATCAAATATCTACGAGTACCAGAAGAAATTATCGACCTCATCAAGGAGCAACAGCAGCACCAACCGAATCGCGGACGTGGCGGCCATCAACAGCGAGAAGGCGGACGAGGCGACAGGGGCCGCGGCGGGGGGCGTGGGGGACGCGGCCGGGTTAGAGGGAGAGGTGGTAGCTAGGGATATCAGGTCTATCTGCGCGTGAAAGAGGGCTAGAAAGAGATACCCCCTTGGGAGGATAGTTCTAGTAGAGTGTGCCGTGGATGCCAGTGTGGTTCCACTACGAGGTCTGGCTTGACGACGACTTGGTGTTGGGCATCGCCTTGGCGCATCTGGCTCTGTATTTTATTCTTATGTCCATGAATGGGAATTTAGCCATTTGTCCCTGGAATTGCTACGACCAACAAGTACTGAGCATTGGATTCTTACTAACTGCTGCTGCTCTTTGCGACCGCTGCGGGATCACGTGTAAACATCAGTGACTAAACTGCGGAGGTTCGAAGGAGCTCTCCGATTCTTCCACGCTTCGAAATGCCACCAGAGACTCTTGTTCTCGATGGGCTTTGGTATTGTCTTTGCCCGTCATATAGTCCGGCTTCACTATACCGCGCAAGATGCCTATTGCAATCGGTGAAACGGGCATCGAGGCTTGCGTCGACACCACCGCGAAGATGCTACCGCAGCAGCAACAACCATTCTATCGTTGGAGTCGATAAGAATTTCTGGCATAAAGGTGGATGGGATGGCGAATCTCTGTATGAAAATCACAGTGTGGTTCAATCCCATTGGAATGCGAACACCCAACTCGCAGCCGACATCGTGCAACAGACCATAAGACGGGCACCGAAAAAGGCTATGGGCGTGCCCAGAGACCTGGAGAGAAGGTCAACTGAGAATCTCGAGAACATGCTTCAGGATCTGATGGTCAAATCGCCCAGTATCCTAAGTGCGACGCAAATACTCCGCTGCCTAATTCGGGATCGCCATGTCCGTCCTGAAGTCCGCCACTACAGAGCCTTGATACTTGCCAATACGGACGCAGAGCGTGGCTCGCCCAAAGTAGTTCGCAAATTGCTTTCAGAGATGGAGGAGAATCGCATTCCCACAGACTCGGGTACTCTGCATGCTGCATTGCAGGTACGTGAGCATTTCAATTGATTAGCACATTTGCTTTGTGTCTTGAGTTTTTGATCTTCTGCGTTTCTATATGAACATACTGACAATCTTTTTTTCTTTAAGGTACTCGCAGTACACCCGGATTACGTTCTTCGTCAACAAATTCTCGATACCCTGCGGGATCGATGGCTTCCTCTTAGTCCTGCCGGTTGGCATTTCGTTATTGCTGGCCTTGTCAGAGAGCGTCAATTAGAACTTGCCCTGGACCATGTTGCCGCAATGGAGACAAAGGGCATTCCTATAGAAAGCTGGCTACACAGCTTACTCGTTTACAATCTTTGTGACGTTGACGAATTCGAGGAGGTATTGAATCTAATGTGCTCTCGCGACAGGCATAACCACATCACGAAGAAGCTATGGATGTACGTGTTGGACGCGGCCAGCACCGCTCTGCATCATGAAACAACTTCCTACGTTTGGAACCAACAGGTGGGACTAGGGTACCTTCACCCGCCCTACCGGGTCTGCAGTAACGTTCTTACTGTTGCGTCTCGTACGGGTGATACTGATCTGGCAGCATCGGTTTTCCATTACTTCACAGAGACGGGAACTCCTCCGGATTTGCGAGATTACGAGAGGCTTGCCGAAGCCCATGTCATGTCTGGAGACCTCTATACTGCATTCTATGTTCTCTGTAACACGCAGAAAGCAGGCATTCCGCTGGAGGAGAGATCTACGCGCTCCGTCTTGAAGTACATGATCCAGAATGAAACTGACCCACTAGACGCGTGGGCCATGCTTAAGAGACTGAAAGCGTTGAGATGTGAAATCCCCATTCACTGCGCTAAGGTTCTCATCGATCTCTGTGAGCATAATGCACTTCACGACCCATCTGCCATGGATGACGGGATAGCCCTGTATGAGGAGCTATATACTCTATGCCCGAATGGCGCTGATGTGTCGACGTATAATACTCTTATACGCATGTGCCGTAGAGGCCGCAGCCACCAAGCGGTTATGTTCGTGATTAAAGAGATGGCTTCACTTGGAGTGGTGCCAGACAGTACGACGTTTGAGTATATAATCTTGGTGTGCCTGGATGTCAAGGATTATCGATCCGCGTACATGTACTTTCAGGACATGCTAGAACGGGGCTGCTTTCTTAGTGAGGATGGCCGGATGGAGATCCGCGACCTATCTGCTGGATCGGATGATGTCTACGCTGTCCAACTGAGATCGCACCCTCTCATCGAGGAAGAGCCGGTGCCCGACAGGAGTTTCAATGACGAGGATGAGGATGAAGATGAGGTGGAATCTGGTCAAGAAGAGGGGGGGCAGTCGAGGCCCGCACGAGGGGCAGGAAGAAGAGAACGCCAGAAGAGGAGGAGGAAAAGGCTGGCGAACAAGCGAGCCATGGAGGAAGAAGGCTGGATGAACTGGGAGGCTGGCGGTCTTATTCCTGATGAGCCGAGAGGCGATTCTGAGGACTCGGAGGGAGCGCGAGCTGGCAAAGAGGCTGCACAGCACACCGCGGTATGATTATGATGATTAGATCTCTCAGACCCTCCGTACAGCATGCATACGATCCATCTCCCATGGGAACCTCTCGCTGTACGTGTAGATCGGCACTCCGTCTCCGTGCAAACCGATTGAAGCCAGAGGAGGATTCTATAAATAGCGGCGATGATACATGGATCGGCTAATTAATTTAATTGGCCACTGCATATTATTCTGTGCCATGTTGACGATCATCTATGGATTCGATTCAATGGTAAAAAGAGAACTCTACCAGAAACAGGAGCCACTTCTCAACGTCAGAGACATCCTCGATCAGCGTTGTACTGCTTTGGTTTGCTCCTGGGTTGGATCCTGTTGGACTCGGATTGCCAATCGCTCAAGCCGCTTGTCTCAGATTCATCAGCATCCTGCGGGTACTTGCAGGCATTCCTGCCTACGTCACTAAATTTAAATCCTGCTCTGGTGTTCTGTTCTGTGCGGTGGAGTGATGGCGCAGGATCCTCTCCTGGCGATCCCAGTTCTGATGGTCAACACCCCAGCCTCCCTCTGGCAGTGGACTTATTTAAAGATGGCTTCTGCCCTGTATGCTCTGCTCCAGTCAATTAATCAATCAATTCACGATATCACGATAGCTCCAAGAATCAAATAATCTAGTCGATCCATTCTATCTGCCAGTCAGCCACCACCATGCAGCTCACATCCATCCTTTCCCTCATCTTCACCTTCAGCATCTCAGCTACAACAGTCATCGCTGCAAGCATCCCTTACTCTCGTGCTGCAGCTGTCCGTCGGAATGCTGATCCAACGATCTGGCACGTCTCCAACTTCAGCACCGGCTGCTCCCCTGCTGGCTGCACCTATCACTTCAACATCTTCTCCCCAGCCACCTCGAATACTCCTGGTTTCAACACGACATGCTCCGGCACAGATCTACAAGAAGAAAACCATTCCTGCGCAGATCCCACTGTGAAATCGACCCTCCGCCCACTGCTAGGTCCCTGGAATGTCACTGTCCTCCATAACTGGGTCACTCCGGAAGACGCTGAGTACTGGGCTATTGGCCAGGCGAATATTACTTCCGGGACAACGGATTTCACGATCCGCGTCACTCAGCAATATGGGGTTGCTTGAAGAGCTTTATTTGCTTAATTTACGATCAGATGCATATCGATCTATCCTCGCCTCATAATATCGACGTCGACACTGACACCGTACGGATCGAGTCGACGGATGGATGACCAATATCAGTTCTTTATTCTGTTTGGGGAAAATTGGCTTCTGGGGTTCTCTATGCTCCTTTTTCTCATGACTTCTGTGATGAAAAGTAATACCCATTTGTACAGTGTACGATGGCCGCCTGTCTAGGTGGTACCTAATAATGTCTTGTCTGCAATGGGCAATTGAAAGAATATAGATTAATACATTTACTTACTCTACTATCAACATTAGATGATTTCATCGATCTCCATGTCCCTGGTGACTTGTAACTTGTAAGCTACTAATTAATTATTCTGCGACGCCGTTGACATCATCCCAAACTCTCTACTCCATATCTTCTTTTCCTACTATTGATCTCCATTACTATTGAGTTTCTTTTTTCACTTTTTAATACAAGTTTTCAGAAATCGGATTAGTTGTACATGCCAAGAAGAACTGACCCTTTTTTCGAAGCCATCTCGTCCGATTGCTCATGTTTGTCCGAGAACAAGAGCTTCTCTGGTAACCTGTGCAATGGTACGCGTCCTACGTCCAACATCTTTCTCAATTGGGCTCTAACGATTGCGTTTCTCTTTTTGTGTTTGCTTCATTTAGGCGTCCTTTCTCCGGCAGATCGTTGCAGGACCTAGATTGCAGCATCCAGAGGCTGGGTTGGACCTTTGCTACGTGACTGACAATAGTGGGATTTCCCCCCCGTCTTTATACACTTCCGATCTCCTCTTCTGTGAAACATCTAACACAATCATGCTATTATAGTCATAGCGACCTCAGGGCCCTCGGCGGCCTACCCCCAACGCGCTTACCGCAACCCTCTTGACGCGCTCGTGAACTTTCTAGACTCCAAGCATGGCCAGGACTGGTGCATTTGGGAATTTCGCGCCGAAGGGACTGGATATCCTGATTCAGAGGTCTGTGGGCGGATCCATCACTTTCCATGGCCGGATCATCATCCGCCACCGTTTGCCCTCATTCCTGCCATCATGGGGAGTATGCGGAATTGGCTTCGAAGACTTGACGGTAACCAGGGTGATAATGACAGCGGCAAAGGGAAGAGGGTTGCCGTCGTGCATTGCAAAGCGGGCAAAGGGCGCAGTGGGACGGTTGTGTGCAGCTACCTTATCAGCGAGGAAGGGTGGGAGATGGAGGATGCGCTGAAACAGTTTACGAAGAGAAGGATGAGAACAGGCTTTGGTGCCGGTGTGAGTATCCCGAGTCAACTGCGATGGGTCAAATACGTCGATCGCTGGACCAACGAGATGGGCAAGCGATACATTGAGCGGCCGGTGGAGATATTAGAGCTACATGTTTGGGGCCTCAGGGATGGGGTCAAGGTTGCTGTGGAAGGATTCATTGATCAGGGCAAAAAGATCAAGTGCTTCCATCTGTTTCACAGAAGTGAGTGGATGGTCGTTGATGATGGGAAGAAGCCGACGGTTTCCTCGGAGAAAAAGAAGCAGAAGAAGAATGGCAAGAATCATAATAAGAACAGTGACGATGACAAAAACAGTAATAGAACGAACGACAAGGGTGCAACGAAGCCTTCTCCCAGTTTGACAACGACTTCCACCCCCTTGAACCCCGTCACAGTCACCTCACCGTCTACGACAGAGACTCCTTCATCCGCGGAAACTGGCATCTCAGCTGTCCTCCTCCGACCTAGCAACCCGCTCATTCTTCCTTCCTCAGACGTGAACATTGATTTCGAACGCCGCAGTAAAGCGCCGCACACGGGCTGGACATTTGTAACGTCCATCGCCCATGTCTGGTTCAATGCCTACTTCGAGGGCGGCGACAAGCACGACTCAGGCGTCTTCGAAACCAACTGGGATTGCATGGATGGTATCAAGGGTACTAGTCAAAAGGGGATCAAAGCATTGGAGCGTCTGAAAGTAGTATGGCGGTACCCGCCATCTCCACCCCCAGAAACCCCGGAGGAAATGAAGGCAGAGCGAAAGGAAGAACCAGGATACGGACAAGTCCTAGCGGAGCCGAAACCAGGGGAGCCCATTCCGGAAACACGGGCAGCGAATTGGCGCGGTCAGGACCCAGTGTATACTGGTTTTGATGATGGGATTTGCAGTGACAATGACAAAGGCAACGCGAAGGGTGCAGAGCCATCTACGAATGAGGGGGGAGACACCTCTATTCCCAGTCGGGCTCTTACAGAAACAGCCCACCATCCTTACCTTCAGGTCGATGCCCCCGAGGATACCGGACTCACTGCTGGATCTGAACATTCATATCTCACGGGCCTCAGTACGGCCGCAGCATCCGCCGCATCGACAACGGCAAATTTGCTACGATCAGTTGAAAGGGATCTGGTGTTACGGAAGCAGGCTTTCGAGAGCAACGATGTTAGCCTTGCCAATAGCGCCGATGACTTGCAACAACACTCCGATCCAAGCGCGATTGAGAAGGGGGGAGAGAAAGAAAATGCTGATAATAATACCAATGACAATAATACTAATGATAATAACCAGAGCGCAAACGGAGACCACGAAGGTGTACAGTCTTATTTTGGGAATGATGGAAATGGGGGAGTGGGCGCATCAAGCCAAAGTCAAGCAAAATGACAGATGAAGACAGAAGTCTATAGTGGTCAATTTGCAATAACCCAATTTATTACAAACCATGCACTGCTGCCAGTTCAGCCTGCCACTCTGTATGTGGAGTATACTCAGCGATAATAGTTATACCTTAGAGCTCTGTGAATACAGGAGGTCACCTGATTGCGACAGTCTTCCTTCAAGTTTCCTCCCAAAGATTGCTTCCTGGTCATAAGTTGGCTTTCAAGCGTCCTCTCAAGAATCCCCTTGCTCTGCAAATTTCAATGAAGCAACAAGATAGGGACGAATTCTGGGCCTGTGGTTCTAGTCACCACCCGATATCTGCCATGCATCGCAAAGAAGACACTCGGGCAAGTACGTGATCCTCAAGTTTCCCCTATAGGCATACACATGATTAATTGTTCAGTATAGGCAAAGTCTGAACCAACCTGACACGGAGAATAGTTTTCATCCAAGCGGACCTCGAGTTTCTCGTTGACTATATACTTGAGAATCGAGAGGAGAGAAAGCGAGCAAATGAGCAAGAGCATCAGCCCTACTCCATGGGCAAGTCAATCACCCAAGTTGTTGGACTAGAAAGATGACATCTTCATATGTAGATGGTGTCTGGCATGTTACTCAGGTCAACACGAGCCTGCCAGCTGGCCAAGTACATTCCATCAGATGGTAAACTTCGCTTTGCTGGGGATATCATTCAGGCTGGCACACCTCTCACTAATGAAGGTTGTCAGTACCAAGACAGCAGGGATTACTCCTTCACCGCGGCTAGGCATTAAAGACTCGATAGAAAAATCTTACCAACATGACAGACCATTCAATGACGCCAACTTTGGTTTTTGGTGTAGTGGTTACATTTTTATTTCAACAGTTTCTAGGATCTGCGGTCGCTTTGTCGGTATAATGCCACTTTGACAGAACATTGTAATGACCCACCCGATATACCACATATATCGCCATCTCTGAGAAACGCATCCTCCGGCAGTTGTTTTGGGGCACACGCGATGGGTAGGGCTTACACACGAAATATAATCTCAACAAACGTTACAGTCAGGAAGTATCTATCATGTTGAAGAATGTAGGTATCATGCATAATGACCCCCTGCAAGAATTTGTATGATAAAGATATCAAAGTGTTGTTGCAAATGATAGAAATCGAGCACATCTTTTGATTCTGCGATGACCATCGGCAGTGAACAAGACTACTTGTCTTCCAAGGTTGTCTTAGAACTGAGGAGGCTACAGACAACCATGAAGAGGTACGTATGGAGTAGGCTAATAGCACCGCGGCTGCGAAGGCAAGGGTCCAAGGGTCAGCTCTTAGACTATAATTACTTCCCTGACGTGAGTGCTCACTACACCAGTTTGATATGGAAGGTTTTTACAATCGAGCCCTATAACCTTCTGCTTCTCTGCTCAATTCCCATCTCTCGGCGCAGTCGATCTCGTTTCTTACGCTCATAAACTGCACGTACCACACGTTTCACCTGCTCTTCACCCTGGGCAAAATTGGCTTTGGCAAGTCCGACCACAGCATCGATCTGCTCGGGCGTGTAGACGAAGTTCCACGTTGACAGAAAATCGTCAACGTCTGGGTCAATGGAACTAGGATAGGGCGAGAGGGGCCGTATAGGATCTGACACATTAGCAGAGGAAGTTGACTCGGATTGTCGAGATGGTGTTGAATGTTTGGACAAGGATGAGGTTTGAGGGAGGTCTGGAGCAGCTGGATTGGGAAGTAATGGGAAGTACACCACGGCGATGCCTGCATCGGGCCGCATGAGGAGGAAATCCGAATTTGAGTGGTCCGCATGTTGGGGATGGAATAAACGCTTTGACGGTGGTGGTTCGTCCCCGGATATTCTCTCCTGCTTTGTGCCAACCCATACATTACAGTAGGTCAGATCAGTATCCTGGGGAGCAGCTCGCTCTCCTGCTGTCAGGGGTTTTTGATTGGCCTCTGTTGTCTTGGACATAGCTAGAGTACGACCTTGATCATGCGGGCTCTTCTTCTGGGCAGTTGTGATTTTCTCGCTTAGGTCTTTATTGGAGATATCCTGCGTTTCCCGCAAGGCTTGCTCGGTCTCTTCGGTTTTGGTATCCTCCCTTGGCCAACCGGCGCCAATGGGCCATCCTTTGATGCCCCGTTGTCGCGCATATCCGTCTACCACGGAGAGCCAGTTCTCGCGTTTGATGTCGGCAGAAGCGTCGAAAGTGACGATGATGTCGACACCTCGTCCCGGCCGGAGAAGCGGGTATATAGGTAAATTGTTGCTCATTCCTGAATCCATGAGCCGTAGATGATCGTTCTTAAAAATTGATTCAGGACACGAGGGAGGCAGTTTGTCTTTCATTCCCATGACATAGTTTGGTATGGCTGCGGGATCAATGGGGTGCACTCGGATCAGATCCTTGGTCCTTCCCTCGATCAGAGAATCGATACCACTAAAGCCAGCAATTCCCTTCAAAAGGGGTCGAATCTCCTTATAGTAATGGGAAAGCGTAGCACAAAACGCACTTCCCCAGATTCCCATCAGTGTTGGTAGTCGCAGCTCCGGAAGTGGTAACTGTCCAGGAGAGACAGTACTTCTGCCCTCATTGAAATGCCTTCCCAAAGCCCAGGTTGGTATCCCTGCATTGAGTTCCTCGCAAAAAAACTCGTAAGGGGTGAATTCAAACCACTGGAACCATGCCTCGCTTCTAGATTCTCTGAGAAATTTCTCAGTCATCGGGAGCGGTTGAGAGTCATGATGGTCTTGCCTTTTGACCACAGGTATCTCATGGCGGACGGCGGTGTAAATAGGGAGCGGATGCTGACCAGTGTCGAGATTGTACTTCTGGTTTGACAATTTGAGATCATCGTCTGATACCCAGAGTTCCCCACGCGGTACGAGCAGTCTCGCAGCTAACAAGACCCCATATATGTCCACCAGGCCAAATTCAGCAAGCGGGTCGCCCTTCAGCTTCTCAACCAATCCGCGCAAAAGGTATTTGTTCGTAGGAGCGTTCGTCAACAAACTGAGAGCCTTGGGTGGAAAAGCCAGGTGCACGCCCAGCCGATTCTTGAGGTGATTGATCAATTTGTCGAAGTTGTGATCCGTAAAGGATGAATGATACAGAGCTTGTAGCCAACAACTGCCACTAACCCCAGCTGTATATGTGACACAGTCCCACAGGCCAGCTTCACGCGCGGCGAGGTATGATCCCGTTCCCGCAACAAGAGCTCGTAGGCCTCCTCCAGAACCGCACATTGCAATGATTGGAACATCATCTGGATGGATTTCTTTCTCCTTAATGTTCAAATATGACGCAAGTGCTTTAACTGTTTGCCTTTGTCTTTTGTGTCTAAATTTCAACTCCTCATCACATAGAGTGTCCCCAACACGCACCGTCGCTTCCCATAGTATCTCCGGGTTGGCATCCACATCGCGAGATTCTTTCCAAATTTCATCCGCAAGGGAGCCAGGTGCCATTGAGAGCTCCCGTTGGAGTTTCTGCGCCCTTACCGGGAGCAGTCGGGTCCAATCCGGTATTATATAATCCTTGATACTCCCAATTTCGTACCATTCCGGTGGGCTCACAGAGCCCTTGACTTCTTCAAGTTTGCACAGAATCTTAGCCCAAATTGGTCCGAGTTCGTCGGATTTACGCGTCGTGCGCGTGGTTTCATTGCGACCTAACTCGGCGGGGTTGCTCTTCTCCGGGTCTTCAGAGGTAGCAGGCCGATTTGTCGCACTGGAATAATAAGCCCCTTGGCCAAGAAGCCGTGACCTCCTACTATATTCGCCATTGACATAGGTTAACCCACCAACACCCAGTATGATCAGAGCGGCGGGAGGTAGGGTCCGGCGGAATTGCAATGCCTTCGCATTGCCCATTCTGGCATGAGCTCTGGAAAAGAGTGGGCGCAGCGGAGGGCTTTGCATCCGGAGATTATATGCATTCTCGCAGCAGGGTGGATGGACCATTCGACATCTGCATCATGCAGTGTTATTGTATGATGATAGTCGAAACAGGTCTCGATGTCCCGACAAACATGATGTCACATGTGGAATAATCCGTTTCGGGTTTAGCGGCGGGAGCATGGGGGAAGTTCCAGCACGTGACTAAGAGCTTCCTAAACCGGCGCATTTTGAAGCTTGACCGAGTTGGTCTTTTCTTGCACCCCTGAGGCCAGGAGCCTCTTAATTACGAACTGCCATTTATTTTTAATATATTATTATTGAACGAGATGATATTATGGACTGCATTTTTATAAGTCCTGATCCAGATGCTCTTGTTCGTTTCTGACGTCCCTGGTTTTACCGTCTGCACCGCTACGACTAATAGTACTCCGTCGGACAGCCATAGCCATGGTCGCGGCAAGGAATACCGCGTATGCGGAAGAGAGCGCAGAGGTGGAAGTGCTATATGCGAATCTTGGAAAGCTTGATTTGCTCACCAAAAAAATCCAAAGCTCACTTGCTCGCCTGGAGACCAGTGGAAATGTCGTCAAGGCAGCAATAGGGCCTATTTACAGTAATACACAATCTCTCCAGATAACCAACAGCAATATCGATAAGGTCAATGAAGCTGTT
This sequence comes from Monascus purpureus, assembly GCA_025999795.1. Taxonomy (NCBI): domain Eukaryota; kingdom Fungi; phylum Ascomycota; class Eurotiomycetes; order Eurotiales; family Aspergillaceae; genus Monascus; species Monascus purpureus. Next base: position 713,633 of record AP025348.1, read on the forward strand.
GAACGGCTACGGAAACCCCTTGATGCAAAGGGACGGGAGGAGGGCATAATTAGAGCTGGGTACTACACTCCCTCCACGGTTCTGCTGCCTATCCTGAATGTTGACTGACCATGATAAAGGCCGGAGAGCGCCGGATTATCTCAATATTTAGATGCAATGAAGCGTGTTGAAAGAGCGCTGAAAGACCTGAACGCTACCAATTTACGATCAAACCAGAAAGCGATATCCGAATTCAATTCCCTTCTCGGCACCGGGAATACGAAGCTTCAGGACTTGTTGCGCAAGGAGTTAGACCCGCATACGCATGCCATTGAACCATTACATTATGTGACAAAGGGTGAGGAATTCTGATATAGGTCTTTGAGGGACTGTGACTTACTCGCTTCCTGTTAGACCTTCCATTTCCCTCGATCCCCGAAGAGACCATTGCCGAACTGGAGCCTATATGTGCTGTGATCAACTCTTCTGCCGCTCGAGCATCACAACGTGGAGAGGTGGAGAGCCCTGCCGTTATGATATATGCGGAACTTCGTGGACCATATATCGCTTCGAGTCTTCAAACTCTTGCTATGGCATCCCTGAACACCGTCAAACGAAAACCTTCGGACGGTCCTTATAAGGAGGGCACCAATGGTATTGGGATCTATTCGAAATCCTTGGAAGACTTTGTATCCACCGAATACGACATTCTCACGCAGATATTCAAGGGTGGTCAGCAGGGACTAGCCTTACAGGCTACATGCCGTTCTGCCCTTGCAGAGTATTCCAAGACCATACGTGAACTCAATCAATATATCCGAGCCAATCTCATGACTGATTGCTTCCTTGCCTTTGAGATAATCGACATTGTGACGTCTATGTCGTACAGAATAGAAGCGAAGACGGGAGAGCTGAAGAGTATGTTCGTGGAAGCTCTCAGACCTGTCCGGGACACTGCAAAGACCTCACTCTCGGAACTCCTGGGGGAGACGAAGCGCAAGACAGCAAGCATCACAACCCTCCCTGCTGATGGAGCCCCCGTACCGCTGGTGGACGAAGTAATGAACTCGCTTGTGACCCTGACAGGTTACTCCGGACCGCTCGCATCTATTCTAACATCGTTAGGCGATGGAAACTGGCGCTCTACGTCTAGCACATCAGCTAATGCCCCCTTAGATGTCAGCCCAGACAGTTCGGCCCTGCTTTCACATTTTATCCTCGATATGATTGAGACATTGGCTAATGGGCTCGAAGCCCGCGGCCGAGCATTTCACCGATCCAAGGCTACGCTTGGTGTTTTCTTGTCGAACGTCTTTTGCGTCATTGATCGCTCCATCCGTCACAGTCCTGCACTGTCCCGTTACCTCGGCACGCCGGAAAGCATTGCGCGGATTGATGCTTTCCGCAAGCGTGCTACTGCCACATACCTAGAGGCCTGGAGGGAGACGTCTCACTTTCTCCTCGATGTGCAATATACGTCTCGGACCTCCAGCGGGTCGACGCGGCCAGCTTCCAGAGGTCCAGTTGATTCTACTCAAATAGTCAAGTCTCTGTCGTCCAAGGACAAGGATGCAATCAAGGACAAATTTAAATCGTTTAATGCGACCTTCGACGAACTTATTGCGCGGCATAAATCTCTGTATATGGAGCGGGAAGTACGTGGTGTTCTTGCCCGGGAAGTGCAGGCCATTATTGAGCCGCTGTACGCGCGCTTTTGGGATCGCTACCACGAGATCGACAAGGGAAGAGGCAAGTATGCTAAGTACGACAAGGGAAGCCTTGCAGCACAATTGGCAGCACTGGCATGATGTCGGAACGTACTCACAACTCATCACCATGGGAAGTCTTTGTCTCTGCCGCCTTCAAATTGCTGTCTTGCCATCACAGGTAAGAACCCATCCATCTTGGTTAGATAATCGTGAAAATGCCGATTTCTAAGGGAGGAAATTTGCAGCTGCAATTGAGTACTCCTGATATCCGGCTTTTTGCTTTCGCCTTCAGGCTTTTTGATGGCCTGTCTTGGTCTGAAACTGGAGACCACGCAGGAGACATGGGCTGTTTATAGGAGTTCCTATCTACTTTGGCATTCAATCTCTAATAACTAGACCACCATAATCATAATGTGTACTCTCACTTTTGTATTTTCTGGCCACGTGCCGGTCTCGGCGATAACGTGACTGATAAGCGTCCCCGAAAATTTCCCTCCGCGCGGATGCCCCTCTTTTCCCCGTCTGTTTTCTTTTGCCTTGCAGTCGCCCAATTCGCTCCGGGATTCCTTGAGACTGCTCTTGTCAAGATGTCTACCAACAATGATGTCTACCAGACTCCTCTCAACTCGCGATATGCGAGTAAGGCTACCTGAGAACCTTCGATCTGTCATTCCGATCAACGGCTAACAGCGTTCAATGAACAGGCACCGAGATGAAATACCTTTTTTCTCCAAGAAAGCGATTTTCGACATGGAGACAATTATGGCTATGGCTTGCAGAGTCTGAGAAGGGTATGGTTTTACTGATTTGACATTTAACTGTGGCAGTCGAACTATTCAACCGCACAAGACTGTTCGCTGACGGGCACAGAGCTTGGACTCCCCATTTCCGACGAAGCGATCGAGCAGTTGAAGGCGCATATTATCATCCAGGATGATGAGTTCAAGGTTGCGGCTGAGGAAGAGAAGCGGAGGAGACACGATGTCATGGCCCATGTCCATGCCTACGGACAGGTTGCACCGGCCGCAGCAGGAATCATCCATTGGGGCGCTACCTCATGCTATTGCACGGACAATGCGGATCTCATTTTGCTTCGTGATGGGCTTGATATCTTAATCCCTAAGCTCGCCGTTGTGATTGACAAGCTTGCTGCTTTCGCTAAGGAATACAAGGACATGCCCTGCCTTGGATTCACCCACGGACAGCCCGCTCAGCTGGTGACTGTTGGCAAACGTGCATGCTTGTGGATCCAGGACCTTTTGATGGATCTGAGGAATCTCGAGCGGGCCCGCAACGACCTGCGATTCCGCGGAGTTAAAGGCACCACTGGTACTCAGGCTTCCTTCCTTCAAATCTTCGACGGGGACCACGGCAAGGTTGAGAAGCTGGATGAACTTGTTACCGAGAAAGCTGGGTTTGAGTCTGCATTCATCATTTCTAGTCAGACATACTCTCGAAAGATCGACGTTGACGTAGCTAACGCCCTCGGCTCTTTTGGGTCGACTTGCGAGCGTATTGGCATTGACATCAGACACCTGGCAATGCTGAAGGAAGTTGAGGAGCCTTTCGAAAAGGATCAGATTGGAAGCAGCGCAATGGTCAGTAGCCATTGGTAACTTGTTTCCTATTACAATCAGTTGACGTGATTTTTCTTGAACAGGCCTATAAGCGCAACCCCATGCGGTCTGAGCGTCTGTGCTCTCTCGGAAGACACCTTCAGAATCTCCCCAAAGATGCTCTGGATACCTATTCTGCTCAGTGGTTTGAGCGTTCTCTGGTAAGGCCACTCTCGTCGACTTTTGCCCAAAGCATGCACGGTCGGTATTAACTAGGACTAGGATGACAGCGCCATTCGCCGTATCAGCCTTCCGGAGTTGTACCTCTCTGCTGATGCCTGCCTTATTCTTTTAAGTAAGTGCATATGACCCTTCAACTGAAGCTAACACGGCAAGCTAACGTCATTTAGACAACATTACTTCTGGATTCGTCGTTTATCCCGAAGTTATCAAGAGACGCGTGAACGACGAGCTTCCTTTCATGGCCACGTAAGTTTCATTCCCGGGAAACAACAAAAGAATGATTCTGGGTATAGGACTGCCGCTAATAAATGATGCTCCATGTCTAGTGAGAATGTGAGTTTCAGAGTAGTTGGAGTCTGGTATCTCAAAACTGACTAGTATAGGTTATTATGGCTTGCGTGAAGAAGGGACTTTCCCGCCAGGATGCTCATGAGGAAATTCGTAGGTGCCTCAATTTCAACTTGAATTAGGATGTCACCAATATTAACGGGTTTCGCAGGCGTTCTCTCTCACCAAGCGGCAGACAGCGTCAAGAAACAGGGTAAAAGCAATGACCTGATTGAGCGGATCCGTCGCACTGCTTTCTTCGCGCCAATCCTGGGCGAGCTCGACGCTCTTCTTGATCCCAGCACCTTTGTCGGCCGTGCTCCTCAGCAGGTTGAAAAGTTTACCTCCACTGAAGTCAAGAATGCTCTCAAGCCATACGAGAAGCACCTTCTCACTGCCGTGGCCGCTGATCTCCACGTCTAATTAGCAGATGCATCATTCTTAGAGTAATTCATTGGACTCTGAGCGGTTGCCTAGCAGTGCTTTGAAGTTGTCTGTGGATTATGTTATCCTGCGAATGGCGGAGAGAATAAAAGGTTGTTGTACACCACACAGCTAGATGCGTTTAAAAAAACCCGACCAATAATCAGTATATAAACCATAATGTTGAGCAGGAGAATCATAATAAGAAAATCAGACTGGTCTGCTCTATTGCGAAATGCTTGGACAAATCATTGCATGTTGCATTTGCTGCTGCATTATTCCTTCACCAATACTATTCTCAGAGAAAAGAGGAAGAAAAAAGAAGAGAAACTGTAACAAGCAAAGTTCATTGATGTCTCTAGGAAAGAAATGGAGGAAAAGCATCCTAATATCTTTTTATTCCTATTCTAGTTCCTGGTATTTTTTTTAACCTTCACTCCTTGCTTTAAGCAATGCAGTCATTCTCATGAAAAGTTCTCATAAGGCCGATGGTCGTTCATTCATGAATAATGGAAAGGATGGGTAAAAGCAGTCGTGCAGGACTGTCGGGAGGTTTTCATAAGCAACTAGAGGGTGGGTAACCAGTTGATGATCTTAGAAGAGAAGCTCTTGTTAGCAAATATTGAATATAGAAAGATAGGGAGAGAGAGAGAGAGAGAAATCAACTTACCATCACCGCCTGCAGCAGAGAAACCCTTTCCCCATTAAAGCTCTCCGCCTGCAAAGTTGCATTGTACATGCCCAGAGCATCCATATTCAATGTGTGAGCAGCTTAAGCGGTATCCAGGCGATACTGCCAAACGGCATTATCGCTAGGTTCAGTTGTACCTTATTTCTGCTGTTCAGGAGCCGTAAGTCCGACCCAGAGGAATGGGGTGATTTGGCCACTGGGTGTGGTAATAGAGTACCATTCGTCATGCTGTATTTGGCTTTCTGCACTGAAAATGAGGTTGAATGTGATAAGACGTGGATTATGGGGATGGGCTTCTTGCTCGGACTAGTCGATGCTGCTGCTGCGGGGGTCCGTCAACTGCGAGATGAGCGTGGGGTGGACCTGGAATTATTGTTTAGTGACGAAAAACTATCTACCTAGACTTGCAGAAATAAAATAAAACTCACTATTGGAACACGCGTAGCGGCTTGAGATTCTCGCGGTGTCGTCCTCGACAACAAAGGTCGCGTCTGTGCTTGAGCCGATCCGATAAGGCAAGCAGGCACCCATGGAGAACTGCAATTCACAGCTGCAATCCAGATTTGCTTCTCGGTCATATCCAAGTGTTCCAGGGAACTATACGCCAGGTTCTGTCTCAGGAGGAGGTTGAAGCCGGCGTACATTTTGGATGTGGATTTGTCGCCGATGAAGATGGTCCTGTCGAACTTCTCCAGGATGCTACAGATTTGGGCAGTGGTGTACCGATTATGGGAACAGTCTGTTTGGCCATCACTGTCAGTTTGGGGACTTATGATTGAAAGTGAGAACTGTTTACCTCGTGAGATATAGGAAACGTCGAAACCAATTCTCCCACCATTGCTGATTGCATCCAGCAGTGAAGCACACATCTGACAATACGACTGACCTGAAGCATGTCCATTGGCATTCTCAGGACTGTATAGAGATTTAGATGAGATGCCATATTCACGATAGTCCTTGTATTGTACAAAGGAACTAGTTAACGGCAGTGCATTTGATGAGCTATCTTTTCCCCACAACATAAACAGACTTCAAGCTGAAATAAAAAGATGAGAAAAAAACAACTCACTCGTCCAGATGAGAGACAATGGACGAAGCAGATGAGAAGAAAGAGGGGAAGCAGAACATATCCCGAATCAGCCAGACAAGATAAAACACCCCCAGAACCCAGAGAAAGGCCACAAACTTATAGCTCGTGGAGCGCCAGGTAAGCCTGCGAACGAGCTTCCGTCCACCCGGACCTTCAATCGGGCCTCGATGCTGGGTTGGCGAATTGTGCTGTGTGTTGGAAAAAGGATACGCTTCGGCTTCGTTCGGTAGAGACTCCGCGATGGCCGATCCACCGTGGGTAGCATGGCGGCGAGACATGGTGCTCTTTCTGTAGTTCTTTGTTATTTTTTTTTTCTCTCCTTTGTGAATCTTTTTTGTGGTTTCTGTTATTTCAACTTGCTTATTGGAGTATGGCTCCTTGCTGATTGATGCAAGACAAAGAGGGAACTAGGAAGACAGACGGGGAGAAACGCGAGAACAAGACGTCAAAAAGTGAGATTGGGAGACAGAGGGCAAGGAGAGGAGAGTGTGAATGGACAAAGGAAGAAGTGAAGGAATGAAGGAATGAAAACAGGAAGTCCACTATTTAATTAGTGAGGGGACAGCGCTGGACTCCCTCATCTATCAGTGGAAGGCACTCCCATCCAGCCTATTAATATCATTCTCTCTTCTCTGCTTTAGTGGATGCTGCCTTTACATAGGATACCATAAAAGAGAGATGGCAGCAAGACAGATTGGGCATCCAAGATAGATTTCAGATGACTCTGACTCCGACTGATAGCGATACAATAGACAAGAACGCATCGAACGAGTTTTCCTCCGGTCTGTCTCCCCTCAGTCGGAGAGGCCCAAAGACAAAACGAAAAATGGGCGAAACAGCAAGAGAACAACGTCGAAAAATAGGGAATTGCAAAAAAAAAGTCCACCTACAGATAATACAGATTCATTCATTCGCTGACGCATTAAACGAACCACTCTGTCAGAGTCCAAGCGTCATGTCAGAGACTGAGGCCACTTATTGATCAGAGATCCATAGTGAGAAGCACGCTCAAAGGACGACGAGCTTCCGCTCCAGCTATCAAACCGCCGGTAACGGAAGATTTCTCGATAAAAGACAAAATGCGTTTCGTGCTAGAAGAAAAAAAAAAAAAATATAAAAGAACCGCAAAGTCGTGCATATGAATGCTGCTGATCTCCATGTTCCATGTGTCAAACGCCCTAGGAGGTCCCCACTACAAAGAAAGTTTCGGGCGGGAAACGATCGCGAAAGCCGGCGGGATTAATTCATATTAATTAAGATATGATGGTGTACTTCCAGGATCTTTCCGTGCGCGCAGGATGCCCTTAAAGATCTTGTCTCCGAGCGGCGGGAGGTCGACCGGCCTGTCGCTCTTCTGTCCCCCCAGAGACCAATATACGGGTTCCATTCCTGTTCTTCTAGAGCACAGCCGGTCTGTTGATACTTGAGAGCATGGTCTGGTCTGTCTGAAACAGTCAGGATAAGAGATAATACCGGATGTTGTCGTTGCTGCTGCATTGCATTGGTTCTATCGCTTGTTGACAGCTCATGGTGCCCGCAATTCAATTCCGCAGGAAGTACAGAGTCCTCGCTTCACTGACCAGGCGCACGCTGTCTGTCCAGTGTCCACAGTGTGTATCTATACAGCGTAGATTCTGCTCTTAAGACATTCCTTCCTGTGTGATCCTTCCCACCGCACGGAGATAGCCGTGCAGAACCCAGTGGCCACAGACATTTGGGGCTATTAATCCGACACAAGCACATAGCCCAGGCCATGATCATTATGAACAAAAAACCTCATTGAACGATCGAGTGGGGATGGGAGTGCGAATCACGCGAGGTCGGAGGCGCAGTGTTCGGGCGAAGGGGTCCTGCAAAGGCAGACGCTGGACGATGTTGTCCAGCGAATGGCCTTGAGCATCCCTGCTCGACGCAGCCCATCTCTGCTTGGACGGTCGGCACGGACGATACGCAGCAGACTGAAGCTTGAAGAAGCAGAATCGGGAGAATCGACCTATCGCCGCGCGCATCTTGCTGCTCTTCGGCCGCTGCTGCAGCGGCACGTGACCTATCTCTCCGCAGAAAGCATCTCGCCGCTCCGCAGTCTCTCGTCTGTCTCCGTCGTTGTTCACTGCACACCATTGCTCTAGCTCAACACCATCAGGCTTATATAGCACTGTGTCTCACTTCTGCTGTCTGCTTACACCTCTCCGGCTCCTATTCCACCAGAACTGCCCTCGTGCTACGCACACGCGGACGCAAGGAAGGCGTCCGTCGTCTCCAAGCTCTTCCGGGCTGTCCTCGTTGCCTCCATTCCCCAGCTTTAACCTCGGTTGTCCGCCCTCGGGGAACACACGACCCGTTTCCCCATAATACCTCTCCATCTTTCCTCCTTCTCTATTTCATCCTTTTGCTCTGGCAGACTCAATCCCCCTTCGCACTCCTGGAACCCCCGCAATCTCGAAAACACCAGGCCACTAGGCCTGGATTGCTCTCGTTACCATGTGGAAGCCGTCAGAGAGGCTGATGGACACCATCAGACACTATGCCAGCTTCCCCGCCACAGGCGTCTCTTTAAGACAGATGGTCCAGTTTGGAGACAGACCATCAACAGGTATGCTACACGCAGTCTTCATCGTCCGACCGGACAGAGAGTCTCTGACTGACCTGCTACAGGCACTCTCTTCCGTGCGTCTCAATTTCTCTCGGAGGAACTTCCTATCCGCTTAGCCCATCGTGTGCAGGATCTTGGGGATCTCCCTGATGGGCTCAGTCAAATGCCTTCCATCAAAAAAGTGCAGGATTGGTACGCGCAGTCGTTCGAGGTATGACTCATTTCTCCCCGTTTCTTGTCTCGTGCCTTTCCGAGGACCGGACCCACACTCACTACTTCTCGGAAAGGAAATTATCGAGCTACCTCGGCCAAAACTCAGTCAAGAGGTCAAGGAACGCCTATTGCGACCGGCTAAGATCAACGGCGGCCATACTAAAGTCCTCCCTGGAGCAACGCAAAACCCCAGTATCCGGCAAGGACAATACCGATCATCCCCACTCCATAACGACGGAAAGCACAATGGAAATGGCAAGGCTGTCGCCGTGAGAAGATACTTCGTTCCGTCTGACGAACATGGGGGCTGGCCTCCGGAACTGAACGACTACAATCAACGCTTTTCCAAGACGCTCCAACATATCAAGCGACGGCACGATGGCGTTGTAACGAGCGTGGCTCAGGGTATTCTGGAGTGGAAGCGGAAGCGCCAGCGTCTCCAGATCGACTCGACGATCCAGTCCTTCCTCGATCGCTTCTACATGTCTCGGATTGGTATACGCATGATGATTGGCCAACATATTGCTTTGACTGAACAATCGCACATCCGCCACCCAAATTATGTCGGTATAATCTGCACCAAGACAAATGTCCGGGACGTAGCCCTTGAGGCCATTGACAATGCCCGCTTCGTCTGCGAAGACCACTATGGCCTTTTTGAGGCCCCCAAGGTGCAGCTGATATGCAACGATGATTTGAACTTCATGTACGTTCCGGGGCATCTCGCACACATGCTCTTCGAGACCTTGAAGAATTCCCTCCGTGCGGTGGTGGAACGGTACGGAGTCGAATCGGAGCACTTCCCGGTCACAAAGGTCATCGTGGCCGAAGGCAAAGAGGACATCACGATCAAAATCTCGGACGAGGGCGGTGGCATTCCACGTTCTGCAATTCCTCTTGTGTGGACGTATATGTACACCACGATGGAGCAGACACCAAGCTTGGACCCATCCTTTGACAAGAGTGACTTCAAGGCCCCCATGGCAGGATTTGGATATGGGCTGCCGATCAGTAGACTCTACGCTCGGTATTTCGGTGGCGATCTGAAATTGATCAGCATGGAAGGGTATGGCTTTGTTTTTCTTCCCCCCCTTGGTCAGATTGAAACTAATGCAATGCTCTTTAGATACGGCACCGATGTCTACCTCCACCTCAACCGACTCTCATCGAGTTCGGAACCCCTGCAATGACAATCACCAGTCATGAGGAACGGCCGTGTTCGGTTCTCTACTTCCCACCGGCTCCACCCATTCTACTTTGAACCGGACCCCAAGCCAATCCAAGGATTGACGCCTATGAATGTCCAAGCGCTCCGCACACGAATGCTCAACAGGGAAGTTTCTGAACGTAAGCAAGTTGGAGATGTGGCGAGCCTGATGAACGCAGAGCGATAGATGGAACGGGCAGCTGCCTAGTCCGACATTTGTCTAAAATAACTCAACTCGATATAACGCTCCTTAGCTGGGAAAAGCAGAGTGCTTTTCAAAACACCTTTATGATGATACCCTTTTCTTTCCCTTTTCCTTTCTTGTTTCATTATGGCATGCTGTCTGCAAAGGAAACGAGCGTTTGTTTGAATAATGAAAAAAGCCTTATTCCTCTGGGGCAATTTCGAAAAAAGGGAAGGGATAACTGGTGAATTGGATGTAGTGATCTTTTCTTCTCTTCTTATCTTCTCTGTACAAATATTTTGATGATCGGATGGATGGGTTGATGGGTTATTTGCAGGGATGGTCATGAATGGCGATGTTATATTGTTAGCAAATGCAGAACCCTGTACAGCAGTCTGCGCAATCTGTTATGGTTATGAACTGTCTCTTCTCGCAGAGTAAATAAAGCACGGGTTAAGCTCATGTCGATCAGTGCGAACCATGTCGATTGCCCGAGATCCAACAGAAGATCAAACGTGATCTACTTCATACCAACAGAGAACTCATCGTTCTCTATCCAAGACTCCAAGTTGGTTCGAACCACTGGAACGAGAAACGGGCGGTCGGCTGTGGCGAGGACAGGGGGCGATACTTGGTGACGAATCCATGGTTGATCTGCGAACAGTGACGGTGCGGCTGCAGTGTCGTGTCCTCTCTGCAGCCTGCATGCGTCCATGGTAGAGACTCAATAGAGTACGTAGGTAAGATCGTTAATAGATGTATCACAGTGAGTGGTGCAGACTATAAAAAGCAGCACCGTTGCAATTTCCAGCAATCCAGTGAAGCGTGCAGGAAGCGAAATAAGCAGTGTCTGTTTGCTGCTGGACGCGCGTCCGAAAGCATCTAGAACTTCGCTTCTCTCTCTTTGCTCTCGCATCGACAACCGCCTGTGCCTGGCTGCAACCGTGGTTCGCTTTCATTTCATTTCTTCATTTTATTTCTGGCTGCTATCATCGTATATATTATTATTATTATTATATTATTACTTTACGCTCCTTAAGCTTTTCCCTGCTCGACGCCACTCTTTCATCCCTGCCCAGAGTCCCAGTCCATCAGCTTCTGCTTCTGCCTCCCCCTGGACGACGATCTTTTCCTTCATTTTCTGCTCGTCTCGCCTAGTTCTCTTTGAATTGAATCTTCTTCTATTATTGTTTCATCCTTCGTTTCAGCAAGCTTCTTCCAGGGCCAACTGTTCTACTGGCCCGTCCGTTCTTTGTTCTCCCTCATCGCAGAGAGACGCCCCCTCGCCGACCTGTCTTTTACCGTTGCACGAGCTATCATTCCTCCTTTTGTATTTTTTTTTTTTCCTTTCAGCTTCTTGAAGCCCGGCCGTTGCAACGCCTGGTGCGGTTTTCTAGAAAGTCTGTCCCACCTTGGAGTGTGACCCTTTGGTTGTTCTTCGTTGTATTATTACTTTACCCACCGGGGTTTTCACAAACATCATCTTCACACGACATACGACAGCTTGATTTCCTTATTTTCTTCGCCTATATTGAAGCGTCCTGTGTGAACCATTTTCGGCTCATCGGGATCGATCATCCACAAAGAAATACGGGCCCGATCGTGCGCAATCCCGCCCGTCTCTGAGTGCGCGCGCCCCTGGAAGCTTTTCGGTATCCCGTCCTTCGTTCTATTCATCCCATAATGTCCTATTATCCCTCCGACGCCCCCCCTCAAGGACCCCCTCATATCCACGTGGACTCCTCGCCGAGCTACAATCCATTTAACGATTCCAACGAGGTCTCTCCCGGAGGCCATGCGCAATCTCCTGTTTCGCCTGTTTCGCGTTCATTGACTCCGCCCGTCGGCTTCAACCATGTTGGAAACTATGCATACGGGAGTGCGAACACTCCTACTGAGTCGTCGGACTACCTAGTGCCTCCCCAGGCAGCGCTCCCCTCCAGGGATAACTATAATTTTGCACAATCCCCAGATCAATCGGCCTTCTCGTCGCGCCGCACGAGTTGGAGTTCGGACGTTGGTGCCAGCGAAAATAGACCTTTTGTCCACAACCCATTTGATGACTCACGAGCTGTTTCCCGAGCGGGCAGTGATGATGAAGATCTCAACACCCAAACCGTGTCGCAGAAATACAATATCGTGCCCACCGACGGCCTGATTTTATTTCCTGAAGATGTGGAGAAGGATGACGATCTGCACAACCCGGATTTGCTGCAGGAGAAAGACAGAGCCTGTGATCTGTTCAATCTGCGTGGCTTCAACTTGCTTTTCCTAATCATTTTTGCCCTGGGCCTTTTGATGGTGTTTATTGGCTGGCCCATCCTGTACGTACTGCTCCTTTTCTCCCGTTTCGGGTCCCCAGAAATGTTGACTGACTTGCTAACTTTCCTTGACAGACAATTCCTCGGGCCGAAAGAGTTGTCGGATACCAACGAAAGCAATTGCGATCCTGGTGATACACTGTGCTTGGACGTGGGGCCACGGCCGTTACTCAAGAATATCCGGACTGGACTTATCGATCCAGATACCCCCGAATCCGCCAAGACGAAGGTAGCTGCAGATGGCAAGATATGGAATTTGGTGGTCAGTATGGGGAGAGTTGGTGGATATTATTCTCTTCAAACTAATGCTTTTGCCACAGTTTTCGGACGAATTCAACACGGACGGAAGGACCTTTTACGATGAGGACGACCCATTTTTCCAAGCCGTTGATTTGTGGTACGGAGTAACACAGGATCTAGAGGTTTGTCAATTCTTTTTTACAATTTCTCCATAGAAAGGGATCGGACTGACAGGCTTTCAGTGGTACGATCCCGATGCGATCACGACCAAGGATGGGAAGTTGCAGATCAGATTCGACGCGTTTGTCAACCATGATCTCGACTACCGTTCGGGCATGCTGCAGTCCTGGAACAAACTCTGCTTCTCGGGCGGCCGTCTCGAGGCAAGCATATCCCTTCCCGGAAAAGGGGATGTGTCCGGTTTCTGGCCAGGATTTTGGGCCATGGGCAACCTGGGTCGGCCAGGGTATGCAGCAACGACGGAAGGATTATGGCCTTACAGCTATCACGACGAATGCGACCCGGGAATCACGGCAAACCAGAGCCAAACCGATGGGATCAATTGGCTTCCGGGAATGCGCTTGCCTGCCTGTACATGCAAGAATGAAGACCATCCGAACCCGGGCAAATCACGCAGCGCGCCTGAGATCGATGTCATCGAAGCTAGTGTTGGTGCCTTGAATAACAATGATGACGCCGTCATCGGTATCGTGTCGCAGAGTTTGCAGATCGCACCTTATGACATTTTCTACATGCCTGACCTTGGTAAGTGCGAAACTGTCATTAAACGTATGCGAGTTGCTAACCACTGAACAAATACAGATTTTGCTGCGGTGTATAATGACAAGATCACACACGTCAACGAGTGGCGCGGTGGACCTTATCAGCAATCGATGTCTGGTCTTAGCAATCTAAACAACGACTGGTACGATGGCAAGGCGTACCAAATCTACGCGTTTGAGTACGAACCAGGCCCGCAAGGGGCGGTGACTTGGTTCGTCGGTGAAGACAAGACGTGGACTCTGGATGCCAGGGCTGTGAGGCCGAACGGTAATGTCGGCCAGCGCGTGATCCCAGTCGAACCGATGTCGATCATCATGAATTTGGGCATGGGACAGAGCTTTGCACCGATCAATAAGACCATCCACGAACTGATGCCCGCTTACATGCGTTTCGACTACATCCGGATCTACCAGGACCCGGACAACGATAACCACACGGTGACCTGTGATCCTCCGGGCAGGGAGACAACGGAATATATCAAGAAGCATGAGACGGCCTACACGAATATCAATGTTACATCATGGTATATCGGGAACACCTTACTCTGTTATCTCTGTAATAATAACTAACTGGGTTTCTTTTATAGGGCTGATGCCGGGTATGACTGGCCGAAGAATTCGTTCGTCCACGGGTGCTCGTAAGAGCATTTACACTTCTTCCAAACGTTGAAGAATCTTTCTTTTTTGAGCCATTTTCTGCATTCATATTGGGTGTTGGAGGCCAGCCCTTCCTTTTGGCATATCTTCCATTCGATCAGTCAGATGGCCGTTGCATGTATGCAGCGGTGTCCAGGCTTTGAACCCTTATTATCTACCTTTATATGATTCTTGGCTATTTGGGCTGTCATGAGTCGTTTTGAGCAGCATTTTATGTGGCGGTTTTGGTATGCTGATGTATCATTTTTCTTTGACGTGGCCGTCTGCATTTATTTATATATTGTTATTTTTGCTATTTTTGATATCCCAGACGGTTCTGCCGTCTATTACCTTCTTATTTTGCTATTTGATTCAATAGGATCTATTGCTTGTGCTGCGTCTTTTTTGGAGTTGGTTGGGGAAGCTGAAAACGATAGATGATAGGCATAGATTTATTGTTTAGTGTTTTGTTCAGTTAGTTAAACCTTGGGACTTTCTTGACTTCCGATGAACTTACCATGTCCCTACTTCCCACATGGTAATAATATCAGCAATATCAGCAATATCAGAATGGAACGCCGAAAAGATCACTTCCGAAGCCAATATCTGTACGAATCCCCTCAAGACAGAGAAGCAGATCTTGCGCGCCACGCCGCCCTCTCCGTTCTCCTTGACCGGGAAGCGCTCATGACGCGTGCTCTGGTGGGGCAGGAGGTATGTTTATTATAATTATATATAGTTCATTAATATTGTTCGGTTTCTGGTATTGTTTCTGGCGTTGACGAGAAATAAGAGTCTCCCCCAAACCCGCCGCCGCTTCACGACAAAATTTATGCTCCCCGATTCCAACCTAAACCTGGGTTCTGGTTCAACTTTGAGTGCTACCTCAGCTGCAGCTGTTAGAGATGACAGATTCACCATCCCCATCACTGGTTCCCTGGGTACTGTTAATGAGAAACGGAGAAGAAGTGATAGTTCCGATGTAGCTGCTGCTATCACTGGAAATGCAAGTGGAAGTACAGGTGCAAGCCCAGTTCAAACCACTACGACTACGGCCACATTTGTTTCAGTGCAGAGGGATATCGTTGATGTCCATGAGACGGATGATTCGGGGTGGTATTTCCATTTAGATGATGTTGATGTTGAAAGGGGGCAGGGGAGGAAATCAGCTTCAGTGTCAGCGTCAGCATCTGCATCGACGACGCCTGATCGTGCGCGGAGACGGAAGACGTCCGTTGTTTCTGCTTCTGGGTCGTCTGGTTCGCCTAGATTTCGGAGACGGTAGTTTTCATTACTTATTCTCAAGCTATCTCGGGCATTGTATTCATTCATTTTGCTGGAGCAAGCTGTAGCAACGATCAAATAAAAAAAAAAAAATCAACTCTCAACAGCCTTAGCCCTCACACCAACAACCCTCCCATTATCCCCGTCAAGACCGAGAACCCAATACTCGACTCTTGCCCCGGAACTCTCGACACGGTATACTTTTATCTCAACAGAACCGGGTTCACCTGCCGAAATAGCCTCTCGAACAGCACCGAGAATACCAGCGTAGTGATTCCTCGGATCAAAGGATTGGGAGGATATCGTCGTCACAGACAGGTTTGCGTGGGGAGATGTGGAAACGAGGGAGGAGAATTGTGCTTTTATCATCCATCAGCATTAGTATTGTACTGTATCGCCAGAGGAAATGCACAGATGCAAGACAATGATAAGAAAGTAAAATAAAAGGAAAGGAAAAGGGAAAGAAAATACAATAATCAGGCCAAACTCCCTTCCTAGCCCCCTCCCACCTCAAAACAACTGCCTCAAAGGGCTCATCCGTATCAGAGACATAAAACGTCTCCCCGACTCTATCTAACGGTGCGGGGATGTGTTCGTCGACATCGACCGTTTCGGTTCGGATTCCCATTGTTGCCTGCTGTTCCTGCTGTCGACCAGCTTGAAGGTCTGCGTTGGCCTTTTCGAGGAAGGATGTGTATGCGTCGTCCGATGACATTCTTTGTTGTGGCGGTGGTTGTCTCTTGATAGCTGCTGATATCGGTGTTGGATGGGTGCGAAATAGCCATATCGACGTCCTGCCGGGGTGGTATTGGCAATGGGTATTTATATTTATGTTTCTTCTCGCTGGGCGCAGGTGGGTAATGACGCAATGAATTCTCCGCATTGTACGCGTAGAGGGATGATAATAAGGCTTCAGATCAGATAGGGATGAGAACTTGGACAGTCTTCATGAACTTGGACAGGTCAACAAATAATGACCCACCGCTGGAACCTCCAGGAATAATTCATACAAGCAATTCTCCCCAATCTACTGAATCCTGATACTAGACAGAATACTGGCATAAGATCATCCATTGAACTACGTAAAAAACAATCCCTCAACCAGCAAAGGTGTAGAACTAGGTATTCCGCTTTTTATTGAAAGATAAATAATACGTGTCGCGCTACACCAACCCATCCACCAGAAAAAGAGAAAAAACACCTTAAGCAGTGGTAACCAGATCCTTCTTGAGAGTACCCAAGACGGAACGCTTCTCCTCTGCTGTTTGGAAGGCACCGTGGCCGAACTTGGAAGAGGTGTCGATCCACTTGAGCTCAACCTTCTCGGTGGCCCTCCGGCTGGTCTGGGGGTACAGGGACTTGCGCAGGGTCATGACGCGCTTCTTGACACCAGGGACGGAACCCTTGATGAGGAGGAAGTCGTTCTTCACCTCACCGTAGCGGACGAAGCCACCCATGCTGTATATCGTTAGCATGTTTTTTTTTTTGCGTGTTTTTAATGTGAATGCTCAGTGACTACTTACGGTGTGATCTGCTTCTTGGAGATATCGTGGTCGGTAGAGGCGTTGCCCTCGTCGGAACCCTTGCCGACACGGAAGACCTTATGGTTGCAAGAGGTACGGTGGTGGTAACCCATCTGACCAGCACGGGCAACAGTCCACTGGACGTGGCTAGGATGCCAGGCACCGATACAAGCAACCTTACGCAGACCCTTGTGAGTCTTACGGGGAAGCTTGGTGGTACCCCAACGGCTGGTGACACCCTGGAAACCGTGACCCTTGGTGACGGCAATGACATCGATCATCTCGTCCTTCTCGAAGATGGTGTCGATGTCAATGGTCTTCTCGAACAGGTTGCGGGCGAAGTCAACCTTCTCGGGGACGGAGCCACCGTTGATCTGGATCTCCATAAGGTGGGCCTTCTTCTGCTTGATGGGGGTCTTGCGGATCTGGGTGTGGGCGAGAAGACGGACGACGGTGCAGTACTTCTTGATGCGCTCAAGCTCGCGTGTGATAGAAGCACCGCTGTTCTCGGCGTGCTGCTTGGCGTAGCTGGTGAAGGCCTTCTTCTTGCTCTTGTACCAGTTCTTGTAGAAGCGCCTCTTGACCTCGTCGCTCAAGTGCTCAGCCCAGACAGTGGTGAGCGAGCGGAGACCACGGGGGGTTTCAATGTAACCGACAACACCGACAGCAACAAGCTAGAAAGTCAGCCTTTTCTATTCCTCTTGTTCTCCAACAGCTGTTACTTACAGGAGGAGTCTCAATAACGGTGGCAGCCTCAACAATCTCCTTCTTGTGCATCTTGGCACCAGGACGGTCAAGGTCACGGACGACGGTGGTCATGCCGGCCTTGTAGCCCATAGAGGCCGTCAGGTGGACGGGCTTCTTGGGGTCATCCTTGGGGAAGCTGTCGAATTTTAGTACATGGCTCCTCAGAAGCGAAGGGAAAAACCAATTTGTCAATCCGGACTAACCTCTTAACCTTTCCACGGTGTCTGGCGGCGCGCTTGCGCGGAAGGTAGGCAAGAGAGCCTGGGAATTGTATCAGCAACCAAATCGCACATTGATGTCCAAGAAATCGCTGGGATGAAGAGGGCTACGAACCGTGCCGAGGCGCTTCGTACTTCCGGTGACTCCTGCAGAGAGAATCGAAATCAGTATACTGTTACATGCAAACAAATCATCATGGAGACAAAACTTACATCTTGACCCTGTTGTCGTTAGTCGTCGAGGTGGTGGGAGTGTTCTCTTCTGAAATTGTCGAGGCTGCAATTATTTCGCGCCGATTGTGCGCTTACTTAAGCGAGTCTTGGCGATTCCGTTTTGGGACAGCCGACCCACATATCGATGCACTACAAACTTCAAAGTAGAGAGTAGGTATCTATATATGCTCTAAATGCAACTTTTCTCCCATTTCACACCCTCCATTATAATCACGGCAGAGGATAGAAAAGATGGCAACTTTATAATTTGAGGTGACCCATCTCATAGTCACCTATTTCGTCCATAACTTAATATGAAACTTAACCTCGTCGTAGCACTCGAAAGAAGCGACCCCCCACCCCAAACTTGCCCAGTACACAATTATTTCGCGTCAATGGCAAGCAATTGTGGAGCGAATAATTTGGCGACGAATCCGTATAAATTCAGTCGAGAAACAGCAACAGTTCATGCCTGATGATCCTTATCGACACGCAAGGGTTGGCGATATTCAGCACATTCTCTGGTGGGTAAGCTGGGACTGGTGTGATCTTATGAAGGTCCACAGGGATGATAAGATCTATGTGCAGATTCTACCAGACTGGTATTGCAAGAACTTCCTGATTTGCTATATGCAGGATGCTGCAGCTGCTTGATTCTGTCATGGGCCACGCCTAGGCATATTGCAAACTCAGGGCCAACGCCTGAGTACCTACCTGCTCTATTTGTTCCATTTGTTCTGTTTGTTGCTGGCTCGCCTATCTCCTTCCTTGTACACAGTGCCGTTGCCTCTTCTCTTCCTTCTCCCAAGGAATTCTTCGTCTATCTAGTACCAAATGAATTCTATATTCAAACCATTACATATTCATGGAAGGATCAACCGTCTGATTATCTCAGTCTCTCTGGTCATGTGATAATGGTTATGTCAGTCCTGACATTACACCAGACAAGATGGCAACCTTGTCAATTTCCCAGCTGTGGAAAATGGCTCGAATGCATTATCTGCTGGATCCCACTGCCCATGATTTCCAAAATATGCCAATGGTGCCATGTGTGGAGTCATTCCAATGACATGATTATGAAACAAGCACAGTGTAACCATCATCTTTCTTTTGCCTGCTCAACTGCTTCCTATGTGTCAAGCATGTCTCTTTTAGGGAGAATATGTATATCCCACAATATTCTCTACAGTCTCTGTCTGGACAGAGAAAAGACGGCCTCTATTAATTACATCCTCTGCTGATCACTTCAAAGTGTTAATGTCATGTTACAGTGGTTACTGATCATCTTGCACTGGTACCAAAATCAGTGGAACTATTCAGATATTCAATTGCATGTCACCAGGAACTGACTCTCAACCCAGCCAGTAATGCAGCTAACGATCCCTCACCTAATGGACTGGATGAATCTTCTATTGCTTTTTAGACAATCAACATGCAACTTCAAGAAGTGCATTTTCTGGCTAGGGGCAGAGGAGGACATTGACAAGACAGCTTTACACTGTGCCGGGGGCACTACAAATGCATAGACAGAACCCTCCTTCCTTTCTCCTATTTCTTATACTTAGGTATGGTGGAGTCCGTGATGGAAGAGTACTTAAGGTGAGGCTCCTCATCTTAGGTAGTTTCGAAGAACCAGCATACTTTTCGTTTTCAAGTTGCTTCATTGGTATTGTTATCGCCATCATCATCGTCGTATAGTACGGAGTTCAGCTCCATCCTCGTTGCATTCTTCCCTTTGTTATATTGTTTTTTCCCTTA
This sequence comes from Monascus purpureus, assembly GCA_025999795.1. Classification (NCBI taxonomy): domain Eukaryota; kingdom Fungi; phylum Ascomycota; class Eurotiomycetes; order Eurotiales; family Aspergillaceae; genus Monascus; species Monascus purpureus. The sequence goes on from AP025348.1 coordinate 733,570, forward strand.
CATCGTTTCAGCGTATCCATTCCCAAGATCTCTTGACCACGACCCGGTTCCTTTCGCAGGGAACAACGCACATACGCGCCCTTTACAACACTGGCAAGATCTAGAAATCATGAAGATCCTAGAGATCACCCCTATACATTCGAGGGTATGTTGACTATATTACTTTAACCCAGTCACCTATTTCTGTGGTCTGTCCTTTTGTTCCTTTTAACTTAATATGGACTAAGAAAATGAATCTTTGACAATGACTCCACAGATGACTGGGGACGCGCCCTAGAAGAAAGCTCCACTGAAGGATAGGAATATTCCAGTGACTACTATGGCAAATGTGGCCTCATCCAGAGTCATGAACTTGACAAGCTATACGAGGCATCAGGACACGCCGCACGCCGCACGCCGCACACAAAACGCCACGCTTACGCAGATTGAAAATCGCAATTCTTGATCCAGATTGTGATCATGGAAATTTTGAATACTTGGATTTCAAGAGGGATTTGACAACATGGCAAACCAGGCTGGAGATTAACACTGAGTGGAAGTATAATATAGGAGAAGGGGTGATGGCTGCCTGGGGATTGAAGGGTGAGAAGGCAGTTGAATTTGAAAGCAACAGCCAAAGCGTGTTGCTATGGACCAGTGGCCTGTGCCTGAATAATACATGAAGCATGTCTATCATGACCACAGAAGTCAAGTGAAGTTTGACTATATTTGGCAAATATGGCTACATCTTACCCGCTGCTCACTCCGGCACTCACCCCATTGTCAGGGAGCAGCTCAAGAGTTGGTGGTCTGGCTGCGGCCAAAACCTATCTGGAATTGTCTCAGCAGGCGGATCTCTCATTACTCGAGAAGTTAGGAATAATATATCTATATATCTGCCTGTGAAATAAACCAGTTCAAGAACTAACCTGAACCAATAGCCTCTACGGCACGGCACGTACGAGTTCTCCGGTTTCCCCATGGACGCCAAGTACGACGTCAAGGACAATACACATGTCCCTGGCTCCGTCCTTCACATATACTTCAACGACTTTGCCGACCCTCTTGACCTCCGGCGCTGTATCCGGTTCAACACGCGGGTTCTCGGGGTGGAAAAGCTTGTTCACGATCAGGATCAGAGGTCAGGATTGGCGGATCACAGCGCAAATTACGGATCTCGAACAAGCATCGCAGTCGATGACGATGGCCTATTACTGTAAAAAGTTCATAGTCAGCACGAGGTTAGCCACGAATCCCCGTCCAATCTCGATCAAGGGACAAGAGGACTTTGGACGGCCGATACTCAACCACTCCCAACTCAGAGATCAGGCAAATAAACTCGCGCAAGATCCCACGGCCAAGTCAGTGACGATTATCAGCACTTGCAAGATCGGATATGACCTTGCATAAAAAAGGTGGAATGGACCATTTGGGAATCCGGAGGTGCACTGTGGATGTGCTCGCCCTGGGTCTTCCCACTGGCCACGATGCGCTTCTGTTCTTGGTTCAGTCCGTGTATCTTAGGGTGTATTAGATAGGTAGGCTGAGTCCGGAAGCTGTTGCATGGGACCAAGCTGTGACAATTCCTCGTGCATAACTTCTGGGAGAAGATACGGATGGATGTGATCAATGCCAATGGCTATCGCAGAGAGGGGGTATTGAAGCATCTAGAGCTAATAAAGGTATCTTCCTCTTCTCTTGTATATCTAGATGCTTTGAAGGCTAACGTTGACAGTATATTCTGGGCTGCCTGCGTAGGCATCCTAGACTACACCTCCGACATCTACGACTACCGTGACCCGCAAAGACATCGACCACCTATCCAGATGGGGAATCATACACTTCATTGACGGAACAAACAAGCAGACAGGCGCCCTCATCACAGTATCCGGCTTGGAGCGTAGCACCCACCATCAAATACAAACCCGACAGCGTCGACGCAACCTTCGGAAACCCCAGTGACAATCTCAGCGCTGACCAAGCGTCCTTCTGGGAACACCTGGACCACGACTCAAACGAGCAGATATCCGGCCCAATTCCCCTATCTGCGCCATTATCATCCTCCTGTCAACAGAGTCACCCCCTAAAGACAAGGCGTCAGTCTTTCCGGTTGTACGGCGGGATCGCACCACCGTCTCTGACAGCACGCGGGGATAGATCTCTTGTGTACATGAAAATAGTGCATAGTACCAGCAATATGATCATTTCCGAGAACCAGGCTTTATGAACGTACGCCTATCTCAATAATCACAAGCTTCGAATACCAACCGATGATCGCCATGATGTGTTATATGTATATCGAGAGACGGCTCTGGGCAGTCGGTTTTGGGAGGCGCCGGTATCCGTGTGGCTTTTCCTTATGGTATCCCGACTTTGTTTTTAATGTGATTCCGTATGCGAACAGGCTAAATTGACAGATCTGGGTGTTAATCCTAGACGCAAGTCGACTGTATTCCAGGATGTCTTCACGGGATATACCATTAAGGATTATAAGGGTATTAACCAGGAGTGGAAACAGGCACAGTCGAAGGAGTTGGGTAGGGTTCAGGTGCTGTACAGGTATATGTCGTTCAGAATTAACCTTCGAAGAGCAGACCAAGCTTAGAATCTGCATTATTCATGAATCTATTCTGCTACTCATTAGGGTCCCCATCTGCCCCTCCTTTCATCTCAATCTTATCAGGTGATGCGTCCAATTTCCTGATCATCAACGTCTCCATGCAGGACTGCAAAATGCACGTCTACCATCACATAAGAAGACCTGGTAATACTTCTATTGCTAAAATAGAAAATAAACACAGCCCTACAATCCTGTGCCAAATCGCCAGTCCAGGTTATACTGCCCGTTCTCAGGTATCTCCCCCATTCTTCCGTACATTGAAGTAGAAGCCTTCACTAAACCCACCCCGCTAATCAATATATACCAAACACAAACACACACGCACGCGCACACAAAAAGAAAGAAGAAACGATTGACAAGGCGTATTCCTACACTGCAGGCTCCGATTTGGCCTGCGAACCCTGAGCGCCACCAGTGGTATTGCCCGTGCCACTACCATGCGGGCTGCCTTTAGACACAATGCCTGCCTTCTTCTCATCGTCGCCTTCATCGTCATAGTTTTCATCCACGTCCATCTTCCGCGCCGCTGGCTCATGAAGAAGCTGTTGCTCGCTACGAACAGGTTCTTCCTTCGGTTGTGAGTGAGCTGATGGTGGTCCGGAAGCAACACCATTGGAAGTAGGAATAGAACTGTCAATCGGAGGAAGGCTGGTGGAGGAATGCGGTGGCATATGTTGGATAGATGGCAGTGTTGGTGGATGGTGTGCAGCCTCCGATGGGTGATAGTTCTCGCCTCCGCGGCCCTGCTCCTCATGTCGAGCTTCCGGGGCACCAGGACGTGGTATCTCTCCGGACGCTGGTCCATTAGCTGGTGGGGTTGCGCGGCGAGGGAGACGCTCATCAAGGCGAGCGCGGCTCTCTTCATTGGCAATCTTTTTTGAAGGACCCGGCTCAGCCTCCCATTCTCTGGTACGCTTCATTGCGGGCGTAGGGCGGTCTTCACGCTCCCGAGCAGCCGCTTCGGCAGCCGTGATCGCAGCGGCAGGTGGAGGGGCACCTCCAGCGATGCCAGCGTGGGTCACTGGGGTAGGTGCACTTGGACCATGATGGAATTGCTGGTGCGGATAAGTGGAGCCCGGAGATGACACGCGTTCATCACGGATCGGTCTAATCTCAGTCGGCGGCGTGAAAGGGCGATGGTAAGGAGGTAGAGTTGCAGCAGCAGTCACTGGGACACCGTTAGGGACGCTGGCGGCAGTCGAAACGGGCGCAGCGGGCAGAGGACCTCTGGCTGAAGAGGCAAAGGCAGCAGAGGTGGCGGGGATTCTATCGAGGGGAGGACCCTGCGTGCTTGCCAATTGTGGCATAGCGTGAGAGGGTGGGTAGCTGGCAGTCGTAACAGTCAGAGCGGCCTTAGGCGAACGAGGCGCTGGGGGCACGCGAACAGGTTCAGGAAAAGCCCGTACTTGCTCCTGCCGTGGGCTTGGCTGCTGGGCAGACACCAGCGTCCGGCCGCCATCACGATGGTCAAGACCGTTCAGTACATGCGGCTGATGTTGAGCTGGAATCTCGTTGATACCACGATTCCAGTCCGTTACCTGCCTTGGAGGGGCAGGGGCTTGCGGAGGGGGGCCTCCGGTAGGCGCCGGAGTGCCCCACTGCGGCGCTGGGGGCGCACCAACTCCTGGAGCTTGGTAAGCCTGGGGGTGGATGTCCTGGGGCTGAGGGGCCGGAGCGTTGTTCTGGCTTGAACCTGCAAGCTGACTTTGGAGAAGCTGCAGGCGCGCTTTGATGTGGACGTTGTTGGGATCCAGATCAGCAGCACGCGAGTATGCGTCAAGGGCATCAGCGATTTGGTTATTACAAGATTCATACTTAAAAAAGAAGGATCATTAGTGTCCGTCTTGTTCAACTTTCGTTTAACTTTTTGGTTCGGAATCTTCCCCCATCTCCGACACGTTCGACTTACCAGAGTCCCCAAGTCATACCACACTTCCGAGATGTAGGGGTTCAGACGGATTGCACGGGAGTACGCATCAAGTGCGTCACGGTACTGATTGATCTGGTAGTAGAGTACACCAATGGAGCACCAGAACGTGGGATTACGGCCATCGCGGTAGACTGCCTGTTGGTAGGCTTCATACGCCTTGGGATATTTGGCCTGTGACATGTAGCAGCGTCCAAGAAGGTACCAGCTTTGGGCGTCGCTATTATCTAAAGGGAACAAGGATGGTCAATATACACTCCTGGCAGTAGCTTTGATCCATGAATATCTTACCAGCACTGACGGACTTCTCGAGATACTCAATTGCTTTTTCCTGACTGGCGTAGCTGTTGCTCTGTTGATGGAATAGCCATCCGAGTTGCTGCAGTACTTTTGCGTGGTTGGGGTCTCGATCCAGGACTCGCCGGTAGGCAGCTTGTGCAGACTCGAACTGCATATGACGGTCAGCCTCGGTATAATCCCTGCCGAGAGAGGGGGGGACCAAACTCACATCCTTCTGTTGTTCATGAACATGACCAATCTGGAACCAGATGTCCTCTTCAGTCAAGGGCCGGGGGGGATCGGTCACGATATACTTGAAGCACTTTGCAAGGTGTCAGCTTCTGTAGACGGCAGACGCATGCTTATGCAGCTAAACGCACCTCTAAGCTCTGGGTGAACTTCTGCTGTTGTTTGTAGATGATTCCCAGGCGGAAGTAAATTTCATTTGCCTTCTCAAAGTCCGGGGCCATCCGCATGACCTGGGAGAAAGCTTCCTCGGCATGGTCAAGGGAGCCATAGCGATCATACAAGATACCAATACCATACCACAGTTTTGGTTCCTAGAACCAGGTTAGCGATCAAGCGGAGTATGCCAGCTGGACGGCATGTGACTACCTTAGGATCACGCAGGTGGTACAGCGCCTGTTGATAGGAAGTGTATGCTTCTTGCAGGTTATCCATCATAAGATAGCAATGACCTGCAAGGTAAATGGTCAGTTGGTTATTATTACGAAAGAGAGCAAAACGGCTACATACCCAAACTGCCCCATGTTTCTCCGCTGGTCGGATCCAGTTTCACGATATTTTGGAGATATTCAACAGCCTTTGGAAACTGCTCCTTGGTGCGCAAAATGCAAGATATAGCATTCATTGCGGGAATAGACCATTGGTTGTGTCTCAGAGCTTGCTCATAAGCATTCATAGCACCGTCGAGATCGCCCATCAATTCGGTCAGACTCCCTATGGAGGTCAGCATCTAGACGTGAGAAGGACAAGAAAAAAATAAAATTAAATAAAAATCAAAAGAATAAATATAAAAAATGAAGCCACATACCGATCTGGAGCCAGACTTGTTCGTTGAGCGCAGCAATTTTTTGGGCAGTGGTCAGAACGGGTGCCTTCTGGGCTTGAGGCTGCAAAGGCAGATGGCCGTTGACCTGGGGATGGGCAGCGAGGTGGCCATGGTGGGCCACGACGGCTGTGGGTGACGGTTGGGTATGCGACATGGCTGTTTGGAGGGTCTGTTGGGGTTGCGACTCGAAAGTGTAAACCCCGACAGGACACTGCAGAAGCGGAGTGCGAAACGGGTTGCGACAGTGATGTCAATCCCAAGCGCAAGGCGTCGTGCAACGTGAATCCTCTGCGAGGTTTCACGGACTGACAGTTCACACGGCAGTGGTAGTACGAGTTGTTGGAGCAATTTCTCCGGCTGAGGACACGCGACAAGGCCGTTGGTGGTGCGCGCCAGGCAACGGTCTAGCAGACTAGGAAGTCGGGTGAAATAGATGAATGAATAATAAACAGGGAAGAAAAAAAGAAAAAGTAGATGGCCTTTTAAGGATAAGAAAAAAGACAAAAGGATGCCCAAAGAAGGGGCCGCACTCAGGGTAGCAGAGTGCGCAGAGCTTGCTTTGGTTACCAGACAGCGCGCGGTCAATAAGGAGGTATATAATCAAGGCAGAGGCAGATGACGAAAGACAAGACGCAAGAAGGGAAGATGACAGGTGGAGGGACAGGGCGGAAGAAAGAGGAAAACGGCGAGCAGGGCAAACCGGGAGGCAGAAGGGCTACTAGCAGGACGCAGGGGAGGTAGCGGGCAGGAAGAAGAAGAGAAGAGAAGAGGAATTCGGGGGCGAGTTGTGCCAAGCTGCGCTAGTGGTTGTGCAGCTCCGGAGGAGGACAAGCAAAGCCCCGAAGGTCGGAAAGACTGAGCGTCAGGCGGGCCACCGTGGGCCTGCGGCTGGCCGGCGCCCTCCCATCCAGGAACGGCTTAGTTGGTGGGGCAGCACCCGAATTAGATCATAAGCGCTGCTAGTTTTTGTGCCGTTTAACTTTTTTAATTTTTAATTTCTAATTTTTAATTTTTTATTCTTTGATATTTTTTTTTTCTGTTGGTCACGAGATTCCTGCATTAGGCGATGTGAAAGAACCTGCAGGTATACCCGTCTATCTATATGCAGATCGATTTCTGTCAGTAGCGTTGGATCTGCAAGTACTGTCTGAATTTATTTCTTTTTCTCGTATAATTATATTATAATTCTTTTTTTTATAATCATCCCAAATATCGCTTGTCAATATATGTGTGACTTGCGTGCTGGATACGTATGCCCAGATACGTACGTATGCAGGGAGACCAAGGTCTTGCTAGGGCCATGGCCATAAGCTCACGCCTAAGCTCCCGGGGGCTAGTCATGGCTCGGGGGCCGCTGACAGCCACTCGCTAAACTGTATAATACTAAATATTATTATTATAATTATGTTAGGTGGCACACGAGGGAGCCCCACTATAGGGCCCAAGCCCGAGCTTGCTTTGCAACATGGGGTACGGCCGATGCCTGCATAATACGAGACACTTACCGCCCCGCTCACCGTCTCAACCGCCATCATCAGAAATAATCATAACCATCAATAATAAGTTAATGTATTAATGATAAGACCATAGAATAAAAAGACTCAGCCTATCTCCATACCAGCAAGGGTGCCCATGTCTCCCCAAAATTCCCAACTGTCAGGTCCGTGCGTATGCTCGGCTCTAGTTCGGAACGGCCCCTGGTCTAGAAGCCGCTAACCCGCAAATGGAAAGGTGCGAGCCTGTGACTCCACTTTCCCGACAGCAAGGATTGAGTGCGTTGCATACACATACGGGCTTGCGTGTGGCTGGTGACTGACAGTGTGGCAGCCGGCAGCAGGACCCACATGCACGTCGGACAGCTCTAGTACACATTGGGACTGGAGTGCATATCGACATGCATGGTGCGCTTACATAATGCGCGCTCAGGAGGTGCTGGAGCCGGGAAGAATAACTCCGCAGCAGAAAACCATGGAAGAGCAATGACGGAGGAGGCGAAAAAAAATAAATAAATATAAAAGCCGTCATAGCACCCCCTTGATGGGGCTGTCCCATCGATTTTTATATTAAGTATTTCCAATTTACCTAGGTAATACTAATATGTAGGGATTTTCATTTATCGTTATTAGATGGAACTCAAATCAAATCAAAGCTGTGATTCCTGATCCTGGTGATCTCTTTTGATACATCACCCGTGGGGCGCCAGAACTCACTCTTCTCCACTCATCGCCGTTCCACTACATCCGCTCTTACTACTAGGTAGTATTTGGTAAGCTGTGTACTGATCAGAGTACGTAGCATTTTGCTGTTGACAAGTTTCCCCTTGCCACATGTTCCTGTCAGCCAGTACGGCGAACTGGATACACTATCATGGCAGACTAGAGGCTTCGTGAACTCCATACGACTCACAAGGCAGCCTGATAACGTGGAGTACTTTCGAGTCTTTGACCTAATCTAGAGCAACATGCATAACTCCCGATTCACGACAACAGGATCTCATTTGCTCCGTAGACTCGGGAGACACTGACCTGTCACAGACTACGTGGCCCTCACACCACTCCTGGGCACAGACAGAATGGGCCGGCAATGAATCCCACACGGGATGGGCAGACGGGACTTGGACAACAAGTTAACAGCAATATTATTTAAGCATAAGCCTACCCTCTTAAAAATATTATTATCTAGTTAGTTATCTGAAGAACACCCCAATTAATAAGCAGTCCACCGCCGATGTTCTGGAACACTTCCTTCTACAGTTAGACAGTCTGCCTCAGTCATCAAGGATAATAATCCGCCGTATGCCGGCGCCATCAACGCCCCCTTGTAATAGTCTCATGTTAACCAACAGCACTACTCCGTATCAGCGCTGTCATCGTACATTTTCCATAAATGGTAAATGAAGAAAGCACAATAGAAATTGTGCATAGTGAGATATTTATCATGCCTTGGTATTCAGGTAGGAATCACGGTACTATGTACAAGTACTGCTTTGGCATGTGTTGATAAACAGCATCAAGTCGTACACTGACAGCCGTGCAAGCTTGTCCTTTATACAGCGTATTATAAATCAGCAAACATATGCCGTATAATTCAATCGCATGATTGACGACATATCCCACGCATCATCTCATCCTTCATGTATCAAGGCCACCAACCATGGAAAAGACATGCTGCGGAACCAAGAGGAAGCAGAAACAGAAACAGAAGCAGGTCATGAAGTCAGCTTGATGTGACATCCTTACTATGATTTATATATATGAAAAAAGGGGGAGATAATAATTCGTTCATCGACTTTCCCAGATCAGCGATGAAAGAATGAAGACCTCATCTCCAAGCCTGGGTAGCTGTCAGAGCCAAGGAAATCAGATGTAAGGAGTCGAGGGCTGCGTGGATGCCGAGAAAATCGACTCGGGATGCTCTGCCCGTCACTGGTGCAGGCCAAGAGGGCTAAGAGCCAAGGGAATACGGTGAGTGTGTGATTCTTGGAGTTTCAGCTGAATTAACAAGAGAGAGAAGAGACGAGAAAGAGACTGAGAAATGCTCGAGATGCTGAGGCCTGCTGGAGAGCGGTAATCCGGTCACGCCGTGTATCAGTAATACTATTACTGCTGCCAAGCCGCCAGTTTGCTGCCGAGGGCGGATATGGCGGCACATCCATCCAACCAAAGCACGGGAAATACCCAAGTGACTAATGGGTCAGCTTGGCGTCTTGGCATCTAGATAAAGTACCGTACGGTATCATACACATCAGGACGGTAACCGCGTACGGTAGAGGCAGCAACACCACGAAATGCCCATCGCAGCATCGCCGTGCGCTCTGCCAAAGGCTTCAATTCCACTGCGACGCCTGCTCCTTCGCCCACTCTACTGCTCCACGGCACCGCGCAATCCCTCTATCACAACCCTGTTGGATTCCTCCTACGTTGTACACCTCCATGCCTCGATTCCGCGTTACGCACTTCTGTCCTAACGCCAAGCGCTGGGCTTCTGGGCGTCTTGGCGAAGCCACCTCCTTCTCCCTCCGCTACCATCCCCCCTCTCCGTTCATCAAATTCTTCCCTGTTTCCGCTGGTCTGGAGTCTTGTCCTCCTGCTGTCTCCTGCTCCCCTCCGCTGGCCTTCCTGCGACATAAAAGGCCCACGCCTTTCCCTCTCCGCCTCGTTCCCTCGCCATAGCACTTACGCCTCCCCCCGGATTACCTCTCTTCTCCACGCATACCAGATGCTCGCCCTGTCGCCGTCTTTACGCTATGCAGTGACACTCTAAGACTGTTCCTGTCTGTATACGGGTTGTACAACGTTTGTGCCCCTTCCACCGGTGGAAGCCGTGCCATATAATCTATCCTTCCAGCGATCCGCCTAGGGAGCCGTCATATCCTCCGGTGACCTATCTATGCGCCGCTGCAGCAGCAGGAGATGCTGTCTCAGGACAATGGTCAACACTTCGTACCAGATCCCTCCGGCTTTACGCTTGTGACTCCGCCCGCCGCATATATCCTGCCCCCATTGTATAGCTCCAACCATTACGGTCACCGCGATCTCCAATTGGAGTCCACTATTCCCTCCGAAGAACCAAAGCCCCGTATTTCAGATTCCTCGAGGACAGCTAGTCGTCAGCATTGGTCGGTCGGGCTTCCTAGGATAGAACCGGACTTAGCGCCGAACGAGCCGAAGAACGGTTCGATATTAACACCAACATCGAGCAGCAGTGGAGCTCCACGTAAGGAAGCGCGCATCCAGAATAGTCGGCCCGCCAGGTCGTCATATATGCCTGAAGATAGCGTCTCTCATAGTGCGTTGCGCATGGACGAACGATCCAGTCATGGCAGTCAAAGTGCGCTTCTCTTGCTCGTAAGTAGCCTTCCCCACTTCACGTCATAAGCTCGAACTTTGTTCCCGTAGCAAACTAACTCTTCCCTTTTCCTAGTTTCGATTATCGATCCCTGTCCCCCTCTTTTCTCTAGTCTCCTGCCTCTATACGATCATGTCCCTCTTCTTCGTCCTCCTTGTCTCTCCCCTTCGCATCTGCTCTCTCACTTCGTGCTTCAAATCCACATCCTTCAGCGCACAGCTCTGTGACCTGTTAGCACCGGTATTACATGTCCACGAGCGCTTAGTCTGCGCGCAAATACCGCCCAGTCGCCGATCATCCACGCAGCGGATCAACGATAACTCCAATGAATCCATACCCTCAGGGTCGAGCAAGTACTACTCGATACCCTGGTTGATTCTTGTCCTCTCCCTCTCTTCTTTCCTATCCATCGGACTCGTCCTCACTGCGTGGACAGCAGCGTTCTTCTGGCTCTTCGCCATGATCTTGGGCAACCCGGAACCAGACAGCGCCGAGCGGGAGAAAGACGACGGCCGTGCCGCGGTGCTGGGTGTTAGTAACTGGTGGGTGAAATGGTTGCGTAAAGCTAGAAAGCGTCCTCAGTAATGACTGTTTCTCTTTCTTTTTGGGAAGGAACATGACGAATCCGTGACCTGTCTGGCGTTTGTTGGTTTTAAGAGGTTCTTTCTGCGGAGTAATATTGTGTATATGATACCTATGCGGTCGAATTATTATCCGGATCCGGGCTGTTTGTTTTGTTTTATTTGTTTGTTTGTGTCTTGTGTCTAGAACTGAACTGCCTCGGCGTAAACAGGACAGGCTTTCTTTTCTTCTCTTTACCTTGTTAATATTCTTTTTCTTCATCCCTGCATCTACTTTTCAATTCTCTGATACTATTATTTCCCTGGCTGGGAAGTGAGGAAAGGGAAATTCAACTAAAGAAAAAAGAAAATAAAAACAGACATGATCATTCCAGCTGTAATTAATATTAGACCATGGAGTTCGGACTACTCTGGAATGAAAGCAAATGATACCCTGTTTTTCTTCCGTACCATATCATATCATATACTTAGAAGCTACCAACAGGGTATGTACTTTGGAAAAAAAAAAGTTCATTCATAAGGCAAAGGAGGAAAAGAAACATAACTACCTTCCATGTTGAAAGGTGAAATGAAATGAAGAGAAATCTAGTAGCATCTCCAAGCATAAACATATAGTATAATCCTAAAAATAGGGCATCAGCTGTAGAAAATCACAATTGTGGCCATCATTTCCTTTTCTTTCCCTTTTCTTTTTCGTTTTCTTTCAATCACCTCCTCTTCCCGACTCTAAAGTTCCGCCCGCTCCTGTTCTTATTCGGGTTCCTCTTCATTACACGACCGCTTCCACTGGGTCCATGAGTTTTGGGAATTCCTAGTCCACGACGGCCGTTGGGATTGGATCCCTTAGCAGAAGCATTTTTTTGATTGTCATCATTGTCGTCGTCGTCAAGGTCCATACCGTCCGCATCACGGTCCTTCTTCCGTTTCTGGGCTTGTGATATTTTCAGTTTGCCCTTCTGGCCGCGGCGAATAGCGTCAGGTCCGCTCACCGCAGCGAGATATGCGTTGACGCTACTTTCTCCTGCTTGCTCCTCGGCACCATCGGCAGGGAGACCGCCGCTCATTTCAACGTCGTCATCATCGATGATGATGAGGCGGCCATCAGGGCCAAATTTGGCCGGTCGGTTCTTCTTCTTCGATCCCGGGCCCGTGTCGAGGAACCTAACACTTGGCTTGGTTGTGGAAATGTTGGCCAGGGCTTCGGGCGCTAGCAGGTCAAGAGGGTTATCCTCTGGTGATAGTTCGCGAATGTATTGCTCGCCTTGCTTGGATGTCTTTCGATTTGCTTTGGAAGATCGTTTGCTCTGCGTGTTGCCTTCTTCGTCAATGTCGATTTGGCTTGCGTCATCATCATCCGCATCGGAATCATCCGAGTAGTCGGAGCCGTAGACGGTACTGTCGAAGGCGTTGGTAAACGATTTACCGCCGCTGCCGCGGTTCTTCTGCTGGCCAGTGCCTTGGTTTTCTTCTTCCTCATCCTCGCCGGCTTCGCCTTCTTTCTTCGCTCGCTTGCGTCTCTCGCGCTGCTTGCGGATGTTCACCACCAGCTTCCGGTCGGATTCGCCGACTAGTTCTTCCAGGAGGGGAGCGCCGAATCTGCGCATTAGTCGATCGAGGATACCTTTGACCTTGCTGCGGAGACGTCCCTTGTGTTCCTTGCTCCACACCATCAGGTTTGGGACTAACGAATTGAGACGAGGACGAAGCGTATCCTCCGGGAGTACAACAACTGCAACCTTGACAAAGCCCAAGACAGACCTTACGATCTCTCGGTTGTTGCTGGTAAGGAACAGTTCGACTGTCTGAACAAGGTCAGCGAGCATCGCCGACTGTAGCTGAGTGTGGAAATCAAAAAACAGGCGTGAGAGCGCCGCCACAGACGCAGCAACCATGTGTGGCGAGCTACCAGCTAGACCAGCCGATACCATGGTAAAGAACTCCTCAAGTGTCGCTGGAGCGTCCGGTGCATCGTTGGGCATATGCGGCACCAGAGAATTCCGAATCTTGGTGCCTGGGGGGTTCCGCTCAGGGTCGATCGTCCTCTTTGCAAGATGAATGAGCAACTCGAACGCAGCTGTTCTGGCCTTCTCATTGCTCTCCTTGCAGCCGAGGACGGCCTCAGAAAGAATAGCTGGAATAAAATGTAGATCCGACGTTGGCAGGTATGTGACAACCTCGTGAATAGCTAGCAGACGATCCCGACGGGCAGAGGACGGAGTCTTATCGGCCGTCGCAAGGATGAGACTCTGGAGCTCACCGCTCCTCTCAAGGAGTGCGTCTCTCCCTGTCTCTGTTGTTGCTAATCGAGGGATCAACTTGTAAGCCTTTTTAACCAGCTGTTGGTCCGATTCCTCGCCATTGAGAATGACAGAAGCTAGTGAAAAGAGGCCCGCAAAGCTTGAGCGCGGCAGATAGATGGACATAGTGATGACCAGGTCCATAAGCGTATGCGATGTAGGTGGCATCTTGTCTGCAGAACCAGTCTGCTGGTTGCCTTGCTTGGCCGCCTCCTGCTCAGATTTTAGAGACGACTCAAGCATCGAAGTCACCCGGACAATTGTGTCATTTAGCTCCTACACCGTGTATGTCAGTAATGAACGCATATATTAAGAGTTGAGAGGGAAGAATCGTCCACTGACATTTTCAGGGGTGATGCTCAAATAGGCATTGATACATTGAAGGATGTAGCCCCTGTAGTGTGGAAGTGTTTGACTATACACGTTAAACAGGACAGCCAGGAGGTTACTAGCAAAGCCAGCCAGATGAGCAATGTTTTTCATTGCAGCATCCTTTGTAATCCTCCTCTGAAGAATCAGATCATCTTTGTCAGCCTCCACGGACAGAATTGCTTGGTTGGACTCCACCAGGTTCTGCAATCCTCGGCAGATATCGACCCGCAGCTCCGTCTGGCTGTACAGAACATTGGAAAGAAGTTCGGCAAAGCTTTGATCAAAGGCTTCGACCAAATCCAAGGGTAATTCGCAATAGCCTGGAAGAGTAGCCCAAGTTTGCTGGATGAGCGTTTCGAAGATCTTCACCTCGACGGTCTTTTCAGCGCTCCCGTACTCGGCAACCTTTTTATAGAGGAATTCACTCAGAGGAACAAGCTCAGAGCGGAAGTGGCCGAGATTTGTGTTAGATACATTATCTCGAATGATAGGCAGCAGCCAGACTCGACCAGGTTGTCCGGCCTTCTGCTGAGCAATGTTCAATGGCAAGATCTCCAAGACTGCCGCGGGACCCATCGCATGCACGGCGCTTCCTAGAACAGCATCCGCCTGCTTTTTCCCATGGAAGGATTCATTGCTGCGCAGATCCCCTATCGTCTTGACAATATCTACCAGAAACGGGCTGGAGCGCCATTTGAAGCTGTCAAACATAGCTGAGCAAACATTGAACACTTCAGCCCACGCCGCTTGGTATTTGATGGAAAGCAAGTCTGTCGCTGCGTAGGCCAGCTTTTCGAGAGTTTTCTCGTCGTACACTGACGGTTCAACGATAACACTGCCTGGGACGCAATTGGCCAAGAACGAGATGAGGCATTCAGACGCCGAAATCCGGACATTGTGCGAGGGAGACGCGAGAAAGGTAGATACCAAGTTAAACAACTCTGGAAGTTTCTCGAACGTATCTTCCGGGTTGACATGGGCGGCCACCTCGTAGCCACGCGATAGCACCGCAATCCACGGTGGGAGAAGCTGGGAGTCGTTCTGCGCGGGTTTCAGCTCCGATATGGCATCCAGGAGACGAGGGAGCTTTGAGGAGGAAAACTCGTCCGCTACACTCTCAAAGATGACCTCAAAGACCTCAAACGCACCCATTGTGATGTACTCGTTGCTTGATCTTGATGCATTCATGAGCAATTCGCAGAGCGGTTCGATCTTCCTACTCGGCCAGCCTCCAGATGCCACGGCGACCGTCTTCACCAACTGCAATGAGTGGACCACTAAAGGCTCGTTATTTTCCCTACCATGACGGCCGCCCTTCCTCTGCTTCGACGCCGCAGCAATGCTGTCGCTCAACGTCCGCAGAGACGTCTCGGCACACATGTCGGCCGCTGGATGGTCAAGAGAGGGACTGGGTGGGGGATTCTTGAGAATTTTGATCAATGCCTCCTGCACCCTTTTGCGCACTTTGGGACGGTGATCGACCGCCAAACCCAATAACCCAGCAATGGCCCGACGCGGCCCAACCTGACTGTGCGGGAAATTCCATGCTGCAGAGTCCTGAGCGATGAGCAGTGACTCAAGACAGCCGACAGACGGTCTCAACAACGGTGCTTCAACATCCGGCAATGTAAGGGCGGGAGCGAGACTGGTGAGGATCTGGGAGAATTTGGAACGTAGAAGAGGGGCGGGCACATAGGCCGCGGTGATGTCCAGAAGATAGACGACGGAAGTAGCCAAGTCCTTATTGACGATGCCTTGGGAAGAAGACAGCGACTGTGTCAACAGCGCAAGAAGCGCCGCAAAATAAGCGGTAGGAGAAAAATCTGCTTTTTGGTCGCGGAGGGTATCTTCCACTGCGGAGAGCACCACTGCAGTCTAAGTTATCGGCAGGAAGGGATCAGCTTGTGAAACGGGAGCGTCTCAAAGGCATTGGAGGCTTACATGGTGCTGATTCTGGAGTCTGGGAGACTTAATTTTCTCGAGCTTCTCTGCCAGGGTCGCCATGATGAATGACAGACCAAGGCAAAGGGGATGCCTCTAGATTTCTCTGTCTGTGTGGTTTTTGCACTTCGGGAGATGCAGATGGACTTTTTTTTTTGGAGCGCGATATCGATAGCCTCACCGCCAAGTCACATGACCAAAAGCAGCTTCGCCTTGCTTCAAGTCTCGAGATAATGTTCCATTGAGTACATACAGCAGTCCTAATGACAGGTTGAAAACAAGAAATAAACTAGTAACGATATCCAGAATTCTTTTGCAGAACCTGCTACCTTGTACAGCACTGGGTTGAGAACTGGCCATCGCCCAAAATTTTCCACGGCCATCCAGGGCCCACGAAACCATCAACCAGATAGAGGTGCTGTAGACACACATATGACATTGAATCTCTTCGAAGATGGCGCTTCGGTAATTTCATACACTTCGAGGGAGCTTGGAGCGCCAGTAGCTCATGGCCCCAGAAGGCTACGACCCATATGGTCTTTCATTGTCTGCATCTTGAAACTCTTAGCAAACCCCAAGGGCAATAATCATACGACATCGCCCATGTGACGGCTAAATAGAGAGATACTCCATAAGCTCGACTCAATCAATGATGTTCGAGATGTCCCGGCCACTGCCCTTCCCTGCAGGGAACGGGTGGCAGAAAATATACTCGAGTCGTACAGACAACACAGAAAAGATTCTTCATTGCATTGGTAAGAGTCGACCCCCGAATAAAGCTTAGAATAGAATCTGGCCGCTATGCTCAGCCTCGAACCCGAGTTCGTGAAGCTTACTGTGCGTCTTCTTATCGTTGCGTTTCCGCTCGCTGTCCTCTTTCTTCTTCAGCTCGAAGACTTCCTGGAACGGCGCCTTTTGTATCGATGGGGGAATATCGTCTTCTTTGTCAAGATCCTAAAAGCGCGTGCGTAGAGTGTGGTTAATAAAAAATGGATTGGAGGCACTGGAAAGAGGGACGATTCCCCGGACTTGAAACCCATACAATTTCTCCAAGTAACAGAACGTTCTCTCCCCGAACCACGAAGATACCCCTAGGAATATCGGCGTAAAGGTTTCCGGCGTATAGCCTTTCAATCGTATCTTGAAGAACAAGGTTCGCTGAGAAATTCCGGCCGCGTTAGGCTCCTCGACTTCAAAAAGAAAAGCAAACGAAACGACGCTGCGCATACCGAACTGATCCCAGCTTCTCAAAACCCCAATCAATTTCCTTCCATCGCGGAGTACGAGAACTAGTTTCTCTATATATGGCAGGGTCAGTCTCATGGACACTCCAAGTCTTTTCTGAACGGAACAATACACAGAAAGCAAATAGATAAGAGGGATTCCTGGAAAATCTGCCATGGAAGAGGATAGAGAGGTGTATATATATATATATATATATATATGAAAAACTGACTATCTGTTAAATCCAACAACTGCGCAGCAGTAGTAAACATCTGGGGCGGTAATTGCGGGGGTCCCTGAGGAGGCATCGAGGGCCCTAGAGGCGGACCCATGACACCCTGAGGATTATTGCTAGAGCCCTGCAGCGCATTTCCATGCTGGGGTCCAACGTGATTGTCATTAATCGAGAGTCGTTCCATTGTGCCGCTGGAGGGGTCTGCGGGGGGGAACGTGAGGTGTCGGATTTTCGTCAAAATTGCAAGGTTATCGATCGCTATTTCAGGTGTGCGGTTGTGCCAACGACGCTATCATTCTGTGATGAAATGTGGAACTGCATGTATAATACGAAGGGAAGGATGATATCAATTGCAGAAAATACTCTGTACTCGCGCCATTGATTGATTCGACTTGGATGGGAAAGGGAAGACACCGGTGTCCCGTGTTTGCTCTGTTTGTTGTCGCTCCATGCAGATAAATAGGTACATCATGGAGCTTCTTCTGGAATACATCACTTCATGCCTCATCTAGTATTGAATGGCCTATTTCCATGAGTCCTCCTGAATTCTGTGAACTCTTATGCAAAAAAATAAATAAATTTTTTTTTTAAAAAAAATAGCAAGTCTATATGCCATGCCCACGCTTGATAACCCAGAAAATGCCATAACAAATACTTCCGCAAATGATATATCTCTCATGCAACACTAATTCCCCGACTGTGACTACGCAGCCTCTTCTCCCTCCGACGGCTATATGGAGCATAGTATGGCTCGTCCGTCGAGCCAATGCTCTCCCTCACCGAGTCCTGAGACCGATGATAAGCAGGACTCGACGAAGATGGCGCAAGCTGTATCGTCTTGAACTGTGCATCACTGATGATCCGCAAACGGTAGAGGTATTGCATCAACTCGAAATCGGGGCGGCTTCCTGCAAGGGTCTGACCCCGGTGGTAGTGTACTGTGATGATGTGGTCCAGCATGAGATCCCAGGCACTGCTGTGGAGAGTTGAAGATGAATTGGTCGTGAACTTCTTATCCGGGCACAGTGGACACCGGGCCGACTTGGGCGGCGGATGGGTACGAAAGTGACTGAGAATGTGAGTCTTCCATTGCTCAGCGTTGTCAAACGTCTCATAGCAGTTGAGAATGTGGAAAAGACACATGTACCCAGGGTGGTGGGCTGGGGAAGCATTTCGTGAAACGATAAGAGCTCCCGTCTCGTCTTCCTCGAGGACAGTATTGTTGCCAGCGGGTTCTGAGGCCATTATCTTTGTATCCAGTGTTGTAACCGTCGGTGATGACGTGAGAGAGCCTATATACAGCGACGGGACATCATCCGTGGAGTGCACCCTTCCCGTGATGACTGTGATGTGCTTCTTTGTGCCGTAGCCTTCGTGCTTCCTTTGCGACTGACCGAGACTAGCTATACTTAAGTCCCGAGATAGTTGGCTGCTGCTGGAAGGTACACTCCCGGGTGTGATCTGATTCGAAGAACCTCTCAAAGAACCTTGCCTGCTCATTCTTGGCCTACGAGGCGGTTGAGAATGCATCGAGTATCTACTGCAGATGCGTCAGTACAAAGCGGACGCCTCTATATGAACGATCAACCCAAAATGGGTATAGAAATTCAAGACAGCCATTCAACGATATATACCTTATTCTTCAGGAAAATTTGAGAGACAATAATGAAAGAGAATCGCCACGACAGGGTGGTCTCCTAGAATCGGGTTGACATACTTTTCAGCATCCACAATATTTAGACTTCATTCCCACTTTCTTGACGCCGTTTATTATTGAAGAAAAAGCAAAGCAAGAGAGAAAGAGACGAAAATAAAGAAGAAAACAAAAATTGTCGGTTCTGGACCAGGACAGAAGGAAGAATTGGGGGGAAAAGAGCCACTGGGGCCACGTCGAGAACGCCCGATTATCAATCTGTATAAATGGGCAACAAGAAAAAATTTTTAATAAAGAGATAGAATGCAATGAAATGCAAGCGGGGACACCCGGCAAGAACGCCATAGGAGAATAATGCCTACTAATTAATGCATGGAATGATCCCTTGATGAAAGCACGTTCGGGCATCAGCGCGCATCCACGCCTTCGGCCAATTTGGACAGCGAAAAGGGGTCAATATCCATCATGATTCGTTGCGGATATCGCCGATGCCATGATAGACGGACCTTTTTGCGAAGGAAGAGGAAGAATAGCTCTTCTCATATCTCACCCGGCGTGATGATGTCCAGAAATTCCGATTTTCTCCTGTGCGGGATGTTGCGGGGTTCTTGGATCGTGCAA
Source organism: Monascus purpureus (assembly GCA_025999795.1). Taxonomy (NCBI): domain Eukaryota; kingdom Fungi; phylum Ascomycota; class Eurotiomycetes; order Eurotiales; family Aspergillaceae; genus Monascus; species Monascus purpureus. Next base: position 753,220 of record AP025348.1, read on the forward strand.
AGGTTGTCCATATTAATACCTAGGCATTCATTTCACTTTCAGATGATGATAATGCCTTAGGATGTCATAGGCATTGATGCTCTTGTTCGGTTTGTTCCCTCCTTGCATTCTTCTTTGCTCTCCTCATTTACTCATACTCAAAACATTTTCAATGTTTCCATATGAGGGTTGAGACATGGGATGAGAGGGAATACATGAATAGCGAGATAAAGAGACATTGAGATTGTGACCAAAACTAGTCATTACAAATAGGAACTATTTTCTCAAGAAAGGTGTTTTATTTTAGTCGCATTACTTAGATGGATGGTCCCTGGACAAGAGGGAGCTGCCTCCGTTGGGAAGACGAGGGAGTCTCATCAGAAGATTTCAAAGGTCTACTATATCACTAGGCCCGATAAAATCCAAACACCCATACTGACGTGATTAAATCATAGACTGGTAAGGTAGTCTTCGATCTCCTCCTTGCTCAGCTTCCTGAATCTAGGTCCCCTGGCTCCCGCCACACCTTGGAAGCCCAGCAGATGATCAGCAGGCGGGCCAACAATGCCTGCCCATAGTCAACTATTAGCACATCGTCTCTCGCCATTTAAACGTCCAGTGTCAACGAATGAAACTGGGCTTACCAATCTCTATTGTGTCCCCATTCATTTCACCCTCAATAGTCTCCTTCAGAGTAAGTAGAGCAATGTGAATGGCATCTTCGAGCTCTAGCCCCTCCGTGTAACGCTTCTCAAGAAATGTCTTTGCACTTGTTGCATGTTTCCCAATGGCAGTGGCCTTCCAAGGGTAATAACTGCCGTTGGGGTCGACCTGGTACAAACTGGGACCGCCTTTCAGAATACCACCAGTCTTCCCCGGAGCCTTTTTCGGCTCTTCCCCTTCATCTCCTTTCTGAGCTTCTCCAGTCGCGGGCTCAACGCCGTCGTCCCAGCCAGCGACTAGTAGGCTGACACCGTAAGGTCTAACACCACCGGACTGTGTCGCCTCCTGCACAACACGCGCAACATCCTGCACTAGTATCCGAGTCGGTGGGTATTCATTATAGATACGCTTGTAGCCAGTGTGTGAGACCTTCCGTGCTTTATCGACAAGCACGCGGTAGTCGGGACTCATGCCGGCATAGACCATACCGATATCTGGGGTAATGAGGGAAATCTTGGAAAGTGAATTCGCATCAACGAGTGGTGACGATGACTTCTTCTCAGTAGCAAGAACGATTCCATTCGTAGCTATAAAAGAAATACAGTGATTAACCTCAGCTAGTGCTCTCCAAAGCTACTAACGGGAAACGATGGCGGAGAGTAGTACCTTTGATTCCCAGGGCAGTTACCCCGCTGTTAACCGCATTCAAGGCATATTCTGGGATAATCAGCAACATAGGACGACAACCAATAGCTCAAGCTATAGTTACCAATCTGAACCAGCTTTCCACTGTGAGCTGTTGTTAGCAGTGTCATCCCACAGCAACTGATGGGCAGCTCCATTCGTACCTGGGGGAGAAAGTAGTCAGGGAGAAAGAATAACGGTCCGCCATAGCTTTAAACTTGTTACACGGAGTTCTAAACGCGGGCGAGGATGGGAGAAGAGCTGGGAAAGGGAAGTGAAGCTGGAGCTTCCTGGGAGCGCTTCCGTAATAGAACGTGTTGACGATATGATGCCAAGCCTGTCTGGGCGGTGAGAGAGAACCTCCCTTTCGGGTATGGTCCACGTGGAGCTCTTCCATCCACAAAAGAATTCCTTCTCTTCCGTTCTTTTCCCCCCCTGCTTTCTTCTCCTGTAGCTTCCTCCATGTCCTGTCCCTGCTCGATGCCGTATGCGGTTTGTCTCGAGCGGACAGCTTTAGATATGTCCAGCGTACGAATACTGTTGATGACGCCTTGCCGCTGATTTTCTTGTTCTGTTGACTGTTGACTGTTGTCGGTATGTCTGTTCCTGGCTCGTCTGGAGAGTCGTCGGGATCATCCTCTGCCACCGGGGGTTTGGGAACAAATTCCAATTCTGGGGTCGCTCATGAGGCGCCTGGCTCGGGAGCCCTGTCGGGAACCCATGAGAGATATTACCCCCCTCGGACATGCCGCATTTGTCTTGAAAGTGTTGACCCAACTTTCCTCCCTCCCTCTGACAACTTGCCAAAATTCCTTCAACCAAGACCACGAGTAGTGTATGAATCTTCAGATCGTGAGCTTGGTCGACTGTTGCGTCCCTGCAAATGCAAAGGGTCTTCGCGATATGTCCACGAGGGCTGTCTCAGACTCTGGCGACAGGAGTCGCATGGCAGCAGAAATTATTGGCAGTGTCCAACATGCAGGTTCCAATACCGGTTAGAACGTTTGAGATGGGCCCGCTGGATTAGCAGCTCTTGGCTACAACTCGGCTTGACTATCAGCATCTTGTGGTTCAGTGTGTTTCTACTAGGATTCATTGCTGACCCGCTTATCAATCTCTACGTGGATCCTTTGGAGACCATTTACTACACTGAGTTCTGGGAGCAGAACAATTGGGCCGGGGCTGTTCCAGCTGATAAGAGGGGCACTTGGCTAGAGCACTTTGTTAAAGGACTTGCAACTCTAGGTGTCTTGTCCTTTTTGAAGGCTACGCTTGCAGCATCAGTGTGGAATCTATGGAACCTACGTGGCTCAGGCTTCGTCCGCAGAGGCGGAGTGACTGGCAGGAGCCGGGTCGCCTCATTTAGCTGGATAGTTGTTCTGATTGGCGTTGGGCACTTCCTTGTGGTAGGTGGCCTCTCGTCGATGTGTTGTTCCCACTACTGACTTTCATAGACTGTTTACAAAGCCGTGAGGGCCTGGAGTCGAAGTACCTTGGTAAAAGCTGGGGAACGTGTCATGGACGTTCCTTTGGCAGATGATGATGACGATGAATATGCCGTGCCTGCTGAAGACAAAGAACGGTCTAAGAAGAACAACTGATATTTGTCCAGTGCATGGCTAGCTCGAATCCAACTATTCTCTCTGCTTTTTCCCTATGTCCTTCCAGTCATTATGATTTTGTTACATCACTCCATCGCACAACTTTGAGTTGTCACACTCCTGCCAATGAGGTGTCAATCAGTCAATGTGCGAAGAACGCTATTGTCCTCTATTAACCCCTGGATCTCATCGTTTGAGAAGCAGGACGATTAGATTGCAACGTTTTGTTTCTTTCCTTCATTGTCCTTGCTTCATTAATCAAACGTGTCTGGGGGGGAGGTCAGGCCGTATAATCTGATTCGATCGGTATGGAGCGCTTCAGTGCATCTTGGGCGTTTTTGGATTGAATGGCGGTACATACATTCATGCAACGTATATATTATTCCTCCCTATGGAGTTTTGGTATTGAATCTAGATCAATCTGACAGAATATATTTCATGGTTCTACTTGGATTTGGAACTTGTGAAGAAGTAGGATTATAGATTTTTGTTCACCGCAGTAGGGCTCAAGCACTGTATGTTGCCCGGCCAGAATTCAACTGCTTGGAATGGCTGTACTAATCTTCATTGTTAGGCCCTACCTGTCCAGATGCCCAGGACAATGCAGAGCTCTGCTGAAAGACCATTGTCCTCTGAGTTCTTTGGTGGCGACCGAAATGTTCAGTATACATCTGTCAATCTGACAGTTTTCCTACACTGCCAACTTTCCAAATGTCAACAACCGACTTGATTTGAAGACGGCCAGGTCTGCAAGACCGGTACTGCATCCCCTATACCTTCATATTGCTGGCTATAACACACAAGCTAGCATGTATTGGTTGGGGTGAAGCTGTTCGAAAGTCAGAGAGACAGAATGGATTGACCCGAAAGAAGCCTCACAGACAAAGAGTCACAAATGGCTATATTGTTGGCAATGGAAGCCTCCTTTGGGGGTCTCCTTTGGGAGATTTCTACAAAGTGAATGGGACTCTCCACGGATTGCTCCAGGATTGTTACTACATTAACGCTGTTGCACCTCATCTTATTTGGGCTGGTCTCTCTTCTCCTCATATCTCTCTACATACTTTTTTATCCTCTTCTTAACTGTCAAAGACAGCATCCTGCATCAAATTACATTGATTACTCTTTACCACCCAGTTCTTGCTTGCCATCCACAGAAAAGTAGCTTTATATTAGCACAGTTCCTTTTTAACAATGGCCTCTATTATTTGGAGTTACATGATGAGTATCTCTGGACAAACCCAGGAGGCAACTTCTCTTCCAGCTGGCAGTGATAGGAGCAACGGCTTTGAAATCATCGATGCTGTCGACATCCCGGACGACAACTGCCAGATGGACAAGGGACAGAGCGGCAGCGACGATGACATGGTCGTAGTCGTCTCGAAATCTGACCTTGACCTCGAGGATGACTCTGAAACTGAGCCTTTTCCTGGCTACTATGAGAACTGTGAGAGCACCCAGAATATCGATCGTCAGGTTGAGGCGTCATACAATTTTGCTATGCCAAAGGTCTCTGAAGCGGCCACAAAATTCATGCTCGAGACTGACTCTGAACTGGATGTCTCCTACCCCAGTGAATTTAGCAACAGGAGCTCTGGCAACGCGGAGACATACGTCCTAAACGATATACAGACCCTGACCTGGCACCCGGGTATCGACTCGGCCATTTGTGACCACTTTCGATTTATGATCAACATGGTTCTTAGAGTCAACCATGCCCTGAGCTATTTGCGTGAGTACTTTCCTGAAACGAACAGCCTCGAGGGCATAGATCGGGCTACCGATGTCTCCAGGATGGCAAGCAAGATTGAAAAGCGGATTGTCGATATCCACGAGCGTGCCAAGAACGATACTCTGGCCGCCGAGAACACTGAATTGATGCTTCGTAACCTCAGCAAGGCCAGCATGGCGGACCCGGCCCTTCTCTATGAGCGAATGGTGAAAATAGCGGCACGGAACCTCCGCAAGCCTCCTATCGTGGAGAGTATGTTCGTGAAGAAGCTTCTGAAGCTGTACGAAGTCTATGTCTTCGAACCCTATGCGAACGTCTATGTCGGTTGGATAGGTGCCAACAACGGAGACACGGGCGATGTCAATCCTGCATTCAAGGCAATGCATTCTTGTGTGATCAAGCTGCAGAAATTGCTCAACGAATGTGTCTCGAACTCGGAATCCTATATCACCTCGCTGAACCGTTGCAAAACTCAGTACATCCAGCCAGTCATGCTGCGACTGAGCAAGGTTCCCAGATTCGCGAGGGATGAATTGTTGGACAAACCAGTTGAGGAATATTGGACTGCGCGTGGTGGGGATCTTATGTGCATTTGGGGTTGGTGAACGAGGGTGAGATTGCAAGTTATAAGTCCTCCTTGAATATGACAGACTACGATTCTGACAAATTACGATCACAATGGATACCCCTGCACTTATTTCAGGCTAGTTCTTCAAACTTTACAGGTTATTTCGCTTTCTGGATTATGCTGGATGTGCTGCGTGCGTGTATGTAGACCACCTTGGAGAAGAATCAAAACAATCCACCGACTCGGATAATTTTTTTATTAGAATTTTAGTTCCCACAGACCTCCCTAGATGTAGACACATGATATCATATCGCCAAGGAAGCATTTCTGCGGGGTTAACGAGAGATTGTGGTGGAGACGTGTAAGGCTCATTATAACAATACTAAGTATGAACTTCCCCGGATTTCCCCAGGTCTTTCTGCCTAGTATCTGCACAGAGTCACAGACTCAGCCTTCTGCTAACGGCAAGAGTACAGGTTGGATAATCCCGCAAGCAGCTGGCTTTGCAACGCTAAAATTAAAAGCAATCCAGTCCGTCTGACACCGTCGATGCCTGCAAGAGGCCAACTAGGCCAAATCATCACCACTGGCGTGGTCGACGCGGGATTCCTTCAGGGATCAACGCTGCCTCACTGCTCTCCACGAATGATTCCATCGCCTGCTCCGTTTTTCCGATCGAATTTTCCTCTTTCTCGCCGTCTGTCGATCTCTGAGTCGTTCCATTACATATTATAAACTTCCCAGGTTCTGTTCTCTTGGGTGGGGTCGCGTGTTTCTTGACTTGTCGGGCGTTAACCGACAGAGCCCCAGCACGCCCGGCCTCGGTCTATTTATTATAAGATTATATATATCATTCTCTATCTCTTTTTTATTAATGACTCTGTCCTATCTACTACTATTTATGGAAGAACACTCGGGGCGCTTGTGTCGCAGGACCTGGCTTCGCTGAAACATTTCGACCCTGCCGCTCTTTGTTGTCCTTGACTTTGCCTCGAAGGACGCTCAGACGCCTATGCAGCTTGAACCGGAGCTGCTGACAGCTGAAATTGCGATGCCCTCTGCTCGTGAATTCGCCCTCCTGATTTGAAATCCTTTGTCGTTCTTTCTTCTCATTCCTCGTTCGCTCTTTCTATTGTTCTCGAAGGCATTATTCATGCTTCCAACACAGCGGCTTGGTAAGGCGGGGAGAGAGAGCAAGAACGCAAAAATGCCTGCAAGAAAAGAAGACGGACTGCTGGAGGATCCTGCCTTTGAGCAGCATGCGGTCAATATCGAGGATATTGCCGAGGAGAGACGCGCCTTCTGCCCCCCTACCCTCGGGACTGTGGCGGAGCGTGCACGGCGTAATCTAAACGCCAAACTTGCCAATCCTCTCGCTGGCTATTCCAATGAAGAGCTACGGAGACAAGGCTATGACTTCGTGGCTACCAATCTCGTGGGTGATGGCGCAGAGGATGTGCGCGCCTTTGAATTGGGCGCTGTGCTGGCCCAGGCACCAGAGAAGTTTGATCGTGTCCAGGCCTTGACGCCAGAGGAGCGTGAGATTCTGAGAGATGAATTTACCAATCGGTGGTCTCAGCCCATCTTAATGTACGTGGTCATCATGCTCTGCTCTCTCTCGGCAGCTGTCCAAGGAATGGGTAAGTCGGTTGACTTGCTATTTATGAAGAAGACAGAAGGGGAAAGCTAAACATGCCATGTTTAGATGAAAGCGTCGTCAACGGTGCCCAAGAACTCTACAAAATCCAGTTCGGTATCTCCACCGAAGAAGGAAAAGGAGGTTCTAGATCCAGCTGGCTCGTTGGACTCGTGAACTCGGCCCCGTACATATGCTGCGCCTTCATCGGCTGCTGGCTGACTGTCCCATTCAATCACTGGTTTGGCCGTCGAGGGACCATCTTCCTCACCTGTTGCTTCTCTGCAATCACCTGTTTCTGGCAAGGATTCGTCAACTCCTGGTGGCACATGTTCGTTGCCCGTTTCATGCTGGGTTTCGGAATCGGCCCAAAGTCGGCGACTGTCCCCATCTATGCTGCTGAAACCGCGCCTCCGGCCATTCGAGGTGCCTTGGTCCTGCAGTGGCAGATGTGGACGGCGTTTGGGATCATGTTCGGCTATGCCGCGGACCTTGCCTTCTACAAGGTCGAGGACCTGACGGGCATTGTTGGTCTCAACTGGCGCCTCATGATGGGCTCCGCTATGTTTCCCGCCGTCGTGGTCTGTTGCTTTGTCTTCTACTGCCCGGAGTCTCCCCGTTGGTATATGAGTAAGAAACAGTACAACAAGGCGTACCGGTCCATGTGCAGTCTACGCCGGCATAAGATCCAGGCTGCGCGAGATCTCTACTACATGTACACCCTTTTGGAGGCGGAAAAGGGCATGACACTGGGACAGAGTAAATTGTTGGAACTGGTTACTGTTCCTCGTAACCGCCGCGCGATGATTGCGAGTGAGATAGTCATGTTCATGCAGCAGGTGAGGACCCGCAGCTCTCCAAGGCTATAACCCCCATTCTAACAGAAACAGTTCTGCGGCGTCAACGTCCTCGCGTATTATTCGTCCGGGATATTCCTCAGGTCAGGCCAGTCCGGATCGACTGAAGACTACTCTGAATTCGCCGGGGCGCTGGCCTGCTCTCTCGGTTTCGGGGTGATCAACTGGCTCTTCGCCATCCCAGCCATCTACACGATCGATACCTTCGGTCGCCGCAATCTCCTCCTGACTACCTTCCCACTCATGTCCGTGACCATGCTCTTCACGGGCTTCAGTTTCTGGATCGCCGAAAACAGCGCCGCCCGCAAAGCCTGCGTCATACTCGGTATCTACCTATTCGGCGTCGTATACTCACCCGGCGAAGGACCCGTCCCGTACACCTACTCAGCCGAAGCGTACCCGCTCTACGTCCGTTCATACGGCATGGCCCTAGCCACGGCCACGACGTGGTTCTTCAACGCCCTCCTCGCCATCACTTGGCCGTCGATGGAAAACGCTTTCAAACCCCAGGGTGGCTTGGGGTGGTACGCTGCCTGGAATGTGGTCGGCTGGTGGCTTGTCTTGCTCTTCATGCCGGAAACGAAGGGCAAGACGCTCGAGGAACTCGATCAGGTCTTCTCCGTGCCTTCTTGGTTCCATGCTCAGTACGGATTACGGCAGATTCCCTACTTCGTTCGTCGGTATATCTTGTGGCAGGACGTGGAGCCGGAAATCTTGTATGAGAGGGAAGAGGTGTGGCCGGGTGCGAACGATGTTGGGTTTAATGAAGCATGAATTCACCGACTTGTTTTCAAGTTTTTCGTTTATTTTATTTCATATATATAGATGTATCATACAATTACGATTGAGCGTTTCTGGTTGTGTTCAGTGACACCTCTCAGGAAGCAATGTGTATGGCTATCGCCAGCACTCTGAATCATCAATCTATTCATTTTAATCAAGTCTATCCAGTCTATTTACTTTCAGCTATGCAGCCCCTGTTATTCCATAGAATTCATCCATAGGCCCCTGTCGCGACCCATGTACAGTATTCCGCACCGTCCCCCCAGTCCGTCCAATCTGGGTAGTAGACAGATGCGTCGTGCTGTCCACAGCCAGAATGGTCATTGACCAACCCGCAAATGGTGGGGCCAGTCCCTGTCCCCACGGCTCTCTGTATGGACCCGGTGAGAACAGAGGGAGTAGTCGTTGTTGCTGCGTGTTTGAAGCGGTAATAGCACCAGCTGCAGTTGTGGTGTTAGCAACACCACCTCTCCCAGGCTTGATATCCAACTCCATGACCCCCGTATTCGACCAGATGGGGGCAACCTGATCCGCGAAATCAGCCTGCGACACTCCTGGTCCGAAATGGATGTCGCCCGGATCGAAGAAATCAGCCAGACAGATCCAGAGGACTTGGAGGATCATGCCGTGAGCGATGACAGCAACGACCTCTTCTTTGTTATTTCCCCTAGACGGCGGCCCATCAAGCAACGGAAGGACAAAATCTCTCAGAAAAGAGGATGCCCGCGCCTTCATCTGTCCCAAACTCTCCTCTCCAGTGTAACCGGGCTCCCCACCCGCCAGCCCATCGGGGGAACCAGTACTTGATGCAGGCGCACCGGATTTCCATCTCGTCCCTTCCAGGGAACCAGGGGATGCAATCTGCTGCTCGCGCAGCAGGTGCGTCTGGATGGGGGCCAGTCGTGCGGCGCCCGCACCAAGCTGGTACTTACATATAGTCTGCGCTGTATCAGTGGCTCTGTCGAGATCCGAGGAGAAGATGTGCGAGAATTGCACGAGATTGTCCCGAAAGTAGCGGGCTAGGTGTTGGACTTGGGTTTTCCCGGTTTCTGTGAGGCCTGAGTTGCTTTCGTCGGTGGCTCTGGTAAGAGGCTTACCCCGTTTATAGGGAAGATGTGGTTAGCTTTGATCCTAGGAATATTTGTACATATATACAGCATGAAAGTATATGCATACGCTGCTTGTCCGACGTTCTGTTGGCATTCTGCGTGACGGATTAGGAAGAGTCTCATCTTATTTCTGTTCCAGCTTGTGGTTGTCATTTCAACAGCGACGATACCATCAATTATAAGCTTCAGTTCCGGCACAAGAGATGCTGTCTCTCAGATCGATCCTGTGGGTTTCGTTTCCATTTTAGCTGTCCCGTACGTGATGTCATTTCGCAGATGTTGCCCGAGCCACTGCGATATCCATGTTTCCATCTGTTGATACTGGCGTATCCCATGCCATTGTGCTTTGCCATTTGCCATCCATAATCCACATACAGCACTGTGCATGTAGATGGTGGGAGAAGAGGATATCGAGCAGACAGCGTTGAAGAACATGCGTAGATGCTGGTTTCGGTAGAACTGGCCGTCCCGCGTCATCAGTCAGTCAACTCCAAAGTCTTTCTGGGCGTGAACATTCTCAAACGATACTTTGCATTGACCTGATAGCTACAGTTATAGCTGCACAGAATCTTCGATTCTACCGTGCCTGAGCTGGGCTTTAACCTCATCATGGAACACCCAAGACGCGCCCGCTTCGCCTGCACGCCATGCCGATAGAACAAGAGCTGCTGTGGAATGCGAACATTTCATTGCGCACGATGCATGAGACTGAATATCAACTGCACGATGGATCTGAATTATCGCCCAGGCATGTGTCGCGAATCGAGACCCCCAGTGAACATGGGCACATTGCGAGCCGCGAAGAACCTCACGATGTTGGTGAAGTGTACACAATTGGCGATGTGACGTTGACTATTGACCAGGCGAATCAATTAATCGCCATGTAAGATGAATTGCCTGTCTGCTTGGGATTAGTTGGATGGGTTTACTAACGGCGTTGGCATTGTTTCAACCAGCTTCTTTAGAAAAATATCGTCCAATGTTACCGTTGCTGGACAATTCGCAAGGCGCTGCAGAGATTCAGGTCCTCTTACTCTCTCTCTCTTTTCTCCTTCCTCCTAGATCAGAGTATTTATGCTAACTGAATGGACCGGACGCCAGCCTTACAATGGACCAGGGTCTCCTACCGCTTGCCTCGCTCATGGATGACATGGTTGCCCAGTTGCGCAAAGCGGATATTACGACAAAAGCCCCTTTGGAACTACAGCATAATCTAACCAAGAATGCAGCTATCGTGCGTTTCGTACCCTGTTGGAGAACGAACCCCTATCCATCCTCCTTCCGCAGAGGCATTTTCATGAGAATGGACACAGTGGAGGAAATCTTCGATCTACTACAAGAAAGCCTTGGCAAGGGACTCTGATTCAACAACCTTCTTCGCCTTCACTCCGCAAAGCTGTACTTTCAGTGCATGTACTTCGTGGAGACAACGCAAAGCGAGCAACGCAGGAACGGAGTTCTCCGAGCCTACGCAACGGCCGCTTCATGATCAGCACAGTCATTTCCCACAAGGCAGCGCATAAAGAACTATTATATGCCTCATCTGCAGCTGCAGATTATTCTCCCCGCTGCTCTTGTCATCTTCCGCGTTATTCATTCCAGCTATGCTACAATGCTCTCACCCTTAGGTAGCAACATGGGGCATATACTGTACAACTCCGCCTCTTTCGCCACCCACCGCTGTTCAGTCCAGTGCCCCTCAATCTACAGCAGCGAGTCTGATCTCTGAAATGAATGGTGAACGTTATCAAACTATTATGGCGGGGCGGGGAGAGCGACACAGAACTGCAAAGCCAGGAACCCACATTCCGCGCAAGGAGCCGTATGGGCGCCAGTATGCTTTATGATTTTATAGGAACCTGGCGCATATACGGGTAACAGCAGGCTCATACTCAAGTTCAATAAGTCCAGCATCATCATCGTCGTCGTCAGACGATTAACCGCTCTTCGCAACCGTCTAGACTTCAGTCGGCGAGACAGACTATACAACCAGATGCTCTGAATAGCCTCCCTTGGCTGGGGCCAGGACCTGGGTTGTGAGTTTTCGGAGTCGTTTTGGGACGATTCTCCGGAGAACTTGGGGCTTCATGGTTTCATAATGTATATCATTTAGACGGTCAAATATAAGGGCAATTCCCACCTTCATCAACACCAAATTGTTCCTACTTTCGACCCTCTTAGGATGGTATGCCTGTCTTCTATGCAATAAGTTATTCCTCAACTACGCTTCATGCGGTATTATCAGTATGGACGAGGCCCTGGGTCGGAACGCTACCGCAACCGGCCCTAAATCGGCTGCGAAACTCATTATCGACAGTATGCAGATTCTACATGATATTTCTTAGAACTGGAAATAATCATGTACAAATATGATATCGAGGTAATATTTAAACGATACCAAGACTCTTCGAAGAGTAATGCCGCATCATCCTCAATATGATCATTGAATTAACCTGGCCCTAGTTCATCTCGAACATACTGAAAACAGACACAGAAATACAGCCCACTGCTCAAAGGAGGTTTGGTGAGGCGAATTAAAACTTTCAATAAAAATAGAGGCATCTATCAATAAATGAATGAATGAAGAGAGAAAGAGAGAGAGAAAAGCTGTCAATAAATGCATTTATTACCTCTTTGGGAATACTTTGCAGCCTTTGCATGTTTGCTAAGTTTGGATTCTGCTCACCGCCCGGAGAAAAAAAAAAAAAAAAAAAGGCGTTTTAGATTGAAGAAAAGAAAGAAGGGCGCAGATTGTTCCAGCATATATCTCTGGATTGCATTTTTCTACTTTCTAAAAGATTGACAGCCTCTTATTCTCTCTCTATCGTCTTTTTTAAATCGAGAGCATTCGCCATATCCAAGGATCCCGCCTCCATATCTCTTGAAAGGTACGAATCTCTTACTACGAAGATGTCTAGGCCGCCTTCTCATATCTATCGATCTATATAGTCCGATTCAAATTCGCGTACGGGACCATTTCAATAACAGATTAACTCACCACAACTCCAAAAACACTATGTCTGACGCACCCGACAGCCCCAGACCACAGGAACAAAGTGTGTAGGGAAAGGCCTTTGGGCTATTCATTCTTCATCCAGGGCTGGTCTAAATCACTGATCGGGTCCATAGCTCCGAGGTCTCCTTTCCAAAATGGAGTCAGAACGACCGGGCGTGCTTTCAACTCACCTAACTGGCGTGTGAAGTCAGAGCAAAGCCCGGACACGAGTGCACAGAGCCCCGGGTCACCCAGCATGAAAATAAGCACATCGAGATTCGCCTTCAGCAGACCAAGCTCCCATGTCCCCCAGGCCATCTCTGAAGGGAGACGCCTGTACGTGGGAAATATGCCTTACACAGCCAAGTTGGAGGATGTACAAGCACTATTCACTGCGGAAGGATACAAGATGTATGGAACATATCACTTGTCTCGTCGAGACTCCCCAGTGTGATGACGCTGACGATCAAACCCCGTTCTTCACAGCGAGCGTGTCGACATTGCCATAGACCCCTTTACGGGGCGTAATCCTTCGTACTGCTTTGTCGAGCTGGAGACAAAAGAACAGGCGGATCAGGCCATGGCACAACTAAATGGTCGTGATCTCCTCGGCCGTCCTGTCAGAGTCAAGCCTGGCCTGGTCAAATCTTCGGGCGAGCGGTCCCAACGAACAGAGTCCTCCCCTCGTAGCGACAAGACATCTCCAGCCACTTTCGACCGCTGGCAGCGAAATACTGCTCCTAGTCCCTCCAAGGGGGACAGTGACCAGAGTCGTCGCGTATATGTTGGTGGACTCCCAAGATTATCGGACCCCGAGACGATCAACAGCAATATCACCAACTTCTTTAAGGGACTCAATGTGTATGTCTTCCTCTGGCCATTCATTTTTGGTAAAATCAACTAACATTCCGCTCTCAGTGAACACGTCAGCAAGCTATTCACGCCGCATCCTGCAAAGCGATTCGAGCCCGGTGATCACTACTACCTCTTTGTAGATTTCGCCAGCGTCGAGGATGCGCAGACTGCCCTGAATACTATGAACGGTCTGGAAGGTCCTTGGGGTGGTGTTATCCGGGTGCAAAGGGCCCGAGGGGAGACTTGGAAGTCTGACGAGAGGAACAAGTGGGAAGCTGCCAGGACTACCACGGCTCCGGTTGCAACTGAGGTCGCTGCTGGCGTGTAAGCCGGTTGCTGTCTAGCGCTCTGCCATTTTGTTTCTACCCAAGGGATGCATCCGCTCGAGTTGGAGTTAATAATACAACGGTCGGGGAAAAAAAAGGGAGGGGGGTAAGGAAAGCAAGTCAAATAGAATGAAAGCCAGAAAATAATATATACCCTGAATTTTGCGTGGATTGACTGTAGAGCATAGCAAGAGCTGTAGCTGCAGGAGAGAGCGTTGAAGCTGCTCCAAGTTCTGCAGCGGAAGCGCTGATTGCCCCGCGCCATGACGTTTCCTGCCTTTGCTTCTCTTCTCCCCATTGCCACACACGACGAGTATCTTTTACTTCCCGGCGCTGTCTTCACGGTCATTGCGCTGATTCCCTGGAATCTGGATCTGCTCGGCTCGATTTTGGTTTCTCTTTCGTCAGTCTGGAGTAACACTGTCCTCTCGTTTTCGTCCATTCTTTCCTTCATTCCTCGATAGAGACAGCTGGGCCACCATGATTTCCGGTAGCCTCGTTCGATCAGAATCGGGCAATAAGAACTACTTTGCCAGTGTAAGGTTTGCTTTTATCATTTCCTTTTTCTCTGTGTGATTCTGTGCTTTGTCTCGTGCGCCTGTACCGTCGCTGGTCTGTTTCTGTTTTGTGGGAGCTTTGCCTTGTCCCTCCTGTCTTTTGTGCCATGCTTTTTCTTCCTCTCTAAATACCTTTGTTTTATTATTTGTTCTCGGTGATGAAGTACTATTTTGGGGGCCAATCTCCGTTGGTTCTATTCTTATGGCACCCACTACAAAAGGGTATCTACACTCGTGGCTCCTTCAAGGTTGTTATCAAGGCAGCCCCTGCAGTAGTGCTCGATGGTGGCCTGTCCCAGCCGGAACCTCCCCACGAAAGGGTCGCGATCACCGTCCAGATGACCCTCAGCAAGGTTGAGTAATTTGGCTTTTGGCACGGACGGGGAGACGAGTCTATTTTCGGTCTACGCGTCGCAAGGAGATTTGGTATTGCAGCATTGCGGTATTGCCACCCTGCGAATTTCCGAGGCCAGACGCTTCGTTTCCCTTTTTTCGCTCAACGATCCGCAACTCACGAGGACCGGCAGTGGACCCTCGCGATATTATATTTCTGTCATGGGAATCGTCAGCACACCCGATCTCAGGGCTGCCTCGGCCTTATTCAGCAATAATAACGCACTGTTGTTAGCTCGATTGTATCCGGAGCGTCGCGATAACCAATCCATATTTGTGTTGCACATGGATCAGGCCATGAAAGCGGTGTGGGCATTCAGATCTGGTATCGACCGGGATCGACGGGATAGTGACGAAGAAGCACAGCGAGAATCCCCAGCGAACATCCCCTCCGGCCACCGCAGTCTGGTGCTTGCGGCTCCATTCGTTCCGTCAACGATCGTCTTGCTGTTCTCGTTCGAGACTTGCCCGCCCAAAAAATGAAAACCCCAAACACAGTCACGCACCCCCGTATAAGCCTCTTTCGGGGAAACCGAGCACGTTTGCGGGGCCACAGCGGGGACAATTGACCTGGCCAAAATTAGGCCTGGGGTTCCGGATCTTCTTCTTACGTTGCTTCCATCTTCCGGCTTTCATTCGGCTTCTAAATCTCCGCATAATGATTTGCCTCGTCACTGCGAATACATTTAACCCTGGACATCCCGGTCATTTCCTACCTCGCTTGCCTATGCTCTCTTCTGTATCCAACAATTCCGTGGCCCAATATCAGAACTGGTTTCCTCTGGCTGAACTGGCGTCTCTTTTGTGCCCATTGCTCCTTCGTACTCTTGCAAAACACTGGATCCGTGCCGTTATTGTCCCCCCCCTCGGAAGGCGCTATTCTATTGGATAGTCAAATAACAACAACGACTAAGTGGCGCTGTCGTCCTAGTGATCGTTACTATATCCTTCCCAGGATACCCTGTCGTCTTCACTGGGATTATCGTCCTCTGAATAGAAGCTCATAGCACCAATGGGGATCAAAATGCGGTTAAGCATTCCAGTAATGAGCCTTCCCCATTCTTTCCTTCCTGTGCAAGCTCAACCCTGACTGTCCTATTTTCCATCTACCCAGTCTTTTTTTTTCTTGATTTCTAGACCAGTTTATTGCCTTTCTCGTTGATCTTTTGTACTGCATTCCGCCTGTTTCTGTAACCATTCAGCCCAGAATTCTAACAAAGTGGTTGCATAGTCCGATGATTCAAGAATATGTGTCGTCATGGTTGGTCTGCCCGCCCGGGGCAAGAGCCTCATTTCCGGAAAGGGTACGTGGACAACACTGGCGCATATCCGGACTGTGCGGTAGAGACTAAGGCTAACTCATCGTTTGCTAGCAATGCGGTATTTGGCATGGGTTGGCATTCCTGCCCGGGTATTCAACGTAGGCACTTATCGTCGTCAAGACACTCCTCATCCGAACGCTGCCTTCTTTGACCCTGCCAACAAAGAGGGCGAGAAAGCAAGAAGGGCTGCAGCGGAGGCGGCGGTGTCCGATATGCTTCGCTGGTTTAAGGAGAAAAATGGCACTGTCGCTATACTTGATGCCACCAACTCCACCAAGGCGCGGCGACGCTGGATCTACGAAACTTGCAAAAATGCAGGCATTGACACTTTATTTGTCGAATCGGTTTGCGACAACGAGGAAATCATTATGCACAATATTCTTGAGGTGAAAACCACCTCACCCGACTATGTAGGACTAGACCCTGAGGTCGCTGCACAAGATTTCCGCAATCGTATTCGCAACTATGAAAAGGTCTATGAGACCATCGATGAAGATGAGAAGCAGTACACATATGTCAAGCTTATCAATGTCAGCTCTACCGTCATTATCAACCAGATCAAGGACTACTTGTCGAGCAGACTAGTATACTATCTTCAGAATCTTCACATCAAACCCCGTTCGATATGGCTCTCTCGGGTGAGTAATTATCATCTCAGTTAATATTACCAAACAGTCCATACTGACCTTTGTTTCCTAGCATGGGGAGTCCGAATTTAACCTAACGGGCAAGATAGGAGGTGACTCGAACCTTTCACCCCGTGGTGAAGCTTATGCTCGTGCTCTTCCTGCACTTCTCAAGCAATCTGGTATCCCTAAGAATGCCAAGATCACAATCTGGACTTCCACGCTCAAGCGCACGATTCAGACCGCTCGTCATTTGGCTGCCGAAACAGGTTACGAGAAGCTTGAGTGGAAGGCTCTTGACGAGCTCGATTCTGGCGTCTGTGACTCATTGACCTACGAGCAAATTGCGGAGAGATACCCTGAGGACTTTGCTGCCCGCGATGAAGACAAGTACAATTACCGCTATCGTGGGGGGGAGTCTTACCGCGATGTCGTTATCCGCCTCGAGCCCATTATTATGGAATTGGAACGCAGCGAAAACGTAATCATTGTCACGCATCAAGCCGTCTTGCGCTGCATTTATGCATATTTCCTCAATCTTCCCCAGGACCAGAGCCCGTGGATGCAAGTGCCCCTCCATACGCTCATGAAACTTACGCCTCGCGCCTATGGTACTGAAGAGCAGCGATACAAGGCGAATATCCCAGCAGTATCTACCTGGCGTGCTAAGGGTACGTCTGCAAAGCATCAGGAGTATCCCGCAGGTCTGAAATAATGGAATGGCGACGGTTGTAACCTAGCCCATTTAGCGACTTTTTCAAACACGACGTCGTACGGCGGGCAATTGGCCACCGACTGCTACATGACTCTAGTTCATAACCTCTCTTTTAATCCTAACGCTCGTGCATGAATACCCACCCCTGCCAGTTGCCTTGTATCTTTTCTTGTGAAGACCCCTTGCCATGTACGATCCTCAGTGGCTGACGTTTTGGGGCTGATCCGCCCAGTCTCTATTCCCTTCATGGTACATCTTCCGATTCTTCATTCGGAATAAGTCAGTCTTATTATTACGGATTGGCCAAGGTTAGCGTTTAATATCAGCCAGCTCAATCTCTCACATACGCATATGCATCTTACGATCACTGATTCAGCTGTGGGCTGAAATGGTTCTGTTTTCTGTACGCCCTGCGGTCTATGACAACAACTCTTGTACAGCCTGTGAAGAAATTTTCCATCTTAGAGCAGGCTCAGTGCCTCTCTAGAGTTCTCTACTCGTCCCATTGTCATCAATGTATGCATGAAAACTGGTGCTCAGTTGGGACAGTGACTTCTTTGGAGGAGTTTTCAGGGATTAACGACTGTTTCACTTTTGATTCCCCAAGTCTTGCCTTGTTCATTGTTAGTAAACAGCAATAGGCTAGTATGAATATGAATATGATGTGAATCTGGCGACATCTCTACCTAGTAGTTAACAATTCCCTGTTGGGTGACTAATAAATGACTAAGCTCCCCGATACTTGCCGCAATGTCACGACTCCGCTACCGGAAGGGTAAAGCAGGGGTGTAACGTCGCTTCGACAGCAACCAGGGCCCAACAGCAGCATGGATCAGCTGCGCATCTCATCTGTATAACCTATATAGACATGATTCTGCCTTGTTGTTCTGAAGGTGAAGAGCTGCGACCAAAAGAGCTTGTCGCCGAGTCATGCTATCCGCCTTCACGGCTCGGCCCCTAGTCGAGCTCAAACCGCGCGATAAGTCCAAGATCGAATCCGTTCTTGCCTACGGCGACAGGCTGCTGGCTGGATTAAACAATGGCAGCCTTCGAATATACCGAATCAATGAGGTACCCGATGACGAACCTCAGCCGGCACATCACGAGGGAAATGGCGACGGTGGGGAGAATGGGAACACGACAACAGGCAAGAAGACGCCCGTGGACAACGGAACAACCGCGAACTCACTAGACGAACGATACCCGAAGCCGAAGCGGACTGAACTTCTGCGCGAACTGGAAAAGTTCTCGCGATACAAGATCGAACAGCTGGTTCGGATTAAGGAGGCCAACGTCCTCGTCTCGTTGTCTGGTGGTTACGTCTCCATTCACGATCTGCAGACCTACTCGCTACAGGAGCAACTTTCCAAAACGAAAGGAGCTACCACTTTCGCTGTGACATCAAATATTATTAATGAACCTGAGACTGGTGTTCCTTCTATTGTTTCCCGTCTGGCTGTTGCCGTGAAGAGAAAGATTCTACTGTGGACATGGCGAGATATGGAGCTTGAGAGTAACACTGCGGAGCTAACGCTGGTCAGTGGTGTGAAGACGCTCACATGGGTCTCGGGGACGAAGATTGTGGCTGGTCTCAGCTCGAACTTTGTGCTGGTGGATATAGAAGCCGGAGCTGTCACCGATTTGGTGGGACCTGGGAGCATTGGCGGTCTTGGGGGGCAGGAGACAGGGCGTTTTGCGGGTGTCGGTGTTGCGAGCATGAGCTATATCGGGATGAGTAGTATGGTCCCCAAACCACTTGCGACGAGACTCAGTGAGGGGCATATATTACTGGCTAAGGATATCAACACTCATTTCATTGATATTGATGGCAACTCACTCGGACGAAGACAGATTCCCTGGAGCCATGCACCTTCGCACATCGGATATTCATACCCTTTTCTGTTAGCTTTGCATGACTCGTCAAGGGGAGTGTTGGAAATCAGGAACCCGGAAACCCAGTCGCTGCTCCAGTCTATTTCGCTGCCACATGCTAGTATTCTGCACATTCCACAACCCACCATTAGTTTGGCTCATGCCGGAAAGGGGTTCCTAGTTGCGAGCGATCGGGTAATTTGGAGGATGGAGGCTCTGAACTACGATTCTCAAATTGACGCTCTTGTGCAAAAGGGCTATCTCGATGAGGCGATTAGCTTGATCAATATGCTCGAAGATGCGCTCTTAAAGGACAAGCCTGGCAGGCTGCGCTCGATTAAGCTCGAAAAGGCACAGAGCCTTTTCGGCATGCGGAAATACCGAGATTCCATGGATCTTTTTACAGAGGTATCCGCCCCTCCTGAGATAGTAATCCGACTGTACCCTAAGATTATTGCTGGGGAACTCTCGTCGATTGTTGAGGACAGTGAGGATTCGGAAGACAGCGCCACAGATAGCCAGCAAAAGTCAAATGGCTCTCAGGCGCAGGTTGATACGGCCCCTTCATCTGAAGAAGCAACTGGTTCCAAACAGCCGGTGTATGCTTCCTCTGTTAGATCTCTTCTCCGAACGAAGGCCGATGAGAGTAGTGACTCGGGTAGCGTTCGTGGGAAGGCTGTAGAGGATGATAAACCTCTTCGTGAGTTCCTTTCTTTTCTTTCTACTTTGCCCCTTCTTTTCTACCCAGACAACTGACGTTGAGTAGAAGGGAAAGATCTCAAAGTTGCGGTCCGCGAGCTTCAGGGGTATTTGGCCGATGTCCGTCGGAGATTTCAGCGATTTCTGAACACTAGCGGGTCATTGAAAATCGAGCACCCACTCACTAGCGGAGTGGCTGACGAGTTTACCGATTCCGTCACAAAGCTTCTAGGACTCTCTAAAGATGATTCGGACGAGGAATTTCACGAACAGCTTTGGGAAAAAGCCCGACTCGTTGACACGACCCTTTTCCGCGCCCATATGTTTGCAACTCCGTCGCTCGCTGGCTCGCTCTTCCGAATTGCCAACTTCTGCGATCCGGATGTGGTAGTGGAAAGGCTAGAGGAGACTGGCCGCTACAATGACCTCATTGATTTCCTGTATGGAAAGCGATTGCACCGCCAAGCTCTTGAGCTCCTGCGGAAGTTTGGGCAGGCCGAGCCAGACGAAGAGAAGATCCCCCCACAGCTCCACGGTCCCAAGCGAACTGTCGGGTATCTACAGCATCTACCCCCGGACAAGATCGATCTTATTCTGGAATTCGCGGAGTGGCCCCTGCGGACTGACCCTGCATTGGGCATGGAAGTGTTCTTGGCTGATACCGAAAACGCTGAGACATTACCACGTTCCCGTGTTCTAGAGTTCTTAGACGGTATTGACCCCATCCTTGCTGTGAAGTATCTGGAGCATGTCATCAGGGAGTTGAATGATATGACTCCTGACCTGCACCAGAGGCTTCTTCTGCTCTATCTAGAGCGTCTGCAGAAACACAAATCCAAGGAGTTTGAATTCGCTACCGAAGAAGAGAAGGACGAGTGGTGGGATAAGTTTTTGGAGATGCTGAAATCAAGCTCGCAGTATTCTCCTGCTAAGATGCTTGATCGTCTTGATCGTGATGGTGAGTTTGGTTCCTGGTCTGCGTAATTGAATGCATGTCTAACCTCGCGGTCATTGCAATGTTTTAAGACCCGGAATTCTTCGAGGCAAGGGCTATAGTGTTCAGTAAGATGGGCCAGCATAAGCAAGCATTGGAGATCTACGTCTTTAGACTCGAAGACTATCACAAAGCGGAAGAGTATGTTCGAGTTGTCCTGTTTCCATTTCCCGAATAGCAGCAACTAATGGTATGCACAGATACTGTAACCATGTCCACCTAACCGAGTACGCAGTCGCCAAAGAGGTCGCCCCGTCGCGGCGCGTGGCCCCGACTGATTCGGAGGAAGACCAACCATCTATCTACTTGACATTACTATCCCTATATCTTACACCGCCGCATGGCTACAAGCCTCGGTATGGGCCAGCGCTTGATCTTCTTGCCAGGCACGGATCTCGCCTGCCGGCAAACTCTGCTCTTGACTTGATCCCCGAGTCTCTTCCCGTCAAGGAGCTGGAGTTCTACTTCAAAAGCCGGATACGGGCAGCCAGCTCTATTTTGAATGAAACCCGGATCGTGGCCAATCTTCAGAAGGTGCGGAATATCAAGACGCAAGCGCACCTGGTGGCCGGTGAGGGGTCCGATGGGAAGAGCACGAGGGCAAGACATGTCACGATCACGGAAGAGAGAATTTGTGGTATCTGCCATAAACGACTTGGAGGAAGTGTGATAAATGTTTTTCCGGAGTAAGTTGGCTTTTTATATTTCCTTTCTTTTTCTAACCTTGGTCGTAGTTCTGCTGACCATCATCTGCGTATTTCCAATAGTAACGAGGTTGTGCATCTTGGCTGTGCAAATAGAGTTACCAGCACTACTTTGTGATATGGTATATTCTCTGTCATTGCATGATATCGGTCGTTTTAGGGATGGTCCGCTATTTATTCTTGGCATATTTTTTGTAGCAGGTTGCTTTTCTCTTTTCTGTTTCTCTTCTTTTTCTTTTCATTTGCGAGCAGTCGGCATGGAGTGGCGGGTGTTTTCTCTGAGATTTGATATACCCCAGATAGCGACATCAATGCGGAAGAATTCGAAGTTTTAAAGCGACCAGCGAGTAAATACGCTGGCGTATGGAGTAGTCCAGACAGGAGTTCTGAGGTCGGTGGATGGTTCCTCAAAGATATAGATGCAAAAAAGAACAGTCTCTGCCATTCCCTCTCAATTAAGCATCATCCTCGACCACTTCTTCTCCATAATTCTCCTCTTCCTTGGCTTCCTGCTCCGAAACTTTCTTCCCTTGCGCTTCTGCAGACTTTTTGTCCTCCTCCATGCGCTCCGTCAGAAACGTGTTGATCTCTCCTTGTAGTGTCGTTATGAGGTTTTTAAGCTCAGATAGATAGGCTGTTTTTGCTTTCACATCGTTGCTTTCAGACGGCAGGGGAGAAGAGAGCTGATGCTGGAAGAGGTGTGTGGTCGGACGCGGGGAAGTGTAGACGGCATGAAGGGAGGCGGAGTGGTGCAGCTTTTGGGAAGACATGGTGAAAGAGATTTAATCGTCACTTTTCTCTTCTCTTTTTTTTGATCTGCGCGACTGTGTTGGTGTAGCAGAGTGTTTGCGTAGAAGGATAGCAGAGGGAAGCGATAGTAATAACTCCAGAGACGGAAAAAGTGGCGAACGCCAGGCGGTCGACAGGAAGACAGAAAGACGACAGACTTCAACACGACGGCATCATCTTTCCTGCCAGGAGTTCGAAGACACGCAGCAAACAAGCATCGACAAGCTCCAGCTGCTGCTATCCCGATTCTATTGACATGACTCTCCTCTGAGGTTGACACCGCGCATTCATCCAACTGAAACAGAGCGGCGGATTTCAAGCCTGTTTATCCTGTCCCACTGCAGCATCATCCCTGTCTTACGGCTTACGATGAGCGCTCGACTGTGCCCCTCCTGCCAATAGACGCCTCTGAATCTCCTGTTCGCTGCGGCTATGGACCCTCTGCAGACGCGCCGCGATGGACTGAGCACCGCTGCATTGTCAGCAGAGCTGTCTTTCACCGTATCACCAACCTCCCATACACATCCTCATTCTTTCGAAGAAGACGCAGACGGAGACGACGATCTAGGCTCCTCTGGAAGTGATGCCTCTTCTGTTACGTCCAATGTAACCGCCATCTCTGCCTTTCAGATCCCTGCTGACGACCACTCTCATCCACGTCGTGGTTCGGGTTCGGGTTCGACGTCCCCTCATAGCCGTCATCCTCAACCGCAGCATCGCCCTCAGTCTCCGGCCAAGTCTCGACCATATCCTCAACCGCCGCCACGAACCTCATCCTTCGCTGTCTCTAATACTATCAGCAGCACAGCTGCCACGGCCAGCGCCGTGCGGCCTGCCGCTCCCTCCATGCCGCAGAATGACCCGCCGTCCATCAGGCTGGTGTCGGGGCGACCTGGCCAGCCGGATCTGCACAAGCATCGCAGTCGGCATCACTCGCAGGGTTTCTTTGAGCCATCGCTCCCAACGGCCTCGTATTCTGATAAGACCCTGTCCGCCGTGAACACGCTTTCGGCCTCCCGGATTGCTGCTCAGACAGCCATGCAGCATCAGCAGTCGTCGTCGTCGTCTTCCACTGCAATGCAGCAGCAGCAGAAACGACCTCCCCATATCATTCCATATAGTCAGGAAGACGCATCGAAGGGCAGGAAAGGCAGCACCGGTTCCCCGTCTCCTCCTCGGAATCAGGTAGTCACATCGCCAATCTTGGGTAGTAATGTCCCGGGGCAACAACCGCATTCGGGTAATAGTGGCTTCGTAGGAGGGCACAGTCTGGTGGCTACAACTGCTGCCAATGCGGCTTTTCCTAGAAGTCCTGGTCTACAGCATCCTGGAATGTCTAATACGGAGGTGCACCATCAACATCCACAGCATCACCATCATGTACCTGCAGAACGAGAACATAAGCCCAAAGGCGAAAAGTCCAAAATGAAGCTGTTCTCAAAACCAAGGCACATTGGAATCAGCCGGGACAAGGATTTGAAGGACAAGGCACTCCCGTCCCCGAATAAGATGGGAAGCGGTCTATCACGGATGGTTAGCTCGTCGGCGACGAGTCTGGCGGACACTCCTCCGTCGAACAATTCATCATCCATGTATAATCTATCCAATGCATCCTCCAACACGGTAATCGCTGCTGATAGGCAGACTACCGGCGAGAAGGAAAAGGATAAGGACAAAGCCCATAAGCATCATTTCCTGTCGCGACAGAAATTGAATCTCAAGCTCAAGAGCGATGACCATTACAACCTGCCGCTGTCGTCTGCGTCCAGCAATTCCCGGCCGGCAGATCCCAATGCGCCTCAGTCCCTCTATTCATTTACCCCTTCTTCCCCTGTTACGGCGTCGACCGCTTTTGGGAGGTCGGTCAGCGGCCTAGATCTCCTCCACGGCCTACGAGAAAAGAAGAAAGAGGAAAAGGCGCTGGCCGAATCGGAACAGCTTGAATGGCTGGCTAATTCGGGGGGTAACGCTAGCGCGCCGGCTGGATTTTATGCACCATCATCGTTGGGTACCTCCGGAGGGATCCTTGCGGATGCCGTCTTGAAAGAAACCCTTCAGGGGTTCGGGCTGAATAACATGACGCCGGAGGACGTGTGGGACTTTCTTAAGGCGAAGCTTTTAGTTATTTTTGACGGGGAGGATGTGCGCATTGCGATTGAAGATCTTAACAAACTTGTGTCTATACATATACAACTCTGTGTCCAGAGACATGCACCAATCGCTATTGTCGATGATCTGCGTGAACTGTTAGTGACGGGGTTCTCGTCTCTGGATCATGCTCTGAATGGAATTCCGGATGACAAGCTGGTTCCACATCTAGTGCAGATATGGATGCTTGTTTTTGGCACGATTCTGCCATTCATACAGGTTGTGTTCTTGCCGTTGGACCTCGAATTCAAGGGCTGCGGGTCAGTCATGAGCGTCCGGGAAGCACATGAATTCTGGAGCGCGTTACAGGAGTCTAGTCCACCGCTGGATGTCCGGGAGATTGTCCTCATTGCTTTCCGTGACACAGTTATCCTGACTCGCTTTGAAAGTCTGAAGGCAACCTTCTCTCGTCTGAGTCTCGATAGTATCAACGCGAGCCTCAACAGTGCTAGTGTGACAACGAAGAGCAGCAGCAGCAACGCCAGCGGCGGCCGACCAGGAACGGCCGCCTCTCTCGATGCTGGAGCCAGTAGCTTCAGTTCCCAATCATCTACCCTCTTCAACATGGGAGTAGGGAGCTACTCGTCCGATTCGCCCAGCGATACCCGTAGCCGAGCTGCATCCAACACATCATCGAATCCAGATCAGTTACTTTTCCAATCCGTCTCTCCATCCGCACAACGACCGACAATTATCCATCGGGGTGGACAGACGCCGGATTCGTCGCACCTCATCACGGAGACGGTAGGACGTATGCTGCAATGTGTCAGTGTTCTGGCAAGCGTCCAAACGGGCGACGAAGCGCAGGAGAAGATCGAACTACTGAGCAAGGCACTCAAACATAACTGGCTCGGCCGGGCACGGACGGGTCGCGATCGAAGAGGGTTCGTGGGAGCAAAAATCCGACTTCCAGCATCTAGTGCTAGGGGGGACCTCGACGCCGCTAGCGAGCGATCGGGTACTATCTCTAGCAGGGACAGGAATATACATGGCAATGGCAATACAGGGTCTGACGGCGTCAAGGGCTGGAATGATGTACAAAATGGGAGCCCGGAAATTAGTGTTTCATGAGTATCTGTGCAATTGATTGAAATGATATGGATGATTGTTGATTTTTAAATAAATAAATAAATTTAAAAATATAATTGAAAAAAAAAAGCATAAATGCAGGAAGGCCATTGACCGTTTATTGCTATCTGCCGAAGTATATACATGCTTTTCTCTTGGGGAGTTATTATTATTCTTATTATTCTCCGTAACAGGTCCTGATTCTCGGGAAAGGATTTTGTTCGTGAAATCTCACATATATTCCGGTTAGTTAAAAATCTTTCAACAAGTCCTCGATGGTCTAACGGCTATGATTTCCGCTTGTCATCTGTAAAAAGATCAAGCGCGGGAGACCTGGGTTCGACTCCCAGTCGGGGAGACTTTCTTTTTGAAATTTCCTATTGATAATATATATATACAAGCACAAGCACTACTTTGCTTAATTGTTTGGGGTTTATTTCATTCGTGTCTCTCTTTTTTCTGTCGTATCTTTTAAGTGATATGTACTCCCACATGGCGCTTCTCATATATACGCACATATACCCTCAGTCGGCATGCGTTCATATAGTGTACTGAGTCATGCACCACGACAGAACCGCAGAGATAGACACACTACAGCAGTAGCTGAGATCGATTCGTACACTGGACATTTACGTGAACAGATTCCAATACAGCAAAGTTACTGGTTGCGGAACATGTCCATCGATCGGCTACAATTGAAGCCGATAATAATATCGGTCCATCTTGGAGAGATGCCCGCATTTCCTCTGTCCTCGAGTACTTCCTACTAGTCTACGAGATGAGCTCTAGATTGGTTTTGATACTCAACCTGGACATGATTGCATTATCCTAGCTTGATCAACCCAACGTATCACCGTCAATCTACAAGACAATTCTCAGGCTTTCACACTCCCGCCGACCATACACACAAGACCAGAACCCTAAGACCATCGCTGCGCAGTGAATTCACTCCTCTTTGACGGAGGTACTGTTGGCAACCTGACCTTTCTTGGTGATTTCCTTGAATTTCTTCTGAAGAGTCGTAGTGGAATATTTATTTCCACTGATGCTATTGATTGCTTCAGCAATTTTGTGCCACTTCTCCACCTCGAACTTCTCCTCGATCTCCTTCTTTGCCCTGATAAGGTTCTCCTCCTATACGTTCACAATTACTTTGTCAGTCACGTCACTGTTCAACTTCACCATCTATCCACCGAAAAGAACCACAGCTCAAGGATATAGGGGAGAAAACAGAAAATCAGTACTTACGTCCTCACCCGGGAAAACAGCCAAGTTCGCCTTGATACGGATATAGCGAGTAGACAGAGAGGCAGTAGGGACCTTGTTTCCAGCCATGGATTCCCACGCTGCTGCAATCTCTTTCCAGCTGCATCCTTCTTCCTCTTTCATGCGAAGAAGCATGCGGTCCTCTGGGCCGGCCGCCTCGAGAGATGTCGGGATGGGAATGACAGCCGCTTTCTTTGGCGAGCCTTTGGTAGTTTTGGCCTTCTTTGAAGGGGAGGTGTCATCATTCCCGTCGGCATCACCTTCGTCTTTGATAACGATCTTGTGTCCACGCCTGCGAGGAGTGGTCGTCTGAGACTGACTGGCTTCCTATTTATATGGTATTAGCTTGATAGTAGGCATGAATACATCTCCAACCAACCGCCTGTTCCGGGCCGGACTTGATGATCTCCATGGTATTAATGGCAGTGAAGGTCATGTATCTTCAGGGGCTGGTATCGACAGTATTCAGTATGTCAGAGATGATTGCAGGAGAGGAGAGGAGAGAGAGTGAGAGAAGAGCGACGGTGAGGAAGAGAAAGAGGAAGAGGAAGAAGTCGAAGGGGAACAGCATCGCAGACTATATACGCTGCCAGCAAGTAGAGAGAGTGATGGAGGCCCCGGTGAATAGACGCAGCAACCAGAGTCGACTTGAGCTGGTGAATTCCGATATGACAGTGAGATGCCTTGAAGGGCTCCTGGAGGACTCCGCTGAAGGCATTTGAGGCCGTCTCCCTGGAGATAAGACATTGTAGACAAAATCCCTAGGATGCTTGTGTCTTCCTCACAATGGTAACTTTTCACTGCGGTGGTCTGGATATTAATTGAAACCGACAGCAGCAGGCAGCGTGGCTAGGCTGAAAAGCAACGAGACAGGCATCACAGCTAGCCTCATCTCTCTGTTCCTCCCTCTTCCCCCTCATCTGCCTGCAGGGATTCACCAGAGATCTTTCATCATAAAACCATCACGAGAGCCACATCTTAACTTGAATCACTCTCTCCAATCATCCTGCACTGTGTTATTTCTTCACCCTGACTGGCTCTATTGCCAAACGGACTTCTTTGCGGCGCTTAACAGGAGAAAGCCTTAAGCAGCTTGCCAGCTCAGCTGCGCTTAACTGTACAGCTCATCTCTGCTGCATCGTTCCTTTGAATCCAATCAACCCCAGACACCGAAGTAAGGCGCTTTTCATTGCCAGAAGTAGATATATAACTCCCTAGACCCTTTTCTTTTTTATGTATTCTCTCTGTTCTCCATAACTGATACTGTCTTCTACCCAGCATGTCCGCGTCCGACATCACCGCCAGAGACCCAAGCGCTGCCCCGGACTTCGCACCGTCCGCCTCTGAAGCTCCAGAACGCGCCTCTATCAGCGCTTCTAATAATAGCCAGAACAGCGGAGCCCCCATCCAGATAGCCAATTCTACTGCAGCGACAGCTGCCACATCCACTTCTGCTATCGCTACCGAATCCAAGCTCGAGGTCGGAACACCTGCCGTTACACACCATGCCACTGTGCCCGCTGAAGCTAGCAGCAGCAACAGCTCCCCTTCCAACGGTGCTACCAGCGGGAACTGCACTTGCAAGGTGCCGCATTTGAACTCACGGAAACGCGATTCAAAGAAGAAAAAGAGAAAAGTCACTCATAAATTGAGTCGGATCGTATCAGAATCGTCGGATACCGATGACAGCTCCTCTATTTCCTCGCTATCTACACTCATCAGCACCAATGGCGATGCTTCCGAGTTTGACCCCACAGAGCCCTCCTTTTCGGAGTCGGAGTCGGATGGCGACAGTGATGCTGTCAATGGGAGTAAGGCGACAAAGAGGAATCAAAAGACTAAAGCGAAATTGAAAAAGACCTTGAAAAAGACCTTGAAAAAGAAGAAGAGCCTCGATTCTCACAGGGTGGTAACTGATTCAAATTCAGATACCTCTGCTGAATATGAATCCGACAGTCCCATCGACGAAAAGAAGCTGGAGAGGGTTCTAACCAAGGTTCTTGCCAGACATACTGCCACTATCGCGCCTAAAGAGGCAACCAATGAGAACCTTCAGCAACAGGCTGATATCCTGGCACGTTTGCTGGCTATAGCCAGTGTAACTGGAACGGGAAATGCCGACGCAGTGAATGGGAATCCAGGCTCCAAAAAACCCAATGCGCACCACGCGAGTCCTACTAATGGCCAAGCGACTGACAACGGGTTTGATCTCCCTGAGTTGAAGTCCAAAGAAAAGAAGAAGACGAAGAAGGCGACTAAAGTGGAATTTAAACGGGTAGATCAACGTAAGCATTCTGATATAACCGAACTTTCCTTTTCATATTGACATTCTCAGTCTGAACATGAAGATGCTAACCTTCCTTTCATAGTATGGGATAACAATATCCACAAGTACAGGCTTACAGAGACCATTGATGATCCTAGCACGGATGAATGGGATCAATACATCTTTACCGTCCGCCGTAGGTTCGACTGGCAAAACAAGTACGTGGAGACAATGGTGAACATAAAGAGCAAATACCTTCGCAATGCGCTGGCCACGATTATGGATGGCGTCAAGGGAATTAGTCTGGTGCAAGAAACCGCCATTGTCGATCCGAACATGCTTTTCCTATACCTGGAGGAGATCCATCAGTGTTTGAAGGATCTGAAGAATCTATCCAAGACCGAAACCAAAAAGAAGGCTCGTAAGGTCGCTCGTACGAAAGCTGCTCACCTCAAGGTTCTTGTCAAATACTTGGATACGGATTATGCGGAGACTAAAGATACTCTCTATCCATTGCTGAAAGCCAATATGATCACGTTCGACCTTCTCTGGGCTTTATTCAAGCCTAACACCATCGCGTATGCCCCTACGTACGGCGTCTCGGATGAACCGCGCGCCTTCAAGATCGAATATGTCACCAAAGTGTCGAATATCATGAAGGGCCACTCGTACAACGTCGAAGGTCGCTGCTTGGATTATGATGGCAAGTCATTCGGTATGGGAACAATATTTACAGAACTGCCGGCGTTCAAGGGCGTTCGCAAGATTACTAGTCTTGCGTGTTACCCCCTCCAGTACCATCGTGAGGCGGACAAGTTGAAAGAAGCCCTCATCGAACGGGGTAAGAAATACGTGTCACTGAAGGGCATGAACTATCGGTTTCACCAGGGCATGGCCTTCTACCAGAAAAAGCAGGCCATAATCAAAGTCAACGTCAATGGCCGTGTGATGGTCGATCCGGCCATCCACCATCGTATGAATCCAAACTACCATGTAAGTACGGTTCGTTCACACTTGGAGGACAGTCTGTCAGAGGATAATGGCTTCAGCGATGACCGGTACTGTTCTTGCTGTGATGGAGTGTCGGACACCGAGGCAGCTCATGCTTACACTGCACGTGGCCAGGAATCCGAGTTTACCAGACGCCCAAAATACAAAACTATCGTGGACAAGGGCGGCAGAGCTCATTTTGTAAAGATAGACGATGATGGAAACCCTATTGTGGAGAAGGGAAAGGCAACCTCAGTTGACGAGGAGGAGTTGCAGGCCGCGACAGAACCATCAGAACGGACCTTCACCGAGGAGGAGCTGCTCATCGCCAGCCCTGTTGTCCTGGGCTTTGCCTTCAGCGAGAAGCTCTGGTTGGAATTCACCGTCTCTGGCATCAGGGAGATCGAATGGAACGACTCTGCCTTCGACTCGCTCGTTCTCCCTGACAACCAAAAATCTATCGTCAAAGCCCTCGTCGAGTCTCACACTTTCAACCCGGCACAGAACGTCGACGACGTGATCCAAGGAAAGGGTCGGGGTCTTGTCGCTGTTCTACATGGACCGCCGGGAACCGGCAAGACACTCACAGCGGAGAGCATCGCAGAGCTCCTCCGACGGCCCCTGTATATGGTCAGCGCGGGGGAACTGGGGATCGATTCGCGCACGTTGGAATTCGAACTTAACAAGATCCTAGACATTGCACACTCGTGGGGCGCGCTCCTCCTGCTTGACGAAGCTGACGTCTTCCTCGAGAAGCGCAGCATCCACGATATCAACCGCAACGCCCTCGTCAGCGTCTTCCTGCGTCTCCTGGAATACTTCCAGGGTATCATCTTCCTAACCACGAACCGCGTCGAGACCTTTGACGACGCCTTCCAGTCCCGCATCCATGTTGCCCTGCGCTACGGCGACCTCGGCATTAAAGCCAAGCGGAGCGTGTGGAAGATGTTCCTCGAGCGAGTCCAGGCGCTGGAAGGACTAGAGACACTGAGATTCACAGAGAAGGACTTTGAGTCATTGGCTCGTCATAATCTGAACGGTCGTCAGGTGAGTTGTTTTCCCCCTTTCTTTCCTTGATTGTATATTATTAATACCATCTGGATATCTTCACTAACGCCATTTAACATATAATAGATCAAGAATTCCGTCCGCGCCGCCCAAGCCCTCGCCATAAATGAAAAGAAACCACTGTCAATGGAACAGATCAAGCGCGTCCTAGAGGTTGCCGAGACTTTCGACCGAGATCTTCGCGGTGGTACCGGCTACCTCGACGCTATGAGAAGCTATACTTGAGACTTAGCAATGAGAGTTAAAATTCAGTCCATGGAAATTGAAACGGGAATCTACGGCGTGGATATTTTTTGTGATTTTGATGGGCTGGTTTATTTTCGCTTTTTCGCTTTTCACTTCTTTTCTTCTTTCAATGAAAGGTTGGCTTCCATTTCGGGATGGCTTTTGATTGATACGTTATGGACGATCGCGTGTGCTTTGTAGGTAGGCGAGAACGATGATAACGACGTCCTTTTACCCTAGCAGCTCTTGCATTAAGTGCTTACTGCTACTGCTCGCTAGGCTCGGAATATAGGTCTAGGCTGGCTACTGATATTATGTCCCAAGTACGAAGTGAAATTTCGTTCGATTTATAAAAAATACATGTCTCCCATCACCATCATGACTTGCATGCTCCATCCATTGACGGGATTGAAAGTGGAAAGAACAAGCATAGGACGACCCTGCAATTCTATACAAAGGGTCTAGCTACAGAACCGCTCGAAGTGGAAATTTAAGGGTTGGCCTTGACGAAGTCGATACCTGTTGAGATGGAAGACATGTTAGTGGCTGCACCAAACCCATGGGGGTAAACAAGAACGCAGACGTACCCTTCTGGATGTTCTTCTTCAGGCCATCAAGAGAGGCCTCGAGGAGCTTCTCCTCGTACTCGGGGAGCTTGCCAACGTCGAGGATCTTCTCAACACCGTTGGGGCCAAGCTCAACACGGGAGGCGAAGAACTCAACACCCTGGTCCTTGTAGAGAGGGCTGTCAACGAAAGTGGGTTCGACAACGCCCTTCTCGCCCTTGGCAGCCTTGAGCAGGGACTCGGCAAAGCGAGCACCGGCGAAGGCCATGGAGAGAGTGGCGGAACCAGCGCCATCCTTGGCCTTGACGACCTCATCACCACCGAACTGGATGCGGTGGACCAGCTTGTCACGGGCCTCACCGTCGAGGCTGGGGTGGTTAGACTGGGAGAGCAGAGGAACAATGGTCACGCCAGAGTGACCACCAACGACAGGAACGGCCTCATTGGCAGGGTCGGTGCCCTTGACCTGGGAGATGAAGCGGGAAGCACGGACAACATCGAGGGTGGTGACCCCGAAGAGACGCTTAGGGTTGTAGACACCCTTGGACTTGAAGACCTCGGAAACAATGGGGACGGTGGAGTTGACCTGTTCGGGGAATTAATATCGAATTGAATATACGTATATATATAGCAGCTCTTCCGCAATAACATACTGGGTTGGAGATAACGAGGATCTTAGCCTCGGGGGAGGCGTCAGCGACAGCCTTGGCGAGGTCACGGACAATAGAGGCGTTGGTGTTGAAAAGGTCTGTTGCTCGTGATCAGCGCTAAAGTGAACGTTTTCAAATCCAAGTGCGAAAAGCCCATCGTACCGTCACGAGTCATGCCAGGCTTACGGGGGACACCGGCAGGGATGAGGACGATCTCAGAGCCCTTGAGGGCCTCGCTGAGGCCGGTGGGAGTGGGCTCGTAGCCAGTGACAGTGCTGTTGGTGTTGATGTGGCTCAAGTCAGCAGCGACACCTGCCGTCGAGCAGAAGACATATTATATCAGTATGCGTTTGCGGCCAGCAAGGTTCTCATCACCGGAATCACCGCAAACTTACCGGGTCCGCCGCGGATGTCGTAGAGAGCGAGCTCAGTGACATGGGGGTTGAGCTTGAGAAGCAGAGAGAGAGGCTGGCCAATGCCACCAGCGGCACCAAGGACGGCAACCTTGGAGAGCTGCACACCGCAACGACGGAGGTAATTAGCAAGAACCGCCATCGCAGGGCTGAAGAACGCCACCTACCTGGCTGGAAGAGGCGGAGAAAGCCCGCTTCTGGAAAAGACCAAAGGTCTGGCGTGCAGCGCGTGCGGCGAACATGATGTGATGTGCAAGGAAGATGGGATGAAGAAGAGAGAAAGCAGACGGCAGAGGGGAGAAGGGAGCGATGAAACAAGACCGCAATTGGGGATGGGAGATGTGAGGGGAGAAGATGGAAGGAAGGAAGAAAAGAGAAGAAGAGAGGAAGAGGAAGAAGTTGTTCTGTTAGGGCGGTTGCGCCGCTGGCGCCGTCTTCCGATTGCCCGGCCGACTGTTATTATTACATTCTCCTTCTCTCCACCGCAACTGCAGTCTTGATGCCATTGCGGGTTATTATTGTTATATTTCCATTGCAGTCTTCATTGAAGTCAATTCCTCTATAACTGACATTGATACATCTGTCCTGCGTAGTCTGTTGTGCTTGATGCTGTTCGTGCTGTTGTCGCTGACGACGTTGAAGACACTGTGTAGAGCACAGTAATAATAATCCACCCGGAAAATAACTTAAAACACACAGAGCTATGGAGGCTTCCTTTCCGTCCGCATCGCCGAAAACCAAAGATCAACGCCGGCTGCAGCGGACAGCTCAGTTGCCTGTTTCCGACCACCCGGGGATTCATAGATTATAACACTTGCTGTCTCTTCTCCCTTGAGGACTTGCTTAGTTCCAATTTTTCCAGCTGCGGAGGTTCTTGCTCTTCCCAGCATGTGAAAGCTTGTCCTTCCTGGTGATACAGGGCCTGGTTCCACTCGGTTGCTTTCACACATCTTCAAATAGACATTCAAGATAAGAGGCATGCTCTCCATTGACCCATTGATCCATTGGCCCATGCCATCAGCTCTGGTGGATACGACAGCATCATCAGATCCCCGGGCTGTGTTTGCCTAGTGACGTCACAAAGGAGCTAGGATGAAAGGTTTCGGCAATTGTCACTCGCATTCCAAATGCCGATGAACAAACGTAGTTGGTAGTTGATCTGTGCAGATGTTGCCGGCCATTCCTCCATCCTGATTAATTTTTTCTTCACTCCTGCAAAGCTGGAGGAATATGTTGACTTCCATGCAGATAAGCACATTCCAAAAAGAATCAAAATATACCCATAACGCCGACGCTTGCCGTGCAAAACAAGAGAGAAAAACCAAAAGACCACAGTGTAAAGAAGCACAAGATCCTAATGTTTGAACCTTTCACACCTCATCTAAGAAAATGCAGGACGGCCCAACAAAACAAGAAGAACACCACTACCCCAATCCAAAAGATCCACTTGTCCTGCTTCGCGCGCCGTTCGACCTTTCGAATCGTGTCTCCGCTGATACCCAACGTATTGGCGACACTGTACAACCGGCGTTGCGTGCCCTTCAACATTTCTCGCTGTTGTCCCAGATCCGCTAGCACGGCTCGTCCCCGTTCGATAAACTGGTCAATCTGGGTATTTGTATTGGAGAAGAACGACTGTTCCCTCAGAGCATGTTCTCCGCGACCGTAGTCTGCCGGTGATGCACCGAAACTAAGCCCCGATCTGGACGTAGAAGCCGCACTTGCAAATGGGGACGGGTGTGCATATGCAGGCTGGGCATATGGGTTCTCGGGTGTAGATGTATGATGAGGGCGTCGACCAAGGAGTTCGTTACGATTGGTCACAGATTGCTTCAAGATACCCCATCAGCGTAAACAACACAATAATGAAGGGGGCAAAAGGGGAACCCACAGCTTCCTCTCTCTCCTTCTTCAGCCGGTCAAACTGTTGTCTGTAATCTACCAGTTCCGACCGGAACGTCTTGACTCTGCCAAATGCCTTCTCCTGTTTCTCGGGAATCAATTCCTTCTTCGACAGTGCCGAGTAGTCATCGACGGTTCTTGACAAAGACGCTAGGGACGCTGCTAACTGGCCTAGTCACTCGTGAATCCTCGGGTCAGCTTCTTGCTGTAAACTAGGTATTGCCAGACCCATGCGCATGGTATAGGTACCATATGTTCTCAAGCGGTCTGGCAAATTTAGGATGATAGTCGAGTCGAACCTTGCAACGCTGCAGATGTAGTCGCGGGGGATTGTGAGAATGTATCGAGGTCGCGACGGATTGCGGACGACTGCTTGAGGGCAGAATTAAAGAGGGAATTCTGGATATTGAAACGAAGGGAAGAAAGTTAGTCGGGTCGTCCTTGATTGAAATTCAAAGAAGACGCACCATTTTAATGACGGGGACAGAATACCGCCAGTTGCTTTTCCAACGGTGGTACGGGGACAGACGACTATGTTTCCGCAGGCTAAGGTGCTCCCGTTGTAGGAAATGGAAGATAGTACGACAGGTCAATATCAACCCGAAACGAGCTGAGTAGCACCCAGAGAGATTGATACTTGGCAATAGCAAAAAGGATTGAGATTATATTGAGGCCACATGTCTTGCCGCGGCATGATTCTGACGCTGTTCACCGCCTCTACTCTCTACTCCTAGTACTCAATGCTTGTGATAATATCTTAACAGCATACTCGAACCAGATCATTATCCAACTACTTCTGTTGAAATTGCATGGCATCGACAGACCATCATCAAATACAGCTTACACCTGGACAGGGAATCAGGCAAGACCGGCATCTGCTTCCGACTCCAAAGAATACAACATGAAATCGAAGAGCTGGGAATGGTATAATACAGCAGGAACTGAAGCACAAATAAACCAGGCCGAGTTCTTTCCTCCGGAAGCCATCTCAATCCCACAATTGATTTATTCCTTGAGGGGGTATTTGTTCTGGACAAACCATCTGAGTGCAACCACTTATAATCAGCATACTTCAACACACTACCGCAGGCAGAGAAAGCCATTCGGAATACAGAGAGAAGGGGGGAAAGAGGAAAAAGAAAAGATACTTACTTGCTAACATAGTAGTCCACCACGCCCAAAGCACCAATAGCTCCCGACCATAAACCGACAAGCTGCCATGAGACCTTGCCTTCGAGATGTTTCCTGTATGCGCCGCATCCCAAAGCTCCACCCGCCAAAGCGGCCAGAAGAGCATTCACGACAACAACAGGGTTACTCTTGTTGCGGAGGAGGACACCGCATTTGTCCTTGGTCTTGGATTTCTTCTTCCGATCTTCTGCCTTCCTTCTTTCCTCTTCGCGCTCTAACCTCTCAGCTTGCGTGGTCGTCTTGATATCCTTCTCTTTGAAATCTGACTCCACGGTTGTGACGTGTGGAGCATCGATGTCAACCAGGGAGGCCGTGCTCGCGGACTCTTTTTCCTGAATCTGAGGTGGTTCCGGGGCGCGACTGTAATTGAAATCATTAATACTGCTATTCGAAAGTCGAGGGATACTGAATACGGCATCTCACTTACGCCTGTGATAAGGAGAAAAAGAAATCGACATTAGCTTTCTGCGCCATACCACATAGCGAGAGAAGAATGGCTTGTCTTATGAACCAACCTGATCTGGACTTTGCTTAGGGCCCTTGGCAGCGGCGTCGGCGTAAGACATTGTCATGGAAGACAGAGAGACCAAGAAACCGATAAATATAGAAGCTAATAAATTAAAAAGGACAATAAGTTATGTATATCTATCAGACGACGGTTAGTTGGTCGGCCGACCACTGTTGCACAGAGAGGCAAGGCATGCCAATTGCCCAGTCCTTTTATATCCATCCCCCTTGCAAACCAAAGAACAAGAATACAGGAATAACACTTACAGAACTAGAATGGGGTTTAATCAATGTTCCAGAAGATATTGATATTAACTCAACAGATGAACATCCCAAGCGTTCTTATAATCGTTTCTCAGGACCGGATTGATGACATCATGACCGTCGCGTGCCCAGAGACTGTGACGGAACGGGGTCGAGCCACTCCATTCCACTGTCGATCTCGATGCCTGAAGACGGATGCATAGTGGAGGATGTCCTATCCATTGATTTCGCTTTTATTATTATCGTTGGCTTGGCCAGTGAATTACTCTCTAGTAGCATGTGTAGTATGTGTCTACCGTAAATCAACAGTCTAGTCTACAACCACCGAGACAAGAGGCAAGGAACAAAGGAATGCTGAATGTCACATTGTATAAAAAAAGGAAGATGAGTTTAATACACATTAGACAAGGCTAAAAAAGATCAACACCGTTCATAAATACAGTAGGGCCGGCGCCATCGAGGTTGTCAGCATTGGCAGAACTAAGCTACGAACGAGCTCATAGTAGAAGCTCCAAGGGGTTCTCGACGATTTTCTTAAGCTCCTTGAGCCATTCAGCTCCGACAGCTCCGTCAACAACCTTGTGGTCAAAGCTGCCAGTGACAACGATCTGGTCCTCCCACTCAACAGATGTACCCTCCTCTGTCTCAACGGGAACCGCAACCTTGCGGACAGTGCCAACAGCCAGAATACCAGCCTGAGGAGGGTTGATGACAGCAGTAAATCGTTCAACAGCAGGGTTCATTCCCATGTTGCTGATAGTAAAGGTACCGCCAGTGTACTCCTCGGGCTTGAGCTTGTTGTCGCGGGCACGCTTACCAAGGTCCTTGATTGTGTTCGAAATGCTGGCTAGGCCAAGGTTCTGCACATTCTTGACGATAGGGGTGATGAGACCAACGGGGGTAGCAACAGCG
Source organism: Monascus purpureus (assembly GCA_025999795.1). Classification (NCBI taxonomy): domain Eukaryota; kingdom Fungi; phylum Ascomycota; class Eurotiomycetes; order Eurotiales; family Aspergillaceae; genus Monascus; species Monascus purpureus. The sequence continues at coordinate 791,115 of AP025348.1, forward strand.
ACGCTGATATCAACGGTTTTGTGCTGACGGATGACAACCTGGCCGTTCTCCTCACGCCAGCTGGAGTTGACTGCAGGGACCTTCAAAAGAGCAGCAGCACAAGCCTTGACGAGGAAGTCGTTGACAGACAGTTTATACTTGCCCTCGGCAGATGCGTTAAGGGCTTGGCGGAGTTTCAGGAGCTTGCTCACTGACAGTGTGGCTGAAACGAAGTAGTGGGGGTTCTCCCGGGTAGATTGCTGGAGGCGGGACGCAATCGTCTTGCGCATCGATGTGAGGGGAATGTCTTCGTATGCTGGTCCAGCAGCAGGGGCGCTGGGCTTGTACTTCTCAACATCCTCCTTGGTAATCTGGCCATTGCGTCCAGTGCCCTTGATAGCCTTAACTGGAACACCCTTCTCCAAAGCCAGTAGCTTGGCAGCGGCGCTGATATTAGGCTCCCGGTCGAGACTGGGCTGAAGTTTCTCATCCCCGGTCGAAGGTTCCTCAACAGCGGGTGCGGGCTCTGCCGGAGCTGCGGCTTCAGTAGCCTCCTTAGGCTGCGACGGCTCTTCCGTCTTTGGTGCAGGCTTTTCGACACCTGCATCCTCCAGGGTAAATGACTCAAATGGAGCAGTGTCCGCTCCTTGTTCCACCATGACAGCAATAGGCTGATTTGTGTGATCGGTCAGCAAACGACAGGATACCATCACAATACTCATGTCAGAAGCAAGGTACTTACAGCTCCAACAGGGACGTCCTTCTCGCCAGTTTCCTTCAGGATCTTGGCCAGAGTAGCCTCCTCCTGGAATTCGAAGTCCATCTGTGCCTTGTCGGTCTCGATCTCCACCAGGACATCACCGGGGTTGAGACTGTCACCAGCCTTCTTCTGCCATGCACCGATGTTTCCAGCGGACATTGTCGGAGACAATGCAGGCATGCTGATGAGGGTGTGTGGGGGGAACGCTGTGATTTTCAACATGTCAGGGGCCTCGTGCTTGATAGTCTCCCGCGAAGTTGATGGAACCGCGACATACATTTCGATGCATAGAAACGGGAAAGAGCGGATAGGGCAGGCAACTGGGGCCTGTAGATGAACAATCAATCAGCATTATTCGATGTATACCAACTGGGCTGAGTCGGAAACGAGAGGAGGGCATCATACTTCACGGCATCTTTCAGCCTGTAAACGCTCCGGGGCCTGGGGAAACCCTTGGACAGAAACATGGCGCTGGGAGTGCGCATCCTGACGGCACAGGCGACCATGGTGCACGATATGCCCGAGTGAATCGAAACCCCAGTTCACAAAACCTAAAAAGAAGGGAGAACGCGAGCGACGGATAGAGGAGAGGAGATGCTGGCAGATGGCAGGTATCGAGGTTGGGGAAAAGCGCCAGCTGCAGCAGCTTTTCTGTTGAGTTCTTCCCCGGTGAGCATATCGGAACGGCGTGCCGATTACTAAGCCATTGCGTTTTCAGGGCGCAACGGCTGCCGTACCGGATCCCTGAGGTTCCCAGACTACAAGACACGCATCAGTAACGGCCCCGTACGCTGCAGATGCGCACGCTGATTCCGCCCCGTCCCCTTCTCCCTCCCCCCTTCCTCTTCCTTCATTCGATGCCGCCTTCTCAAATGCCCCGGTCGCGGTCTGCATAAATGGCGGAAGTTGAGAATGGCTCTCCGAGCCAACCGGCCCAGATTGCGGCCTCCGCGTCCCAGCCAGATGAGATTGACATTAACGGGGCTGATGCGTCAGCGCATTCCCAATCTCCAGACTCGCTGAACCTTGACAGTCCTGATTTCCAATATGAATCGGAGTTACAGGATGTCAATGCTGATAACACGGAAAGGTCCAATTCGTTGAACCAGGAAACGCAGCCTGCGGAAGATTTGTTGCCCGCAGAGGATGCTTCCAGTTCCCCCCACGACGTTGTTGTCGAACCCGCAGAGACTGAAAACGAGCCAGCTCCGGAAACAGAACCAAAAGGCGATTCTTTGGACGGTGCAGTTGAGGTTCAAATGGCCCAGGATGACAAGGAATTTCACGGGCAGCATCACGTACCCCCTTCGATATCCGTAACCGATGAACCGGAGCCAGATACAAGAATGCGCTCAGATTCGAGATCCACAGCTGCTACATTTGCTACTCAGAGGTCGGGAATTGTCAGCTCGACGGTATTTATCGTCACCGCGCTTGACACGATCGGTTCTTCCAGAGAAGTGCGGAGAGACAAGGCGCTCGAGGCTGCCGTGAAGACCGCTCTTGCAAACGTCAAACAATCGGATCAGACTCCAATCGACCCAGAAGTTATCTTTCATCCTCTCCACCTCGCAACCAAGAGTTTCAGCATACCCCTGCAAGTTACTGCGCTAGATTGTATTGGCAAATTGATAACCTACTCATATTTTGCATTCCCCTCACCCGGTGCTGCCGCCACCGCAGCACAGCAGACAACACAAGAACAACCACCTCTGATCGAGCGCGCAATTGATGCGATTTGCGATTGTTTTGAGAATGAGGCCACACCGGTGGAGATCCAGCAGCAGATCATAAAGTCACTTCTCGCGGCTGTTCTAAATGACAAGATAGTTGTCCATGGAGCTGGTTTATTGAAGGCTGTCCGCCAGATCTACAATATATTCATATACTCTAAATCAAGTCAGAATCAACAAGTCGCTCAAGGATCCCTAACGCAAATGCTCAGCACCGTTTATGAAAGGGTGCGCATGAGGCTTGAATTGAAGGATCTGCGATTGCGAGAGGGCGACAAGGCTCTAGGAAGCTCTTCAGACACTGCAACTGTAGATGCAGGAGAGTCGGCTCAGTCTAACGAGCAAGATGGCATGTCGGATGCACCTTCTGTAGCAACGCCTGACCAACCTGTTGCGAAGGAGCCCGTTGAAAAGCTTACACTTCAGAGTTTTGAATCCCCGAAAGAGGATCCTTCCGTCCATGAGAACGCTCCGACTATGGTCACGCGGGCCAGGACTGGCCGAGCTACTTTGCGATCCATTTCTGGTACTTCGGGGGAAAAGGAAGAGGGTGAGGGCCCTACTGATGACGACGTGGACGAGATATACGTTAAGGATGCCTTCTTGGTCTTTAGGGCATTATGCAAGCTGAGCCATAAGGTTCTCAGCCATGATCAACAACAAGACATAAAATCTCAAAATATGAGATCAAAACTGCTGTCCCTCCATCTCATTCATTATATTATCAATAATCACATCGAGGTGTTCATGTCTCCGCTTGCAACGATAAAAAATAACTCCAACAATTCTGATGCTACAACAACACTCCTGAAGGCTGTGCGACCACATCTCTGTCTAAGTCTCAGCCGCAATGGCTCAAGTTCCGTACAACGGGTCTTCGAAGTCTGCTGTGAAATATTCTGGGTTATGCTCAAGAATATGAGAGTCGTCATGAAGGCCAGTGGCATAGCTAGGACATCCTTAACATTGGTACTGACTTCGTGCAGAAAGAACTTGAGGTGTTCTTGAAGGAAATCTACCTGGCGATCCTCGAGAAGCGCAATGCACCTGCTTTCCAGAAGCAATATTTCATGGAGCTGCTAGAGAGGCTGTCGGGCGATCCCCGTGCTTTAGTGGAGATCTATCTCAACTACGATTGCGATCGAACAGCTCTGGAGAATATTTATCAGAAGTATGTCTTATCTTTTTGATAAATCGGGACCATGGTATGTTCTCCGCGTACTGACTTTAGCAGCGTTATTGAACAACTGTCTCGATATTCGAGTTCCCCAGTAGCCGTGACTCCGACTCAAGAGCAGCAATACCAGGAGAGTCATGTCAAGGCTTCTAGTATTGGTTCCGAATGGCACCAACGTGGCACTCTTCCTCCTTCGCTCTCGTCCGCAAGCATTTTGAGTCCCCCACACCCTAATGCTCAGCAAATCCCTCCAGAATACGTATTGAAACACCAGGCTCTCGAGTCCTTAGTGAGCCTTCTACGCTCGTTGGATAATTGGGGATCACAAGGCCTAATGGACCATAGTGATCCCTCTTCCAAAGCGTCCATTCAAAAGTCATTCGATAATCCTAGGGAGTCGATTGATACGAGCATTTTACCCTCACCAAAGGCTGAAGGTGTTGAGGGCGGAATTGTGGCCGAAGATGACCCGAGCCAGATAGAGAAAGTGAAGCAAAAGAAAATTGCGTTGATGAATGCAATCCAACAGTTCAACTTCAAGCCTAAGCGAGGAGTCAAGCTTCTTATTCAGGAGGGTTTTATACGATCTAGTTCTCCGGAGGACATTGCTGCATTCTTGATACGCAACGATCGTCTAGACAAAGCCATGATAGGAGAATATCTTGGGGAAGGTGATACAGAAAACATTGCAATCATGCATGCATTTGTGGATTTGATGGACTTCTCGAAACGACGCTTTGTCGATGCTCTGCGCCAGTTCCTGCAGCATTTCCGGTTGCCCGGAGAGGCTCAGAAAATCGATCGTTTCATGCTCAAATTTGCAGAACGCTACGTAACCCAGAACCCTAATGCCTTTGCTAACGCAGACACGGCGTACGTCCTTGCTTATTCAGTCATCATGCTCAATACAGATCAGCATAGCTCCAAACTCAAGGGACGCCGTATGACCAAGGAGGATTTCATAAAAAACAATAGAGGAATTAACGACAATCAGGACTTGCCCGATGAGTATCTTGGTTCTATCTTTGAAGAGATTGCAACCAACGAGATTGTCCTCAATACTGAAAGGGAGCATGCTGCAAATGTTGGTCTCCCTACGTCTCCTCCTGCTGGCTTAGCATCCCGGGCTGGGCAAGTCTTTGCGACTGTGGGAAGGGATATCCAAGGTGAAAGATATGCACAGGCTTCTGAAGAGATGGCGAACAAGACCGAGCAACTCTACCGGAGCTTGATCCGGGCGCAAAGGAAAGCGGCTGTCAGAGAGGCTCTTTCTCGGTTTATTCCTGCAACATCCGCATTACACGCTGGCTCAATGTTCAACGTTACCTGGATGTCCTTCCTTTCTGGCCTGTCTGCCCCCGTTCGAGACACACAGAATCTAGAGACTATCAGGCTCTGCATGGACGGTGTCAAGTTGGCGATCCGCATCAGTTGCGCATTCGATTTGGAAACCCCTCGAATTGCGTTCGTGACTGCCTTGGCCAAGTTTACGAATTTAGGAAACGTGAGTGAGATGGTGCCAAAGAATGTTGAAGCGTTGAAAGCAATCCTGGATGTAGCTCTCTTAGAGGGGAACCATCTCAAAAGTTCCTGGAGGGATATTCTCACCTGCGTTAGCCAACTTGACAGACTTCAACTATTGAGTGATGGTGTGGATGAAGGTACATTGCCGGATGTCTCAAGGGCGCGCATCCTGCCCCAGCCAAACCCAGAGCATCGCAAATCCATGCAATCGACAAGGCGCCCTCGCCCTCGGTCGATCCATGCGGCCCCGAGTTTCCGCGTGGAGATCGCGATGGAAAGCCGGTCAGCAGAAATGGTTCGAGGAGTTGACAGGATCTTCACAAACACCGCAAATCTCTCACATGAAGCCATAGTCGATTTTGTTCGAGCACTTAGCGAGGTGAGCTGGCAGGAGATCCAGTCCTCCGGAGAAAGCTCTTCTCCCAGGATGTACAGCTTGCAGAAAGTTGTAGAGATAAGCTACTACAACATGACAAGAGTTAGGATAGAGTGGTCGAAGATTTGGGAAATCCTTGGGCAGCACTTCAACCAAGTTGGCTGTCACTATAACACAACAGTCGTCTTCTTCGCATTGGACTCGCTTCGGCAACTCTCGATGCGTTTTATGGAGATTGAGGAGCTTCCGGGATTTAAGTTCCAAAAAGATTTTCTCAAGCCGTTCGAGCATATCATGGCGAATAGTAACTCTGTGGCTGTGAAGGATATGATTCTTCGGTGTCTTATCCAAATGATCCAAGCACGCGGGGACAACATTCGTTCGGGCTGGAAGACGATGTTTGGTGTCTTCACGGTTGCTGCTCGAGAGCCTTATGGTAAGAAACTTCATCTATATGTTTTCATTTAACTATTCTGCTGACACTGCGGCAGAGAGTATTGTCAATATGGCTTTTGAACATGTGACACAAATCTACAACACTCGTTTTGGGGTTGTGATAACCCAAGGAGCTTTTGCCGATCTCATCGTTTGCCTCACAGAGTTTTCTAAGAACATTAGATTCCAGAAGAAATCACTGCAAGCCATTGAGACACTAAAATCGACTGTTACGAAGATGCTCAAGACTCCTGAATGCCCGCTCTCCCATCGTCATGCCGGCACTACTGAGGAGACTCCATCTAATCTTTCCAATCAACTCAGCAGACAATCTAAAGAGGAGCAATTTTGGTACCCTGTTTTAATTGCATTCCAGGATGTGCTTATGACGGGTGATGACCTTGAAGTTCGGTCACGGTAAGGACAGCAAACAATTCGCTTGAATGGAATAGGCAGACAAACTAATACCAATACCAGGGCGCTTACCTATCTTTTCGAAACAATGATTCGCTATGGAGGTGACTTTCCTCCTGGATTTTGGGATGTTCTCTGGAGGCAACTTCTCTATCCTATCTTCGTGGTATTACAGTCGAAGTCAGAAATGTCCAAAGTACCCAATCATGAGGAGCTCTCTGTGTGGTTGTCAACGACGATGATACAGGCCTTGAGGAACATGATTACCCTCTTCACGCATTACTTCAGCTCTCTTGAATACATGCTTGATCGGTTCCTCGAACTTTTGACTTTGTGCATTTGCCAGGAGAACGATACTATTGCTCGAATTGGTAGCAACTGTCTGCAGCAGCTGATACTTCAAAACGTTATGAAATTCAGGCAGGAGCATTGGGATAAGATTGTGGGTGCCTTCGTCGAGCTCTTCTCCAGGACCACCGCATACGAGCTATTCACGGCTGCAGCTACCATATCCCCGAAGCAAGCGGGGACAAAATCTTCTAATGGAAAGGCAGCCAAGAAGAACATTGCTGCTGAAGAAAGCAAGAATGCTATGGACTCTTCCAAGTCTAATGGATCGCAAAGTTTGACATCCGAGCATGAAGACGGAGATGTGCCAGCCGCCCCTGCTGAACAACCTGCAACTTCGAACCCAGACCTGGAAGATTATCGGCCTCAGGCAGATATGCAACAGCCCCCAGCTGCAGTGACCGTGGCGCGACGCCGTTTTTTCAACCGTATTATCACCAATTGCGTCCTCCAGTTGCTCATGATTGAGACAGTCCATGAGCTCTTCTCGAACGAAAATGTCTATGCACAGATTCCAAGTCACGAGCTCCTGCGGCTAATGGGGCTTTTAAAGAAGAGTTATCAGTTTGCGAAGAAATTCAATGAGGACAAGGAACTGCGGATGCAGCTTTGGCGCCAGGGCTTTATGAAGCAGCCGCCCAACCTGCTCAAGCAAGAAAGTGGCAGTGCGGCTACATACGTCCACATTCTCTTCCGCATGTATCATGACGAGAGAGATGAGAGGAAGAATAGCCGGGCAGAGACTGAGGCTGCTCTTATTCCGTAAGTAGTTATGACAGCACATAGCGTCACAGGTTCTTTTACTGATCGTTATTTTTTTATTTCCCCCCAGTCTTTGTGCGGATATCATTCGGAGCTTTATTCGGCTCGACGAAGATACACAACATCGAAACATCGTCGCCTGGCGACCTGTAGTTGTCGACGTAATCGAAGGTTACACGAACTTCCCTCCCGAGGGATTCGATAAATATGTCGAGACATTCTACACGCTTGGAGTGGATCTCCTGGGCCGCGATCTCAGTCCTGATATCCGCCTTGCGCTTCGGTCCCTGCTCCGGAGAGTCGGCAGAACAAGACTAGGCGTGCAGGCGCCTTCAGAAGCATCCGGCAGCCGAAGAAGCTCTGTTGTCTCCGAGCAATTCGTTGACGGATCCAACAGTGACAATCGAAGCCGTTGAAGGAGGTTGTTGACCTATTTGCTTCGCAGATCGGACACGATAGTCAGGTCTTCCCGAGCTTTATTTTGGATATCCTCATCGAGTTCTCCGCATGACATTTCTCTTCCTCATGCTTGCTGCGGATGGGCAGGCGGTAAAGTTAGCCATGCTCGGTTTTCTTTTTTCTTTTCTTCCTTGTTGTATTTTTTGCTTTTGTGCGTTTTTCTATATGTATACTTTACAGGGCGTTTCTACATATGCACTTGATTTCCTACATGTATCTGAGGCCTGCCCTTTCCATTTTGGTGCTCGCTCATCCTATGCTCACTAAGTATATCTGAGCATAGTTACCCTGAGCTTGGGGTGAGTAATACATAGCCTCAATAAAATGCACAGGCCTAGGTAATTTGAGAATGATTAACCTGGCACCACTGTCAAGCTACTCATACAAAATAGAGGTAAGCAGCTCATAGTGGCACATAACTGATCACTACCCTTATGAAGGTGATGGCATCCAGAAGGGGAAAGTCACTGTGATGATAGAATAAAAATATCTATATAGTGTCATATGTATGATTTGGGCACACAGCGACGAAGCTCAGAGTTTGCTTAGTTATACCACATGCATCTACGACCTCTCCACATTGTCGCTGAGAGCAAGGGTATCCATGAAAAGTAAATATGTGAAGATCAATATACCAAAATATCTGACCGGTTTAACGAGACACTCACCCAGCGCTGCTCCGGATCTCTTCATAAGTCGGAATCTTGCCGGATTTATAGCAAGAAAGAAGAGAATCTCTATCTTGATCGTTCATTCGCACAAGCTCATCCAAGCTCCAGGCCTCACAGATGTTGGACATCCTTTCGCAGAAGTTAGATCGATTTTGCAAGATTTGTTAAAAGACAAATCCGACTCTCTACTTACCATTTCATCCTCTTTGGACCTTGGGCCGGATCAGGAGCGATGTCTCTTAGCTTTTTCCGGAGCTTCCCAACATTCTCTATCGCTGCGCCCGTATTGTCCGGCAGAGTCTCTGCAATTTTCTTCCGAATGATACTAGCCAGTTTGGGTCCGTTCCCATTTGTGCTTACCATGACCTGCAGCGGCCCGTCGCGATGGACACTGCCGAAGTAAAAGTCACACTCGGACGGCACATCTGCGATATTGACAGGAATACGCCTCTCCTTGCAGAGCTGCCAGATCTGGGTCGAAGCTGTGGGATCGTCGATAGCGCATAGGACCATGTCCGCGCCATCTAGATCCCGGGGCTCGAAGTTGCGAGCGATGTGAGACACCTGTTGCTGGGATACGCGATAGGCCACTTCGCTGTTCAGACCAGATGCCGGACAGACGACGGTGACCGTTGCATCTGCATTGAGAGCATGGACGATACGACCAGCTGCCACCTAATCCGGGGTACGTTAGTTGGTGAGAGCACTGGGCAGTATGTGCGACTTACCTCCCCTCCGCCAACAACTAGGACATTCTTGTTTTTAACCTGCCAGGCGACGATAAGAGAGCCTGCGGACTGTATTTCAGGGAATTCCCGAGGCATTCTGCGCGTATCGTGGCTGCTCAGAGCGCAGACGATCAGATCAGTCGATTGTCCGTCGACGGACAGATGGGCCAATCTCGGCAGTACGGGAAGCCACACGGACGTGTTCTGCTTCCCCCCCCCGAAACTTTTTTTTTTCTCTTTTTACCTCTCTTCCCGGTTTCCTCTCCTTAACAATCGCCACTGCATTTAAAATGCTCTGGAGACCCTTTCCCATCCGGTTCATGTCTCGTCCTTCTTAGCAGTATCTGGGGAGTATCTATTTTTAATTAAATCAATATGCGTGGAGTGCAAATTTTTTCGGGGACCTCGCACCCCGTCCTGGCCGACATGATCTGCGAGCGTCTGGGCACAGTTCCGGCGAAAGCAAATCTCGGCAAGTTCGCCAACGGAGAGACCAGAGTAGACATTGGCGTCTCCGTTCGGAACCAGGATGTCTATATCGTTCAGAGTGGCAGTCCGAAGATCAATGACAGTGTGATGGAGCTTCTGATCATGATCTCTGCCTGCAGAGGCGGTTCCGCCAAGTCAATCACAGGTATGCTCTCTTATCTTCATATTACTGTCCAGGTCTAAGGTCTGACTGACTCTTCTTCCCTGTGCAGCGGTCATGCCGTATGGTGCCTATTTTGTCTGAATACCGCGCAATTGATTGCTGACACCGACGAGGTACTTTCCATATTCCCGCCAATCCAAGCAGAAAAGCCATCGTGGCGCTATAACCGCCCGAATGCTTGCCAATCTCCTCACTGTGGCCGGAGTGGATCATGTCATCACTCTAGATCTACATGTACGTTCCCACTAGACCCCTTGCAGAATGTCCGTCCCATCAGGTGTTCGGAAGGATGTGGTTCTGATGTGAGCGGTTGTACAGGCATCCCAGATGCAAGGATTCTTTGGCAAGCCGGTAGATAACCTATTTGCTGAGCCCTTCATTGCCCGTTGGATCCGGTTGAATGTTCCATACTGGAAGGATGCTGTAGTGGTTAGCAAGAATGCCGGTGGCACCAAGCGTGTCACCTCCTTGGCCGACACTCTGAAACTCAACTTCGGCATCGTTACAACTGACAAGCGACGGCCTAAGGCCCATCATCATCTAACTACGTCTGATAGCGCCATCTTTTTCGATTCTGTTGAGAGCGAAACCCGCGGTCCGTCCAGAGACCAGGAGGAATCTACGTCGTCACATTGCGAAGAACATGGTGACCAACCTCGGTTTTCTATCTGTGATGATACACAGAGTAGACTAACAGAGAACAATGCAGAGTCATCATTCGAGTCAGAAAATGTGCTGCGACCGGAGACACCGCAGGGTGCTCGCCGTCCTTCTGAAATGGAACATCCATATACGGATGTGCGTGCGAAGGACGTGATCACTGGGCGTTTCGTGCAGGGACGTATTGTCGATGACGATTATCCTCTGGCGACCACCTCAGAGATTATGTCAGAAAGCGTGACTACTGTGGTCGGTGTCTACAGTAACAATTCCGAATCCGTTCCGGATACTATGGTAAACTCGTTCATTTCAACTACTTCATCCGTTCAGCCCGAACATGCCTTGGGTGGCTCTGGAGATGCGGCTGACTCTGATGACGAATCGCATAACGGGTATAATGTTGAGCAGGAGAAGATGATTACTCTGGTAGGAGAGGTCCGGGACAGGACCGTTTTCATCGTCGATGATATGATCGACAAGTCCGGATCGTGGATCGCTGCTGCAGAGACAGTTGTAAAGAGAGGCGGTGCCAACAAAGTCTACTGCATTGCTACCCATGGCCTCTTTGGGAACGACTCCCTCGATCAAATGGAAGCATGCGAATCTATTGACTACATCGTCGTAACTAATACCTTTCCCATCTCTCCTGAAAAGATGAAGAGGTCAAAGAAGTTGATTATCATTGATATATCAAGCCTCGTTGCAGAAAGCATGAGACGTCATCACTACGGTGAAAGGTTCGTTTAGCAATCTAGACTGGCCTGTTGAGATCATTTAGCTAATTTTCTCCACAGCGTCTCGGCATTGTTCCATCTTAATGATTAATCAAGGAGCCAGGTGCTTGAACTTGAGCTTTCGATAAGCAATGGTATATGGAATTTGATTATATTTTAAGGAAAGTAATGACAAAGACTCATGACGTACTCATATTGTGTTAGCTGTTTATTTGTGTGAGCGGCCTTTTTTCAACCCTCCTGGCGTGTTTTGCTGCATTGTTTCGTTTCCCCCCATCCGTTTTGGAAAGCCCACTTACATTTCCGAAGTGACTGCCATGTAGTGGTCAAAGAAATGACACGGAACCGTCCGGTCGCCAGTGTCGACCAGGGCACGTTTTTTCCCTGACAATTCTTGTCTAGAAGACAGCCGTCAATGCTATGGCCTGCTGCAGATGTTTTCGGCGTGTGCCTAGCGACCATGCTCACGATGAGTGAGTTTCGGAGAAGACGTTTTTCTTTTTCGTATCATTTACAAACCCAACGATGCAGTCCACTTTGGGTACTGCAAGAACGTCATGCTAGGAAGGGGGAGGCTCTCTTCTCTGGAATAGCGACTACACTGACTGTTCTTAACGGAGCGTTGGCAGAGCAGACGGGTCCTGTTTGTTCTCTTCTATCCTCTTCGCTTGCTCCTTTGGGGAAATGGGAAGTTGGGTTGACGATGAACGGCGGGATCCTTGACGAGGAATGAAGGCATCAATTTTAGAGTCTATGCCTGGTGACAGGCTAGATTTCGCGGCGTTTGACCGGTGGAATTGGTGCAAGAGAACATCTCGGACATTTCTTGATAGAACATCAATATCAAAATTCGTTGGAATTTTTTTGGCCATTGTAGAATTTGGAATTAAGACCGGTACGATTTCTGCTGGGGCTTTCAACCGTATCCAAGTCTATCCGGCGATGATCTTCTGGAACTGAAGACTGGCGACAGGAATAGCAACCAAACCAGTAAATTCAAGTTCGAATAGCTTCCTCCTGGCCAACGGCACGGTTTGAGTTGGCTGTGAGATGTGATGGATGTGATGAGACCTGCAGCGACTGCTTATCCAGATATCCCTTGCCATGCTTAATGTTCATCTCAGAGGGCCTGGACTTTGACCGGTTCCACCAGCACTGGGAAAGGAGACCCATCATCAAGCTCAAATGGATCACGCCTACTTTCTTAATTATTAAGATTGAGAGTGTGCATCCGTTGACGCTGGGTCTGAGCTCCGGTATAAAAAAAGAGGCCTGGAATCAACCTAGCAGTGATAAGCACAACTGATCTACAAACTCCACCAGAACAGAGGTCGCGCGGTGGTAGCCAAAAACCTCACCGTCGGAACCCCAAGCCCAATCAGAGGGATGAAGACGGCGTCAAGGCGGTCCGGGGGATCATAATCCTGCTGGGGTTATGGGCCATATCACTCGGGGACAATCAGTCAGTGGGCGGTCGAGTTGACAAACAATCCGACTAGCAGGCGACGACGCATGCTGCATCTCAAGCCACGGTCACCCCTGCGGTTATTACCATGCATGCCATGTGGATATGGAAACTTCGGGGCCGGGAGGGGCCATTCGGAAAACAAGAAGTCGCTGTGGATATACAGCAACAGCAACAGCACACGTGCACGTTGTAAGGAGAAGACGTGTATCAGATGCCTGCTTCTGTTACCCTGTTTGGCCGTTGGGGAGTTCTGGTTCGGTGACGAGCTAAGAGAAGAACGGACTACTTTGTCGGCGCCAGTATCCACACAGCGGCAGACCTGTCTTCCTTGAGCATTTCGGTCCTGAAGTCCTGGACAGTGTACACCTGCATACGTCAACGGTCGAACTCCAATGGGACATCTGCGATCCACCGAGATCTACCGCGTCCGGACTTCCTCGTGCATCCTTGTTCGTGTTGCAGCGGCCGAGGGACCGGCGGGAATATGACAAGACTGCCAGTTGCACTAAGAATAATAATATCACATCGACACGGGGCAAATGTGATATGCAAACCGTTTCGCGGGTACATATCGAGAAAAGTCAAACCAATTGATTAGAAAATAGGACGTGACAATATCTATGGAGTAGCAGCATGTATTTTGATTATTGAGGAGCATTTTGCAGCTCGTAGCGAGGATCCCCCCCTTTCCGTTTTCGGCAGCATCTGAGTTCATTTTTTTTAATTCTGCTCGATTACTATTCCTTTCTTTCTACTGTTCCCCTTATCTTCGGCTACGTGCATCTTCTCTAAATTGACAGGGATATATGCTCCGACGGACCTGGACTCTCAGTTTGCGGGACGCAAGCTTGACTGCATGACTCCTGTTCTACGTATCTCCTGCAGAAGCACTTCTCCGAAACAATGCCATCATACTTCCCCATCCTTCAGCTTGCATTTTGAGCACATTACTATTTATTTGATTCGATTTTTATTTTTATATATATATTTTTTTTTCTCCTGGAGCAAATAGAGCAGCAAGCCAGCAGGAGACATATATTGCTGGAATGTCGTCTGGTGAAGCTCGTCGATGAAGACTCTCTCGCCCTCAGTCGCTTTCTTGGTCTTGACCACGTCTGTCCTTCGCATCTTCTGTGTTTGTTTGGACATTCCTTCTACTTCACCTGCATCTATTCACTGTTGCAATCATCGACGAAGCTCACCATCTCTCGTCCTGTCCCTTCCTCCAATTTCCATAAATCTGTCTGTTCTTTGGTTCTGCCCTGGTCTATTGGACTCTGCCGATATTATTGGGCCTGCCCACGAGGAAAGAGAAAAAAAAAAAAGAGGCTACGTTGATTGACGGTTGATCGCCGAAGTTGGGGTAATAATAATCATTCTACGCAAGGACCAGCCCCTGCCCATGTAAGTGCACCTGCGTCTTGTTTGGCCCCCAAACCTTAAGAGGCCTAGACTTTTGCTAATATGGTGCTTGCGGTAAATAGATTAGTTGCCGGTATACGTCCAAACCAGGAAGACCAAGACTGTCAATCAGCATGGCCAACCAGTGCTCCGGACACGTCTTCGCGATTGTTCAGGCCACCAACGGCAATATCCTCACATGGCGCTGCTCCGACTGCAACTCGGGACCGTTCGTGGCGATATGGCGCTGCAAAATCTGTGGACATTGCCGATGCCATACATGCCACAATGTCAAGGGTTAGACAACTGGCCCGTAGGCTCCGGGTGAAGGGTCGGGTATACTGCCGTGGGCGTATTCTGCGGAGAATCGCGAAGCAACAAGGTTAGTGCGGGAACAGCCTTTTCTGTGGTGTTTTTGCTTTGTTCTCTGATGATCAGTCCGTCAGTCTACAAAGGTAGATGTATCTTTCTCAGACATTTATCTGTCTACGGAATTCGCTTCTTGACACCGTGTGGGACACGATCTGGATCGACCGCCTGGCTGTTCCAGGCCAATCATTACCTCCGGATTGGTTCAGCTGCAGCCAAAAATGTACAATGGTCCCTGCAGCATCGCCGAACGGGCCTTACTAATTGTTATTAATTAGTATGGAGGCGTTCCCCTTGTTCTTTCCGGCTGCCTCTTTTGGCGGTGGATTGACTTTTCTCCTTTTTTCTTACTTTCTTTGTCTTCCCCCCCTTTCGCATTTCCCGAGCTCCTTCATTGTTCTTCCATTGTTTGTTGGTCCTCTATTTGGGGTACGCCTGCGGTGTGCCCCGAACTATCATCCTACTATTTCTGGGTTCCCTTCAGCTGGATCAGCTATTCACTGCATAATGTGGACTTGGATACCCATCCGGAAGCCTCGTTCGACTTCCGATTGGGCATCGTGCTGGGTATTTCGGTCTCTGCGGAATTTGCGGTCCGCATATGCTTGCATATTTAACGATTTTCCTTTATTTTTTGTCTTTGAAAGTAGTTCCTGATTTGAAATGATGCCAGCCATAGACATCCTTCGCTTTTTCTTTTTTTTGCCCTTTTTTTCAGCCCATTCCTTTGCATTATTGTTTTTCGGATGTTACGTTGCTACCAAAAGTTAATTCGGGCATGAATGGGGTTTCTTTTTTTTATTTTCCTTTTATCATTCGCTATTCATCTTGCTGCAGCTCCTAGACTACTACCTAGCCAATAATGAGTGTCTTTGGTAATTGCAGTCCAGAGTACATGCACGCGTACTCCGTAAAATATAGACAGGCATATGCCCATCCTACATGTAGACCTAAAACCACAGTTGAACTCACCATGTTCCAACAAGGTCCTTCTGTTTGTCATTCTGCGGGAGATCTACATGCAGCATCATCATCCTCTGGTAGTGGAAAATCACCAGCATACGCAGCCTGTTGTATCGGTACATCATCTGAATTACTTTTACGCAAAGGCACCAATGAGGTCGTGATAATTCCGGGTTTACCTGGATAGATCGGGGCATAGTTAATTGGGTTAGTTATCGCCCTGCGGCTGTCTTACCTGAACATTTACGCTGTGCATGGGCATACCATAGCAAACGTGTACAGCATATGCGGTGTATTTCTCTTTCTTTCTCAAATGTCAATATGTAAATGGGGCTGTGAGACCAGTTGCTCCCAGTTGCTTCCAGTTGCTTACCTTGAACATTTGTTCTGTGAATAGATTCGCTGTATTCAGCTACTAACTGGGATTATCTAGTCTATGTGTATATACTCTGTTGAACTTGTTAGCTGTATCCTGCCACGAGCAAGACATCTGAAAAGAAACCGGACCTACCTCTGTAATTCTATTTACAGTTAATCCTGGTTCTGCCATCTCTGCGTCCCTCAAGAACTCCAAAGGCATCCAGACTACATGACCCCGGATCTGGTCCAATTTCCGCCTCACCTCGGCCGCAGGTAACTTGGAATCAAAGAGATGGCCCTCCTTGTACCGTCCCGGGGGTCTGAAATGGTCATAATCCTCGAATGTCCGGATGCAATCATCCGGGTCCGCGTGGAAGAGATATCGGTAGATCTCGGTGTTCAGCGTCGCCGTCTCCGTCCACGTCTTCCAGAGCTTATCGCCGAGGGGATCCTGGACGAGCTCGTTTTCCGGGCCCTCGATGACTTGGTTCATGCAGACGTCTGGGGGTTGGGCGTTGGGGTCGTCCTGTGCTTCTGGTTTCTGGGCTGGTAGCAGGCCGAGATGTTCCTTCCAGAGGTGTTGGCGGAGAGTAGCTGCTTGACGGGCTGCTTTGTAGGGCTTGCCGTCCATCGTGCTGTCGATGAGGTCTTGGTCTTCCATGACTATGGCGAGTTCGCTGTCACGGTCGCCTAGTTGGGACTGGTCAAATTCACGTTAGTTCTGTGCTAGACAAACGAAGAAACAGTCTTTATTACCCTGTCGTTTATATTGACGCTGCCGCATATGACAACCCGGTCATCCACAATGCATAGTTTGCCATGAATATACAGCTGTTCTTGGACAAAATGCTTCTTCTCGCGCTCTGGATCCCCTTCCCATTGCTCGTCTGACATTTTCCCACCGTTGGCCATGGCAATTTCTGCAACAGAGTCCTTGCCTCGGATTCTACGGTCTGCTTTATCCTCCTCGAGTCGCGACGTGGACTCTCGTATGTACTCAAATTTCCGTTGGTATTTCTCCATAGCACGCCTGCTCTTTCTCTTCCCATGATGGCGATGGCCTTTATTATCATCGTCCGGGAAGGCGCCCTCACCCATGAGCGCATCTGCTAGTTCAAGCTGGATAGAAATGCTATCCATGCCGGCGCGCTGATCCCGCTCTAATTGTTTCGGGGGGTAATTTATACGGTCATATGAACGCATGTTGAATACAAAAATATGCTCTGTCGCCTCCCAACTTTGTTACCTTTCGGTAAATTAGAAGATAGGCATTGGGGGGGGGAGGGACACGACTTACGGTTAGGATCGACCCCCTGTGCAGCAATTCGGCCCATTACCGAATGCTCACCACGGTTGATGGATTTGAACTGGTAGTCCATAATAGCCCGGGTGCCGGTTGCACCAGAACTCCTAAGGTCGCCAGGGAATCCAGGTATAGCTGGGATCACAATGATCACCCTGAACTTCCTCCCTTCTTTGCCTGCTCGGACACAGGCGTCTACGATTGCCTGCCCGACTGTGTTGTATATAGGTGTTTGCCCATGCTCGGTGGTAGTGACTGCGAGAGAGAGTTTATCATCAGCTGCCAAGTCCATCTACTGGTTCAGTAACCCGTTTCAGAGTGGAGTTTGCATGCTAACTGAAGAACTGGTTTTCAATGTAGACGAAATGCTCGGCATTGCGGATGATCTCCGCGTAGGCATTCTGAATGCTGTGCTCTACCAGGATCCCACTGCTCCAGTCGCCGCTACTGCGCACTACCTGTGCACGGACTGTGCCTTGCACCCCCCGGGGTCTCAATTTTAGTGGAGAAAAAGGATGTAGAATATAATCACCACAGGGGTACTTTGGATGCTGAACAGAGATAAGGTCTTCATCCCTGCCCGTGCGGCCTTCAAGAATAATCCAGTCGACATTCTGATCCCGCTTGTATTTGTCACGCTTGACCATATTCCACCGGAGAATGAAATGCTCTGCTATGTCGTACACGCAATCTCCAATTAGACCCATCGCAACATCATGCCAAGGCATTCGGGCGTATTCGGACTTGTTCAACGCATTCGTTTCCCACTGCTGCACAGACTGGAAATCCATGATACGGTTATTATTGTAGTCTTGCCCGGGAAACATTTCGAGGAGCGGATTTCGATAAACGTCAGCCAAGGAATGTTGATTGGTGTCCCATCTACCCCAGCAGAGATCAAGGCCACCGATGAAGGCGAGTGTGTGATCAATGACAATGAATTTTTCGTGATGTGCCTGTGTAATTCCCATTGTGGGAAGTTGGTCAGCCCGAAGTAAGATGCTCCCATATTATGTACAAGTCTCTCCTTCCCCTTACCCAGTAGAAGGTCATGTCGGCAGCATTTTCAAAAACAAAGTGATCTGGATGGCGCAGAACGTGGATGTTCCCAAAGCCCGGAGTGCCCCTTGGACAAAGATGATTGAAAACATCCTTCGTGTGGGCTGAATTGCAGGTGATTGCTTGACTCATCTGAGGACACCAGAGAACGCAGAATTAGCAAGCCGTTGTTCTTATTGTATACTCCAACCGTGTCGACACATCTCTGCTCAACCAACCTCCTTATATATAATAACATAGATTTTGACCCCAGCTTCTGCCCGACGTTTCAGGATCTGATCAAGCCGCCAGTATTGATTGCCATATGGCGGTCTTCGCAAGAATAATTCCGGAGAAATCCACCAGTCTGCCAGGTATATCGACTCTTTGGCCTTCTCAAGAGCCTCGGAAACAGCCCAGAAGTAGTCTCGAGCATCGACGTACCACTTGATCTTGTTACCCTCACGGACCGGCGCAAAGGAGCTGAATCGATGGGACTGCGCAATATCCGTTCTTTTGTGGTCTGTCATGAGCTCATGGGCCTCGTCGTGGCGATGGTTCGGATTGAAGAGATTGCCCAATTTTCCTACTTTGTTCTTCGTATTAACAATGTGAGCTTTGGTTCGATACAAGGAAGGACAAAAGCGCCTAAGGCGTCTTAGAGAATCCTCCAGATGACCGATTTCGCGCTCTACTTTGCCTTTGGCCTTGTGTCCTAGCTGCATTTTGCTGGATGAGCGGACCCATAAACGACGATTCTAGATAGACCAGCAGTTCCTTTCCCACGGTGGAATCATCCAAAACCAACAAATAAAAAGTAGAGCAGAGCACATTGTAATGATGGACAATTGATAGATTCATTTGCCAGAAGAAAGCAGATGGGGAAAATGTGCAAGCGCTTCAACACGCCCCCGTGACATCATTTTGCCTTTTCAGGAACGAATCGCCTGTCTTCAAATCTTTCTCCCGCATCCATTACACCAAACACGTCTGCGATTGTCTCAGCATTCGATCTTTTCACTGACAAAAGGAGGCGGAGGGTGATGATCGTTCATGGTCTTTGTCAGTGAAGTCTCTTTATCCGAGCACATTGGCAGGTGAAGAATCCTTTCGTCAGCGTCCGGGACGGGTAGGGTCCACGGAAACCCAAAAAGATAAAAGGCATCTAATTAAAGCAGCTTCATGTTCACAAATTGGTATTCTCTGCCCACCGTCGCATGCTCTTCATAATTCTACACAGCATCAGAAGGTGGATTGCGCTGATGATCTATGCTGTACGCAGACTGGCTGTTCAACGGTCCAGCAACAATGAAGTCCGCCAGAAATATCTACAAGGACGATGTTGACTTCTCGGCTCTTGCATTGCGGTCTTCCGGATTCGCCAAGTAGTAAGTTTACAAATCATGCCTCCTGTGATCATCTGTTCTCCAGCTACATATGAAACGTCATTCTGATGGTCGACCAGCTTGAAACCAAACGGACAATTGGACTTCAGCGACCCGGCATCTGTCCGGTAAGGTTTCAGACGCCCCGGGTTAATTAGCGAGAGTTGACATTTGGGAATACCGGTACCAGACAATTGTCCAAGAGCTTGTTGCAGCGGGACTTTGGCTTGGAAGTTGACTTGCCCGACAATAGGCTATGCCCGCCTGTATGTATGAACTTCACTTTTTATCCTCGGGCTCTACAGAAAGTTTGACTGATTGACAATAATATCTATAGATACCGAATAGGTATTATACCTGGAAGTACAGCTCTTTTTAGTACGGCCTTCAATTGACGTCCAGCAGACTGAACTATATCGCATGGATCCAAGAGCTCCTAGACACCACGGGCGATGAATATCGCGACGACTACGACCCAGATAGAGACGTCTTGGGGTTGGACATGTATATATTACCGACTATGCTCCCACTGAAATCAAAACATACGAGCTGACTCGTGCAGTGGAACAGGATGCTGCAGTATTTACCCGCTTCTAGGGTGTTCACTGCGCCCGCGTTGGAAATTCATCGCTACAGGTGAGAGCTTGGGATTTCATTTACTCCTGAATGTTGTGCTTCCGGGCTTGACTGATGGCCCTAGATATTGACGATGAAAATATTCGACTGTCTAAGAAGACCGTAACTGCGAACAAGCTGGAATTTCGAATCCAGGTAAAGAAAACGAGTCCCACGGACAAGCTGATTCCAATCGATGAAACAACTGCAATTGAAGGGTAAGTACGAGCCCCCTGAGTATTTTGACCAGCCAGGAAATAATAAAGCAACCAGTCTTGATTTCACCATGTGTAACCCTCCGTTCTATGCTTCGCGTGACGAAATGATTGCATCCGCAGAGGCAAAAGAGAGACCACCATTCTCGGTGAGTCGTTCTTGGTAAACCCAGCGATTTATCTGATGAACCCGGTTACTCAGAAATATGAATGCACCACACAGGCCTGTACCGGTGCGGAAGTGGAGATGGTCACACCGGGCGGCGAAATCGCCTTCGTAACTCGGATGATAGATGAAAGTCTCCGCCTCCGTGAGCGTGTTATCTGGTACACTTCGATGCTCGGGAAACTGAGCAGCGTATCTGTGATTGTTGAGAAGTTGATCGAACACGGAAACCACAATTATGCCGTTACGGAGTTTGTCCAGGGGTCGAAAACGAAACGATGGGCCGTTGCATGGTCATGGGGGGATATGCGACCTGCCATGGTATGGACGACACTCCAGATAGGGCAAACAGTCTTACGTGGTTGTGAATTTCTTAGCTGACCAGGATCGAATGAATAGAGTGTAGCTCGAGGCATTCCTGGATTTCCAAAACACCTCCTCCCCTTCCCATCGGAATTTACATTCGATATTTCCAACATCTCCATAGATGTAGTCGGTGACAAAGTCGATTCAGAACTCTCTGCACTTCCTCTCCGCTGGCATTGGAATAAGGGTCTCACTGCAGGCGTGGGATTCGCAAAGGAGAACGTATGGTCCCGTCAGGCTCGCAGGAAGATGCGCGGAACTGGAAATGATTCGACTTCAGCAGCAGCTAACAGCGCCGAAGTGGATGAGGACCAAGCGGCACTGGGATTCAAGGTTCAGCTGAGACTTGATATTGCTGGAGAGAATAAGAAGGTCCAGATGCAATTGAGATGGCTCAAGGGGACAGATACCGTGTTGTTTGAGAGCTTCTGTGGGATGTTGAAGAGGAAGCTTGAGGGGAGGTAAACACAATATTAAACCAAGTCAGATACCTCAAAATCGAGCTGAATGTGCAGAAATCGCATTCTATCATGTACCGGTGCTTTTGAGCATGAATCGCAAAACATTATCTATCAAGGCGAGTCGAGTCAAACTCTTATGTCAATGCAAGCACTCATCCCTGGACACATCTTCCACTCATTTCGATTTTTGTAAACCATCATAACACAATACCATATGCATTTCATCTTATTTATATTCTTCACGCCCCTCCAGTAAGTTCAGACTGCAACTCCTTTAACCGGTTCCATCCCTCCGTATCCTCCCAGTACTCCTTTCCCTTCCCCATAATCCCACGAACAGCACTGCGGGCTTTGAACCTCCAATCGTTAGCGACAAGCTCAGACTCCCTATCTCCATCTCCATCTTCTTTTTCACCCGCCTCTTTCTCCCTCTCCTTCTCCTTCTCCATCGGCCCAAACCGCGCATATCCGTCTCTGACAAGCCGCTCCGTGGCCTGGACAACCTCATTCCATCTCTTCTCATCGCCCATCTGGAACGCGCCCTGCGTGCAGGATGTAATGGTAGCGCGCCACGCTTTCTCGTGCGCCTCAAACGCCTTGGATGGTTTGTTGCGGAACCGTTCGACCCGTGCAACGAGCAGCCATAGTGGTGCTGAGTGCGTGATTAGAGGCACGACGCAGTCGTCAAGTAACGAGATGATTTGGCCAGGCATACTGCCGCTGCGGAGTATCTTTTCCTGCGTGGTATTATCGGGACTATTCGCGGGGATAAGGAGATCCTCGTACTCGAAGTTGTTGACTAGGAAGTCCACTAGCATGCCGAGGATGGGGAGATCGATGCATTTCTCGCCCTTCTTTGGACCGAGAAGTTCGATGAGTCTTCTCTGGGCGAGGATGACATCTCGAAAGGGAGTTGCGGGCGGTGGGATCGAGGACGCTACTGTGAGGACGTTATCCCAGATGCGGTGGTCAGTGTGTTTGAGTTGCGCGGCGCGGTGGAGTGCAGCGAGGGCTTCTCGTTTCTGCTTGTAGGGATCTACTGGCTTTGTGTCTGCTGTCGAGGGCTCCTCGGTCTCGGTGTCGACGGGTTCGGATGTGAGGCTGATCGGTTTGGATGGTGGAGCGTGAAGAATGGCCGCAGCGAGGTTGCTCCATGCTTCAGCATCGGCCTCTTCGAGCTGGACGGTCCGTGTGAAGGATTCGATGGCATCCCCCCACTTCTCCAGTTCGAGCTGTACGCATCCCAAAGCAAACCAGGCACCATGGTTGAGGCCATTGATCTGTAGACTCTTGCGATATGCCTCCTCAGCCTTTTCCAGTGCTGGGGGCTTCAATGTGAGGTAGTGACGAGCAAGAGAGCGCTGGGCACGAGCATATCTCTTGTTCGACACCTCCCAGGCCCGTTCATACATGGATGGATCCGTGTCGATATCACCCAGAATACAGAACAGTCGGGGAGCGTTCGCGGGAAGGGGAGACCGCTCTGGACCTTGGAATTTTTCATTTTCCTCGTCTTCTCCGGCAACTTTGTTCATAGGTTCGTACAGCTGTCTGCGGACTATAACCCTAGCCTTCTCCTCCCGATCAGTAGCAGCATAGCAGAGCGCAGCCTCGGCCCACATCTGTAGCCGCTCGTAAATCTCAAGAGCAGTGCGCAAGCCTCCAAGTTTCACCCAGCGAGAGGCCAACTCGGCCTCGAGATCCCATCGTGTCGAAAAGTCCATGAGCCAAATATACTCTAGTCGCTCAGAAGCTGAGGCCGACTCCGACTTTTCTGGCCGTGGAAGGAAAGTCGTAGGTGCTTCCGCAGAATTACCTGCTGCTGTGCCAACTGCAGCAGTATCAGCGATGACTTGGTCAACAAGAGCTTGCATTTGCAAGACACTTCTTTCTACAGTCCTTGATTTGTATCCTTCAATGCGACTTCGAACCAGCAACGCTTGCGTATAGATCTGCCAGTTGGAGCTTCCGCCATCAAGGACACGGGTTGCATAGGGTAGGGTCTCCTCGCGGGTCAACCCGTTCTCGGGAGCGGTGTTGGTAATAGCTGACGCCAAAGCCAGGAGTATAGTCGAATCGACAGGATCGAGAAGGGGTTGATTGCCCGGATCCAGCAATGCCAGAGCTGCTGGTAGTGAAGACTCGTCCTGAACAGCTCCCGACTTCCCTTCCAGTGGTTGCTGCACATCCCCTTTAGCAAACGATATCGTTTCCAAAAGGGTATCATCATTCAGATCGACCGTCTTGGGTCCGGATTGTTTATCAGAGGCTGTTGAATCTGCGGTATTATCGGCACTTTTCGCCAAAACCACAAGCTGGCTGATATCGCGATCTTGGAACTTGGTCCTCTTGCCCAGTTTCCCTGTCAAGGCAAACTCAAATCCGCGTACCGCTGCCGCTCGCTCGAGATCCGCTCGAGCCTTGGCGTCAAAACCATGATGCGTATGAATATTCGCCCTTTCAACCAAGAATCTCCCCTGATCCTCGGTTGAGCTGCTATCATCGAGTAGCCTCTTCCCCAAATCCTCAAGGTCAGCATAAATAGCGTCCTGCAAAGACCCAGTAACCTCTGACAACATTTTCTGGTGCAAAAAGTTGACACGCATCTTCTCCAGCCTCGCCACTAGCTCCCCGGGGCCATTCTTTCCCTCGACAAATGCAGGCACATCAACATCCACAAGGAGGGCCTTGGCAACAGCGAAAAGCTCCACGTTCGGTGTTAATTGGTAAGCTGCCTCCCCATCAACAGAGAGATCACGAATAATCTTATCTCGAACAGCCTTGAGACTCGTCGCGTTATTCTCTTCTTTGAGAATAACAGAAAGAACAACCTCAGCTGGATTGAAGTCTAAGGGCGGACCCGTGACATTTGACTGCAGAAAACTGAAAAGTGCAGCAATACCGATATGGAGCAGTTGAGACTGCCGCTGAGAAGGTGTTAAGCCATCATCATGCTGATTTTCCTGCTGCTCGAGGACAGATCTTGCCCTCTTTGCCACGTAGTTTGTGTAGGATATCTCGCCGCTGGATACGCGGGTGAGAGCATCCTCATCATCAGCAGAGAGCTTGCCGTGTCCAAATACAGCTTGTGCTAGCGGGAGTTGCAGTGTTGAGAGGGCCTCAGCGGAAGTGAGACTGACGGCATCATACCGGTCCTTGAGTTTCGAGTCCTCGAAGAGCGTATTTAAAGTTGAGGGGAGAGAAGTAGTCGAGACCTGTGCCATTTTGCAATGCAATTAATCTTCGAGGGGTAAACCAAAGAAATGCAAAGGGTTCTAAAAAGAAAGTCGAAAACGTATGTCCTAAAATCAAATGTTCTGCTTAGAAATTCGATGTTCCCTTGCAGAATTCTAGTCAATTCTCAGTTTCCATTACTAGGCACTGCCCGCTTCTATCTTCCCACCCAGACAGCAGCTGTATATGGGCAAGGACGGCGATATGCACAGCGAGGGTATCCAGAGAACGCCTTGCACGCAGCAAGATTGAGCGATAGATGAAGGCATCGCCAGAAATCCAGAAATTTTTCCGAGGCGGGGATGAGTGCGTGTGAATAAGATATGGCTTATCTTATCAATACGCACTGCCTAGTTTAACAGACTCCTAAGCAGTCAATCAATTTGGTCAAAGAGTCAATAGAAAGCATGGGGAGTTCAGTGGTGAGGAGGATTTCTGAAAAATTCGAGGCAGGGAGAATGGTTCGAATGGGTTGGGTTTAATTTTGTTGCTCTACTACCGAGTTCCTGTAATAACTTGGTAGAAGGTTATGATTCTTATGAATTTAGATGTTTCCGGGGCTCATTCGTTGCATGCCTCGAGCATTAGGACGTCCAAACAGATAGTAACCAGGAAAATATTGGTTTGTGCTCAATTGTTTAATATCTAGTCGCGAGTGAACAGTGTTCAAAGATGGTAGTTATATTGCGTCTGCTCATGGTGCCTTAGCAGGTGCTTTTACTCTGCTCGTACACTGGATGATTAGGTTAATTCTTAATTTAGACCATATTGTCACCGAATATATATGGCAAGCCAGGGTATCAATGTTGCAATTTGATAAGCTTCCCCTGAGCATCAACGCCGCGGAAGATGTCCTCTGCTCTATCCTCCACCAGAGGGAGGGCCATTCCGGCCCCTGGCTTGGGTGAGTCCCATTCAAAACGGTGCATCTTGGCGGTTTCATCCCACATCATCCGAGGGACTAAACATGAGATTCGTTGCCATAGTCTCTTCATAAACCGTCTCGTGATGTTATGGGGACGTCCGTTGACAAGTGGCCGGAAAGTGTGTCCCTTTGCAGGCCCTTCCACCAAGAACCTCACATCCAGATATGTCGAGGGGGATTTGTGGCGACCACCAACTGGCACTCTCCGCTTCACAGGCGCCCAGGGAATAGAGCCCGACAGTAGACCCTGCAGGATGCTCAAGTCCTGGTCAGGTAGCGGGGGATACAGACTTTCCAACGCAGCGTGATACCATCTCTTCCTGATATTCCGCTGCCGACAATCGGGAACTGGTCTCCCCCAACTATTCTCTTCTGGTATCATTGGTTTCAACGTCTTCACTAGTGGTCGAACGTCTAGTTGTCTGAGGTATGGATTCTTCAGCTGGGACCGGAGAAGTTCTACCACTATGGACGGCGGTTCCCAGCCCTCTTCAAACATCACGGGTTGCTTGATCAGTTCCGTCACAGCTTGCGTGTCCGTAGGTACTTCGGGAGTGATGAAAGTGGCCAGTAATTCGCGTCGTCGCTTCCCCGTCCGTCCGTAGGACATGAGGAGAACCCGCTGGAGTGGTCTGGAGTATCCCTCATTTGCACGTCGAAGGAGTGATAACTTCTGCAGGGCCGATCTCCGAATACGAGACTGCCACAGGATGTCATTTTTGTAGGTTGGGTCGGGGTCATCCCTGTAGCGTCTGAAGCGTTGGACGGTGTGCGAGTGCATGTAGACCTTGGCAACAGGGTCTGGGAGATACGAGCATTCGCGGAGTAAAGCCCGCAGAAGGTGCCGCCATTGTTCTGGAGAGACGCGGGTCATGGCATTGAAGCTGTTGTATACCCTCAATAATATTAAGACACTTTCTGTTCATTAAAGTTCGAGAGCGACGCGAAAAACGCCAAGAAAACCCAAAGGGGAAACGCGAACACGAAAACCCGGCGACTTTCTCAATAATTATCTTCTCTCTCCGCTGCAAATCATACTGTTGCCGGACCTATCAGGCATTTCATTCCTCTGCTTCCTGCATCGTGCATATAATCGTCCAGTTTCTGGCAGGGCTGCAAATCCTCCCTTGCCTCCGTTTCGCGCTAGTCACGCGCCGTGGTCCGCTTCTTCGCGCGAAGGGCATGTGCGTTCTTCCGCTTCATCCTGGCTGCTTCGGACTGACAAAATAGTACTACTGCCTCTGTTGTCCTTCTTCTTCTTCGGGTGAATCATGCTGACGCTTCCCAGCCACTGATTTGCAAACTCAATACATATTACAAAAGTGTTCCGAGGCGGTTCTGTCCGACTGCGCGAGGACCGGAGGCCAGAACCATGGCTTCGAACCAACATCATGCATCGCGTTCAGACATATCCATGTCGTTTTCTCAGCCCAGTGTCGGATCTAATAATGGTCTATCATTGTCGCAGCCTCCCGTCGGCACCTTTAACGCTTCTCAATCCATGACGTCTACGCCTCGAGCCACATCGCCTTCCAAGGCATCGCAGTCTGCCATGTCGTTCAGCTTTACTGCAAATAACTTGTCGCAACCGACTCCGAGAAGTGGTGGTTATACCGGCTATGACGGGACAAGCGGTTTCGGGGCAATGGTGCCGTATCACGAGGGATATGCTCCTCAGATTTACAGGGTATGCACGGTCGCAATATAGAGAGCTGATTACATTCCTTATTTACTCGTTCTGTTCTTTCCAGGCTGTCTATTCCAACGTTTCTGTTTACGAGATGGAGGTCAATGGGGTTGCGGTTATGAAGCGCCGTTCCGATTCGTGGCTGAATGCTACGCAGATTCTCAAGGTTGCTGGTGTGGTGAAGGCGAAAAGGACAAAGACCCTCGAGAAGGAAATAGCGGCTGGTGAGCATGAAAAGGTCCAGGGAGGCTACGGAAAGTACCAAGGTACCTGGGTGAACTACCAGAGGGGCGTTGAACTCTGCCGGGAGTACCATGTGGAGGAGTTGCTGCGGCCGCTCCTTGAATATGATATGGGCCCCGATGGAACCGGTCCGGGACAGAATACATTGGACACACCCACCAAGGAGCAGGCGATGGCTGCCCAGAGAAAGCGGCTTTATAATGGCATGGACAATCGTGGCGCGAGTCAGCCGCAGCAGGGTACTTTTTTCCAGAACATCTCTCGCACAGCTGCTACCGCCGTTAATGCCATTAGCAAGGCCCGTTTCGAGTCTCCCGCAGCCCGCAGTGGTGATAGTAGACGGTCCAGCCTAATGCGGAAGACATCACATCTGATGGGTAGCCAAGAGTCGCAGCCTTTCAGTAGCCAGCAGAGCATGTACAGCGTGACGTCTGATAGTGGGTTTGGGAGCAGTCAACAGCATGGCGCGCGATACCACGCTATTGATGGCGCAGGTCATGATATGGAGGATACCGTAGAACCTCCGCGCAAGCGCGTCAGATCGTCTTCGAATCGCGCACAGTCGTTCGACTTGCACCGTGAGCAGTCAAACTTGTCAGCGATCGACCCGACTCCGACGGAACCGAATGAGTCTTTCTATCAGGACATGGAGATGGACGGTTCGGCTGCTGTTCTTGACGGACATAGATCTGGTCTCGAAGCTCTTGCACCAGCTACGACACCAGAGAGGTTCCAGAAAATGAAGCTTATTATGACTCTATTCCTCGATAAGCGGACCAAAGACTTTTCAGGCCATCCTGCTCTAATGCAGCTGTCAAGTGATGATCTGGAAATCCCGCTGGATGAGTATCGAAATAATGCACTACATTGGGCTGCTATGCTTGCTCGCTTGCCCCTCGTTAATGCCCTTGTTGAGAAAGGCGTTAGTATATTTCGCTTGAACGGCGCCGGGGAGACTGCGCTCCAAAAGGCAGTCGGGACAAGAAACAATCTCGACTACCGAAGTTTCCCGCGCTTGCTACAAGTTCTTGCACCGACCATCGATATGGTTGATTACAGTGGGCGCACCGTTCTACACCATATCGCCGTGATGGCAGCTACAGGTGGTGGAGGGCATGTGTCGGCAAAGCATTACTTGGAGGCTTTACTAGAATTCATTGTCCGCCATGGTGGCACCAGTGACGAGCACGGTGGCGAGATCATCACTCTCGGTCGCTTCATCTCGGAGATTGTCAATCTTCGAGACGATCAAGGAGACACTGCACTCAATCTGGCAGGACGTGCACGTTCAGTTCTCGTACCTCAATTGCTGGAGGTGGGTGCAGACCCTCATATCCCCAACCATACTGGCCTACGACCTGCGGACTACGGCGTAGGTGTTGATATGGTAAACGGCAATTCCCAGTCCCAACAAAACGTGAATCCGGAGGGTTCATTCATTGGCCAACTGGTCAAATCGAAGAAAGAAATACTTCAAGGTACAGGCACGAGCAGGATTATTTTCTTTTGCAGGGATGCTAACCCATGAATCTAGCGGCCCTCAGCCAGATCAGCACGCTCGTCGAAGATGCACTGGGGGGAATCGACAGGGAATTAGCTTCTGCTCTGGTTCAGAAACAAGAGAAATTTGACCTCTGGCATGGGAGAATCCGCGAAAGTGCGAAGGCCCGCCAGATCGAACAAAAGGAACTCGATGAGTTGAAACGCCGATCCTCCGAACGGGTCGAGGTGGACCGACGCATTAGAAACCTGCAACGATCTTCCGAAGACCTACTGGCCATCCTGAAAGACATGCACGGTGAATCGTTTTCTCCGTCGGAGTCCGTTGCAATGGGCGAAGCCGACAAGGACTCGGGAGTCGACGTCACGGAATTTGAGACGTTGTTTCCCGAGTCTTTCGATCCAGCTTCCTCTGGCTTCTCCGAACAACAAGCTGCGTATCTCAAGTCGTTGTCGTCGACGGAAGTGCTGACGCAGCGTCTCCGTTGCTATCAGGAGTTTAATGACGAGATACTGGCGGAAGTGGAGCGCCTTCGATCCAAGAATGTGGTCTTGGGCCAGAACTACCGGCGTATGGTCATGGCCTGTACCGGCTGGACTGCTGAGCAGGTTGATGAAGCCGCAGAGGGATTGACGCAGTGTGTCAAGGAGCTTAACGACAACCCGGTTCCCGAGGATGAGGCAATTGAGATTCTCATGAGAGATCGGGGTCAGGATTGGTAGGGCCCCTACCTTCCCCCAGAACCCTATCTTACGGCTCATGAGAGACGACCCTGTCACGTTCTAGCATTTTTGGCGTTTTGTCTTGATTACTTGTCTGTGGATACCCAAGGACAGATCTGGCGTGTCTGATGTAGTCTTCATCTTTACTGCCTATTTAATTGTGGAAGAGAATCTGAATACGCTCTCAAACCTGTTCCTTTTAAGGCCTTTCTTAGTAACCACCCATGGACTTTATAACCACTTGCCTATTCCATTCTAGGTAAGCACACTCCCGTGAGACTTCTTTCCTCTTCTTCTTTGGTAGCAGCAGCAGCATCAGCACCAACGACCCTATGGCGAAGATATCGTTGTTTTGAAACAAGTTAGACTAAACCGACGAGGAAGAAAGGGGCAATAGCATTGCCATTACTATCACCACCACAATCGAAAAGCCCCAACGCCAGCAGCGGCGGCAGAGGCAGTAACAACATTGATACAAGGTCATCGCGGGGGACTAGGAAAAGCAGGACCATCGAGGCGGCTGTGGCCGAAGAGCGCAGGAAGGTATATATTGCTGCCACTCCCTACACTGGTTATTGGTATTATTTAAATCCATCTGACCGTTGTTTGTTAAACAGGTCGTGGAGGGGCTTCAGGAAAGGGAGGCTCTCAAGGAGAGGACGGCTTCGGTTCGCTAACATCCCCACACAACTCAGGAACGTCTAGACCTGCCTTCTTCTTTTGCTGAAGCAAATATAGCAACTACACCAAAAACACTGGTCAAGGACTGGGTTTACAGATAGAAATATGAGGACGTGTGAAAATGACGCTGAAAATGACCACTACCGAGGCCAGAAACGGCCGCCTTTTCGCCCATAAGATCCAGCGGTAGCATTACTATTCTGCACCTGCCAAGAATTTTCAGTCACCCTCCGAATGTTAGAGGTCACGTGCAGTCTACCATATTAGACCGCCCTCGCTTGGTCTGACACACTAAAATAGCTAGACCAACCTAGATAGATACAATACAAGCAAGTTGATCCAACACATTCAACTTCAACGAGTTACTCGTGACCAAAATGACACCAAAAATGGCTCCCCTCTGCAGCCAAATCCAGTTCTTCTCCTTTTTTGCTTTGCCTCGTCGATCACATGCAAAGTGCCACCTCCCCCCCCATTTCCCTTGGTGTCCTCACACCCTCCAATCCTCAATTCACCTCAACGTGCCTCTTCCCAATCTTAAATCGATCCCTGCGTGGTTTTGTGACGACTAGTACTATGGATAGGGTGTAAGGGATGTAGCTGGATCACCTACGCTCACCAACAAGGCCCAAAAGACCAGCACTATCTGCGCTCAGCGGATAGGACCAGACCCTGCTTAAGTACGCACTGAGGAATCCTGTATAGCACCGCCACTATGGGACTTGGCTGTGCCGGCGCTTACAGCAGCAAATTCCAAACTGGTACATCAACTGGTGCGCTCGAAACAGCGACCAGGAAGATCGAAAACCCTCATCACAAAGCCTCCGCCGTGTCAGTCAAAGAGATTACAATCCTGATGATGGTGTAAGAGAGATTCTTCATTACACTGGGTTTGCAATTCCATTACATACAGTATTCATTGGAACTCTTAGATTTGGATATTCATGTAAGGTTTTCCTTGTTTGTTTTGGCTGTCCATCTGGGAACGCCTATCCGTATGTATAGCCAGTCTTAGATACACATTTGATTACACCTAGTATACTTTGATTTTCTACATGGCTGGCCCTACGCCATCATGTCTCAGAGCTCTCGGATAAATCATGAAAAGGACCCTAGCTTTAATTCAGACTTGGAAGGGAGTACTGGCTGGAGAACCACGAAACTCATGCCCCTGCTTATCATTCTATTCAGCCTGTCAGCTGCAGCCTCCCCATGCAAGATGGCTTATTGGATGAGAGAACTAACATACGAGGGTACTAATACTAGGTTTCTCGGCACTTATTATTTCGAGGCCAATGAGCTACAGCCCCTGCCATGCAGATAATCCTTCGCAATCTCAACTTCTTGATCTATGGGATAGAACCACGCTATATGCCGCCCCCACCCCAGGTAACTTCAGCTGAACACTCACTGCTCGTCAAAAAAGGCCTTGAACTTGGGACTCATGATGATATTCCTAATGAGATCTGAGAACAGCTTTATGCAGAGAACCAACAGTGGCTTGAACGGCAATGAAAGACTCCTAAATATCTCCCGACTGAATCAACTTGTCCACCAATCAATATCAATTTTCTACCAACACCATCTCCTCAGCCTCCTCAGCTCTGCGATGACTACGCCAGCTGGTTCCCCACCCTTGTTGCTGTATTCAAGTCCCGGCCCTGTTGATGCCCTTATGATTCCAGATCTTCCCCCTGGCAAAACAGTGAGGGAGTATAGTGACTGGCAGCAATCAGACTCTCAGATGTATAAGGACCACGTTGAAAATCGGTTGTGCGTTAAGAGGTGTACGAGTCTGCTATAGCAGATTGGGTAGGTTGATTTTGGGTTTAAGGAAGACCCGGTCAGAATTTTGACTTTCCCTTGAATAGTGCCTCGACACTGCAGGTACAAGGGAGCAAAGTGCCAAAGGTCATTTCCGACATGTAGGTTTTGCAACTGAGGAGTTAACATCGAGAGGAGCCCCAACATTCGACATTATCCCTTTCGACATAGAGGACTATTTGAACGGCTTCGGTTTCAGCCCTGGACACCAGAGACAAGCGTTGCTGAAGGGTGCGTCCATAGGAGTCTACCCTAATACTCTCTCATGCGCCATGCATGCAGAAACGATTCCAAGTTTGCATGATCTAGACAATTATTTGTCCAATATCTCGAAAATGTCCATGTTTCTCACCATGCAATTGGATTGCGAATGGCACCCCAGCTCAGCTCGCACGTCATGGGTATCTTGGCAGCCTCGCATGGTCGTAATAATTCTGGCTGCAGTCTCACATGGTGTAGAATGACCCGTGTATTGCCTCCCCCTAGGCTGCTGTAATTTGAAAGCACCAGGACTAACAAAGCCGTCGGTGGTAGGTTGCTCTGCATTGGAGGTATGCTCATGGGGAACATTTCCATCTCTGTTGGCAACTGAATCTGACACCAACGAGCCGATTCTCCTAATGCTTGTCTCGCGCAAAGAATTGTCCATCTGAGGGAGACAAGAAGATGGTCGTAAAACACTGTGTCGCCCTAGTTGATCGCTTTGAGTTCCCGGCAAGGGCGAGATTACCAGTCGTGGGACCTTTGTCAATGGGGGATTGAACGGACTATCATTCGCTGTGTGTGATTCCAAGTAGTCTTGAATTTGTTCTTCAGAAACTCCATGCTGCCTCAGCAGTGACCGGAGGAGGGCGTTCTCCGCAGCAACCTTCCTTCCTGCTGCTTGTACTTCAAGCGTTGCCTCTACACCGAGGCTCTCGAACCTGCGCAACCGTTGCTCAAGATCGTGTATGTATTCTTTGCGCCGTGCGCGAGAACGGCGCTGGTTATCACGAATTCGTGCGCGGGATGTGATAGAATCAACCTGAAATATTATAAGTCAGCCGAGACTCTATCTAATGCTGTATTTTAGTGTGGAGACTTAACGTTTGCATTAGTCTTTGGGCTTTGTGTGATTTTGGTCCCCATATTAGTCATGAGCGGGGGACGAAGCGAATCATGTTAGTGCTATAGTTAATACACTAGGCGCCCCTTCAAGGCGTACTAGGATCCTAAAATCGCTTTGTGAACTGGGCAATACCCTGCAGGCAGGTGGAACACCTCGAGTTCTGAAGAATATGGATCATTCGGAACTATCTTAATCCGGCTGTAACAGCTAGGGGCAGGCTTAAGCCAATGGTCCAATCATATTTTGGAAGTGACAGACTCATGTATCTAAGATCTTGGCATTGCCTCCCTGCCAGACTATACATAGATTTCGTTGCTTGCGCATGCTCAAGTATTTTACATCAAATAATGTGTCGTTTTCAGATGAGTCCTCTTTTTAGAATACCATTGAAATTCCATCATAGCCCAGAGATTTGGTCCAGGCTAACGCTTTGGCGCCACGCATCTACAATTATGGCACATCCTGTTGTCCGTCAGCCAGCAGCAAATGACGCGCATGGGGGTGATACAACTCGTGCAGAATTGCAGACAATCAAAACTAAATCCTTGGCTCTGTCGCCGAGTGAAGATGATGCTGCCATTCGCCGAAAGTACCGCCCATTCATTCTCAGCGACGATACAGCGGACGACTGGATCAGTATCTTAGAATTGACAAGCGTCCTGGATATGGCTGAGAATGATTTGCGGAATACAAATGACAGACTGAAGGTCTTGGTACTGTATGGAAGCCTGCGCCGAAGGTCATACTCGAGGCTTGTGGCATTTGAAGCTTGCCGGATCCTCTTCCGGCTGGGCTGTGATGTGCGTGTGTTCGATCCTGAGGGACTGCCAGTGAAGAACGACACCGACCATGGTCATCCCAAGGTCCAGGAGCTCCGTGAGCTCAGTAAATGGAGCGATGGGCATATCTGGGTCACGCCTGAACAGCACGGCAATCTGGTTAGTTGCCCCTTTTCCTTGATCCTATCACCACCTCACACAGTAATCTACTTACGTCTGTTTTTGTCATCTGGTGATGTTAGACGGCAGTCTTCAAGAATCAGATTGATTGGATTCCTCTGAGTAGCGGAAGCGTCCGTCCGACTCAGGGCCGAACGCTTGCGATTGCCCAGGTGTGTGGTGGATCACAATCATTCAATGCGGTCAACTCCTTGCGTATTCTTGGTCGCTGGATGCGGATGTTTACTATCCCTAATCAGTCCTCGATTCCCAAGGCATATACACACTTTCCAGCAGAAGGACAGCCGGGAGACCAAAGGCTCATCCCCAGTAGTAACCGGGACCGTCTGGTGGATTGCATGGAGGAATTTGTCAAATATACGATCTTGATGCGGCCCCACATGTCTCTTTTTGGCGACCGATTCAGTGAACGAGAGGAAAAAAGACTGGCTGAAGCAAAAAGGAATATATCTCGGCCTACATAAAATAGAGGTAGTACATTACGTACTGGCCGGCGTTGAACAGCATGAGCATAAGGCTGTCCTTTTCTGGGGGGGTGGGAACGGAGACATGACCATCGCAATGATGCAACACATTCCTACATGGTTGAAGTCTCTGTTTCCTGATCTTGCGCCACTGCGAACTATCCAATATTCAACCGTCGTCAATATGAGATTCAATCTAGAACCGGGTTGTAACATCTATGCGATCCTCCCCTACCATAGTAGTCAGTCACATGAGGTCATTGGATCAATGCTGTAGATTCAGAATTCATGCCATTCTCATGAAGATGATTCCCTGTGTCATTGGCTTCCTGCGATTGAATAATGATTAGGGCCAGCTCACTCTTGAAACTCAGTGTCGACCATCTGGACGCAATGCTTGACCCGCATAGTCAAATGGTAGACTGAGCGTGCTGTTCTTGGTCTTCAATGTCTCTTGATCTGGCCAGTAGAGGTACTGTTTCGAAAGTTACACTGGTCTACTCGATGAACCAATGCGAGCTTGACAGTGGGGATTATCAGTCGCCAGCTGTACCTGGCAAGCATGGTATTATAGAGGTACCTCCAGTCTTAACTGAGGATTTACTCCGTTCATCCACATTGTGTGTCCTGTAGCACCTCCGCAATCAGTGTTTTTTATACGCAGGAGCTATGAAGATGCCTCTATCTATGGCAAGGTACATATTAGCGTTCATAAGCTGACTCTCGTAAAAGTCCACATAAGAGACAGCCATACATTGAAGGATGAAATGCTGCTAGAAGATACGGAGAAGTTGACTCCAAAGTGGATTCAAGT
Organism: Monascus purpureus; assembly: GCA_025999795.1. Classification (NCBI taxonomy): domain Eukaryota; kingdom Fungi; phylum Ascomycota; class Eurotiomycetes; order Eurotiales; family Aspergillaceae; genus Monascus; species Monascus purpureus. The sequence goes on from AP025348.1 coordinate 826,799, forward strand.
ACATTCGGTTTGGATGCGAGAGCTAAAGGGATATCCTGGACAAGCCCTTGGTCATACTGTTGGTAACAGCGATGCTACCTTGCAGCATTCATGGCGAGCATTCCGGTATGCCATCACACGTCGGTGTGATGGCGACTGTAAGGGGTTCAGTGGGACGGTAGGATCTCGGTGATAAGATTTTCGATACGGCGACGGATTTCATCACAGATAGGGCGTATAACATCAAGGCTTTGCCCTGCAGGGTCGTCAAGTTCCCAGTTGAGGTAGCGTTTGCCCGGAAAGAAGGGGCAGGCGTCGCCGCAGCCCATGGTGATGACGATGTCGCTGGCCTGGACAGCATCGGCGCTTAGAATCTTCGGTTTTTGGTCAGTGATGTCGATGCCTTCTTCACGCATGGCTTCGACCACGACGGGGTTGATGGAGTCGGCAGGCGCTGAGCCAGCGGAGCGGACCTCAACAGCATCGCCTGCGAGGTAGGTGAGGTAGCCAGCGGCTATTTGAGAACGGCCGGCGTTATGAATGCAGACAAACAAGACGCTGGGCTTGTCGGTCATGGTGTCCGTTTCACGATTGGTTGATGGTTGAGCAGCTCGTCAGTAGCTACTAAGGCCGTCCAGGTCAGTGGTGATATTGCTAGAAGCGAGGCTGCGCCTCACTGCCGGTATTCGATACTCCCGTCTTTGTCGTGTAGGAGAGAATGGAGTTTGAAGAGTAGAAAGGGGGCATGGCGTACATTTTTGCATTAAGAATCAGATGATCAGATGGTCGAGACCCATGTTGATATGTCAGCTAGTGGAGAATCGAGGTAGTTATGGAGAGCTCGTTATGTGTCGGGAAAGCCATGAAAACTGTACTAGATACTGTTTGTGAGGCCGAAGTTCACCGCAAAGAGCCTGTCCAATGATTGTAATGAATCGTGCTATTTTGAGCTTGATGTAAGAGTTTATAGTTCTGCATGTCACTCCCGCACTTTGATTGGCTATGCGCAGTTCAAAATCCTAAACTCAAAATATTAACAGATGCAGATCAAGCCTTGGCTCAGTGGAGCACAGACAATCCGGGTACATGTGTGGAGTAGCATTGTACGGAGTCGATCCACCGTTTTACTAGCCGATGCCCTTGTGCCAAGCCACATCCAATCAACATTTCCCAGTGACATCCAAGTGGGACCTTCCGGCATTTGATAACCAAAAAGACAATATCTTCGATTTTCCTGTCGAGAATCCAGCAGCATTTCTTGCCCGGTAGAGGCTAGATTGCCTTGCCGCATATCTACAAATACATCCATACGACCCTTTTCCTCGCTTGTCATCTGGCGCACACCCGCTTTCATCCTTTTTCGATCCAAACGAGAATTCTACAGCGACAGCTCACAATGTCTCAAGCACATCCGGAACATATATCCGATTCTGCTGGCGCATTCCCGGTACAAGCTTGGGACGTGGAAAACCAGGGCGATGTGGAGTTATCAGACAGTCCCGAAGGAAAGCAATCTGCGTTCAAGAATCTCGGGATACTTGACCGGTTTCTCGCATTGTGGATTTTCCTTGCCATGGCAATTGGCATTATTTTAGGCAATTTCGTTCCCAACACTGGACCGGCGTTGCAAAAGGGGAAATTTGTGGGGGTGTCCGTCCCAATTGGTGAGTACTGTTGGCGACAGATAGTGAGTGACCTTCAACATACTAATTCTGCCTCGACAGCTATTGGTCTTCTTGTCATGATGTACCCCATCCTTTGCAAGGTTCGATATGAGAGTCTGCATCATGTTTTCCGGACACGTCAGATTTGGATACAGGTTGCCTTCAGCATATTTGTCAATTGGATTATAGCCCCATTCTTTATGGTAGGTTGATCCTGGATCGTGTCGCTCATAGAGACTTGACTTATGTAGAACGTACCTAGTTGGCATTGGCTTGGGCGTTCCTGCCTGACGAGCCAGAGCTGCGACAGGGGCTGATTCTCGTTGGGCTGGCTCGATGTATCGCTATGGTAGGTAGCTTCGAGCGATCCATGACAATGCAGGTATCAATATGCCTTTTGGTACTCATATTATCACTAGGTCTTAATCTGGACTGGACTAGCAGGAGGTGACGGTGAATACTGCGCCATCCTCGTTGCTATCAACTCAATCCTCCAAATGGTGCTATTCGCCCCGCTAGGGGTCTTCTTTCTTCAGGTGATCAGCGGCGATTCCGTCACATTTGAATACTCTACTGCTGCTAAAAGTGTCGCTGTGTTCCTCGGGATCCCCCTAGGCGCCGCAATCCTCACGCGCTTCACCCTCCGATGGGTTGCAAGCGCGCGATGGTATGATGAAGTCTTTCTGAAATGGGCCAGCCCGTGGTCATTGATCGGGCTCTTGTTTACAATACTGGTGCTTTTTGCTTCTCAAGGACGCCAAGTGGTGCATCAAATTGTCTCTGTTATCCGGGTTGCGGCGCCTCTCATTGTTTATTTCACCGTCATATTCTTCACTACTCTCGTCATCACGTATAAGACGGGATTTGGGTACAAGTTGGCTGTGACACAGAGTTTTACTGCAGCTAGCAACAACTTTGAGTTGGCTATCGCTGTTGCCGTTGCGACATTTGGGGCGGATAGCAACCAGGCTCTTGCATCCACAGTGGGGCCATTGATTGAGGTTCCGGTGCTGTTGGGGCTTGTCTACGCTGTGAGATCTGTGGCAAAGCGCTTAAGCTGGAAAGATTAGGGCCGACGACCATATTTTATAACTTACGCCTAGCTAGGAGGACAGTTCATAATGTGGTTGAAAATTCAGGATAGCCAGGAAGAAAGTGAACGGATCAGATAGCTTGAATCGCATCAATATCAAATACATCAAATGCTTGGGTGTAAAGTAAATTGTCGGTGGTTCCCATGGTTCAGCTCCTTCCTAGTTAGCATATCATAGACAACTAGTTAACTCCTAGCTAGATCAACCAACTCAGGAGTTTGACCCCGCCAACATAAATTACTGTCTGTTGGTCATGTGAGGTGAAGCCCTAATCACATTCTGTCTCTGGCATTGAATGGAGTTGTAAAAAAGTGGAGGAGAAGCCTATTTCTCACATATATCCAATATATATATATATATATATATATAAAATAAAAAAAGAGATCTGTTCCTCACAATATTATCAGAATGGACAGTGTTTAATGTTCCTTTTCATTTTCATTTTTTCTTTTCAAGCGAAGGCATGAGTTATTGGGATGGGAAAGCCGGAAAAGTCTTGCCTTTTGAACAGTGTCTGTAATATGAATAACGTTTGGAAACCGAAAATACCAGATAATAATAAACAGTCTACTGAGCCATATGGAATAGAGTTCATCAATGCTTTAGCTGTGGTGGTGTGGCAACAAGTACTATATAAGTGAGTGCAGTATCAGGTCTTTTGCCGGTAGTGCAGCGGTTTAGTCCTTAGGATGCACCCTAGGAGCTAGGTCGTGACATTAGCCAGAAACTGTATCTAGCTACTTAGCTACAAATAATAATAGAGATGTAGTACAGACACACCCCATCAGCAACTGGAAGCTTTGAAGGAAGTTGGCAGTGTCCTTTCTGAAGTTCAACATTGGTGTGACTTCTTTGTTGTTCAGTCCAGTACAATACAGGATGACCATTGCTTGATCCAACAATGCTCAGTAGCCATTCAATCAGCATCACAACACTAAACCCCACTTCCTGTGATGGGGATCAGCTAGCAAAACAGCATCAATTGGATCTGGAGCTAGCTACAGGTGAATGTCATCTCTGTGGTCACAAAGAGCATTGTGAACTTGGCCACATCTTCAATGTATATGGTTGACTTGGGCTTCTGATTTCATTTTAGGCCCTTCTCTTGCACAACAATAGTCACTATCTACAGACGGTTAGCTAAAGCCCTCCATCACCACTTCTGAGAAACAGAATCAATAGCTCATATTATCCACCTTCACAATAGTGTCCTTGTTAAGTCCATCTGCCTAAAGTCCAGATGTTATAGCTTTCAGAATGTCTCCAGTTGTCACGGAACTCAACTAGACGATGAATAGGATGCTATTCGACTATCTAGGCAGCTATCGACGAGAACTTCAAGCATGGAGAGGAGGGAAAAAGGAAGAGATCTACGTGAAGCTGGACGACGTATTCCTATCCACGCACCACGCTAATCCAAATAAGGAAACTCACGTGCTCGTCCTGGTCTACTAATGGATAGGCGCATGTATCGTCGTATTACTAGGTAGGCCTGCCTGTGCCGTGAGATAGGTAGCGAGGGCGGTCTAGGACGGCAGTACCTCACGTGTACTAACATCTACATGGCAAGGGCCCTGACAGCAAGTAGAATATTGGCCATTTCTTGTACATGCAAAGGTCAGGGAGGTGGTCCACGTCGATCTAGTGAAATAATCCATTGTATAAGTGATTTCTCTTCATTTTGAGTCATCTTATGGTTGGCGCATTTTTCTGCTCGAAAAATGTGGCTATTTAGTCGTCTTTGAAGTGTTGTACATAGAATATTGTAAACATGTGCTGCTTCTGCAATACTGCAGATTTCTTGCTTTTTTAAAGCAGATATAGCAAGTAGGACCCTTCCCTCCTGCTCAATTAAATCTTTTGAAATTTGACGCGCTTTTGGAGCGCATGATTGGTGGTTGAAATCAGTGAGGTTTTTGACCACGGTCAAAACGCGGAGAGGTGGCCGCTCGCTTACCGGATACGTTTAAGTATATCCTCATCATCTTTAGGATCACTGCAAACTTTAGCCACAAATATACCCGTTTTGGAATCACCTGTGCTCTTCCATTCCATGCTCTACAAAAAGTCTACAATAAAGAAATTGCATGCTGTGGTCCGTAAACACCTAAATTCATAAGAATCATAACCTTCTATCAAGTAATTACAGGAACTCGGTAGTAGAGCAACAAAATTAAACCCAACCCATTCGAACCATTCTTCCCTGCTTCAAACTTTTCAGAAATCATCCTCATCAGAAAAGACCTCCTCTCCCCTCTTGCGCCTAGCCATCCTTTCCTTCTTCTTCTTACGTAATTCAGCGGAGGTAAGCTTCTTCTTCTTCTCGACGACAGTCTTGTTACCCATGGCGTCGACGATCTCTTCATCGCCCTGCTTCTCCTGGAGGCGGGGACCGCTACCCTGGCCCTGAACCCAGTTGTGGCCGGAAGGAGTCATCTTACCATCCATGACGGCCCAGACTTCCTCAGTCAGGTTTTCAGTGAACTCGGCAGAGTGGGTGATGATGACAACACCACCCTCGAAGGTCTTGATAGCCTTGGACAAAGCACCGAGGGAGTCACGGTCAAGGTAGTTAGTAGGCTCATCAAGAACGATGACGTGAGGACGCTGCCACGAGCAAGCAGCAAGGACGACCTTGACACGCTGACCACCAGACAGACCACGCATGCGAGAGTGGCTGACCAACTCAGCATCGAGACCGAAGTTGGCGCAGTGAGCTTCAATCTCCTTACGGACCAGAGGACGGAACTGACCGCTAGCGAGGGCCTCCTTCTGGTCAACCTCGGCAACCATCTTAGCGTGGGACTGGATGATCTCGTTACGGGGAATCCAGCCGTTGTCGTTGCTCATCATCGGGGTCCACCTCTCGCTCTTCATGCCGACGTTCTCACCAAGGGCGAACGAACATTCGTACTCATAAGTGTTCTTGAACTTGCGACGAGCATGGATGCCGATGACACGACGCAGGGTGCCTTCAATCTTGTAGATCTTGTCCATAGCCTTCTCGTCCTCCTCGGTGACGATCTTGTTGGCGCGGTCCATGGTCTCACGGTCCTCACCGGTCTGGAAACGCCATTGAATGTACTCGGAGGGAGTCTTGTCAAGGTGGTTATCAATGTGGGCGAAAGCGTGCTGCTTGATGTAGGCGATACGGATGTTCTCGTGCTGGTAAACATCACCGGAAGTAGGGATCAATTCACCAGTCAGAACGTTGACCAGGGTGGATTTACCAGCACCGTTAGGACCGATGACGGCAATACGAGAGCCAAGAGAGACTTGGAAGGTGATATCCGTAAGTTGAGGCTTGGGAGTTCCGGGGTACTGGAAGGACATGTTGGAGACACGGACAATGGCCTTGGCCTTGGTCTTGACACCCTCGAGGAAACCGGGCTCGGGGAACTTGAACTCCATCTCAGAAGCACCAAGCTCGTAGTAGGAGCGAGCGGCGGGAACCTTCTTGACGAACTCGCTAAGAGTACCGCGGTAGCGCTTAAGCTTGAAGCGCTCGTAGTGGATAACGTGCTGGATGACGTGGTCCAAGAACTTGCTGTCGTGGGAGACAATGATGGAAGTGCAAGGAGAGTTGCAGAGGTAGTTCTCCAACCAAGCGACGTTCTTGACATCCAAGTGGTTGGTTGGCTCGTCGAGCAGGAGAATATCGGGAGACTCGAACACAGCACGGGCAAGAGCAAGCTTCATCTTCCAACCACCGGAGAGAGAGGTGATAGGGTTGTCAAACTGTTCCTTGAGGAAACCGAATTCCTCGAGCTTAGCCTCGACAGTCTCACGGGTGAGATCAAGGCCAACATCGGCAAGCTTCTTCATGGTCCAGCCGATAACAGTCTGTTCAGTATCGGCAGAATCCAGATCGTGCTCGACGTACACGGTCTTGACTTCGTTCTTCTTGGGGAAGCCCTCGAGCTGCTCGTTGTTAATGGCACGCATGAGGGTGGTCTTTCCGGAACCGTTAGGACCAAGGAGACCGTAGCGCTGGCCACGCTTCAAGCGCAGGTGAGTCTGGTTAAGAAGGATCTTGGCACCATAGGCCAAGCTGAAGGTGCAGTTGCAAAGATCTTCACCTTCCTCCTCGTCGGAGGGAACCTCGTTCTCCTCGGCAGCTCCAGGGGAGGCACGCTTGCGGAGAGTCTCTGCGGTGGGCTTGGCAGACTCCTCACCGACAATGGCGATGAGGTAGGAGACAGTGTTCTCGGTCCAGATAGCCTGCTCGCCCTCCTTCTCGTCAACGAGCTGACCGGCAATAGCGGCAATATACTCGATGACAGCATCGGACTTCTCAACCTGAGCCTTGTACTTGGGAAGGAGGATCTCCTTCAGGATAGCAACAACGGTGGAGATGTCACCGGCAGTGGAGATCTCGGGGATCTTGCCATCCTTGACGTCACCGACACGGACGAGGGTGTCCAAGGCCTGCTTGGTCTTCTCACGAGCCTCGGGGTCGGCAAGAGTCTCATAGTTCTTCTGAAGGGCGGGCATCAACTTGGGCAAGAAAGGAGCGACAATCTGGGGGTCCTCGACGAGCTTGCACATGTTGTCGACGATGACAGCAGACTTACGCTTGATGGCAGTCTCACGCTCAACGAGACCACGGTCAAGCAGAGGAACCATGATAGCCAGGGTAGGACCAGTGACGTCGGAGACGAAAGTGGTAGCACCCAAAAGGTGGACGGTCTCGGGAACATTCTCAGGCTTGGCGATACACTTGATGAGCTCGGGAATGAAGCGCTCGATATCCTTGTTTACGATGAGGCCGCAGATCTTCTCCATAGTCTTGTAGGCGGCCTTCTTGATTTCACTCTTGGTGTCCCACATGGCCTCAGAGACGACGGGGATCAGGTCAGGGACGCGGTAAGCCAGAGGAGCGGGAGCAGACTCGACGAGAGTGCTGATGCAGTCAAGAGCAGTCATCTTCTCTTGCCACTTCTGGGCGTTGGCAAGGGAGTTGATGATGGGGGGAAGGATGGCCTTGATGGCGTTACCGTTGACGGCCTGGACGATGGCGAGAGCGGCGGCCTGGGCGGCGTTCTTGACGGGGATCATCTTATCACCGACAGCGGCGAGAACAGGACCCAAGAGAGTGACGAGGTGAGGTTCAACGCCAGCGTCGATGGTGGGGTGAGCGGCAACGGCGCGGATAGCGTCGAGAGCCCGTTGACGGGCACCGGCATCCTTCTTGTTTGCGAGCTGCTTCTTGAAGATCTCAACGGCCTTGAGAGGCAGAACCTGCTCGGGGATGGGGCCGCTGAAGAAGTGGGCGATGTTATCAGCAGCAGCGTTGGTCTCATCCTGGGAGGAAGAGATGTTGAGTTTCTGGACAAGGTCCTCGAGAACAGAGACGGCCTGAGCGGTCTCCTTGGCCGAGACGGCGGGGACAGAGGCGACGTCGACGGCAGGCATTTTGGACGAGATTTTGACGGATGTAGAAACTGAAGGTGAAGAAATGCTGGAAGAAAGAAAACGATACGGAAGGAGTTCTATTAGGGTATCTTGATGAGGAAAAGTCCACAAACGGTGGGCTGAAGAAAAAAGATAACGCTCTAAGCCACCGAGAGCGAACTCGTCTATGTTCTAGACAGGGAGATGATAAGAGGGCAGGACCTCTTTTTTTTTTTATGATCTTTTTCCCAGAAGGAAAAGAGAAAGGAAAAGAAAAAAGAGGGGAAAAAAGGAGGAAAAGAAGATGAGCAGAGATGGGAGGAGGAAAGAAAGAGAGGAGCAGAAGCGAGGGGAAGAAAGATATTTATCGCTGTTAGTCGCGTTGGCCTTTTTGCCGCCCAAAAAACTGCAAAAAAAAATTTTTTCTTCGGCCCCGACGCTAGTCCATATCAGGAATAGTCTGGACGCCGCCAACATCGACAAATTCCGGCGGCCATGGTTGGCCGGATAGCAAGGCGGTCAGGCACTAGCGCGGGCAGATTACGGCCTCAGCATTCGTAATGGAGGGGTGCTCTGCAGACTCGTTGGTTGTTATTTTACTGGTATTTTTCACTCGACAACGTGCTCAGGATCGTGTGGTTATTAGGCATTCTTTTTATTATTATTACCAGGTAGGTATTCTGTACGCTTACAGTACTTCTACGTCTAGTCTAGGTTTTTAGTATGTATGGATGTACGTTCCTGTTCTTTGTAGCATACCTTCTCTGTCATATCTGCCCAGACGGCGTACATACAGCATATCGCTATCTTACTTTCTCTAATCCCTGACAGGGTGAATCTGGGGAGCGCTAATAATCAACCCTCAACATGTCAATCATCCATTATTATTATTATTAAGTTATTTCCTTCCTCGCCACTGCGAACTTACCATTGCTCGTCTGGTGGCGCAGTCTCCGGATCTTGGTTGGCCCTGTATCCTTGGAAATGGAAGATAGCAGGATGAAAGGGTTTTATTTTTGGTTTGTCCATTTCTTTTTATTACTTTTTTAAATTGTTCCAGACGATGATAATCCCAATAAGCAAATAGATCGAATCAAATAGTATCATATCACATCTCCCATCCCCAACCGGACCGGGGAGAATTCGCCTCACCGTTTCTCCTTCCTTCCACCTTCCCTTTTATTTATTTCGTTTGATTTGATTTGATTCTCGGCCTGCAAATTTAATAATCATGATGCCTAGCAAATAATAATAATAATAAATTAATTAAAATAAATGCTACGTCGGACATTGTGGGATCCGAACTCTGTGCGAGATTTTTCCACGCCTATATGTCTCAGTCTCACAGCAATAATATGCGCATCTATCGGGCTAAGGATCAGGATTCCTTAGGTAGGATAGAGTGCGGGTTTCTCCGTAGCAATACCTTATTTTATGCTTATTGAAGCCTAAGGCCTGGTGGCTGCCTTCCGTGGGTCCTCAGCCCTAGTTCGCTCACTTATGCATGGCGGTTCAATCCCTTAATATCGCCACTTTGTTTCTCTCGTGTTCGCCATGGGACTTTTTCTGTACGCCGTACTCTGTACGGGAAATCCATAATATCGATCATCATCGAACATACAGTCCATTATGATGATCCATAATGCCGGGTCGGCCTCTGCCCTGTTTGTAGCTGTGAGGGTCAATGGTAGGCCTGGCCTTTTTTCTATTCGCATTCCTATTAGATGGGCAGCTCCGGGTATGGAGCTCTGGATGGAGTCGTTCATATAAAAGGCTTTTTGGTAGTGGAAATTATCTCCATGGAAATTCAATGCATTCATAACCATGCTCATATCAATACGGGCACGCTACACGAACTACGCCACAATACGGCGGCAAGACAACTTAGGATATAGGATGATGAACAAAAGTAAACCAGAAGTAAACAAGGGTCCATAAACCCAATGCCAACCGAAAGACATAACCACCACCATCAACAAATCTCATTAGAAAACCCAACGAGTGCAGTTTAATCGCTGCTGGACGAACTCGACGAACTCGACGACGAACTCGAGGAGCTGGAACTAGACTTGCGTTTGTGGTGGCCGTGCTTGTGTTTGTGATGTTTGTCCTTCCTGTGCTCTTTAATCCTGTAACACAAAGTAAATGGTCAGCATGGACTCGTAATTCTTGGAAACGGAACCGGAAAGAAAAGCCATACTTATGCTTCGCCACATTAGCCCCGATACTCCCCGCCAACACTCCCCCCGCGGTGGCCAACGCCCCGCCACCCAGCTTGTGGCCTAGAATTCCACCGCCTACACCACCGAGTATCGCCGTCCCGAGGCCTCTTTCACCCTCTTGGCCCGCAGGTCCTGGATGTTGTCCCTGCTGCGGGTACTGACTCTGTGGCGCTTGCTTATCGGCCCCAGAATCGTAGTAGGAAGAGTTCGCACCCTGTCCTGAGGGATAAAAGGAGTTATTATGGCCCTGGTAGTAACCAGCTTGTGCACCTTGCCCGTAATCCTGACCACCCGGGTATGGTCCACCTTGGGGGTGACTGTTGTAGGACGGTTGATAGCCTTGCTGGTCGTAGGGAGGAGGGTTGCCGTGAGGCTGGTACTGTTGCTAGAAATACAGCAACAGACTATTAGTTAGCGGTCTGGATACAAGTTTGCGCAGGAATGATGTTCATGGCTGGAGACAATGTAAAGAATGCAACGAGGGTCAATATGCTTACTGCAGGCGGGTAGTATCCGTCCTGTGATGATCCGTATTGGCCTCCGTACTGGCCTCCATACTGGCCTTGTCCTTGAGGATATCCTTGTTGACCTCCGTAGTAGCCACCGCCGTATTGGCCGGACTGTCCGTACTGGCTGTATCCGTATTGATCAGACATGGTGAGGGATACCGAGAAGCTCAATATGCCGTAAACGAATAGATTGAAAGATTAAGAATGACAATAGCCGTATAAGAGAAAGGCGTCGAAGGACTAGGAGGGGTTAAATAGTGGGCATGGTATGAGGACGGCCGAAGCTGAGGAAAGGACTACGGGGCACATTGGGGCGGAGCAAGCCAGAATTGACGATGACACGGTGGGGTTCGTTTCGGGTTGGTCAAGGGTTTTTGACTGTTGTCAGATCGAGCTCAGCTGAGGTTGCAAAGAAAATAAAAATAGCCCCCTTGACAGAGTCATCCATGCTATGGTTACTGGATTAATTGCTAGATACCTGGTATATGACGATGTGCATTCTCAGCTGCATCGCTTGGCCAAAAACAAGATGCCAAGAAAAGGCGTTTTCTGTCTGCCAAGTACGGTGTGACTTGCTTGGCATTTCCCTCTTTATAATTTATCCCATAAGACGCTCATCCTCAATTGGGAGACTTGGTATTTTAGAGAAACCAACAAGTCGACGTTCATAACGTGAAGTTGGTCATTTTGCTGTGTCCATTCTACCCTATATACTAAGTGCAAATCAAGTCGGGCACTCCATACTTGACAACTCCATTATTTAAGGTATTTGCATGGATGCTCCTGCAGATGTTTCTGTTATGTCCTATGTACTATACAATGATTTCAATCCGGCATCCTCCTTCAATCCTGTGTTTCTCTGATCTAATGGCAGCACCCAGCTATTCACCTCATACTTCCACATTGGGAACAGGTATAAAGCTACAGCATACTATGATAGACGTCACCCAGAACACGTTCAGGTCAAGATGGAATTCACTTGCTTCTCTGCCTGCTGCTGCTTCATTGTAATCTAGTCTCTCTCTCTCTCTCTACCTTTCCGGTCAAGTGTCCTAGACTACCATTTAATCGAGATCTTGCCTATTTCAATACTGATCAATATGACCTGACATTCATTTGACCTGCTGGAGACAACCCCAAGAGTATACCTGTACGCCTATATACGAATCCCAGGGAATGATAATAATCTAACGTGGACAGCTCATGGACTTCACAAGCATCAAAAAGAAATGGGCCCCAAAACAAAAATCATCGAAAAGGACCATTCCGTCCCCTTCACCCCGGACTTACCCATCTTCGATCCAAAACAAGGCAAATATGTTCCCCAGACGCCTACAAAAAACCCTACGATGCCTTCTAGTATGATGTCTACACAGACTCGCTACGTTAAGCCTCCAGACATGACCCTGTTTCACAAAGGTTGTGACTTTTGTCGGCGAGTTCAGAAGGAGTGAAGCGGTCTTTGGGACTTTGGAAGGGGAAAGGGAAAGGGAAATGGGATGCTGCGACAATACGAAAGAGTTCTGTGGGCAGAGCTTTTGGTTCTAATTCTAATACCCGAGCGGTACCTGTACAGTATGTTGTGTCGAAGCATAGGCCTGTTGATCTGGCTGGCTGGTTTGAATGTATCCATGGTCATAGAGGCTTCCGCGGAAAATTCTAAGAGGAGAATAAACGGGATGGGGACTCAGAGAAGGGAATTGAGGTTTTGAGGTTGTCGGTGGCCTTTCAAAGTGTTAGACTACCTGCTGGGAGAGTAGCTCAACTATGTACAAGATATTCCAATGCGATCATCAGCCGTGCTATCTATATTCGTCAATATTCAGAATAAATGCAAGATAAAACCTCACCCCTTCCATCAACCCATCAATAGGCATTCTCTCATCGACGGTATGCATCCTAGTACCTCGTGGGTCATGACTCGCCCTCCAAGGACTCATCCTGTAGATCTGCGTAGCTAGATCCCAGTAATACCTGGTGTCGGTATTACCCAGCAAGATTGTCGGGCTGACGACGATATGGTCCCCGAAAATCCCCCGGATGGTACCAGCGAGAAGCTCAAAACGAGGGTCCGTGGGATCTGAAATCGGAGAGGGATCGAGGTCATAGTCAGACGTGAGTGTCAACGTGCCCAAAGCAGACTCCGGCTGGGAGATATTCTCTCCGAATGCGTGAACAGCAAGCTGGTGCTTTTTTGCCCATGGGGCCAGGAGGGAGATATAGTGATCCTTGAGGATACGTACGGAGTCGTGGGGCGCGATCCGGTGGTTTACCATGGCATATGCGGATTCCGGTAGTGAGTTTACTTTGCATGGTTAGCTACGAGTCATTTTGTAATCAAGCACGACTTTCATTACCTTTGTCTCCTCCATGCACGATCGTCACGGCCGTGGTTGTCTGGATTAAGCCTCGCAGCTCTTTAAACTGCGTCGTTATACAGGAAAGAATCTCACTGGAGTCTATGTTTTCTTTGAAGGCAGATCGCAAAGTGTCCGGGAATGCTTTGTCATATAAAGCAGCATCGCGAAGCCAAGCAACCGCCGGGCTATCAGCTGAGACCTTGGGAGGCAAAGGGTTGTCCTCGATGATATGTATAGCCTGAGCAAGAAGACCGACTTTCCTAACGTCAGTCATATACCCAGATTGTCGCTGAAGATGCTACTTACTTCCCGTGTGTGCCGGTGGCTCCTGGGAGTGACCACCAGGAGTATTAATTCTCATGATAACATCTAGGTATCCTTTCTCGGAATTCGCGGGCAATGCAAATTCTCTACCGAACCTAGTTTCCAAGCCAGGCATTCCTTCATCAAACTGAGGAGAAAATGACTCATTAGCGGTTGCTGGTTGTAGATAAAAGGCAGTAAGTAGACTGACAATCAACTCGACCCCATTTCTACCATACCGCTGCAGAATAATTTCAGCTAGACATCTAGCGCCATAGCTCTTCTCAGCTCCTCCCTCCTCATCAAAGCCGAGTGCCACTATGATCGTCCTGGCCGGTTTGAAATCAATCCCCAACAGAAGCTCAATGACTGACAGGATGACCACGACGTTGGATTTATCGTCTTCCGAACCGCGTCCCCAGATATACTTCCCATCATAGTGTCCAGAAAATGGCTCGTATGTCCATGTATCTGTACAAGAGCCTGACACGGGAACGACATCGGTATGAGCCATCAAGAGTAGCGGCTTGAGACTCTGGTCCGTTCCCTGCCATGTGAAGAGGTGAGCATGTTCATTGACAGTCGTGTGAGTTAAATGCTCATAACTATTATAAAATAACCCCCAAAATTAGTAGATGAAATAGACCTGATTAAACTGGATGCTTACATAAGTGCAAATGTGTTCTTGAGCCACTGTGAGAAGCTATAAAAAATCTCCCATTCCGGATCCTCTCCCATATGGCCCATTCCATCGCCGACTACAGTCGGGATCTTGACGGCTTCAGAGAGACGCTGGGCAATCTTTTCCTCGTACTCTGGTCTATTTACAGTTTGAGACAGAGAGGAGAATATTCCCTTATGCTTGCGCGGATAGAGAGACTGATGCAGTTCTTCATGTGTGGTTGAAGGCATGATGAGGTTCTAAGCTGAGAGGTAAATCACTCCGCAAAGCATGAGCTGTCCCTCAGCTCATGAAGGATATATATTATATACCATCGAGCTACGGAGTAAGGAATAAACGTGTCTCGTCAATTGTAGCCATTCTCATACTGGATCTTTTCGCCCGTGGAATTCTCCCATTTATATCCGAATCCGTATTAGTTTTGGATATCCGGCAAAATGAGACCCTAACATGATTGGCGAGCTGACGCTTTTCTGACAGAATCTGATTGCTAAGAAAATGCCATGTTATACCTTAATAATATCAATTGGATTCTTGCTTTCGATGCCACAGAGATATAACTATACGTTCTATACAACACTGGGGTTGGCTGTGAAGACACAACCCTGCAAAGTGTCGGTGAAGTCAAAGGGCCCATCACGGCCGCTGGCTTCGTAATACGTCAGATAAATCAACCAATCCAGGGTAATTAGATCTCTGACAGGGTTGTCATGTCCGTTCTCTTGTTGTTGCCTCATTGGGAGATAGTCTTAATATGTCAGATGGAGCCCTGCATGCAAGATGTCTTTGTGGTCCTAGCGAATTGTGCTCTGAGTCCTTAATAACCTGGACTTCGTTCACTATGATCCCACCAAGCTTCCAAGTCACCGCATGCGATCCAATTCCGTTCAAGGGAATTTCAAACCTGGATGTCCTTCACCAGACACAATACACTTTCAAGAAGCTAGGATTCGAGGTCTCCCATACCGCTTTTACGACCTCGATCAACAGGGCATCGCAGAGGAGAATGACTTTGAGCCAGCCTCTTCGATCGATCTCTCAATCGCCATGTCTTATGGGCATTCCCTTGGATCTGAGCAACCCATCCAGTTTCTGATCACCCATGTCTCTCACATTCATTCTCCACCATGCTCAGACTGGGAGAGCTTTTCGCAATCTTACAAATGCCAGTGATTCCATCCTCATGGAAAAGTATACATACTCTGGTATAATTGAAGGCAGGAGAGCTCTCAGTCCCAATCGCATCTCTGTCAACATGGATTCAGGTGGATCGTATCTGGGTCTCCTCTTATTATCCATTCTTGAGCTAGTGCAGTGGCCTAATGAGGAAATGCCTAGGTTTAAGCGTGGAACAGTGCACCCTCGGATCCACAATTACTTGCTTAATCAGGATATCTTTTGGAGAGCTAAACCGAGACAGGTCTAGTGTGACGTCCATATCTGGTATCAGCTACAGATATCGCGGCGCTGCGATTGGCAGAGGCTTATCGTAAAGCATCATGATTTCCGGATGAGTAATTCTATGCAATATGCAATGCACCGTCGATCTGCAGAAATTGGAACCAGTTGACGAAGCTTTAGGAGTACGGAGTTAATTAATCTCTTAGAAGAATTCTCCCCTTTCCTTTGAAAGAATCAGCCTCTCTAACCAGCACCATTGCTCAAAATCACCCATCGCGCCTCATCGCTCGGAAAGAGCATAACCCCGGCTGGCTTTTCTCTTAGAGAATAGAAGATGTCTAAGTCGATAAAAGAGCTATATCGCACCTCTGGTAGCTCTAATAGTCGGATAGATTCAAGTTATCTCCAATATGGAGCCGAGCTTGCGCCTGCACCTGCGCCCAATACGTCCCCGACGGGCAGCAAGACGAGCCTGAAACGGACACATACATTCTGGAGCTGTAAGTTTATTATCCTACAGTTCCTGGATTAGGATCTAGCCTTGCAGAAGAATGCTTGTACGCCGTATACAAGTGGAATCGGTAACCTAGCCTAACAACTCGTCAGCGATGGCATATCAAACCACCATTCTCTGCTCGTGGAGTTGCAATATCACTCTTTACTATGAGATCTTTACGCTGGGTGGACCGGCGGCGCTTGTATGGGGAACGTCAGTATTTTTACTCTATTTTTCTGCGTCGAAATAGGTAAACGAATAGTCTGGCTAAATGTACAAAGTGTCCTCGTTACCATCGGGCAGCTTCTCGTCATGGCTTCCTTGGCTGAATACTATTCGCTCTGGCCGAGTGCTGGTGGCCAGCAATTTTATACTCAGGTCAGTATACCCAGACGGTAGTTCCTACTGCTTTAATATTCACCATAACAGAAACTGACGACAGTAGATGGTTGCACCGGAGAGATATCGCTATTTCCTCTCCTACACCGTCGGCTGGTGTATCCTGCTCGGCGAAGTCTCTGTTGCCGCAGGATGTGCCCTGAACAGTGCCAATATTGTTGGTACCTTTGTGCAGATCGTACATCCTCATCTAAGTTGGAAGGCATGTTCATGTTTCCGGACTTGCATATCACCTGTATCTTTTGAGCATCTTCCTGATTGATGTATATGTATATGTATATTCTAGCCCTACATGACCTTCCTCCTGTACTGCGGCTTTCTATTCCTCCCATTCCTGATGGGTGTGTTCGCTGGCGCCAGATATCAGCCAGCTCTGCAGATGTTCGGTGCAGCGTTTAATATCATGTGCGGGCTTACCTGGGCCATTGTTTTCCTCGCCATGGCGCACAAGGCGAGTGCCAGGTTTATCTTTACAGAGTTTATCAATACGAGCGGTTGGACGAGTGATGGGTGGGTTTTTATTTTGAGTCTTTATGTGCCTATTTATGGGCTTTATGGGTCGGATGGGGTTATGCATTGTAAGTTATTTCCCCCCTGTCAACTCAAACATTGTTAATATAACTGTTAAATAATGATATCAGTGTCGGAAGAAATGAAGAATCCCTCCCGAGATGGTCCTCGGGTTATGATCTGGTCGATGGTTTGGGCTGGTGTTACGGCTTGGGTCTCGGCTGTCATCATGTGTTATACCGTTGGGACAAACTGGGAGTCCCGGCTGGAAATGCTATCGAGTTACTTGTCCTGGTTCATGGATGCGACACGGTCCATCTACGGCGGTGGAGTCTTCTGTGCTATTATCATGATGGGATTGAACGTTTGTTTTCCGCTCAATTCATTCTTTGACTGTCCGCACTAACTAAGCCAGATGTTGATTGTCCTGAATCAATCCACAGCAAGCGCTCGGCTCATCTGGAAAATGGCTCGTGATCGCGCATTTCCCCGCTCTGATTACCTTTCCCATATCTCTCCGTACTTCAACATTCCCATTCGCGGTCTGGTGGCTTTCTTCATCATCAATGTCCTCATAGGACTCATCGTGCTCGGGTCCGATCTCGCCTTCAACGCTATCCTCTCTGGCGGCGGCATCGCCCTCCAAGTTTCGTACTGTATCCCGATCCTCTGCGTGGTGCTGAGAGGACGCAGCAAGGTCCTACGAGAAGGTCGGCAGTTCGACCTTGGTAACTTCTGGGGATATGTGGTAAACTTGCTTAGTCTCGCCTGGAGCGTTGTCGTCGTTCTGTTCTATGTCTTTCCTCAATACCTGCCTGTCGTCGGCGAAATATCCGATATGAATTGGGCCATTGCCATTCTGGGTGGCGTGGTCATCCTGGCTAGTGTGTCGTGGTTTTGGACGGCGAGGAAACATTATATGAGGGGTGCTGGCCCGGTGTTGTTCGGGGGGAATGCCGAGGCAACGCCCGAGTACAGGCTAGGGTTAACGGATGAAGAGTAGAGATGGTGAAGATAATTCCACCTTTTGAATAATTACTTTGATATTTGTAAGCAAATAGATCTCTTACCCCTTAGAAGTAATATGTGATGGTTTCGGATTGCAATGTCAGATGGCGATGATTGGATTCCCTCTTCTCTCCCATTCTCGTGCAAGAAGACACCAGTCCCCATGCGAGCTTTGCCACAGCTCCTGGAGAAAAGCCGAAAGGTCGGTATAGTGCTCAAAACGAGTACTCGCGGATAGCATCTGACAGAGGTCCGTGACGGTGCATTTTCGACCTTGATCTCCGCCGCTGGAGATACCTGCAATAAAAATGGGCCATGGCAAGTTGTGCCACGGAGCATCGGCATGTTTAAAATGTTCGAGCAACCTGAAGAGCTTAGCGGAGTGAGCTTTTTCAACTTGGTCGAAGGCGACCAGGTTAGACACGCGAAGACGCTTGCAAGCGTAGAGCATCCCGGCATGGTGATACATCTGGACCAGTCGGACGAACTCCAGTTGAGAGCATTGACTGGATGATGTGGTCATCAGCGGGCCCGCCGCTAGTAATGTCAAGCCACGGGCAAGTTCAAATTCCTCCTCGAGTTCCGAAAGAGAAGGATAATTGGGGGCTAGTGAGTCGGGCACCTCTTGCAAGGACCAAGTTGTTATCCGATGTAGGATGATGAGGAAATTCCCAAAAAGAACATTCTGTTCGACTGGAGGCATAATTGCATGTTGAATGTGGTGATGACTAAACAGGGTCGTGCATGCTAGAATGTCGTAGGTGGCTAGCTGATTCTTGAGGAAGACTATAAGCTCGTCATCGGAGGGTCCTCTGAGGGTCAATGTGTTAATTAGGATCCGCGCAGCTTGCCTGTGAGACTGGGCATGAGACAGTTCGGATCCAAGCAGTGAATGGTTCGACAGCGTAAGCATGGCAGCGAGTAATGCTTCGATCTCTCTGTTGTCCTTCTCCTGCTGTTCATTCTGCTGACCATTGGGGGTTTCAATCATCTGTCGGACTCTCTCTGTAATCATCAGGATGGCAGTCTGCCCGGCAGACTGTGAAAAGGTAGCGTCAAGTTCCAATTCATGATGCATATGTGCCGCGGAGATGGCGAGGAGTGAGAGACGCAGTGAGGGATGTTTTTCTGCCAACGGGATAACCAAGCGTCTGTATGCATTCTTATCCGAGTCAAGCCAGACCATTATCGGGGCAATGGAGGTGGCATAATGGTCTAGTAGTCGCTTCGCAATGTGTTCGGGCAGAGATGGGGCCAGCGTATCAAGACTAGATTTAGATTGATTACTTTGCACCAGCAACGGCTCTTCCGGAGTCCGTTGAGGAAAGACGATGCCATCTTTATTATTTTCCGGCGATCCAGCTGCCTGGAAACTGTCGGGAGTTCCAAGACCCTTGAATTTGCCGCGGATGGCGGCAGCATTCGCCCAGCGATATCGAGGTCCATACCCGGGACATGCAACACCCTTGGTAGCACATTTGAGGCACGACGGCACCGTGCGATCGCACCGGATCCGTCTTCTATTGCAGACACGGCAATCTGAAAGCGATGCATTAATAATCATAATCAATCATTATTACGTTGGACGGTTAAGAACTGAAGCGGGCTCGGACCTTTACTGGCAAGCTGATTAGACTCTCCGGACACCATCGGATTATTCCGAGCTCTTGCCCGAGCTCACGTATTTCAATATAGGGGGTTGTAGCTGCGTCTTTTCACACTTCTAACGAGCAATAATATGCAGAAAGGCGTCTGTTTCTCGGATTTACAGGGATGGAGGAGTCGACGCAGGGGTAAATGCGGTGGTGACGTTGAAGTCACGTGACCCATAACTGTCCACATTGCACAGAACGCAGCAATTTAATAGCAGTAATGAAATACGCAGGTATCTACGATACAGGTCTCGGTAGGGAGATATTGCCTTTTCAGACTGCCTATCGCTCTCAGGCACACATACAGAGCATGGGTAGACATGGGGTTAGGCATGAATTATAGACAATTAACGTTATCTCAAGTCAGATGACTTGGGGTACCCCGCAAACAGCAATTTTCCTGGAACAACGTCAACAGTACTCAGTAAACAGTGAACGCAGCAATTCATCCAGGCCTTGGCTTATTATTATATTACTATGACAAATTATGTTCGTGATTAAACATCCCTTCGGCCGGTCAATCTCCGAGGTACAAGAATGTCATCACCGAAAACAAACAGAGACTTCCTCGGTTCCATTAACAAGTGGACATGATGCGGATAGAATCAGGGCTTGATAGGGGAATATCATCCCACACTGGGTAATTTAAGGTAGCATTTCTCCTCTTGGCAGACTGGCACCGGTGGTAAGCTTGCATGGCACAAGCTTGGCTCATCTGTGCTGTGGAAGGTTTCTATGGGAAGCGTGAAGCGTGTTGGAACGCTGAAGGGACTCGCATAGGTTGATACGGGGATTTCCCACGTGCAACAGCACTGTCCACCATTTTTCTGCTTCACATAGGCCCATCCACTGTCAGCTCATGCGGAGCGTCATCTGCCCTCGCAAAACAGCCAGGAAGTCTTTCGATAGGAAATGCCTGGCGCCGAAGGATGAATCCCGCAGCAATACCCTGCCAATCAAACCTTCGAAGCCGCTGCGATCATCGCATTAGCGGATGCATTTCCTGTCGCCTCTACTCGCCGGCGGAACTTTCTTTCCCTCCACCATCCCCAGATGCCTAGGTACATCCCGCGTTCCCCAGTCTGAGTGCCAGTTGCATTGCTAATGACATCTTATGGTCCTATCAGAGACCTTCCCATCGCAGAGGCACCATGGATCGTCTAACGGGTTCTGGCCGGTACGCTCTCCGACCATGCAGTACGGAGTCACGGGCCTAAAGCGGCAACCTGACAATCCTTGGCCAGCTCTACTCGGCGTCAGGTTTGCCGCTTGCGGAATTCACTTTCATGGTCAGCTATCGGACATGGAGGCTTCCTTGCCTCCCGAGCGGGGCTTTATCTGGAAACCGAGACACGAGCGCGTTGGAACCCTTGCTGCATACAGAGTATTTGAACATGGAGACCCCCCGCCTCTCACTGTCTCTAGAGGTTTTCTTTGCTTATCTCATACTCTTACTGCCCTCTTGTCTGACCTGTTTCATCCTTGCGTGTTCTCGTTCCTACCGAGGTCTGCTCAACTTGGTTTCTAGGTCTTTGCCCTTCGCGAGGTAGTCGTTGGTCGCATTTTAATCTCGTATTCCCAAGGGCAGTGCACAATCCGCAACATGGTGGGCGTCTCTCATAATGAGACATCTCAGGAGACTGGGAGGAACACTTCTATACAATCAGAGAATGAGAGCATAAACCCTGCGTCAATTAGCCGATATATTATCACGCGGCTGCCGACGTTGGTGCCGCCAATGAATCCAGCGCCTAATCCTATCAAGATGCTCGCTCTTCTCAACAGGCAGCAATGGTTATTCTTTTTGGTATGTTTGTCACTCAAGAAAAAGAAGATAAGGGAGAGTGGGGAGAAAGGCTAATACTCCATTCTAGGTCGCTTTCTGTGGCTGGACTTGGGACGCGTTCGATTTCTTCACCGTCTCCTTAACGACCACCGAGCTAGCCAAAACCTTCGACAAGTCTGTGACGGATATTACATGGGGCATCACTCTCGTGCTCATGCTACGATCAGTTGGTTCTGTTCTCTTTGGTATTGCTGCTGATCGTTGGGGCCGTAAATGGCCGTTTATCGTCAATAATATCCTGTTTATCGTTCTGGAGCTGGGAACAGGATTCTGCAACACTTACAAACAATTCCTGGCCTGTCGAGCTCTCTTTGGCATTGCCATGGGCGGTCTATACGGAAATGCTGCTGCAACAGCATTGGAGGACTGCCCCTTCGAAGCTCGCGGGTTCGTCTCAGGGCTCTTGCAACAGGGCTACGCTTTCGGATATTTGCTGGCAACGGCCTTCTCTCGTGCTCTTGTCGATACCACCTCACATGGCTGGAGGCCATTGTACTGGTTTGGTGCCTGCCCTCCTGTACTTATTATTCTTTTCCGTCTCTGTCTCCCTGAAACAAAAGCGTTCAGAGAGCGTCAGGCAACTCGACAAGAGGTCCGAGACAACATAACCGCTACCTTCCTTACTGAGGGCAAAGTGGCTTTAAGGCGGCATTGGCTTATTCTGATCTACTTGGTGCTGCTCATGAGTGGATTTAACTTTATGGTGCGTTGCCAATACACAGCCTTGGTTCTCCGCAGTTCCACTAACGTAGCTCTTCTCTTCTCTTTTAGTCTCACGGTTCCCAAGATCTTTACCCTACTATGCTGAAGAACCAATTCAATTTCTCTGCCGACGCCGTAACTGTGACCCAGGTGCTTGCCAACCTTGGAGCAATGCTGGGCGGCACATTATGTGGCTGGGCCAGCCAGATTTTCGGCCGCCGATTCTCTATTATTTTCATGAGCATTGTGGGTGGAGCTCTTCTCTATCCATACTCTTTCGTGACATCCAAGGCTGTCATGGCAGCGGCCTTCTTCGAGCAGTTCTGCGTACAAGGTGCGTGGGGCGTCATCCCCATCCACCTGATGGAGCTCTCACCGGGCTCGATCCGTACTTTCGTCGTCGGCACAGCCTATCAGCTTGGCAATCTTGCCTCATCCGCGAGTTCAACCATCGAGTCGAGAATAGGGGAGCGCTTCCCTCTTCCGGACACTAAGATCACCGATCGCTACAATTACGGCAAGGTTATCTGCATATTCATGGGATGTGTATTCGGATATACGATTCTGATAACACTCATCGGGCCCGAGAAGCTAGGTCAGGAATTCGATATCGAGCATGACTCGGACATGCTGGAGGTTGCCGGTCACCAGAGCCTCGATGAACCACGGGAAAGTGACATTGAAAAGGGCATTACTTCGCAGCAGGCTGAAAACATTGCATCATGAGAAGCATATGACTGTTAGGTCGACGTGATTGACCTTTTACTTTTTTCTGTCCTGTATCTATCTCACAAAATTGCATTTTCATTGCGATGTATGACTTGACACAGATGAACTATCGTTTATGTTTGTATGAGCATATATGAATGGAAATTAATACTGCTCAGAGCTAAGTCAGTGTACAGGGTATTCAGCATGATGTAAAGAGAGCCCGATAATTTTCTCCAGAGAAAGTCTTTTTTTTTGATAGACTTGCAGCAGGCACAAAAGCAATTCAACCACTTGAGTGATCAATGACGTATGGTAGTGTCCGTCCCTGATCAAAGCCAGTCTTTGCTCTGAATTCAGCGGGCTGCAAATGCATCTGATTTTAATGTTCTCTGTGAAGCTTCATCAACCTGTCTAATATCAGTTGGAAACTTAGACTGCCCGAAGGCAACTTCCTGTGGTATGTGGCCCGAATGTCCTCGAGCTTCACACAACCTCAGTCCTACTACGCACCTCTGTTTGTCTCTCCCCCATCTGGCCTTCATTTGGCCGCAATTCACAGTGGTATCGCTTTTAAGAACCTTCAGGTTCGAGATTCCCCTCGATCGTCTCAATATCCCACCACAATGACTTACAACACTTCCATCTTTCTGACCTTCCAGGTGATCCGTCATCCAAGATTCACCTTTGGCAATCAGTCGGCCTGCGATTCTATCTTATTCAGAAGACTTTAGAAGCAAGGGAATCTGGAGGCTTATTCACACCGAGTTAGTATACGAAGATACCAGCCCTTCTTGGATCACCGACATGCTGGATCTCCTTGAACAGACGAGACTACCTTGTATGTCACTGGTAAAACCTCCACGACCTTCTGACATTAGATGACCCTGTAGGCTGGCGTATCCGAACGGCCCTGCAAAAAAAACATACGCATCTTCCAAAATGGACTCCATTTCCTCATCCCCTACATCATTTGACTCATTAGCAGAACATCGGCTGGGAAAGCGAACGAGGGCGTATCCCACTCATTTGATTAGGAGCAACCGATACAGTCGCTCTGTCACGAAAGGGATCATAATCGTTGCTCTAGCTCCCGGACGTACTCTTGCTTGCGAGAGCGGCTTTTGCGCTGGTTCTCACGTACGCGAGCAAGTCGGCCGAATTCTTAAAGAATAGATAGATTGCAAGAATTCGTGGTATACTCCATTAAAAGCCGTATACCTTCTGCCCCTTCGCTTCTGGATGCATCGTGTCCGAGCTCGGGAATGATGAGGACCCATAAAGTAAATTCTACCGCTGCGGGTATACTGTGCGAAGCTTCTTGTCGTGGTCGATCAGGCCCGAAACAACGTCCTGACTGGCAGGGCGCGGGGAGCAATAGCAGCTATTCAGGGTAGGTTCGGAGATGCCCATATCAAAACAAGACGAGGTGTTAGAGGTCACGTGTATTCTGCCATATTAGACCGCCCTCGCTTGGCCTTGACACACTAAAATAGCTAGACCAACCTAGATAGATACAATACAAGCAAGTTGATCCAACATCAATGTGGTGAGATTACTAATACTACTCGTGACTTTGGCATTCTATTGTTATTCCTTTCCCCACTTTGGCGGTGAATCTCCAAGCATCATCTCCCCGATGTCTCACACCGAGATCACCGTTCCAAAATAACATCGAATATATGTACGACTGTCGCTATATAAAGCGCAAGGGAAAACTGGAGAGGGTTCCTCGTCTTTCATCGATCCCAAACTTGGGAAGGGGTTGTCAGGCGTCCTCTTGTGTAGACGTGGTCCTCTGGTGTTTCCGCCCTTCCGAAGATACATTTATTACAGTAAATAATCTGACTGACTCGTATGAGGGTCAAGCATTGACCTGGCTGCGTGCCAAGAGCCGCGAGAATCTCTTCGCGGCGGCCAGAACGTCTTGCTCAACTCCCTCTCAATTCGGCTTCATCTTGATCCCTTTCGGTCCTTTTCTTTCCTTTTTCCCTTCTCCTTGCTCTCTTTCCCGTTTGCTTGCAGGCGGGTCTCCGCATCCTTCCCCCGGTTCTCGTCAACCCCGGTCGCTTTTCTTTCCCTCCCCAATTTGAAGACGGAAACGCATGATCTTCCAATCGACCCCTGCGAGTCTTCACGTTGTCCTCCTTTCGCCTCTTTGTTAATCCTGTCTCGCGGTTTCTACCATTGTCGAACCGTCCCTTGGAACAGCCGCGCGTCCTCCGTCGCTCCCTTGCTTGCCTTCCCCTCCCCTTCCCCCTTGCGGCTCCATTGAGAAACCCTTCGATCTGCCGAGGTGGATGAGTTCTCTCTCCGCCTCCTCCAATGCACAGACGCTCGTCTGGCTCGCCCGTCGAGAACGATACTGAAGAGTATTATTCTCAGTCAGTCTCTCTAAATCTCACCGAAGACCCGCACGCGGCCAATGTCCACGAAGCACCAGACAGGTCTCGACCCCAGGTAGCCAGGAGAAGTACCAGCTTCGACCTTCGGCAGGACAGCGACACCGTAACGCCTCGTCCCAGGAATTCCGGCATGTGGAGGACCCTCTCTGTGCATTCGGCTTCCAATGATGCAAAGCCCTCAACGATGGCGCCGTTGGTCTCCCCGCGTCTCTACACCGATTCCTCTCCGGAAGGGCAGCGTCTTCGACAATCGCGTCTCCGGAGTCCCTGGATGTGCTCGGTTCTGACGGTCTTTACTACCTTCCTTGCTCTGGTCTTCCTATTTTCCATTCTTCGCTCGTTTGCCGCGCGCAGTGCCGGTGCCGATGGCTGCGGTGTCCCCATGATGAGCCCCACGTTCATTCGCATGGTTGGGTTCGATACGGAACACACGCGTTTCGCCAGTAAATACAATCTTTACCTCTACCGCGAAGAAGGTGTTGATCCATACAGCCATGAAAATATTGGGGTATGTACGTCTTGTTTACGCTGTGTTTACTAACCGCTGACCATTTGTCTTCTTATCAGCTGAATGGGGCTCCCGTGCTTTTCCTCCCCGGGAACGCGGGAAGCTATAGGCAAGTGCGCTCCTTGGCCGCAGAGGCGTCGAGACAATATTACGGCAACATCGTCCATGATCAGGACCGTTTGAAGAAGGGTACTCGGAGCTTGGATTTCTTCATGGTGGATTTCAACGAGGATATGGCGGCATTCCACGGACAGACGTTGCTAGACCAGGCGGAATATGTCAATGAGGCAGTGGCTTATATACTCTCGCTCTACCATGATCCTAAGCGATCGAGGAGGGACCCGGCGCTGCCCGATCCCAGTGCGGTGATAATCATTGGACACTCCATGGGTGGCATTGTGGCTCGTACGGCATTGACCATGTCGAACCATATGACCAATTCTGTCAACACCATAATCACCATGTCTGCACCGCACGCCAAACCGCCTGTGTCGTTCGACTCGGACGTTGTGAACACCTACAAGCAGATTAACGATTACTGGCGGGAGGCGTACTCCCAAACTTGGGCCAATAATAATCCCCTGTGGCACGTAACCCTCATATCCATAGCGGGTGGCTCCAGAGATACAGTTGTTCCTTCCGATTATGCCAGTATATCGTCTCTCGTTCCCGATACACATGGTTTCACCGTATTTACTTCGACGATTCCAGACGTCTGGATCGGAATGGACCATCTGTCTATTACATGGTGTGACCAGTTTCGCAAAGCAATTGTCGGATCGCTTTTTGACATTGTTGATGTTAGAAGAGCTGGTCAGACGAAGCCACGGGCTGAAAGAATGCGGATTCTGAAAAAGTGGTATCTCACGGGGCTAGAGTCTGTTGCAGAAAGGACACTTCCACAACAAGGTGCGAGCCTAATATCTAGACATTTCTGGAATTATCATGGCATTGCTGACGTTCTAGTAGCGCCAAACACTCTATTAAACCTCGAAGATAATACCAATACGATCCTATCCCAGGGGCAACGACTTGTTCTTCGCGAACTGGGATATCGCCAGGCCCGTGATGTACACCTGTTACCCATCCCTCCTCAGGGAGTGTCGGGGAAGAAGTTTACACTCCTTACAGATCAGCGATTAGACGAGCGTGGTGATGGGAGCAATCTCGAGATTCTCTTTTGCAGTCTGTTCCCGCTTCAAAATGGTCATTTTGCGGACTTGTTCTCCATGAACATGGACTTCTCGGGGGATAATGTCGGCTCGACACGCTTGGCTTGCAAGAACGCGGCCGATGATACTATCCATCTTCCAGCTTCGACTCGCTTGTCCAAGTACGCTTTCGACCGAGTTCCTCCCTTTTCATACCTCCAATATGACCTGGAAGATCTTGCGGAGCACCAGTTTGTCGCCGTAGTGGACAAGGCCAACTCCCCGACGCAGGGCTGGGTCGTAGCGGAATTTTCGGACAGTTCGGACTCAGTCATCAGGGCTCGAGTAGGCCTAGGAGGTCTGCTTAGTGCTGGCTTGAACATGCGGCTTCCAGCGTCCCGACCCATGGTTACGGAAGTGAAAATACCGGCGCTGTATTCAAGCCTACTGGACTACAGACTCAAGATTGTCCGTCGAGGTCTCGATGGGAAGAAGGAGCTCTTTGCTCCGCTCCTAAGGCAGTCGCTGCCCGATCCACACGAGACCAAGTTCTTTGTCAATGTAAATGAGGTCGAGGTTAACCTTCATGGGTTAGCGCCCTTTATTCCTCCGCCTCTTCGTGAGCAAGCGATGCTAGGAGGCGTGTCGTTCCAGCTTTGGACTGATCCGACCAGTGGCGCTTCGGTTGACATTTCGTTGAAGGTCGACATTGCGGGAAGCCTTGGAGAGCTTGTGATGCGCTATAGGACGGTGTTTGCTGCCTTCCCCCTTCTTGTTGTTGCGCTTGTCATACGCAAACAGTTCAAGATATACGATAAAACGGGCTACTTCATTACATTCGCGGAGGGCCTGGATAGTACTCTGCGATCATCCTTGCCGGTCTTACTCGCCGCTATGTCCCTGTTCGCGTCATCTCTCGCTACGTCTAAGAAACTGCCCCCGACCGACGATCCGTTTCACTGGCGAACAAATTCAACCGAGACACCTATCGACTTCACGAAAAACGACCTCCTTCTGGGGTCAGATGATGCGTTTTTCTGGTTTTTGGTTCCCGTGTTTGGGTTAATTGCTGTCGGAGTATGCGTAATTGTCAATTACTTGGCACTTGCGATTCTATCCTTTTTCTCATTCCTCTATGGCCTTTCAAACAGCATACCCGGTCCCTTCAGACGTGATGATAAAGGGTGAGTTTTGTTCCTTTGAGTGCCTGGATAGTTTCTTGCACATCACCACTAACGACCTCTTCCTTGCAGGAATCTACCGATATTCTCTCCGGCAACCCCGAGGCGAAGGCTGATCAGTGCCACCATTCTTCTGATTCTCGTGTCGACTATAATTCCATATCAATTCGCTTATATGGTCAGCTGCGTGGTCCAATTGGCGACATGTGTACGGGCATACCGCCATGCCAAAGAAACCGTAAGTCTTCTCCCTTTTGTTCTACAGTACAATGTTTGCCAAGGACTAACTTTTCATCTGAATTTAGAAAAGCGCTGCGCATGCCAGCTTTGCTAATTACGCATACTCGATTCTCATCTTGATGCTTTGGATTCTGCCGATCAACGCTCTTGTACTTTTAGTGTGGGCGCACAACCTCGTTGTTCACTGGTACATGCCGTTCTCGTCACACCATAATGTCTTATCCATAATGCCCTTTATTCTGCTTGTTGAAACGATGACAAGTGGAACTATGATTCCTAGAGTGCCTACACGGTATGTTATGCAAACAAGCATACAACTTTATGCCAATCGATTCATCCCTTTCTGACCCCAAATAATAGATTAAAGCACGTCACGTCTCTCCTTCTTTTCGCGATTGCCACCTACTCGGCCATCTATGGCGTTTCGTACGCATACCTCCTTCACCACCTGGCCAACATCTTTGCTGCCTGGTTGGTTTGCATATATTTCTTCAGTAACGGGATCCCCGTCCGAAAACTGTGGCGCATCTTGGAAGGGGATGACTTCTGCCACACGGAAGAGGAAGGAAGCCATATCAAGAAAAAGCCATAGATTTTATGAAATTTTAATCGTGTCTTCTGTTGTTAGCTTTTTTTTTTTGCCCCTTCTGTTACTTTTATCTTTATTCTTCCTTCACCTATATAAACCGGTCCCCTTGGAGGTTTTCATTTTTTATTTATTTCTTCGTCCTTTATTACTTTTGTTTCATTCCACTGTTTATCTATTTGAGAGCGGTTGTGCCTGGCCTGGCGCCTTGACCTTTTTTCTTCTTTTTATTTACATTTGTACTTGTATTTGTATCTGTATTTGTTCCTGTCCATTCTTCTTCTTCTTCTTCTTCTTCCTTCCATGTCGATTCTAGATAGAATATATGTCTACGAGTAGGAGATCTACGCTATATAGGCGGATAGAACCTGACGGTTTCGAGTTTGTTCGATTTGATCCCTTTTCTTTTCACTATGTTTTTTATTTCATCGGATGCATGTCCGAATCTGACCTCTGAATTGGGTTGGGTAGTGGGATAGATCGATCAAGGCTGAATACATTAATGTCTAGGACTTGTAAGTTGTGCATGTACAATGTAGCTGATCACTCATGCCTATCTAATCTCATCTCATCTTATCAATCAACCGGATCTCCAAGAGAATCCTTGGAATAAAGACTACCATAGACAAGTATACAAGTGTAGAAGTGCCATGATATATATAGATCTACACCTCCACAGGCCCAACCCTAACCTCACTTCTTCTCACCAACTCCTCAAATTCCCTCTTCTTAGTCTCCGCCCGCTCCACGGCCCTCCGTTTCACTCCTAGATCCGCAAATCGTTTCTTCCCTCCGAACCTCAGTTTGGTAATCATATCTGTTGCCTGGCCCCGCGTCAGTTCCCCGGAGAAGATCCTTGTATCCCGTATCTTGGCTTTGTTGAGCATATCTAGTTGAGATGGAGTCGCCGGGTTTCTCCTCCATGCCTGTCGGGTGGAAATGTATCGGGTCTCGAATTTCTCTTTGGCATATGTGTCTGCGGCATGGACGGCTGTTTCGAGGTCGGGGGCCGTCGCAACCAGACGCGGGCGTGTGAAGATGGGAGTAGCACTTTCGGTGGTTGATTTAAATTTGATAACGTGTTTGACAGTGAAGCTCTTGTTATTTTTGTCGCTGTCTTTCTTTTCGATGGTGAGCCAACCAGAAATATCAGATAGGATGTACCGGTTCTCGTCCAGTCTGATCCATGCATTAGGGCTTAGTGAGCGAATGTACCGCTCTGGTTTCGTGTCTTGGATTAAATCAAATATGCTGTCATATTTGGTGAATGTAATTTCCACATCATCTTCTTCAGAGAAATTGACTTCTCTTGTCTCTGCTATAGCAGTGCCATCACTGTTCTCTTTTAGCTTTTTGTTCTGCCCCAGATATTCAGCGGTTGTTCTATTCAGGACTTCGTCCGGGTGAAGGCCAAATAGTGTAGGCGTTGAGAGCACACCCGTTTGCAGCGTGGCAACCATGTCGATGATATGACAATCTTTCTTGCCTGGGAACAAACGTAGCCCTCGTCCGATCATCTGGATAAGAAGGTTCTTCGACCTGGTCGGCCTGGCGAGCAATATACAGTCGATATTTGGAATATCCGTACCTTCCGTAAACAGGCCACAGTTCAGCAATACGGGATATTCCCGGTTCTTGAATGCGTGGAGCTGCTTCGCGCGAATTTCTTTCGCCGTAGAAGCAGTTATATAGCGCGCATCCACGCCAAATTCGCGAAATATCGCAGTAAGTTGCTTAGCATGCTCAACATCCACGCAGAATACCAATGTCGACTTGCGGTCAGCCGCATTAGCGAGCCACGCTCGTACGGTAATATTATTCGTCTTTGCCGTGTTCACGGCCCGAGACAGGGAGCCTGTCGCAAAGTCTCCAAATTTATCCTTCTTGACACGAGATAAATCTGCCTCTGATTTCACAGTTGTGAAAACTGCATTCGCCAACCATTTCTCGTCGATCATGTCAACGTAATCTTTGTGGTAGACGATATGGTCGATTGCGGCACCCAGTTTAAGTCCATCGAAGCGGGAGAAGGTAGCCGAAACACCTACGAGGACCGGCGAAACTTCTGATAATTTGTTCAGTCCGAAATATTCCAGAGCCTCACGATAGGATGGCGCTACAATGTGATGCGCCTCATCGACCAAAACAAGCTTGAATCGGTCCGGATTGAATTTTAGGATTCGATATTTGGATGTCAGGCTCTTTATGGATGCGATGGTAATATCCGCTGTCCCTGACGCTTTACTATTGCCCATTTCAATCTCGACGGTTCGGTCCGGGTAGGCAAGACGGCAGTGCCACGCGGCCTGGTCGACAAGCTCTCTCCGATGAACGATGATCAGAGTCTGATCAGCACCATCAGAACGCGGAGGAATTCGTCCAATAAGCTGTGTAAAAATGACCTACGAATGGATGCATGCGCTGTCAGCAAACCGCCATCCTAACCACAATGGTTTTCAAAGGTTTAATGACACCAAATGTAAGAGCTCTAAGACTAACCGTCTTCCCAGACCCAGTAGCCAAAGAAATTCCTAATCGCCTATGGCCCTGATACAAATAGTGCACCACCGCTTGAATGCATTCTTCCTGGTAATCCCGAAGAGTAATCGCGGTGGGAGAGACTGGATGTGCTGATGCCGAATTGGCAGCTGAGAGCGTTGAGCCGAATCGAGTCAGGGGCCATGGAGATCTCCAACAAAGCTTCGCAGCCGCGGTTAGCATATGCCAAACGGGACACCACCGCCATCCATGCCGTGTGAGCTCCATGCAGATGGAGGAGAGAGAAAACGATCATGTTAAGTCTCCGTCATGTGCGCAACAGACTATACCGGATTGGGTAATCGCCTTTGCCCTCCTTATATCCATTATATAGAGCTGCCCTTTCAACAGTAGGCCAATGCTGCATAATCCAAGGCAATTGAACATAGCAGCAACGAAAGCAGGAAGAAAAGTACATCGAGTGAAAGGAAAACTAAACTGGTATCACATATTCAACTGCCCATTTCATATCATAAGTCGTCATTGCTACTAGCTCCTAAGAAGTTGTTTGATAACTGTTCCACATGTTTCAGAAATAAGGCAGATGAGACACAATGTAGTACATGCTTGGAAAACTGCAACAAAAGGACAGGAAGTGGACATGCACTTAATATAAGGAGAGAATCTGCTTTTTACTTGAACCCACTCAGAATCTCGAATATCTTTGCTTGGCCTTGTAGGTCTTCCACCCGATATAACCCCCATAAACAGCGGCAAAGAAGAAGATCGTCTTGAACAGGAACCAAGCCCAGCCACCACTCTCCTTTTCCTTCTGACGTGCAGGCTGTCTGCGGTTACCAGACCCAGTTGTTTGTGGGCGCCTACCAGCGTCACCTCCACCAACGCTGTACAGGTTCTGGGTCTTGAGGGAGATTATGTCGTGGTTATCACTCAGTTCACCAGTTTCTGCGGAGAGACCCAGATACGCGACGGAGGGGATTGCTATGTTGGTCTCTGGAGCCGTCAGAGTGAAACAGTTGATCCATGAGTCCTCAGCCTTGTACTGCAAGTCAAGTGTCAAAGACTTGTCTTGGAAGTAGGTCAGGCGGGCTTTAGTGGGAACAGAGGCATGACGGAGACCACGCGCCTTATAGGTAATACGCATTAGTTAGAACAATATCTGTATGTACCGTGGTAGATAGAAGGAAAGAAAGACTTACGGAACAACCAGCCAGCTCGTTCGCCTTTCCATCATGATCCTTGTCGTAGCTAGTTTGGCCATCACCCATCATGGCCATTACGTAGGGAAAGGCCACTCCAGGTCGGTTATTCTTGTAAGTATCAAAGAAGATGCCGAGGCCCTCAAAGTTGTCCGTGGAGCCAAAAACGGGGCCCTGAGTAGCACGCTGCTTTGTGAGCCACAAGGCGAATCCATCCCCGTGTAGATTGCCAGATCCGTGGATCTTAAATTCAAGTTCAATCTGGACATACAGTTAGATACCAAAACAGCGCGAACAGAAAGCAGAAAAAATTATAATAGTACTAACTTCCCAATTTGTCGCCGTAAGAGGTACACGAGAGAAGATCCATCCCCGCTGCGACTGTCGATCGGCAGTAAGGCGAATGTATCTATCGATTATCACATAGAATCAGCATATAGTCCATTGCGCCTTACGGAGAACAGACAGGAGCACGCACTTGTCCGCCCGTACTATCGTATGTCCACCGAAATCGAACCAGCGACTTTGAAAGTCGGAATCCAAATAAGGCTATTACACTGTCAATTGTGTCTTCTATGGAAGGCAGTAGCGTATGCTTTGCTATATCAAACCAACCGGAGAGAGACTGTGGGTTCGAAGCTACAAGTCCGGTAAATCCAAAGTCAGCAAACAACTCCCTCTGGACGGCAATTCTACACTTAATTAGAATTCATTTCATACCAAAATGCTTTTTACATTCGAATCGCCGTCATAAGCGCAGACGACCTGGAGAATTGCTAGACTGGCGAACCAGAGAGACGAGAGGAAGCCAGGGAATAACATTTTCCCTGAAGGCTGGAAAGGAAAACAAGGGCGATAGCGTTGAATGAATGCAAAGACAAATAGTAGAGCAATCAAGGAATGACAGAACCGGACGTAGTCGGCGTGCAAGGCGTAAAGTAGATGCCAACTGCCTGTGTTGTTGTATTCTGTACGCAGCTAACTAGTGTCACCGGGACATCAAGCAGCTCAAAGACATAGCTTCCCTAAGAAGGGACCTAGGGAGGAGGATAAGATCAATAAAGAAAAGAATAACAGATAATAAAGGGAGCGTGGAGAAGAGCAAGGAGGCGTTGAAGTTGGACTGGAGTCCTTGGAAGAGCAATCAATTCGAATTTCAAAGATGCCAGATATGATGACGGTTGCGGACGGTTCTGTGGCGCAGCAGCGGAGAAGAGGCAAGCTCTTTGACACCAGCCACACCCGCTTCGTCACAAAGAATCCTCTTCGATCCATCTACTCTGTATTGATTATTCCTCCTAATCATCTGTTTCTCATCCATCATCCTCCCTATCCTCTCCAAAATGGCCATCTTTGGTTCCAGCAGCGCTCCGGCCCCCGCCGACTCCGAACAGGTCAAGTCCACGATCATCCGCACCCTGCAACAAGAGGCCGCATTGAACAATGCTCGATCTTTAATCAGTGTATGTACCTAGCAGCTAGCTACCATTGGTACCTTCAATGGCTCAAATTACAATTTTCTAATTTCATCATTCATAAAAAATAACAGAAAGTTAACGAGCACTGCTTCGATGCCTGCATCACTGCCCCTGGTACCTCCCTATCCTCCAAGGAAGAAACCTGCATTTCAACCTGCATGGAAAAGTACATTTCCCTGTGGGACGCCGCTAGCCGGACCTACACGTCGCGAGTGTCGCGTGAGAGCAAGAAGATGGGTGTCCAGAACGCGGTCCAGTTGGGATCTTTCGCATCCGGGTCGTCTGAAGGAGGAAGCACCCTGGCCGGTTAGATGCATGTCTTTTCATGTCTCTAGGAAGCCAATTATTAGACAGCATCCAGTGCTACGGCCATGGCTGACTGTGCTCTTGCTCCAGTTTGAGTACGTGAACGTCCTGTTCTGTGTAACCCTGGTGCTATGTGATGATATCATATGTACTTGTACTATAATTACTGGGTAGATCATGGCGGGTTCTGTTGTTTGGGGATCAGAGAGGCGTCAAAGAAGAAGAATAAAAGGAATATCTCTTTACTTCGCCTCAATAAGCGCAAATTGTATGTATATCGTTCAAGAAAACAAAAGAAAACCATCGTTCGACAAATATTCAACCAAGGGATCTAGCCTCTATAAACAGTTTCAGAATGATAGAGCCGGTAGAGTAGGGAAGGAAAAGAAATAGCTCGAGTCAAATGCTAATTCATACATACATACATACATACACATCCAAATCAAATCCGAACGACCCGCATAAACATGAAGAGAGAAAGGAAAGATCAAAAACTAATTAGAGAAATTTAAGTTAACCCTCAAACTGAAGGAACCCAGACGGCCAACCAACCAGCTACCCAAAAAGAATCCCTCAAAGGACAGGCAACCAGCCCTATAGACATCAACAGATGGAGATCCCTTCATAGATGTCCAGAGAATGCATGCAGGTACGAGGTCGGCTAGCAACCGGAACCAAATGTAAGAATGGCCATATCTCAGAAATGGCCAGCTCTGAACCACATCGCTGACAATCATTCGGATTCAAGAAACCCTTGTCGGTGTTCTAGGCGCTTGCTTCACACTACATTTATTGTATGCTCGCTGCTCCCATGCTTTTTATGGCTGCACCAGCGCTCATTTCATCATAAAAGATCATACAACGGTCGCTAAAAATCGGGGAAGAGATGGCCATGCCTGTCCGTGAAAAACTGCGTCAGAAAATTATCTATAATGTTTAAAAAAAGAAAAAGAAGCACATACGGATCATCCCCCATAGAACCATAGGCCTCAGTATCTTCAGGATACCTGTCATACTGGCTGGCATCGCCCTGTCCTCCCCGGACGGGCGGTACGTAGGGAGCATCAATATCCTTCCTGGCAAGTCGATCCCAGGTCACCTCTGCAAACCACGGATGTTTCTTGACATCCTCTGAACCTCCGTGAAGATTTCCCAGGCGTTTCGTCAGGTCAGCCGTGATGAGCTGTGATAGCAGGTCGACGACGTCTGGATGAAGATACGGCGGATACTTTATCCTTCCCCTGAGGATATTTTCGTAGATCTTAACCGGTGAACCACTGTCCCAGAAGGGCGTAAACCCACAAAGCATTTCGAAAATGAGGATTCCCAGCGACCACCTTTTCAGTTCCATTTCGGGTCAGTCAACATAATCGCTGCAGTGCTTGTCCACTGTAGGCCCTTACCAATCAACGGATTTGTTGTAACCCTTAGACGATACAACTTCAGGGGCTAGATAATCAGGCGTCCCACATAGTGTCCAAGTGATATCCGGCACTTCCTTCGCGAAACCGAAATCGGTGATCTTCAGGTGGCCGTGTCGGTCGAGGAGCAGATTCTCGGGTTTTAGATCCCGGTAGATGATTTGATTCGCATGGAGATATTCCAGCGCGAGAGTTACCTCGGCAGCATAGAACTTTGCAACTGGATTTGGGAATCGCTAGACGTACACAATAAATAGGAGATCGTCACGTCAGTTTGCAGGGACAGGACAAAGGAGAAGGCGACAAAATAATACTCACCTGAGACTTGCGAAGCAGGCTGAACAGTTCTCCTCCCTCTACAAAGTCCATTACCATGTACAGATTCTTCGAATCTTGAAAAGTACCCCACAAGGTAACCAGGAACGGATGTCGAACTCGGCTCAACATCCGCCGCTCGTCGTTCGTGTGCTCGATCTGCTTCATCTTGACCACCTGCGCCTTCTTCAGCACCTTGATAGCATAGTATCGGTGATTATGTCTCGACTGCACGAGATGAACACGGCCGAAGCTGCCGGTTCCCAGTGTCCTCTGAAGGCTGAAGTCGTCCAAGGAGTACTTCCCCTTTGTTGTTCGAACCTCGGTGCGGAATTCCTGATGGGGTTGGGACCCATGGTGGTCCCCCCGATGCGAACTCAAGAAGCTGTGTATGGCGGACGCATTATGGTCCTGGTTCTGCGGCGGATGAGGTTGCGGCTGCTGTACAGCGGACGCCATTGGAATAGCTGACTGTTCGTGGTGGCCCTTGTTGTTGGCATCCGAAGACCGACTTTGGTGAGCCGCAGACGAGGACGAGGTATGGCTCTGGGAATTTGGAGTGGACGAGGTGTTGCTGGTGCCAGAGCTGTTCTTGTTCTTGTCCTTGGCCTCCTTGGTGGCGGAAATTGCGGGTGACGTTTGTGTTTCAGCGACGGGTGACGAAGTCGATGACAGCTCTTTGGAGAGGGTCTGCGAATCCCTGGTCCGCCTTCTCTTCAGGAGACCTCCTAGAGTCGGCATCGAAGATTGAGTCCCACAATGGTGATGAAAACAAGCTGCACAGATTCGAAGAGGGCGTGCTCTTTGTGACGGAGGAGGGGAGAAGAGGGGGAGTGGAAGGCGGATAAATCCGGGCTCGCAAGCCACAAAAAGCCCTCGACGACGCAGTGGCTCAATTGCCTCGAGGCTGGTGATGTCAAGCCAACGAGAAGCACAAGAAGACGCTGCGCCGTGCCGAGTATAAGTCCCTTGCCAAGTCTGGTGAATGCTGTGAAGGGGAAATGCCCTTTTCCCTGTTTTTTGGCCGAGTCTCCGTGCGACGAGGCGGGGTCAGCGACCGATGACCGTCGCCATACAAAATAGTATGGCGAGACTAACAGACGACCATGCAGGAGTCATCACACACGCTATCATGCCATCTACACTCTGATCCTGATCAAAACTGGCGAATCCAAGATCCTATATGGAGTATGTTTATTATTATCACACTCGCCGGGGAAATGACTGCTTCGTCCGTACGCGGAGCGCAGAGGGCCGTATATCTACAGCGGACTCCCGCTGTGCTGAGCGCAGCAATCAAATCACTACATAGACAGAATCATCAATGAAAAATGGAATTGAATTGCAATCCGACCAGTCGAATCTGTACACTGCAAGTATGACCAGATGCCAGTCTACTCCGTAACAAAACCTAACAGTCCATCCGTCCAGTATGTCTTCCGCAGACAAGTGAAATAGAAAATGCAGCCAGTAATAATCAGATGAATAGGAAGAAAGAGAGAATGGACCAGAAGGGATCAGGGGGGAAGTTATAGATGAAGATAAAGAATCAGGGGTAGCAAGAACGACAGATGCCATGCTCCTAAATCCGATAGTGTGCCATATTCTTCTTAATCTCATCCACAATCTCCACTGCCTCGAGTGCATTTCGCGCCTCAAAGTCATATCGTTTTTGTTCGCTAGCATCGTTGCCTCTCAGGACAACCACCCGAAAGCTCTTGGGATGTCGGCGGCTCACTTTGCATCCGACAACGTCATTGAAGCTAATAGACCGCGTTTTGGTGCCAGAAACGGTCTTCCCCGTATCTCCCGGCATGATGTGCATATAGTCATTGTCGAAAATCAGGATGCGGTAATTAGACGTTGTGAAAGACATGGGCTGTTTCCTAAACACGTGGTAGCGACGGTAATAACCCCCAATAATGTCTTGTTTCTGCGCGATCGTTTGTAGCATCCGCTGCCCTGATTTCTTACCCTTCTTGACCGTCGTACCATTGTTGTCAACCAGCACAGGCGCGTTCGGAGAAGAGCTTCCGGGGGACCCTGTCAGGGTGAGAGGAGCTGTGCCAAAGCGTCGACGGACGAGATCAAGATCTGTGATATTGCCAAGAGCTTCAACAGTCCGGTCCAAGGGCGCGATGGTATTCGATCCCATAACTTTGAGGATATAGTTGCCCTTGTCCAGGCCCCATCGCTTGCACACAGAGTCCAGGAGCTCCGCAATATAGCTGTCAGTGGAGGTGTTCATTGTCATTATATGGACTTCCGTGTCAAAATTTGTGTACCGGATCTTCACTGTCTTGGAAACTCCCATGCGCGGCGTAGCATGAGTTGTCGGCACGGCTGGCCGATCGGCCGGCGTCAGCGTACTGTCATTCAGTGCTGATGAGAAAGGTTGACCAAGGATAGGATTCGGACGAGCTGGTTGGGATTTGTTTTGCGGGATTGCAGGGTTTGCTGGGACTGCGAGGGTCGAAGGCTGGTCGCCGCTTTCTTCGGAAATCACATTTTGGCTGAATTTCGGATATAGGCGCTCATTCTCCTCAAACTCACTCTGGGAGGCCTCCACTAGGGCAAATTCATCATACACCTTGCCTCTCGATCTTCCCCGCGCAGCATGTGCTCTGTTGTTGTTTGAGGTGAAATCAACCATTGGAGAGGTTCGTGCCAACGGTGGAAAGTCATATTCCACCTCGCCGTCATCCACCATTCTCAACGTCCACCGATTCACTGTCAACTTTCTTCGCTCAATAGGTGGTTGACGACCTGTCTCTGAGTACTGCCAAATAGCCAATCCAATAGCTTCCGCTACAGTAACGGGGCCAGGTTGCTCCGATAGCTTGGATTCTCGAGCGAGAGGCATCTCCAAAGGTTGATCGGGGTCCGAAGAGAAGGGGAGGTATATTTTCAAATTCAGCGCTTCTGTTAACCCCTTGCCAGATAGTACTGCAAATTGCTCAACGGGGTTCGATGGGGCACGCTTTCGTGCCTTGAGTTCCTTAGACAACAAGCTGATGGGCTGCACCGTGCTGATGGGTCGAGGAGGAGGTAGATCCTGTAGATCAGGAGCTGGAGTCTTCGGCTTCTTAGGCGATGCATGCTGGGGCACGGTTCCATTTTGCAACCTATGCATCAACACCATAGGCGAGGAAGAATTTAGACCGCCGGTAATACCGACATCTTCAAGTAGTGACCCAGAGCCAGCTGTGGCGTCAAAATCAGAAGAAGTTGCAGATCCTACCGACTCTGCACCTGAATCCTCGGCGGCATGCTCATTCAGCTCCCCAACGGTTAAGGTTTCGATTTCCTTTCTATCGGCGCCATCGTGTTCTTCCTTAGATGCCTCCATCACCTGAGGCTGACCAGAAAAGCGGATTTGCCGGCGTTTGAAAGCGGAAGAATCCAGTTCGTAGTCTGAGGATATGTCGCTACTAGTAACAGTATCTCGTCGCACACGCTCTCTAGGTCCCACGGCTGTCCCTAGAGATCCCGTACGATAGCGATTTCCTACTGTTGGTTGCGAGGGAGAAGTTACCAAGACTTCCGGCCCAGCGGTGCGGTCTGCGGAGCGTATTGGAGAAGATCCTGCTCGCGTCCGTATCGGTACCTTTGAAAACTTGATCTGCTGAGAAGCTCTAGATGGTGTCAGAGCGCCAGAATGTATTTAGAGAGGAGAGAAAGGATGATTCTGCAACGAACCTCTGGGTCAAATCTCCATCATCGTCGCTTTCATCACTCAGATCACTGCTATCGTCATCCTCGGCATCCCCCTGCCTCTGATCCTGCTGGTGGCGATCTCTCCGACGAGCTCTCTTCCCACCTCGAGCGTGATACCGCATCCCAAATACATCCGAGGTGCTTTTACCAGTAACCATCCCACCTTCCTCATCCTCACCCTCATCCCCAAAGCCAGGGTTGAATCCCCTAGAATCATCAGCTGATCCATTCGCAAGCCGGTAGTATTCTGAAGACACTGCAGCGGTCGTCGGGATTGGCGGTGAGTACGTGCGCTTGACGCTGGCCGCGACGTTTTGCGAGTTCGTATAGCCCGAAGACCAACCCGCTCCACGGAAACCGGGGGTGTTGAGAACGGAGTTGTTAACGTTGATGAGGCGGTCACCTATGCCATCCTTGATCACAGACAAGTAAGATGTGCGTAACTGCCAGACCGTGAAGCTATTTCCCAGTTGTAACCACCGGTTAACTTTGTCCAAAGGAATTCTTCAGATAAAGAGGGGCAGCGGGTCAAGGGTGGTTTGAGACTAGACATACTCTTCATTGTGAAGTAGAGACATCTTAGAATCACCCAGAACCGGTCAAGAGACAGAAGACCTTCTTGCAACCTCAGATCCTAGCACGCATAGCACTGTTCCTAGCGGCCTGCAGCGTAAGAAAGGATGCGCCGGATTCAGCCTTGTAAGATAATGAGGGAGTGTGCCTCATGCGTCGGTGTATATGAGTCTAGCTCGACAGGACCAGCCTGGTGGGAAAAGAATGCAACAATGCAACAAAGGTTATGCAGCACAAGGAAAGCAAACGCCCTCGAGGAAGGCCTGTTGAGTTGCAGCGGATGGTTGCGACGACAGCGAAAGCGAGATGGAGCACTGTGGCGGTGCAGCGTTATCTCCGCATCTACGGAGTATCTCCAAAGCCAAGATCTTATTATGATTCCAATATTCCAATACAGTGATATTCATGAA
Source organism: Monascus purpureus (assembly GCA_025999795.1). Lineage (NCBI taxonomy): Eukaryota > Fungi > Ascomycota > Eurotiomycetes > Eurotiales > Aspergillaceae > Monascus > Monascus purpureus. The sequence goes on from AP025348.1 coordinate 867,717, forward strand.
ATAATACAAAAAATAGACTGAGTGTACAAGGAGACCGCCAACAAGCTCCAAGAAACCCCAATGCCCAACTCTAACTTCACTACTAGGCCATTTCATTTCAAGTCTTTGGCTTCCGGCCTCTGCCTTTCTTCGCGGGCTTTTCCTCGTCATCCGCCGTGGAAGCCTTCTTTGCCCTCTTCCCCTTCTGGGCTGCTGATTTCTTCGGCACACTGACATATTTATCCTTCTTCAAGTCTAGTTCTTCTTCTTCTTCTCTAGAATCATCTTCAATGACTTCCTCTTCATCCGATTCCTCGATCGCATCTTCAATATCGGGTCTTTCCTTGGGCATTCTCTTTGGCGCAATGACATCACTCGCCTTCATGAATGGAAGAGGGTGTGAGCGTTGGTTGTAGAGGCGTGTGAATGTGGCTTTCGTCTGGGTATCCAGCTTGACATGCTCCTCGCCCATAGGGCCAAGGCCGAGTTCAACCAAAGCATCCCAGTCGTCTCTAGTCAGGAAGTAGCTATCCATGAAGTCGATAACCTCTCCCACACTCTCCTTGCCGTCTTTCATCAACCTACGGATCAGTTTGTCCCAGACAGCCGGTAGATACTGTTGCCTGATCTCATCGCGGTTTGCGGAGGCCCGGAGGCGCATGTGGCCCTGGATCTCCTTCATATAACGCCAAAGTTTCCCTGTAAAAAGCATGTAAGCATAAGCTGTGGACCATCACCAATCTGGATAACTCCGTACCTTGTTTGCTATTCTGGCCCAACCAGCTCGTGAATGCAGGCCGGTCCCTCATATTCCCGTAGACAAAGCTTGCCGGACGGACGAAGCTAAAGGCCGCGTGGGTTGGCATCAAGCTCCATTGCTGTTGGGTGCCATGGATCATCCTATCCACAAGATCACCATCGCTAATGCTGGAAGCTGCATTATCACAGAGCTCCAACAGCTTTAGCGACCTTTCTTTGCCCTGGTAGTTGCCAGCCAGGGTTGGGTTCGTTTTGAGATAATTCTCCTGAAGCATCAGATAGCTAAACTCATGATCGTTGAAGTAAAGCTCTATCTTGTCGTTCAGAGTAGACTTGGAGCTGGGCGAAAAGATTTGTGCGCTAAGAATCTTTCCGACGATGTCCCACGGCTTGAGAATGACATGTTTCTCCCATGCCTTAGACATCTCTTTTCCCTTATCATAACTGAGACTCTGCTGATCCAATTTTATAGTAGAAAGCATGTTAATGACCTGCCGAATATCGGCATTTGTCCCCTCAATCAATCCATCCAGGACCTGCGGTGGTATCTTCAGTCCCTCCCTGAAACAGATAGTAGATAGCCTTGCTCTGATCTGTTCTGCTGTTGGTCGTCTGAAGGGAAGCTCATACACGACATGATCAAACGGTTTCATCTTCGGAAGTCTCCGATCATTGCAAATGAGGATGAGCGGGACATGCGTCTTTTTTGCAATCGAGGCTAGAGCCCCAACACCACCTCGATCTCCAGCAGACATTCCATCTACCTCGTCCATAACAAGTACCAGGTTTCTCTTCTCACTCTCCACTTTGTGTCCAGCGCTTGCAAAATAGCCTTGCAACGATGTTGTATCTAAGACGCCAAGGAGGCCAGTTTCCACAAGTTTCTTGCTCCTGGTGTCACTTGCGTTTGTCTCAACGACATCGTATCCTTCAAGCTTTGCGACCAAATGCGCTGCCGTAGTCTTACCAATCCCTGGAGGTCCATGAATCATGATGGCACGATAAACTCCAGATCCGTCTTTTCCAGGTCTCGAGAAGTTTGCCTTAGCATTTTTGTGCCAGTCCCGCAACCAGGCCTGGAGCTTTTCCACAGCACCCTTGTTTCCGCAAATCATGTTTAGCGATGTTGGTGCATATTTAGTAGTCCAAAGACGATCGTCAAATTTGGCAGCCGTCGTTTGGGAACCTGTGGGTGCACCACCTCCTGGAGTAGCTGCAGCAGCTTTCTTTCTCATTTTCTCTTCCCTATCGATCTCAGCAGCCATAGCTTTTATTTTCTCCTCGTCAGCCTTCTTCTTTGCTTGGTATTTCTCGGCTGCTTTCCCATCGCCGCCGTTAGGCGGGAGCCGCCGGATCAGTTCAAAAAGACCTTGTTCGTTAATAGTCTTGAGTTTGTGCGTTTTGATGGTCTGGAGTTTCTTGGGGCCAGCATCATGCCCTAACACAACATAGCTTGTTTTCGAGCTAGGTGCGGAAGTGACCTTGCCACCATATCTTTTTACTAATGACTGACCTTCTTCTCGCCCGAGTACATCGAGGACGCCAGTAAAGACAAATGATAACCCCGCGAGACAATTCTCAGCACCTACAGGGATCTCTGCACTACCAGCTGCGGGTGGAGTCCGTGACCGCGCTGCCTGGGCCGCATAGAAATTGGGCTTCTTCGGTTGGTCGGACGGTGGTGGAGGTGAAGGTGGCCGAATTGTTGGGATACTGTCAAAAATGTCTTGGATTTCTTTACTTTCTGGTCTATCCTGCTTCGCAGGTGCCTTCTGTCTCTTAGCCGACGGTGACGAAGCTGCCTTTGAGCGCCTAGAATCCTTTTTGGTATCTCGGTGCGATTCTTCATGTTCATCGTTATCAAGGGAATAAGATTTGCGTTTTCGGCTTTGCGCTGAAGACTTGGGCGGTTTGAGATCATCAGCCATGTCCACATTGTCGTCAAAACGAGACACAGGCGCCTGGTTCCTGCGTGCTGCAGTAGCCGGTTTCACAGCCAGTTCTACCAGATCGCTGTCGCTACCATCTTCCTCAACGTAATCATCGTCGCCCCTACCCGACTTCCGAAATTCTGTTGCAAAGATATCATCGCCACCAAGATCATCTTCATCAGGAAGAGTTGTAACCGAACGAGCGGGCTCTCGTGCAGATTTCTTCGAGGGTGATATTTTCGAAGCAGGAGACTCTGAAATTACCACATGCGTGGTGTTTTTGGGCTTTGAAGGCGATTGGGATTTACTGCTATTGGCCGGGGCTTCATTGACTGACGCAGTATCGAAGGACTTTGAAGGCTTCGCTTTCTTTTTGCTAGACGCAAAGTAATCTGATGTTGTTGTTGGCTCTCCTTTAGATTGTTCGGGCTTCCTTCAACGTACGTTCATCAGCGCTGAAAATTAATGGATGTAATCCCTAGTGAGAGGGAAACGTACGGTTTGCTTGGGGCTTTGGGCTTTACTGCCGAAGGCTTGACTTCCTGAACTTCTTCTTCTTCTTCATCGCTGTCATCTATAACTTTTCTGCTACCTAGATACTAGTTAGATGGGAAAGGAAAGGACAGAATGAGTGGTCGAGGCGTACGCTTTCTCCTTGCATTGGACGGGTCCTACGGTAATCGTCCATTATTAGCATAATATTCATAGTGAAAACATGGGGGGGCAAAATCAAAGTTATGAATAAATTAAATCCAAAATCCAAAAAATAAAATAAAATAAGGAAGATGTAATAATTCAACATGACAGCAGCTCCATCACTGTACCTCTTTTTTATCCGGCGGTTTTGCGGCTGCCTGACTAGGCTTGCCACCAAAAAAGCTCCTGATATCAGCGGGCATTATAAATACCTCATCCAAGAAATGGCATGCTCTTTGAAGGAGAAACTTGGAAGGGAACGCGATGTGGTGAAGGCAGAGCTTCAGTTCTAATGACGCGCGCCTGGAGTGCTTCGGCAGGAACCCGCTAATGATGTCACGTGTAGGCACTTCTTCCATTTTGGGACTAGGGCCGGCGGCACTGTCCTCCATCGATCAATTGAAGATTCGAGGTCCGCATCGGGTGCCATTTGCCTTGACTTTCCCCTTCAAGAGGACTCGACATCCCGCAAATTACAATGAATTTACAATCGCGGATGTTTCGGGGGTCCCAATTGGCCTTTTTAAGGCCATTCGGTAAGAATCCCCACGCTTCCAGAGAGGAAGGATAACACTGACGCTCTCTCTGCCCTAGGGTCTCCGGCGTATTTCGCTGGCCTGCCGATCTCACGGTACTTCTCTACATCCTCCCCGGCCCTTGACTGGCTGACGCCGAAATATCCTGAAAAATCAAAGTCACCGAAGGGTCGTCCACATGTCGCAACGGGCGGTTCCTCGCGGGGCACGACCGTTGTCTGGGGTGACTATGGTTTGCGCATGAAAGACCATGACCGCCGATTGTCGGCAGCATCCCTCAAGATCGCGGAAGAAACAATTAGGAGACGATTAAGGGGCATGAGATATAAGCTGTACCCGCGCGTCAGTGCAAATATTGGCGTCTATACCAAGGGTAATGAACAGCGTATGGGTAAAGGAAAGGGAAAATTCGACTACTGGACCGCAAGGGTGCCCGTGAGCAGGATCGTCTTCGAGCTTAAAGGTGACCTACACGAGAAAATTGCGAGGGAGGCATTTAGATTGGCGGGTCATAAGTTACCTGGTTCGTTTCCACCGCTATCTCTTTATGTTGGTATCTGAATTTGCATTTCTTGATGCTAACTAAGATTCATATGGATCAGGCCTTTGGGAGTTTGTGAAAAAGGATGATCCTCCCGTTGTTGGCCTGACAAAACTTGGTAACGGTGTCACTTTGGAGAGCCTGAAGCGTGCACGCAGAAATCCGCCTCTCGGTGCAGAGAAGCTTAATCCGCTTCCAAAAACCGACTCGTCGGATCTATCTGCCTCTCAATAAATAAGCCCCTTTACGCTGTACATTAGCCCCTCACGATGTTAAATTGCTCCTTATTTGTCCCTATTCCTTTATGTTTCCAAACTACACCATTTCCATCCCGCATCTTAAGCCCCGATGCCGGAACCAGGCCCATACCCCAGCTGTCTCCTAGTTTTTACTGTCGTGGCACCATCTTTCTGGGATCCTGGCTTCAAATCTTTTGCACTCATACAGTCAGTCAGCTTATTTCCTTCACTTCTGTCATGGTATGGCTGGTTTGTTCATTTATTCACCCAGGTGAAACAAAGGAGAATGAAAAGCCAGAAAGAATGAAAAGAAATAGCAGCATAATAAACAAACCCAAAGAACAGCAGAAATCCTTACCTTTATCCACTTCACCCTGAATATTCCCTGTCATACCCCCAAAGCACTGTTCCCTTGCAAGCTTATCATCAGCCTCCGATGCCCTATTGTCATTCGGTTCTCTGTAGCTGTCGCCGAATAAATCACTCTCGCCGCTAACCGTCTGCTGAACACCGGCTAATCCAAGTTCGATCCATGTTAGCTCAAGCTTCCCAAGTCTGACATATACGTCCGAGGGAAAATCAGTCAAGATTACATATGCATACCTCCCAATTGACCCGATTGCTTAGCAGGCGGTTCTGTAAATGTCCGAATGGATTCGTACTGTGTGCTTTTACCACCTAGTTCAGTGTCGAGAAGCTTTGAATTGGGCATTATGAAAGGGTTTCTATATCCCGTGGAAGCTATGCTGGGCAATATTTTTACGAGCCTCGGGGGGTACGTATAGCATAAAAAGAGCATTACTGATTTAGTTAATATCAAAGCGGCCGAATTTCTATAGGACAGCTGTGCTATGACGTAGCTTTGTCGTCCCAGTCTCTATTAGAATCTGAGTTTGTGATGGGAAGTCGCGATTCGTTCAGTTCATGTTATTATGATATCAGATTTCATAAAGTACAGTTGATCCATTGTTGTTAGCAGCAAACCAGTCGGATCCTAGAAATCCATGCCCATCAAGTAACTATTCGACAAGGTCAGCAAAAACAATTGTAGTTTATATAAGGGCACGTCGAGACAAACGAACCTCTCGTATATGCGCATAAATTTCGCAACGAAGGCTTCGAGGTGAAAGATCACTTTCTATATTACGCGGATCATCTCAAGTTAGAGATAATCGCCAAGGCCTGCATCTCCAGGACACAGCAGTAGGGAACCACTTACAGTGCCCATTTTTATTCTATGTTCGTAGAAAGCAGACCATTTTATTACGTCTGGCTTGAGAGCATCGTCAACCTTGGCGATTAATTTAAAGGTCAAAGTCTGGAAGAGAGTAAAGTTAGCCTGGGAGAGGCTCATCCAGCTCAGCTGTATCTGCTGGTTCCAGTGGGGGAATCCAATACCCTGAGAATTGTGGTCGGCGGTATACAATGGGTTAAGAGGTCATATAAACGTGCTCGAACGCGTAATATACTGGCTGGCGATCGCTCGGCCAAGATCTCTTCAGCCGTCAAAGAAATAAGAGCTTCCCAATCGGGCGGTGGAATGGGAGTTTTATCCGTAACTTTCTCACTGTGGATATAGAAAGCATGTTCGGTAAGCACAAAGCAGAATATAGGTTAACAAAAGCGAAGACCAAAAAAACCCACTTTTGAGCATAGATGGCTTCGAACATAAGCAGTGCCCGTCGCAGATTCCGCCCACTCTCCTTGGCGATCCTCTTATTAAGGCCATCAGCCTGTGTCCACCCCTCTTTCTTCCCTGCCACCCTAAGAACTGAACAAATTTCGTCTTCCGTGGGTGCAGCAACCCTGACCAGCAGAGTCCGTGAACGAATCGGTGCAATGATATTCGAAGTGCTGTTTGCCAACAAAATCAATCGTAGATTAGGACTATATTTCTCCATAGTTCGTCGTAATGCCGCCTGTGCATCCCGAGTAAGATGATCTGCTTCATTGATCACGACCACCTTGAATCTCTGCTTCGCTGACAGATCGACCTGCTGCGTCTGCGCGACTTCCTTGAGCAATTCTTGAACAACAACACGATCATAGTTTCCGACATCCGACGGTGTGATTTCGAGATGGTAGACTGAGGAGACAATGTTGAATTCTAGTTTGCGGTTACTGGTCGTCTGGAAGACCCGCGCGTCGATCTTGATCTTTTCAACACCCGGACCATATAGTTCTCTTAGTGTTGCTATAATACGCGTTTTCTTGCCCGCTCCGGAAGGGCCGTAGACAAGGAGATGGGGGAAATCGCCACTTTGAGCCTGATGTAAACAAGAATGTTATTTCGTCTGTCTCATGGAATGGGCAGCGTGAATTCGATGCTTCTCCTACCAGTGATTTCAAGCGTGCAGAAAGGTCACGATGGTATGAGAGTGTATCGAGTGATCGTGGTCGTAGCTTATCAACCAGAAGAGACATTTTGGGCTTCGTTAGCTGTCGAGCATATATGGTATGATGATAAAGAGATGTCTTGAATTTCTACGGCTCTCTCGATACCTTTTCTAGTACATTCGCGCGCGTCAAGCTGGACGCGCTCCGCGGCTATTACGATCCCAATTGGGTAATTATTTGATCACGTGTTTTGTCTTGGTTTATGTTAGTACACGTGAGGTTCTGCCGTCCTAGACCGCCCTCGCTACCTATCTCACGGCACAGGCAGGCCTACCTAGTAATACGACCATACATGCGCCTATCCATTAGGTTATGAGCCCGTTTTAGCTCTACGATATTGAGCTTAAAAAAGCCTTTCAGATAGGCTAAATTGTGACCTCTCATTGGTCAAACCAGAAATCGAGCGCTTCTAAGCGACTCTGAACACCAGGACCGCCAACAATCGGCCCCTGAACCCCAGGATCCTTCGATCGATCCCATCCAAAATGGTGGTGCCTCGAACGCCCCCTACCACCGCTAGACGTCACCGTCGTCAGCCAGAATCCACAGATCCTTCATCAGATATAGGCTCCTCCGCCTCCTCAGTAATCTCTGAAGAAATGGACACCCCAACTGCCCCTAGAGCTCAAAGCTCTACTACAGCCAACACCATGGCATCCACACCAGACATCACAGCTCTGTTCCAGCAGATGCAGGAACAGATGCAGGAACAAATGCAGAAGCAGATGCAGGAACAAATGCAGAAGCAGATGCAGGAGCAAATGCAGAAGCAGATGGACCAGTTCATGACTTGTTTTAATGCCCTTGAACGCCATCAATCCCAATCCTCCACTCCTACAGTCCAGCATAACGCTACTCCCTACAATCATATTCAAAATAATACAGCTATTCCAGCCTCAAATCCAGTACAAAAAGATCCTTTTGATCATGTACAAGCTCAAGTTAAAGCGCTCCTACCAGACCAATGCCGAATCACACTGTCTCATGATAATTACGACCCCTGGAGTTCAGCCATTCAAAGAGAAGCCAATGTCCTGAACGCTAGTACAGTCTTGCATCAGGATATACCTCCAGCAGGATACTCAGCTTATGATGCTGAAGTATGGCATTGCAAAGCCACTGTCATGAGAGCCCAAATGCTTCATGCTATGACTGCCCAAGCCATTGACAAATTGGGCAACACATATGACCTATCAGCCCATGGTTTATGGGACTGAACTGCTACCTTTTTCAGACGTTCTACTGGTGAAGAACAAATGCTTCTTATAAAAGAGCTCAAGGAGCTCTATATAAAAGATAATGACTACCTATCCTACCAATCTGCATTTACTAGGATAGTAGACCGCCTTCATGCTATAAAAGAAGCTTCATTTGACAACCTTATTCATGACCTATTTTTTATAGGCCTCCGTGAATGGAACAAAGCATTCATTAAGAGTAAACTTGATGAAGTATACTCAACTGGACAAGGCCCTGTCATCAATCTGGACCTACCTACCATTCAAGCTCAACTCTCTATCCGTATGGGCACCCAAGCCCGTGAATCCCGCTCCCAACATGGAGGACAACGAGAGAATCTATCCGGACGAAGCTATTCCAAACAAGCATCTAACCCCATTGCTAGCTCTTCCGCCTCAAGTTCCAACACTAAATATAAACCTTAGGACCAGGACTCATGCAAACCAAAGACCTGTTGTGATTGGTGTGGTCATTTCCACCCAATGCCTTGCCTCTACAAGAACCCTGAGAAAGCCTCTGAGCATTGGTGCCAAGCCAATAAAAATACTATTGAAGCTATTCATGCTTTACACACTGCTAAAGAATCTTCCACTGCTTCATTCTCTGAAGCAGAAACCAATGAACTGGTACTATGGACTTCTTCAGCTGCAAAAACAGCCATTGCTAAATCAGCCCAATCTCTCCAAGCTTCATGGTATCTTGATAGCTGTGCTTCATTCCATGTTACACCCCATCAAGCTTTCTTCACGTCCTATAAAACATTGAGAAAGGAGGACCTTACTCCAGCAGATTATATTGAAGATGCTCAAGGGAAGATTTCCAAACCTCATGGTATTGGCACCGTTGTCATTGATATTGGAACTGGATCCTTGATCCTTAGGGATGTATGACATGTTCCATCCTTCAATTCCAACTTAATCTCCATGGGAATGCTTCTCAAACAAGGTTTTCATATCAAATTCCCTTCCAGCTCTCAAGTAGCACAAATCACAACCTCTTCTGGTGCAGAATTTGAAGCCATTTTGAATACCAACAATGTATTCATCCTATTAGATTGCATTTCTCCCGACGGGAGCTCCTATGCCTTTGTCACCACCTGGTCTGGCAAAGAGGCCAACTGACCAGGGGACCCTCCCAGAAAGAAACCTACAACATCCCCAAAGAGTAAGAGCTCCAAAACAGCTCTACCAATTATGACATGGCATTGCTGTCTATGCCATTTAAACCAGCAGGATCTTTTACGCCTTGCCGCAGATCCTACATCAGACATTGAAATTAAAGGTTTCAAAGAACTACCACTTTGTGAAGCCTGCATCCAGGGCAAGCAAACTTGCCAATACAGCAAAACACCAAGATCCTGTATGACTGCACCACTAGCCCAAGTCCACATAGACCTTGCTGGTGGTGGCTGAACACTAGATATAGAGAAGCTAGATATGCCTCTACCTTCACGTACAGGAGCCAAATATGTGATGCTTATTACTGATGACACTACACGTTACTGTTGGATCCACTACCTAACTGAAAGATCTGCTGCAATTGATGCATTTCAGGGTTGGCTACAACAGATGAAGAATCACCATTTCCCTGCCCCAGCCTATATTGTCTCTGACAATGAATTCTGTTCAGCTGAATGGCAGAAAACCTACCATCAGGAAGGCATTGAATGGCAACCAAGTTCTCCATATTCCCCTTGGCAAAACAGTGTCAGTGAGCGCAGCATATGCATACTCTTTGACTGTGCCCAGACATTAATGCTTGATGCTCCCCATATACCACAGCAATTTTGGGTTGATGCTTTAAAATATGCATTAGATATAACAAACCACCTCCCAACATCCACAGTCCTATTCAATTCACCTATCCCTGGGGGGATCAATATCAACACCAAAATCAGCCCAAGCCCATATAAATCGCCTCTGGCTGCCTGGACCAACTCACCAACTAGTATCAACAAATACTGACGTTGGGGCTGCCCTGTCTGGGTTCATTGACATAGCTCAGATAAGCCTATAAACAAGTTCAATTCCCATTCTAAATGCTGCTTCATGATCAGCCAAATCAGTAGCCAACAATATAGAGTGTGGGACCCTAAAACAGACGCCATTTTTTCAACCAATGACACTATATTTGATGAAGAATATGAGGATCCCACAACTACACCTCCACAAGCTACTGTTCCTGAAGATCCAAGTACTCCTAATAAAGAAGATACAAACCAACCTGTTGAAGATGAAGACCAGGAAATATGGCTTCAACCCACCAAAGGCATGTCCCTAGCCTATCTCACCACTTCAACTACTCCTTCATCTGAAGATGACACGCCTACTTCCTATAAGCAGGCTATATCTCATCCTGATGCCACCAAGTGGCAAGCAGCCATGCAAAAAGAAGTCAACCAACTCAAAGAAAAAGGCTGCTGGCAACTTATCCGCCACTCTGATCTACCACCAGGGACCAAGGTCATCCCTGGCCAGTGGGTATACAAAAAGAAAGAAATCCCTGGTACCCCTATTACAAGGGACTACCAAGCTAAAGCTCGCTGGGTGATCTGTGGAAATCTACTTGACAAGGACTTCATGGAATCATACGCCCCAGTGGTAGATGAAAATATCACTAGAACCCTTACGGCACTGGCCACTCTACTTGGCTGGCATACTCAAAAGGCAGATGCCATCCTTGCTTTCCTAAATGGAAAAATGCCCACAGATAAACGTGTCTTTATGACCCAAGTTCAGGGATTCAAAGAAGGCTCTGGAGACCTGGTTTGTGAACTCCGCCAGTCCCTCTATGGACTGATCCCATCTGCCCGTATCTGGTATGATACACTAAATGCTTTCTTACGACAAATCAGCTTCAAAAGCTCCAAATATGACTCTGGTCTCTGGATCCATACCACCTGGACCCAACTCTATGTGACTACCCATGTGGATGACTTCAAAGTCTATGCTAAGCATGAGAATGATGCCACTTGGTTTATGGAGTCCCTTTCTGCTAAATTTGACATAAAAGAAGTTGGAAACTCTACCAAATACCTTGGCATGGCCACCTCTCAATCCAAGACCACATATACTCTCTCCCAGGCCAATTATGCTGAAGACGTTGTTGCCTCTTTTGGCCAAGCACAAGCACACCCTGTTGGGATCCCCATGGATCCTAGTTTAATAATTGATGATGACCCAGACCCTACAGTGAACATCAAAGAATATCAACGTGGTGTAGGCTGCCTTACTTGGCTAGCCACCAAAACCCAACCTGATCTTAGCTGGACAGTTGGCGTACTATCCCAATATCACGCCAAACCTACCCAAAAGGCATGGCGTGCCCTTATACACGCTATACGCTACCTTAAAGGCTCCATTAACCGACAAATTACCTACCATAAGGCCACGGAACCCATTACATCTGACCTCCTCATGCCTAGATGTTATACTGATTCTGATTGGGGTGGTCAACTGACAGGCAATCGCCGGTCAGTATCTGGATATATATTTCTGCTTGCCGGGGCCCCAATTGCCTGGAAAAGCCACAAGCAAACGTCCGTTGCACTTAGCTCCAACGAAGCTGAGTATATGGCTCTAAGTGAAGCCAGCCAAGATGCCCTTTGGCTCTGGAACCTCATCAACGAGCTCAACGTGCTCCCTACTGAATGCCCGCCAATTACTCTCTATATCGACAATCAAGGTGCACACGCCATGGCTGAAGCTGAGCTCACCACCAAGAGATCCAAACACATTGATATACGTTACCATTACGTTCGGGAGAAGATCCAAGACGGTATTGTTAAACTCCAGGCCTGCCCTACCAAAGAACAAGCAGCAGACGGCCTGACCAAACCTCTCCAAACTGAACAATTTGATCATTTCCTACAACTCACTGGCATAAACTAAGCCGCGTATATCTCCCCCATTTTGGATATATTTTCTATTTTGATATACGGCATTCGATTGGCTAAAGCAGAACCTTCATTCCTCTGTTTATTTTTGCATATATTCACTCATTTGAAGGCCCGAATAGAGGCCGATTTCTGTATTTAAATTGATTCCATAGTTTGTAGGCTGCTCGTGCGTGGGGGGGTGTTAGTACACGTGAGGTACTGCCGTCCTAGACCGCCCTCGCTACCTATCTCACGGCACAGGCAGGCCTACCTAGTAATATGACCATACATGCGCCTATCCATTAGAAACATGTTGGATCACGTGGGATTCTGCCGCATAGGTCCGCCCTCGCTGACCCTTTTCACCTATCTAGCTAGTTACCAACCAACGATACACCTCCATTAGTTCTGGCACCTAGATAGATGACCAATACAACACATGACATACCTCCATTACATTCCTCTCTTCCTTTCCTCCGCAGCCAATGTCAATACAGACAAGAGATCTTGTTAACACTGTCTAAAGAAGTATGCGCGTCATTTGGATGTATTCCAACGATTATTCAATCATAATGCAATGGAATGGCACTTGAGATGGAACTGCTCCCCGCCGAATGAAATGTTGTCTTAACGACGTCACTGCTCTTCTTTGGCATTCCATATCTCTTTTGGTTGTCTATTTCCTTGGGGTGTCTTGTCTTCAAAATGTAGGCTATGAAACTGCCATAACTGGTTTATTCCCTACTGATATCTACGACACATGCGTACGCATATTTGTTAACTTGGAATTCTTGGACTATAACGTGAAATTATGGTCTCCACGCGTCAGCATCCCCAGGAATTTCCCTCTACGAAGGCAGAAAGACCCTCAACCTCCCCGTCAGGTAGGGGTACTGTCCGGAGATGGGTTCACACGCCATCTGTCGTGATGACTATATGGCTCTTGATCTCCGTACCGCTCGTTCTCTGGGATGCAGGTTGTATTCTGCTAGGCCCACATAGCATGGCCCATGACAAGCTTCATTCGCCTGTTTGGACACCATATGTGCTTTATGGTACCATTGATTATAGTTACGGTTGGCCAGCATTCAACGCCAGAAATGGCTTTACCATCGCACAGACAGTCATGAATCTAGTGGAGACAGCAGGATACATTTTCTACCTGTATACTGTGTATGTGTACGGGGTGTCAACCACAGACTCTGGTCGCGGATCTAAGAAAGGCGTCGAGGGTCTTCGGTGGTTATTGAAATCGGAAAAGGTAGTCTCTGGGCGTGAGGGTGCTATTGCGCTGCTTGTTGGATACAGTGTTTCCGTGGTGACTGTTAGCAAGACGACTCTTTACTGTGAGTTCGTCCTCGCGACCTATCTCCGCTTGACTCTCTACTAATTGGTCCTAGGGTTAAATGAAATTTTCTCCGGATTTCAGAATATCCGACATACCGAAATTTCTTCCTTAATCCTACTGTGGGCTGTACCTAAGTGAGTTCCCCGCACCTTATACCTTTTGATCTCTAGCTGCTATGGCATAGTTCTTGTTTGGGGTATCCCACTGACAAGCGAGCGGCAGCGGCTTATTCCTTCTCTTCCCAAGCTATAACATATACATCCTTGGCGCAGAGATTCTGAAAAGTTCGGAAACTGCAATAATGTAGTAGGTTTTTGGGGATTTTGTTCAGAACTCTTCGTGTCTTGACAAGGGAGTGCGCCGCGAGGATATTGGACACGAGAGGATGCAAGCTTTGAACTCAGCGTCTAAGCAAGGGACTGTATGTTCTGAAAGTTTTAAGGTTCGACAGTGAAATTGTTTGGATAGCGTATACAAGGCTGCATTTGTCCGTTAACTGGTACTTGTTCCATCCGCTTTAGTATTCTCATGTACCTCTCTCTACCTCTGAATGCTCCACCACTACGCACTTCGACCTTCGACCTTGCTTTTAGATAAAAAAAAAAACCGACTGAACTTAGCACTGGAGTAGTAACAGCTTGACTCCCTTATTATTATTATTGTCTGCCGAGTGGAGGACTAACTATCTACCGAACCTAGCTGCTTACAAATGCATCTCTCCGCACAGGACGTCACAATCTGTTGGATCAACTTGCTTGTATTGTATCTATCTAGGTTGGTCTAGCTATTTTAGTGTGTCAGGCCAAGCGAGGGCGGTCTAATATGGCAGAATACACGTGACCTCTAACACAATCTAATGGAGGTGTATTGTTTTGTTGGTGACTAGCTAGATAGGCCTACGTGGTGAAAAGGGTCAGCGAGGGCGGACCTATGCGGCAGAATCCCACATGATCCAACACAATCTGCAGTTTAGAGTTTTACCCCGACTTTCTCCCCATTCTCCCCCACATAGTCCGGACTCCTCCATGACTCCCACGAACGATGCCTCGGACCTTGTTCTCAGGGTATTCATCCCGTCATGATCCTTTCGGAGGCCGATGGTACACCGTCGGTTACGACCACTGCAGCCCCGGAGCGGCATGATACTACTCCAAAAAACACCGACGACACTATTATTAATGTCAGTCCTCGCGGTCCGGAGGGTGCTCCGGCAGCTGGCAAACCTTCCGCGGCAGTCGAGAGTGCGCTGGAAAATTCGCAGCACGATGAAAACGGAGAAATGAGCCAGAACGCCCAGTCGGAGGAGGGAAAGCCGCCATGGAGCGAAATGAAAACGAAGGCCGGGAAGGAGAGGAAGCGTCTGCCGCTGGCATGTATTGCATGCAGAAGAAAGAAAATTCGATGTTCGGGTGAGAAGCCAGCTTGCAAACATTGTTCTCGATCTCGAATACCTTGTGTCTACAAGGTCACCACAAGGAAAGCAGCACCTCGGACGGATTACATGGCGATGTTAGACAAACGGCTGAGGAGGATGGAGGAAAGAGTCATCAAGACTATTCTCAAGGATGAAACAAGAGACATGGCAGCTATTGGTAGGGCTGTGGTACGGCCCACTTCCCAAAAGAAACGGTCAGCCGCGGAAGCCTTTGAATCGGAAATAGGACAATTGGCAGGGAATGAAGGCAGTGCGACAGCCAATAATAATGTCCCTGTGCCTAATCAGAACAGGATTGGCGATGGGACCAGTCTTCTGAAAGCGGGTTCCGAATTTCTACCCTCGATGGAGATCCAGGAACACCTCGCAGAGGTCTTCTTCGACTGTGTATATGGGCAGTCCTATATGGTTCTACATAAACCCAGCTTTATGAGAAGACTGAAAGCTGGTATTGTTCCACCGGTGCTGATTCTGGCTGTTTGTGCTATTTCTGCTCGGTTCTCCACGCATCCACAGATTAATTCTGAACCCCCTTTCCTGCGCGGTCAGGAGTGGGCCGAGCCCGCAGCATCCATAGCTCTAAGCCGGCATGACGAGCCGAATATCACCATCCTAACTGTCTTTTTGCTTCTTGGCTTACATGAGTTTGGGACCTGCCACGGTGGGAGAAGTTGGTCTTTTGGGGGTCAGGCATTGAGAATGGCCTACGCGTTACAACTTCACAAGGAACTCGATTATGACCCTCTACTTACCCAGAGAAATGGAAATGGTTCGCAACTCAGTTTCACAGACCGCGAGATTCGAAGACGCATTATGTGGGGTTGCTTTCTCATGGACCGTTTCAACTCTTCTGGCAGTCAACGTCCACCCATGGGAAACGAGACCTTTATGCAAATCCAGCTTCCCATTAAGGAGTCCCGCTTCCAGATGGAAATTCCTGGACCAACCGAAGATCTTCACGGAAACGTCCCGAATCCGGTTCCCGACGATGTAGGCCAGTCGCCTAATGCGAGGGAGAACATGGGTGTCTCGGCCTATATCATCCGTGCCACAGCCATCTGGGGCCGCATAGTAGACTATCTTAATCTTGGTGGGATGCAAAATGACCCCTATCCATTGTGGTCACCAGAGTCTGGCTATGCACGCCTTAAGACACAAGGCGAAGAGTTTTCCGCATCGCTTCCTAGTTCTCTGTCATTCACGTATGAGAACCTCCAGGTACATGCTGCGGAGAAGACTGCGAATCAGTTCCTATTTCTCCATATAATCGCTCATCAGAACATACTCTTTTTGAATCAATTTGCTATCCCTCTTTCACCTGGGGTCAGGCCGCCAAAGAATATGCCAAAGAACTTCCTCAGCGACGCCGGCCGAGCGGCCGTTGAAGCTGCCCATCATATTTCTGTCCTCATCAACTATGCTTCATCTCACAATCTTACTGCTCCGTTTGCAGGTTACTGTGCTTACTCGGCGAGCACGGTGCACATCTGGGGCATTTTCTCCAAAAATATACAGCTGGAGGCATGGTCGAAGGAGAATCTTCGGCATACATATCGGTATCTGAATAAAATGAAAAGGTACTGGGGTATGTTCCATTACATGGTGCAAAGCTCTAAGGATCGATATCGAAACTTTGCAGACGCAGCTCTGAGGAGATCAACTACAAGCTGTGATGGCCAAGTCACGCCAATGTTCCAGTATGGAGACTGGTTCGACCGATATCCTCACGGCGTGTCGAGACTGCATTGGGAAGACCCCGAAAGAAAAGACAAGGAGACTGCAGCTGAGGAAGCGGTAATGGGTCAAAAGCCCGATCTTCAGAGCGTGGAGGATTTTTTTGCCAGTCTCTCCTCACCTAGCGTGGATAGTCCCCAAAAGACATACAGTACAACGCATCGACAGTCGCACTCCCGAAGACATAACAGCATAGCTTCTCCCGGATCCGCCAGAGGCTCAACCCAAGCCGGCTATGTTTATCCATCACCGCGAGCGACAACGGCAAATACACCAGGTGGAGCGATGGTAACAACCACATCTGAATTCCCTCGGGCCACAACGTCGACGTTGTCCTCTCAGAACAACCCTGCTCATCCTGAACCCTTTCAACTCGACCAGCTCAATTTCAATTTCACCATTCCAGACCAGCTGCCCCAGCTAGACCGCCAATTTGTCTACGACGAAGCATTTACCGGTCTTGACTTTGCCGCGCTCGACGCAGCAATGAACGACAACCTTACCGACCCTTCCATGCAGCCCGTCAGTAATGCGGGAGAATCCTTCTCCCTTTGGACAGAGGCAGATCAATTCGATCCCACAGTCCCGTCTGGAGCAGGCGATCTCTACCAGCCCAGCGCATGGTTCTTGCCTTTTAACCTGGACCCGGCTGGGGGAACCGGACTTGATCTGGGCACCCCTGGCGATATGGTGTGATTCAGAAGGGATGAGATGCATGATACTTTTGTGCTATGACATATTGGAAAGCTGGATATTCTTCATTCATATTCTATATACTGGCATTCAGCCCAGTGGTTGCAAATACTCCGCTTTTATATAGATCTGGGTTGGATGCAGGTCTAAAACCCTGAGATAAACTTCCAACACTATTGGCTCTGAATTCTTGTGGTCATTTTAATGCTTTTATTGTACGATTAAGGAAATACATAAACTGGGATTATATTGTATACATTACGGAAAATCAGTCCCTAAACAGCGTTTGTTTTGGCGTAGTAGCTGTATTTGCTTCAACTTGTTCGAGAAATGCTGAAGAGCGCTCTGCACCAAGACTGCCTCATCACCTATATGGCAAAACTAGTACATTCTGTAGAATTCCAAGCAGGCTGGTTTACTCACGATAGTATCTCTGCACTGGGTCGGACTGGAAGAGCCATAGTACAACTGTCTGTCTCCATGGCTCGCAGCCCAGGCATTCCCTAGCCACCCTTCAGTTGATTGCGAGAATTCCATACACAGATGTGCATCTGGTAGATAGCCTGTCGTGTTCAATTAGGTCAATAGGAATGGCGCAGGCATATCTATCATATGAGGTATATCCATTGCTTTAGTTGTCCTGAGGCCGCGAACACCGCAGCCTAAAGGATCAGGCTGCCAACCAGCCGTCAGACGAGATCACGTATACTTAGCATCGTACGAAGATCACAAAGTGACCCTTACATTCCCTTTACCATTGCACTTTGCAGTTCATATTGATTGCCTCTTCATGCCATCACCACTATGTGCCTCCCATATTTATTTTGTGCAGGTAGCCTGACAATGGTTGGTGCCAGATTAACCGCTGTCAAATTGCCCAGCCCCATCAATTTTTCCTGTATTGTTACTCAGCTATGTCCTCACTCTCACTGTGAACAGGAGGAACAACTTGAGCTGGTCGGTGCAGCTGGATCGATAAAGGTTGGAGGAGAGAAAGGTATAGAGAAACAACCCTACTAAGCATCAGGGTGCTAATATAGCCAGGATGTTGAAGGTGAGTATGGAATTGAAGTCTTCCCAAAGTTCAAAGGTACAATATTCATGTCATCTTTACCTCCGCCTGATGAACATGAGTTGTCCGATTTGTTTCGTCTTCTGGCGATGAGCTTCCGCATCCCAGCCTTCTCGATACTCACTCTGCCCTTGCCAGGATCTTGCATGCTTCGGGCCAAGCTGAGCGAATTGATCGTATTCTTAGGGAGCATGAGGAGTTACGCTGCCTGGCTTCTGACGGCAGTACAGATGTGGTTTACATTTATATGGCTGTAGCAGTGCATTGGCTGTTGTCTTTGACCACATGAAGGGACATCTTTTGAAATCTGTCTGTTCCAGCTCTGTCGATGGGGAGGGAGATGAGACAGCTTCTCTTTCTCTTAGCTAGTTTTTGCCACAGACTTCTCGTTTTCTCCGCGCATCTGCTGCATCGTGCAGCGGAATTGGCGTCCCACATACTACACAGCAGAGAAATGGGTCAAATTTAGAAGGTAACCCCTTGTGGCGCCTGTTTATGACTTTTTTTGATTTCTTCTTCTTTAAGAGTAGCATTGATATGCTCTACAATAACATCTCTGCTGTCAATACCCGCAAGTGATTCCATGTTGACTTTCTGTCCTCGAGGATGTATGCTTCGATGTTTCTCCACTTCTGTTGGGCGATTTGATCGGAAACTTGAACTATCTAGCAGCATTATCTGATTATCATTATTATCTTCCTCTTTACCCGATCAAAATATCCATACTTTTATAGCTTCGGGCTACCCCCTATTGCACCACAAATGGAACGTCATGGCTCTTATACAATGTGCTCGAGTCCAGGATCTCCCCAGTCGAGGAACGGATAAAATCCACCTGCAGACGATTCCGGTCTAACACTCGGAGCGTGCTGTAACTATAGTCATCCGCGTAGGCGAATTGGGTATACGAAGGTTTACTTCCCACAGAGCTGAGACCTTCAATGTTTCCCGCTCCTCCAGAGACGATATACATGGGGGCCTGGGGGTCTGTCATCCCCTTGGGGTCAGCAGTGCCATTGATGACGGGAAGAAAGCGTTGTGAGTTATGTTCGTGACCGAAGACGCCGAGATCAACCCCATAGCGGTAGAGAAGGTTCTCGAAGGCGGCCTGGCAGGGTTTGCAACCGTCCGATCCCGTCGTGTACCATGGACGATGTCCAGCAACAATAACCCAGGGTGTCACCGTGCGGTCGACACTGGCCAGGTCGGCCTCGACAAAGTCAACTTGCTGATTGGGCCGGCCGAAGTTGCCGCTTTCCAGGTCGGCTGACCCGCCCTGGCCATCGGGTGCAGAGGGGAAGTCCGTCTCGGTGTTGATCATCGTGATATGAACCATGCCGTACTCGAATGAATACCAGAAAGGCGGGTTTGCTAGGCTGCGTGCCTTGCTGGCAAGGGCCTGTGCTGTCTGGTTGGATGAGCGGGAGGGGAAAGCCGTGGGCATCGTCTGGCCAAAGCGATGCATGTAATCGGTGAAGTTGCGCTGTCCTTCTGGGCACAGTCCCGCCGTGAAGGGAATCTCGGTGCAGTCCGCTTCGTGGTTTCCGGGACCAGCCATGTAGGCCTTACTGCCCGCAATGGGGGCGAGCTGGTCGTAGAACTGCTCCAAAATGGCCTGGTAGGCGTCCTTGCCGTCTAACAAGTTCTTCGGTTTCAGATACCAGTCGTCTGCGTACCCAAAATCACCCGGATGGATGATAAATTCGTAGTCATTGACTGTCTCCGCCAGGCGCCCGATTGTGGTGTGGTTCAAATCTGGATCAATACACGGGATCGTCTCCCTCTTCGCCTTGGACGCAGAACGAGTGAAGCCATCAGCCCCATAGACTCCCAGGTCAATGACAACATCGAGATTGAAGGGTGTCTGGTCTCCCGGAGTACGCGGACTGAGGAAATTTTCCACGCTGGAGTTCGTCGAGACGATCTTGTAGTAGTAGGTAGTGGCCGGGATCATGTCAGTCAAGATGACAGTATGAGAAAACGTCCGTGAAGTCCCGTAGGTCATGGACTGGGATGAGCAGGCTTGCAAGTTCAGTGCTTCAGGCCCTGTGCCGTATTTCACGCAGCTCTGGTCCAGTGTGCCATATGTATTCCACCCCACAGAGACAGCTGGGAGCAGGAATTAGCTGCTAGATCTACTACTAATAGTGCAGGAAGTATCTGAGAAACTCACCATTGGGGCCGTAGATCGCCAGTCTCTGCTGGTAGGGAGTCGTCAGGTCCTCTGGCAGGGGTGGATAGTCCACGCTGGCCAGCGTGCTTTTGATGAGCACAGGGAGAGCTGAGAGGAGAGCGATAGAACCCACCATGCTCATCATGTTTCCAGTTGCAGCATGGAGAAGGAAAGTGATAGGGTCATATTCAGCAGCTAGCAATAACTTCCCTTGATATTATATATATACATATTACCAGACTCAGGCGTCAGCAGGAAACTCCAGGAACCCCCATTATGGACGCTCCTGGGGCCAATAGCTCGTAACATTCCCACCACGTTGCAAATGCGCGAAGGCGACGGGCTTCCCGGCCGTACTTGAACGAGGTGGCATCGGGATACTCGAGGGTTCGTTGGCGATGAAAAGATTATCGGAGAAGCGACGGACAAGCACTTTAGAGTGCACGTGGGTCGGAGGTCCAGTTATAAGCCAGACAGGACATGCCAGACGCAGCGCTGCAGACAGGTGGGTATGCCGGATATTGACTGTAGAAGTGTAGAACGAAGCGGATATATATATCCGGCATATATGGAATTTCTAGAACCACATTGACTTTCCCCTTCTGGATGCCTGTGCTTTTGTGACAACCCGTCCCATAATGGCCGCCTGGTCTAACTCCGGGTTAGCTTCGTCACGTGTATAGTACGTGACGTCACCTGTTTTGTTGTATCACGTGGGATTCTGCCGCATAGGTCCGCCCTCGCTGACCCTTTTCACCACGTAGGCCTATCTAGCTAGTAACCAACGATATACCTCCATTATTTACATACTGCGTCTACGCGATATCCAGTCCTTCTTTTCTCCTTCCTCCTCTCACATACGGTATTCGCTGAAAATAGTACTGCATGGCACATGTTGCTTTCCCTTGGATCTATTCGTAGTACTAGTTGTCACATGTTAAAGATGAAATGAATAGCTATTTACTTGGACAACTTCTTAATTGTATGTCCAACAATCCCGCAGCCACTGCAGCGTGGTGGAGCACGCTGGCGAGGCCTAGATGCCTGCTCCTCAACCTGCATATCAAGCTGCTGAATGCGATCTAGGCCTTCCTGTACAGATAAAGTAATATTATTTCCTAGTACAGCATACCTCCTTCCCTTCTTTTTTGTTTTCCGCTCATTTTCAGCCCGTAGATACACAGTAAATTCAGTTAGTCACAGTATCACACCACCTTACTTTATGTGGATATGGTGCCAGCACTGTGTATCCACCATATTTTCAACTCACGGTCCTCCAGTAAAGTAATTATGGTGCTGCCTCGTTATTGTGGGATGATGCTCTTCGGGTATATCTCAAATTGAGTTTAGGGCAGGTTGGCATGTTGTTATATATCACATGAGGAATCCTCCACCGCGTCCAGCAAAAGCACCCTTAGTGACAAACACCATGGTTTGCGAGTACCTGACGATGAACCGGACTATGGTCTCTCATAAAACCACGACACCCACCACTACCAGGAACCGCTCTATGCCAGTGCAGACCCTACAGTGAAGGTTTACCATGCGAAGAAAATTGCCATTATCGGTGAGCATTCAGATGCATCTAGAGGATTCAGATGGAACACGCGCAGAGTACTACTAGGTGCTGATATTTTGTTGAAGGAGGGATTGCTGGCATCTCCGCAGCGCACGAGCTCACAGACGATGAATGTGACTCGTATTCACTGCAAGTGACCATTTGAACAAGAAAATTGTCTAGGAGGCCGTATTCACAGCGTCAGCAAGTATTATAGTGATCGTCATACGGTAGATCCGACAACATTCAACCTCTCCCAAAATGATACAGTTCCTGATGTAATCTGGAACATTCATAACCAGTCCAATCGAGAATCCAACCCCTCCATCCCGGCCATCCTTACCCTCACCCGAACCCACTCACCATACCTACATGGCTGTGTAGTTTCCGAGGAAAATCTCTACAGAGTCCTATCATACATACCTTTCTCAGATGATGATATTACGGTCCTCTTCAACAAAACCGGTTTCTCACGAAAAGCTGTCACCTTTCCGGACCAGTCATGCTATGAGACATTAACCTTGCACAAGGAGGTCAGAGGCAAGCAAGTAAACTGGGAGAATCAGGAAGTGCATGATGAAGAATGGTCCATGCGAAATTTGGGGCGTGTGCAAGATCCTACTGTCCGGTGGATTCATCGACAGTTTTGGCTGAATGCTTTGCCTGTTCTCGACAGCGCAACATCTCTAGGGAAACCTGATGGCAAAGTCCAACTGCTTGATCCGAGATTATTCTACGTGTCTGGATATGAAGGCCGGATGGGAGTTTCGATCTCACGGAATGTTGAGCATGGACAGCGTGCTGCACGGAAATTGTATTCCGACTATATTGCCTATCATAGATAGCGGTCTCAGTTAAAGGTAATGAATGACTATCATGCGATTGTTCCACTTGCACTATTTTGTGGAAGTTACATGGTGGTTTAGTTCCATATACATCGAGTAAATCTGGGATGTCCTTGGAGATAAAGCATAGTCTATATACAACAGGCAACAAGAGAAAAAAGGAGCGGAGTTTAATTCCATATATGTCGAGTAGATCTGGAGATGTCCCTGGAGATAGAAGCATAATGTATATATAATAGGTAACAAGAGAAGAAGAAGATCTGACCTGATGCCCGTCAGATGCGCGCATGTTCTATGCGGTACGGTAGCCCAGGAGAGGTAATCGCTGATATAGCTGGCTGGGTAGTGGGTCGAATTGGCAAACTGCAGGCTACTGGTGATGTTCAAGTACAAGAAGCCCGAATCATCTGAATGATCGTAGGAGTCCTGAGCCTGAGAGGCCAACACCGTGGCGTTCTTGACAACCACGGTCCCGTTATCGAATATGGTAAACAGATCGCCGACACTCAAGCGTCTTCCAGGGGTGGGGCATTGGAGCGAGCGGAAAATGGGGATAGGTGCCGATGGCATTGCACGCATAGCGCATCAGAGAGTAGAGCGCGTAGATTTCCGCATTTGCGGACGTCCAGTAGCCCGCCAGGTCGCCGTACCGCGCGAGGGCCTTGATGAGCAAGGGGGCCGTAGGCCGCTAGCGGTTTCTTGTCTCCCCACTTCACGTAAATGTCGTACACTCGCGGGTTAGAGCCGGATACCCAAGAGACATGTGTGATCTCATGGAGCTATGTCAGGGCTATCTCAATAGTCGGAAAAACAAAGTGTGAGGATGAGAAAGGGACAGAGACACACCTTGATTGGGTTCGTAGTTTTTCATGTCACCAGACCAACCGATGCCTAAGTCTGGTTGATTGCCATACTGCATGGCAAATTTCAGGGTACTGATCTCAAAGTACGGTTTACAGAAGTCCGGGAAGGTTGAATATGGGATCATTATCCGCGGTACATGCTAGCGCGGCTTTATTCTTCTCGCAGTAGCGTCTGTGATCGTCGCATCGAACAAGGAGTCTCCAGCTGAACGGGTATGTCCAGAAACTGGGTTGGACAGTGGATATTGTTTTCAGGGTGCTTTTGATCGTGCTCTGAAACGGAACTTGGTCGTTTAACAGAATGAGGAATGAATCCATCGACGTGAGAGGTAGGATGTTGAGCAACGCCGTGAAGGCAACGATAGCAACTGGAGCAAGGGATTTTTCTAGCTCCTGGGCAAAATCCCATCTTAAGGGCACAAGCAATATACATATATGTATCACTTTGCTCGAGGCCCAAACTCTGACATGTCAGCAGCAAGCTGACTTCATTATCCTTATAGTAGTACTATATATACATATAGTTGTATCATCCCTGGTGCAACGGAAGGAAAACAGTCATTCCAAAATAATACAACAATGTCCAAATCGAAGCACCAGCTAGCCTCCAGGCCATCCTGGGATGCCCAAGTACCCTAGGAGCAAGTCTGTTCCTGAGAAAGAAGTTGACGCCCATGTGACAGGCAATCTATCGGCAAGATTGCCATACAATGAAGTCACTCATCAACTGCAAGCTGGGCATAAATGGGTAGGAAAATGTCACCTTAACTAGCTTCCCAATTAGCTGTATCCGAGTAGTGCATCCCTAACAGATTGTATTGCTCTCAGAGGATTGAATAAATGGTAACAAGACCTTGGGAGTTGGATGTGAAGATAGACCGGCATTACATGCGACCAAAAAAAGCCCGTAGATTCAATGAACAAAGACAGCTTTAATGTCCAGGTTGTGATGTATGGCCAACGGCCAATGCCTGACTGGTCCTTCGTCCAGGCCGGGACTGAAAGAATGATGCAGCAGGGTTCACCAGGTCAGTGCTCACCCCATGGGTAGGGAGTAAGCAATAAAATGGAAAGGGAAAGCCTTCAACCTTGATAGATAAAATACTATATGCTGGGAGGCGTAGGTATGGCTCTGGTAGGATGTATGCTCCCAGACATACTGAATCCAATGTAAAACAGAAAAGAAGAGAGGAAAGAAAAGAGACCATGATTGATGGATGTTATAGCGTAGGTAGAAGAAATAGAAGAAGGGAAAAGAAAAAAAAAGAAAACAGATGTGCACCAGCCGCGAATCGAACGCGGGCCTCATCGATGGCAACGATGAATTCTACCACTAGACCACTGGTGCTAATTGTTATATTAGCGCAGCTAACTAACATATATATATATATATATATATAAGGTTATTAGAGCATTAGCACGGGAACTCAACTAGACGATGAATAGGATGCTATTCAACTATCTAGGCAGCCATCGACGAGAACTTCAAGCATGGAGAGGAGGGAAAAAGGAAGAGATCTACGTGAAGCTGGACGGCGTATTCCTATCCACGCACCACGCTAATCCAAATAAGGAAACTCACGTGCTCGTCCTGGTCTACATGGCAAGGGCCCTGACACATGGCTTATGGAAAATTTCTACAGTCCTGAAGCGGAGGACTTTGATGAGGATAAGTTGCTTACATGACAGATCCAGGTCACCAAAGACTTAGTTGTGCTCTCATAACTCTGTGAGCCTGCTTAGCAGGGCAAGCAAATCCAGTGGGATGTGGATAATGACTCTGATTAAATGAAGTTGTGCCGGGGGCACTGCGAAACCCCGGATCTCCCATATTTCCTATCTTAGAACACCGTAGAGCCGCGGTCTCCGACATACTAATGTATGGTGGAGCCCGCGGCCGGAGAGTACTTAATGGAGGATTCCCTCCCAGATAGTTACGAGAAATTGAGCATTCTTTTGGTTTCTAGGTTGCTTCACTAGTATCGCTATCATTGTATAGAACGGAGCGAGGCTCCTTCGTCGTTGTGTTTCCTTTTATCATTATATTGTTGTCTTGCTAAGATTGTTCGGTGCTGTGTGGTATAGTGTCATTGTCTTGGTATATCCATCCCTGAGATCCCTCAATCACAACCTGGTTCCTGTCACAGGGAGCAATGCACGTACACCCCCCTTTACAGTGTCAGAACTGCAAAAAACAATATCAGCAAGTACAAGTTGAGAATATGCTGGGAATATGCATAAACAGGCTGTTTGGAAATGACCATGCCACACATCTGATTCTTTGAAGATATCTCTTAAAAATAGGCAGCGAAAATGGTCCTAATAGCTGAGGCTTCCACGACGGATGGAGTCTTCCGCCTAGACTGTTAAGAATGGCTCAAGGATCCCCCGCTCTGTTGCACTTTGAAATGACGGAGATTGCAATGTTGCGAGATCGCGCAAGTACTGGGCGACAGTAGTAGCAATGTGATGCTGTTTGGAGGAGAGAGATGGCCAGGCGTCGTCTAACGTTTGCGCATTGATCCGTTTCAAAAGAAGAAAGGTCCGATTGAATTTCCGGTCCAGCCATGAATGAACGACCTCCGGGATTGGAATGTGTGGAAATTTCGCGGTAAGAAAAGCCAAGGTTTCGCTTTCCAGTTCCATGCCATCGCACCAAGTTTTGACCTTACAAATAACATTTGAACCTATCGCATATACAGCGGAGCTCGTCCCTGCTTGGTAAACGAAATGATCGCATCCTTTTAGGATTCTAACCTCGGTTTTCTCGGAATTTTCCTTTAGATATGATGCGCTGTAAAATCGTGAGACGCTGAGATGCTGAGAAATGCTGGATACGAATAGAACAAAAACAAAGACAAGGTCCTTACATTAAAGGAGACGAAGAACCAGGGAAAAGTACGGTGGACCACAGTTACCAAACACGTAGAATAAAATGTAATTGGCTCTAGCTACCAATAGGGAAATCGATAAAATGTGTCTAACTATTCTATTTGTATCATGTTCCCTTCTGACCATTTATTCGGAGTTTGTGATTCCCTCCCAATCATTGTAGGAAACCATAAGTGGGTCATACTATTTTAACTGGCCAATAGCCTCGGCCTCCTTGGTTGGCTGGCCTTAAAATAAATTAATGTTTGACCGTAAGCCGCCAATGACAGTAAATTGGAGATGAGATGACGAACAATGTGATATCAGATCGCGATCATAACTCCGTACGACCTACCTCCGGTCTACCAACCTAGATAATACGTGAACAGATCCAAGGGATCAATATTGAACCCAACGATACACTAAATAATAGAAAAAAATCCAAGTCCCGTCAATCGTCCCATTCCTCGTCCAATTGATCTATTAGCTGGTTCTCCGCATCCACATCCGCGCGGGCGCCGTCCCTTGCGCGTCGCCCGCCGATCGCATTGATAAAGCTGCTATGTTGCCCGTCTGCTTCTCCCGGGTCATCCACACGGACAGGGCCGCCGCGTGAAACATGTTTCAGACGAAATAGGCGGCCAAGCGAGGAGAAGAGGATGATAGCCATGTCCTGTTAAGTTTCCAAGTGGAAGGGCGATGCCGTGTTAGCAAGGTTTCATTTCACATGTAATGGTATGCTCCTCTTCACGTGAATAGAGTGACGGATTGAAATGACGAGAAGGAAACATGAAGAAATCTATTCTGATGCACAATCTTCCAACCATCTGTACTTAGCGCATGGGGATCTAGGCCAAGCAGATAGCGACCCCTCAATATAAAAAAATACCCTCAAGGGATTAGATAGCATGCGGCACATACAGCGTACACTCGGTCTAGCAGGTTTATATGAAAGAATCAACAGGCAGAAAATTAAGATGAACGAGTGTAAAAAAGATCGCCCAATATAACGTGCCTTGGTCCAGCCAAAACAGGGAATTTCAAGCATCAATCCATCCTCGAAGTGGGCAATTTCGCAATCCTAGACTCCTTGTGATGGGTTACGCCATTCCACAAGGAGCATAAAGACTTTCGAAATGGGATTAATGCTAGTATACTTACTTTTAAAAAGCCAAACATCCCAGCCCAGAGACTGTAGTTCGGGCATTGCCTCCATCCCCGTTGGTGCATGACAGTCCGCTGGTATGCGCAACCACCAATCAGGTATGCGGCGACAGCAATCAATGCACTAGGAACATGGCATTAGTACGAATTGCTAGTAGTTAAAGTAATCAAGTTGTACTCACATCACCCCGAACACGCCGGCGGGTCCCAGGCCCTGACCATTGGGGCTAGAGGCAATGCCGCAGGCCGCGGAGCTGCGGACTTCGAAGAAATATGTGCAGGAATCCATTGTTCCAACGAAAGATACAGCAGTCTGGGAGGCAAGAGTGTCGCGGTCGCAAAGGAAAGACATAATCGTAGATTTGGTACGGGAATCACCGTCGCTAGGGCAGGGTGAACCGTTTGTGTAATTCAAAACCAGTTTCCGGCCGCGGAAGAAGGGATCGGAAGCTTGTTGTCTGTTCAGAACCTGTTAGCTGCTAGCCATTATTGAACGAACTCAGGAATCGCAAGCGGCGATCTTCTGACAGACTGCCCACGTACCCTAAGGAATACGTCTTCTCATCCTTCACATAGAATGCACCGACATCCTTCCACCTCGCTTTCTCAACACCCACTACATCTTTAAGGTTCTCCAAAACTGGAGCGCAAAAGTTAATGGTGAAGTTCGCACCATAGTCATGGCCTCTGGCATGCCAACTGTCCTTGCGAGCATGTTTGCGGGCCTTCTCGCCGTCCTTCAGTTCCGGAGGGGATAAAGAGATTCCATTAAGATCGAAGTACAGGCCAGTAGTCGGAGAACGCGCGACGCACGGAGAGAGCGTCTCCTTGGGATTCGTGGGGTCCGAGGCGGCTCTGATCGGGGAAAGGTAAGATAAAAGAAGGACAGAATGTAGGAAGAAGCTGGTAAGCAGCTTCATGACTCGGAGGTATTTCCCGCTGGCAGGGGCTGGTCGACAGCTGGGATAGAGATTAAAACGGTAGCGCTGTTGATACAAAGACGCTCGCAATGATAGTAATAGAAAGAATGTCGCCGAAGATAAGGCCAGGAGGTACGATGGCCAGGGGGGAAGGAAGCGAAGGTAGTTGAAGGACGGATCGTGCTGCAGCGTCGGCGGAGACTGTGGAGAAGACAAGTAGCACAACCATCCGCCTCTCGAAACCTGTTTGCTGCGACAACACAGCGCCGTATTCAGTTTCAGTTGGGATTGTTCTTTCATTCATCTATTACTGTCTCTTCTCATCATCTGCCCCGGCTTCCATTTCTCTCCATTCTCATAGAGGGAGAATTGTTCTGCCTAATCCTCTAAATGTGCTGGTGCTCGTGCTAACGCCTCCCACTTACTCCTCCCCTCTCTACTGTATTGCACGGGGTGCCTACGGGGAGAATCTTCTGTTCCACAGCGTTAGTCGTGCTCTTTCAGCATGGCTCCGAAGAAAACTGCCAAATCCCAGATTCTTGTCCAACCTGTTCCAGAGAAGCGGGGCTATGAATTCGGTGGACCGTAAGGTTATCTACAATTGTCAATAACATGAGAACAAACAAGATTGACTTTCTCCCTAGATTAGGTGCCTTTGGGATTGTTTTTGGCCTTCCGATATTGATATACAGCTTTGCCTTTTTCTGCAACGACATCTCCGGCTGCCCTGCGCCTTCGCTTCTCCATCCCTCGACCCTGACGCTCGACAAGTTGAAAACTGAGATTGGATGGCCGGAACAGGGGATTGCTGCATTATATGATACCCAGGTTACTCTTTGGGTTCTGGGATATTATTTTCTCAGTCTCTTTCTTCAGATCTTCCTCCCTGGCCAGGAAGCGGAGGGAATGGGGTTGGCTTGTGGTGGGAGACATAAATACAAGTTCAATGGTACTCAAATCCCGTCGACGTTAACTGCCCCTATTTGACACTGACATCTTTATTATAGCATTTCCATCTGCCGTATTGATTCTGTCGGGTTTAGTGCTGGGTACCTCTCTGTATGGAGCGGATTTTGTGGTGTGGACTTTTCTCTGGGACAACTACCTGCAGATCATAACAGCCAACCTTCTAATTTCCTTTGCCATTTCGACTTTTGTCTATGTGAGGAGCTTTTCTGTTCCAAAACCCGGCCAGATTAATCCGGAATCACGAGAACTGGCTCCTGGCGGCCACACTGGTAACGCCCTTTATGATTTCTTCATCGGCCGGGAGCTGAACCCTCGCGTTCGACTACCTATCCCCTTTGTCAGCGACACGTCGCGAACAATAGACATTAAAGTCTGGTTCGAACTGCGACCAGGCCTGCTAGGCTGGTTGATCTTGAATCTGTCGAATGTTGCTCGCCAGTACAGGACCTATGGCTACGTCACTGATTCGATCGCCTTGGTTGCTGTGTTTCAAGGCTTCTATGTTCTGGACTCGCTGTACATGGAGCCAGCAATAATGACCACGATGGATGTCATTATGGATGGATTTGGTTTCATGCTTGCCTTTGGGGACATCGTCTGGGTTCCGTTCCTGTACAGTGTCCAGTCCAGGTATCTCGCTGTCTTCCCCCTTGAACTCGGGTTTAAAGGCGTTTCCCTCGTTCTGGGAGTTACGGCTGTGGGATATTTCACCTTCCGCGGTGCCAACAACCAAAAGAACCGCTTCCGTACCAATCCGAACGACCCGCGTGTGAAACACATCAAGTACATTGAGACAGCCAGTGGCTCGAAGTTGATGATATCCGGCTGGTGGGGCTATGCACGCCATATCAACTACTTGGGCGATTGGATCATGTCATGGGGGTATTGCCTTCCAACGGGCTTTGCGGGCTATGCCATCATTGAGAGCCTGAGCCCGGCTACCGGCGAAATTCAGAGACGGGCTGTCCAGACACCAGAGCTGCGCGGCTGGGGCCTCATTTTCACATACTTTTATTTGGTGTATTTTGGCGTTTTGCTTGTTCACCGTGAGCAACGCGATGAAGAAAAATGCAAGAGGAAGTACGGCGCTGATTGGAATCGCTACACGTCTCTGGTTCGCAGTCGTATCATCCCAGGCGTTTACTAGACACAGACAGAGGACATCATTTATTGCATGAGTTGCTAGATGGAAGCTATTCGATGACGATTGTCAATTTCATCATTAAAAGGTTTTGGCTTTCAAGTGCATCTCCCATGACAGTTTCCTCCAAGATGTCAAGGGAACTTTACTGCAATGAATAAAATAAACCTTGTGCGGGTGCGGCTGATAGAACAGCTATAGGAGGGATTGATACAATATGTAGTTCTAATATCGAGTTAACCATGTCTTTTTTTATGATCAATCAAAACATCAAGCCCCCAATGTTCATCACCAGCGTTGGGTACCCATCCCTTCAAAATATCCCTAGCATCTTCTATAGCTTGTTGTCGTATCGAAACGGAATCAATCGATATCCCAGAAGTTCTCTTGAAATCCTTATACGTAGGAGCTTCGACTAGTCGCAAAAGCTCACCATGTTGCCCGCGCTCCCTTAAGGTGTCAGCTCCATTACCTCTGTTAAACTTAAGTTCGTCAAGCGATATCGAAGAACTTGAAAAAGATTGTACAACGTCACGGAAAACACCCCATAACTTCGCCCGTGAAAGAGAAGAAGCGCCCTTTGCCGAGGGTACAGTTGCGCGACTTCCCTGCTTCACCCCATTGATGATGGTTTCATATAGACCCGTCTTTGATTTACAAAGCGTCGGCAGTGACTTGGCTCCCTTATCCTTATCACAGGGAAGGGTGGAGGAGAATGATGGTGCAAGGACCCAAATGGCTGAAGCGTTTCCCGGTCTGCTTTTCTTGACTGCTGGTTTATTGTTCGATGGTGGGGGTCCCTGGAGTGCATGTACATGGACCACGGAGGTCTGCGGTGATGGTGATACAACGGGAATGGTGTCACTCTTTGGTTTCCCAAATGGCCAGAGTGTCTCGACCTGTTCAGTTAGAACTGAGAGGACTTTGAAAGGTCGGAATCTGTATCCGGTTATTTTTCTTTCCTCTCCATCGTCTACCTGGCTCTGTTGTGGCCAGAATCGACCTTCAAGTCCCTTCATGCGACCTGTTCCACCGAAAGATCTCTCGCAGGCTCCACGACTTATTTCTGCTTCGGGAAGAATCAGTCCTTCCAGGTATGCATTCTCGGTTGGTGCGACGAGAAGACTGGTCTCGTATGAGAGCAAGGAGGACACTTGTCGTAGTGCGAGTTTATCCGAACATGACTTGCTGCGTGTGGATTCCGCGTCGGCACGGGCTGGTTTGCGACGGACAACGCCGAGAAGAGAGAAATGAGCACGGCCATCCAGGAGAATTGGGACAGCGCTGCTACTACTGCTTCCTGCTTGTTCTGAGGCGTCCGTATCGCTACCACCGCTACTCGGGGCCTTCCTTGTTATTTCCCATGGCGTTGCGTCTTCCTGGGCAGCCATGCAGAGCTCCATGCTTGCGTCGCCACAAGGAGCACATGTACAATACATATAGATTTTGATGTCTGGCTGTAGCTCGAAGGGCGGCCATGATGGCGATGATAGAGAAGGTAGTTCCGTGTTAAGCCTTCTTCTCCGGACAAATGGGGATGCTGTTGCTTCTCCGTTAATATTTCTTTTTGCCGCTGGCGATTGTGTCTCATTGGAATACGAGTCAAGATTTCTCTCTCGAGCCAGAACACCACTGCATTCGTTTAATAGCCAGTAATTGAAGGCTCGTATGGCGAGTATCTCCGCATGACAATCATGCAGCACTAATCCACGACACCGAGGGACTTGTGAAGCAGACAGGCATTTTGCTCCGGTCCTATGCAGAGTCAGAGAATGCTGACAATAGGTAGTAATGCAGCGCACGTATTCATGATAACAAAGGATTAGGGACGTACGTAACAGCAACACAGGTTAATGTTTCCGAACAAGTGTTTTCTCCTTTTCATATGGACAATTGGAGTCCTATTAGTTGAATAATTAAAGGACAGTATAAATGAGAGCAGTTCATATATGAGGTAGGTGTGTAGACAGTTTTATGCGAGATAGACAGCCCGAACAATCGACGTCCACTCTGATAAAAATGAAAATAAAAATCCTTACCTTTAACAATCACAATCCCAGTCATGGGAATCCATTCCCTCCAACCGTCAGGATGAATGATAGGCTTGCTGTGTGCTGGCAAGGCATCGAAGTGAGCATGGACCAGGGATGCTATACGGGACTGTAACGGTGGAATCTGTCCGTGTTCTTCCATTTATACAGAGCCTATTCTCTCCCACGAGGCCACCCAGCATCATAGAATCGTCAGCTTGACAGTGAGATAGATATGGGCATACCTGATGTTGGTAATTGGCTCTGATGGAGACGATGTCTAGAAGAGTCACGTGATAGAACCGAGTGAAATACGGAAATCTTCCAAAGTTGGATTTCTCTCTTCTACAACTACCGACTTTTCAGGATCGGATCAACCAACACTACTGAAAACTTATCAAAATGGCTGATAAACTTCGCACACTTCAAAATCTCGAGGCCCTGCAGGCCCGTTATGTTGGTACGGGTCACGCCGATACAACCAAGTACGAGTGGGTATCCAATATCGTACGTGACAGTTACTCCTCATACGTCGGACATCCTCCGCTTTTGTCATATATGGCTGTTGGAATGGGTGAGTCTAAGGAGAAGGTGCGGGCGGCGATGATTGAGAAGATGGTGAGGGGTGCAGGAAATCCACCAGAGGTAGGTCTTAGATTGTTTCTTTTTTCTCTTTTTTCTCTCTTTTTTTTTTTCAGAAACTATGGCTAACAGATCTGCTCATTTCATTTCAGACTCAAGAATAATGTGCCAATAACCGCTTTGACCACACCTCCATCCGGGTCAGAGTTTCTGTGCCACGCCCATACTTGCATGCGAAGCAGCGCGCTCGGTTGGAACCCGGTAGGGCCAGGAAAGATTCTTGGTCATGGCCTTACATGGGATTAGAATTCGACATCATCTGACAGTAAGCTGCGATGATCATCGCTTAACGAGATATCATGTCTAGAAATGTCGCCAAACTGCTGATCGACGACTCTCTGGTTATCCAATGATGCTCAGCTTAGCATCAGTAGATGGACTCTGATCTCTTATCAGAAAGCCTTCTACGAATTTGTCATTTAGAAGTGAAGATCATCTCAGCGCGCTAGAAGTGATGAGGTTTTGAGGAGCGGAGTTAGAGGGAGATGGGCGTTACTATGATATACCCCTGTCCTGGTTATCGTTCGTATTTGTTGCAAGGGCCCCATGTCGTTTATTTGGGAGTTCATGACAGGAGTGCAATGTCTGGTCTCCAGCAGGATTATACCCCTCTTTACGTATTGTTACAATCTACAGCCACACAAAATGGAAACCAACATATCCGCAGGCGAGAATGATAACTGGATACGCATTTCCACGTACAATCCTGATTCGATATGCTAGATGGATTCGTAATAGAAGCAGCTCTGCAATGGCGGGGTCTCGGATTCTGAGAAAAGCACCAGGTGCATTCATAAATCTCAACGAATGTCGTGATCCACCGGGTCCAGTCTTTGACTTCCATAAAGTGCATGGCAATGATTGAAGTCAAAGACATTGATACGTCTCATTTACAACATCCATGAAATATATATATTCGACAGTCATAACGTATCACCACGCATGACCATGCTCCTATGAACAGTAGAAGCCCAAAAGCAGGATGTATGTAGCTGCACATATAATTGAAAACAGGGACGTGATATCTGTGCTCGTACTCCTGTGACTTCGCGTCGCGGCCCAATGTATGCAGGCTGGTTTCAAAACAGGCTGCGTTGGTTAATAGCAGCTTTCTATGACTAATCTACCGTTCTGCTGATGGCAATGGGAGATGGGGGGAGAAACGAAATGTCTTCTGTACTTTATGCATCATGGACATAGCATACATGCGCTGGTTCAGGCTGGGCAGAAGACTGGCACTGGTTGTGATTCAGGTACGCATGAAGGATGACTTCAATGGTTCGACTCGTATGCTAAACAATCAGCTGTGTCGCACCACGTCGGGCATACCCGTGGCCTTGCAATAGCATAGAACATGGCTGAACCTGTTTCTATCTTTAACTGCCACGACACAATATCTGCAAAGTAAAAAGACTACGTCATAGCGAGAATGACTCCGCTAGTCACGGGTGTGGCTGGAGCTTATCGTGGCGCGGGTCCAGTGTGGCGCGGCAGCCAGCGCCGGCTGAAAAAAACCAACAGCGCAAGAAAATAATGAATATGCAGGAGGATCAAGATTCAGACAACTCTATGCTCCTTGTCGCCCAATTACCGCACCCTCCGGCCCTGCTTCTGCTTGCCCCGCATAACAATTCAGTAACGTGATCTGCTGAGGATTTTCACGAGCCAAAAGTGTCCACCGTCCGCTGCAAGGCTTGCACCGCCTCACCATTCAGCTGCCGCCACTGTTCAGACAGACGATGGAAATTCCCCGAGAACTGCAAAATCCTGTCATCATTCTCAGCAGAGGACTGCCCTATTAGCTCTGAAAGGATACCACAAAGGCATGCGCTGCCCTGTTCGCTGTCTGTGACCATTCTATGCGCCGACTGTCCTGGGTCGATCTCCGTTCGGCAATCATGTTGCCGCCCAGGAGTTTCGTGCGCAGCGTCTCGTGGAATGAGATCCTTGGACATCCGAGCTTTTCCGGAGGTAGAAGCTCATGGTGCAGCGTAGCAGTCGCGAGAGCACTGATCATTGTCCGGAATAGGGAAGTCTTGGAAAAGAGAGTTTCCCAGCTGGACTCTCTGGGCATCCCCACCTGTCGAAAGAAAAGGGAGGGTACGATTCAGTACGCGCAATTACGATACTACCTGACTCCGGACGAGCACTCGTAATACTGCTTGTGGTATTCGGGTTCCAGAAAGTCCAAGTTCGGCTGTCAGAGCACAGTCCAATGACAGGTCATAGCAGGGATTTTCGGCTCTCGCCCTTTTTCACCGGACCCTTTCTCCTCCAGCGAATCCGACGCGTCAGATGGCAAAAGGACCAACTACGCCTGCGAGACTTGACCCTCCATCAGGTGAGACTCGATCCCTGAGAGGTCCGAGTGGAAGGGTAATCATCCCCATTTGCAAATGTGGTACTGCGGTTCATTTGCCTGTTGCGAGGGGGTCCTATCCACTCAGTACATGGATAGATACGGGCCACGGGCCCAGCCAGTCCGTCGTTCATCCAGGCATCCGAATTCTATGCGATCCTTGGTAAACCGGCTCTATTTGATACATGTTTCCAGCAGGCGATCAAACGCCTTAAGAGGGCTGACCGTTGGCGCGTATTCCGAGCTTACTTTGGGCCTCTCTCTGGAGTCTGGACTGATAGGACATGGCATGGTCGGTTTCTAGGCCCCGGTCCATGACACACAATATGTTGCAAGACGGCGCTTGATGTCTGTCATAGCGGGATATCATACCAGTAGATACCGACCTACTGCACCGAGCCAAACCGGGAGATGGTGGGCCAGTATGAAGGGGAGAGCAGAACTAACTCTTGAATGTCTCCGCCGTTGATCTTCATTTGGCTCGTCCAATCAAGAAGCGTCTGCACGAAATACGCAGAGGGATGGTTCAACACGACGGTGTCTAGATACAGTTTTTCACCTAGTCGACTGCTATGCTACTACTGGCCGACATGTGTAGATAGGAGAGTTGACTCCTTTCCCTAATGGAGGATGGCATTTCCCCTATACAGTACATCCTCTCCCATCGCGAAAGATCTTGGGGTGCAACGGCCATCGGGAACGGACACAGAAGAGTGCGGCTTGTGTCGGTTCAAGATCTACTCTTTCTCTTCTTGCGTGTCCGCGACAGTCGCCACCGCAGTTATTGTTAATATAGCAATTCAGCACGTCGAGGGTTGCTGAACAGTGAAGAATATGTAGTTATTATAGATATTGATCGGCTCCAAACCGATCCAATTATCTATTTTTATTTTTATAATTTTCCTCAGTTCTTTCTAATCACAGTTAATAAATAGGATTTCACGGAGTCCGCCGTACTCCAATGAGAAAAAAATAAGGCGATTGAGGCTTAGCAGAGTTGCAGCTGCAGCTGCAGTCTGCAGGTCTTACTCCAGCATGAATGATGCCTCGTAACAGTACTGTACCAGAGTCTCCTCTTCTCTTCTCGTAAAAACCCTGCATGAGCGTACGTAGTTGACTTGGTTGACTCCTGAGATAGGCGTTGTTTGACGCAGCTCGAGGGGGATTTAATATCGAAGTTGACAAGAAGTGGATGGCGCGTAAGAGTGGATAATCATAACAGTATTAATGATGATGAAGGCGATAATATCATAATAGTCATCTCTCTAATGCAGGCAAGAAAAAGGAATAATAATCATCGTCATATAACCTGATCCTTCTTTGTGTCTCGCCCCCTTCGACTGTCGCTTTTCTTCCCCGCCAACTTCCCTCGTTTTTCCCTTCTGGCTTCATCCCCTCTTCTTGTTCTGTTGTTTTTTGTTTTTTATTTTTTATTTTATTTTTATTTGCATCTGCCGTTCCTTTCGATTATTCCGTCTTTTTGAAAAAAATACCGCCTTTTATCTATTATTTGGTGCCTGGCATCGGCCTAATATCGAGGTCCTTCGTCACCGCCACGACATCGCACATCGTGCTTGTACTTCCCCTCCAGCACATTCTCATTGCTCTCTTTCACGAGGGAAATCGACCTGCGTGGGCGAATCTTGCCTTGATGACCTTGATTTCCTGCCATACCAACTCTCTAATACCAGCAAACGTCGAGCGTTTGATATCACTATTTCGCAAATCAACCGGACTACAATAGAAATACAAAAAAAAAAAAAAAAAAATAAGAAGAAATAGAAAGAATAATGCCAACAGTGCTACTTCCCGCATTGGCTGCTGCCTTTGCTCCACGATCTTCGCCAAATGTCGTGCTGAGTCGCAAAGTTGAGCCCTGGTTGACGGCCACTCTGAAGAGAGTCAACCGAGTCAAGCGACCCTTGAACAACGTCACGCAGCATACAAGATGTTTGACGGAGACACTGTCATCGCCCAATGCCATCTGGACCCTGTGTTCCCTGATGTTCCCCAAGGCCCCTGATACGGAACTCAAGAGGGATGAGAACCCTCTTGTCGAAGCCCTATTCAACCATCAGATGATTCACATTGAAGCCTACGTCGTGCATGTCGACATGGTCTCCCAGAACGAAGTAGCCTTCAAGCTGACCCCCGAGACCATTGAAGCATTGGTTGACTTCCACCATGATGTCTATTCCGTGGATACCGCCGCCAACACCTGGGAGTGGACGGAGAAGAAAGCGCAGTTGAAGAAGTTGCAGGAGGCCTTTGTCCACGCAGCAAACAAGTTCATCTACCGCACAGATGTCCGTGCTCTCGAAGGGCTGGAGGAGGATGGCGCCGGAGAGCTTCTCGGGGGTCGAAGCGAGGAGGCAAAGGCTGCCGTCATGAATCTCTTCGTGCCCTTGCTTCCTCCCCCTCCGCCGCCCCCACCGCGGGTGGTGGATGTGCTGCGTCCGACGGCCGCTCCTTTGCTACCCAGTTCGTCTCTCCCAGAGACGTGGTTGTACGGTCTGGTCCAGAATCCTGCACCCATTGAGTCGTGGAAGGTACTCCCATCCAGTCCGCCAACAGGAAGCACTGGCGATTCTTATCCTAACATGTGGGCCAGCCATGGTATCCTGAATGAAGAGCCGTCTCCTTCCCCGACGCCGTCCTACACTCAACCCTGTCCAACCACGACGACATCCCACTACAGTCCTCCACAGTACTACAGTACAGTCGTGGCATCCGCAGCCATCGCCCCTCTTCCACTGCAGCACATGCTTGTACAACCTTGCAGTACTGCCGCCAGCATGACTGGGTTTGGCTGGGGTGATCGGTACCAGGGCTTTGCATTGCCATATGGGACGATTATGTGATCGTTCCTTACAGGATAGCTACGCACCCATCGAGCGTCTTCTCTTGATTTTCAAGGGCTAATTCGGACCCTTCGAACTCCGTCTAGGTACTCTGCTCATCGCCCTCCTTCCGTCAATGGCACCAACAAATGCTGCATGCAGGCATCAATACATGGCATCTTTCGGGGCGTTCTCTTTTCTTCTGTCATTTTTTCCGACTTGATTTGCGACAATATGTGATACTCCCTCTCGTTACTGTTTGCATTGTTACTGTATTCGTGTGGTATGGTGTTATGTTATGCTCAGCGTCAGCGTCTTGCCTTGTCTGTTTACGTTTTCGCATTTGCATCAAGAAGCGGCGGGTCGGCTATCTGGTTATGCTTTTCTTTTGTTAGATCCCGTATATATGTCATGAAGACCTGGTTGCCTCACGGCTGGGATGGATTATGATTTTGGATGCAGGCATGTCTCATCATTTGAAGTTCAATTCTTCTGTTGCTGTCCGGCGGGTATAAGCCTTGTGGAATTAAGAGGAAGGAAATGAGGATGACGTCGCTGCGTCCGGAACCAGCGTCGTTTGATTTCCCTTGGCCTCTTCTCAACCCTGCCATTTCCGTTGGGCGCCCTTTCTTCCCAGTACTGTGTACTAGGCTGGCGGTTCGGTTGATTCGGATCGATGAAAGGCGACATGCGACAGTGCAGTTGGGGAACTACATTATATCCGGGATGTTTTGTATCACCCTCACTCTGCTTTTTTTTTTTTTTTTTTTTTTCATTCGGTTGTCACAGTCTGCAGAGGCATGGGAAGATAGAGCGCAAACAGGGGAAGGGAAAACTCGAGCAACATCCCAGTCCGTGACGGGACCTCCGGTCGAGATAGGTCAGAGGAAAAGACAAAAATGGGGAGGAAAACAACTGGTCTGTGACCATCTTCTTCCCTTCTTTTCTTTTCCTGTCCTCTCAGAGACACCGATCTGTTCTTTTTCTTCTCCCCCTGAATGCTTCTATTCTTATATACCTCCCTGCCGATATAGGTATGATTGTGGGACAAGTATGATGGGATTCATCACCTATCGTCCAGGCTGGAATGTTTCTCATTGAAATTCCTGGGCCCTTCCCGTCCCATTCTCCTTTCTCTTCCCACGACGGGATGAGAAAGAGAATGGTGGGAATGGAACGGGAATCAGATGCTGGATTTATTCTGTTTTCGCTTTGTTTTATTTCTATCTAGCTTTTTTTTTTTTTGCAATCGCTGAGGCTGGACCTGTTCGATTCTTTTGACGACTTTAAATCCGACACTGTTTTATATTGAGTTTCTCCTTAAGTAGACATCTCCAACTTGCGATGTAGATGACATTCCCAAGCACCGCTTCACACAGCCAGGTTGTGAACTTGAAATTCAAAAGTCTGGCAACACTCAAGTTCCACAGAAAATATCAAGATATTAAATATTAAATATCTCAATAGCCAACGAATCCCTCGACAGGTAATCTAGGCCAAATTGTATAAGAGCTAGTATTTTGTATATTAATCCCTAACAGGAATTACTTGCCGTAGCAACATTCCTCTTAAGAAATGAGACATACTATTATCGCTATGCCTTCTGTCGTATTCAATACAAGTAACCTTAACGAAGACACTTGGGCGGCACCTCGCCATTCCTCTCGTCGTATAGAAGCTCAACTCATTCGCCAGGATGTATCTGCTGACGCATCTTGAGAGATGCTGCAGGTATGTCGATGATATTCAGAGGAAGATTCAGAAGAGTTTCTATCTCATCCTCCCTTCGAAATCAAAATAATGCGCCACGAGAGAGATATGGGCCAGCGGGACATCTAAAGCCTGTGAATTCCAAGTGAAATGTGGAGGAGCAGGACTCAGAACCATCATCTTCAGATCGAGGAACTTAAGAAGACTTCTTAATCGCTATCGTATTACAAGCGTCACACGAAACGTCTTTCCCTCAGCCAATCTCTTTCACCAAGACCTGGCACCCCAAGCCGAACCCATTCATCTCGCCGTTACGCCCTGAGCTATCCGCCGCAGGCAGAAACGTGGTCATCACAGGCGGCAGCACGGGAATCAGCAATGCCACCACGATCGACTCCGCGCAAGCAGGCGCCGAGTCCGTCTCTATTCTGGGTTGTCGACTCGAGCAGCTCAGGGCTGGTGCGGAGAAGATCTCTCTTGCAGCCAAGAAGGCCAGCAGCACCACACCACTGTTCTTTACGAGACTGCTGACTTCCTGGGCCGGAACCAAGTAGACACAGCGCTGAAGGCAATTGTTGACAGGGTCGGCACGACCAATGTCTTCATTTCGAACACCGGGAACCTGCCCGCCCAGGCCTCTCGCGAGCTACGGCGGGGAGGATCTACTGTAGGGATTCCAAGGTAACGTGCTCAGTCCTCCCTTCAATGAAGTCCAGACATTTCTGCTGCTCGCAGGGCCTGAACCTGTTCTGCTTCATATGTCTACTT
This sequence comes from Monascus purpureus, assembly GCA_025999795.1. Lineage (NCBI taxonomy): Eukaryota > Fungi > Ascomycota > Eurotiomycetes > Eurotiales > Aspergillaceae > Monascus > Monascus purpureus. The sequence goes on from AP025348.1 coordinate 909,046, forward strand.
GCCTGGAGAACATTGCGCCAGCAGCGGACATCAGTGGGTACACGGTCAGTAAAGCTGCCTGTCTGAAGTTGATGGACTATTTCGCTGCGAACTCTCAGCTGCACGGTGTTCACCTGCAGCCGCGCTGGGCGCATACTGATATGAATGGACATCAGAAGCAGGCGCAGGATGTCGGTAAGTATATATCCCATGGATGCTCCAGTAATTGAAAGCAAGCGTTAAGTGCTCTGTAGTTGAACTCCCTGCCTAGTTTTACGTGTGGCTTGCATCCTCCGAGGCCAGATTCCTTAAAGGCAAGTTTGTTTGGGCTAATCGGGATGCGCAAGAGCCGCTGGAGAGGGCAGAGGAAGTTAGGGATTCTATGCTGCTCAACAGGTTCTCAACAGAGTGCCAATGTAGAGGGTTTGAGTGTACCAGCAAGACGTACATCCTCGAGGTTGTGAGAGGCTAGGGCAAGGGTCTCCATTCTTTACGCTTAACTCCTCATACAATAGGAGCCCTGCAGTTATATCCTAGTTCACCTATACGAATCCCTCTTAAGGTGATACCAACCATATTAAACTTACAATAAGCAACAGTTCGCGTTGTATGCAGCCAGGCGAAAATATCAAGCTGATACAGCCCCAAATGACCAGCCTGACAGCTAAGTGCGGGTTTCCATACCGGGAATTTCATTCTAGAAGGAGACTCCTCAATCCGCCTCCAGTCTATGGGGTGATATACCAGCGTCTGAAGAGGGAGTGGCAAGAAGAGAAAAAGAGGGTCTTGGTCGAGGCTGATATGCTCATCATCTATTCTCAATGGACGCGGAAGGATGTTATATTGACCCGATGCTTCGTCGGGTATTTTACTCTCTTGGCTGCCTCGTTCGAGATGCTGATTTTGTGGTCGATAGGAAATTGACCCTATCGCGTGCCTTATTTTTTGGCATCTTCGAAGATATGGAGTGATCTGCGTTGGGATTATAATTCGCGTGCAAGCCCTGTCTATAACCGGCATTGTTTTTGGTGCAGTGGCTGTTTATTTCAACAATCTGGAGGGTAATAAGACGGAGTGAGAAGTAAGAAGGAAGAGTAAATTAATTGACTTCCTCCCTGGCGCGTTGGTGATGCTAACTGCAACGGCATATCCCGTTCGACGCGACCTTGCAAGGAACCATCATCAGCAGAGCAGTGAATTCTTCCTGGGTCTACTTTTTGCACCAGGCTAGGCAGTTTTTAGTAACTTTAGCGAGAGATGTGGAGTATAAAACCGTGTCCTCTCCCTTCTGCACTTCACTCCCTATGAGTTTGAGAGTCTTTCCCAACAACCCTCTTCTATCTTTCCCGAAAGCTCACAGTCAAAACAGACATATCTGCTTGACTGAAAAACTCAGAAATGGTCTCATAGACCGCTCGATTCAACTTGCCGCAAGATCAGGACGAGTGGGATGATGTAGCAAACAGAGCTACCGTGGCTTCCAGAGGTTTAAAGCCATGCAATGAAGTCTGTACCCAAGGTTACCAAGGTGCAGTTTCTCCTTTTAGAATAGTTGCCCACGAATTAATTACCGCCCCTCAAGGGCTCGATGCTTCCAGATATGGTCTCGAGCAACAGATACAAGAGGCGCGCCTGATCCTGGAGCGACCAGAGTTCCAGAACTATCTTTACGACTTGGAAACAGATCAGTTGCAGAACCTGGCTACTTTTGAAAAAGCACGAATCCAACAACGGGAAGTACTAGAAGGACTTACGAGGAAGTGGTGTTCTCGCTACAATTGATGAAACTAGCGTGAATGGTAGTCCATAAGTTTCTCCAGGCGCTAACAGCTATGGCAGGATTCCAACAGTTTGGAATTCGAACCACAAGGACAACTTTCGTCCAAGATTACCAGGTCCTCTGGGACCATGGGATATGGATTACGTACCATACGGTGCTGTATGTCCCCCACGACTATCGACAACATCCTTGATGACACCGGCGTGATTTTCTTGAATTGTTCTTACATGATGATTGTGTTGATTATAGTTTTACGCTGGATTATGACTATACTAACCGATTGGGAAACTAAGACTCCGAATTCTTTGGTTTTGCAAAGGGCAGTTTTGATATCAGCAATCCTAAAGCATGATTCTAAAAATGCATATTCATTTCTCATGTATAAGACCAACTTGGCTCAGAGAGCCACGTATTAATCTAAATTAATTCAGCAAATTTAATAAATGCTTACTATTTTTGTGTGACGTCGTGAGCTTTGAGTCTCGGGCACTAAAAGTAGACAATAACTTTATTTGGGAATTTTGATATCTTGGCATTCGGTTTCTACTATAGCCATTGCCATCTACTAAGTATGGATGGCATTCCCCTTCTCCGGTAAGCTCGGGACTAGTTACCAGATTACAAGTATGACTCATTCCCAAGGCAGAAGCAGGGCGCGTTGTCAAGGGCATTTCCTATTTGGGACGAAGAAGTGAATGACCTCGAGTAATTACTCTTGAAATTCCGTTCTTATCTGCTTCAGGATAACGCCACAAAAACGCACTTTTCCAGAAGTCGGAGATGTCGAACCGAAATCAATACTGATGTTGAGTGGTATGCGGCTGGTGAAGGTAGTTTAGATTAGGGCTTAAACCTTAAGCGATAGAGGTACAGTGCTCCATACTACAGTGATGATGAGATAAAAAAGGATAGCCCGACAAAGCAATTTCAGTGCATTATCTCTCGGGTTTCAGGCACCATATCAAGTGGACTGGCTGATTTACCCTCTATATTTCTTTGCATGGGCCGGAACGCTGATAGTATAACGGAAGCCGGAGTTGGACGAAACGCGCAGTCAAAACTGTTCCTTTCCTAGTCTTCATATTTTATACACTGACCCAATACGACGCATGTTATGACGATAACATTGACTTATCACCTCAGAAACTCGAAACCTGATCCCTGATTTCGTAACATATAACCGCGGGTACAGCTGTTTCTGAATCATTCACATGCTAGAAAATACCCGTTATGACGACCTGGTAGTTCTTGACGATTCCAACAAGGCTGCCAAGTTAGTCAATCGCATCTGTGTGAATTGACTCAGGTAATGCGATCCTAATGTTGGTCCAACAGGAAGTTCCCAAGCCGTAGTTACAGGTGCTCACATACCACCGGCCGATGGAGCCCTCAATTAAATGGTGGCAGTGGAGATAACAGTACCAAAGCACAACATATCGCTTCCCAGAAACGGTATCTGCAACCGTGTTGATAGTCTTGGGGTTCTCCGAAGCACTCAACCTTTGTGCACAATCCATACTGAAATCTCAGTACCGAAACAGTCGTTCTCCAAGCTCGCTTCGCACAAGCCGAATAAATCTGTATGAGAAATAGGCTAAGAGGAGCCAGAACCCTCGGTGGATAAAAGAAAACTTGTATGGGGTGATTTGCAGCCACGTCCAGCTTCAAGACGGAATATCAGACGCTTTCACCTGCTGATATTTCGACAAGACTTTCAGTTCCGTATCCCTTTCCTTTTGTTTCTTGTCCATTTCCCGCTTGAACTTTTCTCGCTTTTCTTCAGCATCCTCCATCTTCTTCTTCAATTCTTTCGCGGTCTGTTCCTGCGCTTTCAGAGCTGCTGCTTCTGTCGGATATTCTTTTCGCAATTGCTCCAGCTGGGAACGCACTTCATCTGAATCTATTGGTGTACAGGTCACTGGGTGGTATTTGTAGACTGGCAGTGATTCTCCAGGAACGCGAACATCCGGAAGAAGCGGATGGATCGGAGTTGTGCGGATTGAAGAGTTAAGAGGAACCGGCTGCGCTGACGCGCTTGGCTTTGAGGACAGAGAAAGAGTTTTGTCAACTTCGGACATGATTCTAATCTTTCCACGTAGGAGAATCGCAAGAAGTAGGATGAATAGAGAATAACTCCCGAATGTACGCTTAATGAGGATTGTAGGCGTGAACTATGGCCGAATTTCGCTACAGAGTTGGATTTGTGAAGTACAATAGGCGGTAGTTTTCTGCCAAGTCTTCACTCACCGCCTCCGGCTTGACCTCCGCGGAGAAAAGCTCGATTGCATCACATCTATCTGGCAGCAGGATTCTGAGGAATTGAAAATGCCCGAGATTTATTTGCAGGAAATACTACTTACGGGATGATTATATACCAATGTGATTGTTCAATCTTTCGAAATTTGCTAATCCCGATTAACCATGCAGGCCTTCGGTAGGTTTTGACCCTTTCCTGCGTCTCCTGACGGCCGGTTTAGATTCCACGGTATTTGCTTGGCCTTTTCCTTTCTGACATGCTGATGAAAAAATACCTCTAGTCCCGAAGAATAGAAGGGTAAGGCATACCTTTGTATTAGTTAAGATTATTCAGGATTGCTGAATTCTGGCTTCAGCCAAGGTTTGAGCTTGTCGTAAGAGTAAGCACTGAATGACATTGCGCGGTATTGTTATTTTGGTTGCTGACTTTTCCAAATTGCTTAGATTCTTGACCTCAACAATGTCCCTCTCTCCTCGGGAACGGCGTATGTCAAATGGAGTCTTCCCTCGTCTGCTGCTACTGAGCATCGCGGAGTCACGGATAAGGCAATCATTATAGACCATAGAGCCTATTGGAGCTATGAAAAACTCCTCTTGGTCAAACTCACCATTGACAGAAACCAGTCCCTTCACCAATGTGACCTTGTTTTCGATGTTGTTCAGGAATTCGGCTCTGGCGGGCGAGGGGACAAAAATCTATTGGGCAGGATACGTCTCAATCTTGCCGAATATGTGGACAAATCCGACGAAGAAGAGGGGATTACGCGGAGATATCTGATGCAGGATAGTAAAATCAACAGCACTCTCAAGGTCACGGTAATAATGCGCCAGATCGAGGGGGATAAAAACTACACTATGTATGTCTGCAACATTTCAACATGTCTGAGCAACTGTGGCCGCTAACGTTAAGAATCAGACCTCCTCTTAAATCGCCTATGGTCTTTAGTGGGATCAGCGGAATCACAGGCGTTGTCTTTTCAGAACAAGGGGACCCAGCTGATAGTCTTGGCCGATTTCCCTCACTAAATACCAAGAGCAGAGAAGTCTCCGATATGCAGGACATGTATCGCCGAACATTGATCGCCTCGTGGAATTCTCCGGTGAACGAGATACCTGCCGATAAGTTAATCGAGGAATTGTTTGCTGGGGGCTCTGGTTGGAACAAGGGGAGCCATTCTAGGAAGTCTGAAGAGAACGAGGATGCTTTAGGGCTCTTTCCGAACATCGACATGGATTCGAGACAGTTTCTATCAGGGACCAAGCCATCTCCTGGCCTTGAAAAACGACCGAGAAGTTCATCAAGTCATCAGTCTCGCCTTCTGGGTAAAGAGGCAGAACTGAGTTCTTCACCCGGCCATGCTAAAAAGACAAAAAGTATCGAGCAAAAACTAATTGATAGTGCCAAAGGAAAGGGCGAGAGAAGAAGTGGTCCTAGTCATGAAGTTTCCGAGTTTGACGTGCGTGAAGACCTGAGAAGCTGGGAGATCTCCCCGAGGCAGTGACTATATTGTGTATGAACAGCGCCATAATTTCTCTCAGGTTCTAGTCTTATGGAAATGAAATAATCTTAATATCTATTATAAGCAATTTGAAGCAACATTCAACTTGATGACGAGCCTCAGGCGGCAACTTCCTTCCGCCTTACTCCTTAGGACTAGCGGCTGGGGAGTTTCGCCGCCTTCTAAAACGGCAGTAATCATTTTCTCTGCAGTTTGGCCAGCGACAAAGCTCGGCCAATTTTCACTTCTTTCCTTCCATATGTCTGTATGGTCTTCAGAGGGGACGGGGAGGCTTCTACGCTTCCGGTTCTCTTCTGGATATAGGAGAAGGGGGTTCTTCTATTTACCGCGGCGCGATGTCCTTGCTCGGTTCAACAGCACCTCGAGAGATCCTGCCGACGATCCAGAATCCAGTCTGCCCCAATACAGACAAAAGTTGCTTCGATCGGACGACTCTTTTCGTTCGTATGTCGTTGATAGGAGATGGAGGGATAAGCGTAAGACGGTGACGCTTGATGTGGATTCTCTTGGAAAACCGGGCGAAATTGTCCTTGTACCAGATAGCAAACGTCGGCGGCGCCAGAATAACGCACCGAAAAAAACAGAAATCTCGGAAGCTGTCAACGATGACACATTGCTTCCTGTTTTTGTTGAAGAATTAGAGGCGGAGGAAGAATGGCTAAATGATCCGGATATTGACGAAAAGATGGAAGGCTTTCGGTCGCCTCATCTTCCAGGCGACAAGCTGAATGCTGCCGGTTGGGAAGATCTTCGGTCTAGAATTGAGATGGCTTTCACATATCAGCAGCTGTCGGATTATGTTTCAGAGCATGCACCGAAGGAGTCGATCTTCAGTGCGGATACCGGAGTATGGTATCCTGGAAAGTCGGCATTTCTAGAAATAGGCTCTCGATCCAGTGCGCATCTTGCCAACAGAGTAGCGGTAATGCAAGGTCTCAAAAAGAAACAAGTGCTTGTGGAAGCGGTACTCCGAGACTGCTGGCAGCTTGGAGTCGCCAATGAGATTGGCCAACTGGACATGGTTCTACCTGAACCTTTAATATCGCTGTTTATTTCCAAGAGCTTTTACCTTGAGGATCTGGCCAATCTGCATGGTGCGAAGATTGACATTTCACGGAACTTGAAACTTATTCGAATTACCGGAACAGAACATTCATGTGAGTCTATTCGAGAGGTTATTGAAGATACTAGGGGCAGAATACGAGAAGAAGATATCACATTGCTCCCGCCTGGGGTTACACCTTCACAAAACCTCCGTCGCGATATAGGCAGGGGACTTGTGGATTGGGTCAATCAAACTTATGGCGTTTTCGTGACACACGAGCATCTGCATGCGCCAATGAAGATCTATTATTTCGCTGAAGACCAGAGACAAGCGGAGGACGCTCGGAGGACGCTGAACCTTGCCATCAATGAAAGACTAGCTAAGCGAATACGGTTATTCACTCATATGCCCTTTTCAAAGGCCCTTGATGTCTACAAGGTTGATGCAGGTGACGGCATCTCATGGTTGGGTCGGAAAGACCAGTGGTTTCGCTGGGCAATGCCCGCCCAACAGACCGGAGATACCCACTTTTTTGAGAGCCAACAGTCACGCCATTCTGGTGACCTTTGGAATTTCCTCAAGATCAGGAGTGCCTCATCAAAGGGTAGCTTTGACCTGCAAGAAAATTTGACAGCGGCAGTTGGGAGATGTCTCTTCGTGCGTGGGCCATCCAACAAGACGTCCTTCAAAATCTCCGAGCTGGAGGAAATCATAAAAGGAAAAACCTTCACGACTGATATCCCTCGAATTACGCCCTTTCTGCGCTTATTGAGTCCCTTCCCGTCTCGGGCGTTCGAGCAGTCTCATCTCATTCAACTGGTCCCATCGTCTGCCTATATCACCAGTCTCCCACGTCTCGAGTTCGAAGTCACGGTCACACGAACCAAGAGTCTTGCCGGGTCGAGCGCTGATGTGAAGTTGCGTAGCGCAAAAGCCATCTTCGGCGGGAGAAATATTTATTATTTGCTCCCGGAATGTGGCCTTGATCTTCGCTTCACCCGGAATGTGTATCGGGATCTAATAAGCACAAATAATAATAATTTTTCCACATCCAAGGGTGCCGACACTTTCATGGCTGCCGTCAACAGCTGTTTGCAGGATCTTTTCTCTAAGTACGAGGGCTCGGGTACAGAAGGGATGCCAGCCTTCTGTCGTATCCCAGTCCCCAGATCGCTTTTTAGGCCGCAAAAGGAAGTGCCACATGAGGAGAAAGACGACAATGATGTCGTTTTGGTTGAATATATAATCCCGCTGTTTAAAGACCTGCGAGACTCACGTATTGATCACTATGACTTCTATGGCGAACGGCTCAGTTACCGTCATTACGAAACTGGGCCATTCCTTCCGGAACGGGGTACAGACCTTTTCCTTAGCATGGATTTGCCTGATGTTGGTGGTGCTCAGCCTACCACATCCACAGACTCGCCCGAGCCTGCATCGGCATTAGCAGGGGAAGACGGTCCGCTTGAGGATACTCTCAGAGCAGAGTTCGATTCGTTTTGCAGAACAGCTTACCGGCTGGCGTTGGAGGTAGACAAAGCCGGGTAAGACGTTGTCAAGCTGAAGGAATACGCGGTATTGCAATGTTCACATGGACTGTATCTATATCATGGCCTTTTGTATATATTCATTGAAAGCAAAATCACCAAGGGCGATACTTGGAGTAAAATAAGGACAGGTTGGGATGCAAGAAAGGTAGATCTCGCGATTTCATCTAAGTCAGAACAAAAAAAAAAAAAGACCAAACTCTTCTCATACGTCAAAAAGAGCATAGAAATCGGCCATCCCTTTCCTAAAGCCATGCTCCCATTCCCAACCCAGACCTTCCTTGACTTGGCCTGTCTCGACAATACGCTTTCTGACCCAGAGATCGATAGCCCCAATTCTATCCCCCCCAATATCACCGTGACCAGAGATAATACCATGAGTACCAGCACAGAAGAAACACTTGGCGTCAGCAAATCCAAGTTCCCAACCGCGAGCGAATCGGGAATGATCCCATGAAGAATTTTTGGTCTTCGAATCCCAATATCTGACATGATCCGAGAAAGCCTTGTCGCAGAGCTGGTTTCTCTGGGTCTCCGCTTCCTCAACCTTGCCCTCGATTTCTGACAGTGGAATCGTCAACCAAGAAGGGGCCGGAATCGCCCCCGTATTGACCTGCTTTTTAAATCCCCAATCACCGCCATCCATCCAGTCCATTTTCAGAGTCCAGAATGCTGAACCAGATGTTTTTGATACCCATTTCATAGTCTGTGTTTGGCCAAAGACTTGGGTTAATTGAGGTCGTTGCGAAGGGTCAACGTGGCTCCAGGTCTGACCGTCCATGGTACAGCTGTATTCGCCGATGTAGACTGCTACGGCGCCTTTCCGGTCGAAGACGCTGCCCCGGGGGAGTTCGGAGAGGACACCCTTCACCCGTTCGATGATGGCTTGGGGGCTCATGGACCTGTCCTTTTCTGTGAAGGTGTAGTACTTGTGAGTATCCACGATCATAGGGTTGTTCAAAAGGGGATTTGCTGAAGTGATTGTGTTCTTAGACATTGCATACTGCACTGCGCAAGAAAGGTTCCAGCCGTCGCTGATGTAGATGGGCAGAGTCGCGTCTAAAGCACCGGTGGCTTCGAGGATCTCGTCGTACCATTCGTACATCCCTGGTGCATTCCAGATGGCCTCATTGCAGACCTCAACGCCAATTACATTAGCCATGCCATGATAGGTCACTTCTCGGACAATATAGGTGATGCAGCCCCTAGCCAAGGCTCTATTATGCTTCGATTCCCATAACTCAGCCTTTCCTGAATCCGTCCCACTATGGCTGTCGCGATTCGCGCCCCCCGGGGCGGCATGAAGATCGATCAAGACCCCAATACCGTGGCGGCCGCAGTCTTCGATGAGATTCTTTACTGCATTCCAGGCGTTGACATATACCTGAGCGGGTTCGCCTTCAAACACAGTTCCCACGCAGAATATGGGACCAAGCGTGAAGAATCCTATGGGCAAGCGAATCGAATTGCACCGCGCGACGTCTCTGAGCCAGCGGAAATCATCCTCATTGAGAGCCGTGAGCCAATGGGTTTCCCATTTAATTCTGGTTTGATCGAGTCCTGAGACTTGTATGGATCTGATCCCTCTCGTTTCGGGTACGTTAATTGCAAATCAAGAGTGCCCTTGAACTATATGTGCCCATGAAATGAATTCATCTTGGACTGGGCTGGGCTACTAACCGCTTTACAGCTGCCAACTCACTGGATCCGACAGTGCCATGGCTGTACATACTGCCACGAAGCCATCTTTCCAGGACAAAGGTGGCCCCGAGATTCGTTCCATGCTGGTAGCGATAGCGGAAGATGTCCTGGACTGTAGGAGGCGTTGGGTCCATAATGACTTCAGCTGTAGTGAAGCACAGATTGGACCTGACTGGGTTATTTGGGCTTCCTTGTGGATACACAACCAACAACGAGATATTCAGAAAGACCGAATATGCTGTTTCTCATGGAGTAGTGACTGGACACTGGGCTATATGGTACCAGTACCCCAGGACACTCGAAACGAGCAATGTTCTTTGTTGTACAGAAAAGAAAGTCGGGATAGCAGACTGTTCAGATAAATAACTGCTTCAAATTTCAGCTGGCCATTCTGCTGCATGGACACCTCGCTGTCCTACTTACGCAGCCAGGGCTGGGCAAACTGACGTAGCGAGGGGTTCCGGCGGACTTCGAGTCTCAGCAGAAAGCTTCTTCGACTCACCGAGTTGTTTGCCGCAAAGTCTTCGGCGACGGTCCCAGTTTCTCTCTCTCTCGTCAATCGCAGGGACTATCTGCAGCCATCGGCTACTCTGGCTGCAAGGCATCATACTCTGTTAAATTCATGATTCCAATTGTTGTGCGCCATGAAAATCATTCCTGGACATTGAACCGCAACGAGAAATGGACAGGACACGGATAGCCAAGGTTTGTACAAGAATAACCCCTGGTCAATAAAAGAGATGAAAGACAAACCGAAGAATGTATCTCTGATGATTCTTTCTTTCGACATTCCAGGTTGAAAATGTGACCTTAGCGCGACGAGGTGAACATGTTGCTGGCACTCTCCATCTTACGCCTCACCATCTTATCTTTTCACACATCCCTCCTCCATCGGACAATGCGCCAGCCCAGGGCGCGACTATTAGACCTAGGGAGCTCTGGATAACCTATCCGATTATCTCGTTCTGCACCTTCCGCCCGGTCCCTGCATCGTCACGCCAGCTGTCTTCGATTCGTCTGCGATGCCGCGATTTCACATTTGTATGCTTTTATTTCGCGAACGAGAGTAAGGCTCGCGATGTCTTCGAAAGTATCAAACAGTGGACGTGCAGGATTGGCCGGGTTGATAGACTCTACGCTTTCACATACCAACCTCCGTCTCCGGAGCGAGCATTGAATGGTTGGGAGTTATATGACCCGCTCAAAGAATGGGCTCGTCTGGGTGTGGAACAAAACGGGCATGGCTGGCGAATATCTCGGATAAATATGGACTATGGGGTAAGGCTGGCTTCTTTCTTTTTTTAGGGCGGCATGTATTCTTCTCGATAAGCCTTGCTGACTCCGATGCATCAGTTTTCTCCAACCTATCCTGCTCTCCTACCAGTCCCTTCCACCATATCCGATAATACGCTCAACTATGCAGGACGGTACCGCTCACGAGCAAGAGTTCCCGTTTTGACATATCTTCATCCGGTGAATAATTGCTCAATCACGAGGAGCTCTCAACCGCTGGTGGGTGTGCGTCAGAATCGAAGCATCCAGGATGAGAAACTGCTGGCAGCGATATTCTCAACATCCCGTGCAGATCGACCGCTGGCTGGTGTTACGCCTCCACGCAGGGAGGGTACGCTACCGCGTCTAGGGGGAAAAGAAGGTTCGCAGACCGATCAAGCAGAATCTGACGGTTCGAACATTGAGGAGGTGGAAGATGACATGTTGGATACCGCCCAAATCGACGCCGAGGAAGTGCCAGTTGTCTACGGTGCCCAGCAACACAACTTGATCGTTGACGCACGTCCTACCGTGAATGCCTTCGCAATGCAGGCTGTCGGACTGGGCTCCGAAAACATGGACCACTACAAGTTCGCGACAAAGGCGTATTTAGGAATAGACAATATTCACGTCATGAGGGATTCGCTGAACAAAGTGATTGACGCGCTGAAAGACTCAGACCTCATGCCCTTGGGACCTAACCGGGACCAGCTTGCGAAAAGCGGATGGCTGAAGCACATATCTGCTATTCTGGACGGTGCTGGCTTGATAGCTCGCCAAGTTGGCCTCCAACATTCACATGTTCTGATCCATTGTTCAGACGGATGGGATCGTACTAGCCAACTGAGCGCATTGAGCCAGTTGTGCCTCGACCCTTACTACCGGACGCTAGAAGGCTATATGGTACTCGTTGAGAAGGATTGGCTTTCTTTCGGACACATGTTCCGTCATAGAGCTGGTCTCTTGAACAGTGAGAAGTGGTTTCAGGTAGAGCATGAGCGAATCGGAGGCGATCCTAATCGTCCATTTGGTGATGGCGGCGGGGCAGGAAAGGCTATTGAGAATGCATTTCTCAGCGCGAAGGGCTTCTTTAATCGAGAGAATACCAGTCGCGATTCTCTTGCAGAGTCCGACATGGATGCACAGAACTACGATTCTGACACTACAGGTTCGAGAAAACCGAGCACCGTGTCGAGGACCGTGGTTTCAGAAAAGGAAGTAACAAAGGTCAAAGAAACCAGTCCGGTCTTCCATCAATTCCTCGATGCCACATACCAGCTGTTGTACCAGTATCCGACGCGCTTTGAGTTCAATGAACGCTTCCTACGCCGACTTCTCTATCATCTTTATTCATGTCAATACGGTACGTTCCTCTATAACAGTGAGAGAGAACGGATGGAAATGAAAGCCAAGGAGCGAACCCGGAGCGTGTGGGATTACTTCCTTGCCAGGCGGGATCAGTTTATCAATCCCCAATATGACCCTGAAGTGGATGACAGTACGCGGGGCAAGGAGAGGCTCATCTTCCCACGGCTCAACGAAGTCAGATGGTGGAGCGAGCTATTTGGCCGAAGCGACGCGGAGATGAATGGGCCCCGTCCGTTTGGGACATCTGCAGGCCGTGACAGCCCTGCAAGACGAACGCCCGTTCTTACGGGAATTGAAACTGCACATCATTCTACTGGCAGTGGAACGCCGGGAAAATCCATACCTAACGCTGCCTCGGCCGGCATGGCCGCTGTGACTACGGGAATCTCGAACATGGCCTTTCCCAAAAGCAAGGAGAATACCGAACAGGCACGGAGGCTAAGCGAGATGGAAGTTGAGATGCAGTAAATGCAGTAGACTGTGGCTGGGGCGTAACTTTTCACGATTTATGTACACGAAATGAATGAGAGGCGTCTTCTTGTCTGTATAGACTTATAAGGTATCACATCACTGTAGCTGTACGTCATGTGACATGTCCGAACGCGGTAAGGCGCCGGGGAGCAAGCGAGGCGCAAGCCCTATCCCAAAACGGCAACGCAAGCCCTACTCCGAGCAAGCCCCACGAAAGCGGAATTCTCTCAGCACAATTCGAGATCTTCGATCCTCGAACGACTCCCACAACTTCGTCCTCGGCAACCTCCCCTCCCTTTCTTCGACAATCCCATTCTAAAGCCCAGCGGAAACGCACAATCATGGCTGCTATCCAGGGAGCTCTTTCGAAGCGCCGCAAGTTCGTCGCCGACGGTGTCTTCTATGCCGAGCTGAACGAGTTCTTCCAGCGCGAGCTGGCTGAGGAGGGCTACTCTGGCGTTGAAGTCCGTGTCACTCCTACCGTCACCGATATCAGTACGTCTTTCGCCCGGTCTATGTGTTTTTTTTTTTTTCTCCAATTTTGCTATTCAATGTTTCTATTCAATGTGTTTTGCGGGTGATTTGATTGCACACGAAGGGGAAATACGATATGGAAGAAGGAAAAATAATGCTAGGAAACGCGCGAAATTTAAGGAGGAAGAAACAGGAGATGCTAATGGGTGTCTTTTTTTCCAGTCATCCGTGCCACCCACACCCAGGAGGTTCTCGGAGAGCAGGGCCGTCGTATTCGCGAGCTCACCTCGCTCATCCAGAAGCGCTTCAAGTTCCCCGAGAACTCGGTTTCCCTCTATGCCGCTAAGGTCCAGAACCGCGGTCTGTCCGCCGTCGCTCAGTGCGAGTCCCTCCGCTACAAGCTGCTGAACGGTCTCGCTGTCCGCAGGGCCTGCTACGGTGTTCTGCGTTTCATCATGGAGAGCGGTGCCAAGGGTTGCGAGGTTGTCGTTTCCGGAAAGCTGAGGGCTGCCCGTGCCAAGTCCATGAAGTTCACTGTACGTCTTAACTTCAGCATGACGGTTGATATGAGGATTGGAAGGGGAGAAAAGAAGCATGAGAACTGACCGAGGATGGTTTTGTTATAGGATGGTTTCATGATCCACTCCGGTCAACCCGCCAAGGACTTCATCGACACAGCTACTCGCCACGTCCTTCTCCGCCAGGGTGTCCTCGGTATCAAGGTCAAGATTATGCGCGGCTCCGACCCCGAGGGCAAGGCTGGTCCTCAGAAGACCCTCCCTGACTCCGTCACCATCATCGAGCCCAAGGAGGAGCAGCCCGTCCTGCAGCCCATGAGCCAGGACTACGGTGCCAAGGCTCTCGCCGCTCAGCAACTCGCTGAGCAGCAGAGACTCGCCGAGCAGCAGGCTGCGGAAACACAGGAAGGTGCTGCACCCGAGACCTTTGTCCAAGAGTGATCTCGAGAGTTTCTTTTAGCCCCTGCTTGCCTTTTCGGTTCTCCTAACGTCTTCTAATTTTTCCTTTTTCTTTTTCCCTATCTGTCCGTGATAACCTATTTCCTCAAAACCTCACGCCAATAAAATGCATCATGAATGATCCTCTGTTCTCTTACTACAGACAAAAGCGAAATGGAAAAATGAAAAATTGGGACGCTATTGGGGAATAATTTTATATTCCCTTCCATTCGATGCACATAACCTGTATACGTCCTATGAAAGCGAAGGGAACCGAATGCTCATAGCACCTGTAAGGAACGTGGCTCGATGCCCGCAAATGAGTAACCTAGAAATGATTTATGAAGCCCCTCACAATGTCCTTGAGAAGTCGTGAGTTTACAATTGCTTAGTGGATTCGACCATCTACGCTGTAAGTCTGAACGCCACGATTGTCCCAAATCTCCTGGGCTGTTCAAGTGTATTCGACGCACTACAAGCATTGCAAAGTTGGGGAAACACTTCGTCACATCTATATATTGTAGGGTTTTTATGCTCCTTTAGAGACTCGTAGACTCTTGCTCATACCATCATCTATCTAATAAAAAAAATAGAACAGTTGATTTGGGCGCCAGATTCTAGTTCGCTAGACACGCCAATCGCATATGTCAAAATAGCAACCCCATCACTCACAGGAATGGTTCAATATTGATCTCCAGGGCGCTGACGGGGTATTTCAAGTCATAATTTTCCAGCACTGTAGGATGGAGGATACCGAAAGAACCAATGACGTGGTCCTTCCCGGCAAGGCGCAGGTGAACAGAAGCCCCGTGGCCCGCGAAGTAGGTTGGGTCTATTTCACGAAAGAGTGTTAGCGAAAGGAAACTTTAAGTGGGCATAGTGAGACGCTGCTTACCATCAAGCTCCTCAATCCAATAGTGAGAGTCAGCAACAGCCGGATTTGTTAGAGTTTCTTCGCCCGTGATGAAGGCGCTCTTAAGCATGGCCATCACACGATCTAGGAGGCCGTGGACAATCTCAAAACCGCTGGTTTTGCCGTACCAGGCCACCGCAAAGTGTCTTTCATTGCGGCTCTTTCGCTCCAATGTTAGGTCCTTGAATGCTACGTCGCTGACTTCGAAGATCTTAATAGGAACGGCATGATGCTTGTTTTCTCTGATTGTCTTCAGGAGACCAGGTAGAAGGCTTGTGCGAACAACTTGGAACTCCAAAGACTTGGGGTTGGCAAGCTTGACCGCAGTGTTGCCATCGTCTTTACGGTTTAGCCAAGCAAAGTTTTCATCATGTGAACACAAGATAAGCGGCAGAACCTCACTCCAACCGGCCATGGCAGCTTCCATTCTGACAATGTCAGAGAGCTTGTTGATAGGTAGAGGTTGAGCAATGGTACCGGACTTTCCTGGAAAGGTTCGAGGAAGTGAATTAAAGCCATATGCAACGGCGACATCCTCCATTATATCTGCTTGGTGAAGAACGTCGGCACGCGTTGCCGGAACATCCACGTCGATCAGATCTGGGGAAGTCTCCGAAGGTTTTGCGCTATAGGCCATCTTCTTCAGGAGGTCACAGATCTGTTCGGGGCTAAGATCCAGACCGCAACACTGGTTAAGATAGGAGACCTCTGCCTGTGTTTTGCGGGGGCTGATATCGGGGACTACTCTAGTCTCGTTATTGTGTTCGGAGACGATCTTAACGGGTTCAACTCTACAAGTAAATCAGTCACCCATTGTTCCAAAAAAGGCAACTTGGTGTACTCACGTGAAAGGTTCAGCAGCATATAGGGAGAACATGGTGACCATGATCTTGTTGACAACCTCAAGCTTTGTCCTGTCAAGCGCAGTGATCTCGATGAAAACATTTTTAGTGTCTAGAGTGATTTTTGAGTGATCTCCATTGATTATAGGTGGCAATGAACAGACGACTCTGTTCGCGTCATAAATGACAGGGTAAACAGGAGAGTCCCGAATGATGTGGAGGTATTTGCCGAGGTGCTTGTCTTTCTGTTCGGATGCATAAGAATTTGCCAGATTTATATAACATGATAGAAAACACAACGGCTTACCTCGTAAAATTCCATCAGCTCCTCCCCGTTCATCTTTTTGGTTTGGTTCAGCGGTACGAAGTTGATCTCTTTCGGAGGTAGAGCTTCATAGGTGAACGGTCCCTGGATAGTATCCAAATCATGAGTCCCGATCGACACGAGTGTCCTCTGTCTTGCCAAATTCTGGTGGAGTTTGTCTTGTAGAGCGATGAAGGATTCGTAACGAGCTTGGTCGAATTTGACATTTCGCAAGATCGCACCCGACACGTACGGCCTGATTCTCGCGGTCTGTGACGCTCAATTAGAATATAATAGTTGGTGCGTTATGATGACCCTACTCACATCCTTCTTGACGATAATAGTCTGGACCTCCCCGCTGGGCGGCTTAACCAGTCTGTAGTTGGGGAACGGCTTCCGGCCGAGGAACACGTTGAGCATAAGGGCGAGACCCTCGAAACATAAAAGATCATATCTGTACAGCACAGAGATAAGCATTGCTGTTATCGAATTGGGAAAACGAAAGCAAAAGGCAAACTAAGTAACCGGCGCACATACCGGTTTGCTGGAATTTCGATCTTGAGCTGAGGTGGCTCTTGCTTTCCATTAACAACAGGCCGTTCCGAATTTGACGTCTAAGATGATCTGATCTTAGTAAATTTGGTCGATGTTGGAACTGCAATCGCTAGGGGGAACATTACGTCTTCATCGAGCTCAATGCCTATTTGAAGTAGTCAGCGCAAGCCCCGCAAGATAATTCGAGGTCCGATGTACCGAATTCGAAACACAATTCGTCAAATTCCTCCGTGGTATAACTGAAGTTGCAAGATATCAGCCTAAAGCACTAGGATAGAATGACAAGAGGTTGGCCAAGCATACTCGCGCCCAAGCTCCTTGAAGAGCGCAGCCTTGTCGACGGAGATGGTGGGCATGGTGAGGGGTTCCCAGGGCGAGCCTGAACAGCGAGAAGCAGAGGGGAAAATAACAGTGGAAGTACGTAAACTCCGTCTGCACCAAGAAAAGGGCCGAGACAGCCGCGGAGAGCGTTTCTCTGAGCAGAAGCTGGCAGCGTTGGTCGCAGAGTGAAGCTGCGAAGGCGAAGAGTCACAAAGATATTCTCCCCTCGCGTGTCAAGCCACACCACGGCCACACCACAGACAAACGCAGCAAACAGCATTAAGCGCGGGTCACCACCCCTTTCACCAGCCACAGCTCATCTCAACAGGTGCGAATCCATCGCCAGCCTTGACAACCCTTTTCCCTCGTCCCTGCTCAGAGTTAATATCATTTATATTTACCAATTCGCCATTTGCATCCTGCCAAGTGTTCTGTCACCCTTTGCTTCTCAGGGAGATCCCGCCCGGTCCCGCAGCCCCTGAGTCCTATCGCCGGGTGAATTGTCGAGGTACTAAACTGTTCAGTTGTCCTGCGGCGCCAGACCCCACGAAACCTCGCTCCGGGGTTCTCGCCTTACACACCACCTTAACAGTCTTGGCTGACAACGCAAGTCTGACAAGCAGTTGGAGTAGGTTCTGAGTCGATATCACGTCCATGAAGGTCTCATATTCCTAATTTTGTCGAAATTCCTTGCTGTTCGCTCGGTATCAGGTTGTACAGTGGCCTGGTATCAGCTTTCCTAGGGACTTGGACCTGCCACATCCTTGCCTCCCTGGTCGCTTCTCGGATTCCGGTAGCATATTTGCAAAGTTTCCGCAATGGAGGGTCAGACTGAAAATGATGAGCTCTTCCCTATTGCCGTTCTCATTGATGAGTTGAAGGTACGGTGGTGCCACTCCCGGCTACCGAGGTTTGGTCGCCTGTTTTAAAAAAAGTTCCATTCTCTAACTCTTCTTCTCCCACAGCACGATGATGTTGTTCTTCGTCTGAATGCCATACATCGCCTCTCCACTATTGCGTTGGCCTTGGGGCCAGAAAGAACGCGGGACGAGCTCATTCCCTTCCTTGATGGTCAGTCCTAGGAAACAAAAACAAGACGGCTAGCGCACGCCTGACTCCTGGCTTACTCTCAATCAGATTCCGTCGAAGATGAAGATGAGGTCTTGACCGCACTAAGCGAAGAGCTGGGTAACTTCATAGAATACGTTGGTGGTCCGGAGTATGGGCACGTGCTACTTTCTCCGCTGGAGAATCTGGCCGCCATCGAAGAACCATTGGTTCGGGACAAGGTAGGGTCTAGAAAGTCATATATTCCTTTGAGGACCAAGCTAAACGGATGCAGGCCGTTGAGTCTCTCAATAAGATCTGCAACGAGCTCTCAGAGAAACAAATTGAAGACTATTTCGTTCCTATGGTGTTCCGCCTTTCGAAAGCAGACTGGTTTACTTCGAAAGTTTCCGCAACTGGTCTTCATGCTGCCCCGTATGCGAAAGGTACTCCAGCACTGCGACAAAGTCTTCGGCAAAATTTTGGGGGATTGGTGCATGACGAGACGCCGATGGTGAGAAGGCAAGCGGCAAACAACCTTGCAAAGTTTGTCAAGGAGATGGATTCACCCGTTATCATTGACGAGATGATACCGCTATTTCAATATTTGGCAGGCGATGACCAGGATAGTGTACGCCTACTTACGGTTGATATCCTTATTTCAATTGCGGAGAAAATACCCAAGGATCAACAGCCCAGCCACGGTGTTTTGCTGACATCTTTGCGGAGTCTATTCGAAGATAAAAGCTGGAGAGTCAGATATATGGTTGCCGACAGATTCGAGAAGGTTGGTTTTATTTCCCTCTCGACTATACCATTCTGCCCGCACTGACACCATTGCAGATCGCGAAAGCTGTGCATGAAGAGGTAGTTACTCGCGACATGGTGCCCGCTTTTGTTAAGCTTTTAAAGGACACAGAAGCAGAGGTTCGCACAGCCATCGCTGGGCAGATACCAGGTATTTTATGTAACGCGTGTATCTTAGTTAAAAGACGCTGACAGACCCCAAACTAGGCTTTTGCAGCTTGATCGACCGAGACACCCTTCTTAACGAAGTTATGACTACCATTGAGGATCTCGTTTCAGACCCTTCCCAGCATGTCCGTGCTGCTCTGGGCACTCAGATAAGCGGCCTTGCACCTATCCTTGGAAAAGAACAGTATGTTGAAGTTCTGCATGCCTCGGACCGCAGAATACTCACCTCCATTCTTAGGACTATCGCCCATCTTCTCCCTATGTTTCTTCAGATGCTCAAGGATGAATTTCCTGACGTTCGCCTGCACATCATTTCCAAGCTGGAGTCTGTCAACAAGGGTAAGAAGACAAGACATTCTAAGAAAAACCACCGCGCTCTGACATTTTCATATTTTTCTTTCTATGTAGTGATCGGTATTGAGTTACTCTCCCAATCACTGCTTCCCGCTATTGTACAGTTGGCAGAAGATAAGCAGTGGCGTGTCCGCCTAGCTATTATTGAATATATTCCTCTCCTCGCCAGTCAGTTGGGTGTCAAATTCTTTGATGAACAGCTCAGTGATCTCTGCATGGGATGGCTTGGTGATACAGTTTTCTCTATCCGAGAGGCAGCCACGCAGAACTTGAGGAAGCTAACTGAGGTGTTCGGGGTAAACTGGGCCAAGGACTCCATTATTCCGAAGGTTATGGCAATGGGACAACACCCGAATTACCTCTACAGGATGACAACATGCTTTGCTATTTCTGTAAGTGCAATTGCGGGTGTCTGATCGTGATTTTCGACTAATTCTCTCTTTAAGACCCTGGCGCCTGTCGTCACTCTAGATGTCATCGAGACTTCGATTCTACCGATTTTGGACAGACTCGTCACAGACGAGATCCCTAACATTCGGTTCAATGTCGCCAAGTCTTACGCGGTGCTCATTGACACGCTACGGCGCATTCCGGCAGACAAGACTCTTTCTGATATAGAGAAGTCAGGTGAAGCCGTTACGCCGTCGCCACGTGGCCAGGAAATCATCCAGCAGAGGATCCTGCCCATTCTGGAGAAGTTGCAGGAAGATGAAGACGTTGATGTTCGATATTTTGCCACAACCGCCGCAGCTGGCCATGCTGAGGTTATGCAGACGTCGCCGTAGGCTATTGAAAAGATATATTTCTGATGGAACCGTGCTTCATTTACACTGTAGATGGAGCTCTTATGATCTGAATTGTGCGATGCTCCTGCAAACGTTGCACCTGGCTCATCATGTTGATTTAGATAAACGGCAGCATTTGACAAATGGAATGCTCCGCGGCGTTTGAATGTAGAATCTCAATGCAAATCAATAATGCGAGACGTTCGAATGAAGGATTAGAATAGAGGATTAGGTTCTGTGTGCGCTTCGTTGGAGAATGCCTTCCACCTGGCAGCCTTGCCCTCAGCCTGTATACTCGTACTTGCGTGTCTAATTTGCCACTCGCTAGAGCAGCATTACTAATTCTATACCCGCAGCCTCAAAAAAACATTCGGATAAGATGCAATGTACTTCACTTGCTGATGACACGGTGGTCATAGCTGATGATAGAAGACCATCCAGTTCACCAAATCTTTGAAATTTTATCTTATCAACACCCTGTGTAACAGGATGACCAAAGATGCCACCGTCATGGCCGTATCGTTTCTTGGCCCTCTCACCAGCTGAGATCCAGCACCGTCGTGAGCTTCTAGATCTCCGGGGTTACTATGCACAATTGTCTGCTATTGCCATTGTCCTGTTAGTTCGGGTTTATCGAAGCTGCATACTGCTACCCAGAGAGTCCGGTAATGGCAACAGCGAAAGACGTCCATTTCCACGGCCGAAGTCATGGTGGGATATGCCTCCCTGTCAGGGCTGGAGAGAGACTCGCAAACAGTATATGGTTACACTTCTTTGGCTAGGATGGTTATTGGGCCTGTCAGTTTGGGGAGCTGGATATGGTATGCGAATTATGTCGGATTCCTTTAGAATTATATAATAGCTATACAGAGTCAAGACATCTAACGTCTGTAACAGATTATCTCCATCTCACCAAGGCCCTGGGCCATATTGCCATATCCCAACTCCCCTTTCAGACACTGATGGCGCCAGTCTTCTATCTATCAACCAAACCAACTTTACCCTCTCTCTTGTCCCTTCTGACTTCAATCCCCCAACAGACCCTAACACCATATCACCGACTGTATGGCCGGATTGTCCTCTCGCCACTACTCCTGGGCCATGCCGGGTTGTACCTTTCGTTCTTCTTTCAATCCAGCCATCCCGAGTTCGGGACGTTACTGGCTAAGCGAGTCCGTGATCCAGATGTGCAGTGGGGGATCGTGGCTCTATGTTCGGCAGTCTCCATCTTGATCTTTACTCGGCCGTCTGGTGGACAGAAACGTGGTTCGTGGATGTGGAGAGGTCCCAAGACTACGAAATGGGGGTTCTACGTTGGGCATGTTTCATTTGTTGCTGCGTTCTGCACAGCTGTCTACTCCCATGTTGGTTATACAAGGGCCTATATCCTTGAAACCTTGATAGGATCCGTGCTTAATGTTGTGGTTTGCTGGTTGCTGCTAAAGAAGGTCCTGGCTTGAGAGGAAGAGATGCACGAGTGACCACTGCATGCACACATTGTACTTCACATATAGAATATATTGTACATGTTTCTGTTGACTTTATATTCCTGCATAAGCTCAGTCCATAGCCAGCGTTATTTTGGCGTAGGGATTGTATCAGCAAATCTTGTCATTCTTACATCCTTTTACTACCCTCAAGCGATTTCAATCCTCGAACCAGAGGAGGTGAGCAAAGCACAACCTTCATCTAGATCCAATGCACACCCAAATCAAAATTCGTGACTTTCCAGACAGGTAATCACGATATCACCTTCCTTTGGGTTTGTTTACCGGGCGCAGGAATAGATATTTTCGTGACGTGATATTCGTATTTTCGTACTAGACATCTTCGGTACCACAATCTCACGTTCGATGCGAGACACTTTTCATGCCGGCTCTGCTCGAGTTGCATGATCGATTAGGTATTTACTGGTCTGATTGAGTTCGTATTCACTACCATTTCTCTTTCTTTGGACTTCTAATTCATTAATACTGTAGAATCCTCATAGACCCTATCCTCTCCAATGAACTTCTTGAGATGAAGACCGCCTTTTCCTTGGCTGGAGATGCAACGCAAATGAACGTTTCTTGATTATGATTGCTCCAAATAAGCAAGCTGGCCCATCGATGTACTTCTGAGGCCTGTGACATAACTGATAAACCCATAGTATGGTCTATAAGAGATCGTTTCAGGTCTGTCAGCTTCATCTCTCTCTCCACCGTTCTTGTTTCAAAACAGACTCGAGTCGCCCTTTTTCTTCCGGCTTTTTCTTCTCCAATCCAAGCTCGTACCGATTCTCAACTGCTGCAAACCCTAAACAGGACATACAGTACCGTACTGTACCGTACTGTACCCGTCGTCAGCTCTTGTGAACCGCGGCGGGGCTAATTACCCTTTCCGGCTGGTCTGAGACCCGTGCTGCAACAAGTTTATCGTCATTGATCAATACTGGATTTTCCTCTTCGTAATCGTCGGTATACAGCGCCATGGCGAGAAGCAGGCTGTTTGAGTTGTTGAGATCCGTTCTCTTCTATGGCTATGGTCTGTTTACGCTGTTTCTGTATGCTTTGATATCTATACAGAAAGGGACCTTTTTCAAGCGGCCGACCGAGAAAGAGAAGTTGGAGCTACGTATCGGTGAGCTTTCTCCCTTGCGATCCCTGCCCTGGAGCTCCCATCCATGCAGCAAGTCCTAACAAGCAATTGCCAACCTGCAAAACAGCTCGAGACCGTTTCTGGAACCTCTCAAAGGACTGCTCCGGCCTCTCACATCACTTCCTGACTCTACGCAACGGCTTCAAGTTCCACTACGTGAGCAACTATGCTCCCGGTCGCAGCGCCGACAAGCCGCTAGTCGTCTTCATTCATGGATTCCCTGATAGCTGGGCGATATGGCGCCACATTATCTGCTCTCATTCGCTCCAGAAGGAGGCCGTCGTGGTTGCTGTCGATTTACCCGGGTACGGGGGCAGTGGTACTATGGATGAGTATACAGCGACAAATGTGTTGGAGAGCCTAGCTGAGTTTATCATTGCAATCCGCGCTCAGTACGGGATTGATACGGAGACCGAGACGAACCAGAGGCGAGTGGTGATCGTTGGGCATGACTGGGGCTGTGTTCTTGCGATGCGGCTGGCAGCGGATGCTCCCCAGTTAGGGGATAGGTTTATCCTCACTAATGGACCCTTGGTACGGCTTACTGCGTTTTATGTGACCTCTTGTCGCTAGCTGACTGACAACCCTCCTACTTCAGCCCCGTTTAGCTGCGGCCAATATACGTCGTCTATTGTCTTCATCGTGGAAGATGATCAAGACATCAGGACGTACCCCGATTCGTTCCCGTTCAACGCTTCTGAAGGCAGCTAAGACCTTGATTCCTGTGTTCCGACAGCTGATCCTTTCCGGCTACATCTTTGCCATGCAGCTGCCCATGGTGCTTGTTGAATACTTGGGCCACGGAGGCAACCATTCCTTCCTAAAAGCAGCTCACAGAGGATCGTGTGGAAATGCCGAATTCACGCCTCGGGATGCTGCCGAATGCATGGCAAGCAGCCTGGGCCCTTCTGTCGAGGAGTGCAACACGGCAACGTCCGACGGCGATGAGTATCCGGAGTCGGTCAAGAAAAACCGTACCTCCTCCTTTCCGCAGATGGCATGTTATTACAGGCAGGGAGCCGCGTTCTCTCGATGGGAGAAATCCCTCGAGACCATTGCATATCTTCACAGCCTCAGTCGCGGTGTTGATTTCCGGCGGACGAGTAGCGGGGCGGAGCTGTTCGACGGGGGTCCCGAGGGATTTTTAAAGGCGCATTCCACCATCATTTGGGGTCGGGATGATATCGCATTGGAACCGCATTTGTGCCTCGATGGGATCTCAGATTACTTGGTCTACAACAGCCAGGTGGTGGAGCTGCCTCGATCCGGACATTTTACGCCCATGGAGCCGGAAAGTCAACTGGCACTGGAAAAGGTCGTCGAGTGGGCCGTCAAGGGTGAGAAGGAGGACATTGGTGCTGTTATTGGGAACTGCTATCCAAAAGCAGTGGTTACTGTTCGGCGATGAACGACTGGGTTAGGATAGGATATTGAATATCTCCTCATCTCCCTCCTCCGGGGGACATTATTATCACAATATCATGCAGCTTCTCTCAATGATGTAATAGGGACGGGAGGTATAACTATCAACAATGCCGATTGGACTCGCAGCGCATCGCATGTCATACGACAGCTGTGGCGTCTTGGGCCACATTCAGTGTTGATTATGGTTAAGACAGCGCAAGGACTGTGTATCTAAACGCATCTCAACAAAACCGCGGTCTGTTCGTCAGTGGCATCTTGACCATTCGAGTAGCACGGACAAGGTGTAGCTGTAGCCGTAACCCGGACCTCCCCTGTCGTGCTGGAGATCCATGTCCTCCATTCCATACCGACATGGACACAAGATTGTGCTGTTGTCGTAGGTATTTTTATTTTATGTTATTTATTGAACTGTTGAATATTAACCCAACTGATGCTTTCCCCGCTTTCCTTTCGCTTTGGAGCTTCCCCTGCTGCAGATCCTCTTGCCACTTCTTCTTCCTCTTCAACTGCCATGAGATAAATAAAGGGGAATCCTCAGTGCAACGAAGACACTGAAGTATTAATTATTGATTATTTTCCCAGTCAACGTGGGGAAGAATGCCTGTGGTGCATCTAGACCGTCATCTGGACCTTTCATAGGTAATTTCCGAACAGAAACAGGCATAAATAAATACTGACTCGTTCACTCTCTTCTCTCATTCCTTTTATCCCAGATTTCCCCCCATTATTATTTTTCTTTCTTTTCTATATTCTTCTTTTCCCTTTTGGGGGGAGTTTTGTTTTGGTTCTTCCCTATTTTCTCTCTTTCTTTTTTTTTTTTATTATTTATTTATTTGTTATTTTTTCTCTTCTCTCTTTGGACGTATCTATTGCTTTGCGGGGAGCGTGTCTTGTCGCGTCTCGAAGAACGTAAAGGGGAGAGAGGGTTTCAACGTCTTGTTTATTTTTACCTCTTCTGTTATTTTCAAGAAAGAGTAGATATATCTACAGCTATATATGACTAGGATCATGGTTCCTGTGGGAGAAGATGCGGTTTACTGCACAGTGAGTTGACTATCTTCCCCATTCATTTCCCCAGTCTCCCCCGCGTCCCGTCGAAGGTCTGCGAAGGCTAATTTCCGCTGCAGCTCTTATTAAGTGACCATTATCTCCCAGGTGAGAAAGCATCCGATGCATCCTGGTTCATAGTCCATATCTTCTTGAGTTTCAATGCCCTAATCGCGTGCGTTCTATACGTTGACAGGCGCCGTGGTGCTTGCCCACTCTCTCCGTGACAGTGGGACCAGCGCGAAGCTCGTTGCTCTTTTTACACCGGAAAGCTTACGGCCTGCGACTATCGACGAGCTAAAGGTATTTCTGCATTCATCTTTCTTCTTTCCCTTTTCTTTTACATGTAGATGTCTGTGCCGCGGCTGTTACTGACAGTCACGTCCCGAGACCGTATACGATGAAGTCATTTCCGTTCATCCGCTTTTCAATGGCTCTCCTGCAAATCTCTGGCTGATGAACCGGCCCGACTTAATATCCACCTTTACCAAGCTTGAATTATGGCGTCAGACACAGTTCAAGCGGATAGTCTACTTGGACAGCGATGTCGTGGCCCTCCGAGCCCCAGACGAGCTTCTCTCGCTGAACGTGGATTTCGCCGCTGCGCCAGATGTGGGTTGGCCGGATTGCTTCAACAGCGGTGTTATGGTCCTCAAACCGAACATGCAGGATTACCATGCCCTTCGCGCGTTGGCTGATAACGGCATCAGCTTCGATGGTGCCGACCAAGGGTTGCTGAATTTGCATTTCAAGAACTGGCATCGGTTAAGCTTCACGTATAACTGTACCCCGAGTGCAAACTACCAGTATATCCCGGCCTATAAACATTTTCAGCATTCTATCAGCCTGGTCCATTTTATCGGTTCTCAGAAGCCCTGGCACTTGTCCAGGGATTTGTACCTGGCTGAGTCGCCGTATAGTCGGTTGCTGGGAAAGTGGTGGACTGTTTATGATAGACATTATCGTCCGACAGTCAGCAGTGTCACCGCGCCATCTCATCGTTCCCAAAACGACCCTTCAGGGGCCATTTTAACGGCACCACAGAATCAAGGTTCCCCTTTCACTGCAGGAGTACATGTCTCGGAGAGTTCTCATCAGCCTCAGACGGTACTACAGCCGGCATACCACTCAGCATTACAATCTGTACCGTCGGCACAGCAATCAGGGCCACAGCCAACTACATTTGCGCACACTGTGCTACAGATTGAACAGCTGCCCGTATCACGACATGCAGCACCGGAATCTATGCCGCATCCAGGTCCCCAGCCAGTGACGTTATCAGGACAGCAAACAGGACAACTGATGCCGCAGCTAGTGCACCAGCCGTTATACCATGCAGATGAAGGTAGAGCTCCGTCTGCACAGACATACAAAGCACCCGAGCAACCTCAACCAGCAATCTTAAGCACAGTCCCGCAGTATGTACGTGGAGAGGAACAAGCCTCCGTATACCTACAACACCATCCTTACCAACCCCCGGCTCCCCCACATACGGACCAAACGTCCTGGGAGCCGGCAGTCTTTGCACCGCCAATTGCTCCGGGTCCTTCGCACGATGAGAGCTATATGCAACATGTTCAACCTGCAGCCGTCTCTGACATATACGAACACAGCCCAAGGCCATCATCACCAAAGCCCGAGGACCAACCCCCAGAACCCCCGAAAGCGGAATGGGATGCGTCTAGGTAGGTCACATAAAAACTTGCATTCGAGATTTCTTAGCTCATAAGACCGCAGGGAGCCCCCACCTGTGAACTCAAAACCGGAAGCTATTAACTTACAGAACAAAACCTACGCCATGTCGGAAGATACAGAGCTCTTCCAGCCTCCTGAATCCTACCCGGACGCACCAAAGAACATGTACTACGAAGTTCCCACAACCAAACCGGAGCCGAAGAAGCTCGCCCAACTCTTCCCCTGGGAGAGCCATGCACCTCGACCAACCCGCGTATTCCTGGATGACGAGCCAAGCGTCAAATCGCACAGCAAACAGCCATCCATCTCTTCCACCGGAGATGAATCGGGTCTATCGCAGGAATCTGTGACATCATGGGAGGAATCAACAACAGACTCGTGGCAGAACTACTCAAAACTAAACGCCTGGGATGAAGTTCCCGAGATAAGAAAATACATTCAATCCATTCAGCGACCGCGAAGGGTCAAAACCCAAACCATCCAACAGCAAAGCGGCACGATGCAAAAAACAACCGGCCGTGAAACCGAAGCTGAAGCCGCACCCAAAACCAAAACACGAGAAAGGAGTGACAGTGGCAGTCGAGGCGGCAGCGTCCTACTAACCGACTTCCCATGCGAAATAGACCGTCCAAGCCTCCCCGTAACCCCAGTGCCGATCCGGCGCCCCTCAATCTGGGACCGGCGAGATGACACATCCTCCTCTTCAACAACCTCTACCAGACCCTCTCTCTCCCTCGCTGAGGGAGTGCCGAATCAGGAGGACTGGGTGGGTGTCACGGTTGATGTATTTCTGCGCCTCCTGCAAGCAACGTACTTATATTGGAAATTCACAGAATCCTCTGGAGCGTCTCGAGGAGCTCCGTCGTCGACAGATCGAAGTTTTGGAAAATCCAAATATACTTTTTGAGAGGATTAGGAAGTTGTCATAGTTTTTTTTTTTTGGTTTTGATTTATGGTCATGTTTGGTTTCCTCATATCTGTTTTTATTCGCCTCTCCTCTCGAGCAAGTTACCCCCTTCCATATTTCATTTCAGGCGTGCACAATCTTTAATCGAGTCGAGCAATTTCTTTCATTTTATCTCCTTCGAATGGCATGCATGGCATTTATTTGATGGCATACATACTAGCATTAGCATTTTATACATATTATGCTGTAATGGCTAATCGTTGCGACCTGTTTATGTCACTATCTCTGGTATTTAGAATTCTACCTGGTTCAGTTATTAACTCGAATCATCAGGTCGGTCTAATAGAAACAACTAAGATCTTGAATTCAACTTCTCATTCTTTCACGAGTTGCGACATAATTTATAAGTGATCAGCAATACCAATACCAAAGGAGAGAATAAGGAGCCGGCAGTAAAAATGAATGGTCTGTGCCTGACAGAAAGTATTAATAGAGCAAGAACTTGCCAACTTTGACTAGGAAGGAGTGAAAAGATAGAATAACACCAGAGAACTCCAAAAGAACCCAACACCGGACCAACAGGAGTATCATCGACATAGAATAGGCGACTTAGTTGTAGAACTGTTCACAATTGACCCGTTGACCCTTGCGAGAGTAGAAATTGGCTTGCTTGATATGTTTTGCCTTTCCGGTGCATTCGTCGTAGAGGCAGAAGCCATATGTAGCAGCATGGGGAGGGGTGTAGACTATAAAGTGTCAGCAGTAGTTTGTGCAAAGGAAAATAGCACTCACGATGTAACGAGACAGCAAAGTTGTTAGGATCCGGGTTGGAGATTCTATGGAGGCCCAACTGTGTGAACTGTGAGGTGCTGTCCATTTCCTTGCTTCCAGACCAGAATACGAACCTTGTCGGACATGTATGTAACCTCGTTCTCGCCATACACTGACTGTCTGGTGACCTGCGGAGGTGAGTACTGTCCGCTCTTGATCTTCTCCTGGTCAGGCCATGAGTAGAGGGTTTCCTGGAGAGAACCCTTGAGGATCTATTGATTGTTGACAAGGTAAATGAGCAAAGCAGTTCATTTTCAAGAACTCGGCAATAACCCTTACCTTCATGACACAGTGTGCATTGGCATGGTCATGGATGGCACTGCCTCTTCCCGGGCTCCATACCAGGATAAGCTATAGATAGTAAGATGCTGAACTATTATCCACATGCAGACATGGGAAAAATTAATCCTTACAAGATTGCTTTTCCCATTTCCCTCGTCGACCAAATTCCTCGTGTATGTCCTGCTTCCATCTCCCAGCGCGTATCTTGACCACTCCTCCGAATTGGAGACGTAGGCTTCCATCAGGCGCTGGATGTCGGCAGGATCGACATCGTCCGAGTCGAGACCCGAGCTCGGGCCCAAAGCTGCGCTGAGGTCCTCGACGAGTTTCTGGAAGGCGTCTGGGGCGGGTTCGGGTTCGGAGGACGAGGATGCAAAGGATGGCGAGTCGGATCTGTTTTTGAGGAACGGCATGGTGTCGCGGATCAACTGCGAGTCAATTGCGATGAGAGAATGATAGACTGGCTAATAGTGCCGATTTAAATGATGATGAGGATACAGAGCTGTGTATGTAGTAGCAGATACCGAATCGGCGACTCGGGCAAGGCCAAACTTGACGTATCTTATCTTGATTGCCCTTATCGGAAAGTACCTGAAACTGAACGACAAAGACAGCGGGAGACGACAGTTTATAACATGCTGTCTCTGATAAAGCAGGACGTCCGTCGGAACATGCTGTCTCTGATAAAGCAGGACGTCCGTCGGAACACCAAACAGGCCGTGTGACACAACCGGATTTCTCGTAGATAATAATAATAGTAGGGATGCTGATTGAAGTCATTCAGTTCTGTTTCTCGTCTCAGTTTGCCGCCACCTCCGCTAATAAGCGTCAGGTACATAGGATTCTGGCCTCAGGCGGCAACTCTATGCCTGAGGCCGCCACCCCGCCGACTAAACTCTATCTCCGTCCACAAAAAGATTGTCTCCGCAAACCTTTAAGGCACTGTTGTTGCATCAACTTCTTCACATTATCACCCTGTAAAATACCCATTACTCGCCGGAGAATTTAAAGAGAGATATTTATCTGCATCTGTTGCAGGAGCAAGTGCTCGTTTCACAACTGTCGACATGGCGACTACAATGGACAAGGTATGTCGCACGTCATGGGCGCATTCTTTTTTTTTTCTTTTTCGTCTTCGACAGAATCAATTTTACTAACATCTCTGACATGTCATCTAGATCAAAGAGATCGAGGCCGAGGTTTGTGCTGAGTTTTCCGAGAATCTCTTCCTGAGAGCGTGCTTCTGACTCTGATCCTTTCAGATGGCCCGAACTCAAAAGAACAAGGCAACCTCGTTTCACTTGGGTATGCTTGGATTGAAAATCCCGTTGGAATGTGCTTTGGACAATTATTGACAAACTGGTGCAGGACAGTTGAAGGCGAAGCTTGCAAAGCTAAAACGAGAACTATTGACCCCGAGTGGTGGTGGAGGTGGCGGAGGTGGTAAGTGCCTTTTCCTTTGGATGAAAAGACATGCGGCATGTTTTTACTTACAATCATGATTCCTTAGTTGGTTTCGATGTTGCCCGGACCGGTGTTGCTAGCATGTACGTCCCCCTTCGGAAATGAACGTTCCACGATAGTGCATGATTGCTTATTCTGAGCAGTGGCTTTATCGGATTTCCCTCCGTCGGCAAGAGTACTTTGATGAGCAGGCTGACGGGCCAGCATTCTGAAGGTTTGCACAGAAATAATGATGGCATCGGTCAGTGTTTGAATGGGATACTAACTCTTGCTGTAGCTGCCGCGTATGAATTCACCACCTTGACGACTGTTCCTGGACAAGTGATGTACAATGGCGCCAAGCTTCAGATACTTGACCTTCCGGGTATCATTGAAGGTGCCAAGGATGGCAAAGGACGCGGACGGCAGGTTATTGCCGTTTCCAAGACGTGCCATCTCATCTTCATAGTGCTTGATGTGAATAAGCCTCTGTCCGACAAGAGAGTTATTGAACGGGAATTGGAAGGCTTTGGTATCAGAATCAACAAGCAGCCCCCCAACATTGTTTTCAAGAAAAAAGACAAGGGTGGCATTTCCATCACCAGCACCGTTCCACTGACACATATTGACCAAGACGTGGGTTCCCCGGCCTATGTTTGTGCACACGGAATGCGTTGCTGACTATGTGTCCAGGAAATAAAAGCTGTGATGAACGAATACCGGATCTCGTCAGCGGATATCTCCATCAGATGTGATGCTACCATTGATGATCTCATCGACGTTCTTGAGGCGAAGAGTCGGAGCTACATCCCCGTCATTTACGTTCTGAACAAGATAGATTCGATCTCCATCGAGGAATTGGACCTTCTGTACCGGATTCCAAATGCATGCCCCATCAGCTCGGAGCATGGCTGGAACATTGATGAACTCTTGGAATTGATGTGGGAAAGGCTTAATCTGCGAAGAGTATACACCAAGCCCAAGGGGAAGGCTCCGGACTACACGGCTCCTGTTGTGCTCAGAGCCCATGCTTGCACAGTCGAAGATTTTGTAGGAAGGCCCCTCTCGATAGAGAATTCCCGGAAACCTTGCAAACGAAAGAGGACAATGCTAATGGTGTCACCAGTGCAATGCCATCCACAGGACGATTAAAGATCAGTTCAAACATGCCATTGTCTATGGCCGCTCGGTAAAGCACCAACCTCAAAGGGTGGGCCTCTCTCATGAACTCGCGGATGAAGATATTGGTCAGTGGTCCCTTCATCGTGACAAGTCTCAATTTTCTTTCAACTAACAGTTGGTCTCCAGTGACGATTATCAAGCGGTAAAGCCGCATTAACTGCCCTTTTTGGCTCGCACGCCCCCATGAAGTTCGAGTGGAAAATGAACGCGGGCAAGGAAGGACCTACTATCGAACATGAGGGAAACGGTATGCGGTCTGTACCTACTGACAGTATCCCCTCCGCTATTGGTGGTCTACAGCGCTCCGCTCTTGTCTTATGTGATAGATCTTTGTGAGATGCTACATTAAGTTTGAGGGGGAGAAGTGGCGTTTGGTTGACATGCGCACCAGATACGATCTCGTTGACGTCTCTTGGATGGATAGAGGCCATGATTATGAAATGCGTACAAACACTTACCTATCGTCCAAGCCAACCTTCGGTCCCGACCAGCTGGGTTGCTGACCAAGATGAACAGAAAGGTCCGATAAGGGAACTCGTCATTACGAGTGAAACTTTAACTAGACTGACGAATATATCCTGTTCTTTCCCAGAGTGAGATAGCCCCAGCAGAATAGAAATACGAGGAGTTCTAGATTTGATCTGCGCGAAATTCATGTCTTTGCCGCAATTGTCGTTCCCATGACAATCTTTGTTCGTCCAACAAAGAAAGGGAATCTATGCGTGCTGCACCCTGCCCTATCTGGTTGCGCAGTGATCCCTGGAATCCGTCGATTGAAGGGAAAGAACTAATCGCATTCAAAAGGGATGCTCATGACAGTAAGATAGATATTTCACCATCATGCCCATAGCAATAAGGGTAGTATTATACATACTGGAATGGGGAAGATAACACTGGTACTTCCAATGCATGGTGGTATCTGGATGGATTAAGCTCCTAACAGCTCGCAGACTGGCATTAGATGCCATTACTACTTGCAGTTGATCTTGTCGATTGACAGCCGTCCCCGCGAGCCGTGCCGTGATTCCTCTGCCAATTGTGGCGCATTTCCGTATGCCGCGCGGATCAGTGTAGCTACTGGTAGGTAGGCAGGCATGTATGCCTTTGTCTACTTAGTATACTCTCACTCTCTCCCCTGCATATTCGGCACACATCACCCTGTTCAATGGGAACTCAACTGAACTGGACTAGACATACGCAAGTCCCAATGTACAGGGGGTACGAAGCGGAGAACATTGTTACTGCGGCTGGATATGACAGCTCCAGAGAGCGACAACTCGATGAATACGTATATTATGTATGATGTTACTAGGAATTCTAAGTGGCTATCAGGTGATCGGCAGAGACCCGTAGATGAGGTTCGCTGAAGGACAAAATCGGTTACTCACAGGACTGGGTGGGGAATGCATTGGGAGTGGAGCAGTGTACTGCATGCCTTTGCAGGGCAAGGGTATAATGTATGGACATGGATTTTATTCAACATGCATACATCCACAGCAGTTAGTGGAGGAGGTGTACAGGCATTGTACGGTATGCTGGGGCATATATGCCGGCGGATTACTACTTTGTCGGGCGTACATGTACATTTAATATATCTTTACGGCGAGATCTCACCACCATCATCGTCGACTTACTCCGCAGTCTGTATAGATTGACCAGGATCGTACTGTATGCATCCATTGTCCGTTGCACGGAATGCCGTACCTGACAGATGCAACACCTCACTATTGTTGTACGGTCCGGAGTGCATATACGATGGATATAGTCAGCCATTGAAAGTACACCTGATTAATAATTCTCCGTTTTATTTTATTAATATTCCTGCGTCATGCTACTGCAATCCATAACCACGCTCGGCCCACGTACTTTCGCTCTGCCGCTTGTTCCCGATAAGAATAAGAGCATGACCATATTATGCCATACTCTTATAGGTAACATGGATACCTAGATGAGTGCCGGCCTTAATTGGAGATGGCAGGTAGACTACCGACCGGGAAGATATCCCATTCGCTGCGAATGGAGGCGGTCCAGTGTGGAATCGAAAGGAGGAAGGGATACGGGAGATCTGCCGTATTGCAGGTCCGGCTGTATTCCTCGTGTTGATGACTGACTTGTATGTTGAGTTCGACGAGAGGAAAAAAGGAAAGGAAAGCTTTCTCCTGTCATATTTGGACTTTGGAACGGATACGTCCAATTATGCACGTTCCAACGGTTTTGAGATAAACAATAACGGTATGCAATGGAGGGTATATAGGTAATGGACGTAAGTACCTAGCCCGTCTAGGCAGGCGAGTGCCGTACTGTAACGCACGTACGGTATGTATCCCTGGTACGTATTATGATGTATGCCGCGTACGACGTACGGCGTATATGGTAGCTCAACCTCCATCTCTCCCCCATTGGCCTCTCGCTGCTCAAACTATGATTTGCAGGATCTTCATGCTCTCACTGGCCAGCTGCTCGTTTATTTCAGGATTTGCCGGCCCGGAGTGGCTCCTCCTACCGTTGCAGTTACGGCGGTCGTTGACTGCGCTCTTGTTCGCGTGGGTTGAGTCCCTCACTCTAGATTGCCAATTACATATCCCGTGTTGCTTCTCGCTAACGGTATAATATATAATATAAGTTGCAAGGGTGGTCTTTGTCCTAGAATCTGACCGATCACAGACCCAGGAAAAAGGATACATGGACGGATGGTTATTATGAAAACCTATACGCTGTACGGATAGTAGTGTACAGTGGACAGTATACTCTGTATACACAACGGTGGACCGTGCATGCTCGAAGTGAGCAGAAAAAGCCCTTACAATGCAGTCCAGCTTGATAGCCAGGATACAATCTCCCGTCTATGACGACTGATTTGCTCACTCGCTGGGAAATAAGGCTTCACATCGCTGATGAGCTCCCGCTTCTTCCATCTCCGATTTGCAGCTCAACTACCCCTGAGGGAAAGGGAAAAAATGTCCACTGAAATCCAACGGGCTCTCGTCTCCTATCGTTGTGAAAGAATCCTAGGCCGATGGAACAACCTGCCCTTGCGAGTGGGGGTTCGATCTTCTACGCTGTAAAAAAAAAAAAAAAAATACCAATAATGATGATTCATTATTTTATTGCGTCTATCCACCATTGGATTTCAGCCAGCCGCTCGCCTGCGCCCGTGACCCTCGCTTTCTCGATGCGGTATGATTATTACATTGATACGTTTTGATAGCATATGCTGCCTCTTTACGGACCACTCTTTTTTGGTCCCTCAATTAATATTATTTTTCTCAAAAGGACAATAGCTTGTGGTTGATCATTTGCTCTCAGGCTGTTGGGTGCCCAAAGCAAGCCCTTCTTGCCTATCCTACGCCTACTTGTCTGTCTGCCAGCTCCATTCCTGTCTCCAGACCTACGCCAAAGGCTCTATTGAACAACCCAATCCAGGTAAGTTTCTGTGCCGAAGGTTATGATATATCTTGTCCTCGAATTTCTAACCGCGTTAGCCATACACTATCTTGGTTGATACCATACGGGGTGACAGAGTTATACCGGACTTTACAGGTCAGTGTGCATATTTTTCTTTTATATTTTTTATAAGAAATAATAAAAGAAAAATACCCCGGTCTTGCTCACCGTGCTCAACTAATATCTGTCAGTGGCCAACCAGCCGCCGTTTTCACTCCCGTTATTCCCTCCTGTGTGCCCAATCGCACCGCACTTTCACAGCTGCTGGCCATCTGTCTGCCGGCATGGTCTTTGTGCCGTTGAGTCTCTGGCCGCTGGTTCGGTCGAGGACGAATGCACCATAATCGATGATCCTCCCGGTGCCTGCGCTGCATTCTCAGCCTTGATCTTTTTTAACTCGGTCCATGCCGTTCTAGCATGCAGTGCATCTCACTCCCGCCGCTTCCCCCCGTCCTCTTTACCTTAAATACTTATTGTATGCGCATCGTGATAACCTCTTGGTGGCTCTGGTCCAGCTGCTGAGAGCGATCTTTGTCATCCACTCTTCGTGAACCCAATCAATCCAATATCAATTTGTCTAGTTGCATGCGGGCCTCTCTACCTTCTGCAATTGAACATGCAATTGTCTCTTGGATCTGTTAATCTAGACCCTGCCGCTGTTCCTGGATCTGATCTGTATCACCCTGCGTCCTTCTTTGTTCCACCCGATATATCCCCTTCCAACCAGATATAATTGTGCCCTGCGCTGCTGCAGGTGGTCCTTCCTCATACCCAAGGAGATCAAGCGCTGTGTCAGGCGCTTCCTTCGTTCATCTGCTTTTGTCTGTTGCTATCCCGTGGATATTACCCTCCGTCATGGAGACAGAAGGACATCATATGCAAAGCAACGACTTCCAACAGCCGCTCTGGGCAGTCTATGGCTCTTCGCAACAACAGTTCCCGGTAAACCAGGTCCCATCCTACCAAGGCTTTGGCTACGGCCCATCACCTATCATGCGGATGGACCCTTCGTATAGTGTGTCGATACCACCACCATACACCTCACTCCCTCTGGCCTTGCCGTCGCAGCCTTGGCCCAGTATGCTAGCTACTCAGCCTCATTTTTTGGATCCAACCATTCCGCCGCTATCACCACCACTACCGCCACCACCACCACAGGCACAGACATCTACATCCGTTCCTATACCCCAGTCCGTCCCTTCGATCCGGAAGTCGTTGTCTGGCTCTTCAACCCCGAGGAGAACTCTTACGGATGAGGATCGTCGCCGCATGTGTCTTTACCATGAAGAGAATAAGTCTGCTAAGCAGACTGATATTGGAGGTAATAACCGCTTCCCCCCTTTTTCTCTTTCCCAGTAAGAATGAGACTGATGTCGAACAGCGATATTTGGAGTGGAAAGAAGGTACATAGTCAATTCATCCTATGAGTTGTTGTTTCCTGTGTGAGCGTGTTCCGTCTAACATCAGCATTATCGCTTATTTGAAGTACCGTTTCGAAAGTCTTGCGCCAGAAGGAGAAATATCTCAACCTCAAAAATGGACCCCCGTCACCAGCCAAAAAGCCAAAGGGGAAGGTTCCGGATATCGAAAAGGCCGTATATAACTGGGTCGTCAAACGTCAGCAACAGGGAGCTCCATTGACAGATGGGTCAATCAGGGAGAAGGCCCTTCGATTCGCGAGTACTTGCGGCAACATCGAAAAGGAAAAGGTGATGAGCCCCAGCTGGCTACCGAAGTTCAAGAGAAAGTATAACATTACCGGTATCCCATCCCGCAAGGACTCTCTGGACGCCAAAAGCCAGCCACAAAGCCCCACCAATAATAAGAACAGTTCTTCGGGGGATTCTTCCACTGTGCATACCCCCACTACGGTTTCTCCCGCGTCCCCATGCGCACCACCCCTGACTCCAACGCAGATTCAGGAAGGTCTCCAGAAGGAAACGGCACCTGGGCTGCCATCCGCTGATGATAATGATCTCCTGAACGGCTCCAATCCCCTTGACAACTCATCCAATTTCTCTAGCGGTGTTACCAGCCCATCGACCATGGTGTCCGACAGTCCCTTCACCCCTACCAGTCAGTCAAGCATCCCTTTGATGGGCAGTGATTCCCAGCGACCACGGAGCCAGACATTTCCATTTGCAGTTGACCCAAGTTTCATCGCTGCAGATCCAGCCTTTAACCAAATCTCACCTAAGGCCTCTCAACAGCGGTCATTGTCGGTGGCTGGGCTTCAACCGCCATTTGAGGAAGGAGACAGGCGAAATATTAACCTGAATACATCAGTCACGTTCGAGTGCAATAAGAGTGATCTCGAAGGCAACCCCCAGTCCTTCTCACCTCCGGTTCTGCAGACGAACGCCTTTTCACCGGTCAGCTCTCCTGGTTCACCCACCCAGTATGAAGCACGACAGGCCCTGGAGTTGGTAATGAATTACTTCCAACATCAACCATCCGGACTCGGAGCGCAAGATTATATGACCATTAGCAAGCTCATGCAGAGACTGGAGATAGTCAAGAATCACCCCCATCTTCTTCCAGGAGGTCTTTCCTCTATCGAAGAACAGCACGGTTCTCCTCAGCTGAACAAGAAAAGAAGCATTCATACCCTCAGCTGATGTGGATGAGGATCTTCGCCTCAACGCGACTAATTGCCTTCACATCGAGTCACTTGCAAACATATCTGAACGCATTATTTTTATTCTTTCGGGACGTTTGTTTTCGATCCTTAGGTTTGGTCTTGGTTGTTACTTTTGCATGTTTTATTCCCCTTTCGGTATCTTGGGTGTCTCTTTGGGATTTTTTTTTTTTTTATTTATTATAATTTCCTCCCCATGGCTGACACTGGCAGCTTGATTTTGCTTCTTCCGTTTTTATATTACCCATTAATCTCCTGGCTATTGTTATTTATTTCCCGGCTTTTCTTCACCAAAACAGATCTGCAACCCGCAAGTTCCGCGTAGGGAAGATTACATGATACAGCGATATGAGGGCAACCTCTTAACATTGGGCTTTGCAAAATTCATTCCCCCTTTTTTTTTTTTTTTTTTTTTTCAATATTTGCTTTCTGTGCTATACATACGGGGAATTTGTTCCGAGTACTTGCACCATTGGGTTGACTATACGACAGCGCATCCCTCCAATTCTGGGTTGAATTGAATACTGTACTTGATAATCAGTCACGTACGCCTTCTATCCCTTCCCTTTTGACATTGTTTTATTTCACGGCCATTTACTTAGTATTTTGTGCACCTATCATGTACCCCCTGTTATACTACCTAACCATGCAAGTTAGCTAAGCTAGCAAATACTTGTGGATGAACAGAAACATTCTATGTTGCATTGGACATGTTTTAATGGGAAAGGCAGGAGAGAGAGTAATTAAGGGGAAAGAAAGAAGATAATAAATTGATTAAAGAGGAAGAGAAGACTTAACGAGAGCTCTCGAGTTGTTTGTTCAATGTAAGCTCTTTTTTTTTTGTTAGTTGGTTCGGAGTTTGGACAATCTAATACGTTTAAAGCATAATAGTAATACAGCTGCATTTAGTATTTACAATAATATATATTGTCTACCGAGGTATTATTTACTTATTGTATGGAGTACTCGATTGGTAGTATGAATACGATGAGTTTGGTACTCCGTAACTAGCCAGGAATTGCAACTAATACGAGCGAATTACAATTAGTTAACGACAAAAATGGGGGTAAGTAAAACTAAAAAATTAAACTAGGCAATGGGAAGGATTGGAAGGATATGGTACGGCAACCATCCTGCAGGAATCGTTGTTGCCGGTAGAAGAGGAAGCAGAGTTGAGTGGAGCTGGAGCATCATACGGTTTACGCATAGATCTTCCCGATTGTATGTATGGCACGAGCCTTTCATTTAGGCTCGGATATTCTTCAGGATCACAAGGCATCATATCATATACTGATACAGTATATATTATCGTCTGGGCTGAATTACTATACTACTACTGGTATCGAATCATTGGACCATCAAAGAAAAAAGCAAGACATCGTAAAGAGTTCAGCATCAGCTTAATCCCCTGTCCTCCATCAACTCGGCCACAGAGCGCTCCGATAGCTCCGGAAGGAGTCTCGCCAAAAAGGTCTCGAGCATGGAATAGATTAAATGCTTATTGCAATATTCATCGGCGAAGAGGTCAAGGAGGTCCTCGATGGCTGTTAGAAGAAGGGATGTTCCCTCATCGTCATTTTCTGCAGCTCCCGTTGTCTCAAGGACTGTCGAACGATCAGTGTCAATGTCGACGTCAGCCGGCGCTTCCTGCAGCCTCGGGCCGATAACTGGTGATGAAATGGCCGGTGGAAGCCCGAAAAATATCCGCGCGACTTTTCGCGGGACCAGCGACAGAATTTTAGTCGCGCATTGCCGCCTTATAACCGCAATTTCTGCTGAAGAGGGCCTATGATCCTGGAATCCAGAAGGCGAGGGCGGCAAAAAGGGAGAGATGGTTGGTGCTGCGGGAGTGGCGGCTGGTGTGTTAATATTATTTGTATGGTTGTCGCTGACGGCGCTAGCACGAGCAGTTACATCGTTGGAAGCTTTCGCTGAGGCTTGAGGCGGGCGCGTATATTGCGGGAATAGCACGGTTCTGGTTGCCACGAGGAGTTTGGGCAGCAAGGTGGGTGTCAATACGTAGTCCTGAATCGTCTCATGGAGGAACCTGGTGGAGTTGAATTTTTTCGTCAGTAGTTGGCGGCCTTATTCTGCGGAACTAGGTAAAAAAAAAAGACAAAAGGCCAGTGGAGAAGCGGCGATTGAGATCGTTTCACGGCCCGTCGCCCCAATCGACCATTATCAACGCGGGGGTGGGCAATGCATGCGCAAGAAGATGCGGTCAAGAGCGAAGATCGAAGATGTAGAGCACGTGCCAACACTGATTCGAGCGGTTGCGTGCAAAAGCCAAAGGGGCCCAACAAACCCCATAAAGTGCATTCTTCCTCATCGGAAACCGATAATACTAGATAGGGGCACCAAAATAGGACGCAAACCCATAGCACAGCCTCTCTATGCCTGACCGAATGCTTGCACTTCCGGCCAGAACTCAAACTCCAAATCTTTTTTTTCTGGCTGGGAGTTTTGCTTATTGGACATGGACAGGTACGAATTTCTATTGGGTATTGATCCGTGCAGACGATCGTCGAATTGCCCTAACCTCGTGTTTCTCGAGGGAGATTTGCCGCACTTACCATTTTCATAGTAATGGAAGTGTTGCCGTTTCCGGGTATGATGGGCGCAGCGAGTTAATATCCGGATTGTCGAGGCAGTCAGAAGACGGAACGGAAAGGGCCGGTCCAGAACTGGAGAAAAATTGTACTGCTGCTAGACCGGCTGATAGCTTAGGACGCCTCTTGCCCAAGCCTGGTTTGGGTTGTGCAGCGGAACGCACACCCGTTATCCGAGCTCGGCCGCAGCCAGCAGTCGACAGTCGATGCGCGGGGTGAAGAAAAGAATGCAGAAGTAGCTTCAGTAGCAACAGGGCAGCGGCCAATATGAATCAGCCGTGCAAGGCTGCGGGTCGACGGCGAGCGGACTGCGTATCGTATCGGAAGCGGTAAATACATGCGGTACCAGGGTTTGAGAGTTACGGTACGCGGCATACGAGAGCGGTAAGATGACCGTACATGCTGATCACGTTCTGTTACCAGCGGAGTATTGCCCGAATGAGACAGCTCCGATAAGAGCGGAGGACGCTATGCGAGCAATTCCACTTCGTATTTCCCGTCTCCAATCGCTGCCACTGACGGCCTTGAAGACAGCGAGCTGACCGTGGCTTAGAAGGCCAGTCCGCCGCTTCTCCACATCATGAAGGCAGGAAATAGCTTCTCCGAGCATGCAACCAGGGTTCGATCATGGCGTCCGTGACCTGCAGGGGATGGGGTGGGATGGGGGCATAATACAAAACTCAAGTGAAGCGTAAACTCACCTATCAAGAACACTATCTGTGTCGCCTAGCCTGCAGGGGCCCTCCAACGCTAGATACTGGCAGAGCTCTAGTAGTCCCCCGAGCCATGGCATCCTCTTTGGAACATCCAACAGTTGTGAGAGCATGCCGTAGAAACTGTAGCCGAGAACCGGGCGCCTCCCTGTGGCGCGGTCAGTTGACGGGATCGTCTTGGTGGGATAGTCATTGGTTGGACTGGTAGCCGTTGGTGAGACGCTCACGGCCGGAGTCGATGCAACACGCAACAACCCTGTTGTGATGAACCGCAGAGCGAGATATCCCAAATAGACAAGTTGCAGAAGCTTCCAAATCCAAACGGTAACTCGCGACTGAGTCTCTGGTAATGAGTGTTGATTCTGAGGTTTCTCGACTGCAAGCAGTCCAAACTTTTCCAACCGGCTTTGCGGTGCCTCTTGCGCCATATTTGAGCCCTGATCAGATGAATTGCACTGTGTGCCAATATCAATTAGTTTGGTAGCTGATTCCCACAGGAACCATCCTTCGCATGCCCTTCCACTGACTTCATTCCCAAGAATCAGATCGGCCAGAATGTCACCGACAAACGTCCGGAGACCAGTATTTTCAAGATCCTCTGTAGGAAGGAGCACGGTTAATACACCGCGGGCTAACAATTGACGGTATATAGCCTCATTTTCCTGTTGCTGGGCGATGGCCTGACTGTCCGAGGGATCAGGAACAGGAGAGAGACCTGGGTGGGGATTCAGCGCATGGTAGACCTTGCGTAAAGAGGTAGGTAATCCGGACAGTTTAGACTGCTGCTGAGCCAATCTGTAAGCTAAGATTTGAGGATAACATCGTCAGTATACGAACGGGGGGGGATATGTTTAGATGGTCAGTAGGTCTCCAAGCCTCACAGACTATATGAGATTGAACAAGGGCTGGAAGCTCATCCAATATTAACTGCGTAACATTTGTTTGTCGCAGCCTCTGTTCAAGTGCCCGAGTGCAATGAGCAACCACTTGGATGATCTCGTTGACGAGGAGATGATCCGGGGTGATCTTTGAATACCACGAATACACGAACTCCTTGATGATTATTGCAAGAAGGGCATAAAGTTGAAAATCAACCTCGTTGGAACTTGTAAGAGGAGGCAGCAGTTCCTCGAGAGACTGCGGAGCTGACGATGATGCACCGTAACCACCAGTTCCGGGACAAAGAACCCGGCGGATAAGGGCGACAGTAACCTTGTCTGTCGTTGGGTCAGCGACCTTTTCATCACGACTGGGAGTCTTCTTGTGACGAGGACGCGATGGAGATCGAGACGGCAACTGTGCATTTGAGGGAATGGCCAGTGGAGCCAAAGATGGGCCGGAGACTGTCGGTGCAGCTTTGACTTGGGAAAGCGGATAGAGACCGGGGCGAACAGGGTCACTGGTCATCTCATCTCAATGCGAAGGTATCTTCGTATGATTCGAAAGCCAGGACAAAAACACAACAGGCTTCTTGTATATTCAAACGCCGTCATTGACCGCAGAGGTGCCAATTGTCGAGTTGCGTTCGTTGTCGACGCGAACGGAAGACGTGCGGAGGGCAATGATGCCGTTGGTCGCCCAATCAGGCATGTAGGGCTTAGGGCTCAGATATGGGTTCTTATCGCGGCTCCCGGCTTCTTCCCCTCATGACCGCAACTGCAACACGCAGGCCAAGTCAGGTCAATTGCTGCTTTGTTTAGTTATTCAGGATTTATAGGAAAGTCCCTAGTTTTATAAGCTATAATGACTCGCTCAGATGAACAAGAAACCGTCCCTTTATGGCTGGACTGTGATCCTGGTCCGTAAGACCCATACCTCTCCACTCCAGCACTCTTGACTGACATGCTCCCGCAGGCCACGATGTGAGTTCTGAATATCCAGTATAACCCCACTCGTTGTTCGAGAAAGAGTGTTCACTGTAGGAGAATTATTTGCTTTAGGATGCATTCGCAATTCTGATCGCAGCCCATCACCCCGCTCTGAATCTCTTGGGCATCACTACTGTTCATGGGAATGCTTCCTTGGAAAATACAACAGCCAACGCAGGAAGTATCCTAGAAGCAATTGGCAAGCCAGACATTCCTGTGTATCCTGGAAATAGGAAGCCCTTTTGCAGACCTGCTGTTCACGCACCAGATATTCACGGTATGTTTATCTATTGCTGATACATGCTGGTATATCTGACGACAGTGCCCATGTTGCCAGGTGACTCCGGGCTTGACG
Source organism: Monascus purpureus (assembly GCA_025999795.1). Lineage (NCBI taxonomy): Eukaryota > Fungi > Ascomycota > Eurotiomycetes > Eurotiales > Aspergillaceae > Monascus > Monascus purpureus. Next base: position 952,587 of record AP025348.1, read on the forward strand.
GGACGGACCTCCTTCCCAAAGCAACAAGGCCGCCTATTACGGACAAGAACCCCATTCTGGCAATGAGGGATGCGCTTCTCGCCCAGCCCAAAGGTACCCCGTGGGTTGTCGCTACAGGGGGGCTGACCAACGTTGCTCTGCTTTTTGCGACCTTCCCGGAAGTCGCGGAGCATATTGGGGGTCTCACTATCATGGGCGGTGCTGTTGGTAATAAATTTACCGATGCCCCTATGAGCAGACTTCCCGGGGAGCAGTCTAGAATCGGAAATATCACCCCCTTTGCGGAGTTCAATGTTTACGTGAGTTTCTCGACAAGACACAGATGGACACTGAAGTAGGGAGAAAAACAAAAGTCTTATTTCACTAACCCGTATGCCGTGGAGGAAAACAGATTGATCCCGAAGCTTCTCAATCCATTTTCTCCAACCCCGTTGTCGCTTCGAAGACCACCATGATCGCCCTCGATCTCACTCACCAGGTTCTTGCCTCGAGCAGCGTTCAGTCCCGTATCCTACACGGGAAAGCGGACCCTTCTGCACCCCCAACTACTCTCCGACGTATTCTGCATGCTCTGCTTAACTTCTTTGCAACAACCTATGAGACCGTCTTCGGCTTGGAAACTGGACCGCCACTGCATGACCCCCTAGCGGTCGCTGTGCTTCTATCGAATCTAAATCCTTCCTACGCGAAGAAGCATCCTACAACGGCCATCCAATTTGACGACAAAGGAGGAGAGCGATTCAATGTCGTTGTCGTCACTCAGGGACACCATGGTACAGACGTATCAGTTACCGGCCAATTGGGCCGTACCATCGTTACGCCTGGGGAGGGAGAAGGTGTGGCTATCCCTAGGGGAGTCGATGTGGATGGCTTCTGGAACATGATCATTGATTGTATCCAGCTGGCAGATGATTGCAACGCTGCTCGGGATGCGTGATGGAAGAGTCTATGTGGATAGCGGGGACTCGTTCGCATATATTTGTGGGATTTTAGATTTGGATATATTGAGAGCATATAGAGTAGATCTGGTTGGACATATTAAACTGCTTGCTCATAGTCATTTAATCCTACGATATTTGTTGCAAAAGATACTATTCCATACTAGACAGGATAAGAGTAAGAATCTCTTTTCTTTTCCTTTTTCTTCTATTATCCCAAACACTCTTATTATTCCCAGGAAGATTACGGCAGCTAGATAACTTTTATTTTCCATGGTCTATCCTGGCCACATCCAGGACCATGCAGAACATAAGGAAACTATCTATCTATTATATCAATCCGAAAAAGGAACATCGAAATGAAAAAGATCTACCACTCCCGGATTGCTCCGTCGGGACCATAAAATCCCCTACATTCCCAAGGCTTCGTAATCTGAGCGACTCGACGTACAGTCTCCTCGTCGACCTCAACCCCTAATCCGGGAGCATTCAAAGCTTTAACAAAGCCATCCTGCACGTCAAAGACTTTAGGATCCTTCACGTAGCTGGTGATATCATACTCGCCCGCCTCAACGTTATAGTGAATGCCCAGGCTCATCTCCTGGATGACGAAATTGGGCGTAGCGAGATCGACCTGCATGCAAGCAGCTAAGGCGATGGGGCCGAGAGGACAATGAGGCGCGATGGCAACATCGTACGTCTCTGCCATGGAGGCGATACGACGCATTTCCGAAATCCCACCACAATGACTGATGTCGGGTTGAAGGATGTCAACGCTGCCGTCCTCGAGGAACCGCTTCACATCCCAGCGACTGTAGAGGCGCTCACCCAGGGCAATGGGGCACGTTACCAGGCTGGACACCTGCTTGATGCCTTCCGGGTGCTCTGACAGAAGCGGCTCCTCGATGAACAGAGGATTATGGGGCTCTACGGCTTTTGCCAGCTGTTTCGCCATGGGTTTGTGTAGACGGCCGTGGAAATCCAAGGCAACATCCAAGCCCAGCGCTTTCACCAGCTGGAGACGCTGGACACTAGACTCCAGCACACTGGGAGAGTCAAGCCAGTTCATATCCTCGGTGGCATTCATCTTGACAGCTTTGAAACCCTGTGCAAGCCGGGCTTTGCCCGCCGCTTCCACGTCTGCAGGGCGATCACCGCCTATCCATGCGTAAACAGAGATCTTGCTGCGGACCTTGCCTCCTATCAATTGATGGATGGGAACACCTAAACGACGACCCTTGAGATCCCAGAGCGCAATATCAATGCCTGATATGGCGGACATGAATACTGGGCCACCGCGATAGAATCCGAGACGCCATACTGTTTGCCAGATCTGTTCAATGTCACTGGGAGTAATTAGCAGCCTCGTTTTAAGCCCACGAAAACAAATAATCAGTAATAAGGGCGATGACTCTCAAGACATACTCGGCTTCGTATCCCGTGAATCTCTCGATTAGCTCGTTGAGGGTCCCTTCAATGGCCTGGGTGTGCCCTTCGAGGGTGCTCTCTCCCCAGCCGTAATGGCCATCTTCATCGACAATCTTGACGAATAGCCAGCGGGGAAGAACCCGGAAGTACTCGATGCTCTTGATCTTTGCCATTTTTTTGCTGTTATTCCCTGTACGTGTGTGTGAGGAGACTCAGCGGGGGGCGGGAAAAGCGGGGGAAGAAGCTTCGAACACGTAGAAGGGTCGGCGATCGGCATGGCGAGTCAAATCGACGAGACCAGATAACAGTGCTGTAGAGACGAGAAGACAGGACAAGACATCAAGACATGGACAAGGTGGATGAGAAGCACAGGGATGGCGCTACCGTGAAGACCGCTTCGGGATGAGCGATTTCTTCCTCTCGTGAATCCTCAAGTCACTTTCCCTGTCTCCGTCTCTCGCCTCTACCCTTCAGACAATCCATTATCTCGACGACATCCACCATCGCCATCTGGACGGCGCTCGCCTGGGTTCATCGTTCTTATCCCTGTCGTTGCTGGTCTGCTCGTTCCCTCGATCTCTCCATCTGTCGAGTGGAGATAGACTCGCGATCGTCCCACCGTCAGTGGATTCATCTGCCGCAGACCCGCCACCGCCAGGGTAGAATATTGGAAACTCTGCCTCAAGACGTATGCCGTAAGGGCTTGCTAGACATTAGGAAAAGCTTCCGAGGTTATCTGAGCCAGTTCTGTACTATGCCCCCGCCCAGATCGCACAATAATACTGTATGTTCTGTTGCGACGTGCGACTATTTGTCTTGTCTGGCTTGCCTCGTCTCTTTATCCTCATGCCTTCGCGATAATACCGTGGCTGACATCCTGCTTGCAATCTAGGCGCCTGCGTCCGTCCACCAGCTGGGCTCACCCGTTCCAAATTCAGCAGCAGTTCGTCCCAGTCGCGCAGAAGATGGAGACGTCCACGACGCCAATGTGAATTTCCTGCGGACTAATGTACGCTCGCCTCGTGACTCCTCTTTGGGCCGACAGAGTTACCGACCACAGAGATCTCTGGCAAACAATGAAGACGATCGCATGGATTTGGACGATCCCTGGGGAATGGGCATGACTACCGGGACGAGTAGCCGTATTCACTGGGTCAATCGCCAGCGGGACGAGTTGAGCAGCTTACCGAATTACGAAGGCCGTCTTCCTGATTTATCGTCTCTCTACGGCTGGGCACCTTCACCTGGCGACGATGACCTGGCAGTTGAGCTTCTCCAGGAATGGTTTAGGAGCGACACGGAATCTACGCGCAGTGGGACTCTACGACGTGATGCTAGACGCGATGCTAGCAATCGAATTTCCCAACAGCGGCCTACAGATGACAGCTATAGCCACCGCATGAACGACGGTTTTATCCCAAACGAAATCTTACTGCAGTCTATGAGGCGTCCCGTGAGATTCTCCAGAACGCGCACGCTCCACAACTACCTCCTTGAACGGGATCGGGAACGGGACAGGGAATCTGAGGACAGAGACCGTCCTGCAGCGGCAACTTCGAGGGCATATCGATATCTGCCGGCTAGCCGAAGTGAATCTCGCGTCTCCAGTCACAGTGATCTGAGGTCCCGGATAAACGCCCATCGACGATCCTTCCTCGATCATCCCCCAAGCCCACGTCTAAAGGAGACGATCAAATACCTCGAGCGCCTGCGCTATTCGACTACATACGAAGAGAGCCTCACGGCGGCCACCAGTGGATTTATTCAATTGGATTATCTTGCTTGCAATCAGGATGATTTCGTTCTGGATACGGCCTCGATAGCGCCTCCCACTGAATGTTCCTGGCTCCGGCCTGGGATAGTGTTTTCCGGGTCGCAACGCGCAGCTCGCAGCGGGCATCCGATGTATTTGCATCGTCCACCCTCTTCCAACGAACCAGTGATTGTCAATGGCGGCGAGACGGGTCGAGTACAAGTACGTATCTCTCCTGGACGCCGACACTTACCGCAGAATCTTTACCGTCTTGGAGATAACAAGGAAGAAAATTGGCCGGTCAAGGTCACCATTCACAGTGTCAACTACGATGACATGACTCTTTCCGGGACAATGGAGGCGTGCAACATCCCCGATAAGACATCGTCTACTCCAGGCACTCATATCATTACGTTCCTCGAGGGCGAAATAATCGATTTTAACAGATTCACACTGGAGACTGGCAAGTTCCGGGCCGATGCCGAGACGGACAGCACTTATTGGCGAGAGCTTCAGCCTTTCAGGGACCTGACGGACGACGAAATTGTTAAGAGTCTGGTGAGTAAAAGGTGGATCGCAGAAGAATTGTCCAAGCGGTGGCTCCTCATGCGCTGGAAAGGTATGCAGGCTGTTTTCATTTTCTTTCGTCGTTGTTGACATTTTGCTAACGGTGCCCCTCCAGAAAAATGCTTCGTCACGCCACCGAGAGACTCCCAGTCTCGCCAGATCCTCACAATCTCCGGGTTTTATTACATCTGTCTCAACCGGGACAATGGCCACATCGATGGTCTCTATTATGATCCTGGCAGCTCGCCGTATCAGCAGCTATCACTGGATCCTCAGACTCCAAAGATGGTATGCCCGTCTTACAAGTTTCGGTAGGCCGCTGTGCGGTTTCACCGACAATCACCTGCGGAATCCAAAAACAATGGATGCGTCTTTTAAATCTGGCCATTTGACGGACGCGATGCGATGATCCTGATCTGTTGAAAATGGATTTCCTTTCTCTTGCATCTAAAATTTTCAATCTAAACCAGTTAGACCATCTGATGTCTCCTCTAGTATAGAAGGCCGTCCCCTGATTGCCCTCAGTCTGGCATACAGGGAAGTCTCTTAAAAATGAGGTTTCTGATGATGCGTATTGTCTTTTTTCTTTCTCAGATACTCTCTACATAATCTAACAAGCATATCTCGGCGTTCACTATTTTCTGCTATTTTTCTGTGCTTTCTGGGGTTGTAGATCAGGTTCTGTTTATCTTGTCGCTTACTCCGGCCCATTTGCGACTATACGATACGAACTTGAAGAAAATCGATCCTTCATGTCTAGTTGAAAGGCAAAAAAGAGCAAAAACTGGAGGCATAAAATCATTTCGATTGAAATGGTAGATATTCATTCCATTTTCAATTTCGATTTTACATTCATTTCCTTTCCGTTCTTCATCCTGACGCAGTTTTCGAATCCCGTTGTTCCTCATCTCACACATTTTTGACTCTATCCAGAAGACATAAATGGGAAATGGACAGACGAAAGGACCTTCACAGGAAGTTGATCTACTGCTCAGTCTGGAAGTAGTTCAGGAGCACGGAACGCTCCTGGGACTCCTCACCCCAGTCCTTGACGACGACGCAGGAGCAGTTAACGACCTTGCGGGCATTACCTTCACGGTCGAGCTGGCCTGTTGAAGTTAACATTAGCATTTTTCCCCTCCAAGAAAAATATGTTGAAACACTAGGGTAACATACAAAGACCAACCCACTCGCCGAGCATCTTGCCATCAGGAACCTTGATCAGAGGAATCTTATGCTCAGAGCAAAGCGCAACAACAAGCTTCTTGTACGCTTCCTCCTCGCAGCCCTCGTTCAGCACGCACATGTGAGCCTGGCGGCGGTCGAGGGTCTTGGCTGCCTCGCGGAGACCACGGGCAAGGCCGTCGTGGATGAGAGAGATGCGGAGAACGCCCTTCAGTGCGTCCAGGACGGACATCTGGCCACCCGCGCCAGCTTCGGCGGAAACTTCGACTTCATCGGCGACGGCGACGGGGGGGTTGGAAGCGGTCTCTTCTCCGTCCGACTGTTTCGTTTAAACATGTTAGCTAGGTATTCTTGTCTCTTTTCATTCGTTTCGCTTCCGCCATTCACTCTATATATGAATTGGACTTGCAAGGTCCTGGTCTTGATCTTATCAACTGCTCTTTTTCTTTTTTTCTTTGTTTTTTTAACCGTTTCTGTGGTATGCTCCCTTTTCAAGACCTTGCAATCGAATCCAATTCACACGTAGTAAAAGGAAAATGGGCAATCCGTACCATTTTGACTCGTTATTTGTCGTTCTTGGACTTGATATCAAATGTCGGATGATCCTCAAAGAGTTTCGTAGATGGTGTCTATCGGAAATCGTTACGGGAGGATTGCGGTCTTTTGCTGGAATTATGGGGATTTTCGTAGCCCTAACCGCATACCGTGTGTGCCCTATTTTATTATGTAATACGGGATTTATACCACGTGATAACAGAGTGCAAACTCCAGTCTATACTGCTACAAACCGCCAAGGACAGAAGTCAAGAGCCAGAGGCTTGTTATTGCTACTCTATTCACTTATCCAAGCTGGCGAGTTTTAAGAATCAATCGCAATCCTCGAACAGCAAGAGGTATCATAATCATACAGTCAAGAAGATAATCCTTCCATACACCACACACATACACACAACGCCATGTAACAATGCTATGCCAACGGTCGTCCAGATTCATTCATTGGGTAATTCCCCATAAGACGCCGCACACGTTTCAAACATATGTACTAGGCCGTGGGTGACCATAGCCATTAGCTAGGCCATTCGGTTTCGCAGAGAGGTCGTTATCCTCGAGATACATGGGACCACCAAAAAAATGCCCATTGGGTTGAGGTAGGGAGAAAGAAGACGAGGCAGAAGGTTCGGCGTCAATGTGCATCCTCAAAAACTGGATATTTAAGCCATGAAGGTGTGGCACATGCGGGACAATATCCATGAAATCAGAAAGCTAGTTGCGAATTAGTATCTAGCGTAGTACGTCCATGGGACCTATTCACAGGTAGCCTACCTTAACCCAGAACACATGTTCCATCTCGAAATACTTAGGTCGCGTTTCAAAGTCCTTTTTCATGATCTCTCCGAAGGACGATACGAGAAATTCCGCGTCGTCCGCTTGAACCAGGATCCTGCGAGTCACACGCCAAAGATTCATACGCTGAGTGGCCGTCGCTTTGCGTTTCTCCCAGCTGGCATCTGTATGTATGCGGTCAGAAACACGGAGCAGATTCCTAAGGAACAAAAATATTTACTCACATTGTCGTAGTTGTAGATCATTGGTAGCCAGTAAGGGAGCAACTAAATAGTTGGGAACCCATTTCTCGTCCGCCAACTCCGGGCCGCAGGAAGGATCGAGTTGTTTTGTCTGCGCGGTGACAAGCGGCATAAATTTTTTAAGCCACGCATGGCTCCTAGCTCTAGGGTCGTTGGAGCCCACAAGATTTGCTGCAACGCGAAGCCGATCAGGGAGAGCATCTCTGCGTCGCTGTTCTTGTTCCTCCTGCTCCCTGCGCTGCCTTGCCAACCGATGACGTTCTTGGTCGAGTCTTTTCTGACGCTCATCTTCGGCTTGCTTAACTCGTCTCTGTTCTGCCTCCTTGCGTCTGCGTTCTTCCTCATCAGCCCTTTCGCGAGCAAGACGAGCAGCCCGCTCTGTCTCCTCCTTGACGATTCTTGCCCGTTCTGCATCTGCAGCAAGCCGCTTCTCCGCGATGCGGTCCTCCTCGAATTTTTTGGCTTCCTCCCGCTTGCGCGCTTCTGAATCAGTTTCTGCTTTCTTGAGCTTGTCCGCATCTTCCATAGGGATGTCATCCAGGTCGTGAGATTCATGCTTTTCCCGTTCTTCCTTTACAGGAGCATCATTAACCCTATCCTGGTCCGACCGTGGGTTGATTTGTTCAGAATCTGGAGAACTATGCTCTTTCTTGGGAGAATTTTGCTTCAAATCATCGGCAGACAGGCTCTGGCTCTTCCTCGGACCGTTAGTGATTGTATGCTCAGCATCCTCGGATAATACACGTCGTCGCTTCTTGTGTTGTTCATCAGAGTGCCGTTCAGGCTCAGACCAGCGATGGTGAGATGTTTCAGGAGACACACTAACCCGAACGCGTTTCAACGGCAGCTTAGCTGAAACAGTATCGGATGCATTATCGGCATGTTTCCTGGCGACTTCTTCCTTTCCTGATAGAGAATCAGAGGATATCAGACTCGGTCTCCTCTTGTCACGATCCTGGGGTGGTCGTCCGGCTATTAGACGTCTTCTTCTAGGAACTTCATCATTGCGAGCCGTGACATTAATTTCACCATCCCTTGCTTTTCGTCTGGGAGACTCTAGGCGCGTCACCTCAGGACTGGTTTCTTTATCCGAAATTCTGGACCGGGAACGGTTTGAAACAGATATCTCCTTAGAACGGTGTGTCCCATCACGTCGTCTTTCCTTAAGATCTTGGTCCTTCGAAGAGGTACTCCGGCGATGGCTCCCGCTCGGACTTTCAGCTGCCTTTCTTGGGCGAGATGCGGGTGAAAGGGATGTCCTGCGCCCTGAGCGCTTACTAACCTTTTCCTTCTCCTTGTCACGGGATCGACGAGGCGACGAGAGTTCCGTTTTTCGAGTCTTCTTGGATTTAATGTAATTTATGTAAGCATCATGTAGAAGATCGTACTCTTCCTCCCAGTCCTCCCCTTTGCGCTCTCGGGATAACTCGAAGTATGTGCGATCATGGTATAGTCGTCGGGTAGGGTTGAATCCTGGTTGGGCTAACAAAAGCTTAATCACTTCCAAATTCCCTCGTCCAATTGCAGCTAGCATCGGAGTATTGTAACCAGCCTTTTGAACACCTCCCTGAACGGGGTTCGGGTCGGGATCTGCATCACCCATTCCAAGTAAAAGGGAGAGTACTTCATCGTGACCTCCCTTAGCAGCAGCTATCAAAGATTCGGGATCGGCCTTCTGCCCGACATTAAGGATGTTTGCAACCCCAGCTATGTCACCCTTGGCAGCAAATTCTCTAAGATTCTCCGGAGTAGCTTTGGTCCATAGCAGGTCATTCCTTGTCGCTTCGCTTCTGACCGTCTTTCGTCTAGTCACTGAACCGAAGGCAGACGAACTGCGAGTTCCGTGAGCTGGAGGTGACTCGCGGGGACTGGCAGCAGAAGCCCGTCGAGATGACGAAGAGTCCCTTTGGCCAGAGCGTTCCTCCGAGCGTCGTTTCGACTTTGGATTTGCCTTCGCTTCAGCTAAAACCCGTCGGATCTCCTCATAGTCGTCCGCATCAGATGGAACAAGTTCGTAGGGTTCATCACCTTCTGCATTCACGATACGGGGATTGGCGCCAGCCTCTAGCAGAATCTTGACTACCTCCAAGTGCCCGTTTTCGACCGCGTCAATTAACGGAGTGTCCTTGTCAATATTCTTGGTGTTGACCTCACAGCCAGCATCGACGAGGAATCTCACAATTGGAGCACAACCCTCTAGAGCAGCAATCTGGAGAGGCGTGTTACCTGCATTGTCGGCCACATTCAAATCTTCGGGGCGCTCCGCATGCCTGGCCATTGCCGCCTCCAGTTCCTGGGCGGCGCAGGCTCGCGCAAGACGCGTCCGACCATTTTGATCGCGTTGCTTCTTGTGGCCCATATGTTTGGCAGGAGAGGCCGTCGCGTTATCAGTAGCCCCTAGCCTCCGCAGTCGAGCACTGGGCAACGGCGAACAGCTAGCAGATGAAGAAACCGACTGCCTGTCCTCCGAACTCTGCCTTTGAAGGTCAGTCGTAAATGGGGGAGGAGCTCTCTTCTTCTTCTTGCGCAGGTCACCTGCAGTATGCGGGGGACCAGAAGCAGTTCGTTTGTGGGACGGATGCGCCGGAGATACAGAGCGGTCGTTTGACGCGGGGCGAACAGGCGATGCACTGCTATGGTCTCCTCGAGTCCTGTCACCAGGGGCAACCGACGAACGTTGTGGAGACCCTCGACGCGATCTAGTCACGTCGCTCTCAACAGCTTCGCTAAAGCTCCGCTTCCTGGAAGCATGGTCTCCTTCAGACTTGGGTCCAGAAGTGCCTGAATGTGAAATACAGTGTTGATTAGAGCCGGGGTGCGACGCGTCGAGTTTTTCCATCTTAACTACCGTGTTGGTGGGGCTACCAGAACGGAGGTCGCGTGCCCTATTGCTGTGAGTTTCATCTTCCACCCACTTTCTCTTCCTAGCAAGCGAGTCGTTCGAAGGGTCCGCGTTTTTAGCGTGATCGTTCCTAGCATGGTGCAGCTCCGTTTCGTGCCGTATGTACTTCCGTCTCTTCTCCGGAGACAACGACTCCCGACCGGACTGGATTATGGTCTCAGCCTCTGAGTCGGCCTTGGGACTGGGAGGCTGGTTGGCGTGGCCATCAAGATCAACCTTGTTCAGAACATCCTCCCTCCCAGCAGGAAATTGCGGAGAAGGCGCCCGTGGGGAACGCGAGCCAGATAGTTTCTTGTGGTCATTTACTTCTGCAACAAGAACTCTTTTCCCAACATCCAAGACAGCTGGCAGGGAGGGAACGGTGTCGACATCACTCATAGCGGTAGCATCAGAAGTGTGGAGGTCCTGATCGACATTTTCAGAGGCCGTGGCGGGAGGAGGGATCGCGAGTTGTGAGAACACCGGTGTATGGTTCTGCGTGGGAGAACAGGATGATAGATCACACAGGATGAGCACTACGGATGGGAGAGCGTGAGTAAGGGATTAATTATGTGGAAGAGTAATAATAGGAAAGTCGACAGGGATGGGGGGATGCAAAGGAGCCCAAGGGAGAAGGGAAGGGGGCGGTAAATAAGAGCGGGTGGGTAGAATTAGGTAGAGATGGAGAAAAATAAATATTGGAGAGAAGAGAAAAGGAAGAGAGGGAAGAGAGGGAAGAGAAGTTAAGGAGAGCCTTAGTTAACTACGCAGTGGGTCGAATCTGACTGGAGTAACCGGATTGTTTGGACGGCGGATTTGCCTGCGTATGGGAAGCCGGCTTGGGCAAGTCCAAAAATAAAACGCAAACCAAGAGGAAGAGGCTGAGAAGGCCACCATACGATTATTATTGTTATTATTATAGCGATTATTCTATCTGCGTGTTTAATACGATTCTCATTGTATTGTGTTAGTATTATTATTACCGCAAACAGATTAATAAGTATTAAATTAAAGAGATGCGATGGGAGGAAACCTTGAGAGAGGCGAGGAAAGCGGAAGAACGTGATCAGCCATAATCCGCCAATTATATGCGGTTGATAGGGATCCACATTCTTGTATGGTACTAGCTCAATGTTGCCATTGGCGCATGTCTTATAATGATGATTAAGCACCAAATGCGGCTAGCTCCGCACGTGAGCGTGGAGAGATCGCCACTGGCAATTCCAAAGACGGAAGGCAGCGTCGGGGCTGTTTCTTATCTATCGATTCTTGCCCCTCGGCGTCTGCTGGCGCTAGTGTATCGTAGGTAATCTATAGTTCTTACGGAGCACAGTAGGTAAGTACAGCATACTTACAGAACACAGTTAGGTAGGTATACAGGTTTGCTCTGCTTCATTCTTCATGATTAATATTCATGGCATGATCCTGTCTCATTCTGCAGAGAAAAGAAAAAAGAATTAAAAAAGGGCACCATTACGGATATGCATAGCGCTGCCAATCTGTAACATCGTGGCGTCCTTCGGCTTTTCAGTGGCTGAACGCCGTCGATCCTCGAAACCTTCCAACCAACTTCTTCTCCTTCCCCGTCGATCGTCGATGTTTCATCCTTTGCATGATCGCTATCGTCATCACCATTGTCACTAACTTCCCCATTGCATCCGCTGGTTGCATTCGAGCGGAGAAAAGCAGCCAAGGGAGACGGATCTAATCAAGATGCTCCCCGTCTACTCCGTGGATGACTTTCTGTCCGCCACCCATATGGATGCTGTGGACGCCCTTCGAGCTTTATTCATCCTCGCAGCTTGCACGGTATGTCCTGAACCTACATCCGGCAACAAGTGATGATGGCAAAAAATTACAACCAAACCCATTATTCGACTGCCCATATCTATATCAATTGAGGCAAAAATTGAAGATAAATTATTTTGGCTTTTCTTCAGATCCTGTCCGTCAGCCTACCGTCCTCATTCAGTTCCCGGTTCGTCAACTATGGTGCCCGTGCGACTTCGACGTCGTCTGAGCCCAAGGTAAAACCGACTCGCCAGCCACATGCATTTATCCGCTTCCTGGACTATGTCTCCTCCTTCAGGGTTCCCCACAGCTACTTCACGCAGTTCTACGTCGCATCCGTCTTGTCGTCAATCACCTGGGCCACGCAGCTTGTTACCCTTGGGCCAGCGTTTTGGGCAGTGGCTATCCGGGTGGATGAGAGACATGTGCAGAAGTCCATGTCGCTGAACCAAGTCATGCTTTGCTGGGCGTTGTTGATGATCCAGGGATCTAGACGCCTCTACGAGTCGCTCGCCTTTTCCAAGCCCTCATCTTCTCAGATGTGGTTTGTTCACTGGCTGCTGGGAATCGTATTTTACATTGCAGTGGGCGTTGCAATTTGGATTGAAGGAACAGGTATGCAACATTGAAGGACATTTCTTTGGCTTCACAATTGACCAGTGTTTCGATTCTTAGGCAGCTTGGCGTCGGAGAAGATGGCACTTCTCCATTTCAGGATCACAAACCCTCCGTCCCTGCGAACCTTCCTCTGCCTCCCTCTTTTCCTCTTTGCATCGGGTCTCCAACACGACTGCCACCAGCATCTCTTCTCCCTGAAGAAATACTCCCTTCCTACCCATCCGCTTTTTCGCCGGGTCGTGTGCCCGCACTATACGGCCGAATGCGTGATATACCTGTCACTGGCACTGTTGGCTGCTCCTCGAGGCGAGTTTATTAACAAAACACTTCTCTGCTGTGCCATGTTTGTAGCTGTTAATCTGGGCGTCACTGCTGCAACTACGAAGCGTTGGTATATGCGGAAATTCGGCGAGGAGGCTGTACGGGGAAGATGGATGATGATTCCTGGCGTGTTCTGATTCTCCTTGTCTCGCTGCGGAATTATAAAAATGGGGACCAGGAAGCCGTTTGATAACTAGATTAATCGCCCTGTCGTAGAAAATGGGTCGAAGAAGCATCATCGTCCAGCAAGAAACTTCATCGTATTCCCCAACTTAACCACCTTGAGAACATCCCGATACGTCAAGCTAGTTCTCGTCTCCCTCTGGTAGCAGCCAGACGCATACGAGTTCCTCTCCCGCAACAGATCCCAATTGCATATCCCCTCGGGACCCAGCTTCTCATCCTTTTCTGTATCCGCAATTCCATGTAGGAAATCTGTATACATATTCTTCCGGGTAACAAGCAAGCTCCTTCTCTCCTGCAGAATCCTAAATTGCGGTTGTAGTCTAGGCTTTCCCTCGCCCTTATCATTGCCCTTATCCTCATTACCATCTTCACGATAATCACGCTTAGGATAAATGTCCAACACAATCGACCCTCCTAGACTCACCGTAGCAACAAGCGGATAATACGCCGCGCCATCCTCATGCGGCATAATCCCCCGGCCGGGCGTATACTCGTTTATGAGAACATGATTCGGGCGGCCATGCGGTGCATCAGCAAAGATACCCAGCTCATCAAACCGCGTGATGATCGGGGATACCAGCCACAACGGGAGCGGGGAGGAGATAAGAGCGTTGGATTTTGTGAGTGCTGACGGCCAGGTTTGGAGACGGCGATGGGAGAGATGTGTCCAGCGTGGGATGGGGGCGGAGGTTATCTATATTAGATGAGTCAGTGATGTTCCTCTGAGAGCAGTGGAAGTGTACACAAGCTGGTTTGTATCTACCTACCTTCTGCACTAGATACCTCTCCTCATCCTCGGTGATAAAATCAGGGATATAGAACGCGTCGTCTGGTATGGATTTGATCCGTGCTGCCTCAAGGTTGAAACTCATTTCATCTGGCATCTCCAATGGACAGTATAGTATGCGTGGGTTGACTGGTTGACTATTAGTAGTAGCTCAGGTACGGAGCGGGCTTGACGTCATCGAAGTATGCCTAAGGCCATCAACTTGTCTGAGCTGCTTCTCTGCAGGTTGATGATGATAATAATGATGTGGCTTCGATATAACACATTCACAGCTTGAATCTCAACCAGGATAGCAACTCTGAACGAACTACTTGTTTTGAAGTGGAAGTTCGGTTTAACACCATCATCATCACATGATATTTCTTCCTCAGGCCACAATCGAACCAAACCTTGCTCCACCCCGCATACTAATTATTTATCTGATATCCTCCGCTGTGCAAGAAAACAAGATTCAATAATAATATCTCCTGCAGTGACTACTTTATTTTATAGACACTTTCTTTCTCTTTTTTCTTCTTATTTTCACACCCATTCCTACTATCCCATACCACTTCTACCATGGGCAAAGGTGGCGACAAAAAGCCCGCAAAGGGCAGCAAATCCAAGGACCAATCCGGGGAGAAAGAGAAGGGGAAAGGAGGCGGAAAGGGAGGATTAAAGGCGGCAAATTCGATTAATGTTCGACATATTCTTGTATGTTTATATTCTGCTTTGAATTGGATTTCATCTGGAAGGACCGATTATTGTATTATATCTATATATATGCCAGAACAAGAGCATGCTAATACTCAACCAGTGCGAAAAACACTCCAAAAAAGAAGAAGCCCTCGAAAAGCTTCGCAATGGCGCAAAATTCGACGATGTCGCCCGCGAATATTCGGAGGATAAGGCTAGACAGGGTAAGTCTGACTGCCTTTCGGGAGTTCCAAGCATATATGAAATGCCAAGGTTAGCCTCACAATGAACCTAACCCTGTTAAACAGGAGGATCACTTGGGTGGAAAGTCCGTGGGAGTTTACATGGTGACTTTGAAAAAGTTGCATATGAGCTGGAACCTAGCACGACGGCGAATCCCAAGTATGCAGAGGTCAAGACGGGGTTTGGGTATCATATTATTATGGTAGAAGGGAGGAAGTAATATTATATTAGTATTCTGACAGATGGCAAGCAGGGCACCGGAAACGGCTCCCTTTGCTTAGCACCCAGCCACGTTAGTCCACCTGTCGCCTAAAGGAATCTCGTATCTACCAGGTTTAGGAATAGTACCGCTCGCCTGCTGCCCCAACATATCTATATAATCCCCTGGTCTTTACGGAATCGCTGATATGTCGGCTGACCTAGTGGAAATCTTCATGTGTTCTTTCCTATGCCATTTTCCCGCAGTGCATTGCATCAATGATAGGAGACTGCTGATGATGGCGTGGTCACGCCAGTATGCTTCATCTTTTATCTTTTGGATGGTTGCAGTTCACAGGTTTGCTTGATCATGGTTGTTGTTTGACCTCAACTAGTGGAAGGTTCTTTGACCTTCAGTGCTTTCTCCGATTCCCTGGCCTCTTTTTCTCATGAGCTGTCACCGATGCAGAATCAGGAGACTGATATCCCGTTCGCCAACTGCCAGAGGTGGCGTACAGTCAGACAATAAAAACTGTGTTTCCAACGCCCAATGTTCCTCTCCAGATCCGGTTACTAGGCAATGCGATACTTGTTTTGGAGTGGTAGGTGGAAACATACCTAGTTTCTGTCAATACACACTGCCGCTGGCGTCTCAATGGAACACCAATATAGAATTCCATTGATAATTATGGCGCGCTTTTGAGCTTCATCGGTGTGCCCCCTTTCGGTGATAAGTCCATGTTCGATTTCTGCTCTACCCCGATCCAAGTGAAGTGGCCCGGCAGCATTGGGAGGCTCCGGGATAAGGGACTAGCCTTGATTTGCCATAATTTGCGCCGCAAACTGTTGCCAGGAGGTAGTTCAATACAAAGAAGTGTGCGCTCTCACGTGATATTACTATATTAGGCTAGTCACTTCTCATGAAGACCGACTGAGGCTGCTCTTCTTCAGCTTCAGCTTCACGCCGTCTTCTCTGTTCATCTTTTGCTTGTGTCGCCTGTTCCTCAAAGGTCACCCCTAGTCACTTGGAAATCCCTTGAGCCCTTTTCTCTTCTGATACTTTCCGCTTTGAACGTGGACTGTGAATTAGGATCGGCTCCAGCAAAAAACAGGTATTTTGTCAGCTCCGCGGCCTCGGTAGAATCGTGCCTAACAGCAGCTTGTAGGACTGTTACACCGTGCCCCCTCTTTCGCGCACACTTTCCTATGCTCCTCTACCAGGTACTTGGCGAGCCGGACAGAACAAGTAGTTTGTGCCATCACAGTAGGTGCACTGGAAGGATCCCCGCCGCCTATAAGACCAAAGGTCTCCCACACCCAAATTAGGAAATTCTCCCTACTTGAGTACTGAATGTCGCTTTAAATATATCACGATAGTAAAGATCAGTTTCCATCCGATCATATCCAGCCAGGAGCTCAATCTCACATTCCGTCTCCTTATAACAGTAGCCCTCGTAAGCTGCTAGACGCCGTTGCTCATCCATGGTATTGATGGTGGAGAGTATGCTTGGCGTTGTTGACTAGGTAGCTCAGCTCTTGAACTTTACATCTTTCTACATCACGCGTGACTCCAGGATTTTGATCATATATTGATCAGCTTGTCTACTTCCACTCTCCGAATTAAACTGGAAAACGCGTCTATAATGTCACTACTGAATAACCGGCCCAGTGCTCCCGGACAAGGCACATGCTACTTTGCCTACGAGTCAACCCTGTCCTCGATGCAAATGAGACGCTGACTTGTACCCCCAAGTCGACGCAGGATATATCACAAAATCGATACTCTCACGCCATGGATAGCAGTTGCCGTCGCCTATCTTGATGGTTATGACTGGATCATCAACGAGCAAGGCTACGCCAATGTGGTTCCACGAAATACGAAAGACGAGGCTCATACGGATTGCTATATTACCTCCCACCCGCCTTTGAGCGGACTCTAGACCTCTATGAGGGTATTGATGAAGATAGCGAGCCCGTTTATTACAAGGGGGGGATTTTCCAAAGGTGTATTCCTGCGATGGCTCTCTTCGGTTGGAAACAGGGACAGCGCATACGGGAAGCACGTCGAAAATGCGACTTGTCATGAAATGGCTTGTCGATAACAGAACCGTCTCTAAGCTGCCCTCAGAGGCGATCACTCGACGGTGGAATGTCCAACGACAGTGGTCAAAGAAAGAAAGAGAGTGTAGAGGCAGTCGTCTACCTTGATGAGCTTCGAGTCCGAGGCGAGAATACTACCCCCAACCCGGAATATATCCTCGGGATTAATGTTGCCATCCAAGATGCGCTTGGCAAAGGTACCGCTCACGACTGGGTGGATAAGATTGTTCGAAAATGGATTCCTCTGGTTGCTCCTGCTCAGAACATGGAACCATATCACGACGAAATCATGCTTTCGTAAGAGCTCTGATCTTCAATATGGAACGAGCAAGCCCTGAGAACCCTCAAATTCTGGCACGTATAGGAACATGTCCTAACACTATTATATCACGTATACTCAACCAGACTCAATTCTGGAAAACAAAATTTATATTGATAATACACTATAACTAAAATACAATAAAGGAATCTCATGAGTCTATGCCTCTTTTTTCTTAATCCTGGCATTAGCTTTGGTTTTAGCCTTCTTCTCTTTCTCTCTCTTCTGCACGACGGCCTCAGCCCCAATCCCCCCAAACACTAAAGCCACTCCCACCCATTGCCCCGGATGCAACGAATGGCCAAACCAGAACACACTGAGGAGCATGGTAAGCATCTTCCTCGTCACGGTAACAGTTACTAGAAGCAGCGACGAAAATCTTGAGAGCGTGTAAAAGATGAATACCTGTCCCACTGCCCCGCAAGCTGCGAATCCGAGGACATTATTCAAGGCCTCCGGATGGCGCGCCATGAAGGAGACAGCGGACGACAGCTCCGTCCCCGTGGATGGAGTGATGGGGAGCGGTAGGAACGCGAGGACAGTGCTGTTGGAAGAGAGATGGGGGATGAGCAGAAGATAGACGGTCGTCAGAATGGTAGAGATTAGGTTCTGGGCCACCATCAGCTGTGGACCGGTGAAGCGTGTGTAGAGGTGTGGTGAACCGAAGATATGGTCCTGCGTTGTATTCGTGAGACCGTCCAGGAGGAGGTTGACGGACAGAAGGGAGATTCCGTAGAGAGATGACCCGGATTGTGTTGATTTGGCTGCTGCTTTCTTGCTGGTTCCTGGGTGATGCAGGGTGAACGTCGCCACGCCCAGGGTGACCAGGAGGACCACAGCGTACTTATACAGGGGGTATCGTTTCCGGAAGATAGTGAGATGGAGAAACATGACCGGCAGTAGTTTACAGGACTTAGCGAGGATGAACGTCAAATAGTCGATATGCGAGAGACTGGCGTAGCCGAACGGCGATGCGAGCGACGAGGAGATGCTCACAAGGAGCAGAGGGACGAGAATTTGCTTATTGGGGAAAACAGAGGGGACCTTCTGGCCTCTCGGGGTCGAGAAATAGAGGTATATGAAACCCGTAATAGCTGCAAAGCATGACTGGATGGAATTCAACACGATCGAGTACGTGAATCGCTCTGTTGGGGGTTCAGGTTCTTCTGCCGTTGGGGGACGGACGGGGTACGACGTCGTGGTGATCGCTTCTTGGAGGATACCCCAGGAGAGACTATTGGAATGAATATATCTGTTAGCTGAAGGTGTTGCAATTCCATCAAAGGATAGTGGCAGTATAGGCAACATACAAAGATGCGTATATCCCGAGGACACAGACAGTGAGCTGGATCAACCCTGGACTGTCCAGGGAGGATTCACATGCAGAAGCACTGTTTGCATTTGCTGCAGTTCCATTCAACTGTGTCTGATCAAGATCTGCTTCTTCTGTGGGAATATGTACCAGTTCAGAGGAGGTGACCCTCTGTGAGGGCTTTGTCTGTTTCTGACGCGCCATACAGACTGGATCACAGATATCTATATTCGAGACTTGATTCAATTAGATTAAGCGGGGACAAATCTTGTGAATCCAAAAGAGAACTCGAAGAAACATGAAACGAAGGGAAAAAGAGACAATCATAGATGAACAACCGCCAATGATGCCATGCTGTTCTTATCCATCCCTAACCACCGCTATCTCCGAAGCTTAATTTTTTTTCGTATTCCTGCAACAGTCGATCTGCGGAAACATTCCAACTTCAAACAAGAAGATCCTCTTCATCAATTTATTTTCCCTCTGAAGAATCGGTTCAGATACATCAAACATGCAACCTCCACCCCTCTCATCTCTCACAACCCTCCTCTCCACCTCCCAAACGCCCTCCTCAGCAATAACCACCCAAATCCTCCATAACCTCCAACACCAACACCTCTGGACCTCGCTACAAACACACGAGCTCGCAACACCATCGCCACAGCAAAATGCTCTGCCCACTCCCATGTTCCTGATCTCCGGAATTCCCCCGAATCGCGTCTATACGCACCCAGACGAGCAGCTGTTCCTACTCGAAAAGGGCCTGCGCGAGGATGACGTCGCTGCTGAGCGTCTGTTTGTTCTCCCAGTTGCGCAGGGTCAGCCGTGGAGTTTACGGCGGATGGCAGCTGTTTTTGATGCGCTTCCCACCCCCACTATCCCCGAAGGAAATGAGGGGAAAGATGCGCCTCAGCCGCAGATGCGGGGTGATAAAGACGGTGATAACGAGGCTGCTTCTTCCCCGGAGAAAGAGAAGGAAAGGAGATTGGCTGAGTATTACGAGCGCAGAGGTGAGGCACTTCGTACTAAAGAATGGGGAGGGAAGAGATTGTTGCTGGCTATGGTGGATAAAGGGATGGGTGGTGATGGGACAGTGGTATACTATGTTGTTCAGGAGGGCGATGTGAAGCCTAGGCAGAATTGAATCGCCCTTTTTCTCTTCCCCATCCCTTTTCGTCGACGACTTCGGCTTGAAGAATTCGAACGGGCTCAACCGATTTTACTACGGCATGCGGAAACAGCAGAGACCGAACAAGTCTCCGTCAGGGAGAGATATTTTTTCGTTGAATATCCAATTATGCTTGTCAAAGCTATATATGCTATAGAAAGACGCCGAAATGGTTCCTTCTGCCGTCCAAACTTGCGAGGAAATAAATATAGACAGATCGATCACCTGCAACTGGGTATCGTTGGAGAGAAAGAACAAAGAGACTTGGGACGGCTTGCTGAGTGACAATGGGAAATACAAAGGAAAAATCCAAAGGAGGGACGAGAAAAAGTTGGGGGTGTGAGGGAATGGCGTTGCCAAACGCATGAGACTCACTCTGTGTACAGGATCAAGGGCTGTGCTGTTCCATGACCAGTATGACCCAGGTCAACTTGCTCCTGTTCCTGTTGACAACTGGTACAATAAACGTCATACCAGCCCTTTACATCATCCGTATGCTCTGCAAACACGCCCTGCGTCGGCCGGCTTTTGACCGTATCTTCTTCGCCATGGTCCTCTTGAAGGAGAGTCTCAACCTGTCGACAGCGTCGAAGTTCTTGTCGAAGCCAACGCTCCCATTCGTTCTGGACGAGCTCCCTCTCAATACTATTGACCACACGAAGTGCCACGATAAGATCATGTCGGTATATGCCAAGTCGCTCACGCGTGCGTTGGAACCGCTGGACAGACATTCTTGATACCGTATCTTTCAGACTTGATGCTGGATGAGGGGCAAGTTCGTTGTTCTGCTGGATGATCTGATCGTGGAATGTAGAGAAACAATCACTCGAGTTGCTATCATCCACTGGCCACACCGTTGAATTGGCGAGAGCCTCATCGATATCTTTCATGTAAATGGCTTTACTCATCACATGGTCCGCGTTGACTCCTAGGCGGGCCATAAAATTGCGGGCGTTTCGTTCTTGCCACCAATCGCGCGCATCGCGGGTTGAGTAGAAGGCATTCAAGATCGCGCTCGACAATAGTAGAAATAATATAACTTTATTGGCACTGGCAGTCTTCCAGATCCAGCGAAGGACGACGAATGTCCATAACATTACCGCTGAAATGGCAGTCTCCATGAATGAGATGGTAATCTCCAATAGGAGCTGGACCAGAGTTCTCTGGGTGCGAGGCTTGCGAGGTTCGAGCTTCGCATTCATCCCTAGGCCTGTAAATTCGGTGACGTGGTTCTGCCGTCCCACATGGCCAAAGATGGAAATGGCCTTCTTGGTTCGACTATGCGCTCCCAGTCTTCTCACCTGATCGCTAACAAGGTCTACCAGATCCAAGGCATCTTGCTCCAGATCCTTCATCGCTTGCTTGTCAATGATACCTGTAGAACGTCAGCGATAGGCGTCCAGTGACTGCGGGGGAAGAGATAACACATACTTGTGAGAGCGCGAGGAGGATATCGTAGCCACTCAACATTCGTATACACGGCAAGCTTGCTTCTTGATTTGGAGACGAAGGTGATCACGACCTTGCTGACCAGCATGAAGGAGCGTCTGAAAGGAAGATGCCATGGCGATCGCTTGTCAGTCACTACGTAGCATAGATGGTCATTGAAAACATCTATGATTTGATAATCTGAAATCGTGATCAATTGGGACCGTCCTGTTTTCAGTTAGTCAATGGGTTCAAAGAATCCACCAAAGTCAAGGAAAACAAAAGAGCATACCCAACCAATCCGATGTCTCGATCTGATATTGAATATCCCGTCTAAGACGCCGAGATTCCGTAGGAGCCCACGGCCCTTGTTTGATTCCTTACGTTTCAGTCAGCGATACTATATCGATGCGAATCATCACTCGTGGCCGGAAGTGTTTACCTTCAGCTCTTCGTTCATATAAGAGACGCTGCCAGACAGCACTTTTGTCTCCAAAGAGAACGTGAAACAATGCTTTGGCGCTAATATCCAGCACCTTCTCCGCAGCAACATGAAGACCCCCTTCCGGAACATACTGAACAGGTTGATTGGGCAACCTGAATTTCCGACGGCCAGCTTTGCCGATATCCAAGTCCTTCTCGATGTAAATAGGTACTCGAATATCCGTTCCAGACCGTTGACGCCCAGTTCCGTTACCAGGAACCTCGCCATCCAGGGTAGGCTGCAAAGAGAGGTCTTCCCAGCTATCCGAACTAGGGGTTCTGGTCGGTGCGTCCGTTTCCATTTTGGTCAAGGCTTTAAGAAGGGCCTCCAATGACAAGGGTTCAGAGCTTGTCGACTCTTGAACTAGAAATGCGACCCGCCTTTGCAAGAGCTTCAGTGGTTCAAGGAATGTCTTCAGAGTAAGTCTGCCCGGAGTGTCGCTTCCCCGGACAGGGTATGTATGCAGGAAGAGGAAGTCACAGTCTCTTCCCTGAGCAGCAGTTACATCCGTAATGGTGTTTAGCGGGATTACGCCAGTCAAAACTAACCCGAGATAGTGACTGTAAAAATGAATATTTTTAGTTGTGATGTAAGCTCTCCCAGGGAACTCTTGTTGGTCATTCGGGTTCCAAGTTGTTCTGAAGACCATAACTAAAGGCTCTTCTCTCTTGATATCAGGGAAGAGTAACCGGAACTGTGCATCCTGCGCCCGGAGCTGTTGAGGATAGTAGCTTGGGTACTCGTATGAAGCACCCATGTTGGTCCACTGCGTCCCATCCGCATCTGCATCCACGCTGAAAGTCTGCCGGTGGCGGGACCCGGCAGTCGGCGGCCGACGTGTAGATGATGAGTCTCGTAATGGAGAAGAAGACCTTCTAGTTTGAGAAAGCCCCCTATCAGGTGTAGCTGCAAGGGGTACCGAGTCGTCTCGCTCTAGCTTATTGACTAAGCTCCAGTTTGAGCTACCCCACACATTCGCCATCATGCCACTGGGCATCCCTCCTTTGCCATCACTCCCTAGGCCAATTCTTCTCTCATTACTCACAAAGACAGCAGCAGTGCTCAGGTTAGTGGGGGCGGGCGGGATGACCAAGGTGGGAGGTGCAAGACTTGTTGCAGGCCCATCCCAGTTAACCGCGCGGCCTCTATTAAATTCATCGACCCCAGTGGTTGGTGGAGGAAGAATTATACTATGGCTGGCGGAAATAAGATTTGCTAAACCACCACTAGGGCTCTGCGGGCGAGGGCCTGGCTGTGCTTGAACATTGGACCTGCGGTGGAGATCCAACTTCTGGATAATTCGAGATGTGTGCTCACGCGCGGAGTGTTCTGAGTCCGTTCCAGTATACCGCCTGGCGCTGCCAAGATCGCTGCTGATTCTAGAAGGAGTTACATCCCGGTCTGGAAGAGCAAGGTTCCCGTTGCGCTCTGAGGGTGCTTGTTCGTCATTCGCGTGAATGAGAGAGTCGGAAGGGCTAGCAGCGAATTCGGGGGCTGGAGGCTGGGATACAGAAAAGGCCGGGTCGCGAACTTTGAATTTCCCTGAGATTGAGAGATCGGTACTCGCGGGGTTGTCTAGCGCTTTTTGTTTGGCGGCTTCAAATGTCCCAATCCAATCCATCAGTTCCTTCTGGGTTTCTGCTTGAAGCATTATGCTGTCGCTCTTGGTCTTCACTTCGAAGCAAAATCTCCGATCTTCCTGGAAGGCCGGTCGAACGCTGCAGAGCAGGACACCAATCCTGTCAGTTTCCTCAACGCCGCCTGTTCGAGAACCCAGTACGAGGCATCCGAATATGCCGTTTTTCACAAAAGCCCAGCGCCTTATCCAAACGGTCCGACTGGGTTTACCCGATAACGTCCGTAGATTTAGCCATCCCTGCTTCTCCGGCCGGATATCTTTCGTGTCAAGTGTTGGCGGAGGGCGAGAGCCAAGGTATGGGACAGTGGATACAGAATAATCATCGAGCTCGCGGGATGGCCGGACGGCAGTCTCTGCTGACTCTTCAATCTGCCTCCTTGCACTCATCAACTGCCGCTTTGAAGATCTTTCCGTGCCATCCATTTCGTGAATCCAGCCTTTGATGCGATCCATGTCCTGCATCCACTTCAGGAACATTGCGCCGTTATTTTCATGTAATATTTTGAACTCGCGCCATTGATCAGCCGACACTCGTACGAGAAGCCTGTTTAGAGAATTTCGGAGTTGCGGAGCTTGTACGGAGAAATCCAAGGATGCCTTGAGATAAGCTTTGCGTGCCTCGTGAAGCTGGAAGGCGTCTTCTCTCAGAGACGAAGGCTCTTTGGATTTGGACTGGGATAGATATCTAGATAGCAAATAATCGTATTGCTTCTGCGCTTGCTCAAGAGTGCGTCTCGTTTCCTGGGAGCGAGTTTAGGGATTATCCATTCAGACTAGGGTCACGAAAGTAGGACGAGAATCGATGTCTACCTTGAAATTCCTCAGATCAATATTAATGAAATTTTTGATGGGTTCCGTAATATGCGCATCTAGCTTCCGCATTGCGCTGACTGTCGCACTCCATAGATCCCTAGTGGTGTCACCGCATTTCTTCAGTGCTAACAGTGCGTAATCATGATCGACCACAGCTTCGGATATGGGAGGGGTCACCGCCGCGAAGGACATGTAGTTGGCCATTGCACTCTCCAGCGGCGAGAACTCCGCCATGAGCTTTGTGGCAGCCTTGGAGTAACCTTCGAGCCATTTCTCAAGGGCGTCGATCTGTTCGGTGTAATGGAGTGTCGTAGCACGGAACGTCGGCGAATCGAGAGCAGCCTCTTTCAACCCAACAGGACTATTTCATCGAAAGCGAAAAAGAGCAAGAAAACAGAACAATCAGTTTCCATGGGACGCAGGCGGTCTGTGAAAAGTGGCCAACTTACACGACACTGACGAGCTTCCCGATCTGGGGAGCCGGATCTTCTGGCTGAGTCGACATCTATCTCAAGCCATGCACCGGCGTTAATGGAAATGGGATGAACAGCAAATGCAGTACGATCGGCTCCGAAGGTGTAAAAGATAAAGAATACAGTTGACAAGAAAGGTAAGGAGACAGGTAATAATAATGATGCAACGCGCTCGGTTCTCAAAATGATCTGCAGGCCATCCTGGGCTGTTAACAGTGGTCTCTCCGGAGGCGACAGTACGTCAGAGACAGGTTTTGCCAGCCTGATTCGTAAGTCAGGCATCAGGCCCCCATTTCCAGGCGGTGAGGCTTGTCTTTTTTTTCTGCCGTCCCAACTTTTTTCTAGGCCTGGTTGTGTGACTGCAGGAGCACTCTTTGTATCCAGCACATATTAAGAATCTCAACATGGAACCCCCAGCGAAAAAACCGCGAAAGTTGCTGGATGAAGACAGCTCCAGCGATTCGGAGAGTGAGGCCGGTGGAGTGCCCATTGGCAACAAGGATATCGACACCGGCTTTAAAATCAACGAGGAGTACGCTCGTCGTTTCGAATACAACAAGAAACGAGAAGAAAAGCAGCAGTGTACGTGCTATTCCTAAGCGTATGTTCATGGTTGATTGCTTATTGATTTTTTGCATTACAGTGGAGGCGAAGCTAGGGAAACATTCTTTAGGAAAGCGACGCACGCGCGACGGCGAAGACGAGGAGACTGGCAGCTCAGATGAGTCATCCTCTGATGAGGATGAGGACGAAAATGGGGAACTTGTTACTGAAGCACTTGATGCGGAAATTCAAGCTACTTTACAAGCAATCCGCTCCAAAGACCCCCGTGTATACGACCAAAATACAACGTTCTACTCAAAGTTCGATGAGGATGCAGAAATAGGGGATGATAAGAAGAAAGAAAAGCCTATGTTTTTGCGGGACTACCACCGTGAGAACCTACTGAAGGGTGTCGATCCGGCAGAGGAGGATGCCCAGCAAGCTCCTAAGACTTTCGCCGAGGAACAGGAGAATCTAAAGAAGAATGTTGTTAGTGCCATGCATGCTGCGGCAGATGAAGATGAGGATGATGACGATGGGTTCCTTATCCGCAAATCTACGACAGAACCGGCCCCAGGACCAAAGGCCGACGTCAAATTGGATGTTGAGAACGCTGATAAAGATCCTGAAAATTTTCTTTCAAATTTCATGTCGTCGAGGGCATGGGTCATTTCAGAGCGGAGTGATCTCCGACCTTTCGAATCTGATGACGAGGAGGAAGAGGAGAGGGCAGAAGCTTTTGAGGAGGCTTACAATTTCCGCTTCGAAGATCCTAACAAGGTCAATGAGAAGCTGGTAACCCACTCCCGTGACGCCACCAACAAATTCTCCGTGCGCCGAGAGGAGATGAGTAGCAGAAAGAAACAGAGAGAGGCGGAGCGCTTGAGGAAGGAAGAAGAAAAGAAACAGCGAGAGCTTGAGAAGAATCGCCTTCGTAAACTGAAGGTCGAAGAATTACAAGATAAAGTCAAACAGATCAAAGAAGTTGCTGGTCTTCGGGCATCCTCGTTCACGGACGAGGACTGGGCTCAATTCCTTGACGACGCGTGGGACGACCAAAAATGGGAAGCGGAGATGCAGAAACGCTTTGGCGAGGAGTACTATGCAGAAGAAGAGGTCGGTGAGAGCGGTGATGAAGGCGAGGGCAAACGTAAACGGCCCAAAAAACCCAAATGGGACGATGACATCGACATCACGGATTTAGTTCCCGACTTTGATGAGGAGGAGAAGCCCGAGATTAGCCTGTCTGACGATGAAGTGGACAAGGAAGAAGAGGCAGATGGTGATGATGCTACGGCTGGGTCCAAGGCGAAGAAGAAGAGCAAGGGTCAAGAGAAGAGGGATCAAAAGCGTGAGGCTCGCAAAGAACGACTTCGCATTGAAGAAGCGGTCGATCGCAACCTTGACCTTGACATCCACCTCCTCCCGGGCGCGACAAAGAAGAATTCAACGCAGTTCCGCTACCGTGAGACGTCGCCGCAGAGCTTCGGTCTCACGGCGCGGGACATTCTCATGGCGGACGATTCACAGCTCAACCAGTTTGCTGGATTGAAGAAGTTGGCATCGTTCCGTGACCCTGAGAAGAAACGGCGCGATCAGAAGAAATTGGGCAAGAAAGCGCGACTCCGGAAATGGCGCCAAGACACCTTTGGAAGAGAGGATGCACCAGATTTCTCTTGGGGCGAGAAGCGCTCTGCAACGGAGCGCGGCGATGAGACTGAGACCAAGGTTGATATCCGGGAAGGAGAGCCGAAGAGGAAGAAGAGAAAGCGGTCCAAGAAGCACTGAATGGTTGATTTTCTTTGCTAGTGATGTGCCTGTAAAGTGTTCTTGTATAGACAACCTGTAATGTGACTGTTTGCATTTCTAATGCCATACATATATGCTTTTTATTCTACGATAGAATTTCATTTTGCTATTCCGCTGCTGTTTTTGGCCACATGTGAAGCCAAATGTGACAGGGGCACAATGGATCCATAGATAGGTCCCTTCTTTTTCCTATTTCTTATCCTGAGCTACTGTACCAAGTTGGCCGGTCAAGTGGAGTCCGCAACGGAAGGATACTTTAAGGCGAGCCTCCTAGATTCACAGAATCAGGCATACTTTTCGTCTTCAAGTTGCTTCACTAGTTTCGTTATCATCATCGTTGAGTAATAGGGAGCTAGGCTCCATCATAGTTGCATTCTTTCTTTTGTTATTTTGTTCATTCCCTTTGCTAAGTCGTCCTGCTCCGTGTTGTATCGCGGCATCGTTTCAGTACATTCATACCCAGTATCCCCCGGTTCCTTTCGCAGGGAACAACGCACGTCCGCCCCCTTTAAAATGACATAATTGCAGTTATGGCCGGTTTGACCACAATTACTACATTTAAAAAGAAGCTGTTAAGCATTTACTGGTGTAAAGGGGGGCATACATGCGTTGTTCCCTACGACAGGAACCGGGTTATGATCGAGGGATCTCGGGATGGATACACCAAGTGATGCCACTATTCCATGCGGCGCTGAATGATCTAGTAAGGAAACGATATAACAAAAGAAGAAACACAACGACGATGATACTAGTGAAGCAACTTAGAAACCAAAAGTATGCTCAATTCTCGAAACTATCTAGGGAAGAGGCTCGCCTTAAGTGCCCCTTCGGCCACGGGCTGCACCATACATAAGTATGCCGGAGGTCGCCGCCCAGCAGCATCTAAAACAGGAAAATAGAAGATAGGGGAGTGCCCCCAGCACACTAACTTAACTAGTTAACGTTAACTAGGAAGGAGCTTGACCATGGGAGCCTCCAACAGAAGATATCTTCAACTTCTGTTTTGATCCTGTTGTAGCTCTTCGAGCTACGTCTCATCTATCTGCCTGTAGTAATAGTAGTATAATTTCATGATGAATGCTATATACCTCTCTCTACCTAAGTGAAAGTTCCAAATTGCATAACATTGCATGTTCCAATATAAGCCATGCTAGACACTTGTGAGAAGGGTTTATCTGAAGTTCACACCTCACTGTCTGCACCACTCTCAATCAGCAACTCAATCATCTCTTTATCACCCATGATGTTGGCTATATGAAGTGGTGTATATCATCATGATTCTTTGCTTTCAAAGAGGCCCCTTGAGTGACAAGGAATCTCGATACCTCATGCTGTAAATTCTCAACTGAAAGCATGAGTGCTGTGCTTTGTGACGATCAGCTATAATAGGATGAGAAGAGGGAAGCAACTCGCTATTTGGCCGTACTGTCTAGGAATATCGTACACGAGGAGAAGAAGAAGGAAAGGAAAAAAGGTGAAAGACATGGTGGGGAGGAAATAGGAGGCGAGGGCAGCTGCCTGCCCTCAGCCCTAGCCCTGTGCCCTACTTGCTCAATCTGCTGGCACCTTCTAAGACGTGCCAGTGCCAGGGTCATATGCTGACGGTCATACCTCAGGTATGGTCGTCACACTGATGTGACGGCATGGAAAAACAAGTACTATATAAGTGAGTGCAGTATCAGGTCTTTTGCCAGTAGTGCAGCGGTTTAGTCCTTAGAATGCACCCTAGGAGCTAGGTCGTGACACGAGGAATATTTGATCTCTATTAGCCTTTTTTATGTGTCATTCTTCTCATGGGCAAATTGACGGCCATGGGTAATTTGAAAGTGGTTAAGCTACCTGCACAAAATAGTGGTGGGCAGCTCATTGTGGCACGTGACTGACCACTATCCTAATGGAGGTGTATCGTTAGTTGGTTACTGTCACGGAACTCAACTAGACGATGAATGGGATGCTATTCAACTATCTAGGCAGCTATCGACGAGAACTTCAAGCATGGAGAGGAGGGAAAAAGGAAGAGATCTACGTGAAGCTGGACGACGTATTCCTATCCACGCACCACGCTAATCCAAATAAGGAAACTCACGTGCTCGTCCTGGTCTACATGGCAAGGGCCCTGACAGTTACTAGCTAGATAGGCCTACGTGGTGAAAAGGGTCAGCGAGGGCGGACCTATGAGGCAGAATCCCACGTGATCCAACAGCCTCATGGAAGTGGTGGCATAAAAAGTCTGTGATATATATTGTCTACAGCTTTGACTCTTCTGACAGCCAGGAATAGGGCTATTGTAAATACTCCGAGCGCCAGAATTCATATATAAGGTTTTACCAATCAGGCTTTCTCGCCCCTTCTGTGTCCATTTCTATTGTGTCTTATTGGCTTGGATTTTATATAATTTTCAGACGCCAATGCTGTACCCAAGAGTCAAGACCCATGATGGGGATAATCCGGACTATCGAGATCAAGGGATATATTTTCTCTGTACTCTGTGTAGATACTAGATATACTACTCCGTAGATGGTGTATGTACAGCATTGGACCTCGGGAGTGACGGAGATTAAGCTTAACAGGCGCAATAGCACGGACAACAGGAAGGACGATAAATGCCTCGTTCTGAACAAGACAGCCAATGGCAATCCGGCCAGAGATCTGCATTCCATGGGTTCAGGATGTAATAATAATAGCTGGACGTCAAGCAGTCCAGGATGAGGACTGTGCAGTGTGAAATTTGAAGAAGCATAACCCGAACAGCCGTGGTAAGTGGGCACGTGATCGGGTATTTGGGACTTGGCGGGTCTGGTGGAGATACGTCTTATTTTATGCGGTTCTGATAGTATACGGAAGACAGAGACCAAAAGAAGTACTTGCCATTGAAATTATACAGAAACAGCTACAATTGGATATAATCTGTAGAGCAGTCCGAGTGCGTACGTACAAGCAGCAGGGAAAGATTTGCGGTCGATATGTCGCCGGATCGTCGGAAGAAATGAAGTTGTTTGGTATTATTCTGGTCGGATCGACCCGTGTATCCCAGGTAACCGTACGGTATCGTACCGATGTATCGGAGAGGAGCAATACGGAGTTCTATTACTTATTATCTTCTCTTCCCTCTTCTCATTCTCATTAATTCATTGACATTGATAATTAATATTATGTATTACTATCGCGGTTAACAGCATAGTTACTCTGTAGTATGTTAGTAAGTATAATATACAGTGTTATGGAAAGCCGCGAGTTCGGGAGATGTCGGCACTCGCCCACCCGATCAGGACTAGCGGCGGCGCAAGGTTTTCATACCAATCAGCGCGGCCAACGGCCCCCCTTCCATGGAGCGTCTCCGCCGCCCGCGCTTTTCCTCTTTTTTCCCTTTTTTCTCTTCCCTTTTTCTCCCGCTGCCTCTCCCTTCTTCTTCTTCTTCTTCTTTTCTCCTTTCCTCCATCCCCCTTGAAGTGTCCCCAAGCTCTCCTTGACACTCAACCAAAAGTTGTTTGAATCTCCCCTCTTCCTTTCATTCATTTTTCTTTCTTCAGCTTGTTTCCATCACACTTGTCAAGATGGCCAAGGGTGAGGTTAACCAGGCGGACAAGACCGTCTTCGGAATGCCGGTACGTAGCTGTCCCCTGCTGTGCTTACGCTGTCATCTCAAATTCGCTTGCTCGGTCTTCGCGATGCTTTCCGATGGCTATATCCATCGATATCGCATCGAGAATCGCTCTATGATGTCCTTGTTTTCGGGCTTTTTACCATAAAAAAAAAAAAAAAAAAAAAAAAAACTGACAAGTGTCTTCACAGGGATTCGTTGTCGACTTCCTCAGTACGTTTCATCTACAATCAAGTCCATACGTTCATCACGATATCGTGCGGATTGAAATCAGTTTTCCATGATACTGACGAAACCATCTAGTGGGTGGTGTTTCTGCCGCTGTCTCCAAGACCGCTGCTGCCCCCATTGAGCGTGTCAAGCTCCTGATCCAGAACCAGGTTGGTATTCCCCCTTCGATCGCCAAAACGCGGACTCCGGTCGATCCAACCGTTCAAAGGGCCCAGTCCTCAATCGATTGGAAGACGTTTTTACCTCTCTTCACACTTGCGAAGAGAAAAAAATTTTCCACCCTTCTCGGCCCTCGCCGGATGATCCGCGTGTATCGCTTATAGCACCGAACGACTAATCAAAATGCATCTATAGGATGAGATGATCAAGGCCGGTCGTCTCGACCGCAAGTACACCGGTATCGTTGACTGCTTCAAGCGTACCGCCGCCTCCGAGGGTGTTGTTTCCCTGTGGAGAGGTAACACTGCCAACGTCATCCGTTACTTCCCCACCCAGGCCCTGAACTTCGCCTTCCGTGACACCTTCAAGTCCATGTTCGCCTACAAGAGAGACCGCGATGGCTACGCCAAGTGGATGTTCGGTAACCTCGCCTCCGGTGGTGTATGTATTCTCGGAACTCCTATTGAGCCATTTGAAATAATAGCTAATTCTTGCAAAGGCTGCTGGTGCCACTTCCCTTCTCTTCGTCTACTCTCTCGACTACGCTCGTACCCGTCTTGCCAACGACGCCAAGTCTGCCAAGGGCGGTGGTGACCGCCAGTTCAACGGTCTCGTCGACGTCTACAAGAAGACCCTTGCTTCCGATGGTATTGCCGGTCTCTACCGTGGTTTCGGTCCTTCTGTTCTTGGTATCGTCGTCTACCGTGGTCTGTACTTCGGTGTCTACGACTCCGTCAAGCCTCTCGTCCTTGTTGGTCCTCTTGAGGGTAACTTCCTTGCTTCTTTCTTGCTCGGCTGGACTGTCACTACTGGTGCTGGTATTGCTTCTTATCCTCTTGACACCATCCGTCGTCGTATGATGATGACCTCTGGTGAGGTATGTTGTGTCTCTTTGAATATTCCCTGAATCCGATCCAGACCGTCGCGCTAATGTGCGTAACCACAGGCCGTCAAGTACGCCTCTTCCTTCGACTGCGCCCGCCAGATTGTCGCCGCTGAGGGTGTCAAGTCCCTCTTCAAGGGTGCTGGTGCTAACATCCTTCGTGGTGTCGCTGGTGCTGGTGTCCTGTCCATCTATGACCAGGTCCAGCTCCTGCTCTTCGGCAAGAAGTACAAATAGACAAATCGCCCCATGCGAGATTTGTCAACCATAACAAATTTATCGGGGAAAGGGGGGCTGGATAATGCCTAGCATAACTGCTGGGTGTTGAGGTGTAGCCGTGGAAGGTTTTGTTTCTAATCAAAAGATAGAGGTATGCATCAAGGAGGGACACATTTTTCTTGAAGCATACAAGAGTGTCACTATTTTCCCTTTACACCTGTTGTACTTTACTGCCAGCAAGCTTTTCATTTCCTAGAGTTGTATTTCCTTTATGGCACGCAAATTGAATTATATTTTCATGTCTTTATACGACTAGATGCCTTCCACGGATTTTTTTTGAGTTTTCCGCCAAGCTCCAGACACGTGATATCGCGTCAGCTTATCACCGTAGTTTCGCCCTCCGTGATGTCTGCGTCGCCACAACCTGCAACACTTCATCGCCATGTCGACTTCAAACGATGCCCCGATACGATCGCCGACTCCATCTTTAACAGCGATGGCGGCAGTTTCTCAGGTCACGCTGCCAGAAGTCAGAAAAGCTCCAGGATCGCCAGCGTCGCTAGATGCGACTCCAGCCGTCCCAGCAGGCGACCAAGGCAATGATAGTCTTGCGCCAGAACAACCTCAATCAGGGGGACAGCGTATTTCTCGGGGGGCAATAACAGAAGATTCAACAGTAGATTCAACGCCTGCAGAGGCGGAACCCTATGAGCATAGACATGCGGGTCCAGACACACTTGTGCCGGTCCAAGAACGTCCAGTAACTGCGACTACGTTAATCAGTATTCTACCTTCGCCGTATTTAGTTTATGGATTACTTGATGGGTTTGCTGACACCATTGCAGGGGCCGCAAATGTAAGCGGAAGTGTTACTGCAGAGCCAGGAAAGTATTTCCCAACTCCTTCGAGTCAGAGCCAGTATCAAAATCCGAGTCAGGCACAGGGTTACGGCGCATCTTCCGTGCCTCCTACAATGTTCTCTAGTGGATACAGTCAAGGGCTTGCGTCTGCGCCTGCACCTGGGGTTGAAACAGAGCCCGGTCCTGCTGCTCCCTACTCTTATTATCCTCCTACGTACGAACAGTATGGCGACGCTTATGGGTATGGATATGGATACGGGTACAATCAGAGAGGCGCGGTTGAACAAGAAGACGAGTATTCGGAGCAACCGGGATTCTGGAGTGTTGCCAAGTCCTGGATGAGGACTGCTGGTGAGAAGATTGTAGAACTGGAAGCTGAGTTCTGGAGGAGAGTCAACGAGGCCCACGAGCCGTGAAACGTCCGTCGATTGAGTGATATCGAAGTAGCATTACTCGCGCCGATTAATCACATCTTCGCAGCTATCTGCAGGGGCTCATAACCGCGGCCAATAGGATGGGCTGGCAGCGCGCAGGCTGATAAAGATGAAGCTATGTAACATCGTCAACGCTAGATCCATTCCGAACTCAATCATATTGCAAGGATCCTACTGTATCATCTCCTGGTTTCCACAACGATTGCTTATGAATCGCGTCAGCATGCGCGGTGGTCCGATCTTGTGTTACCTTTTATTTGGGAGCAATTCCCCAGCTGGAATCCCTGCTGTCTCACAAATGCGCGAGCGATATCGCTACTGAGTAAGGCGCAATGATACTTTCTATGTTGTTTACAGCGCTTCTCGGTGCTGTCTCCTGCACTTCAGCACTTGCCATCGACCCAACAGGGTCGCGTCTGCAGCCTAGACAAGATGACAAGTACCCAGCGCACACCATTGATCAACCCATTGATCACTTCCCCGACAGCGATCGGTACCTCCCACACACCAATGCCACGTTCAAGCAGCGGTACTTCTTCGACTCGTCATACTACAAGCCCGGAGGACCCGTGTTTCTCTACATCGGTGGAGAGACATCAGGGCCGAGCCGCTTCTCCAACCTGGAGACCGGGATTATTCAGATCTTGATGCAGGAGTTCAATGGTCTTGGCGTCATCCTTGAGAACCGATACTACGGAGAGAGCTATCCCTTCGACGAAAGCACCACGGACAACCTGGCCTACCTGACGACTGAGCAGACCATTGCTGATAATGCCTACTTCGCCACACACGCTGTGTTCCCCGGTGTCGATGCCGATCTCACAGCACCAGGTACACCTTGGATTCTGTACGGTGGCAGCTTGGCCGGTGCACAGACAGCCTTCTCGGTCAAGCAGTATAGCGATATTCTATTTGGCGGCATCGCCAGCAGCGGCGTCATCCACGCTGTCCACGGCTACCCGGAGTGGTACGCGCCGATTCAGAAATATGCGCCGCAAGACTGCGTAGCCAGCATCAACCACATCATCGACAAGTTCGACACGCTGGTACTGGAGGGCCAGCGCGATGCCATCAATACCTTCAAGTCACTCTTTGGTCTGGAGAGCCTGACGGATGACCGGGACTTTGCCATGACAATTGCCTTCCCACTCGGCGGGCCCATGAACTATCCCACCAACACCTGGCAGGAGCTCGGGTGGAACTCGTCCTTTGGATCTGATGATTTCTGGAACTTCTGCAACAACGTCACTAACCTGTACGCTCCGGAGGAAATCACCAAAGTGGACTATGTACTGGCCAACTATACCAACGGGGAACCGTGGACCAACCTGGGTAACTATGCCAACTACGTGAAGGAAGTTGTACTTGGGTACTGTCCCAGCGGTGACTATGGGAACAGCGAATGTTTCAACACGCAGAATGGTAAGAAGCCTCTTCCTCTAGCCGCAATACTTACGTCTAGTCGCAATACTCACTTCCAAATAGAAACATACTGGGCCGATACAACCAACACAGCAACTCGCTCCTACCTCTACTCCACCTGCACCGAACAAGGCGCCTACCAAGTTGCCCCCGTATTCGGACCCTCGTTAATCTCCCGCGTCCTTCAACTCGACTACACCCAACAGTGGTGCACCTGGGCCTTCCCCAAGGGCCAATACAACTCTGTGCCCCCAACTGGCCCGAACCTATGGTGGTACAACCACTTCGGCGACCTGGACTTCAGCGCGGACCGACTTGCTTTTATCGACGGCGATCAGGACGTCTGGCTCGATCTATGCTACCATTCCAACGAGGCCCCGCCGCGGTTGTCGTCGGATTTGCATCCTGAACTTTTGATTAGCGGGGCGGGTCATCATTGGGACTCGTATGGGATTTTGGATGTTGATGCTGAGCCGCAGTTTATTCGGAATGCGCATTTGTGGGAGATTAGGACGGTGGAGAAGTGGTTGAGGACGTTTAAGGATTGGAAGTCGTAGTTTTTGTTCCATTCGGAATGGTATACTCTTGATGAGAAAGAATGTCTATAGTCATATATGTATGTGTCTAGTATGAATGTATCTTAGCCCAAGCGTAGAGCATGATGTGGATCAGGGGTGCGGCGTCTGGATATCAAATACTAAAAGGATACCGTAGGATTCGTAGGGACCGCGGTGAACGCTCTATACCGATATACTGTCATCCTAGTACATCGTGAAGCTCTAATTGATACGCTTCATCGCTTGCTTGCTTCTATATACAGGATTCGGGATACTCGGGTATGGTCATCTTTCCTCCCGGAACATATATACTCCGTATCCCGGGACCGTATTATTAGATAATCCACCTGTCCGAAATAACGTTAGCATATCCTCATCTCTTAATTGACATGCCTCCAATAGAATGCTAGAGGTCATGTGGGTTCTGCCCAGATAGACCGCCCTCGCATGGCCTAGAAGAGCTGGTTCTGGCACCTAGATAGGGATCCAACACAAGTTACACCAATAGAAAACCCTGCTTCGCTGGCTGACTAATGGGAACTAGGCCCAAAGGAGAAGGAGCTGACCAACAAGATATCTCCGACTTCTGTTCTGATCCTGTTGTAGCTCCTCGAGCTACGTCTTGTCTATCTGCCTGTACTATAGCCTGACTTGTAGCCTGCCTGTGTGTCTAACTAATCGATATTTGTCTCCTGAATCTGTTTCCTGAACCTGCACCTTAACAGAGTTCGACCCTCAACAACTTACTACCCCTTCCACTGTCCTACTGTAACAGGCCAGAGCCCTTTTTCACGCGCGACCCAAGTCGCGAGTCTCTAAGCTTTTGGTAGATTGTATCTGGCCTAGTTACATTGAATCAACTTTAACCCTTCACACTTGCCACCATGGCCCGACCTACTCCCTCATTCCCCTGTTCCACAAAAGAACCATACGGCTCCCTTGAGAGCATCCGTTCGGTCGGTTATTCAAGCACTGGTTGGCAATGGTACCCTGCAGGCTGACGTTGTGGTCCTTGCAGCTGACGCCCCCAGCTGCTGCTGCAGACATTGTACTGGGCGGGGTGAGCGCGGTATGCCGCCTCCAGGATTGGGACGCTCGACGTGCTGGCGTAGAGCCCGATCAGGCACTCGTCTGGCACATTGCCCATAGCGCCCTTGCCGCACACTGCCTCCAGTAGGCCGGCCTGCATTTGCATGCTCGTTACATTGGCGTACGCGGGGTAGGCATTCATTGAGAAGACGTTATACAGGAACACGAGATCTCCTCAGAGTGCCTGACTTGCGGCACTTTGTGCCAGATTCGCGATTACCTGCAGCTCGCGCGCGTTGTCCAGGGAATGGATCCCCATATCTACCTGAATGTGTGGGAGTTCGTTCTCGGCGAAACCAGTGATATTGAGCCAAACATTGCCGCTGGATTCCACAGAGGTGGCAATGTTGCCATAGGCCAACGCTTGGATACTGTCATTATAGCTGAGCTGCTGGCTGTAGGCAGTCTGTCCAAGCAGCATCCCAGCCAGGAGATAAAATGATGAAGTTCTCATTGCTGTTGGAGGGGACACAGAAATGGGAAGAGAAGAGAGAAAGGGGAGTTGAGAAGATCTGAGCTGGAGACTGATTGGACAATGGCTTTCTGTCGTGCATGCCCAGTGGGAGAATTTGGCTCAATTTATAATGCTCTGGAGAGTACAAAATCCTCTTACCCAAGCCATTGAGTGCTTGCCTGCTGCTTGCAACATGTGATGTTGGTCTTGGTCAATTTTCAAGGCCATCAAAGTTCGCTCTTTGGTGGAGGTATTTCTGTGGAGAAGACTAAGTGATCCAGTATGTATGTCTCAGAAGTTGGAAACAGCAATTTGAGCAGAATTTGTCCTGTCACAAAAGAATCTCAGTGTGGAACTATTTCCACTAACTACCACTAGGTCAATTGGTGATAGCTGGGACGCCTGCGCTCCCCAGCCAGGGCCAAAAAGACCAGCATTATCCGCTGACGCGGATAAGACCCAGACTCAGCATATGTAGCGCACTGAGGACCGGCTTTTTTTTCTTACAATATTGGGGCTTTTCACTTCTTCCTAATTCAGGCATGGTTTTATCGTGTACCCATCTGCAGATCAACCATTATAGTCTCAGGGCTAACGGGCTTGGTCTCACTGTGGCACTAGTTTGGCAGTATAGCTTGATCCTTCATCCAGAGATGCATGATTTTTGGGATAGGTTGATGGAGCCCCTAGTGGACTCTACTGAATCCAGAGAGAATATAATGTCTATCATCTTACCAGCCTGTCAACTGAAACAAAGCAAACAACTTTGACTTCCTGCTCATGCTCACTGTCTACAGTACATGATGGCATATTTGTTGGTAACCCTCGTTCGCGAACTCTTCAGTACCTTCATTCTTTCTGCCGGGGATTATCCACTACTTGCATGAGCTCATGGGATTTTACAAAAGGAACCTGCCCAAACCAATAACATTTTCTTATTAGTACCAATTGTTCTAAGACTTATCCTTGACCTCCTTGTATGCAACTGGCAAAGAATCCCTATTCCCTGCAGAGACTAATGGAGTTACAGATCCAATATATTATTGGCCATGTCTTCATGTCTATCTTAATCCTTGAGGCTGGAGACAAACAGGCCAATACTTCTGAGCTTAGGGACAAGAAGCCAGCTCCTTCCAGTCGTCAACTGCTCCAAACCAGTGCCATCCTCTACCACAAAGGGGGTCTCTGTCTTCTCCTGAATGGCATTGGTTCTGCCTGTACCTACTGGGTGATGCACTCCTTGGTGGTAAAATTATTGACTATCCTACTTCCCAGTCCAGCTGCATATATTGTTGCATCAGTCCTGCTTGCTGAGATCCACTTCTTCTGGACTGCACATACCATCCTACCATGTGATCAGCCGTGCTTTGTACCTAAGTCCCACAATTGCCAACAATGGGAAAGCCTTGATGCTTCCCACTCTGGCCTACGCTACAGCTGGAATGGTGATGGTGTGTGTATGTACCAGCTCTACTCAACAATGGCCTCACCCTACCACCAGACAAGGAAGTCACAATAGCACAACTGTCACACATTGTGAGATCAGACATCTTGATATCTGGGATCATACTTTCTGCCCAGCTGTTTCGCCTCCTTCCATCCTATATGGTGTTAATCCTAGTCTATGTCAGTCTTCTACCGCGCACCTGTGAGACGCTGATTTTTACACCGCCAAGACAGTAGCAGCGGGCAGACAGGTGGGGGAGGTCTTTTCAGTGGTCAAGCAAGGACCACTACAAGCATGGGAGGCGGCGCAGATGATTGGGGTGGTGCAGTGGCTCTGGTGTCTGGAACTGCATGGGAAGATGTTTTTATGTTTGGTTGGGGTTACCTTTGTCGTGCATTTGGCAACCAACTCAATGATGTAAATGCGAATACCAGTGTGAAGGGGGGCGTACATGCGTTGTTCCCTGCGACAGGAACCGGGTTGTGATCGAGGGATCTAGAAATTCCAAGCTATATGCATACTCCTACATTGCTCTGATACAAAACAAACTCACGAGAGAGATATAATCTGCAAACTATTGAATGGACACCCACACCCCACTAAAACACCATATTCAACACCCTCTTCCAAATAGGACGATGCGGCTCCGAAGTCTCCTCAAGATGTTCCGTGCCTGTATACCGCCGGCCATAGTCGAGATCCACCTCGCGCAGATTAACGCCAAGGGACCATTCACGCTTGTAGATTTTCCAGCCGACGAAGAGGGCGATGACGATCGGTGCGGAGAGGTAGTTTTCGAAGAATGTTTCCGCGTCGGGGGGGACGCCGCGTGGTTGCTGTTTGTTTGACAATATACTTAGCCATTGTTATGCTGGGCGGTAATACAAGGAGAAAGAGGGAACGTACATATAAAGCAGAATAGAACACAGCGACCAGACACAAACAGCCCAGGAAAGAACCGATAAAGCTACCAATGGTGCCTACGGGTGACTTCCAGGGGATTTCAGAGAAGCTGCGGCCCTGGAGCTTCATTGCGCGACGGAAGCGGAAATGAGCCACATTGACGGAGGTGAAGACGAAGATGGAGGATAAGGTGCCCAGGGCCATGAGCCAGGTAAATACCTTGTCTCCCGAGGACTCATCGCAGTTGATGTATGCCAGAAATCCGAAGAGGACCTGGAGGATGACCGCGGCGATTGGACGACCCTTTTTGTCTACGTATGCAAAGAAACGGGGCGCGCGACCCGTTAGGGCCAGGGCCTGTAGAGTGCGCGTGGATCCGTACGCGGATGAATTGGCAACGCTGATGACGGAGATGAGGACGACTGCGTTGATAATGGATGGGAGTGCTGGGATGCCGGCTTCTTGGATCGCAAGGACGAAGGGACTGGCCGAGACGTTTACGTTGGAGGCATTCAAAAGTCGTGAGTCGTCGCTCGGAATGTTCAAACCGACGATGAGGAGATTGACGATGTAGAAGATGGTGATACGCCAAAATACCTGCTTGACGGCTTTCGGGAGTGATTTACGAGGGTCGGCAGCCTCTGCAGCTGCGAGACCGACCATTTCCGTACCATTGAATGAGAAGATCTTCGTGATGTTGTCAGCAAAGAGAAGCTAAAGTGAGACTAGATTCACATACCGCATTCACAAAAACAGCGCAGAATCCCTTGAAGCCATGTCGAAAGGCTCCTGGATCCCTCCAGTACCTCCCCCCAATATACCCTCGGTTGTCAGTTGGTACACCTCCGCAGTTGATGATGATACCGAGTATAATCAACCCGATGCACGCAAGGATCTTAATCACCGCAAGCAAGAACTCCACTTCGGCAGAAGAAGACCAGATGTCAGACCTAGATTCTCGTTGTTCGATTGAGACAAGAAAAAAGTTCTCTAACCTTCTCCATATCCCCGAACCCCAAAGAATTGAATGCCTATTAAGACAACCAAGAACACAGTAATAAACACGCCGATATTCACCGTAGTATGCCAAAAGCCAATAGTCAACGCTGAGGCACTCAACTCGTAGGGACTTTTAGTCAGGTTAGCACACGTCTGTTCTCTTAAGAGATAACAGATTTGCTCACAGTGTAATCAGCCAACTGATAGTGTAGATCCATCCCATTGCAAAACCCCTGGTAATGAATGAGCGCATGAATATAGTCCAAGTATTGATGGGAAAGAATACTGACCATGAAGGGTCAATGAACCGGACACTGTATTCGAAGAAGGCACCATTCACAGGATACATGATAGCCAGCTCTCCCAGAGATAGAACGGTTGTGAAAATCAAGACACTGACAATGAGGTATCCAACCAACACGGATCCCGGGCCACCTGAAGACAATGCACTGCCTGAGCCGACGAACAGACCGGCGCCAATAGCTCCTCCCTGGGATAAGTGAACATAATTAGCGGGTGTTGCTTTGAACGCCATAACCACGGTAACTCACGATGGCAATCATCTGCATATGGCGGCCTTGAAGATCCTTCTTCAGGGCATGACCCTGCGCCTCCTCGACATTCTCGTTATCCTCCGTATACTGGCCAGCAGAAACATCATGGCTTTCTTCAGAAGAACCCGTTTTCTCGGTATCCGATTTGAGATTCAAGAGACCCATGGTCGCAACAAGACGTGTTCCTGGAACCTATCCCTCAGGAGACCGCTATCCAACCTTGCATATAGACAGGGATACTTGTAAGTAAAAAAAAAGGCACGCATCAAATGTATAAGAGAATGGACGAGATAGAAAACTCAAACAGAGAGAGCGGGGGAGAGGAAGGAGGAGCTGCAGGGCTTTTTAAATAATATCGCAGATCTCCGTCCAAAGAGGAGAGAGCCCTAGCAAACCAGCCTTGTGCGCATATGAGTGGCCATATCCTCCAGAACATGCCATCAAGGGTAATCCCAAGAACGGGAGGCCTTTTGAACAGCATACAGCGTAGTGGCATGCCAAGTCGGTACAAGACCAGGCCTCCTTGCAATTGAGCCTTTGTAGGCACAAGGGAATGCAACCCAAGACGACCCTTCGAATTATCAGAACGATTGCCTAATGAAGGCAGTAAACTTATGAGGGAAGGATTTCCGTCGATGCCATGCAATGATGGTCTATGCTGTGGAACAGGGCGCATATATGGTGTATGGTATATGCGCAGGAAGATGACCCCGATGCCAATCACCCAATCTGGAGGAATATACCTGTCAAAACAGCAATATTCCAGAATCCAAAACAAAGACATTGCCCAGTTAAAATTGCTTTAGAAAAGAATCACAACTATAGTGCCATGAGCGCGGAGTAAGATGTCCACACAAAAGACAATGATAATATCTTCTCCTCCCCCTCCTGGGAATATAAATTGATCCTGCAAAAGGTAAAAGGTACCAAGGTAAATCTAAATGGGACAAGAGAAACTAGAATCAAGACACACGACTTCAAGGACTTGAGGTAGCAGCCAAGAGAGCAGCCAAGGGCCGCGTAGAAGTCAGTTGATGCGCTGAATATCGATCTGTACAGTGCGCACTAGCGAACTGTAGGTTGTAGATAGACAGATCCTGGCAGGTCTACCTGAATAGTATCGTTCTCGCCATTCTGTTCCCTTTTCGATTTGCTTCACATATCTGGATAGTCAGAGCTATGGCACACGGAACCTTCTCGAAGCAGTCTTCATTTCTTCATCTCAAGGATCATCATCGTTATTTTTAACACCGGGAGATGGCTTCGATGGCTTCGATAGCTGCGTTATTACGCAGCACGCCATACGACGGGTTGGCTTCGCTATCTCTGTCCAGTGTCGTCTCGCATGTCCGACGCCTCCCCGGGGGTCTTATCTATGGATGTCTAGTTGATGCAACCATGATTGGATTGGTTTAATGCCGCACACTGGATCTGCACGTTCACAAGTCAGGCGTTGCGAATGAGATGAGATGAGGTGCAGCGTTGGCAGTTGTCTGTTTGTTGACTGCTGGAAGACGTCGACCGAAGGGAGATCGAAATCCGGCTAAATCAGGATGTCAGTGACGCCAAGATCTTGGTGTCACCCTTTACAGAGATAATAACAATAGTGCACAGAACTTAAAGAACAAGGGATAATTCGCACATCCAGTGTACCATGCTGGATATAAAATACGGAGCGCAGTGTCATACTCCGTGTATCTCCCACCTTACAATGTACAGCCAAGAACAAGGGGGGCCCTTGAAGCATGCTCCTTAATTGGCATATGACGGAGGTCACGAAGAATAGGCAAGACGAACGCCAGTCGCTGGCTTTTCTTGGTTCGATATATATCTATTCATATCTTCTAGGCTAGAAACGCTGTATAGGAAAGCCCGGGGTATTAATATTGGCAGAACTAAACCCAGTGCAATCAATTAAGATGACCGGGGCAAGACGAGAGCTCACAACGAAAAGCTGCAGAACACGGCCAGTACTGTACACTGAAGACGACCAACCACTGTCCTCCCATGCATGAAATATCGCCGGTTAGAGAATGCCAAATGGATGTCTGACCCCTTCACGTTGCCCATGAGACAGTAGCATGAATGCTCCCCGAAGAAAAAAAAAAGTAAAGAGAAGATAAACCTGCAAGATAAAAGTCGTCACTGGCACAAAACTTCCTCAGTCCAAGGCCATGGAGGAAGGGTGACCATAATAAACAAGACCGTATGACCCAGGTAGAGGAGGATATTCAAAGGTATCGAAATAATACCACAGGCGTGGCCGGCCGCTATGGCCTAAACAGACTCCCTGCAAGTAATTGAATTCCAAGCCAAACGAAACGCCATAAGGGGAATCTTTCTAAAACCCCAACCAAGCCCAATTCTCAAATTTCAATGCCAGTTATTCGACCCAGTCGAATGAACGAAAAGAACGTCTGATAAACCGGTATACACTTGGACTTGAACGCCGCCCTGTTCCGGTCCGGGTCCAGCCGAGATGACCGCAAAATGTTGAATGTCTGAAGCGAACAAGAAAACCAAGTTGCCTAAAAACGCCCGCCGATGAACACGCAAGTACATCACATAGAGCCAAGTCGTAAAAGCGCCTCGATCGCGGCGCGCTCTTCTATATCACCAACGACGCCGTCTGGAAGAGAAAATCCGTTTTGTTGAAAAGGAATATTGCGCGGCGCGGACTTAGCCAGCGAAGAGGTAGCCGGACCACCACCATGCAGCTTCGGCTGCAGTTTTGCGTGTGGGCCGAAGTTGGTATGCATAAGACCACCTCCACTGTTCAACGACCGTGCCCTAAGTCCTGCAGCTCCGATCGCTGCCCAATCCTCCTCGTCTGTGATATCACCTTCATCCCAATCCTCATCCTGCACGTCGTCGGGTGCCTCCGAAGAGGAACAGCAGCCGGGCGCATCGCCGTCGAGAGACA
This sequence comes from Monascus purpureus, assembly GCA_025999795.1. Classification (NCBI taxonomy): domain Eukaryota; kingdom Fungi; phylum Ascomycota; class Eurotiomycetes; order Eurotiales; family Aspergillaceae; genus Monascus; species Monascus purpureus. The sequence continues at coordinate 996,567 of AP025348.1, forward strand.
TCTTGTCTGCCTCGTGTTCAAGCATGCTGATATCCTCCAGTCCGCCGTAGTCCTTTTCAGAATGCGAGAAGAACGCCGAATCACCAGCAGTACTGGTAGTACCATAAGCACCTATGTTGTCCCTTCTCTGCCAAGGGTTAACGGGTATCTTTAAGCCCTGATGCTGGAAGGAGCTGGGAACACTAGAAGGCGGGGTCGCATTCACCACCCGACGATCCCGCAGAGGCTCGCCGCGACGACGAGCATCCCAACGGCCCCAGCCGATTTTCTCAAATATGACGTCCTCGCCGAGGCCGGCGTCCTCAGCTCCATTTCCACGACCTTCCAGGGCCGCAACGACTACTCTCCGAGCTTTGGCGGGTGGGATCATGGCGAAACCGGGCACCGAAGTTGTCAAGCAGCCCATGATATTGCGAATCGCCAGGGGGCCTTGCTGCAGCAAGATCTCCGGCAGATGATACTTCGCAAGCATGGAAGGCGTGATCGCACCGACACTGTCTGGGTCGTGATAAGACTGGTGCGGCTGGTCTCGACCGTCAGCAGCGCCATCAGCTTCCCGCAGGTCGATATCCGAGTCCATGGAGGCCGAGTTGGGGGACATGGCGAGATTGGCGCTGTGCTGCTTAAACGCCTGGGGCGAAAGAACTGGGGAGATGGAGTTAGGGGGTGTTGGCAGCATCGCAGACTGTCCCGAATGCGAGGGACGCCGGATTCTCCGAGAAACAAAGCCAGCACGAGGCTTGGGGATATCTACAGAAGCGGTCTTGCCGGCAAGAGCCATAGCGATGCTAGAAGTGCCAGTCTGGGGAGCCATGATTGCTGGGAGTTGGGGTGATTGTGGCCGTGCGGTGATCTGTTATCTGATGAGTCAGTTGACCTGCAACCAGTCCCCAACGTGGATATAACGAAAAAGGAGTCCGTAGAGAAGCAACAGGACTAGGATGAAACATATGAAAGAGCAGACCTGGAGGAGGAACTCACGTCACACAGTGGGGCAACAGTTGAAAGAAGACGGTGGCGAGCGACCGATAGGGCTATGCGACGAGCGAGGGCTGGGGTTGGTAGACAGATATAGAGAGCAACACACGAGTTGCCTGAGCAGCAGAGGGAGTCCGTCGAAAAGACGAAGAGAAGAAATAGATCACTTCTTTCTTACCTTCAAACCATCAAGAAGACACCCATGCAGAAGAGGAGGGGGAGAAAAGAGAAGGGAGGGGAGGAAGGAGAGTCGCAGCGCGGCCTCAGGCGCGACTCAGGACTTAGCGTTGTGGTGGTTGTAGGCGGCGGCCGATGCCAAAGATAGCAGGCGGTTGTCACCCGTGGGCCGGCGATTGGCCAGAACGCCGCGCCGGGCGGATCCGGAGAGCGCACGTTTCTCCGGGTCTTTTCTAGGGCACGGCCCTAGTATTATCCGAGGTCTGGCTTCATATATTATTAATAATAATTCATGACATCTTATCAATGGAGGCGAGTCGTCCGTGTTTGTTATGTTTATCTTGGAGACTGGAATCTCAGATTCATGTCATTATCACTCAGTAATAGTATGCGCGATTAAATGTAAATGTATAGCGCAGGCATCGTTGAGACAGTCAAGACCAATTTTCCGGCTCTGCATAAATAGCAGAGTATAACTAAAACATCTGACAGGATGCCGGTTCACAGTCTATTCATCCTATCGCACAGACTCATCGGTCGTCCAATGAATTGTTGACAATACGGACTCACGGAGAAATTGTTAGGATAGATGGCCTTGAACTTTGAAGCCTTTATAGAGATACTCTACAGTCAGACTGTACAGCCCTAAGTAGCGAAAATCGGCCAAGAGCATCGGGTCGGTCCAAAGTCGGAGCCGACAGAGTGGAGACTGTCAACACATGGCGGGAATAACCTCGGTCAGGTACCCACACCATTACCGTTCTAGTAACTGTACAACTATAAGCGGCAACTGGAAGAAGAAAGAAGAATACTACGCGCGGGTTTCGCAGGAAAATTTTCACGGTCAATGGAAATTAACATGTTCTATGCATCGCTTCTATACTTGTAAAGACATGAAATGAAAACAGAAAGAGAGACAGAAAGAAGGAGAAAGAAAGAGCCGACTTAGAAAAGAAAAGCATCAAATCCATTCAAAGCACATCCATATTCACATCTCCTCCTTCATCATATTCCCGACCTGGTCCTTGATTCCCTTGGCCTCGTGAGCCCGAAACCGGTCGAGCTTCTGTAGCAGGGAGACGTGTTCCTTCTTCAGGGCCTCGAAGCTGTCGTCGAGTTGCTTGTGCCATGGGTACAAGACAGTGACTTGGAAGGTGAGGGCGGAAGAGGTGATGATGAAGTTGAGCATGGAAATCGTGCGCGTGACGATGGCCATTTTGCGTGATTTGGAGGAGATATGGAGGGAATAAACTGTCTACAGGTTAGGGAGCAGAAGGAAGGTCAGACATTGGGAGAATACTTACTTTGTATTGTGACTCAGTTGAAGCTGGTTCCACAGCGGTAGAGAAGGTATATGGGTATATGAATATCCTCTCTTTTGATCGATAGTAATTAGTGATGCCTTGACATGAACCAGATGTCGTTGAACTGGCGCGAGAAAGGAAGGTTGAAAGTTGGAGAGCAGTTCGCAGACATGGAAGGTGCGTGTCGGGCAGAAGAAAGAACGCAAGAAAGAGGCGAGGATGCGTTATTATATGGACATCATTTTATTATTATCACAGACTTCCTAATACTAATACTAATAATAATAATATATACTCCGTACTTCGGCTTGGCCTGTTAGTGGGTCTGGGGCTGCCCAGCGGGATTCGACCAACAGCCCGAATTCACTGGGATAGCCCGCCGCATTACAACTGTATAAAGGTTTTTCTTCCTGGTAACGAGACTAATTGCCTATCTGGAGGCAAACCCTACCGTCACCTGTCTGATACCTGCCACCACCCAATCTGTCCAGGTCTCCAGACAGTATGCCGTTCATCTTGCCGATTGGCTCACTGACCGATCTTCAGGCCGGGAGAGGTACCTAAGGATTCAGCAGCACACTCGTCCTATTCTGGACTCTAGACTCTGTATTCTGGAACGAACCCGGACTTCGTGCAGGGATCTTTCAGGTAATGGTGATCGCTAAGATCTTATCAATCAGTTCCATTAACAATCATCACATTGAATGTGGGGTAAAGGACCTAAATAGTAAAAAGTGAGATGATTGTTCAAGTCAGTGACGATCACCTCGTAATTCCATCTGCTGATTTTGCACTCCACGGATGAATCCGTGTGCTGGCTTGTCTTGGATAGGCAGGGCGCGCCACGCTGTATCTGGTTGCACACCTCTGGAGGATACAGGAAAAAGGAGGAAAGATGGAAGAGTTAATACTAGGTGTCTAAGACGCTACCATGACAGGACATAGCTGAGGAGTCACCTATTACTACTTTGGACTCTGAAGTCTGCTGCATTAGACAGCATAATTATTCACAAACCCTTACATTAGTCATTGACATTAATGTAATGTAATGCAATGCAAAGTCACAAGTTCGACTCTCGCCAGAACTGTTTCTTTTTTTTTTTTTTTTTTTCCTCTCTCTCTTTTTATTAGCTGCGGCAATTTCCGTTCTCTCTCCTCGGAGAAGAAAGAGATACATAAGAAAGTTAAAAGCAAGGTCGGGATGATTGTGGCTAAGCCAAGCTCTTCCGCTCATCAGGTTTTCCGCTACTCCATAGGTAATTAAATAATTCCTCTTTCCTAGAAATCGATGACTCAGTCGCGCAAATGTATCCCATCCATCTTCTGCATTTACCGCGGGGTTGAGTGGCGCATTCCATATACTCGACACAGTAAGAGATCATAGAACAATTGCTTCCTACTCACAAGACCTCTTCGCACCGACTCTACTCCCATATAGATCTATTTTCTCGGACGTCGCGCTACCACAGTCCGTCTGCCGGATCAGGTTTCTCAGCAAGACAGTCTTTCCCTGCTCTATCAACAATCCTAGAAGTCTAGTCGGTAGCTGTCTCTGGTGTTTTTGTGCGAATCAAGTTTTGTCCTCTCTCGATTGCCAGATACTCAAGATTTTTTGACACAGCATCTGTACAGTGTACATATTCTCCGAGCCTCATTTTTCAGAGTCTCGCGATCCCTGCAGAATCGACGCAAGAAGGGGAAAATAAAACACATCCGATTCCACACGATATCCAACGTGCACGGCTGTCCGTGCTGATTGGTCCGGTATCCCAGCAGAGACCGTCATTGTCGCCGTTGCTGTCGCCGCATTCTTCCTTCGCAGCCCAGATCCAGGCTGATCCCTCCCAATTCCCAGGCGGATTCCTCGTCGCCGCATACACATCCCTATTTCCTGCGTTTCCGCGGGTCGGCCAACGAGGATCCTGCGCACCATCTCGTGCCAATTGGCTTGGGACTTGGAGAGAGACGGAGAGCGGAAGCCGATTCTGCGGCGGAGATCCTGCCTATCGCATCAGATGCGCTCGCCGTGATACGGCCTATTTAACTACCCCTGCTCCCATCGCGAACCCCCGAAATGGTCTCTGACGATGCCTTGCCATCTGCTTCCCTCTACTCCTCTCTCTCATCCTCTTCTCGCTGGTTGAGGTCATCTGCTGCAGACACTGCCTCGCGATTCTGCGATCTAATCCGTGCTACATTGTCCGATAACAGACACCTCGCCTCCTTTGTCGGATTCCCCTACAGAGCTGCTGGGCATGATACTGTGAGCTGGGGGAAGGCAATTTTACTGGTAACCTGTTTGGCAGCAATGGTTGGTTGCGGAATACTATCTCCTCTCTTTCGCCGCCGGCCTTCCAGGCAGCCCTCCCGTTTCGACCGTGGTCGTCGTCGCCTCCTCTCCAATTCTCGTTCCCCAGTTTCCTCGGGTACAGTGACCTCTTCGGAGGACGAGACCTATGAGAACGATGCGTCAGATGAAGAACCCCCCGAGAAGGGGTTCGACAACCTGAGACGTCAAAGTGATGAATTGGCCGACGAAGGTTTGTACCGTTCACTTCGAGCCTATCATGTATCGCCATGTCTCAGTAGTCACTGACACTCTTAACAGCTTTCAGTACAGATCCAGGTCTGCTCCGCAAGCATTCCTCGTACGTTTCTTACAGCACATCAGTCGCTACGTATCCGTCAATCAGAACGTTTTACTACCCTCATCCGCACATGGACAAGCTCCCGTCGACGCCAGCTCCCATTCCATTGCTTGTGTTCGTACATGGCTTGGGTGGATCACTGGCACAGTTTCAACATGTCCTTACGAGCCTGTGTAATGTCGGGCCGTGCTTTGGGATTGACCTTCCTGGCTGCGGTTTATCTTCCTTTGCGCCCACCTCTTGGGACGCATATACCATCGAGGCGTTGGCTGAACTACTGGTGACAGCCATTGAAAAGTACCGCAATAAGGAGGCAGGCCAGGGTGTGGTCTTGATTGGTCACAGCTTGGGCTGCTCCCTGTCAGCTTTGATAGCATCTTCAACGTCACCAATAAAGGAGGATAATTTGAAAAAGCATATCCTTGGTCTTATCGCTGTATGCCCTCGTGCGTCGCCTCCCTCCGCTAGAGAAACAACGCTCTTCCGCCGTCTCCTCCGCGTCCCTGGCCCCATATTTGATATCTGGCGCTATTGGGATCGACGTGGCGGCCCACATAGTGCGAGCGTCGCCAGGTTTGTGGGTGCCGATGCAGATCCGTACACAAGAGAACTGCAAGTCCGTTATAACAAGCAGAGCAAAACTCCCGTCTGGAGAAGGATGGCCTGGGGGACCCTTCCTGTGTACAATAATGCCGAGCCGGTCGGGGGTATTCCTGGCAAGAATGTTTGGGCTGGCGTGAAGACGGCCGTCTTGGCTGTGGCGGGAGAAGCCGATGCTATCACAAGACCGGAGGAAGTGCAGAAGCTCCTGGGGTTTTTCGGCGAGTTAAAGACTAACACAGAACTGGATGTTTGCGGCGGTAGCGTTATCCCTGACGCGTCTAGCATTCATGACCGAGTTCTAGCTGAGGATGCCGATGCCCTCCATATCTCGTCTGGTCAGCTTGAGGAGGATGAAAAGAACTTGGAAAAGACATACAAGAAGCGAGGGCGCGTCGTCAAGACGGCTATTCTTCCACCTCCAGCTTCTCATGCCCTTCTCTACGATCGAGCAACGTACCACACGTTGGCAGGAATTATCCAGGACTTTCTTCTTCAGCATGTTGACATCCGCTTGAACCTTGGGTGGCAGTTGCGGTATTTGAACACCTCTGGAAAGTGGGATGTCAAGAACCTAGTCAAATGGAAGAAAGTCGTTCCTGTTTCGCAGCCGATCGCAGACACCTTTGCGGCTATGAAAGTTCTCCGAGAGGTGGACGAGGAGCATAACCCCGTGCTGTTTGCACAGAAGTACAGGGGCAAGATTCACGCTGTCATTGATATCAGCCACGAGAATCCAGTGTACAATCCGGCCCAGTTGGAGAAGAATGGGATCCGATACTTCAAACACCCGACGGTATCGAAGATTCCCCCAACACAAGATGAAGTAAGAGACTTCATCGCTCTGGTGGATCGGATAGAGAACGATATCACTGAGAAGATGGAGAGATCGGGCGATAGCAATCTTCTACGCCCCTTGGTTGGTGTCCATTGTCATTACGGATACAACCGGACTGGTTTCCTGATCGTGTGTTATCTCATCGAGCGAAAGGGATTCAGTGTCCAAGATGCCCTTGAGGAATTTAAGAGGAAGCGATCCCCGGGAATCAGACATAGGCATTTTATTGATACCCTGTTTGTGCGGTATTGCGTTGGGCTCAAGGCGCCGCTATGAGGGATGTGTACTCTGTATACGGATAGATTGATTATGGCGTTGGGGTAGATGAGTGGTGTTTCATTATTTAGCATGTACCATTTCGTGTTTATTTGGCATTTTGTGATTCGTTAAACCGACGATTGATGATATCCATATGCAGTTGTAATAATAGGCTTAGAGAAACCTAATGTTAAAGAGCATTCCATTGTCAGTGACAAGAGAGGCTGCTGCCTAAGGCGACAACAGAACACCGCTTAGGGTACGGCTAGTCCCGAACAGGCTAAGCGAGCCACCACCCACAAGACCACCGAAAAGAGCAGGACGGCCGTCCCCGTTCATTGTGCGTTGCGAAATTTCGACTTTCGACGACCCGACGACAAGCCCCCATTCCCGCTTTTTTTGCACCTCGTCCCTCCGGCGTGCTTCTTCTTGCTTTCCCCTCTTTTTAATCCCGTTAACGAGGTTTTAAAAGAAAAAAAAAAGTCGCAATCATGGGTGGTGTCACCGTTCGCGATGTGGATGTAAGTTTCGCTACTTGCTCTTTCTTGCTTCGTTTTATATAATTGGGTTCTTCTTCCTCGACGTGTGTGTCGCGATGGGGGAATGGATAAGAGGCGGAGATATTCGAGGGATATTTATCGAGATGGATTTCACGGATTCAGTTTGCAGTGCAGATGATGATGGGTTCGACTGGACGGGATGGATGGATATTCGATCAATCGTTACGCATTACGTCGGCTGGTGCGGTGCATGGCTTTCATGTCATTGTCACTTGAGGAATCTCTTGCTGAGAAGGAGGAAATGTTTACGATATGGACGGAGAGGCCACAATTCACTCGGTTTCTTGAGATCAAGCCAACGGTTCTGCAGTTCACGGAGACATTGGGATTGGGATCGGATTCCGAGGCGATTCGATTCAATCTACAGAGGACATGAGACAAGGATAGCATATGGAAGATCGCGGCACACAATCGACGAAGAGCTTTGAAGAGGGACATATTTACTGATTGGGAATTTTTCTTGACTACAGGCTCAGAAGTTCATTGCAGCCTACTCTGCGTTCTTGAAGCGCCAGGGAAAGCTCCCTATTCCAGGTTCGTTTTGAAACTCGGTTTCCTCTTGTTCATATCGACAGAGAACTGATCGTGTTGGAATTACAGGCTGGGTTGACACTGTCAAGACCTCCAACTCCAACGAGCTCCCTCCCCAGGACGCTGACTGGTGCGATATCTCCTACTTTCTGACTCTTCCCGAACCACCATCTAACATGCGCGATTAGGTTCTACGTTCGCGCCGCTGCTGTTGCTCGTCACATCTACCTCCGCAAGACCGTCGGTGTCGGCCGCCTCCGCAAGGTCCACGGTTCCCCCAAGAACCGCGGTTCTCGCCCTCAGCACCACGTCGACGCCTCCGGCGCTGTCGACCGCAAGGTTGTCCAGGCCCTCGAGAAGATTGGTGTCCTCGAGACCGATGAGGACAAGGGTGGCCGCCGCATCACCCAGAGCGGCCAGCGGGATCTTGACCGTATCGCCAAGACCACCGTGGAAGAGGAGGAAGAGGATGAGGAGTAAATAAAAAAACGGCTTCTTACCCCGTTTTGTTTATTTCTTCATCCCTCTTCGATTAATTTTCTTCTTCTGCGTCTCTTTTTCCCGTTTAATGATGGTTTTGGGTTTTCAGTCGGTACAAACAATTAGCTGGGAGTGGACGGGGTGATGGGTTTCTCCATGATGACGACCAGACGGGGTGCTGCTATGCGCAGGGCATCCTCCCCCGGCAAGGTAAAAAGTGAGGGAGAGAGAGAGCGCGAGAGTGAGAGAGTTATGTCAGAGAGAGGGCCAACTGAGATGTGGGGGGAAAGAAATAACACCAATTTCCATTTCCCTGAACGGAGCCAAAATCGGATGATATCAATTCAATCAAATGCATTACTCGAATGGCGTTATTTGATGAAACCCCTACTTTTTTGTTCTCCAGTAAGGGTAAAAGAAAAAAATTTCATATGACTTAAATACTCTTGACCTTTTATTTCCATCACACCCGCCCTTTGCTGGTACCCTTCCTCGGCCTCTGACTTTTCTCCCGAAACAAATATGTCTGATAGAAACAACCTCAAGCTCACTTTCAAATTTATTTGATAGCAGATGAGAAGACCTGCGACCTATGCATCCATGTGTCTATATAAAGCACGGCATGTATCATGATATCTTGAACATACGCAATTGAAGCCTTTAAAAGCTGGCTACGCCTCGTCAAAAATATGGGTTTCAACGCACCAGCTTTCATCATATCTGATAATGAATTCAGCTCTGGCGAATGGCATACACTGTAGACCACTGAAGGCATAGTTTGGCAACCTGCCAATCCTCATTCCCCATGACAGGATGGAGTAAATGAAAAGCCATCTGTCCATAAAAAAAAGGCCATGACCCAATTAAACCGCCAACAGGGCCCATTGCAAAGAGCCAGGTTCAGAAGGAAATTGTCTGGATCCCTTCGACCTATCTTTCGTTTTCAAAACCGCATCGAAGATGATGACAACCCTCTCCTACAAACTTCGTATCTAGCAGGCCCTTTCACGACATCCTGAAAATAGGGAGTAGAAATGGTCTGCTTGCTTCATTTTCTTTCTTCATCCGAGGCATTGATATCAAGGCCATGGCATGAGTATGATGATATAGGTCCCGTTTGCGTTTTGGGAGATAAATAATGGACTTCGACTTCATCAATTAGGTAGATAAATGGTGGGTTAGAAGAAGATGCAACTCACTGAGTACGATACAATAATACTTTCGGAGATTACCCCCTTTCATCTCTGTTCTTGATCCACAGAGACATCTCCCCAGACTTCCTGCACTCCGTTGGAACCCTTATTTTCTCTCAGCATCACGCTGCTGCCTCCTTTTCACTTCGACTGAACTTCGTATCCCTTCCCCGGCAGTGTTGGGCTTGTGAAGCACTCAGTCGGTAAAAGCATTGAAGTGCGTCGACGTTATATTGTGAGTGAAACAAAACAAATATTGAACAGCATGAGCAAGTCCGTCCCAGGGATAAATATAAATTTGACTTCGATTAAATAATGGTCCATTGGCCCCTGGACATAAATGTTTCGAAATTGTCGCCTTGATTTCTGCACCCAAACTTGTTGGCCACTTGTGCCATAGCATTTATAGGATTCAACATGCACAACAACAATGATACAACCATCATAAGGGCAGTGCGGAATCTGACTATATCATCAGTGTGTCTCAGTTCGGTTGGAAGAGCTTCTCATGCTCGACAGGTTTCATCCTGGCGTCTCTGTGTAGACGTGATGAATAGTTAAATAGTGTTCCTTTAGACGATAATATTGGCAGCTATAGTGCATTTTGATACCGGTAATAGCATGCGTTTGAGGGCTCTAGGTAGAATAAGTCCTTGAACGCAAATGATGGACTCAAGGTTGAAATCTGATAGATGTAATCAGCTCGATGTCAAACAGCGTAGATCGATAGACTTACAGAATAGTAGGACATCAAAAGGCCAATCATAGAAATTTTATACCGGGAGTTCGACTGTTTCGCAGACTCTCGCCATTCACTGTCTACGGTTTTCCGGAAGAAGCCGAGAAACACGAATGGAGGAGCGATTCAAGGACGACGAATGTGGTCTGAATGTAGTCTTTTTTGATCCTTGCCGTCCCCGATCGCTACGATCCTTTCTAGCACACCACGTAATGTAGACGCTGTCCCATCACGGTGCAGAAGATATATGGGACGTGTGGAGCACAAAACATATTGTGAAGTATGCAGTGCGCTGTCGTTCCATACAGACTGTTGGGTCTCTGCGGAATTCGAGACCATCTTGTATATACATCTCCTTAGGACCCAGCTCAAGCGGACATGTATGTACTCCTGACGAAATCGTGGTCTTCCAAGAATATTCCTCGCATTCTCTCTTCGGAGACATAATAATAAGAACCTCAGCACGCTTGGGAAGTCCCAGTTATAGTGTTCTCTCAGAGTCAATAGGCGGCAGTTTAGTGTATTCCGCGAACTGGTCACCGGGGGAACTTTTGAGGATGTCACCCAAGGTGCAAGAAGGTAATCTGTAATTATAGAAATGAATATAAAATATGCTGCGAGGAGCGATAATAAACGAAACGAGTAAGGTTGTTTGATCAGAGAACCGTTTCTCATTCCTTTTCATCGTCGTCTCATCCATGAATATATATAGAGAGGGATATTCGGGAAAATATATATATATAATATAATATAATATAAAGTAAAGAAAAACAATGGACGGTATGCTCTCAACTAGCCAAATGGGGGTCCAGCCTCATATATCCTCATCTCCCAGCTATAGATCTTCATAGACTTGTAATTAATTGTAAGCCAAACGAGACCTCCGGGAAGCAAGGATCTGCCTGCAGATGTCCACAGACGCGTAATCGTCTCGGCTGAATGCATGACAAACACCAAAAAACCCTGCAGGGAATACCTGGAAAGAGGGATTAATCAGATATCTGTAGATGAAGTGTGTCTAAATACAGCAAGAAAACGACAAGATAAAACTGGGGTCTAAGGGAAAGAATTCCCGCAGAGGCATTAGGGTTGTCACTGTGCAAGCCATGCAGACTTGATCTCTTCGGGAGTACAGAGTGCAGCATATTCTATGTATATAGATAAAGATCTCATGAAGAAAAAGAACTCACTTTTTTTTTCACTTCATATACTTTCATATGTATATATATACCCAAAACAAATCCGTAACCGCTCCATGAGACGCATCCCCAACTAAGCGGGCATATTTAGCCAATACATCACGCGTGACATTCAGCGTGGGCGGCTTCCACTCCCGCAATCGTCGCTGAATCTCCTCATCCGAGAGGTCCATGGTGATTTCATTTCTTTCGGCATCGATAGTGATCATATCACCGTCTCGGACCACAGCTATGGGACCGCCCACTGCGGCTTCAGGGAAGATATGGCCCACGATGAACCCGTGCTAGCACCAGAGTACCTACCATCGGTTAGGAGGGCGACATTTGTCAGCCTCACACCTATTAGGGCGGCGCTCGCTTTGAGTTGTTCCGGCATTCCTGGTCTGCCCTTGGGACCTTCATAATGGACGATGATGACCAGGTTCTCGTCCCGCGGGATCTGGCTGTGGGTTAGGGCATCGTTGACTTCGAACTCCTTGTTGAAGACGTGTGCTTTGCCTGTGAACCGGGTTCCTTCTTTGCCTGTTATCTTGGCGACGGCTCCACCTGGAGCGAGATTTCCTCGGAGGATCTGAAGGTGACCTGTTGCTTTGATTGGGTTGTTGAGGGGCCGGATGATGGCTTGGTCTTGGGGGAGGGATGGAAATGATTCGACATTCTGTGCTAGTGTCTTCCCTGTGACAGTGGGGATATCACCGTCCAGCAACCCAGCAGCAATGAGGAGTTTCTGTACAGATGGAATACCTCCGATCTCGTACAGATCGGCCATGTAGTACTTCCCGCTCGGGGCCAGGTTCGCGATGAATGGGATCTTATTGCTGACTCGCTGGATATCATCCAGAGCCAGATCTACCTCGGCTGTTCTCGCCATGGCCAAGAAATGGAGAACTCCGTTCGTGCTTCCTCCCAAGGCCATGGTGATCACGAGCGCGTTTTCAAAGGACCGCTTCGTCAGCAGATCCCGCGGCCGGATATCCTTCTCCATGCACACTTTGATGACCTCCGCTGCCTTGACACACTCACGCATCTTCGAAGGAGATGTGGCGGGGGTTGATGACGAACCTGGAAGACTCAGACCCATGCTCTCTATGGCAGAAGCCATGGTGTTGGCCGTGAACATGCCTCCGCATGCACCAGCACCGGGACAGGCATGTCTCTCGAGCTCATCGATGATCTCGTCTTTCGTCTTGCTAGTATCCCCGCCATCATCCGGTTGATGAAGAGTATGGTACGCATATGCACCCGCCGCCTCGAAGCAACTACCAACACTGATCGGTTTGCGTAGGTATTCCGAATATCCAACTTGGATGGTTCCACCGTAGAACATAATGGAGGGCCTATTATGTCTGGCCATGCCCATGACGACGCCAGGCATGTTCTTATCGCAACCGGGGATGGCAATGCAAGCATCATGGTGCTAGGCGCAGGTCACAGTCTCGATACTATCGGCATAACTCGCGAGTTTGCAGGGAGAACCGCATTCCTAGCAATGTCAAACTCCCAATGATCAATCAAATCAGGATACCTCAGCGCATACCCTCGGTACCCATGGTAATCCCATCCGACACACCAATGGTATTATACTGCCACCCGATCATGCCCCTATCCGCAATAGCCTTTTTCACTGTCTTTCCCAGATCCAGAAAATGCATATTGCATGGATTTCCTTCCCACCAAACCGAGGCAATGCCGACCTGCAGACTCTTGGTCAGGGTATCCCGATCCGGTATTCCTGCAGCAAAGGGCATTGCCTAGTGCGAATTAGCAAAAGAAGACCGTCATAGCATGACAGGTATTAAATAACCTGAGAGCCGGGAAAGTCATGGCCCCTCGTCAGAGTGGCAGAGTATCTGTTTAAAGCGGGCGAACCATCCTCATGTTTCGCGTCAGGTGGAGCGATGGAAAATTGATGTACTTGGCTTCTGTCGAAGGGGTGGAAGAGGTATATTGAGTTGCTTCTGTATTAGATGATGCCATGGTGGGGGTTTTCCGGGATGAAGAGGGTGCAATGGAAGAGAGTACTCGCAGTCATAAAGTCCAGATTTTATACGAAGACATCGGAGTTGCTCCATTCCTCGGTCAATCCACTGCGGGGAAACTGCGGGTTCAATAGTATCACTAGTATGACAGTGCGATACCCTTGGTCCGGAGACACTAGTACTCTCTGCTATGTAGGAGATAGATGTGTAGACGTAGAGTGTATAAAGAAGGATTGCGATAGCACCTAGGTAGGTAGTAGAAGACCCTATCAGCCCTAACCCAAGCCCTAGGAAAGTGGTTTGCTCTGTTTGTCCGTCGGACATTCGCCCAGCGAACGGCCGAGACGGACCTTGTCCAAAACCCGAGAGAAACAGCCATGACATAATGCTGAAGCCTTCCAGGAAATACAAATACCTGCCATGGAAGATCATGGATGCTGCTTCTCAATCCTTTTACACCAGTTACTACACGGATAACGTGGTCGCAGTATAACTTCAACAGCATCATGTCCCTCGACACCGGCAATGGAATCAGAATCGCCCAAGCAGTGGGGATAATAAGCTCTGCCTTTGCAGCGGGTATGTACACATCACCTAGTTTACCATCAAGGGAGGAACATGCTAACAATTATCCATGAACAGGCGGAATCTTCGCCATATCCACCTTCTCAATCCCCAACCTTCTCCTCCCCCTCGGCCCCGAAATCACCTCGCAAGCAACAACAAAAACAGCCACGGCAGCATCCCCCAAACTCATCGCAAAACAATGGCTCCAACTCTACAACAAGGGCAAAAAGGTCATGCCGAGCATTGCGCTCTCCGCCGCCCTGGCGTACGGGTATCTAGCCCGCGTCGACACCAAGGCGACTTGGTACTACCTTCCTGCTATCTGGTCCACGATGGGGATTGTGCCATATACCCTTGCAGTTATGTCGCGGGTTAATCGGGCCATTGCGGGATATGCGGAGGGCAGTGAAAAGCCTGTTCCTGAGGGTGATTTAGTGCGGTTGTTGAAGACTTGGGGGAGGATGAATTATGTGAGGGCTTTGGGGCCGCTTGTTGGTTCTATTCTGGGGTTCTATGCGGCTTTTGTGGTTTAGTTCGTCGGTTCTTTGGATTGATGTTATGGATGTTGGTTCGCCTGGGACATTTCGAATCTAAGTCTGCCCTAAGAGCTGCATAATAATACGTGATTGTTGTACTATACATGGATCGCGGCGTTCACAAGAAGAAAAACTACATGGGTATCATTAATGAATGGTTTAAAACGGTCGGAGATGCTCGAAGGTACCGTATCAACCAGATTCATCGTCTGATTCCCTCTGCATGTTAGACCACTCACTCGAGTGGTATAGAGATTCGTCTTTGGTGATTTCCTCCAGCGGACTAGGGCTTTCCGCTGCAGTATCCGATGTCTTTTCAGGTTCAGCCGTATCTGCATCCGCAGCATGCTCTTCGTCGACGGCAAACCCGACAACCTTGCCCGTATTTGACGACATGCGAGTATCTTCCAGTACGTCACCGTCCCACGGCTTGCACTTGGTGACGAGCTCGCCGCAACGGAGACAGACCCAACCTTCACCCTCCTCCCCTTCCAGCTTCTGCACAATACAGACAAAACAGTAAACACAGCCGCAAGGAATCGTCTCATAAGGGTTTGTGATGTCCGTCTGAGCGGAACCGACTATGCCTCCCGACGCGGAGGTGGCCATGACTTCCTTCTCGGTGAAAGAAGCAGGGTTCTGTTCCTGGTAGCATATCGCACAGGTGCGCTCAGGGAGGAAAGCCAGTTCCCCCTGTTTCTCTGCCCGCGCATCGACCTCGTCTTCATCACTGGGTTTGAGAGCGGAAACCGTCTTGCGCCACGCTCTAGACAGCCATCTCCGCCAACGGCTGATGCCAACAAGGGGAAGGAGGAAGAGGAGAAATTCGGTGAATGCGTGCCAAACGAGTTGGCGATTGAGATATTCAAAAGAGACCTCGCGACTCGCCTGGGAAGTTGGAGGAGTGAGACGGATGCGGAGGATGCGGTCGATTAGCGTTCGATACCGGCCATTCACCAGGAAGACCAGAAAGGAGATAAAGGCTGCAATCGAGTGCGCCGACGAAACCATATCCGTCATCCATGCCATGACCCGTACATCCTGCGAGGGCTGCAACCAGTAAACATACTAATTAATATCTTATAAGATAATTGGCCAAGTATATTTCACTTTACCTCTTCATAGCCACTTTCTTGGCTAATCAGCCAGCTCTCCCATTTATCCCAGACGTATCGACCGCCGACGGTAATTAACCCATAAAGTGACTTTTGCCATTTGGTAGGTGGAGAGTAGACAGGTCCCTTGCTGCGGCTATCTGTGTACCTCAGATTCTGCAGGGCTGCACCGTAGGAGGCATTGTGGTCCCATATGGAAAGTTTAAAAAGAATCGCGCGCAGTGCCAGCTGGATCTCATGAGACCAGTCTTCACGCGCTTGAGGCTAAAGGGACGAAAGAGACACGAGTGTTAGTGCGCTTATATTGAAAGCTCCCAGGTGCCGGGCTTACCCCGAAATATTTCAACGCCTCGCCAACTTGTCCCTTAAGCAAGTGCAAGAGCTCCTCATCCAGTAATTCCGCATCGACCTGGCCAACACGGAAGGCGGGTCGGGTCCCTTCGCGACTCTTGACTGAATCCCACAGCACTTGTCCAGAACCGGTCAGACGTTTCACGGGATAGGGGAGTCTCTGGAAGGTGGCTGAGCTATTGTAGGGTGATCGCTTCTGACCCGCAAACCTGGAGTAAGCTTCAGCATCGCGGAGACGGCGTCGCTCCAGAACACGCTCCTGAGCAGCGGCGAAATTTGTCGAGCTCATGGTGGCATCATGGTGTAGACGCAGTGATAGTAGTATAGTAGTGGTAGTAGAAGGAGGAAGAGGAGATGGCGTCAGGGTGTCTGTACTCCGTAGAGATGACTGAATGCCGAGGTTATATTGCACGTGATCATGGCCAACGGTGTCACGTGAATGTTTGCGTTTTTTGTATGTTTGCACTATTTGCAGGATTGATCTAGCATTTCCAGAAAAACACGACAAGCTTTCGGGTTGCTCCGTGGGTAATCAGCGACCACTGATTGGCTAGTAGCAGGGTTCCTGGTGGCCAGTGGCTGCGGCACGTGCCTCATCGGAACATTTTAAGCTTTCGACCAGACAGCCAATGAGAGGCCGGCACTACGCAGCGTGCATCAGATCTCATTGTTTGTCCATTGCCATTCCTAGTAGTTTCCTAGCAAGATCTATGGAACCCCTATGGAAACACCTTCCGCTGTATTCGCTGCATCTCCACTGCAACCCTGGCAGGTCTTGGCGTGTCTTGGCGCCTTGCATGCCATGTCTGCCCTCACTGCTTCCCATGGCGCCCCATTCTCCTGCATATAAGCCTGCCTCTCCTAGCTCTCCTGCCTGCATTTTCTATTTCTTCTTCATCCTCTTCTCTCTGTCAAATCAGGCTTGCATCAATTGAGTCGAATTGGATCCAGCTGAGCTCCATATCAGCATGAAGTCCTCCGTTGCCCTCCTCCTGGCCTCCGTGGCTTGGGCTTCTGCTCAGACGGCTCACGAGTCTGAGCCTTCCTTGGCTGAGATTAGGGAGGCTGCTGCGACTATCCAGCCCTATTCTCCTGTTTCCTTCGTCCCTGGTCGGGCTTTCGACCGTTTCTACCAGGTGTGGTTGGAGAATATTGTATGTCTTGCCTGTCTTACTCGTACGCTGTGCTTCTTCATACTAATCAGGTATCTCCCAGGACTACGAAGACGCTGCCGCAGATGAGAATCAGCAGTGGCTGGCCTCTCAGGGTATTCTTCTAACGAACTACTACGGAGTTACCCATCCATCCGAACCAAACTACTGCGCCGCAGCTGGAGGAGATACTTTTGGCATGGACAATGATGATTTCCATCAAATCCCGTCCAACGTGTCAACCGTGGTGGATCTGCTGGACACCAGGGGCATCTCTTGGAGCGAGTATCAGGAACACCTGCCTTACCCTGGCTTCCAGGGCTTCAACTATTCCAACCAGGAGACCTTTGCCAACGATTATGTGCGCAAGCACAATCCCCTGGTTCTCTATGACACTGTTACAAATAATCCCACCCGCCTGAGGCAGATCAAGAACTTTACCAGCTTCGACAATGATCTGAAGCACTTCAGGCTCCCCCAGTGGGCTTTCATCACTCCTAACATGACCAACGATGCCCACGACACTGACATCACCTTCGCTGCTAAGTGGGAGCGTGGCTGGATTGGAAAACTGCTCAACAACCCATACTTCATGGCGAACACCCTCGTCTTGTTGACCTTTGATGAGGATCACACTTATGGCAAGACTAACCGTCTTTTCAGTGTTCTCCTTGGTGGTGCTATCCCGGATCATCTTAAGGGTACCACTGATGACACATTCTACACCCACTACTCTACCATTGCTACCGTCTCTGCAAACTGGGGTCTTCCCTCCCTGGGCCGCTGGGACTGTGGTGCCAACATCTTCGAGATTGTCGCCAACAGGACCGGCTACGTGAACTACGAAGTCGACATTACCAATCTTCGTCTCAATGAAACCTATCCCGGCCCGCTGTCTGACAACACCTACAGCAAGTACTCTCCCGTCTGGCCCGTCCCATTGACAGAAGGCAGCTGCTCTGCTGGTTTCGGCATCCTTGAAACCGTCCGGAAGACCTACGCTGGCCGTCAGCCAACCTACAACTACACCAGCCCCTTCCCCTATGACGCGAAGAACAACTACAACACCGAGGTTACCGCAACCAGGGACCAAGGTAAATACACGGCTCCTACTACTAGTTATACTCATTCGCCTACTCTGGACAGTTCTACCCCAGATAAGTCCGCTGCATCATCCGTTATCCTCGCAATTGGACCCCTTATTACCCTTTCCATCTCCGCCTTTGCCCTAACCACCGCACTCACCCTTTTTCCTTGAATTTTTGTCGGAGAATTATCTTCTCATCCCAATGCCTTCATTCATGAGTTACGACCAAACGACTCGCGATGTCCTTTCTTTTTATTTCTTCTGTTTTTACTGCCAGAACTTGTCAAATGAATGACTCGCGATGTCCCTTCCACTTCTTCCCCTTGTGTTTTTATCAAAATTACACAATAACGAATACAAGCAGCCTCACCGTTCCATCCACTTCCCCAGAGTTTTCCCTCATCTGCTAAAACTGACTCGACTAACTCAATTCTTTTTCTTCTAGAACCATGGTGGTCTTGGTGGCAACCGGGACGCATTCCCCTCTCCTGGCACGCTTAGATTCAATTCAAGCCTAGCCTCCTAACCCAGCCTTCCTCGATCCGATCGAAGTTCCATTCATCCTTCATGACTGGTATATGCCAAAACTTCCCTTTTTCGTCCGACGGTATATACGTTTCTACTGCACTGTATATAGGTGATTCACTTGACCATGGGGCCGTTCTAATGTGTTACTGTGTTACTCCGATGTACCAGCTGATATTTATTGATAATCTCTAAATTGATGCTTTGGTTGAATAGAATATTTGGTTCAAATGGTTGCTTACTTCTATCCACTCTATCTATTTACTTGTCTAATGTCTGAGGAGTACTACTGCTCAGCAGTGAATGAAAGCCAGAGAAATGTGAAAATGTGAGTAGAATGAGTAAAACAATGCACTGCATAGATTAGTGTGGACACTATCCATGCATTTTCATGCAAGCTGGAACTCCCTTTCCCATTTGCAACTAATGATCTACTGGATATCAAATCAAAGAGCCCAATCCAACTTAATCATATCAAATACTCAAAGAATCCCCATTGCCCCAAATCCACTGACAACCTCCCTGTCAACATGGTTCAGCCAGTCCTCCTGAAACTGTTGTCCCCCACCACATCTCACAATAAGAGACTGCAATCTCTCTCGTATGAGATCTCGAATATTGATCTTATAAACAACGTCAGAGTCGTCCCAATTCCGTCGACGCCTGACCTCTGGTGGTTCGGCGAAGGAGGACGCGGCGATATCATCGTCATTCTGAGAACCTTGTTTCTTATCATTCCAGTATACAAGGTAGTCCTTGCCGCTATTAGGATCTTCCCCATCATCACCGTCTGCGAGTTCGGTGATAATGTCCGTCCACACGGTCAGGTATGATTGAAGATGCTTGAGAATGTACTCTGGTGGAGGAAGATCCGGTGCGTTGAGTGCAAGTAGTTGCGTGAGTGCAAGGGCGTGGAGCTTCTTCTGCGTGGCGCTGCCGATATTGTCGTAGTGGAAAAACCACTCCTTTAGGATCCAGCTGAGGGCCTGCTCATCAGATGTGCCCGTCGCGGCGGAGACTGCTGATATGAAAATCCGGGGGTTGCCAAATGCCAGCCGCGCGAGCACGGAGAGGTAATCCGTCTCGACTACTCCATAGACAGGGCTGGTTTTCCTATTGGGTCCTGTTGTTTCGCTAGCTTCGTGCGCGGAATGGATGCCTTTCAAAAGCGAGGAGAGGAACGAGCTGTCCAGAAGTGTTTGCGAGATGACACCGTACGAGGCTTCGCTTCCACCATCGACAACTTCTGCGCAGCGGATTATCATCTCCACAAGACGCGGCACAATACCGAGACTCTGACGAGTTGTGGAGTGTAGAAGAGACTCGCATGCAGTCAGTAGGGGAAATCGAATACGGTCACTGAGGATTTCTTGCGGAGCAAGTAGAATGTAGGATTCCGCGATCTGCACTGCCTGAGGAACATTGTCTGTCGCATCTTCGAAAATAGGGAGCAGAGATGGAAGAAGTGAGAGAATATCGGGCGATGCTGGTGCCGGAGTCTGCGTGATAATAGCAGACCAAAGGTCCAATGCTTCGTCCAAAAGGTAAATGAGGCTCTCCTGAAATATATCAATGCACGGTCAGCTCATATTGGCCTTGACACAAAAAAAGGTGAGAATGGCGTACAGAGCCTGGTTCCACTGAACTTCGAATCAGCGGAAGAATAAGCGGCTGATATCTCGCTGACTCTTGTTTCAACGAGTTTATTAGCGCCGAAAGCAAAGTGAGGATGGCCTGTTTCATCAAATGCTCCTCTCCGGCCTGTTCCCATAAGGGGGGCAATAGAGATAGAATCTGGTCCGAGAATGGTGCAATCTGTAAATCGTTAGCGTTGCAGCCAAACATCTGTGGTGAAGGCAAACCATACGTGATCCTCCATCTTTACAACTGCCATTCGAATAGTCTCCAGTAGGCCCATCTTAGTCTCGGGGAGATTAGTCACCTGGATGAGGTCCATCAGGCCCTGGAAAATAGCAGGCGCATACGGCATGAATCCAGTGGGAGAAAATTCAAATGGTTCAAGCACATTCCTCAGCTGCCTTCCTGCGGTAAGCCGAACGACAAGATCGTTCAAAGAATCCTGGTTGTTGAGTAGATGCTGGAAGATCTGATAAATGGCGTCCCTGTCAAGCTCGCCCGGCTTGACTGGAACCCACTGGCCAAGTAAAATAGCGATCCTCCTCCTCAGGACATTATAACCATGTTCCTGAATCTGAACTTCCGCCACGAGCGTTGATTGCAAGAAAGCATTGAAGTCCAAGTGCTGCTCTAGGCTTGCGGCGGCCAGCCCAATTGCTGAGTACAAAGAGTCTTTCAAAAGAACATCGTGATTCTCCGGTGCTATCGATAAAAATCCCATCAGAATCCGCAGGAGCTAAAGCGGGGTAGGTAGAACTTACTTGCGAAAGAATAGAATACGTTCAGCAGCCTGGGAATAAGCAGGTCTTTGAAATGAATGACAAGATCTAGGAAGAGCTTTTCCGAGCAGTATCGAATGGAGAATTCCCAGGCGTCAGAAACCTCCTCTTCTCGCTTTTCCCACTCTTCTGGGTCCTCTTCCCATTCTTGGAAATCGTTTTGCCTGAACTTGAAGAACTTTGTGACTAGAAGCTCCATGACATTGACGACAAAGTCGGGCGTGAACAGCTGCAACTTGACAAGCTCAATGGACTGCCTCTTCTCTTCCTTGTCCTGGGGAGTTTGGTACTTGAATGTTTGTGCGGGATTAAAAGCCATCTTCGCGCATGCCCTAATCAAAAGGAGAGCTCTAAGTCCACATCTCTCCATCAGAAACTTCCCGTCTGAATCGCCATCATCTCCTAGCTTGTCATACGTCTCCCCAAGCTTAACCACCAGCGTCCAGTATGACTTTACAAGAAGAAAGCTGTCTGGGAGCAGAGCGAAGTCGGCGGGATGAGATGTAGCCATATCAACGTGAAGTTTAGATAGCTGCAGAAGGTGCTTCTCGATCAGTTTCGAGATTTCGGGTGACAAGGTGCCACAGCCATCCACAAAAGAGAAGAATTTACTGAAGTGAGAGTGCGTGAGTAGCCAGAACTGTCTGGCCTGTTCCTCGCGGTTGGGGTGTTCGAAGCCGGATATGATAAGACGTCGAAGAACTTTCAGACAAATTAAGCTTTGTTCCATGACCTGCAGTGGCGCTGCCTCTCCTGCACTTCCTTGTTCCAAAAGCACACCCCAGTAATTTACTTTTTCAACGTATATACTCGCCAGCAAATGGAATATTTCAGGAGAAACAGACATGAGGCTATGCCGTGTTCTCTGCAAGCGGGCGGTGGACAGCTCTTTGATTATCTGTAAGAAAATGAGGAGGGTCCGTGGTAATTGAATCGGATTGGCATCGGGCTGAACAGAGGCGCGGAGCGAAGAAATGAGAGAGGTAATAGCATCGGGCCTTTGTAGAGAAGATGTCAGAGCTTGATCTGAGTGCCCAAAGACTTTGCAACCAGCAGAAAATAACATACCAATCATGAGGAAACTCATAACGCATAATCTTAGAAATCATCAATGCATTGTGCAGTGCCAGAAGCGGTGCCGGCTCGACAATACCAGCCTGCAGGGCCCTGGACTTTATCCGTTCCTTTTCATCTTTCTTAATAGCACTTGTTCCCTTCCATTAGTTTTCCGTAGTTCAAGCATAGGATTCATATTTTAAAGTAGGCCGCATAACAGTACGCACTTCGTAGCCGTCTTCCGCCAGTATTTATCGATCCCGTTCTTTAACTGGATAATCGCGAGGTATCTGATCTCTACGGGCACGGAATAATCTAGAAAAACGTCCTAGAAAAATTAGTGACCTGTCAAGAAAAATAAGTGAAAAGAGAAAAAAAATGGGCAGGAGACTACCTGAAGCAAGGAATGATAGAGCTCTTTCTTCTCCCAATTCACAAGCTGCTTGGACCCCGTCTGTACCTGCTGCGTTGTCGAACTAGCAGCCAACAACAAAGCATTGAGGACGTTTTGCAGGGTCAGAGGATTGGCCTCTGCAGGAAGCTCAACGACGTGAGCCATATTGATCTGCTTTGATGGCAGATACTGATAATATCGGAATAAAGCAGTCGATCTTTCTCCCGTCAATAAAGTTCAATTATAGAGTACTGATTGACTGATACTGATTTCCATAGAACTTTGATGACGCGCGCGTTGGGTTAAAGGGAACGAACAAGAAGGTGCCATGCAGTACCAAATAGCATATCCAGTCCAATCCAACCCAGCATAGATATTGGACCTGGCACAGGGTGTTCTGAGGGAAATCAGGGAAGCCCGACTGCAAACGAGACTACTTCAGAAAGCTGGTCCGCGCAGATAACTGCGAACGGCAGGCGGGGAAGAATGTTATTCCTTCCCAACTCTACCCTAGGGCAGGACCCTAGCATTGCTTAGGGCTTTGCAATCATTGGATTCTGCAACAATGAGGTCATTGTCATTGTTGGAGACATGTGGTCTAGATGGTAGTTCGAATGCCCCCATACATGATGATCACTTCTCCAGAGTATGTGGGACCATATCCCAATAGCATGAATACTCTACTGTGGTTCTTAGTGTTCTGGGATCCTTCTCCACTTTGATCCCCTTCAAATCTGCGTCCTTGTTGGGTATGATGGCTCTTGAGCTGTGACATACAGATGATGTAGCATGATGCAAACGCAAAGCTGTCCCTGATGTAGGGTAGGGTTCATGGACGAGGGTCCTACATTTAAGACTACTATCTTGCAGTGTAGACTGCCTCATGCTTTGTATAGTACTGCTTCAGTCCTCTTTCATATACAAAACAGTATAGCCACCACAACGTCTCTGGACACTCTTTAATATATTCAAAATGACCGAATATGACGAAAATCTTGGCCTGGCCGCTCGCGCCCAGCAGGACCTAAATAGCTACAGAGCTAAACAAAGGCCAGGAACGCAGAGTGACTCGAGTACGTCTGTCTCTTTGCTTATTTGTTTGTTCCTATGATCACCTGAACTACCCAAGCTCCCCACCGATACTTTACTTTGATTGAGATATATATACTAATAATCTATCATAGCCCTCGAATCCGGCGTCGATCAAAGAGCAGAAAACAAATTCCCCCAAGGCGGCAGTATCCGGTACGGTCGAGAAGCTGCTGCCGCAACGGGGAGCAACCGGAAACCCATCCCGGAAGACGAGGGTGGAGTACGTGATGATCGTGGGAGGTGAGTACTCTTCACCATCACTTCCAAGCTCTATTTTCCAGAAATACGTCTGGTACTTACTCTATCTTCTCTATTTAGAATGTCGCACGCGAAGGATTTCGAAGGAGGTGGTGGTCCAGAGGACAAGATACGGATTGCATCTGAGCAGCGTCCTGGTGATGACCGTAGTTTGAATACTCGGGAGTTGAGACAAAAGAGGATTGATTGAGTCAAGTTAGGGCCGACTGTATTCTTTAGGGGTGAGGAGTCGGAGTGAGATTATAATTATTTCAGGCGGTCTATGAAATGGGGTTAAAATTGAATGTCAAAACTTTGACAGTTAAAACCTGATTCAGTAGCTGTCATCGATTCCGAGGCCTCAATTTTCTCCGTATTAAGTAATTAAAATTAAGGATCTTAATTTTAAAGTTTGCCCGGATGGTCTAGTGGTATGATTCCTCGTTCGGGGTCATGTTACTTTCGTAATGTGTAATAACTCTATCTCGAGGAGGTCCCGCGTTCAAATCGCGGTTCGGGCCATGCATGTCTTTCTTTTTTCTTTTTGCTGTTTTCTTTCTTACTCTCTTTTCTTTTGCCTCACTACGGATGTTATTTTCGTTGGTCTTGTTGCGATAGTGTCACATGATAGTAGTAGACCTGATGGGTCTCCTATCTACCTAGGTAGCTACAATCTATGCCTGCGCTGTAACTACTTGTCATCTCAGTAGCATACTATTCATACTTGTCCTCATCAACCGCATTGGTTTGGATACTGTCTCGACGTTACAGGCTGAGGAAAAATGCCTCTGTCAATAAGCTCCTGCAAGTCCCACCCGGGAGCGCCCTCAGTCTTCCAAGTCCAGAACAGCCAGCCCGTCACCCTCTCATATGCATCCAACTGCGCCTCAATGAAACGACGGGTATCCGCCTTCTCTACATCCGAGAGACCGTCCACCGACCCCGTTGCCTTCCCAGCACAATCGCCGATATACGAGCTTCCCTCGTACGTGCCGTCGTAACGAGCCCCGATCCCCTTGCCATTGAGGTATTTGGCACAATCGGTAACAGCGCCGCTCCATTCACCGACAACGGTCCACTTGTCTACGTTCTGGAGGTGCTGGGACCCAAATTGGCAGGCAGTGGAGACATGCCCGTTGATGTCTTGGGCGAGGAGGTCGTTTTCGAAGACCTCGTAGTGGTGAGTATCCATCATCACGTACCATTTGCCGGATGCTACGTTCATGAAGCCGTTCCAGGAGTCAACGGGTTGGAAGCCGTCGTGTAGGACGACGGTTGTGTCGTTGCTCACTTCTCGGACTTCACCCCAGACGTCATAGTAGTACTGTTTCAATTCGTCGAGATTTATTCCGCCGGGCGTGAAGGGCTCGTTGATTGCCTCGATCGCGGCTACCACGTCGGTGTGTGGTGCGTATCGTTGTGCCAGGCTGTAAATCGCTTCGCGCGTCTGCTGGACGGTATCTCCCTGCTGCCAGTTAATGGACCCTCTGCGTCCGCTGTTGTCGAATCCATTCTGAGACCCAGGAGCTGATGTTTACATATATATACATCATTAGCACCAAGATTTCTCCCAGAGGCCAAGAAAAGCATTAGTTCATTCTAGTTCCTGCAGTGGCATACCTACCTCCATGTAAGTCAACCAGAACCTTGATACCGGCATTCCGCGCCCAATTGATCGCTTTATCAAGAACCTCTAACTGACCCTGGACGTATGGCTCTCCAGATAGCGGAGTGACAGCCCAGTAACCAACAGGGATTCTGACGTGGTTCAAACCTGCCTGAGCGATCTTGTAGAAATCATCCTCGGTGATGAAAGTGTTCCAGTGATTCGACAGCACAGATTGTGCCGAGCCACCAAGGTTGGCGCTGAGGGTATACTCGTCTACGGCGGAGTCTCCAGCCGAGTCAAAGATAGAAGGCGTAATCCATGGTTCAAGAACGAACCAGCCGCCAAGGTTGACACCGCGAACCTTTTGGTTGTTGTAGTCAAATGTAAGATCTCGAGATTCCAAGCGTCTAGCAGGAATTGTGAGCTGCTGAGCGTTACGTGAGGTACACTGCAACCTCACTTACAGATTCAAGGGTATAGCATGCCCTAGAGCAAGGAGAGGAAACGCAAGAAGCGCTTTTCGCAATGTACTGTGAAACATCTTGGATGCCTTTTGTCAGTTCCGGAGATACACTTGCAAACCAAGAGTAGCGGTAGACTGACCCCAGTCTGGAGAACCAGTCTGGGGTAATGGTCTTAATAAATAAAAGACTTTGCCCGACGACGCGACAGCCCGAGGAATGACGATCCGCGCATGTGGTAAACACGGCACGTCAATTGCATAGCGCCACTTAAAAACGGCTGGTCTGGTCGATCCCCCAGCTATGGATGGGATCTCTACTGTCTGTTGGCTCCCAAGCCTGTGCATGCGGGTTATCGGGCGGGGAAAGCAGCCGTCAGCAGGGCGCGCTCAGACAAAGATCTTGGATGAGGGGAATGAAATGCATTGTCAGATGGACAGATACTGCTACTATGACATAGATCAGGTAGTATCGAACGGAAAAGTCAAGTCGCGAGTTCACCCAGATGGGGGGCGTCAGATATGAGACTCCAGAATGAGATAGAACGGTGACAGCCTGGAACAGCTTAGTTTGTCTCAGACCACTCGAGATCTGGGCTACATACCCGCTGGCATGCATGCACGTCGTCGAAGATCCTGTTGAAATGAATGTAGCATCCGCAGAGTGCAAGGCGGTAGTGCCTGGACGTCATCGAAGCCATTCTCATAGACATCCATTGCACATGGATATGCCTAAGAACCTCGGGTATAAGCCTGACGACGACCACTGTAGTTTCGAGTCCCGCCCACCTGAGTTTATTTCTGGGCTTGCGGGGATTCTACAGCATCATTGATGGTACCTAGGGTTCTATGCCCTATCCCAGCATGTATAATTGTTGAGCGTAGAGCATCCGGACGGGTATAACCGTATTTGCACCATAACAATTTGGATTTACCGAATGGCTGCCATTTTCGGCGTCGAACGACGCCTTTTTCGGCAGCGATTTGGTAACACGTGACCTCTACATCTCACCACGACCTCGTCCGCTACCACCACCCACCTCGACCTCCACTGTTTTAGTCCAACGCGCGACACCAACATGCATGATTCGCCAGACGCTTGTTCCATCTGGGTAAGCAGTCTTTCCACCATCTTCAACACCGCCGCAGAACGGGTTTATCCTAATGCATAAGCCCTTCATGCTCTGGAACTTCATTCATCGCGGCACTTTCGCCTTTAGGCAGGCTTCCCCGCTCAATTCGCCCAGCAGAAATTTCATGTGGCTTGACTAATTTCACTTTTCCAAATACAAAGCGGTTCAGGAGTTCAGCCGTCGTACTTCCATCTCGGGGCAGACAGCGACTCCACGTCAGACATCTCGGCAATACGCTGTCTAATAAACTGTCGCTTGAATGACTGGGTTGATATTCTATTTTATCGATTTATTGAAAGCACTTTTTTGTTGGTCAAATCGGAAAGTCACAACAGGGTCCGTGAGATAGTGACTGTGATCATTGCCACATACTCAGCGGCAATTGAAGTACCCTAATACAGAGAAGCTGGCCAATAGGAGACTCACTTTTGGCTTCCACTCCCAATTCACCCCTGCCCACCATGGGGTCGAGATGAGGCTGGCGGCTTGATGTCCATATCGCGAACCTTCGAGTCAACACAAGGCACGGTTTACAGTAATTATCTTTGATCCGGCTGAGACTGAAACACTTGGGATTTTTACCGCCTCGATCGGAGCTGGTCGATAGTTCCGGTTGGCTGTAGAGCCATGATCTTCATCCCTACACCTACATATCCTTGCTATATCAATTATTATTCCCAGATTTCAATCGCGACTAGAGTGAGGAATCTTTTTCTTTGTAGAAACAACAGCCGCTACGGCATTAAGTCTCAGGGATAGTGTCAAGGTGTCAATGTCTTGCCTATACGGCCAGTACTCCATTGCTACCCCAATTACCACCACCTTCATTCCAACACCTCTAGAGAGGAAGGGGCAGGAAGATAGAGGTAGCTTTTGAATGTCTTGAGTACAAATATGCCCAGACAAAGCGCACCATATGACAACGACCGTTATAGCGTATCATTGTCCACAAGCAGGTCCTTTCATCATCTACACCAAGGGAACATTAGAACTTCGAGGTCAAAGCTTTCGAAATAATCATGATAACGTACCCTGCACCCATGGACCCGCTTTAAGTAAAGGACCCTTCGCTGCTCGATGGTGTCGGTTGGTGAGTATGGATGGGGCATCGTCCTGGGTTCGTATCCACGGTGGTTTCCTGCCTGGGACTTTGTGTGTTGATATCACAACCTCCGGTACAACCCCTCGCAGGTCCAAGCTTCTCCGGAATACTCATGCATCCACAAAGTTGGTAAAGCGTCTGCTTCCAACGGCACATCTGTCACGGTATTAGTATGTATTCAATGTTGATTAATAGGAGTATAATCAGACTTTGTTAGGTTCGTGCTGTTCGAAATTTCTCAAGACAAAAACAGTGGAGTGTACCAAGGTGAGGATGAAGGACTGAGGAAGAGGAAGGTTATGTCCTTATATAAATAATGGCTGAGGCCCAAACGCGCTAATATAGATTTTCAATTAGACATATCCGCTCTACCTTCAAGTGGCTGGAAGAGTCGCAACGATGTGATGAATGTGTCATACCTTGGTTGCCTGGGGAGAATAAAAGAGGGCCGACGAAGTGAGGAACCAAAAAGGCTGCAAGAGTCCTCGAATGATTGGATGACCAGCGTTGCCTCGATACGAAGTGATATAGACTACTGCTGAATCCAAAAGTACTGGCATATTTGGGTACAGATATCCGAGACGGCGTCGGTAGTTAGCTACATTCCCTTGCCGACCTCTTGCCTAATCTCCTAAGCCAATGGGGTAATCTTGGCTCTAGGGGATGACAGATAATAACAAGAAGTATAGCAATCGCATCGACAGGTGCATAAGTGTAAACGCGAAGGTCAATTCTGGAGGCTGCGTGGGTTCCGGTATTGGATATTCTCGTCATAATAATTGTCAAACAAAGGTAGAGGGTCCTGGCCATGGCCATTGTGCATGACTCTAAGGGCCTCAGCGATTGGTTCATCCAGTTCTTGTTTTCTGTAAATCTTGGGATTTCTTTTCGATAGGCGAAGGACGTAGATGGGTATTGGCGTCTTGCATTGATGAGCAGTTTGATAGTTATAGGCGGTATTATTGAGGTCGATCACGAAGTAGGAGTGCTTTCCACGGTAAATATTTACCGCGACGAAGCAAGTCCTATTATCTTCATCAAACTCATGGAGGCAATCCTGGACCTTTAAGGCAAACGGACTTATAGATCCTAAATAATCTTCAGGATCAAGAATACTATTCGGGGTATCACCAAGTATTCGTATCGCGCTTGAATCAACATTTCGCAGAAATTCAGGCAGAATCTCTGAAATCTGGCGCATAATATGGTCACGGATCTGTTGTGTTGAGTCCCCCATCGTAGGGAGAGTATTATGTCCGTTCGAAGGTGTGAAAAGAAAGACACTGGGTCTGAATGTTGCCGACCTTCCCAAGGCCTCGGATAAAGAAGATGAAGTTCTGATTTAGTCAAGGGATATAACTACGCCAGGCGGAAGGATTAATATTCTTCCATCCTTGCCTTTCAGGGACGGGACATAGGGACCACACCCCTCAGCTCAGAATAAATTCTTGAAATTTCACGCTAAACCCGAAGTTCCATTGATCTTAAACCGGGCACATACGAATAGCATTTGGTTGCTCATTGGACACTATGACTTCAGTGGTGGTAAAGAAATCAGACAGTCGCGTGAACGACCCCTGGGTAGTCCCTCGCAGCTAAGCTTTCCAAGTCTGCCCTTTGTCTCGTGATTTGTATCCTTAGACTAATGCATCTTTTCCGAGCACGGAGGGATTCATAGAATAGAACAAAAACTTAGAAATGTCCTTCAGTTCGGTTGTAGAAGTCATCCTGAGCCGTGGGAAGTTCCCTGTCCTGGAGTCGACGAATACTTCAGGATTCCCTGGTTCGTCCCGCAGAGGCAACAACTCGATGTCCCTATTGTTCACCAGCTTGCTGTTCACCCAGTCGTGCCACGCAGAGCATAGCGGTTGGCAACATCCATGACTTCAGAATTATTGTTCTACAACTATATGTCGCACTATGTAGGTTCGGATACAGGGTGAAAAAAGCATCAAGAGGTGGAGAGGCAATCTAAATATGCTCTCTTCTTGAGGGTCGTGCTCCAATATATTTGAATAGAACCAGGGCTCCGGCCTGGAAACTGGTCTGAAAACAACATTGTCACCTCCGACCAAGGCCGTTGCTCGTCCCTCCTCAGCCGCAGTAGGAGCTCTGTTTCTTCCAATGACCACGGCATGCCCTTTCTGAAGCTCCTATGGGGCTCACTACCATCGGACGGTTGAGTCAGGCGCCTTGGTGACCGCGCATCTCCGTTCCCAGTTGTCAGCAGATCAGGCATAGGCATGTGATGTGGCAGGGCACCTTCCAACAGCCGAGGAAGGAATTGCAAACGCTTGTCAAGCGGTAGAGACAGGAAGTGAGTGTGAAGCGCCGCAAGCGAATTCCCTTCCGCAGTAGACGTTTGAGGGTCTCGAGCCCGTTTGGGCCGCTGTCCATCCAGTCGATGTGGCTTTCGCTTGAGGGATTTAGACTGTCTACCACCGTGCGCGGGGCCCAGATGGTTGCTGGAGGAAGGATTGCCGGCCACAACGCTGTGACGGTCATGAGGGGAACTGATAAAAGGAGCATCTTTGCCCTGCCATAACACGACGGAATCTTGCTGATCAGGTGCACTGGAGAAAACGGGCGGAGGGTCTGGATATGGATATGTCGTCTCCGAAGGCCTAGGATCGTCACCCAGGGAGAAGGACCGACGAAGGCCTTCCTCATCACACGGCCCTTCATCGGCGAGGATCAAGGGGTCGATAGGAAGGTCCGTTTGTGCACCTAACACACTGCCAGCCACTGGGGCATTTGACGGATTCACCGGTAAATTGCCGGTGAAGTGGGACGACTTTTCGCACGAGATTTCGGACGTCGATGACATAGATGCCGGTTGAACAACATCCGGCAGAAATGTGATGACATATACATTCCGATGCCCATGGGGTTGGATGCGCAAAATTCCTCGACCAAAGACCTCCTGCGCTTCACTAGAGGTAGGCGGGAAGCTGCCGTCCGGCAGCCTCTGAGGTGGACCTAGATGTTCTCTCGTGGCGTCACCAGCCAACGCCGAAGTACATCCTGCCGCTGTCTCAACTACGGGCAGATGCCTACATCTCTTCGCCAGGCGTTCGTTTGGTTCGTGAATAGGTCTGGATGTCAATTTCGGGTAACCTTTAATCAGGCCATCCGCTACTTGACCGTTCTCGCTGTCCCAATCGTCGGTGGAGTTTTCACAATCATAGTGTGTTCGGGATGAAATGTTCTCGGTCATCATGATTGTCTGGCGGTCTGGCTGACGGAGCGGTGAGTTCTCGACAACGGATGTCAATTGCTTTGGCCCTCCAATATTCGCCTGCGGATGATAGGAGACACGGCAACTTTGTCCGACAGGTGGTCTGTTAAGCCGGGCTTGAACGGGACCGGAGGCAGCAGCGCTCCTATCATCTCTCCCGCCTGTACCTGCGCTTTGGTCTTCGGCCCCAAGGGTCCCGTATCTGAAGCTCTCCGTGCAAACTGCTTTAGTCCCAGCATACTCGGCTCCATAGTTTGCGGCTTCCTGGCCCTGAGATTCTCCAACGGTCCTTTCTTCAATATTTTCAGTTCGAGGCTCCCTTTCCGTGTTAAACGTGTGCGTCCAGGGTACCTATCGAAGGTGACCGAAAGGTACGCGCATTTAGATTGTCACAAATTGGTTGCGTCGACCGTGCACTGCTCTGGCGTGGAATCTGTGAAACTTCAATACTCTCTTCAGGCGGGCCCAGAGTTCTAGTCCTTGGCAAATCGATCATATAACCTGTCTCCGGAAATCACGCTTACCTGGAACTTCCTGCTCAGATTCATCCGGTCCACAGTCTGAAGAAGTCGGAGGTTGCATTGAGAATGACGACTGCTCGTCCGACTGCTTTTGCGAGACATCCTCCACAGCAACTGGATCGTGATGCACGGTTGTGCGGCTATCACCATCGCTTATCTGGATTTGTGTCGGCTCTAACGCGGCAACTTAGAAGCGTTCAAAGTTAGTAAGGCTTCGAAACAAATCCACCGCATATCGCACATACCACGTGCTGAAGGGGCGCTCAGGCTCCAGGATATATCAGTGGCTGTCTTATCGAAGAAGTCACAAGCCTGGTGCGTCTCTGGACCCTTCTCTGACACCTTCGAACTGAGTTCTTCCGGAGCCATACCTTCTATCCCGGTGTCAGATTCACTGCGGACCCCCGTCGTGCTTCCATCCGATGAGATACTCGGACCTTGGGAGGCATCTCGAGCACCGCTCCAACCAGGGGCGGTCGACGCCGAGACACCTGCCTTAGATGGAAGGAGGCAGGTTTCATGTGGAAGGTGTGCTGGAGTTGGGGGGACTTGATACGGCTTCCAACGAGAGGTAGTAATCGGTTTAGGCGGAGGGTATTGGTAGCAGAAGTTGATGTTATCCAGGCTGATGGGCATCGTTTGAACTAGTATTGGGAGATTCCAGTGAAGACGAGGAGACGAGACGACGAAAGAAAGAATGGGCAGAGATGGGAAGGCAACGGCTGTCGACGCTCGGATTTCCGGGTGATGTAAGGGCTTTTATACCCGAAAGCACACCTTTTACGAAATAGGTCAGACATATAGAGCACTTCCCATGGTCCGCAAACTCGGTAGGCCCGGAAGTTGATTAGTCTGATCCTGCTCAGATCCGTAATCCATCGTAGCCAGATCGAGGGTGGAAATTATAGTGTCTTGGCGCTTCGCACAGTCACAGGTTCAGCATCAGCGCAATCCAATCGGTAGGTGAGAGTTCCAACGAGGAAGGTGCCACGTAATCAAGGAACATAGGACTCGCCGGTCACATCGTTGCCTTTGAAAGTCAGCCTGGCAGAGACTGGTGCTTTACGAATAGACTTCACACCAGGTTACGATAGGATCGCTCGTCCCAACACGCCCTTAATGTTACCACGTCATTTCTCCTTAAACAGACGTATCAGTCGGTTCGCCCAAGGCAATCAAAAAAGCACAGCCAACGACCGATCAGTTCCAGGCGCTGATCGGCGTACACGGCCGGAATTCCCCTAAGTCCGATTGCAAGCGAGGGGAGGCAACACCAGCGCGGCATTTTTGCCATTGGTGTTCAGAATCCCGCCGAGTTCGCGGAGCTAGCGATTGTCGGGGCTGGATGGCCCAGAGGGAAGCATCATCGACAAGCTGGACATGACGATGGCCGCCTGATGGGTCTCCCCCGAGGCGTTCTTCCAGGTCACACTGCGAAGACCAAGGAGCCCATGTTGAGCCCTCCAGTAAGAGCAGATAATTGAGCTGCAGAAGCGGTCCATGGTGGCCCGGCGGTTTCACAGCTGCAGGTCGACGGTGGGCAGACGGAGGCTGAGCGGTCCTTGTTGGGGAACGGTCATCTCTGAAGGGTGGGGGGCCAGAGCAGGCTGGTGTGCGCGTGATGAGATGGCAGGGGGGGCTGAGAGATGGCGTCGTGAGGGAAGTAACGGAAGTGAGAGGAGGTGGTCGTCGAGCGACCAGCTTATATAGTTCAGGGACCAAGGTGAAGGCGGGCACGGGTGGCAGAATCCTGTACGGTATAGCGCGAGAGGCTAAACCCGACCGGGTCGACGCCAAACCGCATGGGGCAGCCGCGGGACGGGCGCTAAACCGGAACAGGGGAGTTGCCGAAAACGGCCACCCCTTCGTAAATGCGAATTGTACATGTTAATTATTATTAGGAAGCTGGTAAAGAGTACTATCAGGCTGAGTATTAGTCTATTAATGAGTCTTGGCGTGATGAATCAATGCCTGTCAGTGTCAATGTGTCATAGACCCCAAGAATGCTGACATACTTATGTATAATTGCTAATAGTTACTCCAGAGTTATATTGCCAATTAAGCCATCCACGGCTAATCATCCTGCACCAGCATTAGCCGGGTAGGGGAAGCTGGAAGGAAGAGAAGCTTGCAGCAGATACTATAGCCCCGAGTCCCTATGCCGTGCATCCCGGCAGTAATGCAGCCTAAAAAGCGGACAAAGATATAAAACAGCGAATTCGTCCCCACTTCCTATATACCATACCTACTACTCCGTACCTAGTCCTGCAAAAGACAGTGATCTCCGGGCTGACGTCTCATGGGCAATGGACTAGTTAGCGCTTTGAGTAAGCTCCCCGAGTACACCGTAAATTCCCTTGATAAGAGTCAACTAGCCGCAAAGCGTCCTCGAGCGTTGTCAACCATGGATGGTAGCAGCCTCATGGCGCTCATCTAGCGTTGCAAACCAAGTTATCCGTCAACAAGCGGGTCCGTTAGCATCATCAGGGACCAACTTGATATAAGGGAGACGGCGATGAGTGATCGACGTGCATAAAATTGGCCAGGCGAGTCGATCGGCGGTGATGGTCGTATCTTGGCGGACATTCTCCAGACCGCACAATCTACTGCCTTTCAACGCAGCATGGTTGGCTTAACAGAACGCATTGACAAGGATGGCGATATGAACCGTCGTATTCGGCGTAGACAGAATAATAATCAACAACAACTTTATTGATTTTTCGGGGGTTGCTCTCATAGATTGATGTCCGATGGTCCAGTTTGGGTCTCACGTCTAACGTCGGATAGGCTGCCCGGAAGATTGGATGAACGCCCCTTTGAGTTCAGGGTATCCCTATCTTTATTATACTTTGACGATGCTTACTCCGTACCAGAGATCGATCATCGATGCGGATTGAGGCCGATGGACAAAAACAGGCAGAGGTAACACGTGACGTGGAAATTCAGAGTCAGCTGACCGGCGCATGCGGGAGTTTTCAGCGGAGAATGGAGACAGGCCCTTTTTTAATTTCACTGAGGACAATTAATTGTTTTATGAATATCAGAATGATCTCTGTCCTGGTGCCCCTTGCTGTATTAACTAGCAACACTATTGCTGGGGGCGGCCAGATCGGCACTTGCAATTCGCGTGCCCACATCAGGCCATTGGCAGCGGACGCACAGGATTCGGCAATGGGAGAGACTATGCGATCAAATCCAGTCTCCTGGCCCATGCGCGTCTGACTGGATCATGCAAGTCACGACTCGCGATAAAACGGCGACGTCAGCCAGTAGACAGCATTCCTGCAGTCCTGTCGTACTGTAGTGCATCCGGCACATTGCAGAGGAGAAATTAAAAGCCTACAACGGTGCGTTCGGCCGTGAGACAGTCGAATCCTGCGATCGTCCCCTAGCTTGCTCTGTCTTCTAAACCAGAACTGGAACTGTTCCCATCGAGTGGCAATTTCCTTGCTCGGGCGAAGCATGCGGGAAAGGGAGAGTTTTCCACGTGGAGAGTCGCTTCCGAAATGAAGGACGGTTCATGGAGTCCTGACTGTGTCATTATTAGATTAGAATGCAGTCAGATCAAGTCCGTCACGCAGCCTGATGCCTGACCTAAGAAAGAGACAAAGAAAGATGCGCACACAGAACGTTGGGCACGGCAGTCGAATCGAGATCTACGCCGTCGACACTATGTATTAGCCCCCGTATCCGCGGCGGAGTTGTACGGACAGCGCACACTCTGTAGTATGTAGGACAGTTATCTATTATTATTGCGTCTACTCAACCAGCGTACAACAGAGAAACTTGAAGCAATGTGTCTCAGGCCAATTCCTCCCCTACCGGGCCGGGGCCACGTGTTTCGAATATTTCGAAGATTCTCCCCCGACAGAAGCAGGGTCGAGCATACAGGGACGATCGTGATGCGGGTGAATTCGAGCCAGGGAGTGGCGGAATCAGACCACATAACGGCCTCCGGGAGGGGTTTTATCGCCAGGTTTCGGAAGGTTGAGATATTTTTTGCCGGGCCTCCGTAGTGGCTGGTTAGCCGCAATCCTAATCTGCGTCCGCTTTATTTATTATTACCCCGTTTACCGTTGGTCCGTGGCGAGATATCTCTTTCCTTTCCCTTTTCCTCTTCCTCTTCTCTGCTCTATATTACGCCTTCTGCTGCCTCTTCGCCTGACTTTTCAGGAATTCATTCGTCTCTCTTTCTTTCTCCATTGCCCCATCTCCCATCTAAAGAACCATCTCCTCTACTCCATCCCATCCCATACCCCTCAAGATGGATCCCACCGCAAAGGAACGCCCTATGAAGCATGTTAGCCGTAAGGATCTGTATACCAACCTGGAGACCCGTGTCAGATACCTCCATGACTTCCTGGACTTCAATTCCAGTATGTCATCAATCGTCCTCCGTGGACAGGCCCCAAAACTTACAGAATCCAGATGACGTCGAGGCCCTCACCTCCGGTTCCAAGTACATCAAAGCTCTCATCCCCGCCGTCGTCAATATCGTCTACAAGAAACTCCTCGAAACCGACATCACCGCCCGCGCCTTCCACACGAGAAACACTGCCGATGAGAGACCGGTCGAAGAGTACTTGGACGAAGACAGCCCCCAGATCAAGCGCCGTAAGATGTTCCTCCGCTGGTATTTGACCAAGATGTGTTCCGATCCCACCCAGATGGAATTCTGGAGATATCTCAACAAAGTTGGGTGAGTTACTCTTTTTTTTTAAAAAAAAAAAAAAAAAGAGAAAGGAAAAACTAACAAACGTAGAATGATGCACTGCGGCCAAGCAAGAATGTACTCACTAAACATCGAATTCATCCACCTCGGCGTCTGTCTCGGCTTTATTCACGACATCTTCATCGAAGCCCTGATGTCCCACCCCCACCTTTCTCTGCAGCGCAAGGTGGCTCTTGTCCGAGCCATCGGAAAGATCATCTGGATCCAGAACGACCTGTTCGCCAAGTGGTACGTCCGGGACGGCGAAGAGTTCGCCGACGAGATGTCCGACGTCAACGTCGAACGCGAGGGCTACGTGAACGGAAAACGCGTCCTGGGTGACGGAAGCAGCACCGGAAGAAGTTCCAGCGAAGATGATCGGTCGAGCATAAACAGCACCAACCCCTCGGTACATTCTGCGTGCCCCTTCGCAGATGCAGCGAAGCCGGTTGTCGAGACGAAAATATGGTCCCAGTGATTTCTTTCATTTCCGCCTTCGTTTACTGCGTAAAAGGATTGTTGGATCGACGAACTTTGAACCTCTTTCTTGATCACACTTTGGATGATAGATCGCGACGAAACTACGTTATATTGGGAAATCCATAACCGGCACGACATGGTTGGTTAGCATCGTCATTGGCGTATGGACAACGGGACATTTTTATTTTTCGTTTTTCTCTTTGATACCTATATTTCATATTTCATATAAATTTCTTGTTTCTCTGGCTTTATTTTATTTTATTTTTTTTCTTTGGTATCCCTTAATTCCAAGGGAGTTAGTTCTCTGTTGGCTTGAATGGGAAGTATGTTTATTTGTTATATGCACATTCCAACCAATAAGCCTATTTACTATTTTTATCCTGGGCCTGTTCCAATTATAATAATGATCATTTATGGAAAATCAAATTATACAGAATGTGAGGACAAACATTGAAAGTAACTGCTCCTGAGACCATTTACAGCTGCACTTCCACCTGTAACTGAACACAATATCAACACTCTGCAGTCCTTGTCCCATGTGCAAAACATTTTGATCGCAATACCTCACCCAAGAAAAGATGCTGCAGAATGACGGTACAATTGGAAACTATATGGACCGTGATGATCTTGTGTGGGATGCAGGTGACAATGCATTCAACCCTTGGATGAATAACTCTTTTCGACAGAGGAGGGCAAACTTTGCAAGAGCACAGTGGCCCTATATTCAGGGAGTTTAAGGAGAAGCCAGAATGAGGCCTATATACAACCCCAACAGGTGCTGCATAGGTGAATTCCCAATTAATAGTGCCTGTGATTTTAAACCCTGCATTTAAAAGAAGATTGGCTGGGTGAAGGTCATCACGGAACAAATTTAAAAGGTCATATGGGCTTGGTGACTGGACAAGCCACTATGAAGTTCACTTATTGATATTCCTCACTTCTGGGCTAACTATGCTGCAGGATGAAGCTGGGTATTTGCCATCATGTACTGGTCTCAAATTGACAAAAGATTCTTTGGTGATGGCAATCTTGATGATCTATTACAGCGGCTTTCTATAGAAGAGAAGGTTGCTATGCACGACTATACAGCAGAAATTGAGAGAGGAGGAGCGAACTATGCCAAACCAGACACGATAGTAGGACACCTAAGAACTGGCATCAATTACTAGTCTGAGGACTCTCTAGATCCTTGTTGTAGTTTCATTCTCATTTCTAGACGCCCTACAGTGACATATCTATGGTTCTTTTCTTTCCTCTCCTTTCCAAATGCAGGAAGCAACAAGGGGTAGTCGTACCTTCTTCCATTCCGACCAAAATGACAACCATAATACCTTTTAGTATGTTAGTGAGTTCTAAAAAGAGTGCCATCGTGAATTCCGAGTATAATGGGACTACCGATACGCTTATATTGAAAGCCCATGTGACGGGCTAGGCCCGATATAGGGCTTCGGATAGCCTCAGCCAGCATCAACAGCGAGCAGTCTACAAACTTCATTCTGCCACCATTCACCGTCCCAATCATCATCACATGACCATGGACCCATGTTATTCCGCCCCGAGCTCCCTAAGTAAACAGATCACCAGGAGCCACACCACCTCTTTCCTTTCCTTTCTTCAAGATTTAATGTACTCGTAGAGTGGCCTAGCTAGTTGAATAAACTACCTCGAGACCGTTACAGCCGAAATCCAATGGTCCACTCAATATGTACAAATACCTTGCTGAATGACATACTGTAGGACGGCCGAAGAAGGCAGGTATTGTCTAGCTAGAGAATCTGGAAAGATGTGCTAATCAGGAAAGCAGGCGTAAGACTTCTGGACAACAATGCCATTCATGTCAAAGTGCCAGACGCTGCCCTACAAAACCCCAGAACGCTCAAGCCCATAATCGAGTCGAAGTCGACTTTAGTGAAACCATCGTTGAATTCTATGACGACGCAAGACACTCTCTGCGAGGATCCCATGGCAACACAAGTAGTTTTCCTCATTAAGATCAACAAGGAAGGTCGTTCCAGGGAAACACTCGCACCTTGAAACCTCAGTCAACAGGGAATACGGGAAAAATTGATGGCTTGTTGGCAGACATCTTTACTGAATGACATCGTCTAACCATGGTCCATCTCGTGGGAGCTCTCACTGCCGACTTGTATATCTGGTCATCTGAGCGGCTAAACCCACCGTTGAGCACAAGCTTCATCTGACTATACAGTGCGAAGAAAGAAGAAGGGCAGAGCAAATGGTTGGACAGTACTTCTCTTGATATGGCTATAGGGCTTCTTCCACTGTCGTGTTTTCGTCTACTATATTCTTCGTTGCTCGAGACTCGAACCCTTGTATTAGTATTGTTAGTATTATTATTATTATCGTTACGTAGCGGAGTCAATGACTCCAAATATGCTCCAAGTAAAATTTACAAATGACTTCTATCCTTTATAGTCTTGATGCCACAGCGACTCTCCTGCTCAGTACAATGCGTGCTTTCTCACCCGGCGACGTTGCCCACGCTTCAAAAACAATCTCATCCACATCTCCATCCTTTCTTCCAGTCTTCCGCATACGAGTTTCAAGGAAATCCCCAAGGATATACAACCGCCTTGAACCGCGCTTTGAATCGGACAAAGTTCTCTGGCTTACCACCAGCCAACTCCCTCAACACACCATGGGTAGCGATATTCCACTTCCCCAGCCCCTGCAGGATATGGCCCTTGAACCCTGCCCGTTTACTAAAGCTATCATCAGCATGGAGAGGGCTGTAGTCACCACAGAGGCAATACGAAAGGGCCACTTCAGACGTGGTCTGGAATTGATGCACAGCATCGGGTGCCCGATTGGGGGTTTGAGGAGCTGGAGGCTCAACAGGGCCTTGGGAGCCGTTATATCCTCCCTGTCACATGCCAACTGCCTTGTTTGTAAGACGGGCGTATTGTTTGCCTGTAGCAGCGTCGATCAATGCCTGTTTTGACTCAAGGATCAGGTTGTTCCCTTTCGAGGTGAGCTGCACCCATAACATTGCAACATGTAAGTATCATATCGACCTACCCTTTTCATGGACTCCCACGATTTCCGGGTGGATTTCTAGATCAAAATCCTCGCTACTCGTGGGAATGGGATTGATGATCTCGATGCCTCGTTCACCGTCGACGCTTCTCTGCGGATCAAGCGGTGGAATACCCGGAACGGGCGCTTCGCTGGCCTCCTTTGAAGAAATCATAAACGTCCTGGTTCTTTTTTCTTTTCTCTTAAAGGCGAGGTTGCACGAAAATGTAGGGGAAGTCGAGAAGTTGGGGTGCAACTCGTGCAGAAAGTGCAGCTCATCCCTCGGGATCCCGATTGCATTGGCCTGGATTTAAAATGCTGGCCTGTCAGTCTTGTCCTTCGATTTATTCCTGGCATCAACGAGCGTAGCCCACTCACAAAGAAAACCATATCTCTTCGATCGTAGGTTGTTTTTGATCACGTCCTGTCTGTACCTCACAGCTTTCGATAAGTTGACGTTTTCCCATCGTCGTGTTTTGGTGTTGAAGGTGGATGTGTCGGACATGATGAGCCATGCTGATGAACCCGATCAGAGACTAGGAATCGAACACACTGGCTATTGTGATAATATCGAGTCTATATAACTCTTCTTCTGCATCCGCCTCCCCTCTGCAAAGGCTTGGACGAAAGCACAATTCCGGCGCAAGGTTCCGGTAGGCTTTCGATAATTCCGCCCACGCCGACTAGGCATGAAGGGGATCCATGTGAAGCTATGAAGCCCCAGTCTGCATAAGGAAAAAAAAAAGTGGCGTTGATCTCCTGGTGCCTCTATTGCTCTGGATTGTTTCTTCTTCTCGCGGATCCCATCTGTATTCCACTATCGAAGTGCTTGGAATGATCCCGTGGTGTTGACAAGATCTAAGACAAAACAAACAATCTTGCTCTCTTGCAAAAGCCTGGAGTGTTGGCGATGAAAGTCAAAGGTCAACCTACATACTCCAAACCGTCACTTATCACCGAATTCATTCTCTACCAGTGTACTGGGAACTGCTCGTGCAACTTGTGCCATGATGCTCGTTTGCAACCAACTCACCAACCCCTACATTTTGCCCAGGTTGGGATGTGTGGAGAAGAGTTGATGCAATTGATCACACAGGCAATGCCTGACTAGTCTTTCATTCAGGCAGGAACTGGAACAATGATGTAGCTGTGTGCATTCTACTACTCACCCCATGCTCAGAGCATGCCTGGATGTACTCCGTGATCAAGGGATGAGTACCAAAACGGAAAGGGAAAGGGAAGGTCTCAAGCTGTCTGGAAAATCAAGACACGTGAGGCGAAATTGAACTGTACAACAACTTACCAGGAAGGTCTCTGGGAAGCACTGGATGCCGCAAGAACCTACTCAGGATAAGTATAACAATAAGATGGAAAACATGGATAACAACTACGAGCCGGTTGTGAAGGAGCTTGACGTGCTCAAGAACCAGAGGAGGATCCTACAGGAGGATATTGAAGACGCTTATGGGGTTGAGGTTCAGAACAGGGCCAGGACCTGCTCAGCCTCCTTCGCTGACTTCGCAGCTTTATATATGGCCGTAGCCATTTGGTAGAGTCTCCACATATCGAGGCCCATGTCCATGGGTTTCGCCAGTATATAAAGGATGAGAAGGAGAAGCGCGGGAGGGGTGTTATGCCTCACATCAGGCATGAGCTTGGCGACAAGGTCCCTAGCTAGAGTCATAATCATAGCTCATCCGCACCGAGCGAAGGGAATTTTCAACGACTCTCGAATGTATCGGTCAGGACACTGCAAATTCTTAAAGACGATCCTGCTTCGCGGCAGGAGTGCCTTTGCCTTCTTGAGCCTCATAAACTGAACTGTCGCCTGAGCGCAGATGTATGCAGGCCTTTAGGCTCTCGATGTCATGAAAGGTGCTCGATGGGATCGTTGCCACTATTTCCCGTCTCTATCATAGAACGAAAGACATCGTGTTAATCTTCCCCCTTTGAACAGAGATCGTGGATTGAAATGAACAGGGAATAGAGAAGAGTCTTGTAGACATACAAGGCATGCTTGAAGGTAACCACAACCTTGACGTGATTGCATTGCAGTAATGGACAAAGAAGAGTCTCATGCTAGGCGTGCAGGCGCCTAATTAGAGTCAGATCTGATCCATGGAGTGACGACTTGGCGATGAGACGATGAGATGAGTGACGGATGGAAGTATGAAGTTCCACTTCTGACTGCATGCAGAAGACAACAATCAGGACAATCATGGCTTAACCCTGTTCAATAATGTTGATCTGGACAAACCAACGCGAACACAGTTCCAGCAAGTCCACTATTGTTTGCTATGATGAAACGAGTATTTGTCATCTGCAAGTGAATAAAGAAGATCTGCAAAGAAATAAAGGAGAGAGAAGAAAAAGAATAAATCCCCGTGGCCCCAAGACTCAATCAACTTGGATAGAACAGTTAATTAATTCGCCGAAGGAACACCTCTGAGAAAAACGAACAGACGCCAATATGTCCGCCACGACAACGACAATCCCCCTTCTGATCAACAACAAATCCGTGACAACAAGCACCATCTTCGAAATCAAAAACCCCGCGACCGAGCGCATCCTCCACCGTTGCACAGGCGCCTCACCCAAGGAAGCCCATGAAGCAGCCATCACCGCCAAAGACGCATTCCCGAGATGGCGCGACACGAGGCCGTACGCACGGCGGGACATCCTCGTGAAGGCGGCGGATATCATGCTCTCGCGGAAGGAAGAGTTGATCAGGTACCAATGCGAGGAAACGGGAGCGGGGCGAGTGTTTGCTGAGAAGACGTTCCTGCTGGGTGTGAGCTTTCTGAGGGATTTCGCATGCAGGATCCCGTGCATCGAGGGCGTTGTGCCGGCTGTGACGCAGGAAGGGGAGGGCGCGATGATTTTGAAACAGCCGTATGGTGTTGTTCTGGGGATTGCGCCGTGGTATATACCTATACAACCCTGCTTGTTGCCGTTGCTCCTTTCCACTGCTAACAGCTTGCTCGGTACGCTGCTAGGAATGCCCCATATATCCTGGGCGTTCGCACAGTCGTCACCCCCCTGGCAGCAGGAAACACGGTGGTCCTCAAAGGATCGGAACTGTCACCGAAATGCTTCTGGGCCATCGGGGATGTATTTCGGCAGGCTGGTTTGCCAGCGGGGTGTCTCAATGTCATCTATCATCGGCAGTCGGATGCAGCAGAGGTGACTAGCACGCTGATTGCGCATCCTGCCATCCGCAAGATCACATACACTGGCAGTACGACAGTCGGATCAATCATTGCAGGCATGGCAGCGAAGCATACCAAGCCAGTCCTCCTGGAGCTGGGAGGAAAAGCCGCAGCCATCGTCCTGGACGATGCAGACCTGGAAAAGGCAGCGATGGCATGCACGGTCGGGGCGTTTCTCCATGTGAGTCGCGGATGTCCGTTTGGAGTCACCACCCCTGCATGTCCCGTGTACTAATAAGCAAAATTGAAACAAATAGTCCGGACAGGTCTGCATGTCCACCGAACGAGTCATCGTGCAGCGGTCCGTCGCGCAGGGATTCCGCCGTCTTCTCTCGCAGACCGCGGAGAAGGTCTACGGGAAGAACTCGGCAGCGCCGGTGCTCGTTGCGCCGTCTGGGGTCGAGAAGAACCAGCAGCTCGTTCGGGATGCAGTGTCCAAGGGGGCCAGCGTTCTCTTTGGGGACCCTGATGCCAATGAGGAGTGCTGCGCGGCCATGCGACCGGTCATTGTCGATGGGGTGACCAAGGGCATGGACCTTTACGA
Organism: Monascus purpureus; assembly: GCA_025999795.1. Taxonomy (NCBI): domain Eukaryota; kingdom Fungi; phylum Ascomycota; class Eurotiomycetes; order Eurotiales; family Aspergillaceae; genus Monascus; species Monascus purpureus. The sequence goes on from AP025348.1 coordinate 1,040,622, forward strand.
GACGGAGTCGTTCGGGCCAACGGTGTCGGTGATGGAGGTCGAGGACGATGCAGAGGCTGTCACAGTGGCGAATGACTGTCCGTACGGCCTGACTGCTGCGATATTTACAGAGAACCTGGTTCGCGGCCTGCGGATGTCCAAGAGGATCGAGGCGGGGTGAGTGGGATTGAGCATCTAGATATTTACGGAGTAAGTTCTAACGAGAATAGCGCCGTCCATATCAATTCAGCGACCATCCACGACGAGCCAACAATGCCGCACGGGGGATGGAAGAGCAGTGGGTTCGGGCGATTCGGGGGATCCAGCGCGTACGACGAGTTCCTCCAGACCAAGACGGTAACATGGGTGGAGTGAGCCACCGTGGGCCTGGGAGTGTGTAGAGTTCAGGCAGCAGCAGGCTACAGTGTACAGCGTAGTAATATGGATGTGAACTAATTGATGTCCTGAAATTGCCATAATATGCCAAGGCATTAGGGCTCACTTTAGGCTTATCAACCCACGGACTTATTGGCTTTCCAGGGTTCGTGATCCTCAACGCGTTGACAGAAAATTTCCCGGAAATTGCAACAATACGAGGAGGCCCTCAGCGCTAAGACTCGTAAGAAAGAAAGGTCTCCACAATATGGGTGGCGCTCAATGTCGCTTGTGCGGGCAGACCAGTCGTGACAGGTGGAGTTGCAGTGGATTGCGATGGATTTGATGAATTAGGGCTTATTGGTCTCACTTCTGCAACGCTGCCATCGGTCAATAATGATGAGCCCCTGAGGCTCAACTAGTTTGAAGAGGCTAATATAATGTGATTTGCTCCCTGTCTTTTCTCTGTGTTTTCCCTGTGTTTTCCCTGTGTCTTTTGTTCTGTCGTAAAGTCACCTCTGCCACTCCTTTCCAGTCTCACTGGTAGTCGCTCTTTTCAAGACCCCAACGATATCCTCACCTAGTCACTCTTTCGATATAAAATAAAGAAGAAATGCGCTTCATCTCCATCTTCTCCGCTGCCCTCGTGGCCCTGGCTTCCGCCTACACCCCCCCCGACTACAACCAGCCTCCCAGCGGCAATCCCATTGCTCTGCCCGGTCTGAACGAACAAGTCCCTGCTGGAAAGCCATACACCATCACCTGGCAGCCGACGACCCCAGGCACGGTTGCTCTGGTCCTCCTGCGCGGTCCCAGCAGCAACGTCGTCCCCATCCAGACGCTGGCCGACGGCATCCCCAACTCCGGCCACTTCGAGTGGACTCCGGATCTCTCTCTCCAGCCAGACGTCACCCAATGAAGTTACAGCAAGCATTTTCACTTTCACCTCCTGTAAGCCTGCATTGTCCCTGTTACTGTTAGTGGTTGAGGCTGGATTTATTTCATATTTAATAATGCTCCATATAATCTTCATGATATGCCATAGCCGGCACATCATTCTGATCCTGAAGCGTCCGAACAAAGGAATAGAACTGTATTCAGCTACTTAGACCTGCCCATATTATTATTGCAATTACTCTGTATGGGGTCCTCTGCTCGTAAAGTGTTATCTTGTGCACTGTGAGACAGCCCTACAGAGATCGACCTCGGTCCCGCACCCTGAATTTTGAGGCTTTTTCGATCGTCGCCCAGGCTTTCTTCTTCAGTATAGACATATTCATTGTACTGGGGCTTCATGATTTTATGCTCTTCAATGCTCTAGTTTGTTGAATCTGCCGGGCTTAAACCGTAGTAGGTTATACAATCCTTTAACTCCGCTAACTAGTTATGAGACACCATATCACATCTACTATGCTGTGGACTCCACACATAACCCCTATCTTAATTACCAGGCCAGCCATGTACATGTTGATCCTGTGATCCAAGTCCAGTAATAATATTCTTTGATCGTCATGAATCAAACATGAACCCCCATACACTGTAGACAGTCTTATTAGGAAAAATCAATCACGTGATAATATCGATAACAAACTTGATCTCTTCATTTTTCACTCGACAAGAGAAGAACCATGTGCTGCGGGCAGTACGTATAAACTGCATCCATCCATCCTCACTTCTCTGTCTGTAATAATAAGAAGACAAGATGGCCCAAGGACTCTTGAAAAAGTCCAAGCCGGGGACGACATCAAAACGGTACGTATCATAGACACTGTTGATCATCATTGACTTTGTCAAGCCTGGTGTACACCAACAAGATTGTTCGGTTCTACATTTATTTCATCGTTTTAAAGCTTCCACTCTTTCCTTCTTCCGCCTTGCTTGTTTTATATGGTCACGTCTGATATTCTAACGATGACGATAAGTCCCCAATCCCTCGGCCCAAAAAGAGGCAGCAGAGTGATAGCGCCCAAGAAAGCGAATCTGGTTAAGCAGCAGAAGATGACAAAGGTTTGTATTCTCTTCTACTTCTTCTTTCCCTGTGACTTCCATTGACCCATACTTCTGTAGAAACTCACAGCCGGCTTGATTGCCAAGACGGAGCGCAATCTGGCGCAGAGAGCCGGTCATCTTGAGATGCTTGCTGGGGGGAAGAAGGAGAAGAAAGAAAAGGAGAAAGAGAAAAAAAAATGAAGAGGGGCTGATTCTGTCTTTTTCTTTTCTGTCATATGCATTGCTGAGACTTGAGTTTGTGATATTGATACCTCTGTTTTCTAAATTTGCTATTATTGATTTCTTGAACATCAATTTAACTGAGTAGTAGATTTTCATATAGTACTCTATAGACTAAGAGCCCCCGAATAAAATTTATCTGTAATATGTAAGTGGAATCATCATTCATAATGGACACAATCCAATCCAATCCAACCAATCCAGCTCTAAACGCATGTATGTGTAGGTACCAAAGTATGTACGAGAAAAAAAAAAAAGAAAGAAAAGAAAAGAAACGGGTATCTCATCTTTAAACCATTTCTTCCGCCCAATCCGATCAGCCCAGATATCCTTCTATATCCGTCTAGTTATTATTCCTTTTGTTTATCCAGTTAATTCTTCGCAAAACGTTTGACAATTCCTGCTTCCTCGATTATTTCCCTCCCTCTTGCCATCCAGTTTTGGAATCCCGCATCTGTAGGGTCCAACGGATAATCGTCCCAAATGGCTTTTTCAGTATCCGCATACGTAGACCATATGCCCTTGGGCACATCCGATATGGACCATGAGGGCAGCTTCGCAAGCACGCACGTATAGTAGACGTAGAGAATCCGGCACAGCAGCTCGACACGGTCCACGTAATGCTGCTTGCTAGGATCTGGCTCCTTGCCGCCATCGCCCAGACGCTTCCACCACGAGACTCGCCAACGGAGTGACAGAAGGATGTGACCCAGTTCACTCAGGAACCGCACGTGCGTGTCATGAGAGATCTGTTTCCATTTGATGTTGTAGAAGTCGCGTTCTAGTTTTCGGAATCCTTCAACTTCCAGCATGCGACAGAAAATCCGTGACAGCTGAGCCGCCAAGAGAATTTCGCGCTTATGCTCCGGGTTGCTAGTATCCATGGGTTGTTCCTCGGCTCCTGGCCGCAACGGGACGAAGCTATACTTAGCACGACTGGGCATGTTATTCCACTGGGAAAGCAAGGCCTAGAAGGACTATCAGTGACTTAGAACGGAAAATGAAAACCATGCAGGCAAACCTACGTAAACATGATTCATCGGATCACAGTCTCTCAGGCAGCTCAGCCAGTTCTTTGACTTGTCCTTCGATTCCACAAGCCGTCGATCAATGAATTCGAGAAAACTCGACCGGCTGTTGCCATTGTATTCACTCAAGCTTTTTAGGAACCTGTACGTCTCTCCCAGATCAAGAACATAGAGCGATCCCCAGGCCTGCGTGGCGCGGATGTTGAAACGTCCTTGCCGTTCGCTAAGGAATGACAAGAGGTCATTCAAGTCGAACGATGATGGAATCTCAATCCGAACTCTGCCAGAGCCATCGATCGTAGGGTGGTTGATAGCTCGTTGGGCTGAGATTAGTTAGCTTGGCTCGCTGAGTAAATAAATAGGCGGCAAAGCTGCATACAGATATAGTTGCATGTTCCGTATTCGACGATATTCGCGAAACACGCCCGGGCGCACGGTTGCTCATGAAGTGTCGGACGGCAAGCATCACAGGGGGAATGTCCATCACACTGATTGGTGGCATGAGCATCTGTATGTCTCCACATAAACATCCCAGGGACGTACCTTGCGCTTGTTCAAACGGCATTGGACGCATGTATCCTTATTCTTCCTTCGCAATCCAGCATTGGCCCTTCCGATCGTACTGAGCGGTCCCTTTCTACGGGCTCCCCGCGGCGGAGACACGAAATCAGCAGATGCGATGGACCCGCCTTGTCCATCTTCCTGGACGATCTGCAATGGTTTGGGTTGCTGGGGGAGCTCTAAGGAGCTTGTCGAGTTTCGTTGCCTGCGCTTCCTAGCTGTAATCACGGAGTGTAAGCTCAATGGAATCCGGTCGACAGCTGCTCGTTTGGCCGCTGATGACGCGGTGCCGGGTCGGGAAGGAAAGCAGCGTATTAGAGATTCCGACGGTGTTTCGTTAATGAATGTTGGTGCATTAGTAGAAGAACGTGGGTGCGACACGTCGGGTAAGCTATCGATTTGAGGTGTATTCTTCCATTTCACGTCCTGCGAATCGCTCTCGTCCGACAGCTGCTGCTGCTCGGGGAATGCCGTCATATCAACACCCGTGGTCAAGTATGGGAAATCGTAGATCCCTGGCACGTCCCCTGCAATAGATGAGCTCTTTGACGTATGCTGGGGCGAATCTGACGATCCACTTTGGCCGTCTTGTTGAAACGCGAGATCTTGTGGGAGGGTAGAGAACGAAATGGCACCAGGGTTGGCGGAAAGTCGTGCATCGGGGTTCGAAAACCAACGCCAATCTAGCGAACGCAGAGCATCCTGGAAACCATCCAGGTTCTGGCCGTCCTTGGCTTCCATCTCCGGTTCCACGGAAAGCGGAACGGACTCGGGAGCCAGAGCCATATTCTCAGCAGTTGTCGGCTGCGCTGCGTTCGACCAGGGGCCAGACACGATGGGAAAGGTCTGGGGGATGCTCTGAAAGGGCATGATGGGCTGGGCGTCGGGGATTCCCTGAGATTGGGCGAGTTCCCCGACATCTTCCACGACGACGGGGTTCGTAGGACTGCGGCGTCCTTTAGAGTAGGGATAGAGGTATTGGGCCTCTGGCGGCATTCCCGCCGGTAGAGAGGGGAGAAGTCGAAATTGCTGCCATGTCTCGATATTCTCGTCGGTTGTCGAAGACAGAGTCCTGGGACTAACGTCGCAGCTGCCTTTGGTCTCGATGGGAGCTTCGGCCAAGCCGAATCTCTCGGGTGACGTGTCTTGGCTGCTAGGAAAAGGGGGGACCCCCAATTTATCAGCTATGACGGTATCACAGCAGGTGAAAAGGGCAAAACAAAAGCGAACCTGAAATTGGTCGACAAGAAGTCGCTCGCTCGATCAAGCAGGTTGATGTCGGGACGATCCCCGTTCAGGGACCCAGTCAGAGAAGCGGGGTCAGGAAAGTCAGCGTCAGGACTCGACTCCTGGCTGGTATCCCATTCCGAAGGGTTATCCCATGGAGGAAAAGCGAATGCAGATGTGTCTGCTTGCCAATCGCTGAGAAACTTAGGGTCGACGCCCGACACGGTTCCGGCACTCCCGCAGTCCATACAGAGGGGACAGAATGGGACTGGTGCTTCCGTTCGTCCAGGAACGCTCCTTATCAAGAAGGTATAAGGAGGAGGGGGGGGACAGGGGTGGTGAAACTTGTGATTTCGATGGGAGGAAAGCAGACAGGCTTGGAGGGGTGATTCAGAGTCAGAGAAGACAACGAGCGACGATGGTTAGGAGGGAGGAGGAGAATTTCTTAAGCGGAGCAGAGACTCGCGATGATGGCCTTTTGCAACGGGCAATTTTTCACGTTTTCTTTTTTGTTCTTTGCATTCGACGGGCGCCGGTCACATGGTCCCCCAACAATCACAGCACGCGCTGCCGCTTTATCTTACGCCGCTAAGCCGCTCTCGGCAGTCGCGCGATTCCCCAATTCCCTGCAAAAGCCGCTTTTACAGTTCTGCGACGGCGACCGTCATCGACATATGATCTTGTCAAAATGTGTAGCTACATTGTCTCGATACATCCATCTGCTGTCCCAGGGATCCATCACCGTCCCATTTCCAGTCCTTCAGTTCCTCAGTCAGCCTATCCAGCCCCAGCAGCATCAGCTGATGCCTTCGGACTGCACGGAGATATTGCGTTGTAAGCTGTCCTGGCACATCTGAAGCAGAAGTGCACGGCAGCAGCAGATGCAATCGAGGTTAAAAAAAGCAATCTACAGTGCCATCTACGAGTCAATCGTATAGCGTATAGTTACATGCCATCCCATATCCCTGGTTGGTACGGAGTACAGGGGGCCATCAGGCCCATCACGGATGGCCTGACAGGCAGAGATATTGATAAATAATAATGCATATGATGTTCGATGCTTATTCTAATTTCTCTCTTGCTGAATCGATGATGCCATCCCGCCGGAGAAACGAAGGATCGAAGTATCTTTCCCCTGAGGGATTGCGTCCATTGCTGTCATGGCTTTACCGCTCCAACCGATGCATTTCTTTTCTTTTCCCTTCTCCTTTTGCTTAGTTCTATCTATTTGTTTTTTTTTTTTTTTCTAAAAATCTTTATGATTATGATTATGGTCCCTTTTTCCCACAATGGTGGAACCGGAAATGCTCCAGTAAGACCATGGTTCGCTCCACCATCAGACAACCAGAATGGTCCAGGGTCCAGGAGCGGCCATAAATATCAGATAATGGTGTGCAAGGAGACGTGCCTGGTTATTTCCCCTTGCAGAACAATGACGCGTGCATGGATGTGACGATGGACTGATTTTATGTACGATTTGCTGTCTTCATAGTACTCTTCCTGGCAGATCCGTCCGGAGTGCATTGCCATCCATTACATGATGCGCAGAGCTTCACCGCAGCCTGCTTTGGGGACGATGTTCCGTCTGGGCAACTATTCATTGGGTTATGCATTGTACATATCTCGAGATTCTTAGCAGTTCCAAGGGATCGTCTTTTGTGTGGTGTTCCCTTTTTCTTTCCTTTTTCTTCTAGACCCCGTGCCTACTAGGTTATAACCCTGGGGTTCCGGAGTAGGCAATTCCTTCACTCCGCAATAGTAATCTTCGGCAAGGCTCACCGTTGCCTGCTTTCTTTCACCCCGGCTTTTGCTCGGCTAGTTCCTGTTGCTAGTATGGGGAATCAAATGGTCAAATGGCTCCTGGGGGTAGATCCTGTTAATAATAGGATTTTCTGGATGGCTATTAAATATTGGCACTGTCCTGTTGTCTGAAGAATTTCTGAGAGTACGCTGTAGATATTCCCGTCTGATCTCAGGGCTGAGTTTACATCGGTTTACATAAAGATGCATATTCTGGTAAGTTTTCTAGTTGCATTTATTTCCCCCAACAATATCCATGGTATTTTATTTCTTTTTTACTTTTTTATTTTTAATACTCATTGGCTCAACTCCCAGGTAGTAAATGATGACGGCCCGCCATCGAAGTCGCTGTCTCCGTACATCCGCCCATTCGTCAATACCCTCCAGTCTGCAGGCCATCTTGTCTCCGTCGCAATCCCAGCCTCATCCCGATCATGGATCAGCAAGGCGCACATAAGAGAATCGGTCCTAAAAGCGAACTACGTTTCCTCGGACTCGTTCCGTGAAGACGGTACCTGGGAGGACAACAATAGCGACAATAGCAATGAACCAGAACCATCATCATCCTCCCAATTACAAAACGGAACAACAGAAAATAAATGGCCCTGGGCCATTATCACAAACGGCACCCCAGCCAGCTGCGTCCAACTAGGCCTCTTCAACCTCTTCCCCGACAGACCTCCCGTGGACCTAGTCGTATCGGGACCCAACCATGGCCGCAACGCATCATCCATCTACAACCTATCCTCGGGCACAGTTGGCGGGGCCCTGGAAGCAGCCACCTGTCAGAAGCGCGCGATTGCGCTCTCCTTCGGCAGTAAGGACGAGCAGCCTGCTGAGGTTATCACGGCCGCGGCTAGATTGGCCGTTAGGGTTATCGAGCATCTGTATCGGTCGTGGGATGAGAGGGTGGAGGTTTACAATCTTAATGTGCCGATGCGGGTGGATGTCGAGGGGCGGCCGGTGATGTATACGAGGGCGTTTAGAAATTATTGGTCTAGGGGGTGTTTGTATGCGGAGGTTGAGAGTGAGAGTAATGGTGACCATCATTGCAATGGGAATGGGGTGAAGAAGACAAGCACTACTACTAAAGAACGTGTTTTCGCTTTCTCGCCCGATCTGGCTGATATGAAGAAGGGGTTGCAGGCGAGTCCAGAGGGAACGGATGCTCATACTGTCTTGAATGGGTGTACGAGGTGAGTGTTCCCCTATCCATGTTACCTTATATAATAAGGGTTCAATTATTGACTGCGTTCAGCATTACGCCCTTACTGGCGCAAGTCTCCCATGCATCTGGCCTGGATGGAGAGTTGAAGCTGGATCTTGAGATTTAAAGGAGAAGAGAAGAAGAATGAAATATACCCGCCATTCTCTATGTTCTGGTTTATTTGTTCCCTTCTGTTCTGTTTGTCAGCTGCTTTCTTGAGCGAATGATACTCCCTCCTATTTCGCGTAGATTAGGTACCTAGATATTCACGCATAACTAATATAATACTTCTATCGGTGTCTCCAGTCTTGATACTTTTGGCTTAGGTCAAAAGAGGATTAAGTTGAGAACACGTTGGTATTAGGTGGCCATTACTGTAGAGATCATTCAATAACCCTCATGTGCAAAATAACTGGAAGGAAAATACAGTAACCAACAGACATTGTCCGAACATCAAACTCATCATCAACAAAGATCGAATTCAAAATATTTTAAAGCGCCCTTGCCGCCTCTCCCGCACCACTTTCCGCACTGGACGCTGCCGTCTCAGCCCGCATCTTGCCCTTGCCTATACCTCCTTCGCCGACTCCCATCCTGCGAGCCACGTACCGTTGCGCCACGACCCCTGTGGCCAAGGTAAGGGAATCCTCGACCCATTCTGCGACCCATTCACGAGGGTCGATGCCACCACTCTCAACTATCTCTGAAATGGCTTCTGGCATCGTGGAAAGAGGCACGTGTGCGTCCTCACCTTCTGGGTCCCTAGGAGCAGGTGCTGGAGCATCGAGCCAATCAATCCATTTCTGGGGGATTGGTTGCGAGATGGTGTGGAATGCAATGCCGTGAACAGGATCGTGGAGGTAGATCGCAAAGGAAACCTCTTCGTCCTTGGAGTCTGCGACATCCACAACTCCCGGAGGAATCGTCTTGTCTGCAGTTGGGCCCGCCTGAAAGAGGTCGGTCGATGCAGCCTGGCTGACGGCCTGGATGGCCAGGAAGATGTCACTGTTTCGGACAGGGTTTGTCTCACTCAGGACTTCAGTGGCTTGCTTCGCCGCTTCCTCGACTCCGCCTCTAGATGCAAAATACTCATTGGCGTATGACTCCGCGCTTGCCCGAGCAAGCTTGGTGGCCTCGACCAAACCGCGCACAGCGGAGATGTTGCGGGGGTTGCTAGGGGTGACCGTCCGCCACCAAGGGCCATCATGCCAGCCGGCGTCGAAAGCCCCGATGCCTAATCCTCGTTTCGGCGCAGACTCCTGTCCGCGTTGGATGACTATGAGGTCTCCACCTTCGACCTGGGACATGACACGGGAGAAGACAGAGTAGATCAGGGGGTCGATGCTGGGATAGCCTGAAAGGTCGTGCGTAACATGAATCTGCAGACGCTCATGAGAGGAAATCGGAGGGGCGAGAGTGTGGATGATGGAAGTAAATGTGGGAAGGGCTCTGTTTCGAAGCTCGCCACCTGTAGTCGCAAGCGGCTTGCCATTAGAATATCATGCTCAGAGAAGACGATGGGGGAGAAATAAGAATATATACCAAGCTCTTTCAGTGCTCCAACATTCCCCTTAACCTGCTGCGCCCATTTCTGTGCCTCTTCATTCTTCTGGATTTCCCTCACAGCAGTTTCAGCATGCTTCATGGCAGCGCTAGCTGTCGCGAAGAGACCGCCCCACCATCCACCACCAGCTGCATTACTGGTCTCTTTCCCAGTCGGTATAGCTTTCTCCTCAGGTACAGATGGCTGCACAAGTCCTGTTCTATGTCCCGTGCGAGATGATCGGCCACTCTCCTCGGACCTCCGAGCGGGCGGCTTCTCTTCGCTGGATAGGCCTGTTGACGGGGTCCCTGCCGGCGCGGGCTTGGGCGATCTGGAAGGTGGTCTGGAGTCTGTCGATACTGGACGCTGGGAGGCTAGGTTATCAAGCTCAGCCAGGAGATCCTGCTCCGACTGAGCAGTAGCCGGTGTACTGGGCTTCACGGTGGGTTCATCTGTGGTTTCGATCCCGAGATTGTCGAACTGAGCCAGGAGCTCGTCGCTAGTCGGCTTTGAGTCTTTAGAACGCATGGCTTGAAAGACAGCAGTGGATAGTCTTTGTGAGAAATGATATGGAAAGATACAGAGTTTGTTTTGGGCTTTAAGTACTGTAGGAGAGTTAGTTGAGCCCGTTTGGCAATCCCCGTGACACGCAACCAGGCGATGATCTACGCCAAGAAGCTTAGATAAGTGTCCACCTCTAAGTTAGTTACGTGTGAACCGTCTTGAACATCCACGTCTTGCTCGCTGTCTGTCATTATCTTCAGACCAGAGCTCTAAATTAATGTACAGGCAGTTTGTACATACTGGAATGGTACTACCAAACGAGATGGACCATACCCAGCTGAAGCAATGCGACATATTGAGTGATCTAAACGCAGTTCATGCGATACACTCGTGTAATCTATTAAACTTACACTCCAAGGAACAGGATTGCGCCAGTTCTCAGTACGACTAGGAATAAATTAGCTGTGGGTTGGACGGCAGGTTGGTCGCTGAGCAAACACTGAATTGAAAATGACTGGATTATCTTCTACCATCGTCTTATAGTGACATACTGTACGGCGAAGTAGACCCTTGGTTTACCTGGTCCGAAGTTAGTAACTTTCCCAAGATGGGTAGATGCGACATCTTCCATAGACACGAACGACAGTAGTTCCAAGCCAAGTTACTTTGGGAATTCCGGTGACAGCAACGTCTTCTCAATGCTGCATATAGCGTACATTCCGGCTGTGTGTAGTATGCACCGTATGCAAGGTGGATTTCCCGGGGCGGGGTACCAACAGCCGTCGGCACAGGGAGATTCGTCTACAATGATAAACAGGCTTATCCTGCATTAGATGCTGCATTTCGAGGTTGCAGTTGGACTTTATTAATTAAAGCCTGCCGCTACACCCAAGTACGTAGGTGCGCCACTCAGCAAGCCCCGAATTACCAACGGAACAAATTGAATTTACATGTATCCATGGCTCACGATGACATAGACATACATCTACTTTCTCTGGGACACTTCTCACCATGCGCATCCCATACGTCTCTGACCCACCACCAACGAGCACCGGCGAGGAAGCAGATATTCTGGCCCGAGTACAAGCTCGACGCGGTCCACGCGGATTGATTCCCCTGGACCGCGCTCTTCTCCATTCATTCCCCGTCGCGGACGGCTGGAACTCATTCCTCGGGGCCATCAGAACCCGGACAAGTTTGCCTGCTGACATCCGCGAACTCATCATCTGTCGGGTAGCCGCGATAAATGGAGCATGGTTTGAATGGGAGCATCATGCGCCATTACTGACGGAGGCCGGGTTGAGTGAGGAGGCATTGGGTGTGGTTCAGGATGCGCAGGCCGATATCCCAAAGAAAGTGGATGAGAAGGTGTTGAGTCAGGCGCAGGGCGTGGTGTTGAAGTATACAGATGCGATGACGAGAACAGTATCTGTTCCTGACGGGGTATTCCAAGCACTCAGGGAGGAGTTCAATGAGAGAGAGGTAGTGGAGATTACGGCGACTGCGGCGGCGTATAATTGCGTTAGCCGTTTCCTTGTTGCGCTGGACGTTGGTGAGAAGAATAGGCAGTGACTCTCTAGTATCTTCTGGTATTCAATGCTGCGGATCGTCTGAATTTGAAGGGCACCTAGGTAGACAGCCAATTGGACAAGTAGGGAGAGAATAGACGTGAATGTGTCACAATTTGAATCTGTAGGAGGTACCTGGCCGCTTCGGCATACCGGATTGAGCCCCGGTAACAATGGCGAGGGAATATCCCCAGTGACTTGCAATATTGAATGATCTGAGTATGAATATAGAGAAAGTATGAAAACATCCCCTACCTAGGCACCTAGAGGTAGGTACCTCCAGGAGATGGATGATGTCAGGTTGGTATTGTCATGTATTGTTGTTGTTTTGTTGTTGAAGAACAGTGGAAAGCTGTATTTAAGCTAGGCCAATCAGACAGCGGACCACAACGTGCTCTAACTATTGCTGCCAGCAGACTGCACTTTGCGGGTTTCCACGCAGAATCGAGCAAGCTACTTCGAGTATCTTGGACTACAGAACATTATATATGCTCCCTCTTCGTACACGAACAGCAAACGCATGCTCTCGGGGTGTCTGGCAGCGTATCTGAAGTGGTTGAAGTGCTCTGGGCCGTCAGGAGCTTGTATGAAATACGGGCTGCTGGTTGGCCTTTGGGCACAGAGTGGGCCCGTATTTTCCCGGGAGTTACGGAGGATTCACAGCAGATCCAGCGCAAAATTACATGGAAAGTAAATCTATGCTGCCAGAACATCCATCCATCCCTACTACTAATTCGCCATCTCTTGCGCTTCACGGCTGCAACTCGCCTGACGCTGGTGAATGGAGTGTTCTGTCACTGCTGCTGCTCGACAGCCTTCTCTTGCCTCGAGTGTCTACAAATTTCCCCTGTTCCATCCTCCGTGCTCCCTCTCCCTCACCACACCCACGTCTAGCTAACATCTGCCTATCTTACTCTGCTCGATTCTTCTGAATTCGTGCTAAACCACTCTTCTCTGTCTCGTTGAACTCTATCCCTTCAAATATCATACCCTCTATTATCTTATTCTCTGACTTCCTTTACCTCCATTTCTGTGTGCCGTCGGATTTCTCCGCAGTGCTGCTTGCTGTCTGTCTTTTCGCGCCACGCTCCTACGAACTATCACGTAGGGGCTTACTGTCAGCGAGAGGCGTTTAACTAGTCCTTGTCGTCCCTTGACCTTGTTCTTCCTGACTCATTGCCTCGATTCCTTTCTTTCATTAAACTCGACTTTCTGGACTTGTCTTTTCGACAGATCTTACTACAGACTGCTTGTACTGCTTTCTCTTGTACTTCTCAACAACACCACACACATCGGTTTAATGTCTGGCTGGTTTTGTTGATCAAAACCGTCATTTGGCCTTTTACATTGAAAGTTGGACATTGTCAAAGGCTCTAGCCACCTTAACTACCACGTTCATCCGATATCTTCAAGGTACGTTGCTCGCGTCACAGTTTTTGGGTCTGGGTTGTCAGATCTTGGGCCGCACAGTTGCTACCAGCGTTCTAGTTTTTGAACTTACAACTGTTTTCTTTCGTGTCTTCTACTATTATCCTGTCTATTTCGTTATTTTTATGCTTTTATTTTCTCTTATCCGCCTATTATTACTTTGCCCGTCCCTTTTCTCTTCGTTTCCCTTTTCCGTGGTTCTTAAGACTACGCAGTCATTACTACTGGTGTCTTGGCACTGCAAGCGAGGCTAGCGACCACTAACAACTCTATAGATCTATATGGTCTCCATCCTCATCTTTGGGAGCTGTCTTACCGCAATTACCTCAACACTGCATTCTACGAAGCGTACATTAATTTACCTTAAAAGTATCACTATCATCTAAAAATGGCTCCCGTCACTCGCAACGATATTGTGGCCGACGCCCATACGTCCAGCACTGAAGATCGTCGAGGATCTACATCCGAGTCGGCGCAGCCAACGCCTAATTCTGATCGTACTTCGCAGTCTCCGGCACCCTCCATGCACAAGTCCAAGTGTGAATCGTGCGGAGAATTTTTTGAGACTGCCAACGGGGACGAAGAATCTCTCCGTGCGGCTCTGAAGGAGCACATCGCGGCTGTTCATCCGCATATTGCGAAGTCCTCCTTAGACGATCCTGCTGCTGACGGAGCTAAGAACGGCGAAGCCCATGAGTCTGAATCGGTGGCAGCTAAGGATGCTGAAGCCAAAAATGTCGAAGGAACCCCTGATATCGGTGCGGAAGACAATGGCGAAGCTCGTCTTGCCAACCAAGGACATGCTGAAAGCCATAGAGAGACCGAAGCGGAAGTTGAGAGCTATAGACATCACCTTTCTGCTCCCTTCATCAGTATCCACGGAACTCCTGCGGAGCAGATTATTGCTTTAGTAGAGCAGCGCGCCCACCAATATTGGAATCTCCATGACGTGCAACGTTTCTCCTCAGGCTACGAAGATGAAACCAAGGATCTTGATGAGCTCTGGGGTCTTATGCACAGTGGCAGCAACCCTCTCAAGAAGCGAGGTTCTGATGAATTTGGCGATCGTCCCACACCTTACAAGAAAACGAAAGTCGCAAGGGGCGAATTTCTGGAGATCACGCCTGTCACAGACATCTTGGCCCAGCTTCGAGATCCCGAGTTGCGATCTCACGACGAGTTGTATGCAATCACTGCTAATGTGGCACATACTCTCAAGGTTTGGCAGGCCGAATACATGGCTATTGACAAACTCACCAAATTGGCCACGCGGAGCGCCTCCAAGCAGACTGTCAATCCAAGAAAACCAGAGCAGCCAGCGGTCTTTGAAGATAAAAAGGAATCCATTCTTTACGGATACAAATATGACCCCAAGCAGGAGAAAATCAACAATCAGGACCCGTTTATTCAAGGTGGCTTCAAAGCTACTCCAGCCCAACAGAGAAAGATGGATGAGAAGGTCAACCGTGGCGACCCCAATCCTGACGGGTGGACTGTTCTCTCCAGGTTCGGAGTCGACTGTATTCCTAAATTCCAGAACCCGCCCAAAGAGGAGGAGTCTGTCAGCAAAAACACGCGTAAACGCAAGGCAGCTGAATTGGAGGCGGCCAGAGCGGCCGAGGCTGCATCCCGGGCTACTCCTAACCCCTCAATAACAACGGTTGATACACAACAGGACCTCTATGCTCATCAGGGACCACCACCCAAAAGACAACGCACTCGTGGCGGGAGACAGGGAGCAACCGCAGAAGCCCCAACTTCAGATAATACTACTGCTTCTGCAGAGGCAGACACCACTCCTGGAACTCCTGGTTCCACCCCCGGCCCTTCATCTACACCTTTCCGTGGTTCCACTCGTGGACGTGGAGGGCGCGGAGGGCGCGCAGGACGCGGGCAACGTGGTCGGGGAGCATTGAGAGCATTGCCACGAACTTTACCTCAAACAGACGGTGCTCAAGATACCCCTGCCACAGCACCTGATACGCCGACAACATCTACGCGTGGCCGTGGTCAAGGACGCACTTCTACTCTGCCCGGAACTACGAACACCCCGCCGCCGATTCAAGCACGTCCAGCCACTGCTACCTGTACGGGTTCCCAACCTGCTCCTATCGCTCCCGCGCCTTCTAATAATACACAGGGACAGGGATCGGGCTCCAGTACTGTTCTTATGTCTACTGCTCCTAATGAATCGCTGGACCCTGCAGAATTAATAAGACGCCAGAAGATTGCGAATTCTAAAAATCCCAAACGCACTGAGGCTATGCTAAATCATTGGGAAAGATTCATCGCTGCGGGACGCATCCGGAACCCGAAACGTAGCAAGGAAGAGATTGAGGCTGCTCGTGCAGATGAAGCAGCTAGGAAGGCTGCTGAAGGCCCAAAGGTTGGAGGGAGAAAACGGAAAAGCGCTGCAACGGAAGCCGCTAAGAAACACAAGATGGAGACAGCTGTTGCGCCGGCCGTACAGCTCGCGCCTGCTCTGACTACTGGAGTTGAACCAGCCACCGTCCCGGCAGTGACACTTCAGCCCAGTCATTCCCTGACTACTTCCGCCCAACAAACCCCTGTTCAAACTGTTCAAAGCCACGCGGACATATTTGGGGCTTCTCATGCCAGCGCTCCACATGCTCCCATACAAGCGACTCCCACCGGCCCTCAAGCACCTCCTACTCACCCTTCCCATGTGCAGGGTTCTCACTCCCAGACTCATCTGGCCCCGAGCCATCGCAACCCACTTCCACCTGTGCAGCCTGCGCACTCCCAGACTCACGCTCAGACATCGACTGTACAGCATACATTCGCTCAGAGCACTCACGCTCAGCCTGCGCCTGTTCAACCTGCTCCTGTTCAGCCACCGCATCTCCAGGCAGCAGGTCCAATTCACCCTGCTCGCCATTTAGCTCCTCAGCCTGTCCACTTATTCCCGCATCATACGCCTAGTTCTCTTCCCCCGTCACTGTCGCCATACGCACCTATCGACCCACGGGTCGTTGGACGTCCTCCTTATGATCCGGCACGACCCAGCGGCCTACATGGCCCGCCTTTTCCCCCAACCCACCCACTTCCTCATCCGCCGCATCAACCACATTACCAGACAGTTTATCCTCCATACCCGGAGTATTACCTGCATTACGGCCGCCCGTCGTTGCCTCGGCCAGGCAATCCACACGGTCACCCAAGGCCATGATTTAAGCAACGATGGGCGGCCGTGATATTTTCCTGCTTTATTTTCCTCCTTTTTTTTAATTTAACATGTATTATTTCATGTTCTTCTGGTTTAATCTGGTGTGTAGTAACTACAGTTGAAAAGAATAATGTACATGATTCGGGCTTTAATCCTACGGACTGTGACTATTAGATGGAGAAAATTCTTGAATATAGATTATCAAAGTGCCTCTTAGCAATTGCATTCTATCCAGCTATTTCCCTCCTACTGTACCGCATAGACTACGGAATACACTTGCTACTCGACGTCACGTGAATAACACACGTGACGTATTCGCCTCAGTTCGATGATGGGACCGCGCTCCGCCTTCATGACATGATCCCTTTCGTCCCAACCTGGCAATCGTCATTTCAAACGATATACGGAGTGAGACTACTTGGGGAGAGACATTGAGGCCATATATCTGTTAAGATCTGTGTCACTATGGGAAAGAAGAAGCGCGGTCCCACCCTCGAAGAGCTTTTGGCTCGCCCCTGGTGCTATTATTGCGAGCGCGACTTCGACGACCTTAAAATCCTTATATCGCACCAGAAAGCAAAACATTTCAAATGTGAAAGATGTGGAAGGAGGCTTAATACTGCAGGAGGTATGTCTTTTGGTACTTTTCTTTTCTTGTCTTTTTTGTTTCGTTACGCATGCTCTCTCGAGTTCCATACCGCTGACTGCTATATGTAACCTCTTCCCAGGACTGTCGGTGCACATGAGTCAAGTACACAAGGAGCAACTCACAGCCGTGGAAAATGCGCTTCCAAATCGGTCTAGTCTGGACGTTGAGATTTTTGGCATGGAAGGTGTGCCGGAAGATATCATCCAAGGGCACAATCAGCGAGTCATAACGCAGTTTCAGCAGGCAGAGGTGGAGCGACAAGCTGTTACCGGGAACCCTCCTCCGGGGACTACGTCAGGTGGACAGCAGCCGGCGAAGAAACCGAAGCTTGAAAGTGCGGCGGATCTGAAGAAGCGGTTGGCTGAACATAAAGCCAAAAAGGCGGAAATGCGTGCTGGAGGGAGCAGCGGGGAGGCAACACCTGTTGGTGCGGGACAGTCTTTGCAGACCCCTGGTGAATATGTAAGTGTGATCTCTGCTTTATATGAAGTTATTTTTCATGCGATTATGCTGAACTGTGCCGTGTAGGGTCAGTCGCCTCAAACTCTAGCAACGGCTTCTCCCTTCGGTGTTCCAGCTTCTACCCAACCGTATGCTTATCCTCAGCCGTACGGCGCTGCTGCCGCGACAGCTACTTCTCCTTATCCACAGACTACAAGCCCTGTCTATCAGAACTACTCACCAGGCACGCAACAACCGATTACACCTGCCACGTATACTCCATCCGGATACTCTCCACAACCGTTCCAGGCTGGAATTGCGGCATCGCCAGCAATCCCCGCATATTCTAATGGACAGACACCGTTCGCACAAGCGCAACAACATCCCCCAGCTGCTCACACACCTCCACAGACATCCTCCGCATTTCCACCTCGACATGGCAGTTTACCAGCTGCTCCTAGTCTCCCGCAACGACCTGTTGTTGGTGCTCCACAAGTAAACGCTCAACAGATGCAGCAAATGCATCTGGGGAATTCGATTCCGTCGGGAGTCGCACACAATACATATGGTCAGCCTGGGCTGGTAAATGGGGACCAGACTCCGGTTTCCACTTCTATGAACAGTCTCATCTCTGGTGCTGCTAAACAGGCAGATGAAGCGGCGGCAGTGGCTGCTACCTCTCAGAAGCCTGCGGAGCCTACCGAAGAGAAACCGTCCAAAAAGGACAAGTCAAAACCAGCGAGATTGGTGTATTCTGATAATGAAACCAGCCCGGAGGAGAAGATGGCCAAATTGCCCAGGTACGCATTTGTTCCCGATCGCAAACAGGAAACAGTTCTTGGGGAAGGCCCTGCTATCGCAGTCACGGGAACTGTCAGGGAAACTGATAAAGTGGTCGATCCGACGCATTATTAATCCCGTCGAACCTTTTCAAATATAAGAAGGTATGGGATTTGGTTTAGAGGGGATGAAAGGGTCCGTCGCATCAGTTCTCGACACGAATTTTCATGGGCTAGTTAACGATCTCATAACGAGGATGGACTCGAATGGCCCGTCTACGAGGGACAAAACAAACAGCGGACTCCAGCTAAGTTCGACGCATGTCAAATTCTAGCTATATTTGATCTCTCTTTTTTTTTTTTTTTTTTTTCTCTCTCTCTCTCTCTCTCTTTGTTCCACATTTGTTTCCTTTTTACCTACTCTTTTTATTTGTCTTCGTACCCTGATCAGATCAGTAGCTTGGCGAAAGTGACAAATCAGCAAGAAAAAAGATATGTTCCAGAATTGGTGACCTACTTCCGCGCTCTTCGCTTGTCGTGGTCGTGTCTTCGGCCATCTCGGGTGATGGACGACTTCAACGAAACGCAAAAGCATGTCAAGCACGGCAATCAGCGTTGGTGAGTCGAGCTGTGTTTCTGGAGGAAACTGATGATTTGCTTGCTGGTCTGATGGAGAAGAAAAAAAGGGCCCTCCCTCCCAAAAATTTCTTTCTTAGTCTTAGACGGCCTTCGAAGAATCCCGTCCTACCAAGCCTGACCGAGGCCTTGTTCTGACCTCCGTTGACGGAGTCCTGGATGGTTGTCGTTGTCGACATTGTTGATGTAAGTTTCTTATGGCGATTGCAAGGTAGGCGTTTTCGAATTAGAAATCGGATATGCTCCTCTATGATTCTTGGATAAATAAGGTGACTGCACAGAGTAATGAAACAAGAACAAGACTACATACATCACTGAACTCATCCACCAATCCATAACATCAACCGGATTGATAAATAGACCGTAGACAAACTCCAGCATAGATTATACAACACACCCCATCAACAATGAACGAATGAATGAATAAACTAGAGCCCTCTCTTCTCCCAAACAGCCAGCCCATAAATCAACCCCCCATACACCGCAACCGACAACAAAGCCAAAGGAACCGGCTTCCCCTTAGTCTTAATCACCCTCGGCACCGCACCACCCGCCAACACCAGGGACGCAAGAAGCCCCAATTCCTCCCCATGGGGTTTTTCATCCTTCAGCCGTAGGAAACTGAGCAGGTAGAGCGCTCCGACGGATAAGCCGGCCGCGAGGGAGGGGATGGATCCTTTACGGGCGTAGCCGGTGATGCCGCCGATGGAGGTGAGGATAGATAGGATGGCGGCGGAGGTTGTCGTTGTCGAGGTCTGTTTGAGTTAGTTAGTAGATGTGTTTATTGTTATCTTGATGAGGTTTTTTTGTGCTTACGGACCATTGTGTATTTGTTTGAACTTTGCGGGGTGGACTCGAGGTTTAGTAGTTCAACGACTGGTGTATGAGTTTTCCTTGTGATTAAAGGTACTCAGCAGGGAAGGATATTGATAGATTGAATTGAGTCAGGATCAGAGGAGATTATGGCAATTGAATGAGAATAGTGGATGGGGAATATAGGAGTTCAGCTTCATGACTTCATTGGAATGTATTATTAATGAGCCTAGTCAAGGCGGAGACCGTGCGGGGAGCTCCAGCTCCAGCTCCAGCTCCATGTAGCAGGTACACAATATGGATGTTTATTATTATCCACAGAAGTAGTAATCTATTAATTATTTATGAAAATTGACCATAATTACAGAGCGCACAGATTAAGTATCTGAAGTATCAATCAATAAAAATATCTAGTTCGGGCTGACTCCGTTCCTGGTGCCTGATGCGTCGGAGATAGCAGCGAATGTCGTGCTATCATCGACTCCGCACGAAATGAATGCAACCTCACTCCTCCCTCTCCTCTCTTCTCTTCCTTTCAATCTCCTTCTCCTCTCCAGCTTTGGATCCCCCAAAATGGACGAGAAGAAGTCCTTCACGGAAAGAATCCTGCCTACGGGCTCTTCCAAACACAACCCTCTACTGATCCCGCATGCCGCTCCGCAGCGGCATCGGAGTCGCCGTCCGGCGCTGCGTCGAGCCAGCCATTTTGCTCTCGGCGCACTTTCTGTTCTCTCTCTGCTTCATTTTCTGGCCCCTTATGGTTTCCTGCCGCGAGAAACTGGTTCAATCTGGTCTTTTTTCCCCGGAGCCAATGTCCTCCCTCACGAGTTGTGGCCGCAGAGCATCGGTATCTCATATAAGGAACTCCAGGGTATTCTGCACGACACACCCTCTGCAGATTCCATCCGTGACTTCAGCGGTTACTACACAGCTGGGCCTCATCTCGCTGGTAAGAACTTCAGCCAAGCGCTCTGGACTCAGCAAAAGTGGCAGGAATTCGGCATCAAGGATACCGAGATCGTCGCGTACGATATTTACCTAAACTACCCACTGGATCACAGGCTAGCGCTCCTGAAGCAGCAGACCGAAAAGTCGACTGGGGTGACTACGACCACGGTCACTTTTGAGGCGACTCTGGAGGAAGACGTGCTCGATGAGGACCACACGAGTGGTCTGCCTGATCGGGTTCCGGTGTTCCATGGTTATTCGGCCAGTGGGAATGTTACGGCGCCGTTCGTTTTTGCCAATTTCGGCACGTACGCGGATTACGATGCCCTCATAAATGCCAATATTAGTGTCGAGGGGAAGATTGTGATTGTCAAATACGGTGGTGTCTTCCGTGGGTTGAAGGTGAAGCGCGCGCAAGAGCTGGGCGCCGTAGGTGTTATTATCTACACTGACCCCGAGGAAGACGGGGAGATTATCGAGGAGAATGGTTACAAGCCTTATCCTGAGGGTCCCGCGAGGAACCCAAGCTCTGTGCAGAGAGGTAGCACGCAGTTCTTGAGTAAGTCCCCGCCTTTACATGGGATATTGCAGATTCGTCAAGCTGACCTATGAAAAGGCATAGCCCCTGGAGATCCGACAACGCCTGGATATGCGTCCAAGCCTGGAGTCCCCAGGCAAGATCCTCATGGCTCGATCCCATCGATTCCATCCCTTCCAGTATCGTACCAGGAGATCTTGCCTTTCTTGAAGGCCCTCAACGGTCATGGTCCCAAGGCATCCGAATTCGGCGACAGTTGGCAAGGCGGTAAACTTGGGGACAAGGGAGTTGAATACAACATCGGCCCCTCTCCAGATGACGTGGTTATCAACCTTTATAATCTGCAGGAATATACCACGACACCATTGTGGAATGTCATTGGTGTGATCAAGGGACATATCCCTGACGAGGTTGTCATTCTGGGTAACCACCGCGATGCCTGGGTTGCTGGCGGTGCGGGAGATCCAAACAGCGGATCGGCCGTGCTGAACGAGGTTATTCGCGGCTTTGGCGAGGCTCTCAAGGCCGGGTGGAAGCCACTCCGCACCATCGTCTTTGCCAGCTGGGACGGAGAGGAATACGGACTGCTCGGCTCTACCGAGTGGGTCGAGGACAAGCTCCCCTGGCTCTCCAAGGCTAATATCGCATACCTCAATGTGGATGTGGCCGCGGTGGGAACGCAGTTCTCTCCCAGTGCGAGCCCCCTCCTGAACAAGGTCATCTATGAAGCTGCTGAACTGGTCCAGTCACCGAACCAGACCGTCAAGGGACAGACCGTCCGGGACCTTTGGGACGGCAAAATTAGAACCATGGGCAGTGGTAGCGACTTTACTGCATTCCAGGATTTCGCAGGCGTGGCCAGCTTGGACTTTGGCTTTGGCAGGGGACCTAAAGATGCCGTGTACCACTACCACTCGAATTACGACAGCTTCGATTGGATGGACCGGTTTGGTGACCCTGGATGGCTTTACCATGTGGCAACGACCAAGCTCTGGGCCTTGACGGCAGCCAAACTGGTCGAAACGCCAGTGCTCGCCTTCAGTGCAGCTGACTACGCCGCGGGTCTGGGCGAGTATCTGGACCGCATCAAGCCCGTAGCAGAGAACTTGCCAGATGGCTTTGATTTTTCGGTGCTGGAGTTCTCCATTGCTCGGTTCCGCGTCGCTGCGGAAGAGTTCGACTCCTATGCTGCAGAGCTGAGCTCGCAACTGGAGGAGGATCTTCCCTGGTACCTCTGGTGGAAGAAGATCAAGCTGCTGCTGCAGGTCCGGGAGGTCAATGCCAAGTACAAGGCTATTGAACGCCAGTTCCTGTACCAGCCTGGACTTGACGGACGGCCGTGGTTCAAGCACGTTGTGTTCGCACCTGGTCTGTGGACGGGATACGCGGGCGCGACCTATCCTGGCTTAGTCGAGAGCTTTCAGGTGGGAGATCAGGTTAATGCAGAGGCAAGTGCACTGTCAATTCAAATTATGTCTCTTCGCTCCCCGAGATTGTTAAGCTAACGCTGTTTGCTTTATAGAAATGGAGCACTATCATCCAGGAGCGGATTGGTGATGCTATTGAGCTTCTTCAATAGTGCATGACCTCACAGTTTGGCAGTGAGAGTGTAATGGAATTGTTTTGGAGATTTTGGCTATACGCTATATACATGAGATGACGACTGGATATTAGATAGATGATTTGGAGTGATATATGTCACTATACAGACTTTTTATGCTAAAATCACAAAGACATCCCTCTTCTGGATGCCACTGCTTTCATGAAAGGGAAAGCCTTGAACCTGTCTAGAATAAAAAGTACATATGCAACTGATGAGTGAGCCTCGGGCCTTTACCCTTTTGAAGAAGCCAAAAATCATGCGATCCGGCTCGGATATACAGTAAATGCCTTTTCCCGGAAAGTCCGAAAAGCCGCTTCGGAGATAGCCAAGATCTCCTCAGTGGAGTCTGTCTATGGCCAATGGAATTGAAAGTAGAGATCAGATAAACCGCCCAGCCTCGGAGTCAAACCCCCCTTTGCCGCATCAGATGGCCGAGGGCAAGGCAGAACAGCAACTGGATGGGTATAAAAGCCAGTGTCCCTTGGCATTAATGATGATGTGTATTCAACAGAATCAAAAGCGTACAGAATGGCGACTGCGCTTAAGAATATTGTTGTTGTCGGGGGCTCCTATGTTGGGCACGTGAGTTACACTACTACTGCTAAACTTCTAAGTAGTGTTGACCTAGGGGCAGCAGGGCTGACTGAATATAGAGCTCTGCAAAGGAGCTGGCAAGCGTCATCCCTCCTGCGTACAGGGTACAGTCACTTTATGTTTTCTCTGGTATAGTTCATTCAACACCCTAACCAGGTACTAGGTTCTCTTGATCGAGCCACATAGCCATTTCCACCATATGTTCTTCTTCGTAAGTATAATAGCATTTATCCAAAACTTTCTCCCTTTATCCTCTTGTTAACAGAAAATAGCCCCGCTTCGCCATCGTCCCCGGTCAAGAACACAAAGCATTCATCCCCTATAGCAACATATTTTCCTCCGTACCCAATTCCGCCTCCCACGCCGTCGCTCAGGCCCGCGTACTCTCCATACAACCATCATACGTCAAACTCGACAGAGAATGGCAGGGCTCAACCCGCATTCCATTCGAGTACCTCGCCGTCGCGACGGGGACGCGTCTCGCTGAACCAGCCGGCATGAGAGATGACGATAAGGTGTCTTCTGTAGCGTATCTGCGGAAACACCAAGCGGACGTCAAGCGGTCCCAGTCTATTCTGATTGTTGGTGGTGGGGCGGTGGGCGTGCAGATGGCGACGGATCTGAAGGAATTTTATCCGGAGAAGGAGGTGACGGTTGTGCAGTCTCAGCCGCGGGTGATGCCGCAGTTTCATGAGAGGCTGCATGATATTGTCAAGAAGCGGTTCGATGAACTTGGGGTTCGGTTAGTCTTTTTTTTTTTTTTTTTTTTTTTTTTTTTACTTCTTCTTCCTCGTTTTAAACATAATGGGCTACTGTGGCTAGATAATTGAAGCAAGACTAATCGATGACAGACTCATAACTGGCTCTCGCATCGTTATACCACCAAGTGGATTCCGCAATGACGGCAGCATATTCAACGTCCAGCTCACGAATGGCACGGAAGTATCGACACAATTCGTCATCCTGGCCACGGGCCAGACACCGAATAACGGCCTCCTCAATGACTTACCGCCCTCTCGACCAGACTCGCTGATCAACCCGGACAACGGATTCATCCGTGTCAAACCTACCATGCAGCTCCTCGATGAGAGGTATCCTAATGTGTTCGCAGTTGGCGACATCGCCGATACAGGGGCGCGAAAGGCCGCCAGATGGGGTGCTGCACAGGGAGCGGTCGTGGCGAAGAACATCAAGGCTCTGATCGAAGGGAAGCAGCCGACGGAGGAGTACCGACCGCAGCCATCTGGCATTCATCTTACCCTGGGGTTAAGGCGAAGTATTAAATTCTTTAATCCGGATGTGGCGGGAGGGCAGAAGGAACCGAGATATACGGAACAACATGAGTGAGCATTATCCTCTTGTTTTTACTGTCACTCACAGAACTGACGGATGACCAGCAGCGAGGATGAGTTGCGGATAGACCAGTTCTGGCGGAGGCTGGGGATACATGCTGACAGGGCTGAGCGGTATCATCTGTGAGTGTAGATGCATCGAGGGGAGGTACCTGTACCTATAGATGCACCCATGTAAAGTGAGGATGGAAGTACCTGTACCTGGTATCTATGGATCGGTTTATGCCAATCAAATTGCTGGTATCGCGTGAAACATCATACGCCCACCAATCAGACTGAACTATGCTGGCCAATCATCGGCAGTAGCTGTCCAGCGGGCCAATAACAGGCGCGCGCATGCAGCTAAGCATCAAAAGCATTTCTCTTCTCATCTGACCGCTTTCGGCTTTCCCGCCGGAAGTCTTTTATGTCGCAATTGCTGTTCTTCTTCCTCTCTTTCTTTCTTTCTTACTTTCTTCCTGTCGACTCCTCTCTTCCTTCCTGCTTCCCCCCTAGACCGGCACGTCCAGCTATTGCATAGTACAGTAATAGCTACCTATATATATATATGCTGGAGAAAAAGCCCAAGCTGCCAGTCCGGCAGCTTCTGATTCTTTGTAAGCTATCTCGACGCGTATTGGCTATATTTACTGATTTCCTGTCAGCAATATGCCGATTTGCAGAGCCTGGTAAATGAAGAACTTCCCTTTCGTCCGGAATCTGGATCATATAGAAGAATCCCCCATTCCGAAGACATGAGGATATGTTGAGATTAACTGGCCCTTTTAAAATCCATGCAGTCGTTCTGACGGCCGTTCTACCGTATCTTGTATGTGTTTCATCTATTAATTTGTTCTTTCTCGATCTGAACTGATGGCAACAGCCTGAAATGATCGAATACCTGGGCGTCCCCAAAAACGAGGTCGCCAAATGGGTCGGCATCATCTCCGCCGTCACGTCGGGCTGCCAAGCCTCCATGGCCGTAGTCTGGGGCACGATCTCCGACACTGCCGGCCGCAAACCCATCATCCTGCTCGGTCTTTCCTTCACCATGATCTTCTCCCTGATCTTTGGCTTCTCCCAGTCGCTGGGCATGTTGATCGTCGCCCGCGCCATGCAGGGCTTCATGAACGGCAACGTCGGTATCCTGCGAACCATGGTTGCGGAACTCGTTCCCGAGCGGGAACTGCAGCCGCGCGCGTTCAGCGTCATGCCTCTCGTGTGGACTGTGGGGAGTATCTTCGGTCCGGCTTTTGGGGGCGCCCTGGCGCGTCCGGCCGAGAAACATCCGGAGCTGTTTGGGCGTTATGAGTTTTTCAAGAAGTATCCGTTCGCGCTGCCGAATTTGGCTGCTGCAGCGCTTTTTGTTGTAGGGATTGTTACGGGGTTTTTGTTTTTGCATGCATGTTTTCCCCCTTGGATCAGGTTACCTCTTTTGCTTACATCGTACAGGAAACATTGGAATCCAAAAAAGGCCATCGCGATTATGGCCTGGTACTGGGTGAAATTCTTACGAGTCCATGCACGTCGCGCAGGAGAAAAAGAAAGAGCAGATTCCATTCCTCCAAGACGGAAAATGACGAGACGGCTGCTCTGCTTGGAAACAGAGAAAGTCAACCCCAGCAGAGCCGCAAGGAGGCACCAACGGAACGGCCGAGTTGGAGCCAGGTTTTTTCTCCGCAGTCCAACCTCGTCCTGCTGGCGTACACCATGTTAGCGACGCACACCATGGCGTTCGACTCACAGTTCCCGGTCCTCATGCATTACCCTGTGCAAGAGATCCACAGCAACCCCGATGTGAAACTCCCTTTTAAATTTGCTGGTGGATTTGGCGTTGGTATGTCCTTTCCCCCGGAAATAAATACATAGTTAATACATGTATACAATCACTAATGGTACAGGTCAGATGCCCAAACAATCGGCATCTTCTACACCCTAATCGGCACAATGGGAATGTTCATCCAATTCCTCTTCTTCCCCTGGGCAGCAAAACGCTACGGCGTGCTCCCCTGCCTCCGCACCGTATCCATCCTCTTCCCTATAATCTACGCCATAGTCCCCTTCACCGTCCTAGTCCCCCATGCCCTGCGTAACATAACCATCTCTTTCCTCATCCTCTCCAGACTGGCTGCCGGCATCTTCTGCTTCCCCTGTTGTATTATTTTGCTCACGAATTCCGCGACCAGCCGGTCCGTCCTGGGCACGTTGAACGGTGTCGCGACCAGTATTAGTGCGGTAGGGAGGGCCGTCGGACCGGCTGTTCTAGGTACTACTTTTTCGTTCGGGATTAAGATTGGGTTTTTGGTTGTTCCTTGGTGGACGCTGACGGGGATTGCGGTTTTGAGTGCCTTGCCTGTCTTCTGGATTGTGGAGGGAGATGGATTAGGTGATGAAGACAACGAAGGTAATGAAGATGATGACGACGACGACGATGATGATGATGATGAATCTCAATACGACGGATGCCGGAAACACTTTGTTGGTACCTACGGCGCTACGGGTGCGACTTCTGAATCTAGCGGTTCGCGGTCCACATGATATGGTATGATTGATACATTCAATGTACTTCTCGATATATATCCGGGAAGAAACTGATAGATCTGAAGAGGGGAAGAAGAAGTTACCTCTCCTGTCGTATATTCATGCATGATACAGGGGGTTGGGTTGATACAGACATGATATGATATTTATGAAGTTTATGGCATGATGATATGGCATGTATGTGCATATCCTCCTGGCCGAGGATAAAAAATGCAAAATTAGAATGGAGATTAATATAAAATAATAACGAACTTATTTCGACCCAACAATGTAATATTTATACTGCTCTCTCCTTCAGGGCCTATGAGATCACGTGTGTGCATACTCCTGTATTAAACATCATGAGCTGGAATCATTTACCTAACCAGTTGAAGATAGTTAGTTATCTATCTAGCCGTGTTTCTCCACTCCTGGAAAGAGTCTGGACTCTGTATGGTACTAATGTACAGGTGCAAGCGAATTTAATTGACGATTGACCTAAACGCCCGCCGAGGAAGGAACATAGAAAATAATTTATGCCATCCACTCATCAACATAAAGTCAATAATATATAAATCATAAACACCAGCGCTCCATAATGCTATAGATAGATGCAGTAGTCTAGTCCCAGGTCCTTAAACTGTTCAATGTACAATCGATCAACTAATTAGCACTTTCATCAAGAACCGGGACGACATCATTGAGAGCGGGATTCATCTTCTCCCCCAAAGCTATGCTATCCCTCAAGATCTGTCGTGCCGATTCATCGCTGACGCCCATATCCTCTTTCACAAGGCGCATCGCCAATTCCGGGACAAGAACAGACTGTGCGTAGCCTGCGACGCCGGCTGTCTTGACGATGTTGTCCGCTATTGCTAGACGGCGGAGTTTGTGTGAGAAGCGCACAGTCACAGCGTGTAACCTTTAGATCCGATACGGGTTAGCCAGAGCATCCTGGGAGAGGTAGGGATAAAAAATACATTTTACTAGCCCCTCGAGAGCCATAATAACCACAAGAAATAGTTTCCAGTCCGTCTCCAGACAGACTGAGTCGGAAATTCCTCGCCTTCCCGGATTTCATCGCACTATCAAGAATGTTTCGATAGTAAGAAGAACTATCGGGGACCAGAAGCTTCTCGAGATCTGCCATATGACGATCTATTCGATCGTCAAATGCCTCCCAGTCGATCGTCGGGTATGCTTTATCCTTCCACTCCAGCTGGGCGGATTGTCGCTTGTGCGATTCACAGAATCGCTGCTGATCACGGACTCGACGTCTTGGTTGGGACATGAACGCTCGTAGGAGGTCTGGGTCGACTTTTTGCTTGCACATGGGGCACAGGGATTCAGTGGGATCTGTTGGGGATTCTTCTGTATTTACAAGCATCTCCTCTTCCTGCGTTAGGTCAAGTTGGATGGACGGGATGGAGCTGGGTGGACTGCTGAGAGAAGACGAGGATGAATTGTAATTAATGTCGAAAAGCTGGTGATCTTTCGTGGATGAAGTGGCCAGGGAGGAGCTGGAGATGGTATCGTTAGGCCAGGAAGGGGGTTGCTTGAATTCGGGATTGGGCGAAGTGCCAGGTTGTGCTTTTGATACTGGACTCCCAATATCAATCTCCATTGGAACCTTAAAGCCAGACTCCTCGCCTTCCTCCTCCTTCCCCTCCTTGCTACTGTTTTTCCTGTTCTTATTCAACCTGGAAGATTCCGCTGAAGAAGGAGCATTCTTGCGAGGTCCCTTGTCCCCAGGATGACCTCTTCGGAATTTCCCCATCCCAGAAGAGCCGTAAGTCTTCGACGGCCTCAAGGGGCTTTGTGAAGAAAAGAGGAGCGTCTCTTCGTCATCACTACCCCCGTACAAGCCAGAGAGCGTCTTCTTCAGGGGTCCCTGCTGCCGCTTAGGAGGACTCGAACTCTCCTGTTCCGACTTTATCCTCCGCTTCCCTCGACGTGAAAGGGAATTGGGCTCCTCCCCCTTCTGCTCAGCTGTACCATCCGCGTTATTATTATCCTCCACGAGTTTCTCCTCCAAAGTCTTCCTTGCAGGCTTGAACCGCTTCACGTTCTCCATCGTGTCCTCCGGCAGACTCACATCGTCGTCGCCCGTTTCATTCTCTTCGCTAGAACTCACAGGTGCATCATATACTCCAGGTTCGGGAGCTTTCTTCCTTGTGCTGTCTTTCCTTCTCGTGCTGTCGCGCTTCACAGTTTCGCTGGGTTCATTCTTGTTCTTGTTGCGAAATGTACTCAAAAGGGATTTCCTCGGGCCATTTTTTCTTGTAAGGCGTATCGATGCGTGACTCGAGTCCGGTTTCGCTTGTAATTCCATATTCCAGATACCGGCAAGGTGCAGCGCGTATGTGTATACGAATAACGTTCGCGGGATCAGAACGGCGCAAAGAATACCAGCGTATTCAAATAAAATCCTATCTCCACGGCGACAATCAGTGGTATTCGCATTGAAGCTTGCTAGATATTAAGCGCCGTCCGCAATGGGTTCGACTCGACTGGGGAGCTTCTTCGTCAACTCAATCGGTAGAATCAATTAGCCCAGTCAAGTCGTTGAACGCACCGAATGACGGGGGGGGGTATGGACTCCAAACAAAAAGAAACCGAAAAGAATGAAGTGAGGGAATCATTAAAGCAGCAGTAGACTGATTGTACAGGATCGAAGCTGGCGCTAGCAGGTTGCATGTAGGACGGGCCAAGGAGCGGAGGGGAGCGAGAGGAGCGACGCGTGACACGTCAGGGTTAGTGCGCAGTCTATACCTGTCGTCTAAACAGTACGGAGTCCTCCGTAATATTATCAGCATCTTCCGAGACGAGTCTCAATCAGACTGAGCATCCTTCTTCATTGAATGCTTATTTTAATACTGCAAAATGACTATGACCTAGTCCTTATTCCCTGTCCTCACGTACTGGGATGACGACCGTTGAGATGCTTCAAGAAACCGTGCCCTAACCAGAGTTCAACCCCAACTAATATATACATACAAAGAAGAATATAATCAAAAGGAGGGAAACAGGACATCTGCATAGCTCTTTATTATCGTATTAATAAGGACGAGAACCCCCATCTCCAAGGTGTACATATATAGGTGGATAAGAATGAGTCGTAAGGCGTATGCAAGCTTTGTTTCTTACCCCTCCCCAAGCATACAAACACCATTCCATGATGAATGAACAATAAACCAAACAATGCATCATCATTCAAAAGTCATTTTGATATCATCCTCCTTGCCTTCGTCCGCCCAGGCATTGCGCTCTAAATCCATACCGCCTAACGGGCTCGCCGTAACAGTTCTCCCTCCCACGGTGGACGAGGTCGATAGCGAGGATAGAAGGGCTGGCCGTAGCGGCTCGGGGTCGGAAAATGGATCTGGTGTTCGCTGCAACCATGACGATGAGTATGAACGCTGTGGGGGTTCAACGGGAGTATCGAAGGACATCCGGATTCCTTCATCTCCAGCTGCTGATGCGGGTGTATCGTAGAGAGACCGGTTCCCCAAGGGCTCGGTTGTCTTACCCGTTGGTGAGACTACCTCGGTGTTCTTCTGCTGTTTAGCGCTGGAGGGCGAAGGCTCAGCAGGGAACCGGTTCGGGGTTGCGTCCAAGTCCAATTTCATGGGAGGAAGGGTCGATTCCAACTGCTTAATCTCTATCTTCTCCGAAGCGAGCTCAGCCCTGATAGCGTCGATATCGAAAAGAACAGTCCCAGGCGTGTTGTTACTATCGCTCGAGTCACGATGGCGCTTGTTGCTGAGTTCGCTATTAACATCGTACGTTTCCCAGCCCTGCTTCTCTGCCAATTTGCCTCGTTTGAATAAGCCGAAGCGCTTCTTTTCTGGCTTGAGTTCTGCTTCCTTACGAGCGGCATCGATCTCGCGGATCAGTTCTCTTTGCCGCTCTCCATGGTTATCCGGATCCGGGTCTTGGATTTCTTCAAACTCATCGCTTAGTACCTCCCAGCCTGCTTCCCTAAGCAGTCGAGGCATTGCTGCACGGTAATCCATGTGGCCATCAACAAGATTGGTGCAATCAATGTTTTCCAAACGGGGGATCCCTTCTACTGGCGCGAGACCTGCCACGCGCATAATGCCACCGCTCGTCGCGCGGAAAAGGTAACCAAGAATCCAGTCATTCGTAGCATAACCGTTCACGAAGGTGCCAGAGACCACACTGCGAGCCTTCATATATTCGTCTTTATTGGCCACTATTGGAGATCCAAAAAGATAGACATTCTCAACAAGGCCAAAGGCGCGCTTATCCGCAAGCTCTTTTAGGCAAGAGAAAATCAATCTCGAACCAAGGGAGAAACCAAGCAACGTGACGGGCCTTTTTCCAAGATTATGATCCATCAAAGAGTCGGCAAGAATAAGCCCGGCCGCATTTGCACGGGTTAGAGATACGTTCCAAGGGTTATCAATCAAGTAAGAGAGTTTCGTAAGGATCAAGGGCAGTTGCAAAGATGCCATCAGTGCCACTAGAACTGTGCTCCCCAGAACTTGCTGCAGTCCTTGAGTTAAAGCCTAAATCATCCGTTAGATGATCATAGTAAGAAAAGCGAAGGCCCGTTCACAACACATAGGGAGTCAACTTATGTATACTTACTTCGGTAGCGAGAATATTAATTGTATCACCCATGCTCTGGAGCATCTCCGGTTCCCACAAAATCGAGTAGATATCGCCCACGACGGGGTCTACTGTGCTGAATGGTAATCGAACGTCATCAACACCGCCTGCCATCCAGCCGGACACAGTGATAATAAGGTTGAACCTCTTGTTATTGTGTAAAGGGCGATACTCAAAAGTCCGCACTGCGCCCGTACGCCTGTTTGAAGCTCTCAGCCCGATTGTACCGCCTGTCAAGGTGGCACCAGAGGCAATCAGAGCCGTGCCCCCAGCTCCTCCCAGAAAAGCGCCGGTTCCCGAAATACCAATGGTGGTGAAACCAGCCGCAAGCCCAGCCCCTATGACCGGTGCAAGTAGTCCAGCTGAAAGCCCAATAACTACACCACCACCGACTGTGGCAAGGCCCATGATCATGCACCTTTTCTTCAGCGCCATCTTACGACGCTTCTCCATATGCTCAGATTCATCCCACGTTTCTGTAGATGTAGCTTCCTGCATCTCAAGAGCATCCATAACTCGCTTCTCGAAACGGCAAATTTGCAACCGTGAGACTTCCATGATCTCACCGATTCTTGTAAGCAAGGTTCGTGAACGAGAATCATACGCTGAATCAGCAATGAGGACAAGGAAAAGATCGCAGAGTACAGTCCATCTAAGGTCGATATCGATGTTCTTCGAAGTTGGTAGATGATCCTGGGTATGAACTTCCGGGACATACCCACTTTCATGAGCTTCGTAAGGCGGAGGAGACGCTGGCTCAGACGCCTGGTCTGCCTCGGTGGATAGACTGCTTCGGTTGGCGCTCGGGTTGGGAGAATTGACTGAAGAGATGGATTCCCGAGGCGTGCTGATGTCCTTCGCTAAAGGATTTTTGACTCGAGCGTTCTGCATTAGCGGTCGAACGAGATCTGCCGGATCCACACCGTGTTCAGCCAACTGCTCAATCATTATCTGTTCAGCAGGGTTTATATCCATATGAACGTAGATTCTCGCCATCACCATTTGACCCCATTTTTTAATAGCATCCACGGCCTTTTGAACCGTTTTGAGCGAACCCTTTGTCGACGGCATCCTTTCCAGTTCATATGCCATTCGAAATATAGTTAGCCTGACCATACCAACATACGCTATCCGTTGGCTCTCGGTGAGAAGGTTTTTGGTGGCCTGGAGCTGACTGGTCGCATCACGAAGCTCTTCTTCTAACCCGATCGAGTTGCTCTGCGCTTCCTTGAAAAGATAGCTTGTGTCTTCATCCAGACTTGTCGACGATTTGGCATCTTCATCCAATTGAACCCGAGTATACCCGTTTCCTGCGCCCCCTAGTCCTCTATATACTGCTTCTTCATCCTCCTCCTCCTTAGACCCTTTAGCAACCAAATGCCCGAAATCATCGTAAACATCAAGCTCGCCTAGTGCAGGCATATCCCGCCATCCATCATCACTTTCTTCATCTTCATCTTCAGAATCTGGATAATGGGGCTCGGTAAGCCGTTGGTGAGAGTATTCGGAGGCTCTGAGATGTTTATCCTTGGTGTGGGACGAGTGATTTTCGGTCGCGTGATGATGGGCATTTGTGTCCGGTTGTTCTGTTGGATCTCGACCATATAGATCTTGAAGTTCCTTAACCGTACTACTAGGCTCTTCGTGAGTCATCGAAGCAACTGCATCTCTCGAGGAAGAATGCTCATTGTCATGCGACGCAACCGCTGCAGAGGGAACAGCTGATGCTTCCTGCCGTGTGTCTTCTGCCTTTTCTTCTCTCCCGTTTCCATTCCCTGTAATCTGTGTCTGATTTGGAACCGGATGCTCTTGCAACCTCTGTTCCTCTCCGTTTAAATCGGTATGTGGCCCTTCTTGCTTATTTGGTCCTTCTTTGTAGCCATCCCCATTGCCATTCGCCGAAATTTCCTCCGGGACATCGTGGAAAACTTCCGTATCACCAGAGGCATAACTTTCCTGCCGCAAGTGTCGAGGGTGTAATCGAATCGGAAGACCAAAGTCGTCGAGTTCCTCTGTCTGCTGGCCCGCGTCGCCGTTACCCGCAGCCCTTAACTCACCTCCATGATGTATTACATCCTCCTTTTCAGTTGCAGTGTTTGTTCCAGAGACAACAGGTGTAGACGGTTGTGTGTACGACAGAGAAGGCTCTCCGCAAGAGGTAGGAAACTGGTCGGTAGGACGATCGGGCATAACAGTCGAAGCTGAGGTCATTATTCATAGGTTCGAAACGAGTGTCCTTTTTCTTTTATATTCCCTTTCCCTCTTTCCAACCTTGTGGGATTTTCTACATAAATTGTTCTCGTTCTCGTACTCGGCCTGGTCTTCTCCCAGGACACCCATTCGCGCCAGCGGAATTGACCAGATTATTGCGCCCCGTCCAGCAAAATGAATTTCCTCCACAGTCAAGGAACCAATTATTGATCCCAGACCGTTTGTCTGGTCATGGGGACCTGCAGACGTGCAATTGTCGGTCCGGGGGGGCCGATAGCGGCTTCGAACGTAATCCGAGATGTGGAAGCGTTGGGAAGGGGAAGGGA
The DNA here is from genome assembly GCA_025999795.1 of Monascus purpureus. Taxonomy (NCBI): domain Eukaryota; kingdom Fungi; phylum Ascomycota; class Eurotiomycetes; order Eurotiales; family Aspergillaceae; genus Monascus; species Monascus purpureus. The sequence continues at coordinate 1,075,282 of AP025348.1, forward strand.
GAAATGGAGTCGTAGGAATATCCGTGATCGACGTATCGAAATTAAAAAGAGAGGGAGAGGGGCAACAGAAACAGGACAGATGGATGGATACCTGTCCTTTGCAAGCCTGACATTAATCGCAGTGAAGCCGAAAGTCCGCCGAGCCCTTGTCCTAGGTGGTTGGTCAGGGCGAACACCCCCTAAGCGGAGGTTGGAAGTGGAGGGACATACCTTTTCGTCAGGAGTTACATATGGCAAGCAAATTAACACGCAGCGTGCAGGAGACGTGGACTGGGATGGATTAAGAGATGAAGACCCTCCAATCCATTCTATCGATGTGACAGATCAGAATGAGATCAGTTGTAGGAGTGTCATTATGGATCACGTGATGAATACACTCATACGTTCATGTTCCTCGGAGCAGCTCCAGATGGATTCTTGCGCAAGACAGGAACCAGGGCCCTGGTTAATTGATTTTTAATATCATCAATACTATCGGGGCAAATAGCATCGTATCACTATTGCATGCATTTGCATACGGTCAGATGTCAGTCCATACAATATCTACAGCGTCTGTCGAACATCCTTGACGCTTACTTGTACACCGCTATTAGAATCGCATTTGCTTTGCAGCTCCCGTTTGCAAGTAATCAAGTTAGTAAAATTGTAGATCACATTATGTATCTACTGGTTACATATATATACAGTGGACGGAGTACCTAGGTAGGGTCCTCGGTTCTCGATACAGGCGAACGGCAGTGACCTAGTTCAAGCAGCAAACCAGCAAGCGAATTGGAGGCGCGGTCGGTTCAGGAGAAATTGCGAAGCATAGGAAAGCCCTGAGTTCAATCCACTTTGACGTTTCGCCTGTGGATGTTTGATGCAGTCGGTTTCACTCCATCGCAAAGTCGATCGGATTGTATTATGCAGTCGGATGTTCCGAGTCCACCGACACTCCGACCACCCTGAAGACAATTACGTCCCAGGGTCTGCATCTATTGCCATGAAATTTAATATCGGTTGAATATATTTAATATACCCTATATCTGCGCAGATCCAGCGTTCCTCCGTCTTTTCTTCTTTTCCCACCTGTTGTATTGGTGGTGGTGTTGCTGCTGACAGTATGGAGGCCCCTACACATTTGCAAACAGATGACGGTGACAGTACTATTGCACAATGTACAACTGATCCATCCTTGAAAGGACCACGGAAAACCCGCGTTCAGTTTCAGATTGCTAAGTTGTCCTTGGTTAAATAGCCTAGGACTTTTCCGAATTTCTTGGAAGTGACCCGCACTCCAGGCGAAGCTCACATGGATTCGCTCGCATGACTCCAGCCATGATCTTAGGTCTGGATTTCATCACCTCAAATGGAGCAAGACGGCGTGTTCGAAATGGCACCCTTTTAGCTGTCACCCAAAGCGACACGCTGCAAGCCATGTATGGAGCAGATAATTATTTCCACCGGCGAAAAAAAAACACGCATATAGCGAGCCGTTGGATGCATCCCTTTTCATAAAACTTTGAGGAGCACTATTGACACTGGCGAGGTGATTTTGTCGGCTTAAGAACCTCAGCGCTAAAATCTGGGTAAAGGTGGCAACCCAAATATACTTCCGTCAGGTATCCAGCCGTCGAGTTCCATACCTGTGCCAGGAGGAATCGGGAAGTCATTTCGGCCATCCGTTGAAGGGAATCCCTGTTGCGCATTATAAGGAAATTGTGATGGAACAACCGGCGTTGCATAGCTAGCGACCTGGTTAACGCCCATAACATTTGGATCTGAAGGCCATGGAGTGGCCATGCCCGTTGGGACTGCATAGGCGCCTCTCATGTTATCGTACGAGGATAACGGGGTTATGCCAGCCATGCCGGCCATGTCGAAAGAGCCCATTCGTGACAGGTCGCTTGGCGCAATAAGTGGCTGATTATTATGTATAGACACGGTGCATTGAATTCTGGGGGCGTTCACTTCCGCTTGAGAGAATGCGCCAATTTCCTTTTGAGCTTGTCGTTGTTGGAACCGATTGTACCAATCTCGAGCCTTGACGCCAACGACATAGGACCATTGATCGGGTATCTTGTACTTTCTTCCTCCACTCGCTTCGGCGAGTTTCTTGCTCATCGCGTCAAGATACATATCAACATTGACAGTTTGAGGCGCAATGACTTCCCCGAGAGCTTCGGACCTGACCGAATAGTATATTTTCTGAAGAGACATTAAGCCCACACCAACGCGGGAGTACATGATATTCGGTATCTTTCGCATGGTTTCCACATCACAGCTGAGAAAAGAGTCGAGGATCTCATGAGCTGCATTCAACCATTTCATGGTGATGTCTACCCTAACGGCACTCAAAGGGGGGCCAGGCTCTTGTATATCTCTATCATCATCGGGTGGTGGAAGCGTGTAATACTTTTGTTTGATCGCATCGGGATCTCGATACCCTTCACCGACTGCGAGCTCGTACACGGCGAGGAGAGTATAATGGTACTCTAATATCATGGGCACTGACAGAATTAATTACGTGAGTAGGCCCGCCTTCATCATTACCAATGCATCGGAAATTAATCGATTCGTCTTACCTGTGAGCATATCTGGCGGAATATTGTCCTTCCAGGACTGCATTCGATTTCCAAACCATCGCAAGACGGCCTGAATGCGCGATTCTGTGAGTGGAGTCGCGGAACTCGTGTCATCAAGTCCGAAGGAAGCCATAGCCTCGTCGGTTATTCTCTGAAGCTCAAACCACTTGGCCAGATGTCTATCTAGAGAGTGAGGTGAGCGCCCCAAGTGTTTTACGCATTCGCTCATCCAATCGTTGAATAGCAGCAGATTAGGTCTGCGAGTTTTCATTGCGACACTGCGTCCAGTCAGCAGGCTATTCAGTCTTCCAATAAGCCCTGTTACTCACGTCGCCGCAAAATGATAACACCCTAGAATTGCCCTCGCTTGTTCGGCCATGTGCTCATCATACGTGTTCTTCTTTTGATTCGGTCTTTTTGGTGCTTTTCGCTTTGAAGCTAGGCCGATTTCCAAAGCCATGGTGGCAGCAATGTGAGTATATTGGTAAATCTGCAGCTTCAAGGGAGAATCCGGTGGAAAGTAAAACACTATCATGAGGAGCAACGCTTGGACTAGCTCCAGGGACTTTTCGCTCTCTATGAAGAATCGAGTGGCATACAGTCTGACCATCTCACGGTTGAGAATGGTTGCTAGATTCACATCTACCGCAATAGCCGCGGCTGCAATCACAGACAAAAACAGCACAGGTTTGGTCCGACGGAGCTGCAAGGCAGTGGTGTTCGGAGGCAGAATTACCACGGGGAAGAATTGGACAAGCTCGTTCATAAAGAGTGAGACTAGATCATTAGCCGCCTCCAGGGAGACAATACCGCGATCGATCACATCCTCTCCTTGGCGCAAGTCTGGGGAGAAGTCGGCGGGAACAGTGCCGACAGAGGATGTTGATATGGAGCTACTGTCGACAGTACCGTTGTTGCTATGGGGAAAAATAAAACTCGAGGAGGACTCCACCTGTCTTGAAGAATATCCAGAAACGCTACTAGCAGCATCTGGAATTGTCGGCGTTATCTCCTTCGTGTCGGCAACGAAATCAACTTTGTGTACATCCTCATTCTCACTATTCCCACCTTCGGGGCTATTGTCATCCATCTGCAACCGGCCTTTGAGGAGAGACTGCATCAGTTTCATCTCCTTTTCCAGCTGCGCGACGCGAGAATCTGTCCGTTTGCGCGGCCGGCGCCTTTGCGGAGCGACGAAAACGCATGCTCGCTTGGCCTTTGCGCACCTCTGGCACTGATTCGGTGTGTTTGGATCTGGTAAACAGCGCACTTTGAGGCTTCTACAAGATTCGCAAGACCGGTTCAATTGCTGAATGGGAGTAGGTTGCTGGTTATCGGAAAAAGCGGATGGGGTGGCCCCCGACATTGTCGCGGACTGGTTCTCCATGCGCCTGTTCCGTGGTAGAATGGTCTGTAAAGCGTAGGACAGTTCAAGATCCCAAGCCTAAGCCAAGGCTTATTTTCACAAACAGTAATCTCCTTCCTGAATTAAGCATATAGAGTCATGCCCAAGCGAAACTTCCAAATTCCCGACCTTACGACACACGGAGAATGGGGTATCACCGAACATCCTTGGGTGGGGCGGAAACTACCATTGGCACAGAATGAGAAGAAGGGATTGGCAAAGAAATATAGGTATATAGAGACGCAACACAGAAGACGAGTAATCGGCCAGATCGAAGTCAAACCTCAGACAGAAGGCCTGTCTGTTAGAAAGGGAACCCATGGTGGTCTGTTTCTGATCATGCAGGGAGCTAAGTCATGTGCATGCATGCAGCTTATGTAATTATATGCTTATGTAATGTAATAAAGACATTCACCTAGTGCCCACGGCCTGAGTGGAGTCAGGGCCCTGAGTAAGGCAAAACAAAGCTGTAAATAACCGGACAGTAACCGTGGCAGCCCTTGGGGACAACCGCACAACCCGCATAGCCATGGATAGTGATTGGCTGAGGCGGCGTATGAATAGATCCGAATCCGAATCCGATCGTGCACAACATTGTCCACCACAGATGTTAGATAATTAAAACAGTCAATCAATCAATCAATAAACATTATCTAGGTAGATCCATAGCCTTAAGCTCTAGCCAAGCATGACCACTTATCCTAGCTATGAAGGAATGGGTGCTCCCTTGCCTACAACAACCATGTCGTATGCTATTGCTACCAGTCTTGGCTGGTCCAAACTTCCCACAGCCACGCAGCCCATCTACTCCCTCATGCCAACTGCAACGGTATTCCCGCTAGCACAGGGTTCCTGTAGGGGGTTGAATATGAAATTTATGTGTTAGGTACATGGAGGATTCCTTGGGAGGAGGAAAAAGAAAGAAAACGGCATTGTGCCAAGGAAGGGAGTATGTGAACTGGAAGCAACAAACAGGACAAATGAAGCAAAAAAGACAGACAGAACAAGTGGTACAAATAGGGTAAGCAGAGTACTTGGGCGTTGGCGCTGAGTCGCCATATGTCTGGGCGTAGCCCATGACACTGGGCTTTTAACCATGGCGGTTAGGTGCAAGCTAGCCCTCAGCTGGTGGGGTGCTGAGGAGGCCATTTTCAGTGCCCTTGTGAAACTTGAAAGGAAGCAAATGGTGTTGCAGATGATAAAAGCCATGATGCTGCCTGAGGATTGTGTGTTGGTGGTGTGTGGGTGAAAAGTACAGGAGCGTGGCAAATGATAATTGCCGAAACGCTGCTGTTTTCAGCCTCATGTGCAGCCAAAAATGGCAGCGAAACAGCAAAATGAAATTCCATGGTAGAATAAAAAGCCTGTGTCTCTTAATGGGGATGTGCTTTGTTTTGATGGCTTTGTGCTTGATAATTGCCTTGTTACTTTCCAGGATTATTCCTAGGAATCCCATAATCCTAGCATTCGTTTCTTTTAACTGGGAAGCACCATTACACTGAAGGTGTGTGTCCCTTCACAGTCATAAAAGAGCGGAAACACCATGGAGAAGTAATCGATGGTTATAGTCATGTGACTATAAAAGCATGAGCATGCGTTTGCTGTAAGTCCTAGTCCTAAAGTACACTGGACTATTATAGACAGCTCTAGAACCATTGCAGACACCACTATTTACGACTATATAGCTATATAGCTGGTGATTAATTACCGCAATTGCACACAACTTCATGGTCAATGTCGGATAATAATACCCGCCGGAAATGCAACGGGACAGCTGCAGAGGCATGCGACAGGCTCCATAGGCCCGTCTAATGTCTTGTCCGTGTGTCGAACGCGTCTACGTACACCCAAGCGTAATCACGATGGTTTTCTGCAACAAGGCTTGCGAAGTTGGACGTCTTGGCAAGGCGAGCTGACCAGGAACTGTGGGAGCACACAGCCACAACTTCTATACAGTGAATGGTCCAGTTGCATCCCGGTGATGGCTGTCACATTGTCAGTTTGAACCTAGGGAGGTTGACTGGATCCTGTAAAGATAGCAGCCAAGTTCCAACACACCTCTCGAAATCTCAATCTCGGCGGTGGCGCTCTGCCAAGCCAAGGGCCTCCGGAGATACATAACAGGCACGCGACAGCTTGTTTCTGTTCTTCTCGTCTCTTAACCGTCTGTATCTTCTGGATTCACTGTCTGCTGCGCTGCGCTGGCCTCATTGTCCCGGTCCCCGTCCGGTCAAACTGCTGGCGAGACCTCTATATAAATACATATATTTTTATTCTTCGGGACCCGCTTCTCTGCCTCCCGAGAGTCCCTTATCGGCCTTTTAAGTGCCAGCGCCCTATTTTCGTGTGTCTTTGTGTCCTGCATTCCGCATCCCTGGGACAGCCTTTCATCACGCCCCTTTCCTGCTCGCCCTGCTCTTTCTCCGTCACCCGTGGCATAAGCTACTGAGCTTCTTTGTGACTGGGCCATTCTTACTATCGTGCATTTCACATCTGCGATCTGATATGTGTGTTGGTTGCTGCAGGTCTTGAGCTGGGCACTTGGTGCGATATGAAATTCTTCTCCCTTCTGCCGCTATGTGCGCTCCTGGCCATCGTAGCAGGGAGTGTCAATGGCGATGCAGATTTTATGAGCGTGAGAACCGGCCTAGCAAAGGACTACAGTGGCAAGGGAGGTGATCCAGCCGAGAAGTATTTTCGTGAGTTCCCTTTCCATCATCCCTTTTGAAAGAACCATACAGACACTGCCGATCCGTCGATCGGGTCTCCCGAACAATGCACGATCCTAACTAATGTCCGAGTCTAGATGAATCCACGTATGTTCCGACTCCCCCAAATCACCATGTTCAATGTAGGGAACTTAGTTGTTGATCAACCTTGTCAGATTCCATTACCACTACGATGGGCGGTAAGGCTTCTCTTCTCCAAAAGACGCTTACGCAGGGACATCCCTGATTTCAATGAACACAGATTTGCCTCGAAAACCCTCCCCCAATCGGAGACACACCCCTACTTGACTGCTCTCATACAGACGTACCTATCGACCATGCAAGATATCGGTGCCGAAACCTGGATTATGCACGGGACGCTCCTAGCATGGTGGTGGAACCAGAAGGTCAGGTCCCACGGACTCACCATCCAAGGATGTCCCAAGTTCCAACTGACTGGTTTCGACAGATCTTCCCATGGGACAGCGACTTGGACGTCCAAGTCTCGGAAGCTACCATTCATTTTCTTGCCGAATACTATAACATGACGGAACACCATTTCAAACTCCCCGGAGTACCGGGCGGCCGCACATACCTATTAGAAATCAACCCGCACTATGTCATTCGCTCTACCGAGGATACAAATAATATGATCGATGCGCGATGGATCGACACCTCGTCCGGATTGTTCATCGACATCACGGCCGTGCGCAAGGATGACGAGAAGAGAAATGAAGGCAACCCGGGCGCCCTGATGTGCAAGGATGGCCACCGATACGATGTATGCTACTTGGGTATCTAAGATTTGGCCCATGGCGGTCGATAATCACGACGCTGACAGGCTGATCTTTGAAGGAAAATGATATCTTCCCTCTCCGTGATAGTCGCTTCGAAAACATCCCCGTCAAGATCCCATATGAATATACCAAGCTCCTGCGGGAAGAATATGGCGCTGGATCCATGACGAATACTAAATTCGGAAAGTACGAACACATTGTCGTTTGGCTGTGGCATGATGGGATTTGTGCTGACACTTTCATGCAGTTTTCGGTTCAATGAAGGAACGAAGCTCTGGGAGCGAGTAAAACATCGCAAGTTAGGGTGAGCACACCACCTTCTATTCACAGTCTTTTTCGCCATTTACTTAGGGCTGCAGTATGGGGAGAACCCCCCCGCCGAGTCAGTGAGCCGGAAATGTCTTTGCCCAAGAAATGACCTTCTTGCGAACGCTACCCTCGATCAGCGTATATTATATAGCAACCGGGTACGGTTGCTTTCTACGGCCATGTTCACCGTAACGACACGATTCCGCCGGCAATCGGCTGGAATACCTTTTGCATATACCGGGGTTTTTGATTCTAGACTGGAGTATCCTTCAGGTCCGAGACGTGCATCTTCCTGTATATATATCTATTTTGGTTCTTATAATTCTTCTAGATTATATTATATTATATTATATTATTATTGCCGGTTCGCTTTCGGAGAAGGTCCCGGATAGTTTCTGCTTTTCTACCGCCAGATATTCTAGTATTTATTCCTTGCAAACTTCGTCCTCCGGCAGCAAACGGGCACAAACGTATCCAAGCTGACAGCAATCTGGAAGAATGAGTCACTAAGGCAGGGGTCGTATTCCATCCAAATCGCCGCAACGGTGATTGGGAATGTAGGCGCCGACCACCGACGTCCGACGTCATTGCGCCTGTCGGAGTCTTCCAGCTTAGGTCCGTGTCCGCCAGGATTGGTAATCTGGTCAGACAAGACTGCAGTTCACTTATTTCACTTCTTTGCGGCGCGGGAGATGTAGGAGAAGTGAAGATGGTTGCTGCACGCTGCATCGTCCATGGGAATTATGATGGGGTCTTTTTTGGCCTGGATGCCCCATGGATTATCCACGGATGTCATCAGAAACGCCCCGAGGAACCCAAAGGTAGCTCTACATATTTCTTCAGTAGTTCTCTTTCTTTCAAACCGTCCTGCATTTTCTAATAATAACGTCTCTCGCGCCGGTGGATGGTTGTTCGTCGTGGTTCGTCGGTGATGGTGTCTATTCCCACCGCTGCTCCCTCAGCTTATTTCCCGTCTGCTGACAGCTATAATAATAATATGGAAACGAGTAATAATGATCATGATCTTGACAACTGCGCTGAACCCCCTTCATCCTTACCTTACTTCGCAAATCCATCTCGTCATGAATTCGCTACGGCGTCATCGTCAACTTCTCCCACCTCCAACCGAGTTGTCGATTCGTCGCGATCGCTCCATGGACCAGGACATGGACAAGTACAGCTTAACCCCCGCAGCTGCGTTACGTGTCGTCGCAGGAAGGTTCGCTGTGACAAGACGATTCCCTGCGCGAACTGCATCAAGGTTGGAGTTGAATGTGTGTTTCCTGCTCCCGGAAGGGCACCTCGCAAGTCGAAACGGCCGTCAGAGACGCAGCTGCTTGATCGGCTGAAACGTCTGGAGGGCGTGATTGATCAACTCCGTGGCGAGAACGGTCGTCATCCGAGTGTGAACGTGGACGCAGTTGCTGGCATACCCGCGACGAAGAAGTCCCCAACTATCGTTCCCGCCTTACTGCAACCGCAACCGTCAGCGCTGAAAGATGCAACCTCTAGCCGGGAATCGCAGACAGAAAAAGCAGGATGCCTTCAGGGCGTGATGGGTCGGGATTTCAGGAATCTCGAACTACGGAATTTGGGGGCTGAGGTCGGTAGGTTGGTCATTGACCAGGGGCGGAGTCGATATGTAAGCCACAAGCTCTGGGAGAGCCTAGGGGATGAAGTAGGTATAGTCTTGAGGAAAGAAACCTGGAGTTGCTATTTTGCTAATTTGACTAGATTGAGGAATTACAGGACCTTCTGGATCCGTCGTCTGACGAGGAAGCTGACTATCCATCCCCTGACTCGACCCCGACATCCCTCAACAACAGTAATGCCTTTTTCTTTGGCCACTACTCCCTTGCTCACTCGTTGCGCGTATATCATCCCTCTCCTGATCAGGTCCAAACTCTATGGAATACGTATGAAGGGAACGTTTTTCCATTAATCCCGATCAATTACCCGCCGACGACCAAGAAACTGGTCAGAGAAGCGTGGATAAATACTGATTCTCTCGACAAGATCTCCGAGGCATTTGTTCTTACTATATACTTTGCAGCTATTGTCAGTATGTCTCCAGAAACATGCCTTCTTCAATTGGGGGAGGACCGGAACGCCGCTGTGGCACGCTATCGCTTTGCTGTCGAGCAAGCGCTAGCAAAGGCGGATTTTCTGAATACCCAAAGCTTGATGCTCTTACAGGCAATTGTCCTGTTTCTGTACTGCGTACACCCTCAGGATGATACCAAGTTTGTGTGGTCCATGTCCGCCGTCGTAGTCCGCCTAGCCCAGGGATTAGGGTTACATAGGGACGGCACCAACTTTGGGCTGTCGCCTTTCGAGACGGAGATTCGTCGGCGTCTCTGGTGGCATATCTGCTTGCTGGAATTTCGATCGGCCGATGAACACGGGGCGGAATCTGTTATCCACGAGAGAATGTTTGATGTCCGGCTTCCGTTGAATATCAACATCGATGATATGAACCCGGAAATGCAAGAAGCTCCGCCAGAACGGGTTGGCTATACCGAGATGACGTTCGCCCTTTCTCGCTTCGAAATCATAACTTTCCTCCGTCGGGTGTCGAACTGCGGCAAATTTTGCATCACTGAACGCAGTGAAAAGCTGGTGCAGGCCATCCGCAACCATCTGGAAGAAAGATATATCAAGTACTGTGATCCCAAAATCCCGATGCATTGGGTCTGTGTGACGGTCATCCGTATAATATTGGCAAGATTCTGGTTGTTGATTCATCATCCCCTGACCCGGAGCAACCGTGAGACCCCCCTGTCACATGTGTCCCGAGACAGCCTGTTGGTAACTTCTGTCGAGAGCATCGAGGCCTTTGTTCTCCTGTGCAGCCAGGAAGTCACTGCGAAATGGGCTTGGATGTGTCAGATAGGCACTCAATCCCCCGCCATTGTGTTCATTTTGTCGGAGCTTTGTGTACGGCCAATATCGCCGCTCACCGAACGGGCTTGGAGAGCAGTGAGTACGTTGTTTAAGGATTGGGAAAAGAACGCGAAACGAATGAAAGGGATGATGTGGCGACCCATTCGACGCCTGATGGATCGAGCTGCTACCTTCCGAGCCAAACAGCAGGAGGAGCTTCGGACCAAGGCTGGCGGAGGATCGATTCCGCCTGCGCAGGGTAATCTATTAGAAGCTGCTTCTATATGTGTGTTTCCTGAAATATCCATTCCTACGACTCCAGCTATCGGTAACCCGGAAGACATGATGCAAACTGAGCAAGCCACCACGCTCGGCAATAGTCCTGATTTCTATGACATTCATTACAATGCGACAAGTGACCTCTTCCCAAGCAGATATCGGTTCGCCAATTCAAACCCGGTCACTGCTACGGTTAACCGAGCGTCTGCGCCTCCTCATCCTTCCAGCGCCACTACCGCCGCTGATACTTTCAAAAGTGAAACCGATGCCATGGATACTTCTCAAGGCTCGCCTCTTGGGTTTGACCCCGGTTGGGAAGCATGGAACCGAGTTATGCGCGAATTTCAAATAGACGCTGAGAGTGATCTGACGAGCTATTACGAATTAAACAACCTGTCCGAATGGCTTCTTTGATGGGGTAATCTGGGAACTTGAAAGCACGATACGACGTGATAGTAAATATATCAGCAAGAAATGAACTGAAAAAAAAAATTTTTTACTGCGATTTATGGGAACTTCATATGGGAAATCTGCACTCTTTACATGGTTGTCTTCGTGGGCCGAGTCAGTCAAGGGACCCTTGACCCTGTGTATTATTATTATCATACTTATTCCCCACTCTGATTTAGATAAATAAAAGTATAATCACTGTGAAATGAATGAACTGAATGGGATATGCAATGCCAGGGTCCAGTGTAGAGTACTTGGTCAATCAATTAAATGATTTCTGCGGAGTAGGGCAAACCATCGGAATCACATGACGTTCCCCAAGTGACAGCTTGAACCCGACACCTCCATCTATTTACTTCCAAAGCCCATCTCAATTCATTCTCCTCAACTCCCATAACATCCATTCAATCCAATTCGAGGATTTTTATCCCTCCATCTCCCTCTCCCACCCACCACAATACCGTAGAATCGAATCATCCTCAACGCGAGTTCCAACCAAAAGAAGCAGACAATGCCCCCAAAACGACACGCAGCCTCAACAGACACCCCTACTCCCTCAACCACAACCACAGCACCATCGACAACAACTTCCTCTGCAAAATTATCATCAGGCCCTCCAGTCCTGAAAAATAACTCATCCGCAGCCGAAATCGCCCAGCATGTCTGGCACCAGTACCTGGCATCGACGCCGCAGCGGACACTCCTTCTAGATGCGTTTATGGCGTTTTTAGTGCTGGTCGGTGGGATACAGTTTGTTTATTGTGTTCTTGTTGGAAACTACGTGAGTCTTTATTTCATTTATTTGTTTGTTTCAATTCTCTTTCTTATGTTGATATTGTTGCTAATTGGATCTCCTTGGATATACCATAGCCATTCAACGCTTTCCTAAGTGGCTTCTCTGCTGCCGTCGGCCAATTTGTTCTTACAGCCAGTTTGCGCATGCAGACCTCTGCCCCTGCAGAGACTGGTTCTGGTCCGAAGGGGAAGGGTTCTTCTGCTGGTAAATCTGGACAATCGGAGGGTAAGGGGGTTTCTCATGAGAGGTGAGTTCTGGGTTATATATATCCATATGCATAATGCAAACTCTCTGCGTGATCTGACGCACGTGTTGTGGAAATCATATGGCTGACTCGACATAGAGCATTTGCGGATTATATCTTCGGGAGCTTGATTTTACACTTTTTCTGTGTCAATTTTATTAACTGAGATGTCAAAGTCATGCTATGCTGCTTGCGGCTGGGCTCTTTCTTTTCTGTGTGTGGGTTGTGGTTAACCATCCGAGGCCTTTCGATTTGCTGGTCTATTTGATAAAAAAGGGCCAGGTGTACAAAAGCCATTCCATATAAAAGGCATACTTATCTGTTACTGTTATGGTTTATGGCAGCAATATCCCGACAGGACATATAGATCCGGAAGCACAAGGATCAATCTAGTGAAGTATCTTGAGTGACGAAGGCCAGTAGGTCGATCCTGTCTTCAACTCAAAAATGGAACAGAACTACAAGAATAAGTGAGGGTATCCATAAGGCCTCTATTCGATTGCAGTGGTATCTATAAAAAAAAAAGTGATTGAATGGCTCTGTAAATATCCTCCAATGAACGCCAAATGCCAATACAAACATGCTAATCCGTCCCGGAATCTATTCGATCCAAATACTCCTAGAAACAAGAATCATGAAATAGTAGACCTAACGGTGCATAGAAAGGGGTTGTAGCCGCAAGAAATAAATCAGAATACTCGCCCGGGTTTCCTAGGTACCTGTGGCTTCTTAACAACACTACCTCCCGAAGAGGAGCCGTTATTTTTGCCATTACCATTGGCATTGGCATTTTTGGATGAAGAAGACGACACCATGACACCCCCCATCCTCCTAGAAGCAGCCACAGCGGGCCGTCTCACGACGGACCTTGATGCTAATGAACGTGGCGGACCACCACCGACTTCGATTTCCCTCCTCCGTCTTGAAGGGTCGTTACGTTCCTTTTCCTTTTGTTCCTCGGTAGCAGCACGTTCCCGGTCCGCTGCCATCTGGGCTTCAATTTCCATGCGGCGGTTAAATTCCTGTTCTGTGACGCGGCGTTCACGTTGCGAGTAGCCTTTTTCTTTGACGGAATAGAAGACGCCGCCTAATTCAGCGAGCCACTAATAATGACGAACATATGTTAGCCGCGAAAGGTAACGGTAGTACGGAGTAATTCCTCATTCGACTTGCGGGGTTGGGGAACTTACATGTGGGTCGACCGCTGTCACTGTAGACATGTATTCTTTACTTGTCAAGATTAATTCGTGGTAGACCACGTACTCAGGAACGTAGCCAAGCCCGTACAGGGCGCTGGTAGGGTGGAGCTGCATGCTCACGGAAGTACGGAGATTGATAAACTCGCCGATTCCCTTGACCCGAGCAGCCTGGTGGTAGAAACCGGAGCAGATGCATTTGCGGATGACATCCCAGTCAGTACCGCAGCTAATCAGCGGCATCTTCTGCACGGTCATGATGTCCTGAAGCTGTTCGCGAACTTCTTTTGCGCGGCGCAGAGCCTTTGCCTGGAGGAAGTGTCTGCTGCACCATGCATCGGAGTACCCGTTAGACTTCCACTGTGTGTACACATGGAGAAGTGTGAGGTGGTCTGATTCCGGGACAAAGAATTTCTCACGCGCCGCATCCGATTCCTCCTGTCGTTCTTTAGGACGATAAAAGACGTTCGGTACTGATAACATGGATACAATGGTTAAGATCTCCTCGCTGCAACCGTATTCTTCTGCCGCTGTGATGATAAGCTTGGCTAGAGGCGGGTCCATTGGGAAGGGGGTCATGCGGCGACCCAGCAGTGTCAGATTTCCTAGATTGTCCAAAGCACCCAGAGACCAGAGCTCAAAAAGGGATGTCGTGATGGTTTCCTGTGGTGGAGGGTCCATAAAATCAAAATCTAGGAGATCCTTCACCCCAAGGGATTTGAGAAGAAGTACTGTGTTGGAAAGGCTGGTCCGCTGAATCTCGGGAATGGTTTGCAAATAGAACTCGTTCTTATAGGCCATTTCAGTGTAAAGCCGATACGCCTTGCCAGGTCCTGTACGGCCTGCCCTTCCGGAGCGCTGGTTGGCGTTGGCTTGCGAGATAGGTGTGATTTGGAGGGTGTCCATGCCCATGCGCGGGTTATACACTTTCAGCTTAGAAAATCCCGAATCCACAACGTACATGACACCATCAACAGTCAAGCTGGTCTCAGCAATATTTGTTGCAACCACAACCTTGCGCACGCCTGGTGGTGCCCTCTCAAATATCTTCGCCTGTTGTTCTGCCGGCATTTGACTGTATATGGGCAATATCCTGAGCTTTGGTGGATCATTTAGCAACTTCAACCTCTCATCAACCAGTTCACACGTCGCTTCAATGTCTTCTTGTCCAGTCATGAAAACAAGAATATCCCCAGGACCTTGTGAGACATGAATAGCTAAGACCTGCTTAACAGCACTGTCAACATAATCTTCACAAGGTGTACGAGAGAAGTGGACATCAACGGGAAATGTTCTTCCAGGAATCACAAATTCTGGCGCTCCCCCGAAAAATCTGGAGAAGCGTTCTGAATTCATAGTAGCGGATGTGACTATTAGCTTGAGGTCTCTCCTTCGTGCTAGGATTTTCTTGAGAAGACCCATTAAAACATCGGTATTCAAGGCTCGTTCGTGAGCCTCGTCCATGATAATGCATGAGTACTTGTCCAGGTCTTGCTGAACTAGCGACTCTCGTAGGAGAACACCATCCGTCATATCTAGAGAGTGGCATAGAGTCAGTTAAATAGTTAAGGACAAGGAATGTTTCGGGCATAAAACGCTCACATTTGATAACTGTCTGGTCGGTAGTACAGTCCTCGAAGCGGATAGCGTAGCCGACGAGGCCACCCAGATCAACCTCCATCTCTTCACTCACACGCTTAGCGACACTCATTGCAGCTACTCTTCGCGGCTGCGTGCATCCGATCAAACCAAACTTTCCATACCCATCTTCGTATAGAAACTGTGTCAACTGAGTTGTCTTTCCAGACCCTGTTTCGCCAATGACAACAACAACTTGGTTATCTCGGATCACTCGTAATAGATCTTCTCTGACGGCGAATGCAGGAAGAAATTCTCTCTGCTCGCGGAGTGTTTTGCTCTTGCTGAACGCGCTCGCCCCCCCTTCATCCTTCTTTAGATGTTGGGCAAACTTATTCCCGCCTTTGTAGGCATCCTCGACTGGTGCGGCGACAGCGCTATCACCCTCATCTTCCCGAATCCCTATCAGATTACCCAATGCCGTACCAGCCATGGTTGTTGCCTCTTGTGCTTGCTTTTGCCGCTCGCGCTGCTGACGTCGCTCTCTTACTACCTTGCTGCCCTTCCGACTAAACACGGCCATGTCACTTTGGGGATCACGCACAGCTGAGACAGGCTCCAGCTGCTTCGTAAAAATGGTGCGGCCGTCGAGAAAAGGTGGTCGAAGATCATGGACAAGCAGGTGAACACGGGTACCTTCTTCATCCTCGGGCATGAAATCGTCGTCAAAATCTCGCCTTTGGGCAACTCCCGACGTTAGCATTCGATTTGTTTCCCAATTATCGATGTCTTTGCGCTTCGCGTCCCGGAGCTGTGGCGGGAGATGGGAACTCTTCAGCCTTTTGGCCGGAGGCAATTCATCCCCAGCCATGACGGTATGAGGGTAATATAAAAGATAAGGGAAGAATATATAAAACCGCCCGAAGGAAGGGAGAAGAGTGTACTAGTGGCGTGTGGACTGCTTCTCCAGAAAGACCTGGATTACTGTTTTGAAGGCAAAGATGGATCAAGAAACATAGAGTAGTGTAGTGATAGGCTGCATGTTGCAAACAATGCAAATAGGCGACTATCTTCACGTGACTGTACCTTTGGCTGACTCCTAGTATTACTTACTGTCAAAAACACAAGGACATAAGGCAGAGGAACTTTGTCGGTTTAGTTTGATTACAAGAGACAGTCAAATATCATTGCCAATGTGTTGTTGAAGAATATACTGTCTTAATCATCCTAGTGGCAGTCGACTTCCAATATCTCGCTTCACCCACTTCTGGTTCTGATATCGCCCAAGTGCCCCGCAAATCAGAATTCCAGCTTGTAGCTGTTTAATGTCGAGCATTTTGTGGATTCACCATGACCAGCCAGCAACAAATAGACCCTAAGAGACAGCAGGGTACTTGAAGATGACCTTTTCCGTCTATTCTGAACGAGTCAACAAATAAGGCTAACGATGGGCCATCGTCTCAACAGAGCTCCAACTCCAGTACACGAACTACAAAAACACGCTGCAACAGCTGGCGCAAAAGATTGGTGATATTGAACAGGAAGCTGAAGAACACAAGTGAGTCGGTGCCCTGCCTCCTTACATGTTGCCCACAGTCAGCATGCGTATGCTCTCTGAAAAGGGCAGACCCCTCCCTTCCTGTTCTTTACAAGGGGAAGGATTAATTACTGATGTGTGAACATGTGTGACTTGCTAGGCTGGTCATCGAAACCCTTGACCCTCTCCCCAAGGATCGGAAGTGCTTTCGCATGGTAAATGGGGTTCTCGTCGAACGAACAATCGAAGATATCCTTCCTGCCCTGAAAACGAATTCCGACGGCCTGAAACAAGTCCTTGAGGAAATGCTCAAACAGTATAAGTCCAAGCAGAACGAGTTGGATAGCTGGAAGGTAATTTTTCCCCTTTTCGATTTGCCCCCTTCCTTCTCTGGAGCGTGGTGTGGACTGGACACGGAACTAACGGACTTCTATAGAAAAAGAATAATGTACAGGTCGTACAACCATGAATATATTTTTTTATGATAGCAGTTTCCCTTTTCTGGGATGTGTCTTCAACCTGATTCGGACGTATTTCGGCCCTCTCCTTGCGAAGTGGGAGTTGTAAAAGGGAACACATGATGTATCGGCGTTACAGGAGCGGGAATAGGAAAAGCACATATCCAGGACCTTCAATGACTTATGAACGGTGTTTGCCTCTTCTAAATCTTAATATCTTGGCATCCCCGTGGGTGGTTGGTTTGTCCCTGAGCGTCCTGTCTCTGCTGGAAGGTTCGGGGATATGTATTAAGAGTTGGGCATTTCTACGGGCAATCAGTTCAAATATGGAAGCTGAAGTGATATACTTAGAAAAAATTGTCATAGAAAATGATGGATGTAGTCTGCATGTGTTAATCCATCCTGCCGAGTACGCTTTAACTCAGCATATACATCATGTTGGGCTGCTAGGCGACTGTAGGGATTACACCCATGCCGGACACTTTGCGCGATAGCAAATATACCGTGATGGCCAGGGCATCAAGAGTTGAATACCATCGTGATGATCCCCGTAGAGTAGAACTGGGGTAAAAGTACGGTGCACATGTGGATTATTACTGTGTATGCCGAAAAGGGAAGATCAGGCCGTTCACGTGAGGACAGAATGACGCTCCCAGCGCATCGCACCATTATTGGCTCTGCTCCCAACTGGCTGCTTTCAAAAACAACTCGTACGCTCCAACTGTCGTCGCTGTCGCAACCCAAAATAATAAACTCAGTACCTACGAACTCTACCTGTGGTCCTCATTAGTCTACATCGCGCCACCTTAGCACGGTTGGTCGTCCCACTCCCGCATTGTCCACATTGTTGCACCCGCGTTGCGCGCGCGTAACATCCGTTCAGCTCGACCGAGCTTCCCCAGATCCTCAAGCGTAGCTGGTTGGCTTAACATTACAGGCTGCAGGTCTACACCCCCAAAACTTTTCCGCGATCCTGGCCTATCTGTCTCGCCAGTAGTCGAGCCTTTCTCCATCCTACCGGCAGGGACACCGATTTGCACGATCGTCGTTCGAAAGGCCAGCGCCGGAGCTTTGTCCACACCGCTAGCTGTCCAGATAATTTGTCAGTCCACACAGTTGGCAGTCTCTACCTCAGGTTCAGCTTGCCGCGAAGCGAATAGCGACTCGTTCCGAGGATTCCCTGGCGCAGAAAGCTCCATAGTTAATTACTATAGCAAGGTGCTCAGGCGACTCTGACGTGGTCTCCTGCCAGCAGAGCAGCCGGACACGACATTCAACTTTAACATCTAGCGCGCGCGCTTTCTAAATAGCTTAAATCATGTCATCGACATCTCCCTCCAAGGAACCCGAAGCGGAAACTGAGCAACTATCCGGAGAAGATCAGGAACACATGGAAAGGGAACACCAAGAAACGCAGGCGCAAGGCCAGGGCGAGTTTGAGGTGAAGGAGCAGGACCGTTGGCTACCAATTGCAAATGGTTAGTGGCATGGTTATTGCGTGTGCGTTCTACTTGTGATTTGCGCGTACCTTACATTCGCTGGCCGGTAGCCACTCTGCATTTCTACACCGACCCCCCTTTTCCCTTCCAAAAGGCCCTTTCAGCCCTTCTTGTTGTCGTCGTGGAGACAATTCATTGAATACAATTAGGATTCTGGACTCTTCGCAATTGGTATCTGATGGCGCTAACGTTATATGCATTGCTATTTAGTGGCACGCATTATGAAACTGGCTTTGCCAGAGAATGCAAAGATCGCAAAGGAAGCAAAAGAGTGTATGCAGGAATGCGTGAGCGAATTCATTTCATTCATTACCAGTGAAGGTTGGTAGCGCACTCTCTCGATGGGCTTATCTGCGTTGAAAGGCTGATATCTGTAGCATCCGAGAAATGCCAGCAGGAGAAGAGGAAGACTGTCAACGGAGAGGACATCCTGTTTGCGATGACATCTCTAGGCTTTGAGAACTACGCAGAGGCGCTCAAGATTTATCTCTCCAAGTATCGCGAGACTCAGTCGGCAAGGGGAGAAAACCAGAATCGGCCTACGAGTAGCTACAGCTCTGGCGGGACTGTCGGTGGTCCCGTTGGCGCAGCACAAGCTGCGCGAGTAGGTGTGCCAAACACATCCGGTGGGTTTGCAGAAGCAGCGGACACTGGCAGCAACCTCATCAACCCAGGCTTGGATCCCACAGAACAAGACACGTCTGCGTACGGCTACCCGCCCATGGTCGGCCAAGGCCACAATGGTGCAGGTGGCGAATCTTATTAGTTGGACCTGCTGTACAGAAGGACTCGTGTCTAAGTTCTGTTTTCTTACCGACAGACCCTAGATCTTCAGGACAAACGCTTGGCAGAGGGGTCATTCTCCCTAACAAGGCAAGCAGCTAGTGACAGGTCTCCACATTTCTTTTTCATTCTCGCGGACGTAACCCTTGAGGGCACAATTCACAACATGTTTATCTACGGGCCTCGGGGTTAGATTTAGCCTACGCGCATATTCCCGCTCTGTGAGGCAGATGCTGTACCGTGTCCGAAGTGGCCGGCGGATGTACGTGACCAGAAAGGGAAGGGATGTGAGAAGAATACAACAGATGGGTGGAGTGGTTGGCGTTTTATTTTTATTACTATTTATTTTTCATATACTTTTTATTTATTTTTTGCTTAAAAAAAGAAATTATTTTTTGCTGTCCATTATTTTGCCTAATACGGGATGCATCGTACATCAGAGAGGGGCGATGAAGAGGGGCATAGCCCTCTACAGCGAGGGAGATCTGATTCTGGACCACAATCGTATCTGCCCAACCATGAACTAAAATAGATCATCTCTCGAGCAGGAACGGTTCTTATGAAATGATTGGACCACAAGGATCATCACTGGCGGTTAATATATCACTAGGTAGGCGAAAAAGTGCAAATCATTCTGGGGCAGATGTAAGGGAGGAGGAGAGCTCAGCTCAGTTCAGCTCAGCGGGAGCAACAGAGGAAACATTCTCCGGCAAGCTTGTATGCTTCTCAGACGACAGATAATGACTTGGATGGCTCCAGAAGCACTCCTTGCAGCTTCTTACCAGGAGCATGATGGCAGGGTGCATGGGGGGGACCACACACCCTTTGACCGAGTTGGGAGATATGCATGCATCCCAAGCATGTACCATTGTCCGCTGTAGCATGTAGCTAACCTCGGTTAATTAAAAGCAGGACAAGATAATTTGATCACGGAGTTCCCCGAGTGTAGGCTTGCTGTCGAGTTCGGCCCAGATTCGGCCTTGGGCTGGAGGAAGCGAAGGACAAGGACAGATGGCCATGAAGGATGGCGGGAGGGGAGGGGTTGGCATGCATGAAGCACGGCGTGTGTGGACGGTGATTTGATGGTGCTGGGATGCAGGGAAGGCTGTCATGCGGAATCCTAATTCCTCGCATTATTCCTCTGTAATGAACTGAGAGAAGAAATAACAAGTATTCCGTAAGTGGATGGATCGAGGATGATAGTCATAAGTAAATCCTCGTATGTTATTTCTTCCTGGTGGAGAAGCCAGGTGCTCACCGCCATTAGGCTCGCCATAATCCTCGCCAGGGCGTCCGCGAATCAACCACCTCAGGAGCTGCTGGAGGAGGAATGATAATTATAATATGCTTTCTGGGATTTTCGTACAGACCCTTTTGTCTTGATAAGCTGGTCTAGGATGGCTATCCGCGGAGTATAGGTAGTATACCTACGATGGACGTATAGATGGAGTACGGAGGACGGACTACATCGGACGCAGTCAGCACAGCATACAGCATACGGCATAAGAGCTGCGGCATTCCGGAAAGGTCACTGTAGAGAAACAAATGGAAGCTATTGCTGGTCTCTCGATGGCATAGTAGTTCGAACATATTCATATTCATAGTAGAGCAAGCAAAGAACGGAAGCTCTCCGCACCCACGTGAGGCTTTTGGCCCCCAGCAAGATAAGAAGCCATCAGAGTTAGCAGCTTATTATTATAATAATAATAATATCGAATATAATAGCCCAAATAATACGGGGAGCAAGCATCAACTCCATCATTCTGCTGGCGCGAAACGTGATGTCGCTGGCCTAGACATCCATTCCTCTCCCCTTCTCCTCTTCTTTTATCCCCTCTTCCACCCCTCCACCCCCCTTCGTCCTCTCCCTCCTCCGGTGGCGCCAGAAACAAGATCATGCTCAGCCGTCAAGTGATGTCGATGCTCTGTCCAGCTCGGCCATGTCGTCCGCAGTGCAGAACAGCTGCCCGCCAGCAGGCGACGGTGTAACCAAGCGGAAGCCTGGTATGGACTGTTCCATTCTTTGCCCCATGTTACTAATCCTCCATTTGCCCCCTCTCTCCCCCAGACGGAGATTCCCCCTGGTGCTTGTTTTCGAGTTTATTCCCCTTTGACTTCCGACGGGACAAAGCTTATTGTGATTTTCATCGTCTTTGCTCAGGTTCCGCGGCCTGTGTCCACTGTCACAGACGCAAGGTCCGCTGCGATGCTCGCCTCGTTGGTCTCCCCTGCTCCAACTGTCGCTCCTCCGGGAAACCCGACTGTCGCATCCACGAGAAGAAGAAGCGTCTTGCCGTACGCTCCATCCTCGATCCAGTTCCCATCCGTTGTCGTCCCCTTCCCGCTACCAATATCTCTCCTTCGAAGCCCCTGTCCGATATCTCTCCCGCTCACACGGCCAGCATTCCCCTGGCCACTCCTACCGCTCTCCATGCTAGTCCGCCTGTAGCCCCTAACTCCACCCCTATTCAAACCAATGGTATCCAGACCAACGGTAATGTATCCAACCATTCTGCATCCCAATCCGTCTCGAGCTCGTCTCAAGCATACCAGCCTTCCGGGCCCGGCTCAGACCCGCCATCCACATCCAACGACAAGGATGTGCATGCCGACTACGAGAAACGGCTGGTGAATCTCTTAGACGAGGAGGATTCCGAGAGTCGAGAGATCCAGAGAGGCGTGCGTGCTATCTACGTCGGTCATGATGTCTCCAACATGTCCTTCCTGATCCGCCAGCAGCGGCAGAAAGATGATGATGTGTATCACTTTGCGGGCCAGGATCTTCCACGACGTCAGTTACAGACGGGCCACGATCAGCTACTCATGGATGCCCTTACTTTGCCTGAACCAGCCCTGGCCGACGAACTGGTCGAGGCCTACTTCGCAGAGGTGAACCCCGGTTATCCCGTGGTCGATGAGGACCTCTTCATGACGCAGTACCGAAATCGTGATCCATCTGATCCACCACCTATCCTACTGCTGCAAGCTATCCTTCTAGTCGGATCGCACGTGACACGGCCAAAGGTCGAACGCGATGCTCTGAAAGACATCTTCTTCCGCCGCTGCAAGTGGCTCTTTGATAGCCGCGTCGAGCGAAACCGAGACATCCTCGTTCAGGCGGCTCTGCTAATGACTTGGTATTCTGATGATGCTGACGATGATGTATCGGCAAACGCGCATTACTGGGTCGGAATGGCGGCCAGGATTGCGACAGGCATCGGGATGCATCGTAACACGGTCTCGAGTAGGTTCGCAGATCGTGACAGACGGATGTGGAGGAGATTGTGGTACATATTGGTTCAATTTGACGTGATGGTATCCTTGTCATATGGCCGACCACAGTCTATGTACGCAACTGCCTTTTTTTCATCTGTGTTCCAGTTCGATCGTCTTGCAAAGCTAACTGGAGAATCCATCCTAGAAATCTCGACGATTCTGACGTTTCCCCGCTGGTTCCTTCCGATTTTGAGGGCTGCGGACCCCTAGTTCAGATTGACTTCATGATCCATTTGACAGAACTCTGCATCATGATTTCGTACATTATGCGTGAACGGTTCGGTCTGCGAGTCAGTACTGAGCGCCGGAAGACGGTTCTCGGTGAAGCCGACGAGGCACTGGCAAGTTGGTCTCTTAGGCTTCCCGACACCCTACGGCTCCGCGCATCGGACGTGGATCCTTGGTCTGCGACGCTTCATCTTACATATAACAACTTCCTCATTCTTCTTCATCGGCCGCACCCCAGGGCATCCGCCTATTCAGATGACTACGGTCCGCATGACGCGGAGATTTGCAGTGCAGCGGCCGGCGTCATTGCATCCATCTTTGAAGAACTTCGCTTGAATAATCGCCTAAAGTTCCTCTGGTACGCTGGAGTTCACACACTCTTCACTGCTATGATCCAAGTCCGCGTGGAACTCCGTTTCTCGAACCCGGTCCTTGCAATCAATGCCCTACGGCGCTTTGATTCATCGTCATACTCCCTCCGTGAATTGGCTGAATATTGGTCCCATGCTGGCACCATATTGCGGATCTTTGAAAACTCGAAACGCCTCCAGGAGGATCTACGGATGGCACCCAGCGAAAGACCGAGGAAGTTCAGTGGCGCCGAGGAGCCGACAAGCAATCAGCAACACACGCGCAGCTCTTCCGATGCTACTTCTGCCCCTAGCACTGTCCATCCAGTACCTAAAGCGGAACAACAAGTCACTTACGAGATCCCCACTCCCGAATCTTCCCAGATGCAAGATACCGCTATTCTAGCACCACAGCAGAACCATTTCCTAGACAGCTGGATCCCGGCTCATCTACGACTGAATCCTTCCCCGGTTCCGAGAACCGATGGGCTCCCGAGCGTGTCGGCATCCATGGACGCTGTCGACCATCCGAGGGAATATCAAGACTGGCGTCAGCTTTTCTCCTTTTCGGATCTCGACCAGCCTCTTCCGATCCCAATGGAGGCTCTTCCATACTTGGAAGATGAATGGCGCCAGATATATTTGCACGAGACTCCAATGACAGATCTACTCCAGGAAGGAGGATGGATGCATACCTAGCTAGATGTCTCGACCAAGCGGTTACTCTTTCTGGGGTTTTTTATTCTTTTTGGATGCCACCATGAAATAAGGGTTATTGTATATCTCTTTCAGACCTCACAGGGTACTGTGAGATATTCTATACATCTGAATATGGACTGGTATGCATTCAACGATCCATGATGATGTCAAGACTTCATTGCCAATGCTTTGTTATGAATGTCGAGTCAAGGGAGAGGGGGAACCAGAAAAAGCCAGCCCTACCTCGCCCCTTCCAAAAAGGAATGTAAGGAGAGAGAAATACTCCATGCAGCCTTTACGATCAAATGAGCCCTAGCTACTCCGGGCATACGCAAAGTATATATGAACTATTTTCCTCATATATATATATACATATCCACATGCTACATATTGCATGCATATGTGAGATCATCAATATGTTATGAGCTTTTTTTAATGTTCTTTTTTTTTATCCGGGGACGTTATCAGCGGGAACTACTGGGATGTTATGTAGAAAGTTGCTAGGGAGGTATACAGTCAGTGTTCTGGGATTAGGGATTCTTTTTGGTTTTCACTTTCTGGAAAATGCTGGGAATTAGGGAATATGCCTTTTATTCTTGTGTCTGGTCTCTTCTATTTTGTTCTCTGTTCTTGTTGGAGTTCTACATTATACCTATAAATACATATCCAAAGAGAGAAAAAGGATTGGGTTGGGACGCGCTTGGGTTTCATTGACTTCTATTTCTGTTGGATATTTGCTGGAATTGAAATTTTTATGTCACTATATAAAATGGAATTTCTGGAACCACATTTACTTTCCCAGTTCTGTTAGCGTTCGTCTACCTTTTCCAAACATCATCAATTTCCTTCTCCGCCTCATATCCATAGCAGCCCATCTCAGTGCTGGGGCACTCCACTGGCTTGCACTGTGACTGAAAGGAATGCCTTGATCTTCTGGTGCCATCGCGCATCCTGGCGTGCGTGACGTGAGGTATAGGATCTGCCAGCTGTAGATTATTGGCTAACCTTGTGACATGTATGGAAGCATTGCATGGACAGCATCCCCTATAATAATGAGCTTCCAAATTCAGCCTTCATGTCCTCTAAAATGGTCTCTAAATTCCAGGTGATGGCTGTAGCAGTGACCGTGTTTGGTACGGAGTAGGCACGGAGTACCTTCTATTTACCATTGTCAGCATTTATCAACTTTCATCCCCCAAGAATGTGTTCTATCTTGTACGTAACCTACATTGTAAGCAGGGACAGACGAAGAAACCACTGGGACATGAAACAGATGAAGAATTGGCCAATGGAATAGTCAATGATGAACCGCACATCCCATATACAGACCATGGTACAGGGAGCATGTTCAATGCTGGGCGTTTACAGAGTGTGCATTCCCCAGACCCATAATTGATGTACTGATGGCTTGGCAAGAACTCTCTATTCCACCGTCTCCATTCACCCCACTTCAGATGGGGAAACAGGACCAGAGTGTTAGATCAAGTAGACTCAAAATGAGTATTTAAGATCCGCACAGCTCTCCTATCGTTGGAAAAATTCACAGCATGACCTTATCCACCATGTAGGCCACTAGAAGGCAGCCGTTACCAACACGTCTTTATGAGACAGTGAATGTTATTCTGTGGATTGAATTTGTACTTCCCATGACAGAGAATCCAAATGATGACAAATGGATTGGATTTTTTCTCCCTGCGCTGTGGATATCCGGCCATTACTATTCTTGGTGGGGACCAATTTGAGAGTGCCAGGACTCTGGTAATAACACAATGCTCCTGGTATAAGGTATGTTTTCCATCACTACTAGGCCTATAGTAAATTAGCAAGCTCAAGAGTAATCATTTCTAGTCTAGGAGACACTGGAGAAGCTGGATGGGTTCCAGGCATCTGACAAATACACACTATTCTGGTCTGTCCTGTCAGCAGTCTCAGAACCAAAGATTCACCAGGTTGGCCCTCTTACACTGCGGCTCTTTAACTCATTTAATGAAACCCTGTCTGTGGTAACTGTATTTCCCATTGCCTATGAGTAAGGAGCGGAGAAAGTCTATTCAGTGTGTCAGGGTGGTATTTGCAGGAGTTTTGGACTCAGGGCCCGGCATCATTCTCTATGGTTGACCTTCCAACCCAGCTGTGGGCAGCAGAGCCGGGAGAGAGACATGGCCAGAAGGTGCAGGTAATGATATGGTTGTATCCATGGAAAAGTGTTGCCTATAACCACCTCAATGAGCGGCTGATACTTCTTAAGTAGAGGTATATGATACTGACCACCGCATGCATCTGATGAGGCCACACCCTAGCTTGCTTAGTAAGAGTAGTACACCTCTTTAGTTAGACGCACTCTTGCTTGGTTGATTCCTTGGATTACTAGGGAAAGCCATTGCACAGATTGTGCTGTTCCCAATCCGAGAGGATTATTCAGATAAAACAGTAACAGCCCTCAGGTGTTGAACAGTGAAGATAGATAGACTGGCTTAGACTACTCAGGACCAAAAAATGCTCATAGATGCAGGAATTGAAACAATAACGTGGTCAAGGCCCCTTGAGCTGGGTGCATTTTATTGAGGCTACATATCACCACTCAGGTCAGCGCTCACCCATGCTCAGGGCATATTCAAATGTACTCAGTGAGCAGGGGGTGAGCAGCAAAACGGAAAGGGAAAGCCTTCAACGTTTGTAGAATAAAAAGTACGTATGCATGTGTGCAGAGTTCCGATCTACTGAGTAGATCCTGCCAAGATCTGCTAGGTTGATCCTTTCAGATTTATATACGTATTGCCAATCAACCAAAGACAAACCTCTTCCAGTTCTCAGCAAGTTGTCGAACTCCCTGCTCCAACGCCCATCCACGTACATCACAGACAGTCCTCGCGATATCCTCGAGTAACTCGTCCATTTGACCTCCCGCCGTGTGCAGGTCACTCTCTATCAGCAGCCTATCTTCCGGCAAAGCCTTGATCACATCAAGAACTTTACGCGACGACGGTCCACGCAGATTAATCACGCTGGAGAAGGAAAAGTAGATATCTGCGGGCACGGAAGGATCTAGGAATAATCTCAATTGCTCCACAGGACCGGAGTACGAGTGCATGCATATTCGCGGAGGGAAGGGAAGAGGAGCCGATTTCTGCTGCACGTGGGAACCGAATGATGATGATAATGATGTCTTTCCTTCTCCCTCATCAATAATATGACCCAGATGAGCCGCCTGTTCCTCTTCTCTCTTCCGCTCCCTCTTCGACATAATCCTCCGTTCATGTCCCGCCCATAATTCCTTGAGGACCTCCAGAACCGCCCCGTGTGCCTGTACGCTATGCACGGAGACAGCCCGGTGAAGTTCCCCCGCTAACCGGAGCTGGGCTTTTAACACCATCTTCTGGTGCGCCAATTGTACCTTATATGGGGAGAGTGGTCTCCCTTCTCTCGAGCCCGGTGTGACCTGGGCGTCCCTGTTCTCCATCTCCGAGCCTGACCAGGGAGTCGGGAGTCGGAAGGAACGATCTAAGCCTATCTCGCCGACTAAAGCATGTGGGAAGGTGAGGAGGCGTTTTCTCGTCTCGTCTATGAATTGGGAGAGGGGTTTCGGGGGCGGTAGGGTGGAGAGGAAATCTGGGTCGGTGGGGGAAGGGGTGAGGACTTGTCTATAGTGTGATGCTTTGAGAACTGTTGGTAGTATACTAGTGGTGTTGGTAGTGGTATCTTCTCCCTTTGCCTCTTTTATATCGTCGAGGAGCTGGTATGAAAACCATGGATGCCACCCGAAGCATGGGACAATGCGCTGTGGTTGTTTCTGATTCGGCTCTTCTCCTCCATTTTTATTCTCTGTTGGCAGCAGGGATGTGGCAGTCTCGAATACCAGGTCCTGGTCCTCGCCGCGAGTTGCCATTATCGTGAGCGTCGTCGCTTTCATCTTTGCGATTTCCGGGATGGAATTCATGGTGTCTGTAGGGTGGCAGTGGGCGTCGAATATGCCCAGTTCCCATGGGAACTGGGAGTCCGTGGATGCATTTTGATGTTCGCTTCCCATGCCTGTTATTTGAGTTGGTTGTTGCGTGTAGCAATAATATTTAATTGTCTGTGTTGAAGCTGCTCTGGGTGATGTCATGTGGCCGACACTTCTGCCTTGATTATCAGGCATAAAATCAGGTGTTTCCCCGCATATTCCAAGATTTCCTTTCTTGGAAATCAACTCGATCCAATCTCTCTTTCAATCCTTCACTTCCATCCGTGATGTCTGCCCCCTTTCTTCAAGGGCACTCTGCATCCTTCCCTGCAGAATGTAACTGCATGCAAATACCCAGTTGACCTGTCGACTTAGCCCTCCATGCTGTTGGCCAACCTGACCACCCTGTTCGTCCTCCCTGTCCTCATACTCATCTCAATCCCCCTCCTAATATCAGCTTACATCACCTCCTGTTTCTCCGTGCTGGCCTTGTCTTTTCGCGTATTCATATTCTACACTGAATTCTGCTACGCCCTCATCACCAGTTACTTTGTCATGCCTACTCCTTCCAATCTGTCCCTGCTGCCTTTTACGCCGTCGGAACCAACCTCCCCCAGTACACCAACGCCGAATAGACGGTCCTCGGAGTGTGAACATGATGCGGCTCCTGTAACATCACTGCCATCATCAGTGTCGACACCAAAACTAGCCCCGATCGGCCGTCCGGGTTTAGGTCGTTCCAAAAGCGCAGCATTCCTAGGTCTGGTCAGTGGCGATGAAGATCGTGATTTTGAAGGCCTGGGCGGCTGGCGCTGTTATGGAGCTGGGGCTGGGCCTATGTCTGTGATATCTGGGGGACAATGGGGTACTGCTTCCGGTTCCACATCATCTGCTTCGTCTGGTAATCAAAATGATCCGGATGATGATGCCGATGAAAGGGCTTGGCTGTCGATCAATAATCGTCTAGAGCTTCCCTCGCCTCCTACTACTTCTTTTTTCCAGAAGGACTACATTACTACTGCCAACAGCAGCGATGGGGTTGGGGTTTCTGAGTCAAAGATGTGGGGAAACGGTCCATCTAGTTGTACCACAATCATCCCTAACCCCAACCATAAGCGTGCCGTTACCACGTCCACGTTCCTTCGCGCTTCTCCGAGTCATCATTCGACGTGGGCAACTGGTTCAGCACCGGTTCCTGGCTACCAATCTCCAGTCCAAGCCGGCTGGTCGGTCGTTCCGCGCCTGATGGTACGTCTTCCATGATGTCATCATCACCACATACTAAGTTAACTTCCCTACAGCTACCGGCCCACCACAAACAACAATAAGCTCTCATCTCTCAGACACATGGCTATTACCAGTCGCAAGGCAGCGCGATACGAGCGGATCCTCAACTCCACAATCGCCCGCTCTCGCAGAGAATCATATGGGATTTCTCTCTACTCCCGCTGCTAATAGCAACAATGACCCTGTGAGAGCTTCATATCGCGATTCTGATAGCGTCAGGCATCAAATGCGGAGTTTCCCGAATCTGAGCCTGAGACGTCGGTCAAATTGGGAAGTAAGGTTTAATTCATTTGTAACTTTTTATCTTTAATGCGATTACATATTCGTCGTAAGAAAGGGTGAGCAAGGACTGGTATTCCCTGGCAATTTGCTATGAAATCTTTTTCGATGTATCTTGTAATGATGATCAATGACCAAGGAAATGTGATCGAAATGAGTGTTTCCAGGTCTGAAAATGAGCTTGCTATAATACTTTGAACATGGTTACCTGTTATTATTATTTCGGTTAATACAAGGCTCACCATCCAGTGTCCATTAGATGATTGAAGCTGATATGCAACTGTCTTTCAATTGGTCTTCCTGATAAAACAAGTCTATTTTTGTAGACATGTACACAGGGCTCCGACAAGAGCCCATGTCGACTGCACCGGCATGTAGTCCGTTAGCTAGTTATCCTTAGCCCTCTCTTTCTCGTAGGCCATGGGTTCCAAGAGAATCCAGTCATCTTTTCTGTGGCCCGAGGACACTTCATCCGGAGCGAAAAAGAGATGGCATGACGTCGACGTCGATGAGTGTGAAGTGGTACAGCAAGAAGCTCCAGCTACTCCCAAAGGGAGCTATTCTGTTGAAGAACAGGATGTCTATATAGTCTTAGTGCGCACAGAGACTTCAGACGAAAACATGATGAACTTCTTGTAAACGAAAGAAAATCAAGTCTAAGTATCGAGAAAATAGAAGAGATGAGAAAAAGAAAGAAGTTAGACGGAGGACCCTATAGACTCCCACGCTTCCAAATAACCGGGAACAAGGCCACGTCTCACTTGTTTAAAGTTAGTCTAAGATGGCGGCGTAGCTCTTCCTCTTTCTCTTTCTTGGCGCCTCACATCCTCCATTTCTTCTAGGATGACCTTATTGAACTCTTCCCATCCGTCTAGGTAGAGGTGATGGCCAGCTCTCTTGATTATTACTACCTTGGCCGATCCTCTGTCCGCTTGACGTTCCTCCGGGGTGGCATCGCGGAGTGTCCGCTCTCTTTCTTCATCTATCTTCTCCTTTGCAGCGAACCCGCCTGCGACATCCATCCAGTCATGATCGCCGTACAAGAAGACAATGGGGATGCCATGTTCACGTCTAGGTTGCGCTGCTATCCCACCCGCAGCCGCCGCTACTGAGGATTCACTCGAGTTGAGAAAATCAGGGGGCGGGGAGGGACTCGGTCCAGGAGATGCACCCAGAGAGGCGTCTGATTGTGAAGGGGAGTCTTCGGGAACAGGCTGAATCATCTGTCGACCGACCTGGTGGATGCGCCGGATGAGAGGGTTACGGGCGAAAGCACCCGGTGCGAGCACGTATGATAGAGCGTACTCGCCACTGCCTCGGAGGCGGAATATGCTATACGCGTAGGTATGTAAAGCCTTGGCCTCTTCCTCTGGTAGGTGGGAAAACCGTCGAGACGTCCAGCCAGATACTAGGCGTGGCCCGAATGGTCCAGCCCATCGTACAAAGGTGAAGGGAGAGATATTGGCGTCCCACAGATAGGCGAACCATTTTGGAAGAGTGCGACGCGGTGGAGAGTTTGATGATATGTTCCCAAGCTTGCTCATAGCGCGAGGACTGCTACCCGTTGCATCGGACCTCTGTGAGTCTCCATCTTCGAATACACGTTGTTGATCCTGGGTAAACTCGTTGACCATAGTAGACGCGGATGGTTCCGGCATATCCTCTCTGACTGCGTACGGGTCCTCTGGGATACCCACGGGAGAAGCAAGGAGGAGTTTGTTCAGACGACCAGGGTATTTGAGCGCGTAAGCTACGGCCATGTATCCCCCGAGACTATGGCCGAGTAGAGTGAAACGATCGATCTTGCGTTTCACGCGCCATTCTTCCAAAGCATCGACAAACCAATCCTCCGCTTCCTTGATGGCATCTTCTCTTCTTTTAGCTTTGATCCGGAAAGGGGGACGCGTACTGCGGCCCATCCCGAGCATGTCTAGCGCATATACATGCCAGCCCTTGGGTCGGCTTAGAGGCTCAAAGTTTTTGTAGAAAAACCCCAAGCCGGCCCCGTAGCCGTGGAGCATCACCAAGTGCTGGTCGGCATCCTCTCCAACTCTCTCCACCGACAGCTCGTTCAGAGCACGATTCTTACCGCTGAGCTGAACCATGCTGGAACGCCATCGACGAGGTCCATACGGGTCCCCGACGGAGTTGGCCGTTACCTCGCCTGGTTGGCTGGGGTCCACGGAAGCGAGACCGTCTCTTGTGTCGGTAGGAATATCGGGTTCGTGCCCTGTCTGCTGCTGGGTGGGAGGCTCATGCTGGAGATAGGGCAGGAAGGAGAGCACCTTATGCTCCGCCGCTGCGGGTGAAACACCAGCCCACTGCAAACCAGTTCTCAGTGAACTCTGTATCAACCTAAGGGCTGTACGCACTGTTCAGATAACCTACCCATTGAGCAAACCCTTCCCTGTATCCTAACGGGAACCACTTCGGAGTGGCAGTGAGCATATTGCCTGCACGGACAGCATGGGGGGTAGTTTCTCTTTTATGTGCCAACGGATCATGATGGTGCCGGGAAGTCGTGCGGCCCCGGTCGCTCTCTGGCGGCGGCGACTGTAGCGATTCGGACGCCATTGAGGAGCTATGCCGAGATGACGGTACTACAAAGAGGGCAGTTGATGATGGTGATGATGACCGTGACGACGATGATGAAATGGACCAAGCCGCATCCAGAGGAGAGCAGGTCCACGATCGAGGGACATAAAGGGAAGAGGACAGCTGGCTGAGTCGCGCGGGATACAGCTTGCAGCAGCAAGAGCGAGCAACAGAAGGATAACCACAGCCCTTCTGTCACTCAGGCAGGAGAAGGAAGAAACGTATTAACCGACCCCGAAGGTTACCGTAGGGGTCGGTTAGGAGAGTTTGGAATATGTAATCGAGTGGCGGAGATAGAAGCGCAAGGTCCGCGATAACCCCGGTTGAGCTGCGGCGGAGGCAAAGAAACGCGAGGGATTGCGAGACACGACGGACGAGGGAGGGAGAGGGATAGGAAAGGGAAGTGAATTGGCCTGATACAAGCCGTTGATGAGGGATGGGATGGGGGAGTTGGCGATGAAGAAGAAGAGGAAGAAGAGAAGAGGGGAAGAGAAGAGGGAGAAGCGAGCGTCAGTCCATCTTGTCGCCCACAACACCAACACTAACGGCCCTCACCGTCTTCTTCTCGCTGCACCCTCGATGCCATGAGATAGCGTCTCGTCTGGGCCGCAAAGGCCATTATTCCTGTCCTCGTCCTCGTTATCCACAGCTGCTGCTCTCGTCTTCCTTCTCCTCTGCCTCGAAAAGAGCGATCTGCTCTCTCCCCACTCCCCTCACCGATTGTTCTCAACGCCGGCCGCCATGCCCCAAAGCCTCGACCAGCTCGTCAAGGGCGCCCCAGCTCCCAATTCGCATCTCTCCTCTTCATTGCCATCGTCCGATCCTGCGCCTGCTCAGTCATTACTCCAATCTTCTCCCAATTACACTGCCCAGCTCCGTCCGCCTACCCCACCCCCAGATCCGCTGTCGACCCTCCCTTCCTCCCCCTCCCAGATCTACCTTAATCTCCTCATTCTCGAAGCCTCTCTTCGGGCTCAATATCTCTGTTTGCGCGAGCGACGACGTCAAAACACCTTTTTCCTCCTTCTCCTCGCAGCCTGGATCACCTATTTCTCATATGCGCTCTTTCTCCGTCCACGTGAGGATGGCAGCGGAGTCGGGGGCTCGATCTACTGGATGGTTGAAACAGGCGAAAAAGTTGCATTGATGGGCGCCGTTGTTACTGCGCTCCTGGTCTGGGGCACTGGGCAATGGGAACGGGGAATTCGCTGGCCGCGGCGTTGGCTGGCCGTCACCAACCGCGGCCTTCGCAACATGAACACCAAGATCGTCGTGATCCGTGGCCCGTGGTGGCAGGAATTGATGTCTTATCTATCCTTCATCTTCCCTTTCTTCCCCTCACCCGCGGGGAATTTTCACCACGTCGAACGTCAACTGGCTGAGAAGCGTGGTGGTCGGCCACACCACTCTCACCACCATCACTTCGACAATGATAGTGAACCCGACCTAGTCGAGGAGGACCTTAGCCCTGGAGGTGACTATATACGACTTCTCCTACTCCCTAAGTCGTTTTCGCCCGAGTTCCGCGAGAATTGGGACGAGTACCGTACTAGTTTTTGGGAGAAGGAGAATGAGCGACGGGCCCAGCTCCGGGAGAAATTGCGCGAGCGGGAGCGTCAACTAGCTAGACGAGAGGGCGGTTGGTTCTGGTGGTTCGAACTAGGCTGGAAATCACCACGCCAGCGAAGGCCTACAGCTACCAGCGAAAAGTCGCACCCCAATCGAAACCGTCGCCGCTCAAGCGTCTCCAAGCTTGGCCATGACCTGAAACCTTCCTCGCGTCGCAATGTACGCTCCGACTCGCAATCGCAATCCCGTACTTCGTCGCGCAGTAGTACCCCCGCCGATGGCGGTTGGGCGAGTGACGAGCGTCCACCGTCTCGCGGGGGACGCACTCGTCGAGGCAGCGCGACTCTATCGCCCGCCTCAGCAGCGGAACATGGCCAACGAGCACGCAGTAAGCGAGGTACCAGGGCACTCCCTCAGGGCCTGTCCCCTCTGACCCAGGCACAGATCAGAGAAGGCCTGCAGCCTCTTCCGTCACTCGATTCCTTCTCTGTATCAGGAGAAGAGAGGACGTCATGAAGAGGAAATGAAAGAGCGTTTGATCTTGTCATCGTGAATTGAACCTGATTTATTTTATTATACCCCCTCTCTGGAACCAGCTTATGTAGTCTGTTTTAGGTTGTCTTAATATACTTTGTTTTTGTAGGACTTCAAAAAGTTGAGGTTCTAGTCGAATAGTACAAATTTCTGTTCTGCAGTTGTTGAAGAATAATACCTAGTCTGTGAGTCCACAGGACCACACATGATGTGTGTATATTCTGTAAGCTGTTGTTTAAAAAGGGACAGCTAGATAAGTCCATTCACAGAGAAATTCCAGACGCCAACAAGACAGACTCCATGTACTCCATATATCAGAGAACACTGTCTAATACAATTAAAAAGAAAGATCCCATATCCGATTTACAGCTGCAGTCATAATCCCTCTTAATCAGCAATAAAAAAATGCATTAAACCCTATAAACCGTCTCCTCATTTTCAAGGTACCTGCGGCAGAGAGAGAAATTAGTCAGATCAGTGCAACAAAATATCGTTTAGACCTAGATAGATAGATAATACTCACATCAACTCGTTTCTTTCTTCCATAGCCCTCAGGGCCAGGATAGCCTCGGTTCGCTGGAATACATGGCCTTCGCCGAGTGACGGCGCATTGCGGATGGCTCTGTTCACGGCTCCGATGAGGTCTTCTACATCCGCTGAGTCTTCATTGGCAAAC
This sequence comes from Monascus purpureus, assembly GCA_025999795.1. NCBI lineage: Eukaryota > Fungi > Ascomycota > Eurotiomycetes > Eurotiales > Aspergillaceae > Monascus > Monascus purpureus. The sequence continues at coordinate 1,110,204 of AP025348.1, forward strand.
AGACTCGTGCCCATCAGCGGTCCAAGAGCCTGGCGGAAAGTTGCCAATCGTGATGGATGGATTCGTTGACTAACAGAGGCGGAGTTCTGCTGTGACTGCGAGTCGTCCGTTTGGGACTGGACAAGTTGCGATGCTGGCCGAGAGGAGGCCATCGACATTTGCGACTGGCTCTCTGCCTGTGTCTGGCTTTGGGACCGCTGTCCACGGGGGCTGGCATCGTATAGACCGTCGCCATCCTCGAACATGTGATCTGCTTCATTCGTGTTCGCACGATTCGCTGCTGCGCGTGTAGTGAGCGTTCCACCTCTCCGAGTGGACCGTGGAGTGACCGTCGATGTATTTCTGGATGTTTCATCATCGGAATCCGAATTAGAGTCGCTTGAGTCATCATCGTCATCAAATGTGGTCGTCCTTCTCTTCTTGCGGCGATCATCCTCGACAACTTCCTTGAACAACGCATAGCGCAGAATTGCCTCTGCAACCTTGGCATCACGCTCCTCAACTCTGCTGGAAAGTCGTGCTTTTGCGTGAGCAGTCGCCAGACGGATCAAGGTTTCTAGTGTACGCGCGGTGATCGGAGACGTTCTGCGTTCGTTACGAGACAGCTCATCGTTCCGCAGAGCAGAGTATGTCTCAATAACATGATCCGCTGCCCCCTTGGTCAGGATGGGCTTAATTCTCGACTTAGCGTATTGAATGTACTTTTTGATGAAAGGAATGCTCAGAATTTCCGCATCCTGTTTTTTTCCATTACGACCCGAGTGAGCAATACCAGCATGGAGCATAACATTGAACTTTTCGAACACTTCTGCCGTCCCATTCGAAGCCTGGTTATCCTCTAGACCAACGCCCAGTGTTTGGTTAGGCTGTTCCCGAACGGGGGCTCCTTCCTCTGTGCCTGGTTGACGGTAGCGATGCATGCGCATGACGTGTTCCGAAATCTGCCTGTCTTTAGCATCATTGATATCATCGGTGACAACGAAAAGTAAATCGAAACGAGACAGAAGTGAGTCTGGCAGAGCAATGTTCTTATGAGGGTCCTTGTGGGGATCGTATTGCCCATATATCGGGTTAGCAGCCGCTAGGACACTGCATCTTGCATTCAAGCTTGTGTGGATACCAGCTTTCGCGATTGTAACGGTCTGCTGCTCCATAACTTCGTGAATAGCAACTCTATCCACGTCACTCATCTTGTCAAACTCGTCAATGCAGACCACCCCACGATCTCCAAGAACCATTGCACCGGCTTCCAATCTACGCTCACCCGTCTCCTTATCGGATGTAACTGCTGCCGTAAGACCGACTCCAGAGGAGCCTCGACCTGTGGTGGCAATTGCGAGTGGAGCGGTGTTCAAAACGAAGCGAAGAAGCTGGGACTTGGCTGTCGATGGGTCACCGACCATGAGAATGTTAATGTCGCCACGAAGATGGGTGCCGTTGTCAAGGTTCTTTTCCATGCCTCCTAGTAGCATGAGCAAGAGGGCCTGTTTGATCTTCTCGTGACCATAGATGCTAGGAGCGAGAGATTGGGAGAGCAAGTCAAAAACATTCTTTTTCTTGGCGATTTTGTTAATATGCCGAACATCTGTGTCTGTAATGGTTGCCTGCGCAATGCCTCCACCAGACTTAGAGGACAACTGAATAATATTGTTCGCCATGACGACTGTGCGAAATACCGAGGACCCAGCGCCGGCATTCCGGTTTCCTAGAGAGCGGTATATACCAACAAGCTGGATTCTGTCACCAGGTTTAGCACGGTCTACTAGATCATCGTCCAGTATCACATCGACGCTTCTAGGGAGCTGTCCCGCGGGTGCTCGTTCTGGCATTTCCTGGATGGATATGGTCTGATGATCCATATATGTAGAGTAACCGTACTCTGTAATGAGCTATTGTGGGAGAGTAGTCAGCAATAAGACTACAGAATTACTGGAACATACCTTTACTTACTGGGTTTTTTTCATCGTCTTCTTGAGGATAGACGTTGAGGTTTGTCACCCCGCTAGCTGTCATGGTCTGGTCTCTATACTTCCTTGCAAGAAATTTCTTTTTCTTTTCATTCCAATGCACACTTTGTATCACCTTGGGCCGAACCAGCGAGCATTTTGTAACGATACCTTCGAGAGATATCATGCGATTCAAGTGCGAGGAACTCACAGTGCGAGGATTGCAAGAGTACTCTCCGAAGGCACCGATGTAAGCACAGTAGTAGACCTATAGAGGTTATAAGTAGTTGGAAAATAAATTTTTTACAGTATTCGGATAACATACTGCATCGTCTGCCGTTTCTCGGGACGGCCGGTTTGGAAGTGTTTTGATAACCTCCTTCAGGGCCTTGTCGAAGGCTTGCGAATAGTCGAATGGGGAAGTGAGCAGACTGCGAAGAGTTAACAAAACTGTGTCTTGAGTGCCCGATACAGTATTGCTTACCCATCTGCGAGTTCGCGGCTATGTGCTCTGATCTCATCGATGCTGACCTGTGCAAGAACTTAGCTTCAAATCCCTAGAGAAGCCAGGTCAATAGCAAATCCAATAGCATACCGTTAGACGTCGCAGCCCCCGATTTAGCATCAAAACAATATCTGCCCGGTAACTATTGGAGACAAAAGTCAGAATCGTGTTGGAGCGAGAATAAGAAAGACGGAAGATTTCTCGCTAGGCGTCGACGGACCTGCGTGCTCTGGCATCGCCTGGGAGAAGCGCAATCAGCAACTGTCAGATATGATAGCGCTTTTCAAAAAGTACTTACTGGGATCGAGGAACTCAACTGCCGCTCGGATCCGATCTTGAGCTGCCTCATCGCGAAGCTGGACGCCGTCCATGGCGTGGGTTGTGTCGTAGGTATCGTGAAATAAGTGGATTAAAAATGTTCAATGTCGAGTGAAAAGCCTTGTTTGAGATTGTAACGAGAAGAAAAGAGAGGCAATGTATGCACGTTGATTGAAGTAGGGATAGACGACAATTTCGTCGAATCTTGCAGCTTGCGGAGGGACTTCTTTTTCTCCAAGTCGACGCGACCTCCCAATCGGGTATAATTGAAACGCGTCTCTCGTTCTAGACGCGTCTCCTCCACGCGTTATATGCTTACTCATGACTCTTTACTCATCATACACACTAGCGCAACTAGAATACAACTAAGAAGCACTAATCCTAACTAGGAATGAACCTTCCTCGTGGGTCACGTGGTAAGTCTGTACAGGCAGAACAGTGCCTGCTAGCACCGTGATACGCAGCATTTCATCTGGGCATCTTGACCTCACGAGAAAGATCCTTTCCCCATGTTAGTAGAAGAATGAAAAGAATGTCACGGCAGCCAATAGCTGGCGAGGCTCTAAGCGCTGAGCTGACAACATGATGAAATAGAACAAAAAAGTTTATGTAGCAACATATACACAAGATTCTTTTGTGGCCATGAATATGATACATCTACAAACTATATTCGAATCCCAACTCGGTGCAAATGCACATAATCATCAGATTCGTCGAGCTGGTTGTTTCCCTTTATTCAGCGCCTGCGTCTGCGACGTCTTCTGGGACCTTTTCCAAAGCCTTCACTTTCATCATCGTCTTCTTCTTCCTCTTCCTCTTTCTCCCCCTCTTCTTCGTCTTCGTCTTTCTCTTCTTCATCTTCGTTTTCTCCCTCTTCATCCTCTTCTTGATTCTCCTCTTGTTCTTTCCCTTCCATTTCCGCTTCCGCTTCATTCATTTCGTCCTCTTCTTCCTCGACTCTTTCTATTTGAGCCTTCCTAGCCTCTTCTCTTGCATGCTCCTCATTGTCTAATTCATAGTCTTCCGTCGCATTGGCCCGTCGTCTTCGTTCCAAGATTGTTTCGGCTTCGATGTCGTATTCATCTTGGTGATCAAGCGTGCTCTCCGGTAGCTCCACCTGGGCTTCAGCGGTGGTCTCTGTCCCTATCTGATCTTCAGAAGCCTGTTGCTCAGGTCTGATATCCCGCAATGACTCGCCCGGCTCTAGCCACTGCTCATCGGGCTGCTGCTTCGGACGGCGTGTGTCACGAGGCCGTGACTCCCCACCAACACCAAGGATACCACCTGTCCATACGAAAGGCTCGTATGGCTTCGTACTTTTAGGGTCCACACCCCGCTGCTGACGATGACGAAGAATGACACCCTGGAATTTATCTCGGAGGTAGGGAATCCCAGCAACCGCCTGGACTGTATTGGGAGCGGCTTCGTAGAGAGCCCTCACTTCTGCGCCGCCATCAATAATACTCCTCTCCCGGAATGAGAGCAAAGCAGATGCAAGATAGACCATGGAGATATAAGTCGGTTGCATAAAATCAGGTTGAATTTTGCTCCAATACCTGCGACCAACTTTACCCAGGTAACCGCGTTTCCGGCGCCTAGGATTTTCTATGAGATCAACGGTATCTGGAGCACTGGGAGGTCTCACTCCAACTCCTCGGCGAAGGTTATTCCATCCAGGAAAGTTGGGCATGAATTTCTCCTCGTAGACAGTGAATGCTTCCAACTGATCCGATGGCCTGTCTGACTGGGCAAGCATTTGCACGTACGTGGACCAGTTGAAAGTTGTTAGGGAAAATCCCGCATGCTCAACTTCCTTCATCACTTGGGATAGTCTCCAAGGTTTGTCCTGGTAGGCCAACGCCCGCAGATACATGGAGAGGGGCCAAGACAGCATAAATCGGTATGATGGTAAAATAGACACCTTTTCTTCCGGATTAGGCATGTCGGAGCTTAATGGGAGTTCGCTATTCTTCTTCCCAGAAACGGCCAAAGATGGATGAGATGCCGGCTGACCGACTGGAGCCGAAGATAGCCATTCCTTGAGGTCTGGACGGCTGGCCATCTTAATAGCACGTGGAAATGCTATTTTCCAAAATTCTTCGACCTTGTCGTACTGCTCAGACCTCAGGTGAGCAAGCATCAAAGCAGAAAGTAGGCGAAGCGGTGCAAGTTCATAGGGATTATCAACTGGATACCGTGGCTGCTTGCCGTTTATATATTGGTCGAATAGTTCCTCGACCTTCGCCGATGCGCCCACGGCGCCATACGCTTTAATAAGATACTCGTAGTAGATATCGGGGAAAGCTCGGCTAAGCGACTGTCTACCGATGCCAGGTGTAGGTTCTTTTGATGCCAGCATCGAGGGTTCAAAATCAGCAATGGCTTCGGCAAGAAGCCGTTCGGCGTTTTGGAGACGTGCGTTGACAGAGTTGATGTCACTTCGAGTATCCCTGAAGTGGTCCAAGTCCCGTCGGATTTGGCTCCTAAGAACCAGTAGTCTTGCGCCTAACCCGGGTCGATTAAAACGCTCCTTGATTTCCCGATAGATAATGTGAACCATATCTCGATTTCGGGTTTTCACGTAGCCATACAAGACTATGGCATAATGAAAGTCTGTCGCATGAACGCGGCGACTCCTGTGAAGCGTTCTAAGAATACGACGTGCCGAATCAGGTTGTCCAACGAGCGCCAGCGCGAGCATAAGAGCAGCGTAGGTCATGCCGTCGGGTTGTACTCCGGCAGCATCCATGCGTGATCGGATTCTAGAAATGGATTCCAAGTCCAATCTGAACGCGTAATTCCAAAGAAGGACATTCCACATCCTCACCAGAGACCCCTTGACGTTCAAGCTGAGACATGCCTCGGCCATGCTTTCGGCCAAATCTAGTCTTCTATTGTTGCAATAGGCCTCCACAATGGTGTCAAGTAGAGGCGTTGTGATGGTAATCCGTCGCTGGCTTGCTACAACTAGCAGAGAACGAACGCTTTCGATATCACCCCTATTAGCGCAGAGCCCCATCATTGTACCAAAGGTATGCGTATCAGGCTGCACGCCCGTCTCCAACATTTGCTTGAACGTTGAGAAAGCCCCGGAAAAATCGTCTGCCCTTGTGTGCGCCGTAAGCAAGATATTCCAAGAGGCCGTGTTCGGCTCAAGACCGAATTCATCATTGATCCTCCTGAATTGTTGCCGGGTACCTTCCACGTCACCTAGCCTCGCGTGAACATATAGAAGAGGATTGACAAGCCTCCGACTCAACGGTTTCCCGTGATCTGCCACGAACTTTTCAAATATGCTTTTGATATTTTCCACCTCTCCGGCTCTTGAAAAGGCAATAAGAGCATATTTGTAAGCTTCTATCGATGGCTTAGTATAGAAATGAGAGAACTCGTCTAAGAGATATCGGATGCCGCTTGTGATTTCAAATGAGGCAAGACGCGTTAATAGAAGAGTTAAAATCTTCGCCGGAGGAATTTCGTCTGCCATTTGCCAGCGGAAATTGCGGTAGACAAGGATAGACCTGACGAAAGATGACCGAACGTTGGACGATCCGAAAGTCTCGATAAGTGTATAGTAGTCATTTGCTCTGACAAGACCCAGGGCATTATATTTCCGCAATATATTAAGGATTGCCTCCGTGGGAGTAGTGTCAATGACTTCGGGAGAGGCAATTATGTGGTCGAGCAGAAAGCGCGCCAATTCAATCCCAAAAAAAAGATCACGATGGTCTTGTAAGTATGCCGCTAGAGCTGCAGCCTGTCTCACCAGAGACGAGGTATCCACACAAGAAAGCAACGTATTGGCCTTCGCATCTTGAGGTCTCACGGTCCACATATTTATAGCTAAATCATACTGCTCGTTATCCATAAAATGTGCAAACATCCAAGTCCAACATGGAACCCCAATGCCCTTTGCTAGAGCATCTAGGCATATCGATTTTGCTTCGAGCAGAGAGCCAGCAAATAATCGAGATTTCGCTAAATGGAAGTAGTCTTCTGCACGGCGGTTTTCCTCAGAGATTCCGTCGAATAAACGATTGACTCGCCTCCAATTAACTGGGTCACGGGAAGTGCATAAGTATGCAAGAAGCGCTGAATTCATATCAGGCGGATGGCCCGCCGCTGCAAAGAGATCCCAGGCTCTATTGTATTCTCCCTCCTCCCCTTCGCCAAGCAGTGTAACGAGGTCGATCCTGGCATGTTCTCGACTTTCCTCTGTATGTGAACCCGCGAGCAGGTTCGGCTCAAACTCATTTCCCCTAAATACCTGACACGCGCTAGTCGTGTCGGATGTGTAAGACCTCTTCAGGCTCGGAATAGACCTCTTCCGTCGTCTTGCAACAAGCCTCCTCGACTGACGTAGCACGCATGATGCTACAAACTGCTGGGTCGGCGGAGGGTATAGAAAATCAAGGAATGGAGTATGCGGGTCTTTAGCGGCTCTCCTGGCGCTTGAAGTAGGGCTCAAGGCATGCGATCTTCGCTGATCTGACGTCTCTAGGAGGACAAGAAGCCAATGGTGGGAGTCGAGGTCTGCACCATGGTAACTGAAAGTAAAGGGAGACGGGGATCCTCGTCTTCGAGCGAGGCCATTGGGGTCCCGGAAGAAACGCCGACCTGCGTTCTCAAGATACCCGGCAGCCCGTTCAAGCATCACCCCCAGTCGTTTCAATGCGAGCCCTGATGTTGCCAAAAAATATCCACGGCGCACGCATACCGTTTCGACAGTCCTATGCCGTGCTATAGCCAGATAGCTGTTAGATTCATGCTGCAGTAGAATAGAATGCAAGCTTATTTGCAGTCGCAGGTACGGAGGAGCGTACGTATTGACAAGATAACCCGAAAAGCCGCGCCAGTGGGAATTTTGCAGAGTGATCCCTGACAAATCCCCAAACGGCAGAGATGAGACTTAGATCCCAATCCTGCACAGTACAGAATCTGAAGCCAAACGAATGGCCTGTAATGGAACGTTGCTGCCGGGAGAGAAAAAAGAGCAGGAAACTTTGGCAGCAAGCTAGGACGGCTTTGCAGATCGGGCTTTCGTTTAGCCGAGAACTGGCCACTTGCTGGAATTTGGATGTCCCGCCAACACTCCGCAGACAGCAGTCGATCGATCTCATCCAAGGGCCATGGACATAACGGAGTTCATCTTCTCCCAGAGAGAGGAGGTTCTTCTCGTCGGAGACTACAACGCCTACCGCGCACACGCTTCCCGGAGGCTGCTCAAACTCCGCCGGAAACTCGGGCAGACCACACCCAAGGGTCGCAAATATGCAGCCAAGTCACCCGTGAGCGCAGAAGATATTGCAAGCAATGCTGGGTATGTACCTCATGCCCTTTGTAAATTCAAGGAATTTAATTGTTGTGATACTAATTTATGCATTGTCAAGGTTCGCACACCTCCTGCTTCTTTGCTCAGAGAGAGCATGGGCGCACGCAATGCACATGAAGTCGACTCACGCGGCAGACCCCTCAGCAAAGGGAATTGTCGGTTCTGCCAGGCGTCATATTATCTCACGCCTGAATAAAGCCATTGGTTATGCAAGACAGCTTCTTGATACCCTACAAGACCAGTCGACTTCTGGCGCTAGCGACACCGACCTCCTCGAAGCGCGCGCATATCTTGCGTCCCTCTCTGGGGCTTTGTGGCTGGAAAAGCGGAGGTGGGAGGAGTGCCTCCAGGACTATTCGGTCGCAAGAGTGGTATACACAGTGTTGGGTCACAAGATTAAGACAGATACTTTTAGGGAGCTTCTCTCCGGCACCGTAGACCCCAGTCTACGGTATGCGGCCTATCAGCTAAAACTTCCTCGTTCGAAAGCTCTTCCTGCTCTGGCTGTCGAATATTTCCCATCGGATGCTGAGCTTCGTTCTAAAATTGAAAGTGTCTGTCCTGGTTGTCTCGTGGAGGAAGCGTCTGGAGCTAACAGGACTGTCGACGGCCAAGTTCCCGAGACCGTTACCTGGAGGTCACGAACGGTTCCTTTGGAAGATGCCTCGATTGCAGTGGCGATTGCCTCTACGTCAACCGCAGAATCTCACCTTGCATCGTGGCTCGCGGAACCTGCAGGGAAATCAGCTTCGGCGAAAGATAAAGCAGCAGCTTATGATAGCGTCATTAGTGCCAGCCAGGATGCCGTGGATGCTACTAAATCAGCCATCGACGACCTTGTTGGTGAGGGAGTAGACTCCGGGGATAAACGGATGCAATCTCTGCAGGTCACTCGCACGGCGGTCCACTACACTCTGGTGGGATGGAGAGTAGGGCGTAATCGGATTCTCTGCGGCGACCAAGATGGTGTTTACTTTGAAGAAGAGCGGACGAAAGTGACTAAGCGCGGTGAGCCCAACGGGAAGAAGCTGACCAGACTGCGTGAGAAGGTCGCATTGTATGACTCGACCTTACAGAGTGTGGAGCTTATCCTGGAGCTTCCTGGAGTGGCAGGGGACACCAGCTTTGTTCAGGAGCTTGAAGGAAAGCGCAGCTACTTCAGAGCTTTGAGGTATAGTGTGCTAAAGCTCTCCAGAAGATGATCCTACTTGTTCTAACCTGAATCATTCGCAGATGCCTTGCTATTGGACGGTCCCATGGTATCCTTGGCAAGTCTAAGAACGCCCTTGCACTCTACTCTCGGGCATTAGAACTTGCGGCAGCCTCTGTCCGTTCATCGGCCGATGTGGAGGGTCCACTGAAGCTGGAGGTCTCGCGCCAACAAGTCCAGACTCTGGAAAATGTCCTTCAGGGATTAGTTGCAACATATCAAGGCTTGGTCACTCTGGAGATGCTCTCCGCGGAAGAGGCAGCGAAAGCAACAAATCAGTCCTCATTTATCGAGCGGTTGCACGAGTTCTCGGGAGATAGATTGGACTTGGGGAGCCTGGTCCCATACCCTCCTCAAATGAAGCCGATCCCAGTTAAGCCTCTGTTCCTCGATGTAGCGTGGAACTACATCGACTATCCCCGCGCAGGTGAACCGCGTGGTACGCCCGAGAAACCGACGGAAGAGAAGAAAGGTGGCCGCCGTGGTTGGTTCGGTTTTGGGCGGTGAAACGGGCGTTTTCGATATCGGTCTGTGGCTGGGTATTGTACATGCATGCGGAGTCTCCATCGATGGGCTGATGCGGGCATGTCGTGTGTATAGGAACCGGGGCTGGCTAGAACAGCAGGCAGCAGAATACATGCGCAGGCCCGTTTTGGGGTCGGGCAATGGCTGAAGGGAGTACTGTGTTGTCTGTATCCACATGTCGGGTCGGCCATTGCCACAGGCATGCTGCTATTCTTGCCTCTTCCCGACTCCATGGAGTAATTTTATTACACAGTAGAGCAAATGATAATGGTCCCAACAGATGTGGCCTGATTTGTAGAGCATCTCTGTTAATGCTCAATAGCCTCACCGCTCCAGTGTTGTCCCAGCATGTTGTGCATCCATCGACGGAACATAGACTCCAGGTCCCTCCAGGTCAACGATTCCATTCGCTTTTGCCCATTATAAGGTTATCTGGAATTATCGTCGGTGACAATCTTGGCCAATGTGGCACTGTTGAAGGGGAGCCTGGAGACGCTGGGACCAACACTCCATAATAAGACTCGGTAATAAAAAAAAGACCTACTATTATTTGTACGGGAAATTCGGCATCCGAGGGCTTCTTAATTTAAATCGAAGAACAGCATGTAACGGCGCATTAATAATATCAAGATCCATAACTAACTATCCAGAGTCGTAAGACTGGAGTGAGTTTCCTGCGTTTCTTGCGATAGGCCTGCGCTCCCGCGCTCTGTGTGCTGCCGTACAACGTCTCCTTTTGGTCGCTTCTTTGTCTTCTTTCTTCGTCCCTTCTCTCCCCTCCTTGTCCCCTGGCTCCCTCCAGCACCGGCATTGGCAATTGACTTTCCTCCCTGCGTCTGCCCACCATGGTCAACGTCACCGGGGGTTTCGTCTCCCCCTCCGCCGACGCCACTCTGGTTCCCCAATTGTTCGAGCCCACCGGATTCGTCACATCCCTCCTCGATGGACTTACCTTCTGGAAGCTGTTTGTGACTCTGTTCGTCGCAGCAGTCATCTACGATCAGCGTAAGTAGCTTCCGCTCTCCCCCCCTCTTTTTTCCATTGTTTTCCAACCCCATTGGACGCAAATCCTAAGAAATCTCTGTTATCCCATTAGTTGCGTATACGAGCCAATTGCTAATGCTGTTGCAGTGAAGTACTTCTATCTCAAAGGCTCTATCGTTGGCCCGGCATGGAAAATCCCTTTCATGGGTCCGTTCCTTCAATCCGTCAATCCCAAGTTCCACGAGTACAAGGCAAAATGGGACAGTGGAGAGCTGAGCTGTGTTTCCGTCTTCCATAAGTAAGTAGACATAGCATGCTGCGCCAACTTTCTCGTCACTGGTGAATGGGTTAGGTCGATTCTCTGACTATTCGCGCCATCTGTCCAGGTTCGTAGTCATCGCCTCTACTCGCGACATGTCCCGGAAGATCTTCAATTCACCTACCTACGTTAAGCCCTGCGTCGTGGATGCTGCTCATAAGCTTCTCGGCAAAACCAACTGGGTGTTCTTGGATGGTAAGGAGCACGTCGACTTCCGCAAGGGGCTAAATGGCCTTTTCACACGGTCTGCTCTCTCGTGCTACCTTCCCCGCATGGAAGAGGTCTACAATTCCTATTTTGAGAGCTTCAAAACCAAGTCTGCGGCCCACAATTACGAGCCTGTTCCATGGATGCATGAATTCCGCGAGCTCATGTGTGCAGTCTCCTGCCGTACCTTTGTCGGCCACTATATGGCTGAGGAGACTATCAAGAAGATCTCGGACGACTACTACAACATCACTGCTGCTATGGAATTGGTTAACTTCCCAATCATTCTTCCATTCACGAAGACCTGGTATGGAAAGAAGGCAGCGGATATGGTATTGGAGGAATTTTCCAAGTGCGCCGCCAAGAGCAAGGCGCGCATGGCTACTGGCGGAGATATTACTTGCATCATGGATGCTTGGGTTAAGGCCCAGCTAGATTCTGCCAATTACCGCGAGAAGATCGCCAAGGGTGTTCCGGTCGATGCCTCCGAGAAGCCTGCTCAGGTCTTGCGCGAATTCACCGACTACGAGATCTCCCAGACCGTCTTCACGTTCCTGTTCGCGTCCCAAGACGCAACCAGCTCAGCCTGCACATGGTTATTCCAGCTCATGGCCGACCGCCCAGATATTCTAGACAAGCTACGTGAGGAGAACCTCCGCCTTCGGAATGGCGACCCGAGAGTGCCCCTGTCTATGGACCTGCTCGATAGCTTGACCTACACTCGCGCTGTTGTCAAGGAAACCCTCCGCTATCGCCCTCCCGTCATCATGGTTCCCTACCTGGTCAAAAAGGACTTCCCTGTCACCGATAAGATCACCCTGACCAAGGGATCCATGGTTGTCCCGTCTGTTTGGCCTGCCACTCACGATGAGGAGGCCTACCCCAATGCTGACTCTTTCGACCCGGACCGCTGGGTTACCGGCACCGCCGAGCAGCAATCCAAAAACTGGCTTGTCTTCGGCACTGGGCCCCATTACTGCTTGGGCCAGCACTACGCCATACTTAACTTGATGGCCATGATCGGCAAGGCTAGTATGGAATTGACTTGGGAGCACAAGCCGACGCCTAAGTCGGAAGAAATCAAGGTGTTCGCTACTATCTTCCCTCAGGTATGGCGATTCTTCCTCTGATCTGGATTCGCTTACTGACCTTTGTTAACAGGACGATTGCTATCTTTCATTCCGCCCGCGCACGTAAGCTGCTGTGCGATACGAGTCTGTCCAAAATATCGATGGCTCTACAATGTATTTGTTTGAATTGGTGCGTGAGAAATGGATAAATAATTTTTTCGGCCACCATTCATCAAATCTACCCCGGAGGTTGCACAGAGCCTTCTTTCTTCGGTTCTTCTTTCTTTTTTTCTTCTACAGAGATCCTTGTATGGGCTTTATGATAGATGCGACACTTGGACCCGTTTGCATCAGTGATTTATATCAACACCTTGTCGATATACTCAATGATTGAACAGTGCATGAATGCCAAGTTGCGCCTTTTTGAGCTGGTCAAGTCCGGTTCGGTGGATACGTTTGGAGGCATGTTTTAAGATGCTACATATGCTTATTATAATAATAATTGCGGTTTTGTTTGCCTCCTTTTGCCTTTTTAGCAGGTTTCATCTTGGTGATGCTGAGGATGCTTGGGTCGAGATATCCTGCATCTCTGCAAGCATTGCATTCTTCTCAGTATATGTAGCGGATGGCAGGTTCAGCCTATCGCATCATGATCATCTGCATGATTCTTCACTCCGTCCTGAGCATGTCCAAGACTCTTAAAGAGCACTGGAATTTGTAACAATATGGAAGTAGACATGTACATAGAACGAACGCCCAATACGACAGGCGGTAAGCCGCAACTGACATCACTCCTCCACGATACAATTTACAGCACCAGCACCAGCACCGATCATTAATATCAATTAAATCTATCGTTTCTAATTAACTGCGGAAAAATGAAAATTCCCCTCCAATTCCACCATAGATCTTTGATTACTCTTGCATCTCGCACTGTTAAGACAGCGCGCAGAAATGGTCTCCCGCGAAGCGGCGTCGTTTCTGCTTCCACCAGGCCGGTCGCTACTCTGAGTCTGAACAGGAGCGCGACCTCATCCAGGTCCGGGCATTCTTATACCGAAAATAGACACGGCTATGGACGAGGACGACATGGATACCAATATCTATTTCTGCAAGTACGACACCAAAGCAGCAGCGGCAAGGGATCGGAATCGGAATTGCCTACGCTGAAACAGTGGAAATTCGAGGATGTAAGTACCATCCATCTCTAGAAGTATTACATAGATAGTACCATATATACCCGTGAGCATAGGAGATAGATTATATACTGACTCGAGAAAAAATAACAAACAGATAACATCCTCCCTCCCCAGCACCTCCCCAACATCCCCATCCCACAAACCCCAAATCCAAACCCCCGTCCTAATCGATGTCCGCGAACCCGCCGAACTCTCCTCAACAGGTATCATCCCCGGAGCCGTCTCAGTCCCGCTCGGATCCCAGCCCGACGCGCTCTTCCTATCGCCCGAGGAATTCGAGACGAGATTCGGGTTCCCCAAGCCCGGTGTCGAGCCTGTTCTAGGTGCGGATAAGGCACAGGAACAGCCGATTGTGTTCTATTGCAAGGCCGGCGTGAGGGCTAAGACTGCCGCGCAGCTGGCCGCGCAGGCTGGATATGATCCTGCGAGGCTTGGGGTTTATGAGGGAAGTTGGTTGGATTGGGCGGCTAAGGGGGGTCCGGTGGAGAAATGGGAGGGTGAGCACTGAGTTGAATAGATTGGGCATTATGAGGATTGATACTTAGATGCCAGTCGTGTCTGTTTCTGTCTGTCGTGGTGTGAAATATCTTTGCTGCATGGCCTGTGTATTGTCGCAGCTTTAAGATGAGGCCTCCATCAGATTAACTTCTCGGGAATGATGATATTGCAATTGTCCAAATGTAGATTTACTGAAGGAACACTGCTACGTGGCTTTACTTCTGTTTGAAAGAATGAAGCTTCGTCATTGCACTTGGAGGATATGCAGCTATCAATATGGAACAGACAAACCGTTGAACATAAACTAAAATGATATTTTTGAGTTGCAACACGCAATCTCAGCGTCAACATCAACAGCTTGCAATTTTTATGGAATTGCCAGCAATGGTCATTCTCTGGGTATGTCACGGCATAATACAGAACTTTTCTCTTGTGCCTGCGGTTTAATACATGGAAGCCATCATTGAGCATGGTACAAAAGGGGTGTCAGTGACCGTTTCATATACGGCCACCTTCTGCTTGGGAAAAACAAAAGTATTCTACCCAAATTTTGCATTGTTCCTTGCCCGAAGAACCTGGAAGGACTCTCCAACTCCAGTCTCAGGTCCAACCCTCGGCCCAGAGCCTAATTAAGCGATACCAGGCTGAGCTCGAATGATCGACCTGATAGTCCCCAGTGGCTTGCAGAGGACACCTTGATGAAGCAACTCTATTCAAGGAATGTCGAACACGGGTTTGAGCTTTTTGATAAGAGCCCATTCTTCCATTGACACATCAGGCCGATAGAATTCTTTGAGCGTGTCGATGCTTGCGCGAGAGATATGCGAGTACAGCGCATCCTTCTGTTCGATCTGACGACCATACATAGGTTGGTCTGCACCTTCAATCTTGACAGCAACTGAAGGTTGGCCCCTCTTGCAGACGGCAATGGGCTTGTGATCACGCTCAATGGACGACCTGGTGAAGAAAAAGCGTCAGTACTATAAGCATAGAAAATGAATGCACGAGTAGAGAAAGTCGCTTACACTCTGCCTAGTTCGATGATCTCTTTGGTTCCCGTCACGGCGTTGCTCCTGACGACTGAAATCGGTGTATTCACGCGCAAGCTTCCTTCCAACACATCAACACCGACGACGATAGGGTCCTTCTTGTTGAACACGGCGACCACCTTAAGCACACAGGGGAACACAGCAAGAAGCTTGCTTTCCTCCTTCTTCTGCTCAAGGATCTCCGCCCTGTGCTTGGTGAAGTCGTCGAATAGGTGATAGATAATATCTGCCGTAAAGATCTTGACACCAACTTCATCAGCGTAGGCCTGTGCTTCTTTATCTACCTTGACGTCGAAACATAGCATGACCGCATATTCCTTGGCCTTGTCCAGCATTGTTCCAGCCATCATCACGTCGCGCTTGTAGACAGGGCCAATGGAGATGTTTGCGACGGGAATCTTGGAGACTTTAAGGAACTCAAGCAATGCCTCCAAGGAACCAAGAGTTGATGCCTGCACGCTGACACCACGCTGGTCCTTGGCGACCTTGCTCAGCAGACTCTCCAAGTCAGACATGACTTCCTCCTCAAGGTCCTCCTCATCATCTTCAGGGCCAACAACGAGAAGGCGGGAACCGGCGATTGCCTGCTCGAGATCGTTTGCGGCAATCTTAACACCGAGAGCCGCCTTTACCTCCTTGTTATGGACGTATTGCGACTTCAGGCGAAGTTCCTTGAGTGGTGCAGGTGTTAATAACGCTCGGATATTCGTCGTTATAGGACCATTTAGACCACATAACACAATCCGATCACCTTCGCGAAGGACACCGTTCGACAAGACGACGTCGATAGTAGTACCAAGACCTTCAATAACCTTGACTTCAAGAACAGTACACTCGACCTCAGACAAATACATCAGAGCACTAGTCATACGCTCCTGCGTCAATGTCACCAGCAACTTCAGCATATCTGGGATACCCTCGCCGGTGTGAGCTGATGTTGGCACAAGTGAGACATTGCGGGACATAGATTTGTTCTCGTAATACAGCTCCGAGTTGAAACCTTGCTCGGCAAAGGCCAGCTTAGTCTTCTCGAGTCGAGTGCGGAACTCGTTCTGAACACCCTTATTTTGCATTGCCAAACTTTCCCGGAAACCGTTGTTGTCAATCTTCTTCCATCCATACAGACGGTCGATTTTGTTCAACGCGACAATGAAGGGTGTCTTCCGATCTCGCAACAACCTCATGGATTCAAGTGTCTGTGGCTCGAGACCGTGCATGATATCCACGACCAAGATAGCAATGTTGCAGAGAGACGAGCCTCTGGACCGTAGGTTGGAGAAGGACTCGTGGCCAGGAGTGTCGATAACTAGCAAACCAGGGACCTTGAATTCGAATTTGCCATCCTTATTCACCACAGCAGTCTTCTGGCGCAAAGCATCAACTGGGAAGTATGTGGCACCAATCTGCTGTGTGATACCACCAGCTTCTCCTTCTTGGACGTTTGTTTGACGAATTTTGTCCAAAAGTTTGGTCTTTCCAGTATCGACGTGCCCAAGAATGCAGCAGATTGGTGAACGCAAGTTATCCTTCGATCGAGCGGCCATGGCTTCTTCGTGCTGCTTCTTCCTCCTCTCAGCAGCCTCGGCCTTCTTTTGGGCAATGGCCCTCTGCGTAGCTGATTGCTCTTCCTCCTCCGATTCGGACTCTTCGGAAGATTCTTCTTCGGCCTCTTCCTGAGCGGCTGCTGCTGCTGTGCCATTTGTAACAGGCTGCTTAGCGGTAACCTCTTCTTCCTCATCCGAGGGTGCATCCCAGCTATCTTTAACACCTTCAGCAGCGTCAGCGGCCTTTTCCCAGTCATCAAGTTCACTCTCTTCATCTGCAGCAGCGGCCGCAGCTGCTTCAGCCTCAGCCTTGGCCTTCGCCTCTTCCTCCTTCTTTCGTCTCTCTTCTTCAGCTTGGCGCTGAGCCTGAGCGCGAGCTGCAGCAGCTTCGAGGTCTTCTTCTTGCTTCTTGGGTCCTTTCTTCTTCCGATTTTCATATACAGGTTTCTTCTTTTCGGTTGTGCCCTCCTCTAGACCAGCAACCCTACCAACACCTGCAGCAAGCATCTGCCTCATACGCAACTCATTGCGTTCCTTAGCCTCTTTCTGGGCCTTGGTAAGCAGCTTTCCTTCCCTTCTAAGTTGCTCCTTCTTCTCCCGCTCTTTCTCTTTCCTCCGTTGGCGTGCCTCTTCTTTTTTCCTCTCTTCCTCCTCCTCGAGTCGTCGTCTTTCCTCTTCAGCGGCCTTTTCAGCAGCTAGGCGCTTTTCCTCTTCCTCACGTTGTTTCCGCAGCAACTCTTGCTGTCTCTGGATTGCAGCGAGGTGAGCAGGAAGCTTCTTCTTCTTGCCAGCTGGCTCCGGTGCTGCCGGTATAGGAGCAGCAGCAGGTGTGGGTTCTTTCTCTGCCGCGGCGGCAGCGGGTTTGGGTGGCTCAGGAGCAGCGCCCTTTTTCTTAGCGGCCTAAATCGAGGTAGGTGATCGTCAGTATCAATACTTATGTCAAATAGCGAAGACCCCTTTTCCTTCGCTTTCCGGGGCCTACGAAAATACATCACGTACCTGTTCCCTCTTTCGCTGCTTCTCCCTTTCCTTCTTCTCCTTTTCCTTCTCCTTCTTGGTTTTCACGCGGAACTCTCCGTCTGCGGGCTCGTTCGGGGCAGCTTGCTGTTGCTTTGCTGCGGCTGCAACAGTCTTGGCAGTTTTCTGGGCCTTCTTCCCAGCGAAAACATCATCGTCGTCAAATGTACCTTCCTCGGGCGCTTTGCTGGCAAGGTCTGTGACAGCCTCCTGCATCGGTTCCTCACCCTCGACGAAATCATTCGCTTGCTTCCCTTTCTTTGCCTTTTTGCTCTTGTTTTTCCGTAGCGCTGCTAGTAGACCGCCACCCGCTCCTTCATCTTCCTCGGCAGGTGTTGCGGCGGGCTCTTCCTCAGTTGCACCATTTGCCGCAGGAACTGTTTCACCAAGTTCTGCTTCCCAGTCTTCTTCCTGCCTCTTGTTTCCCTTCTTCTTAGGCGCCATTTTTTATTAAATCAGTTTGGTGAGATCCCTTCTTGTGTTCAGCTATTTACTGAGAACTGTTTAAGTTTCAGGTGAATCAAAGGGAGGCCTATTAAAAAGAACTTGGGTCAGTTAAAATTTTCACAGTACAGCATGTAGTGTAGAATTAAAAGAAAATGTTTCACAAACAGACATATAAGTCTCTGTCTGCCCTTTCTGCTGTCACTGGTGAGCCAATGTGGGTTTGGTAAAGGTGGTCTGACAAAAAGAAAAGAGAAAAAAGGATGGGGGCAGAGTGGCAAAGAGGAAAATATGCTGACCTTTTTGGCAATGACAGGTCTTCTTAAATAGAAGATGACAAGGAGGGAAAGGCAAGGGATGGATATGATGTTTCTCCTCCCTGGTGGGTGTGCCTTTGAAAGGGGTTGGAGAGAAGAAGTCAGTGAGAATTTTGGGGACTGTCCTGCCAGCGGGGAATTGAGAATTAAGCGGCCCGTCAGTGACTTCACCTGCACAAACCTCACCCGAACAACAGGCACTCTCCATAATATTATTCTTATTGCCACCTGGATTTAAGGTACAGGCTGGTTCTGTCAATAAGACATATCATATTGTAGGTATCATCAAAGCTTCAGATTAAATGCAAGCTACTACTTCCAAGAATGCCAGCACTAACTATATTGACACGAAACCATGGAAACTACTCCAGGATTTCATGTCAAAAAAGGGATCCATGCATTTCTAAACTGAGAGCCCCTTATGCAGTAAATTCCTCAGCCAGCCCATCACATCTCTAACAGGGTCTGTCGACGTCCCAAGTAGCGCCTCGGACAGTTCTGAGAATCGCTCTAGAATTCTTCCGGTCTCTGAAGGAGACACCTCCTGGAATGTCTCCTGTGAGCCATTATTATCTGCGGCCAGCATCTGCCGGAGATGATCTGTACCGCGTATTACTAAACGACCAAGGATGTCGCCGTCGATATGCATGTGAGAAGGCTTCTTCCCAGGTACCAGCATTTCGATATCCGTAGGGTTCAATCGTCTTTTTCGCTTGGAAGCAAATGGACAGATAGCAGGATCCCTCGTGCTCAGTATCTGCAAAAACCGCAGCAGGTGCCATTCTTTCTCCCCCAGCTTCGCGAAACGGTATATTGCGCCATCTAGGGTAGTCCCGTATAGTGTGCCCGACACGCGCAGCAGTTTCGTCGCTGATAGTGGGAGATGAGCTTCGGCGAGGGCTGCCGGCATCAGCCTGTCATTTCCTGCGACTCCGACCTCTGTAAGTATGCTTACCGTCCCGCCTCTGCTGGATGAGACGGTTAGGTTGGGCTCCCCGTGCATATGAAAATGTGATAGGCCTTCGCGTTTAGCGCGGTCATGTGCATGAAGCGCCAATTTGTTGTCTGAGACTTTAAGTACAACTAGAGACTCCCTTGCCGTGGACAAATACAAATACGGCTCGTGCGCAGTGATTGAAACAGCAGGAGATAGGAGGCTAAATCGCGCTTGTTCCCATCTTGTTTCTGAGAATTTCGGCACCAATGGAACAATGTCATATCCAGTAGCAACCATCAGGGTGAATCCACCATACGGCGCAATTGCATAGACAGGTCCCTCGAAATGGTGGACATGTTTAGTGATACACTCTATGCGCGATTGGTTCGTCGGATTGCGGGCTGCACGTAGGAAGATGACACGGCCCTTATCTCGCTGGTGTTTCCGCGCAGTCCCGATGACAACCCAGTGGTACTTCTCATCACCTCTTTCCGGCATCCAGTCCAAGATGCATGTTATCTTCTCGCCCGCTACCGTGTGGGGCCTCCAGAGGCTGGATTCTTCCCCTTCTTCGGTGAAAGGGCTAGGTGGTCCGATTCCGGGGCATTGCAAGTCGGGGTCCACGAAGTCAATATATGACCGAGTGTAACGCCTAATAGGATCCACACTCGTGTCAAGCACAGTGGTACTATATGCAACTATTAGGCTTTGGAGATGGCTTGAGTATGTGAGCTTGCTCGCGCTGCCTGGCAAGCTGATTCGCCTTGGAACCGTTTTAGCTTTGTGATCTAGAGCGCAGATCAAAAGCTGTCCTTCTGTGACGCAGAAAAGCGATCCACAAATGCCGTCTAGATTCGAAGCCGGTGGCATGTTGAGAAGTGTAAAGACGTCAATGCTCTTTTGGTTGTAGGCGGGCTTGCAAGTGACAAGGTCAAAAAACTGAAAAATTTCTGTCAGAAGGCCATTGGGACTTACATTGTTTTGGTCTGTTATCCAGACTTTTTCAATATCATACTCAGAGAGCTCACGGTCCGGGGTATGGGACACGCGCCAAAAGCCTTGGCCACAAGTCAACATAGCGAATTCTTTTCTTCCGAGCAACCTGATTGAGGTCTGTCCAAGCCGTCGTGGTGTCCTCTGCTTCAGTTCTGTAGGGATAGGAGGGGTATATTAGCCAGAATCTTCTCTAATTTGGATTCGATGAAATGAACATACCCATCGCAAAATTATCAGCATCGAATTCGATTTCAAATGGAACCAAAATACCGCTCCGTAGGCCGCAAAAGAGAGTTGACCTTCTCAAGGAGTCATCTGTTTCTGTACTAATTCTCGCAACTGTCTCAACAGCCCTCGATATATCATCCGAATCTCCAACGTCGACAGCATAGTCCGACAAAAAAGTGAATGCGTTTTCTTCAATGCGATATATCGCTACCTTCCCATCGCTCGTGCCGACAATAATAAACGAGGCGAAACCAAAATCCTCAATGGAGAGACAGACGGGCTCATAGTCAATCTTGAGGAGCTCACCAACATCGGATAGCCGAACCTGTCCGTCATATGAATCAACCTTTGCCAGACGGAGATATATCTCGGAATGACTTCTGACTGCCGTGGTTATGAGAGATGCAGGTTGATTGACCGCGGCACCGATGACGTCTTCATTGGCGTTATAATCAAAGCAAAACCTCAATGATGGGTCATGAGGTGCTCCAAGATGGATTGCTTTTTTCGTCACTTGGATAATGATGCCAGACTGGGTACAGCCTACCGCTAGTGTCTGTGTTGCAAAGTCAAGTCCTGACTCTGTTTCACTAACAGCGCATATCTCATCCCCGAAGTCATGAGGGAGATAAATGAGTAAAGACGATACAGGATCAGAGGTCAAAATATAGACCCCATTTATGCTATCCGTCATCGCCCATATGTCTCGTGTGCTGGATAACTCATCCTGTGCGATAAGCAGACCAATTTGGGCCTCGATTCCATGTCGGAATTCAACCACAGATCCGTGTCCAACGGTAGATGCAGAGCAGGCAAACAAGCGGTCACCATCGGTATCTGAGATCAAGGAACTTCGAGATGTAGGCGTAACAGCCACTGCATCTGTAATCGGACCCCAATTTAGGAACCTCTGGACACATCTGGGGCAGTCTCTAGCATTCTGGACGAATAGCCCACCGTCCCCCATGTTTCCAGCTGCCAAAATAAGGTCACCACCCTCATGGCCGACGTCAATGATATCGAACGCAGAGTCGACATCACAGCCAAGAGCCCCCAGATAACTTCGATGCTCAATCTCTCCTTCGCTCCCGATCGCCAAGTAGAAGACTCTGCCGTCCTCCCTGCATAAATAAATGTCGTCATGGGCTTGCTTATACAGCCAGTCGCGCGTCGGCCTTGCCCACCGAGCCCACAGGGGCGTACGCTGAGCTTCATAATCTTGGACAGGGATCGGATATCTGCTAGGTTGCTTCGTGTGGCCCACCATGTCGTATATAGCCATCGAGGTAGTCGAAACAACAAGGAAGGATGATGCCTTAGTTAATGGGACCAGTATGGATGGTAACCTGTATTCCAAAGGCAGCTGTCTCCTAGTCAATCTTGGAGTCACTTCCCTTAGCTTCTGATTCGCGTCCCATTCGTAGCACACGGCATAGGTATTCTGCTCTTTGGAGACTAAAAGAAGAAGGACCAATTTGTCACCATCTTCATGTTTCGGATAGAGGAACTCCATGAATAAAATGTCCCCATCAACACGACAGAAACGCTCCTGTGGGAAAATAAATGGGACTTGAGCTATATCCACAGCAAGATGGAACGCGTTCACGCCTTACCTCTGATATTGGGTCCAGTTGCTTTTTGGCCATTTGCGACTGGAGAACTGGCAATGGTTTTAACATGAAGATCCCGAAGTAATCACTGAACGCTGCAACTGCTACAGCGCGCGACCTGCGAAGATTCTGAGATTACCCTCTTTATGGAGTTCTGCGGAGAGATACCTACCTTGGATCAACTGCGATATGTCGGCCGAAGCTCTCGGAAGACTTGATATGCGACGGCAACGGTCTACGGGACTGAACAAAGCTACCGTGGTCTGTGACTGCATGGTAGAGGAACACCAATTCCCTTGATGAAAGAGTGAGCATCATGATCTGAGGAGGTATTAATGTCTCGTGAATCGTGGTATCGGCTGTTGCAGTGGAGTTTCCTCCTCCAAGTCTCATCTGCGTCTCCCAGGCTAATCTGGTGCATACATTGACGGCCTTCGCGGCCATTATATTCGCATCAAAGTCGGATTTGACAGCGACATCTTCCAAGCGAAAGCCAGGAACAACTTCCTTGACCTGTAGGCGTCGCTCACCCACAAAGACAACATCGTTATGATCCTTACTTCTGAGGCGCGCGGGTAAAACAAATTGAACCGTTGGACTGGACACCACGGTCTGCGACAGAAGCCCAACTAGAGGACGTCTTGTGGCATTCAGCCTTTGCGTGGATTCGACGCGCCTGGGTTGAGACTGTCTTGAAAAGGCGCTCCAAACGTCGGCTTCTTCGAGATAAGTAACGGGAGTGGCCATGACGAAGGAATAGAAGATCAAACCAAAATAGATAAAGCTTAATGGAATAAAAATCGATGACTGATCGTTCCCAAACTATCCCGAAGGAAGGATTTCGATTCAATGGCACTCAGTCACCATTGGACAAGAAGAAGCTGGCACATGTGGCAGAGTCTAGAAAGGTTCGAAGGACAGGAAACCCCAGGGTCGACTGGCAAGAGAACCAGCTAGAGTGAGCCAAATCATGCAGTTTCTTCTAACCAATCTTCTAGGCCATCAAGACGTTTCCCCATCACGGCAAGAATAATAGAGGAAGGGACTAGGATGAGATTGATGACCATGCAATTGTATTTTCCCAAGATAGGCTTTACTATCAAACCTCTCGGAAAATGTTTCTTGTAGACTGCCTGTTATCAGAGAACTTAATGAGGAGCCCGAAAGAAGTGCCATAATTAATGGAGGGGCAGGTCAAAGCGAGCAACAGCATGCTTACAGGGATCAGGTCGAGTTTCGCGCCCGTCGGATGCACGTACTGCCATGCAGCAAGCACGTATTCAACCATACAATGTCATGTTGTTCCAGAATTTGAGGATAACAAAGGTCTTTATGGTCCTATTTGTCGAAATTGCAGAACATTTGGTTGAGGACGCTGGATGTAGCGCGACTATATGGTTGGTCGGATAAAACCTGACTTGCAAGAACAGTGTGAAGCAAGCTGCAGAACCCAAAACGAATATCCCCTAAAAATAGAGAGGACATGCCAATCGGATCCCGAGGAAATAGGGAGTTATGGTAGAAGGATGGCGTTGACTCGCCGTCGTTCAATGTTGTTATTATCCTAAGGAGGCTTGGGACCTTTTTGTTAGTTAATATATTGCAAATGACGCACAGGTGATAGATTACAGAATGCATAATTACGGTACTCAGGATACCGTCGGGTCACGGATTTTATGGTTTTTCTGCCTCAGGCAGCACGGCACCACAGCCTATTCCGCTCTCTGTAATAATGAATAGTTGCTGCATACACACTACACACTGCACTCTGCAAGGTATCATCCTCTTTGCTATACTTCTCATTTCTTCATGTTGATTATTCATGTTATAGAGTGTGCAGAGTACTTTCATCACTTGCAGCAGCTGTATAGTTAGACATTCCTGACGAGAAGACCTCACTGGTTCCTTTATTGCTACGGAGTACTCCCTTTTCTATAGGCAGAAATATCCTATACTCTTGATTCAACCTCTGGAATCGTATCTCTCTGCTACGTCCCCAAAAGTCGTGGCAGAAACGCTTGTACCGCACCTTCAATGGACCAGTCCGCAGTGGGCCAGCAACAGGATACGATCTATTCCTCAGGCACACCAGAAGTAACAGGCTGTGGGCCAATAGAAGAACCACAGCCGTCGACTCTTCTTGATGAAAATATTTCCACGCCGCTGGAGTCACAGGCAGGGAAGTCCTCAAGCGAGACGTCAGAAAAAGCAAATGCTATTCGCCGTGCATGCAACTTGCGCGACCTTAATACTCTGGTCTCGCATGCCACTTCGCAAGGTGGCTTGCTTCAAGATGAGCTCCGACAACTTGCTTGTAAGTTTCCTTCCGCCATTCGGTGGCCGGCAGTCATAATAATGGTGTGATGAACTAGGGCCCATCCTCCTGCAGTGCGATCGAGAGAACGGAAGCCATGAATTGACCGGTTGGAAAGACTGGCCACGGCATGAAGATGAAGATCAGGTCCAACTTGACGTTGACCGGTCCTTTGTATACTATCCGCGCGGTCAGAACCCTAGGACCACTCGATTCAGTGTCCGACTACTGAACTCGTATGTTTAGGTACCGACGAGGAACTTTCTGTTAGGAAAAAGGAGTTGTCAACGCTGATTACCCGGGTGTTGCGCAAGTATCCCATGCTCTGCTACTTTCAGGGGTATCATGATATTGTGCAAGTTCTTCTCTTAGTGCTAGGTGCAGACCAGGCTGCCTCGGCTGTAGCGCAGGTGTCTCTCTTTCGGATAAGAGACTATATGCTCCCTTCCCTTTCACCAGCGCTAAAACATCTTTTACTCATTCCAGCAATCATTGGAAGAGCGGACCCAGGGCTAGGCCGACATCTCGCCGGCATACAACCTTTCTTCGCACTTGGATCTACTCTTACGTTATATGCTCACAATATCGAAGAGTACAGCGACATAGCGCGTCTGTTCGATTTTCTCTTGGCCCATGAGCCGGTTGTTTCCGTCTATCTTTTTGCGGCCATTATCATCTCACGCAAGAAGGAACTGCTGGAGATCCCCATTGATGAGCCAGACATGCTGCATTTTACCCTTTCCAAACTCCCGGCGCCTCTCGACCTCGAATACTTGATCTCACGGACCTTGGAGCTGTTCAGGAACCATCCACCGGAATCTTTACCGTCCAGTGCTTGGAAGAAGATTTACTCATGCAGTGTACTCAAAACCTCCAGGGACCCTTTCCGAGAATATACCACGGAAGAAGCAATAAAACTGTTTGAGAGGCAGACACGACAACTACGGTACGAAGAGCTGAGAGACAAGAGCTTGAGTCGCATGCGGAAGCACAGAAGGACCATCGGATCTGTGGGGGTTGCCATTCTCATTGCCGCTATTTCCTTCCGGATCAGGAAGAAGGGACTCGACGTCCCAATCTGGGATTATCTCCGCCAATCTAAGGCTGTGATTGTTGGTCTCAACTACTTCTGGGGATGAAACCTTGGCTTTGCGGGTTCTTGTTTGCTATACTATTAGCCAAAAAACAGTGTCAGATGAAAATAAACAAAACTGGAATGATGCGAGCATCTAGATAATGTCACATTAGACAATAAATGAAAAACGAACGCTGCATGGAAGTGTTGTTGTTGTAGTATGGGACACAATCAGGTTGTGGCTGATGCGGCTGTCGCAGATGCTTATGTGGACTCAGTGAACCTTGCTGGACCTCTTGACGTCCATCAACCTCTTGAGACACGCAAGTCCCCAGATTACATCCCCAACATGGCGAAACAAGGCTACGATGTTGTTGTAGACGTGGATACAGAGGTATTTCTGACGATGCCGCTCTACTCTTCTTCCATGTACCTCCGTTATTCTAACCTGAATCCCAACCCAGGGCGACCTCGGACATACCGACCTCCAAGAGGATCTTGAATTCCATCCGTCCAGTATGTGAAATGATGAATTGAATCGTTTTCGAATTGATCCAACCTACAACCTTCCATGGGAAGCACTCTCACTAAATGCCTCTCTTGTTCGATTCTCCGCAAATAGATTTCGAAAATGGCCCTCAAAGCGCCAAAGCGCACTCAGACAGCACACCTTTCCTCGGCAGCGGAGGATCCTCACGCAGTCGCGGTCGTGACCGATCCCCCGGCGGTTCACCGTCCAAGCACCGCTGGTGGTCAATCCATTATTACTCACAGTACTTCGACGTCGACACGAACGAAGTGCTCCGACGATGCGTCGCAGCCCTGTACCCTCGTACCAACTTCCTAGACGTCTTAGAAGGCAACCCGGATCTCTACGGCCCGTTCTGGATCGCCACGACCGTCGTCGTCATCCTGTTCCTGACAGGTACGATCTCGCAGTGGCTGTCTAATAGACACGATGACCATTTCGAGTACGATTTCACTCTTCTTTCCGGTGCGGCTGGTTTGATCTACGGGTATACATTCGTGCTTCCTGTTGGATTGTGGGCTGCGCTGAAGTGGTTTGGGAGTTCTACCGCGGACTTGATCGAATGCTGGGCTTTGTATGGGTATGCGAATTTGGCCTGGATCGGCGTGGCTTTGGTTAGTTGGAGTCCGTTGACGGCGCTCAACTGGGCGCTTGTCGGTGTGGGATTCGGCTGGACCGTATTCTTCCTCCTGAGGAACTTGTACCCTGTTCTGAACTCTACGGAAGCGAGGGCTAGCAAGATTCTCTTAATTCTGGTCGTTGTGCTTCACGCCGGTCTTGCCATTGCTATCAACTTCCTCTTCTTTGCGTGAGTATCTACGTTTACTTCTCATTTCTCTTGCTAATATATTGACAGACATGGAAGTCCTGCCTCCAAAAAGAACAAACACAAGGGCCATGACGACGACGATGATGACGACCACGATGACCATGATGACGATAAGCGGCGGATGTTCAGAATGTGAAGCGCAATTCAATTCTGTTTTTCATTAACCAGCCAGACCCTCATCGTCAAAACTTGCAGGACTTCATTATCGGTCGATGGAGGATTTAATTTGTTTGGGGACTTTATTATTTCGTACTGGCCACCAGTCCGTTGTACCCTTACCTGTGTTCGGGGTCTTGTCCATTGTGTATTTACCCGAGTGAAGAAAAACGGTGAATCTTGAATCTGAATCTTAGGGCGTTGATTGCAACTTTCTTCATAAGAAACCAGTTACAAAAGCAAGCAAGAAAAAAAGAGTACTTGACTTGGGCCATATGCTTTCATTATTTCAACGCCTTTTAACTTGAAGTGCCGCAATCTAACTACACGCCCCATGGCTGTACCACCTTGCACAGAAACGTAAGAAAATAGTAATCGCTTATTTCAGCTTCTTCTTGGGGCGCAGCTGGTTGGTGTGGCCACACTTCCTCTTACGGCAGTTGGTGGCACGAGGGGGGAGACGAGCCTATGTCGCATTCAATCAGCATCGTACTCGAAGAGGAACGAATTCAGTGTTCTTGTTCTTCTCTCGCGGGACCAAACGTTATGGGATGAGAGATGAGGGAACGTACATAGCACTTGCGGCAGATGGACTTCTCGCAGTTGTACTTGGAAGCAAGAGCCTTCAGAGAGGGCTCAATGATACCACCACGGAGACGGAGGACAAGGTGAAGGGTAGATTCCTATAATTTCAAAAGAAAAAAAAAACCGTCAGTAAAACATATCCCAGTCGTTGAAACTTCCAATTCGATATAGACCAGTTCTCTGGTTTGATCGGATCCGAAAGTCCCTGGCACGATCACAACCCCTCCAGAAAACTGATCTCAAATCGAATATGCAACAAGGGGGAAAGACGGCATGTCATACCTTCTGGATGTTGTAGTCGCTCAGAGTACGGCCATCCTCGAGCTGCTTACCAGCAAAGATAAGACGCTGCTGGTCCGGGGGGATGCCCTCCTTGTCCTGGATCTTTGTCTTGACGTTGTCGATGGTGTCGCTCGACTCGACGTCGAGGGTAATAGTCTTACCCGTCAGGGTCTTCACGAAGCTGCGAAACGAAAATTATCCATGTCAGTTTTGCTATTCTGGTTTTTGTTCATCTTGTTCCGGCCATTTCCATCGAACGATCGTGCAGGTTAAAGGGGGTTTTCTTCGACATACATCTGCACTGTAAGAACCGCGAGTCACTCGTTAGCTCGTTCATCTTGCACATAGACACGCTATTCAATGGTTTTCAAACGTACTGATTGCGATAGTCGTGGATGTTGGCTGACGATCTCGCTGGACGGTACGTCGGAGCGGAGGCGTCTTCAGTTTGGGGATTTCTCGCTTAGCAAAGGTGGACGAGACATGCCTGTACCCTAAGCCCTAATTTCCGCTTTTGTCTACCTAATCTTCCATCCCCAGCCGTCAAGAACTATTACGGAGTTCGTTTTACAACAATAAAGTTAACTCTGGCTCTGAGGAGCCTGAATCTATAGAAATATTCATGGTTCATTGCTAGAGGGAATTTCCTCGCCCAGATATTTCGGAGCAGCATCATCTGCTAGGGATCAACCACCCTAGAAATCCTGCACGCCTTGCTCGTCCACCTCCATCTCATCGTCTGCGCCTTTTGTAAACTCCTCATCTTGAAGTCCCCCGTAATATTCCATTCTTCTCTTGCTTTCCTGCCACCGCTCTAACTTCAGTTCTGTCTGATGCACGGCTCTAATAAGATTTGGCAAAGATATTCCAGCCACCTTCGCTGCTGCTTCGTAAAACATTCTCGCGGTCTCTGGAAGATCCGATTCTCTGCGGTAACGTTGGTATGAGGAACCAGGTCGAGGGACTTCACCCGGAAGCTTCAAAGCATCTTCTTCCGAGATAGCTCTCCTAGGCTTCATCTGGCTCATTACTGTCTCCAACTTTGCAGCAGTCGCCTCGTCATCATCTATGTCAGGCTGGGAAATAGCTGAAGGTTGACTTTCCAATCCCGTTCGGCCAAGCGGGAACATTTCTGCTAGTTGATTTTGCGCTGTTTATTACATGTTAGTGAATTGTATGATCTTTGATGGAAATTTAGATTCTCAATCTCATACCATTGTTGCTGTCGAGCCAACTGTTCTCATACCAGTCCATATATTCGTCCAATTGGTTCTCGGTCATGTTCAACACGTCCTTTTCATTAACCATGATTTCATTCCCCTTGCCTATCCGTCCACCAGCAGTCTCTCTATTGTCAAACTGCCTCTGAGCCTGTCCCCAAACCTTCCAGTCGATGACTTGAGCTGCCGGCTCCTTCGCTGAGGTAGGATATCTCTTCACATTGTCGAAAGGAAAATACAATTTTGTGGCGACGACAATAACGGAAATCATCTGAACCTCTGGTAAATGGAGGCATCTCCGTTTGACTTTGCCATTCGTCGGGAAAGTATATGTAAAGCCCAGAAGGCCCTGTAGCCTTTTCACCGCAGGATATACCTCAACTAGACAAATGGTTGGTTCAAAATATCCCAAAACTTAGATCTTTAAACTTCGGGTATAGCGTACCAGGAAGTGCAAGATACTTTATGTATTTGAAAAGTATAAGTGGTGCGTTCAAAGGAGGGAATACCACTCCGAATTCGCGGTCATAGAGAAACACCAATTCCCTAACGGCATGGTGCAGCTGCTCAGCCTTCGTTATTGTCTTTCCCCAAGTCAACGGTCAGTAAGGGACGTTTCCTGTTAGATATAGCACACTGGGGGGAAACCGTACTTTGGTCTCAAGAATTGAAAGATATGTCTGCGGTAGCTTATCCCTCATCTCTCGAGGAATCGACTTGATTATTCTGATAAATGGTATTTCCTCCCGCATGATCATTCTGGAATACAACAAGGTCAGTCAGACAGGACTTCCTATGGCCAATTCCACATGGACAAGCGCACCGATGCATATCTGCAATAGTAACAGGAAGCCTCAACAACAAAGCGCCTAAATAGCAGAGTCCAACAGAATCAATCAACCTAGGCCATGTAGTTCGTCTATGGCTCAATTTAAATGCTTCATCATCTTCCGTCTCAGGCGCCGATGGCTGGGAACTGAAGACTTCTGGCTCATCCCCAGTGCTCTCAGCCGGCCCGGCGAGCTTCTCTGAGAAGGTATCGAGACGAAGAGCCCAGAGATCACGAACTACCTCCTTTTGAGTGCCAGTTCGGTTTAGTAAATGATACCTGCTTAAGGGAAACAGCTGGGAGTTGAGCAAAATACTCACCTCGGTTTGTGACGGGAAGCCTCGTTCATGAATCAAAGCGTAGCACTGCTTCCACAGAATCAATTGATATACCTGCAGAAAAAGGCGATATGCTCGTTGACCACGATATCCTGCAATACCATGCACCGTTAGTGGGATTATAGTCTTCTTGTCTATGTAGTCTGACGGGGGTAGGCTCACGCTTGGTGCCCTTCTCCGTTGCATCCTTCTTCAAGCGATTTACCTTTCCTTGAGTCCCGAAATCTTCGGGGTCCTCTTCGACTTGTCGACCCTACAGGACATATTCATTCATAAGTAAAATGAATAGAGCTGTTGTTTGTTTGGCTGAACTTCCGCGCTTTGCGGTATGGATGGTGGGATATTCTGCTTCTCCGTACCTCTTGCTGATGCCCCCGTCTACAAAACCAGAGGCCGTTGTCGAGATAGTATCGTGTCTCGCGACATCCTTCTTGTCCACAGACCCCTCGCGTAGTGTATTCCATACAGGGCACGGTTGTTTCTGCATGCTGGGGCTTGCTATTGCGGGTTTATGGACGGGATTATTGATAGAGTTTTCTACGGGGCAACTATCCGGTCCTCATCCAGGACTGCCAAGTATCGGATTATTGCCACCACTTTATTCTTTCTTTTTTTCTACGCCATCTGTAAGCATAAGATTCTTACTGTCGAGATAAAAGCTTGTATAAGGCTCGCGCTTGCTCTTTGAATTTACTTAATTCGTCAAACTATCGTGAAAGTGTCAGCTTCACGCCCGAGCCATTGTTCTGGCGCCTTGATATCGCCATTCAAAGTCTCCCGCCGACTCGGAGTACATCCAAGCCTACGGTCATGGGCATGGATGATTGGTCTAGAAACAAGTACGCCATGATCCGTTCAAAACGTCATATCATTCCCGGAGTCAAGGACATAAAATTTAGATTTAAGACCTTTGGAAGCAAAAAGTGACAGCGCGAAACAAAGGAAAAGGCCCAATCACATGTTAATTCATGAAACTTTTTAACCCCTGGGGGCCTCCTTGGCATCAATGGCAGCCTCCTCACCCATAGAGGTCAGGATGGTAACATCTGGAGAAATTTGGTCAGCGGTTGGGAAATTTTTTCCCGGTCGAGGGTTATATTGGGCACGTACTCAGGTCCTTCTCTTCATCACGGAACATGCGGTTGATCCTTTCACCGAGTTCACCCTCAGGGGCCTTAACATCATCCTTGGTGTCACCGTTCTCGTCCATGAGGGAAAGGAAGCCATCGTCGGAGATATCGAGCTGAAGGAACAGAGTTAGAAAATGAACATCGACATAATGATCTATATAAAACTTACAAGCTGGTAGTCCTTGCGGTTGACGTTGGGAACGTCCATGTTGTGAGTGGAAGGAGACAGATCTTCGAGCTTCTTGCCAGTGAAGATATCAATGGCAACAATGTGGACCTTGGCGTGACCGTGCTTTCCAGTCTTGGAGGTCGACATTTCGACGATCTTGCAGGGGCGACCCTTGATGACAACGTGTCCGTTCTTCCTCAGAGCAGAGCACTGCATGGGGAAGGTCGCGGACGCGCCAGCGTCGGCGGACTCGAAGGTGTGTTCATGCTGCAGATAAGCGCAAAATAGTCAGCATCCGGTCCTGTACGTATTCCTCATGTTGAGGATACGATTGAAAGGCAAAAAAGTGCACCCCCTTTGCGCATAGGTTCGAGGAGATTAGGGTGCGGGGCTCGATAAAAACCCAGCAATGGAAAGGGGGGGAATCGTAGGCAAACAGAGGCAAGCATCGAGAAAATGCAAGTCAGAACATACCTGCTCGTCAGACATGGTGGCTGTATATGGACAAAAAGCGACGACTAGAGGAGTCTAAGGAGGGAAGAAGAGAATGACAGAGGAGGCAGGAGGCGGAAGACGCAGAAAAAAAACTTGCTGGGAGGGGACGGAGGAGAGACGGGGAAGAAAGGCATGAATCGCGAGCGAAAATTGGCAGTTTTGTTGTGGCGGGGTCTCGGGTCGCTAGGTCCCAATCCAGTTTAGCGCAGTGTAAACCTCGCGCCCCTCATTTGATGACGTAAGCAGAGCTCCAGCCAATGGTAATGCTTCGATATGCCAGCACGTGAGCAGCAGTATTCTAAGTTACCTAGGCAGACTGTACATAGTAGCCTCAGGCAGTGATAAAGGATGCTACATATCTCACTGAGAATGCATTGGTAATAATTATGCTCGGGATATTCAGGAAAAACAATAGCTCGATTGTACGAGATCGCATCCGGATGTCCTCCGTACACTACTGGTACCTACTTAGTACTCCGTACTGCAGGGCTGCTCTGTCAGCAGCGCTAAACCCAATCCGGCAGACGCATTGTTGGTCCGCTGTAGACGGAGCTTCTGGCCGGGACAACAAGTGCTCTTTAACTATAGAACTAGCAGGCCCTCCTTCGATGAGGCTTGCCAGTACCCTGATAACTTCTCCCTCCCCTGTGCTGGCCGCCCAGGATGTGGCTTGACCGCATCTCAGGCCATTCGAACCCTTTGGGAGCTCCGCTCCATAGTCGCGCTTCTCCGATCCCTCGAAGATCTTCCTCCTATCTGTCTCCTGGTCCGCACAGCAATCGCCCTGGGGCTGGCCCTCAGTCGTCGCCATTATCCATTTCGCCCACTCCGAATGGCTCAACTACATCGCTTCCCGGTCTCGTGCGTGGCCTCCATGAAGGGTCAGTGCTGAGGCAGAGTGCCACAAGGCCTCGTCCCCCCGATGTCGCCGATCCCTTAGAGGTGTTGAACAGAATAATCGGGGGAAAGAAAGGAGAGACTTCAGATGCAGATGTGCCGGTTTCGACTTCTGTTCCCGAATCCAAACCCTCTCAGTTGATGGAAGACATTCCCTTTGAGGGCCTTAGTCTGCAGGAGTTCGTCGCAGATGAGAGCGATTGGTGGAAAACATCCAGGAGCGATGTCGGCTCCCAGTCAGTTCAGCAATTCGAGAAGGAAAGGGACAAATTTCAGGAACTTCATACGGCAATTACGGGATGCGACGACGTGTCGAAATCGGTTGAACTATACCTGAACGATTTCCAGCGCGAACTGGGGGCTGTGTCTGCTGAAATCGAAACCCTGCAAGCTCGATCTGTGCAACTGAATGCAATGCTGGAGAATAGGCGGAATTTGGAGCGGCTTCTGGGGCCAGC
Organism: Monascus purpureus; assembly: GCA_025999795.1. Taxonomy (NCBI): domain Eukaryota; kingdom Fungi; phylum Ascomycota; class Eurotiomycetes; order Eurotiales; family Aspergillaceae; genus Monascus; species Monascus purpureus. The sequence continues at coordinate 1,143,765 of AP025348.1, forward strand.
TGTGGAGGAAATTAGCATTTCCCCAAGAGCTGTCCGGTTGATCGCAGAAGGGCCAATTGATGAGAACTGGTTGCGAGCATTGAACGATATTGAGACTCGATCTGCGAGTATAGAATCGAAAATCTCGGCTTCTACCAGCGCCAAAGCAATTGAAGATGTGCGTCCGCTTCTGACGGACATTAAGAACAAGGTAAGCGTTATGCAGCTATAGATTGTGAATTGAACTTAAAACTGAGACATTACAAAAGGCCGTTGAAAGAATCCGTGATTATCTAGTCTCCCAGATAAGATCGCTACGGTCGCCGAACATCAACGCGCAGATCCTCCAGCAACAACGTATGGTCAGGTTCAAGGATCTTTATAGCTACCTTTGGAGGGCCCATCGTACCCTTGCGGAGGAGATTACTCAGGCATATATCAACACTATGCGATGGTATTATTTGTCCAACTTCACACGTTATCTTCAGGCACTTGAAAGGATCAGACTCTGGCCTAGTGACCGAAACGAGGTTTTGGGTGGTGATCCATCAGCTCAGAGAGCAGCTCATATTATCCCTGGCAGTCGATCCGGTGCTGCTGCTCATGATCCGTTTTCGCTGGGTAGGAGGGTTGACATCCTCAGAACCAGCAATCATGCGGCGATATCGTCCTATGTGGCGGAGGAAGACCACTCTTTTCACGGGATTGAGATTCCATTCAGAAACTTCCACCTTGCCCTGGTGGACAATGTCTCCGCCGAATATTCGTTTATGACAGAGATGTTTTCTACCATGTCCTTGCATCAAATTTCTCGCAAGGCCATCGAGATTTTTGATCCGGTTTTCTCACTCGGCCACGGCTTGACGAAACAGCTGATTGAGAATAGTACCGATTTACTTGGCGTCTTGATTTGTGTACGGCTGAACCAGCAAGCAGCATTCGAGCTACAGCGGCGTAAAATTCCTGCGGCTGACTCGTACATCAATGGTGTCAATATGCAGCTCTGGCCTAGATTCCAGGTAATCATGGACATCCAGTGCGAGTCCCTCAAGAAGGTAGCATCGCAAACCGGTCGGGGTGCCATGTCGGCATTATCTCTGGCAGGAGGAGATGACGCGAGTCGGTCGTCGGCACCGCACTTTCTCACGCAGAGATTCGGCCAGCTTCTACATGGCATCCTAGTGCTCAGCAGCGAGGCCGGTGATGACGAACCTGTGTCTCATAGTCTGACACGGTTAACGGCGGAGTTTGACGCGCTGTTGACCAAGCTGAGCAGGTGCGGTGGGGATGCCAAACATAGGGAAAGGTTTCTATTTAACAATTATTCTTTGATATTAACTATAATCAGCGTATGTCTTACTCGTCAACTGCATGTGTTCGGATGTATTCATCCTCGCTGACTTGTGAATAGGATACTCAAGGGAAGTTAGCAGCAGAGCAAAAACAGGCAAGTCCTCACAATTTCCAATTGTCTAGCAGCCTCCATTACTAATTTCTCCCAGCACCTTGATGAGATGCTTAAGAATTCTGGGAGACGTGGCTGAACGGCTTGGGTCCGACGCAATGGAAGCGCCGGTGGAGGTGTTTATTTTTGCATGGTATTGAAAGACTATCCACCTTATGTCTTGATGCAGAGCATCTAGGCCACAATCTACCTACTACAGTTGTGAATATGATTTGTGTCAGGAGGGAATCAATTTCAATGACAAGATATATATATATTTTGATGAATCGTGGTACTATCTCCATGACGCTGCCCTACATATGTAGTAATTAGACCAACCCTTCGGCAAACTGCAATGTGATATATTCTATATTATATATAGATTCCAATTGCCTCCCCCCTTCTAAGTTATTACAACCATCTAGATCGGAATTAGTCCATTTGATAAAGCTGCGGAGCGTACGGAGCAACACCGAAATGATAACGCAGCACGATAAGGCGAAGGTCCATCCATCGATAGCTCAGGCTGGACCTCAACTTAGCAATAATCCTGGCTCCAGCCGGGAGTCTCACTTCTTTACCACTGTCGCTTCTTTCTCATCCAGCCCTGTCATGGCTGCTCGCGTGTGTCTCCCACGGAGCTCCCTCCGATTCCGCCGCAGCTTCTCAAGCACCCCCGCGTCCCGCGCTGACTTCACACATGCGGTAACACTTCCCTGAGTCCCACTGCTCCTTCTGTCCAGAATCCATCCAAAAACAAGAGATTAGATACTAATGGATTTATCTGCCTTAGATTATCGGTGCCGGAGTCGTAGGCCTTGCGATCGCGCGCCAATTGGCTTCAAGAGAAGGCACGTCCACCATTCTGCTAGAACGACATGATGCTCCAGGAACAGAGACGAGCAGTCGGAACTCGGAGGTATTTTACATCTAGGTTTTCTTATCCCCTGGGATGGATAGAGATTTTCAATGGACGCATGATGGCTAACGGATTGTCTTCGTAACAGGTCATTCACGCCGGTCTATACTACCCGAAAGACTCCCTAAAGACAAAACTATGCATCAAGGGACGGGAAATGATGTACGATCTCTGCTCGAAACAGGGAATCCCTCACCACAACACCAAGAAATGGATCGTGGCACAGGATGACGAGGAATGGGAGTCTTGTCTTGGGATTCACGAACGCGCAAAGTCGCTCAACGTGCCAACGCGGCTGGTTAATCCCGAGGAGGCCCAGAGACGAGAACCAGAGGTCAGAGCCAGGAGAGGTATTCTCGAAAGCGAATCCACAGGAATCGTGGACAGTCATTCCCTCATGACGTACCTGTTAGGCGAATTCGAGAATCAAGGCGGAGATTCCGCTTTCCTGACCTCTGTCACTCGAATCGAGCCCCTGGGTATCAATGGGACGGGTGGTTACAGGATCTTTGCCAAATCAGCAGATGGCACGGAATCAGATATCACTGCAGAGACCCTGATTAACAGTGCCGGAAACTCGGCATGCATCATCAACAATATGGTCCTCCCACCAGCACGGCATCGTACCCCGTACTTCGCCAAGGGCACTTACTTCTCCTACTCCGCCTCATATCCGAAGCCCTCTGTCCTCGTCTATCCGGTAACCAAACCGGGACACGGTGGCCTGGGCACACATCTTACCCTGGATCTGAGCGGACGCGTCCGCTTTGGCCCGGATGTTGAATGGGTCAACGACCCGAATGACCTCAAGCCCAAGGGCACGCGTCTGGAGCAGGCCATCCCCGAGATAAGAGCTTACCTTCCCAACATCGATCCGAGTGCGATTGACCTCGATTACTGCGGGATCCGGCCGAAGTTGGGTCCGGCTGGTTCCGGATTCCAGGACTTTGTCATTCAGAAGGAGGAAGGCTTCCCGGGACTTGTTAATTTACTGGGCATTGAGAGTCCTGGTTTAACGAGCTCGTTGGCTATAGGGGAGATGGTGAAAGATCTGCTTTACAGATGACTGGATTGCCATATCAGTGTCGTTCCCAAATAGATTGCATAGGTATATAAAAGAGCATGCAACTTTTGTACATATGTACGGCATCTCACTTGGGATAGACATAGTAAGGACCGAGCACTGGAAAGAGTGTGAAATGCTTTCTCCGAGTCCTGTGACAGTGGCAGTAGAGTGTATCAGCACTGGTGCTTCAACTATCTATACCATTAATGATCCTTGTCCTTGTGAACATCTAGATACACCTAGATCATTATTTGCCTATGAGGTCCAGGCAGCAGATCTACTATTATACGGTATACTCTCACTACAGATGCGATGCATAGATTGGAGCTCACCCTAGTAAAGGCCATTTTCCTACCCATACCTGAATCGTCTTCCAGTCATTTTTTGAGATTCCAGTTCCTTGAAACCGACTCCTCGTTAAATTTCGTCGTTGATGCTTCGAAATCAATTATTTTCGCAGTCCTATTTTGTGTCAGGAGTAAAGTGTATCTATTGACATCGCCGTGTATGATCCCAATACTATGCAGTTTGCGGATAGTCTCCCAGCAATTTTCCAAATCCTCAATACCCGGATATTCTATTGGGATTTCTTCCATTTAAAAACCAGATGATCCTACCTTCTGTTTTCTCATAGACTGGCCCATAAGCCCTGGAGCAAGTGGAAACCTGCAAGCTTCCAGAACGGAATGAATTGAAGGCTCCTGTTGCATGTAACGAAGCTCGTATTTGAAAGGGGCGATTTTCGGCACCAGTGTCTTCTTACCGCACCTCTCTTGAAACAGGGATGGCAGCGAGATGACCGAGCATGGCTCATAATGGCCTAGAAAGATAGACCCAGGGTCGGCGGATCTAGTTCCGATGCCAACGGAAATCTCAAAAGCCAAAGGATGGCTGTAGGGACAAGAGGAATAAAGTCAAGTCGCGTGCAACAAAGAGACTACAGGGTACACAGCAACTCCGTACCTAGAAAGTATTTTCACCAACCTGCCGGCAGGTCATTCAAAGTATAAAAATATGGTTTACAATATACCGGAGGAACGTTCATCTAAACAGCAAATCAAAAAAAAAAGAATGGGGGGAAGGAGAGTAAAAAAGAATGAAAGCAAAAAATGTAAATGCGCTTCTCCGGTAGGGGGAATCGAACCCCCGGCTGCCGTGTGAGAGACGGCGATGTTAGCCACTACACCATACCGGATGTTGTGATAGAAATATTGTTTTCTAAATTTATAATACTGAAGCTGGTCGCTAAACAATTGTAAATGATGCCCTACAAAATAAGAATGATAACCACCGCACAGCTGTATCATGGATGTGCCCAGAAGCCAAGCTCATTGTTATCCCGTCTTAGCCATCAATCAAGAAAGCATCTAATTCCAACCATCAAAACAGTCATTACCCGAATTGAACTACATAATCCTCTTATCTCGCATGACACTATGTGACATCATATACCCAACAACCCTTGAAAAGAACTGGAGTCAAAACTGGAACCGTGGAGTATTCAGGACATGGATTAAATACCAGAGAAACAAAATGAGCGAAAATATTTTAGCCTCAAGGGTGCATCGAGTCGTCAACGAGTTCGGCACGACTCCATTAGCCGGCACACCGGTGGAGGATAATAATCATGGTACACTGGAAGCAACACCCTCCACGGTGCTGGCGATGCTGATCGACGCCATGCTCAAGTCGCATCCCATCTCACATAATCTGTCTCAGAAAGCTGTGAAGACGATTCTCGGGGCAGGATATCATGATATTGAACGATTACGGGAGAGTTCGTGGGAGGAGAGGACGATGGTCTTGAAGGATGGCGGGTATAACCGGTATAGGGAGCAGGGGGCTACGAATCTGGGCGATCTTGCGAAGGTTGTTTGTGAGGAGTATGGTATGTTCTTTTCTATTTCTATTTCTGAGGTGGATTGTTGTTCTTGTTGTCGTCGTCTTATTGCTGCGGGATCATAGACTGACGAGAATCATAGATGGAGACCTGAACAACCTCCTGAAAAAAGCCAATTATGACCGATCTAGAGTTAGAGCTCTCGTCAAGGAATTCAGAGGATTCGGGGATCTGGCTGTTGACATCTTCTTCGATAACGTGCAGAGCGTGTGGCCTTCCATAGCGCCATTCATTGATAGGCGCAGTCTTAACACCGCCGCGGAGACTGGCATCGGGACGGATCTGGATGCCATTTATGCCGAATTGGGACACGATCCCTTGGAGATAAGTAAGTTGGCTTCTGGGCTGTCCCTGGTCCGGCTGGAGAAGAAAGTGGGAGAGGTTGAGTGATTTGGTATATGTATCCGTATTTACAGCAGCATTATGGCATCTTTGCCAGTCTAATGCGTGGCATCAGTCCAGTATATAGAAAACCAAAATTAGATATATTTGTGTATTGCCTGCAATACTCCGTCAGCACCGTGTTTTCAATGCATGATCAATTGAAGCTTTCCGGGGAATGTCCGGCAGGACGAGAATACCCGTCTCCAACCGCGAAAGCGCCCATTATTACTCGAAAAAGCAGAATCTAGACGCTGATGGTGGTGAGGCTGTTGTGTGATCCTCAATACAATAGCGGTACTCTGTGCAGACTCTCAGAGTATCCACAGAGACACGGCGAGTTGCCGATGGTAACCGCAGTCTTCTCACACCGATTTTCAATTTTATTTTCTCGCCAGGCCTTGTCGAATACCAGTTGCGATATCTTCTTCTTTTCCATTCGAGGGCTTCGACAGGCATCTCCACTGCAATTTCTGTCTCGGGACTCTTGCCGTATGTCTGGGATTATAAGTACTCGGGGCCGTCTTCCAGATGGTGCATCCGTAGACGATTGTAGTAGATATAACACCGAATACGGAGTACATCCTTCGACTCACGAAGACCGGTTGTAATAATAACATCAAAAGAAGGACAAACAAAAAAGGCTGATCAGACATGGCTCCATCACGAATAGATAACGACATACTCACCTCTTCCCCCGTCCCCGTCAAAAGCATCTCAACTGAGAGTCCTTCTCGGTTCTCTTCTCTCTCGGAATACCCTCTGGACGAACCGTTTGCCCTGAACGCAGCATACTTCAAAGATTCCGACTCCGACAAGGTAAATCTGGGAATAGGCGTCTACCGCACGGAGGACGGAGACCCCTGGCCGTTGCCCGTAGTGGAGGAAGTCGAGAGACAGAAGCAGCAGGAGAAGAACCCATCCCGACATGAATACCTGACGATCCAGGGAGACGTCGAGTTCCTCGCACTAGCTCGGGATCTGGCATTTGGATTCCACGACGGACAGCCCGAGTCGTATCTCGTCCAGCAGCGGAACAGAATCGCATCCGTGCAGACCGTCTCAGGCACGGGTGCCAATCGAGTAGGCGCTGACTTTCTCGCGCGTGCTGCGCATCCGCGGACGGTCTGGATCCCCGAGCCGACATGGTCGAACCATCATGCCATCTGGGCGTATGCGGGCGTAGGGAGACGGACGTACCCGTACTATGATTTCGAGGGGAAATGCTTCAACCATGCAGGGACGACAGAGACGCTCAGCACTCTCGCTCAACCCGGTGACGTCGTTGTCTTCCACGCATGCGCCCACAATCCCACCGGTGCTGATCCCTCCAAGGACCAGTGGGCGAAGCTCGCGGAATTATGCCACAGCAAGGGCCTGATCCCGATCTTCGACCTCGCCTACCAGGGTTTCGCGTCAGGGAGCATCGACGAGGACGCATGGGTCATCAAGCATTTCCTGAACGTCCGTCCGCAGCTCGAGTTCTGCGTTGCGCAGTCCTTCTCCAAGAACTTCGGACTCTACGGCCAGCGCACTGGCGCGTTGCACGTCGTGTCGAGAACCACCTCCGAGACCGATCCCGTCTCCAGGATCGTGCTGTCCAACCTGTGCAACCTCGTCCGTGGTGAATATTCTCTGCCGCCCAGGGCTGGTTCTGATATTGTGAAGACAGTCCTCGCCTCTCGGGAGCTTCGCGAGAACTGGTACGATGATCTGCGCCACATGAGTGGGAGGATCAAGGCGATGCGGCAGGCTTTGTATGATGAACTCATCCGCCTGTCTACGCCAGGAACTTGGGATCATATCCTGTCTCAGGTGGGTTTGCGCTTCGTTCTTGACATAACAAACTGAACTCGCGCGAAGGCTGACTGGATTATTATATAGATCGGCATGTTCTCGTACACCGGACTGTCTGAGGAGCAAGTTCTTGCCATCCGAAGCAGACATCACATCTACATGCTCAAATCAGGACGAATATCCATGTGCGGCCGTAAGTTCTCTTCCCATTGTTCATACTTGACCGTGTCTAATTGGATTCCAGTGAACCATAAAAATGTTGGGTATGTGGCTAAAGCCATCGACGACGTGGTGCGCACTGTCGTGTAGGAGCCTTGTATATATAATAATGAATGGATAGTTACATCCCTGCATATTGTCAGACCATGGAAATGCCCCACACTTTGTCATAGAATAATGAATAGATGCATGAATTCCGACACAAATCACATCATGGAATCCTCTATGTTACACACAACAGTAGATACGAAGGCCTAGGGACAGGGGACATCATGGAAGAAAGTAAAAACCAACAGAACAACTCCCCCAACAGACGATCCACCATGGAAAGAAAAAAAACACTTGCGCCCGAACACTTTTCTGACCCCTAAGACCCTCTTGCCACCGCATACGCGATACCGCCAGGGAAACAAAGTGAATAGACGACTACCAGTATATGACAGAGAAGAAACAAGGGGCGTTGCGCTATGGGATCTGATAAGCCGAATGTCATGTCGTTACCTAGACACACGAGGTGGCATCGCTACCAATGAACTTTTGGAAACCGAGGGATATCAGGATCAGGGGAAACAAATTGACAAAGAAAAGGGAAAGTAGAAATAGCAAGGGGGAGAAGAAAGAAAAGGTTCCCTACCCGGGTCAAACGGGGAATAAGGATAGGAAGGATAGAAGGGTCATAACAAAAGTAACATGAATCGTCATCCACAAGCTGGTAGGCTGAAAAGGCCGAAAAAGATTCCAGTCATATCCGCTACACACCAGGAATCGACACACTTGATCTACGACTGGTTTCCTTCCGTAGTGGTCTCCTTAGCGGCCTCCTTCGGTTTAGCAGGTTCAGCAGCGGCCTCGCCCTCAGCACCCTTGTTCTTCATGTACTCGTCATAGACGCTGAGCGCCTCGTCAACCTTTGCGCGCAAAGCCTCATCATCCTCAAGCCTAGAGGAAGAATGTCAGCAAACAGTTCCGGCAAGATAGACATACAAAACATCTGTATGACTTACAGGCTAATCAGCTCAGCGTTGTCCATCTCCAGAAGCATGCCGGTGATCTTTCCTGCCAACTCGGGCTTCTGAGCCTGAATCTTGGGATACAGAGCCTCGCCGAGCATCTGCTTCTGTTGAGCAGGTGGGGCGTTAGACAAAGCCTGGATGGTGAGACCACCGGCAGCAACCTCTTCGCGGCCTCCAGCAGCGGCATTCTGTCCACGACCCTGACCAGGTCTACCCAACTGGCCCTGGACGGGAACGCCTCCACGGCCCTGTCCATATCCAGGACCACGGACGCCCATGTTGGGCGGCATGCCAGGAACCTGACCACGGCCACCAGCACCGCGTCCAAATGCCTGCACCTGGGCCATAGCTTGAGGGTATCCCATGCCGTTAGGAATGCCTCCAGGGCCCTGCATGGCTCCCATGGGGATACCCTGAGCAAAGTTCGGAGGAACCTGCTGGTTGGCACCGACGCCACGTCCACCCTGCTGACCCGGGAAAGGAGCAGGGTATTGACCAGGACGTCCTCCTGGGATACCCATCACCATACCAGGTTGAGGAGGGAAGGCCAGTCCACCACGCTGTCCAGCAGCTGGGATGAAACCTTGCTGACCAGGCCCGTAGAAGACAGCGGGCTGCATGTACTATAGACTAGTTAGATTTTCCTGCACATGTATAGTTGTATTGGAGAAGAAATACCGGTTGTGGCATTCCAGCAGCAGCGGCAGCCTGCTGCTGTCTGATGGTGTTACGGGCCTGAATGCTGGCCTCGAGCTGGCTCCGGCGAACATCCTTGCGCTGAGCAAGGGCGACATAGAGAGGCTTACCGTTGACCATGCGCTGGTTCATCTCGGTAACAGCCTTAGAAGCCTCGTCAGGGCTGCTGAAGCAGACGAAGCCGAAGCCCTTGCTCTTGCCTAGGGGCTTCTTATCGGCCTTCTTAGCCTCTTTGCTTTCCTCAGCCTCCTTGGCTTCTTCTTGGGGCTTTTCGGCCTTTTCGCCCTCGGCTTGCTCATTTTCCTTGTTGGTCTCCTTCTCCTTCTCGGAATCCGGGGTCTGGAGACGTTCGATGTTGGAGGCATCGCGCATCACCTTGGCAGAAGTGATCGTGCCATAGGGGCTGAAGAGCTCGCGCAGCTTCTCATCATCAACATCATCAGTGAGGTTCTTCACGTAGAGGTTAACACCCTGGTACTTGGATGCCTTCTCCAAGCGAGCAGCTTCGTACTGCTTGCGCAATTCCTCTTCGCGCTCATGCTTCTTCTGAGCACGGCCGACGTAGAGCTTCTGGCTCTTGACTTCCTTGTCATTCATCTCATCAACGGCGGCCTGCGCGCTGTCATGAGTGGAATAGTTGACAAAACCGAAGCCACGGCTCTTGCCTTCCTGATCACGGCTCAGGGTGGCGGAGGTGATCTCGCCGAATTTCTCGAACATCTTGCGGAATTCCTCCTCAGTAATTTCCTGGTCGAGGTTCTTAATGTAGATGTTGGTGAAGTTGGCCTTCATCTCCTCGAATTTGCTCATCCGATCCTTCTTGGAGATGTGATGTCCGACGAAGACCTTCTTGTCGTTGAGCAACATCCCGTTAACATGCTTGATGGCGTTGTTGGCAGCCTCAGCAGTCTCGTAGTGGACGAAACCATATCCCTTGGAATTACCGAACTCATCCTGGGCTACCTTGCAGCTGAGGATGTTTCCGAAGGCAGCAAAGGTGTCGTGCAGGGCCTTGTTGTCAATTGCACTGTCCAGATTCTTGATGAAAACGTTGCCCTGACCGGTCTTGCGCAGAGCAGGATCACGCTGAGACCACATGATACGGCAAGGCTTTCCCTTGATGAGAGTGTAGTTGAGATCCTCGAGGGCGCGCTCACCGTCGGCGGTGTTGTTGTAGTTGACATAGGCATAGCCCAGAGAACGTCTGGTGACAGCGTCGCGGCAGACGCGGATGGAGGCAACCTGGCCGATGGAGGAGAACAGCTCGTAGAGCATAGCCTCGGTCACAGAGGGGTCGAGTTCACCGACATAGAGCGATGCAGATTGAGGCTGAGTGGTAGTAGGGCCGGGGGATGCAGTGGTTTCAACAGCAGGAACCTCAGCAGCTGTCTTGTTGGCAGCAGTGCCATTGGCATCCGGGGAGCCGTTGACGGCGTTGTCGGTGACAGGAGCGGTGGTAACGTCGGCAGACATTTTGATTTCTGTTTCTTTTCTCGAGACATCCATGTCAGCCAATGAAAGGTGCTCATTCCAAAGAGATCGTATGAAAAATTGAAATCCAAATCCATGCACAGAAGAACGTGAAAGGGGATGTGCCCACGGGACACGTACATTGAATGACCTGTAGCAACAGACGTTTTGAGTTCAGAGTCGCACTAAAGACAACCTATGCCGTCAGAGATAAGAAAGGCGATCAAACGAGGGCTCCTGACGACCAAACGTACGGCCTAATTTAATTTCCCAGACAGGAAATCAAACAGAAGAAAACAGGGAGAGGCGAGGAGAGCGATGCGAACTGACGCGATCACGGGGAGACGAGAGTGGGCAGAGGCGAAGGGTTAAAAAAAAGTTATCTTTCCCACACCGCACAAGTGGACGTAAGAAAAGAGAAAGGAAATTTTTTATAAGTTTTCCGGGTTTTTTTTGAGATTTTTTTTCTTCGATTATTTTCGAAAATAAAAGGAAGAAAAGCCTAGAAGGGAGAAATAAAGCTGAGGGCAGCGGAGGGAGGGATGGAGGAGAGAAGGAGGAAAGAAGAGAAAGAGAATCTTTTCTCTGTTCCCAAAACGGAATTTTGTCAAAGACCCGCGCTAGTCCCGATTGGGCCGAGATGCCCTGATGCGCTTCAGGGCTTTTCTGTGCGGCGAAATTCGCCTCTTTTAATACAGTATTTCTACGCTGTAGCGTTCGTGGGACTATGTTCGCTTAGATAATATCTTTTATTTAAGAGACTTCATCGATAATATTCTGACACTTTGTCTCGTGTGGTAATATTCAAGGCCTGGCGCTCGAGGCTGTTCTCTGCATGTGGAAGGCCTCGAGAGGGATGGGAGCTTCGTGGATTTATTTTAAAGCACATAAGATCCCTTCGATGCCTGGGTGGATTGTAGGAGTCATGGATGCATTGAGGATCTATCTTCGATACAGACAGCATTGATATGGTACTCGTGAACATGGAGAAAACAGACCCTATCTCGAACCTAATCTAATCCCTATGCATTCCTCGCTAGTTGTATAGACAAAATGAACACTAAAAAAATCTCATATCTTGCTCCCCACACTCTCCTCAGTCTCCTGATTAAATTTGCCGCCCTGTTCTAGCTAAGATCAAAACCCGCGCCCGAGTTGACTGCGTAGAGCAGCTTTTCCTTGAGCGTTCTTGCATTAGAGTACCGTGGCAACTTCAAAAGATTAACGCAAGTACTCGTGCTGGGCAGCCGATCTTGGTCCTCGCTCGAGTCACGGATACTGAATCGGGGATTGAGGTGGCTGAAGCCTAGTAGAGGAGCGCGAGGCGTCGAGGTTACAAACTTCAACACCTTTTGGCGCTCCTCATTTGTCATGCTCTCCATGACCTCCCAGAATAATTTCACAGTGGGATGCTCTTCCTTATCGTCGCCGATAGTATAAATCCCTCCATACAGAGTGTTCCGTCTCAGATCGGCCACGTCAATGTCACCCGAATCACCGCTGACAAGTGTCTGCAATTCTGCCTGATTGAACATGGATAGCCAGGAGGGCTGGATTATCTGCCCAAGACCTTGGAGGAAAGCGTTTGTTTGCATCGATGGTTGCACTTGGAGACGATAGCGTGCAATGTAGGAAATGTAAACAAGTCGATTCTGATTCGTGACAGGTGTGTTTGAGCCATCGGGTTTCAGGTCCCTGGTGATGGTCTTGTTGCGTGAGTTCGAAAGGGGAATGGTATCTGTGACAGTAAAATTCAAAGAAAAGTCTTCGACATCTCCAGGATAATTCTTCAGTTGCAGCTAGAAGAGAGACGGTCAGCACCCTGCCCACTGGGAAGGGAAAGAAAGGAAAGGGAAAAAAGGCATACCAGGCCTTGATAGAGACCTTCGTCAAGATCTTTCAGGTCATTCAAATTGGCTCGGTAGGCCGATTCCTTCTGTGCAGAACCAGTGCCACCAGTCAAGGCCCACTTTAGTAGGAAGAAAGGAGCGAAGTTGACGTCTACCAATATCCCTTCGTATAGGCACTTCCCTATAATGCGTCCCAGGAACTCATATCGCCTAAGCAGATCGCGAACATGCTCGTTCCAATCCGGGCTGCTTGCAACAAAGCCTTGTTGTCGTAGAAGCTCCTTACGATGTTCAACGGCGGCCGGATTTGGGTACAGGAGATGCTGGTCGTTCTCTTCAAATAGTTTCGCTTCATCAGAAGAAGATTTGAAGGCTTCGCTTGTGACGCTGGTCAGGAATTCTTTAGTTACACCACCTCCATCGATGCCGGCTTCCACTGTGCCGAATCTGTCAATGAAGCTGATCTGAATCGGTTCCTTGAGACCTTCACCCAGCCCGTAAAATTGGTCGAAAGCATCCTCGAATACACTTTCACGTCGGATATCTGCATGGTGTTTACTGAGAATATCATGAACCGCAGGGTGACCGTCGATCATTCGTCCCATAGAGGCCTGCGCCACAGACATACGCCAGGCATCTGGGTCAACGTAGCCACGTCTTCTGCGCATCTGGTCTCGGTAGATAAATTCTCGGAATATCTGTACTCTTGTCGCAAAAGGAATAAAGAAAGGCATGTTTCTCAGTATTTCAAGCCTAGGAGCGACTGCCTGAAGTTGCCTTCTGCGGGCAGCTTGTTGTTGGCGCCGCCTTAGAGCCTCGATACGGCGTATTTGTTGGACACGACCAGTACCTACCAGACTGAGGGAAGGCTCGTTGTACTCATCGGTTGTAAAATCTTCTTGATTATCTTCTTCATCTTCCTCATCTTGGAGTTGGTGTCTGTTTTCCTCTTCTGCCACCACAGCTGGGATGAAACCTTCCATGTCAAAGCGACTAGTCATCAACCAATGCCCATCGGGGAGAAATTTGCGCCTCGAATCACGCTCATGAATCATTCGTAGTAAGCCTGTCACTAGCCCCTTAAAGTAGTCAAGCGGTATTCCTGTGACTCCTGGCAGCCCTCTGTTCCGCATCTCAAGATCTCTAACGCTCATGAGAGAATCTGGAGATGGAGCCAAAGAGCTAAAATAATTTCGGATTCCACCGGTATCCTGGACGGGTTCATTTTCGTTTAGATCCGCAGCATTCCAGTATAACGTGAAGGCCAGGTTTTTCAGGAAGATCGTCATATCCTTGACCTCTTTTAATGGCAATGCGCTTTCTCTGGTCCACGAGATCCTTGCATTCGTGGAGGCAGTAAACGAAGAGCTGCTGGAGAAAAACTCCTCATCATCCATAACCTTCAGAACAAACGTATACAGCTCTAGGAAAAGGAGTATGATTGTCCATTCTTGTCCTCTATCAGTTTCAGCCATTCCTGAAAGCCCGGAAGACTTTGACGCATCAGCTGGCTTTAGTAGAGGGAGTACGTTATTGGAATCTTCACTGATTAACCGGAATATCTGACTGGACCTAGAGGCTTGCCAGAAAAATTTGATCGCCGGTATCCTTGCGCCTGGCTGACCAGTCGCCTGCTCGCTTGAAGCAGCCGAGCCCAAATACAGCCACATACGAATATCATCCCCCCTACGGGGGAACACCCTCAAGAGAGTCAGGGCATATGTGGCGAGAATTTTGGCTTCTTGCGACGTATTCGACCGGACATCTGCCAATTCCCCCCGAGAAAGACCGGTCGAGTTATGATAGGAGAGCAGGCCCGTGATACTGCTTTGATTGACCAGACTGACAATCTGCTCCTTGACAAAGGGAGGAAGTGGAGTTTCCTGAGATGAGCCATCCTCTGTAACCTCCTCCAGCTCGAGACGGCGCGAGATATGTAGGGCGGTTGAATTAAGAAGCTGAGACACAACCTTCACAAACCCAGGTTCTGGTACTTGATGAACGACCTGCCCCCCGAAGGCGCTTCGATGGAAGAAGATAAAATATGAAAGGAGCCAAAGATGGGATTCCACGTCTTCTGTACCGGGAACAGTTTCATTTGTTTCAAGGCTCAGAGTTTCCAGGGACGAGGTCAGCAGCTTGTAATTGGTATTATTTGCTAACCCGTCGAGTGTTCCTAGATATGCTGGCAGATCCGGGATAGCAAGGTAGCTTCTCGCAAACCATTCATACGCAGTGAGAGTCTCAGATGTGATAGGTCGAAGTAGAGCAAGTACACTTTGAATGAGGTTATCTTGAGATAGACTGGCCACTTGGGAAAAAAACTCTATATTCTTCGTCAGGATGGCCATAACAGAATAATACTCCTGTGATATTCGCGCCATTTGCTTGGGTATTAGGCCAGTAAGGAATACGAGCAATCCGAGAAGAGGATTGACTGCAAAGGTTAGCGTTGTCAAAGACTGAGCTGAGCGTAAAACTCCCAGCGTTGCTTTAGCAAGGCGCCCCAAGAGCAACGTCCATTCTCCTTCCGTTGCGATAGTAGAGGCTTCGTGCAAAGTCTTCTGAAAGACATTTGAGAAATATACGAGACGAGAAACATCGCTGACATTTGTCGTCTCCAAAAACTGAACCAAAAGCCTTAGCTGAGACAAACACTCTTCCACCGTCTTATATGGGACAGGATGTCCGTGAAGGAGGTTCGAGTATCCTGCTGGATCTCCAAACGACGGCAATACCTCGGTCCTTCTCTCTTCAGCAACATCCCATTCCTCTCTCCAGGCATTGTGAGTATGCTTCCTACTCCGATAACCCCGCCAAATCCTCTGTATAGTCCGACCCGCTCCTAAACGTTCCCTTTCTTGCTGTCTCAATAGTCTTTCCTGCTGCGCGATAGCGAGGGTATTCTGAGGTCCAGGCCCACGAGGATGCTGCCTCCCAGAAGGGTATGCAGCAAACGGATTTGTATTGCGTCCTCCGAGATTGACCTGTCGCGGGCGGCGGGCGTTGCCTGTGAATGACTGGAACATCGTTCCCTGATGGTTTGATTAGATACGGAGCAGTGTCGGAGCGTTTATAAAACTCAGGCCACGGGATGAAAGATGATCGGAGTCGCTGTAAGTTAAGACATAGGATGTGCAATAAGGAAAACACGGGCGACAGCTGGTATTGACTATCCGGAGCCGTTGGATGGGATGACTGCGACCTGTTGGATGGAGGAATGACATACGGCTGCTAGCTGATGAGCTGTCGTTCGGTGGTATGCACACGCACGCCTTCCGTCCCGAAGCAAGACTGAAATAATATAAGCACGCACCGATTTAATTATTGCCACTACTAACACACGCCACTCGTCTACAGCTACAGGGAAGGACGAACGGGCGATTGATGGATTTGAATAGAAGATTTTACATTCGTAAGTATACCAGATTTAGTGTAGACCATGAAGATCTGTATTTCAACAGATTCGGCCCCTGTTGTTCTGAAAATCCAACCCACCGGCGCCGCTTGAGGTAGAACAGCATTATGAATCCTAGTCCAATGTACCAAGTTCCGCACCCGCAAATATAATACAAACAGAATAAAATAAAAAGGAACTCTTGCGCAGTGTACTGTCGTTGGAGGTCTTTTTGGGAGGACGACGGTCCGGAGGGGAGAGAGGTGTTTCGCTGTCTGTGTAGTTACCCCCGAAGATTAGAATTGCCTCGAGATCAGGACTGCAATCAATGGGAAATATTACCAGTTTCCAGACCCATAATGTCAATCTCCATTATTTGGTTTCATCACCGGTGGTCCTTTTCTGCCCCAGCAACTCCGAGTTTTCCTCGAGCGCTATGGATTCCCGTGCGTTCTCCAATGCCCATACCTGGAGATAGTCCTCGCCTTCCAGAGCCCGCTGGTATACAATATTTCTACCGTTCTTATTTTCCTCTTTCGTGTACTTGCTCTTCGTCGGAGGCATCTTGTTCGTTACGAACGGTGTGAGCTTCCAAAAGGGTTAGCCAAGAGACATCTTCATGGAGCCGTCTAGGGCTCCTGTATAAGAATCGAGTAATAAACCTACCTTAAATTCACTGAGGCTATCGGGGACAACATAAGTGCGGACTTTGTTCCAGTCAATGATATAGGTAGAGCCATTTTTCCCCCAGTGTCCCATGGAGCCAGTCCGGTTTCCCTTGTAGTAACCGCCATTGACTTGCTTCGTGGTCAAGCGCAAGCGCGCCATCATGGGTTGGGAAGGCTTAAACATTTTTATAAACCATGAAATCTAATCCCGCAGACAAGAAAGTGAAGGAAATAGTCCCTGTCTGTGGCGGTCAATAAGTGCTTCGTATAAAGCGGTGCGTGAGACCTGAGCAGAAATCCGGGCGGCGCTAGTGGTAAGCTTCCGACAACTTTTTTTCCTCTTCTTATCTCCGCCCTTGATACTGATGTGCGGTAAAAAAAATCAAAAAAGTTCAGCAGACCTGCACATACTTTCTCAACTGCAGCTCTATCAATTCAGAAACAGGTTTTAATTCTCGAAAGGAACTTTTAAAGTTCGTACATATAAAGGACAGCAAAATGCCTCGCCGGCAGGCCAATTTGCGCGGCCCCAAAGATACCACTTCGAAGAAGCCAAAGCAGAAGCGAAAGCTCGGACGAAACCTGGATGTTCTTTCTATCGCTGAGAGTCAGTATCCTGATAAGCTTGGAGTTAGACGTAACCGCCTAGGTGACGATGACGACTTTTCCAAACGCAAACGGGATTCCGGTCGGAATAAAGACGATTCAGATGGCCCAGATAGCAAGCGTCGTCGAACTGACGACATGTCGGACTCTAATAATAGTGGAAGTGATGGAGAAGGTCATAGATGGAAACTAGGGGAGGTTGACAGCGATAACGACAGTGAGCTGGATAGTGACGAGGCTATGGGCTCGAGTGATGAGGAGAGATTTGAAGGGTTCAAATTTCGAGGAAGCTCCACGACTGCATCCAAGCAGAAGCGGGGAGACGTTGGCGGAAAGAAACGACGCCACGATATTGATCTCTCCGAAAACGTTGACGGGTCAGGTGAGGAGGATTGGGAGGAAGACGATGATTTAGGCGAGGATGCTGTCGATCTCACTACTGCCTGGGATATGAATGCGGCAGAGGAAGATGACGAGAAGGCACCAACGAAAACAAATAAACCTACGAGAGCGGACTTCTCAGAACAGCCTGATGAACCTGATTCGGGATCCGAAGGGGATTATAGTGACGAGTCCAGCGACGATGAGTCTGGATTATCGCTCTCAGATGACGAGGCAGACGCTGCAGACGAACGTGCGCTCTCTAAGCTACAAAGCTTCGTCAATTCCATGGAGACAGATGTTACTAGCAAACCCAAGAAAGTAGCCGGTACCGGGCAGGAGCAAGGAAACCCCACAGAATACGGGTTGACTTCTACACGAAAATTGACAGTGGCTGACCTTCTGCCCTCCATCACGGATTCTCGTTTAAAGAGTTCACTCAAGCACATTGATTCCGCTACCTCACAGAAGCCGCAATCAGTGGGTATTCCAGGAAAGCTTGAGGCGCCTCCTCCAAAACGCCAGCAGGATCGACTGGACCGGGCAGCCGCTTACGAGAAGAGCAAAGAGACCCTCGATCGATGGATTGAGACTGTCAAAGCCAATCGCAGAGCCGAGCACCTTTCGTTTCCCCTGCCCGACCCTGATGCTCAGCAGAGCCACAGACTGGGCGCTGTGAAACCGCACACTGACCTTGAGAACACAATCCAGAACATTCTTGTCGAAAGCGGCTTGGTACAACCAGATGGGAAGTCGGCGGAAGATCAGGTCAAAGAGTTTGAGGAGCTACAAGCAAGGAAAATCCCTCTCGAGGAACTACGTGCGCGTAGAGCGGAATTGCGAAAGCACCGCGATCTGCTATTCCGGGAAGAAGTGCGCGCGAAACGTATCAAAAAAATCAAGAGCAAAGCCTATCGTCGTGTCCATCGCAAGGAACGGGAGAAAATGGAGCAGCAGGAAAGGCAAGCTCTAATTGAAGCAGGTGTGGACTTAGAAGAAGAAGAGAGAGAATTGAATGAACGACGGAGAGCTGAGGCCAGGATGGGTGCAAAACACCGGGATAGCAAATGGGCTAAAAGTCTGAAGCAGACCGGTCGTACGGCTTGGGACGCAGAAGCCCGACAGGGAGCTGCAGACTTGGCACAAAGAGAGGAGGAGCTACGGAAGCGAATTGAGGGTAAACGCGTCTCTCGTGCTGATGATGATGACTATTTGGATTCTTCGAGTTCGGAGTCCGAAGATGAGGATCCATGGCGGGAGGATGCCTCCGATGTGGAGAAACGTAAAATCAGTCAAAAGCTGAGCGCAATCACGGCAGAAGGTGAACCTGCGGAGGATATCAAGGGACCTCACGCCAAGCTTTTATCTATGAAATTCATGCAAAATGCTGAAGCCGCACGCAAAGAGCAAAACGATATAGAACTCAGGCGGCTCAAGCGAGATCTCAATGGCGATGAACCACAAGCCGAAGCAGAACCTGAAGTTGGTCGCCGGAAATTCGGTCATTCTGGGAATGAGAAGCCCCCGCAAAAGTCCAAGCCCCTTCCCAAGAACGAGTTTGAGGAGGCTGCGGAGTCAGAAGATGAAGACTCTGAGCAGGATATTGATATTGTGCTTGATCGCCCCAACAACCAGAAATCTGCTGGCCCGGTTGCAAAATCTGCAACACAATCTACGCGTGGCCCCTCGAGTAAAAGGGACCAAGATGCCGGGGAAGAAGAGAATCCATGGCTTGTCCAGACAAATAGAACCAATCGTCGACGGACAGCAGATAATTCTCACGAAGACGTGGATATCACGTTAAGCGAGTCCAGCTCTCGAGTTGACCGTGTTGATCCCAAGGATAGTTCCAGGGATCAAAAGGTGAAGCAACCAACTCCAAAGCAGTCGCGTTCTGTCGAAGATGACGATGAAAGCGATGAAGAGAGCAAGGTCCCGGTTCTTCTCAAGAATCACGACCTCGTGAAGAGGGCGTTCGCTGGAGATGAGGTCGTCCAGAATTTCGAACAGGAGAAGCTTGACACCATTGAGGAGGAAGGCGATCAAGTCATCGACAACACCCTCCCGGGATGGGGCAGCTGGACCGGTCAGGGGATCAGTAAGAAACAGCAGAAGCGTCAGAAGCGGTTCCTTACTACCGTCGAGGGAGTAAACCCCGAAGACCGAAAAGACGCGAAGCTGTCCCGAGTCATAATCAACGAGAAGCGGATCCAAAAGGTAAGAGAGCCCTGCCATGTTTTCCGTCCAGCAGAAGTGCACAGGCTGACTCTACTCCCCACGTCACAGAACAAAAAGTACCTTGCAACTCAGCTGCCTCATCCATTCGAGTCAAAACAGCAATACGAAAGGTCCCTGCGCCTTCCTATCGGCCCGGAATGGTCTACGAAGGAGACCTTCCAGAACGCAACCAAGCCCCGCGTGATGATCAAACAGGGCATCATCAAGCCCATGCAAAAGCCTATGATCTAGAAGATGATGGGGTCCTGTGCGTGCTGTTCGAACTGCACCGTCAGGCTGACAGTTGGTTCGACCTGTCACAGTCGCATCGAAGCCGTAGTACATATATTGATAGGTTCCGGAAAATAGAGTGTATTGTTCATGTGCCCCTTGCATACTGTAATTATCCCCAGGAGCTGTGCATCCTTAGCCGTTCTCACCGGCTGCAAGCGTTTGCAAATGAATGAGTTGAGCGTAGCCTTCGACGATGATCTGATCAGGCGCATGGATGCATCGCTTGGAGTTGCACCAGAAGAACCATCACTGAAGCTCCACTCTCCCTGCTGACCCATCGTCGAACTTACCCTTCGATGGTGTCGGTGGTTCGATGGCCGTGAGGGCAGTCGAGGGTCCATCTCCACATATCACGGCGACTATTAATAACCAGCCACCGTGAACCCCGTCCCACATCGATAATTCTGTGGACCTCAGATCTCAGAACGAATCCTAGCATGCTTTCCACCAACACTCTCCATCTGAACAGATCTAAACAGAGGCCACGGAGTAATAGCTGCTGACCAGCCTCCTCGTGGACCTTTCTGTGGTGTCTCAACGTGGACCCCTCGTGCTGCCTCCGACACGCGGCAGTCTTCCGGCGTTCTCTATCGCATCTCTGGCTGTGATCTGTCATCGAGTTCTTCACGGTTCCTTTTCCACAGTTCGAACTCTGCTCGAACGCTAAAGCTTATCAGGCAGCTGTTTCTGAGATCTCAATCGGGGGATTTTGTCACTTGCTTCAGCCACGTTTTGTGTGTCCAAATGTGGGTCGGGCTACAGCACTAACACTACGTAGGGCCATTTCTTTCTGCTGAAGCCTTTGAGTATTGTTGTGGATCGATCCAAGGAAGTCAATATAATTCTGCAGGTCTCGTTTCGAATACTGCAGAGGTCATCTACGGAGAAGTTTCCCATCTGACACTCGTTTGCTGGAGATATCCCAGCCGCAGATCAAGTCCTGCCTGTCCCTAGAGAAAGAGATAGGTATTTATACCGTCTGGTCAGTCATGCCTTTCTTCTCTCTTGTTGAGTTGCTGTTCCTGTTCTTGCTGGCGAAAATTCGACGTTCATTATCCATCTGTTCATTCAGAGGTCATTCTGGGGGGCAGTTGTTTCCAGTCTATTTGGATGTTTTCTTCTCTTCTCTCTTTTTGTATGTTCGCTATTTTGGCCTGTTGCCCTTCCTTTCTGTTGAAATATAGGCCTTAGGGCTTTCTGTGAAAGCTATCTTGTTCCTTTCCCCAGAGTCATTTCTGTCTAGCTTTCCTTGATTTTCACTATCTTCATTGGTTATACCGTTATATTGCTATATCTTTCCCTCCCATTTTTTTTCCTGCTCTGGGATGGCGGAAAGAGGGATATTCGGTCTCTCAGTCATACTGACATGGCTCCTCAATACAGTGCTTATATACTCATATCCTTTGCGTGACAGGTCTTTCACCATGTCCGGCCAAGATGTATTTTTACCAGTATCAACTGGGCCAATTCCTGCAAACATACAATCGAGGAATGACCACCCTGTTCCGAAATCGTGGATTGTAAGTTTTCAATACTCCTACCTAAGGCCGATACTAATAGCAACAGAACGCTACCGGTCCTATCCCCACAAACAAGTTCTACGCCGGCTATTTTCTGGGAAGCCAAACAAATGCCGGTTTCACACACCCTTACACGGTGGCGTGGTGCAAGGGTGGTGGAAATGCTGTGAGCTACGGTATGGCCGTCACGCATATCGAATCTAATATGCTGGCAACTGGTCCAACCAACCCTAGCATCCCTGGCAATCCAATATCGTATTACATCAATCCAATTGGCATCCAGTCTGTGATATTATCTGCAGCTGAGCTGGGCAACTCCACTGTTTATATTACAGAAAAACCAACGGCGTTTTCAGTACATATGGTCTTGCGTCCATTCAATGGATCCAGCCAGAGCATCACGTTCCCGATTTTTCAAGGCATGGGGCTCGTCACCGGGGTCTACTCCAACCTCCAGCCCATGGTGCAGAGCAGTATCATGTTTAGGTCTGTTGATCGCGCAGGTTCTCCACGAGCGGGAGTCTTCAAATACCGTGCCATCCTTGAAAACGGAGAGACTTGGCTTATATATGCTATTCCAGCGAATGAAACCGACCCTAATCTTCAATTGATATCGAATACTACTCTGCGCGGTCCTCCCGGGTTCTCTGGCTTCTTCCAAGTAGCGAAGAACCCGGCGGGTGCCTCAGGAGAGAAGTTCTACGACAATTCTGCCGGTGTATATGCAGTCGACGCCACTATCTCTGGTTCAGTATCTAGCAATGTTGGCACATATAGGATCACTTGGACCAAGGCAGGCAAGGATGTCAGCAACACCCCACTTCTGATGTTCTCTCTTCCTCATCATGTCCAGTCGTTTGACGGCGAGACAAGCGGCCGACGGACCAGCCTTCAGCTGCGAACGACCACGAAGGGCATGGCCACGGCCGTGATTGGAGAGTATTGGACAATGGTAGAGCCTGGCCTTCCAAATAACATGGGCTTTGCTCCTTGGTCCCCTTCGAATGGCAGTATCTTGTCACTCTCTCGCACGGCCAAACACGTTATTCAGAGCGTGGCTCCAGCAGAATTAGGGCAGGACATACATGGTCAGTCGGATCTGGACAGTATGTACTTCAGCGGCAAGGCATTCAGCAAATTTGCTACTTTGGTATATACTGTGAGCAAATTGGGCTCCAATCCATCACTCGCAGCCTCGGCCCTGGAGACTCTGAAGTCGGCATTCGCACGATTTGTCAACAACCAACAAAAGGTGCCTCTCGTCTACGATAACATCTGGAAGGGCGTTGTATCTTCAGCCAGCTATGGAGGGGATCTTGGCGCCGA
Source organism: Monascus purpureus (assembly GCA_025999795.1). Classification (NCBI taxonomy): domain Eukaryota; kingdom Fungi; phylum Ascomycota; class Eurotiomycetes; order Eurotiales; family Aspergillaceae; genus Monascus; species Monascus purpureus. The sequence goes on from AP025348.1 coordinate 1,166,908, forward strand.
TTTTGGTAACACATACTACAACGACCACCATTTTCACTACGGGTACTTCATCCACGCGGCAGCGATTATGGGATCTCTTGACCCAAGTTGGCTCCCCACCAACAAGGATTGGGTGAATATGCTTGTTCGTGATGCGGGAAATCCGGTTACGAATGACCCTCTGTTCCCATTCTCACGGTCTTTCGACTGGTACAATGGGCATTCATGGGCGAAGGGGCTGTTCGAGTCCGCAGATGGGAAGGACCAGGAGTCGACGTCTGAGGATGTCATGTTTGCCTACGCCGTGAAGATGTGGGGGAAGACCATCGGAGATGCCAGCATGGAAGCACGGGGGAACCTGATGCTGGGGATCCTTCGCCGGAGCCTCCAAAATTACTTCTTGATGGAGAGCAACAACAAGAATCAGCCGCCCGATTTTATTGCCAATAAAGTCACTGGAATTGTAAGTTCATCGCTGTACCCTTTTTGCAGCTGAAGTTATCAGATAGAATGGCAAAAGGCTGACACATTACTCAACTTGGGCACAGCTTTTCGATAACAAAGTCGACCATACCACGTATTTTGGCAACAACCTAGAATATATACACGGGTAGGCTCAACATGACTTACTTGACTTCTCAATGGCACGTTCAAAGCTTGTAAGCTCATATGCTGATGGGAAACAGAATTCATATGTTGCCACTGCTCCCTTCTTCCACATATACACGGAACAGGAAATTCGTGACGGAGGAATGGAACGCTCTCTTCGGACCCAACTCCACCCTGCCTGTCGACAAGGTAGCATCAGGATGGAGAGGAGTGCTATATGCCAATCTTGCCATCATTGACCCTGTGGCCTCGTGGAATTTCTTTGCACAGCCGAATTTTGACTATGGTCTCCTTGACCAAGGAGCGACGCGAACCTGGTACCTTGCCTTCGCGGCAGGTAAGTTGCAGCAGCAACCTCACGGTAGATATTCGTCGGACATGGCTGACTCCGTCTTGTAGGACTTGGTGGTGCTCCATTATAAGAGAGGCTTGATATATCTCTACAACACAAGCCCGTGGACGAGGAGGTTTCTGAGCGAAATATATATGCGTGTGGCTGGCAACACACAAGTGCAGCTTGTTTATGTTTATTATGACTGGTACTTTTGGTCTTTTTCTTTCTGTATCGATTTGGATTGTCTATTTCACATTTGGTAGGCTGGAATGTTTTCTTGGAGGGACAAACAGACCCATGCATGAGCTATGAATATACGCCGTATTCTCCGTATTTTTGGTTCCATACCTCATCTAAGCAAGGGGCTTGCTGGCATGTGCTCTACAAACGTACATCAAGACTTGGCAGTGGCTGAAAAGGGACTGATCTTGCCAATCCTCCCTTAATTAAACTGACAGCACATACGGGAGCAATGCATATGATATGATATTTGCTGTCTCTACGGAGTACATAGCACGCAGTACCTACTCCTGTCAGTTCCATACCCCACTGGGTCTTTGAGAAATGCTGATCAGGGTCCAGCTAATTTCCCCACCGTGCCTACACGGTACAGAAGTCAGCACTCAAACGTCCGATTACTTTCTCTCCCTGCTGTATCATACTGCCAGCTCATCCTTTGCTGATGTCCGGATATACAGCTCAGACGAGCCTGAAAGAACGCGTGGCTGCACGCGTTACTTGACCCAATCTCTGTCAGATTCGGACCACTTCGCAAATAGTCAAAAAGCAAATCCGAGGATTCCGTCTACTCTTCGCTTGAGGCCTTCTTTCATTGATCATATTTGCTCCTTCAGATCCATTGCTTGGCGGTGGCAGTGCAGCCTTGGCATGCCTAGAGCATCCGATGGATCTCTTGTTGACTGATCAAAGTTTAGTTCAATGCTTCCCTGCCGTCAAGATAGAATGAAAGTGGCTGGGATTTTCCTTCAGTTGACGACATATCAGCGTCGTCCTGCAGAACGCTCACCTTGTCCCGTCCAATTCCCGTCCAGTGCTGATCTGCTTAATTGCCATAAAATCTCGCAGATCTCTCTTTCCGTCTCGATTCCCGTCCAAACGAACTCGGTATTATTTTCTGTTGAGGCTGTGCATTGTCACACTCATCACGCCGGTTTCGTTCATCAAACTCTCCCAAAGCTTCCGGCCCTCCCTTTGCGACACTTTCCTGTATGATCCAGAGGATCAATAACCAGCTTATCCAGGCGGTGCACTTTCTCTCCTGTATTCGTTGGTACAGCGACCTTGGAACCCGGGAAAAGCTCCATTGGTCATTGGATTGCTGCTTAATCCGGAGTCCCAGTCCCATCTGTCAACCAGGGATTACCGTCTTGCTTGACACAACCCCAACCCACGGACACGAGGTTGCGTGGTAATTCTGGAATTCGTCTACGTCTCCTGCCGAGAGAACTGTGTGGCTAGCCCCTCGATACAAAAGCATTGACTCCATATTATTATTATTATTATTATTATTGTTTTTTTGTATTACTATTACCTACTCGCCCTCGTTTCAATCTCGTCTCGACCCCGTCCAGATGTGTACGTGCCATCCCCAACTGTCATCCTTTCATCCTTTTCCTACCTACTACGGACAACTTCATAGTTCCTTGCATTCGTATCAAATTGCTACCTTGCGTGGACTGCCGCTTCTTTACCTGCACTTTCACTCACTTCCATCTCTCCGACAATCCGAGAAGGGCATCCGTCACGAGCCGTAGCGCATTGAAGTCCAATCCACCGAATGAAAATTTAAGCACTGAAATTGGCTAACTTCTGACTACCTTTGGGATTATACCCCTGCAGCTGCTTCCAGGAATTTTCTTACCTCGTTCCGGAGGCATAGTTTGGGCGCGAAAAGGACAATGACAGGCCCTTCAGTAAACGGTTCTACCGGGCCTACGGAGCGTTCTGCGTTGCTGAATGCCGAAGAACGAACAGATGCGAATGGTTACCTGGCGAATGATTCTCATCATAAGAATGATAACCGCTGGACTCAGTGGCCGATGAAGGTTGCTCATTTGACTTGGTCGACTGTTGTGCGGGACTACGTCAACATTTTCCTCTTCTTCGTTCCTCTTGGAATCGTCTCTGGTGCGCTTCATTGGGATGCTTCAGCCATCTTCGTGCTTAATTTCTTCGCTATTATCCCGCTAGCTTCCCTGCTGAGCTTTGCCACCGAGGAACTAGCGGCCTCTACTGGCCAGGCACTTGGCGGGTTGATGAATGCGACCTTTGGGAATGCTGTGGAGCTGATCGTATGTTGCTATTCTCTTCTGTTTTTATTGTTGTGAACAAGGCGCATAGCTCACAGAGATTGCGCCGCTTTATAGGTTAGCATCATCGCGCTCAAGGACAACCAAGTCCGTGTTACCCAGGCCAGTATGCTCGGGAGCATTCTCTCAAATATTTTGCTTGTTCTCGGTTGCTGTTTCTTTGTTGGTGGGCTTCGATATTCTGAACAGTCATTTAACACCACTGTCGCATCGACCATGTCGTCTCTTCTGACTATCGCGTCTGCCTCGCTGATTATCCCTGCCGCTCTCTCCGCGACGCTCAAGTCGATGTCCCATCCTGAGCCAGGAGATGGTCCCAGCCCCGAAGTTCTGCTCCTGTCGCATGGAACGTCAATTATCCTGCTAGGCGTCTATGTTATGTACCTCTACTTTCAGCTGAAGTCACACTCCCAGCTCTTTGAGGAGACCCCGAGTGACGCAGAAGACGTGGAAGTCCAGGGTGAGAATATTGAGGAGGAAGAGCACCTACTTGGACCTTGGGCTGCCACCATCGTTTTGGTTATTGTTACGCTTCTCGTGGCAATCTGTGCAGATTACCTTGTAGGGAGCATCGATAGTATTGTTCAGAAGACTGGAATGAGCAAGACGTTCATTGGTCTCGTGCTTATTCCCATCGTTGGCAACGCTGCGGAACATGTTACGGCCGTCGTCGTTGCCTGGAAGGACAAGATGGATCTTGCGATTGGTGTTGCTGTTGGAAGCAGCTTGCAGATTGCTCTTTTCGTCACACCTTTCCTAGTCATTCTTGGTTGGATCGTGGACGTTCCTATGACTCTGGACTTCCATACTTTCGAAACCGTTACCTTCTTCATTGCTGGCCTGGTTGTCACATACCTCATCCAAGATGGGAAGTCCAACTATCTCGAGGGTGGTCTGTGCCTGGGAATGTGCGTTACCTGTCTATACTCATCTACCCTGCTCTTTGATTTATTCGTGCTGACTTCTTTTAGGTACATGATACTGGCGATTGCATTCTACGTCTACCCCGATGAGCCCACTATCGGTGGCATTTTCAGCACTCTTTCGGGCAGGTGAATTCTCATGTGGACTACATTCTTGCAGTGCAGACACATAAACTCCCAGACATCCTATTGTCTGCACTTATCGTGACTGTTTGATATTCACAGCAGTTACTCTGCCTTTCATGTATTTGGTTTTGCAACAGCTCCCTGGAAAGTTTTCAGGGGTACCTGTCTGAAATTCTTTTCATTTCTTTTACTATCGGCTCAGGAACGTCGCTACTCTTTTTAATGTCAATTGATACCATTTCCTTGTGTACTTTTTCCGGACCTTGTGGAGAATCATGGGTGAGGGCGGTATTGTGCTCCGTACAGGCTACGGATACTCTTGTCTATCTTGTCTGGATGGGTTAAAAGGATGTTATTATATCTGGGGCGATGGTTATATGGTGGGGATAAATTACTTTCGCTCTTTGACTTTCACTGTCTCTATCTCCTAGAAACTAGGTCTATTCTGCCCATATGCTGCTCAAGTGCTGGTTGAAAAGGTCCATTAGTCTGTAACTCTAGCACTTCAAGCTCTGGTTTCTGTTCTTGAGATCATTTGAGGGGATGATTATAATAACATCCTCTTTTAATAATTGTGACTGTTCCTGTTCCAGCATCGACATGGTTTGGACGGTGTGATGACTAATCAGCGGAGAGGAAAATCGTTCGTCCTCATCCAAAAGAATAATATGCCTGGCGATACCGTCGACGCAGTGCAGTCACTCAGCACGACCGCAAGCAATTCGAGATGCCCCCAAGGCTCAATCCCCTGGCGGCCAGGAAGGCCCTGCTCACTATTCGCCAGCCATCATCGATATCAACATCTCTCTCCATTTCCGGTAGCAATGGTTCGACTACATCGCGTCGGAGTATGATGACTACGACTCTCAACGCCGGGAGACTCAACCCCGGCTTTAGCGTTCTTGGATCTTTGGACAAACAGCAGCGGAGACTGAATTCGTCAAACTCGGACCCAGGAAACCAGCCAGAACAGAAGGAGACGGTACATCATCTTACACCGGAGGAGGGAGCGGAGATCGAGGAGGGAATCAAGAAATCGGAGGGGACTCCTGGATCTCCGGAACAAGAGCAAGGATCCCCTATTTCGGAGGTTTGTTTTTTGTTTCTATTTTTTTTAACATATATGTTGTTTAATATTTTCGTCCATGGAAACGAATTGACACCCGATTTTGCCATGGTAGGTCCTTAAGCGAGACGAGAAGGCGAAACAGTACGCTCCCAAGGTGATGCAAGATCAGATGCAAGGACCCAAGGGTTCTCGCTCTTTTTCCACATCTTCACAGTCCCGAAAACAAGAATTGCAGGGGAACCAGCCATCTCCTGACGATGTCTCGGCTGCCGTGGTCGCCAATATGATTTCCAAGGCTATCGAGGAGAAAGCCGAAGAGCTACAGGAGCCAGGTATCAAGTTCCATATGCCCCAACACCCTTTGCCCAAGACGGAAAACTTCCGGACACGATACGATTCATTGTTGGAGCAGTTTACCAAACTGCTCATGCGTGATGGGAAGCTGAGTAAGGCGCAAAAGGTATTTTTTTTTTGGCTTGACCGGTTATCATTTGGGTTACGATAGGGGAAGAAACAGTCTAATACCATGATTTTGTCTAGGATATGTCATTTATCCTGGATCATTTGCGAACCGCCTCGCCGCCTTCAATCAACCCCAAACGTCGTCTTCTTCCCGGTCCGCCGGCTCCCCAATTGCCTCTGAACCCAGTCCTCTATCTCTCTCTGATTGTAGACTCTGTCGCACCTCTGATCAAGATCCGACAACAGAAAGGTATTGCTGGCGGTGGTGCTGCTTTGCAGATCCCAGTTCCACTGTTCCAAAGACAGCGTCGCAGGACCGCAATCCGATGGATCATTGATGCTTCGGATAAGCGCCGTGATAGCAAATTCGCCCTGAGGGTCGCGAACGAGCTGATTGCCGTCGCTGAAGGCCGTAGTGGCGTGTGGGAGAAAAGGGAGCACGTGCACAAGATTGGTGTCGCAGGTCGCTCGAATCTCGGAGTGTTTGCTCGTAGATAGAGGACTGCTCTGCGTTTCCTCTTTCGATGTCTTCAAGATCTGTTTTGGCTCGGCATTATCATGTATGTGTACACTATAAATAGTTATTCCCATAGGGTGGTGAATTTTGGCAATCCATTTATTTTCTTTTTGACATAGATTTCTGGTCCTGCTGTTCATAAACTATAACATTCTGTGCTGATGGCTGCCTTGCTGTATATTCTTGGCATGCGTAGTGTAGATGACTATCTTCACAGTGTTCTGCACCTGAAACCAGAGTTAACCATCAGCTGTCCAGCATCTCCTGTCATAGCTGAATATGCTGCTTCACAACTCCTAGACCTTTCATTGCTCCATCCCCAGCTGCATTTTGATCAATCAAATCCAAGCTTATCACCACGTTCACCGTGTATCTGAGTGGGAAAACAGCTATCTAGCATTATTATTATTATTGCGCCTGCAGTGGAACAACCTACAAACTAGTCCCAGTGGCAACGGAATTCCTGCTTGCTGACTGGAGCATCTGCAGCCCACCGGGCGCCTCTGGTACTACGACTCGATATTATCTGGTGCGTCCTTCGCTCGGATCTGCTCTCACCATAATACGAATCCCCGTTTGCCGTCGAATGCGTCAAGACGAAACGTGGCACTGGCCGCTTCCGTCACTCCATACGACGTGACCGTGGCTCCCTCATCGGCACAGAGCATTGAACTCCTCGATTTCGACTCTGTCACACTTGGTCCGCGTCGCCGTCGTTCTACCTCCTCTTCACGAACTGGTCCTGTTCGGGATCCTTTCGGGGCACTTGGGCCCCAGCGGCATGGTCGTCGGCGATACTCTGGAGACTGGCGACGTCACGGTCGGAATAGCGACGACGAAGAGGAGCAGCGCGGTCTAACCCACAAAAGAAGAAAGAGGGGCAGGAGGAGTCCCGATTCTTCCTCGAGACGAGTGAGATTCTGGTCTGAAGCCGTTCGGGTTTATATAGAGAATCGCCGCAGCGCTGAAGAAGGGCATAATAATAGGGATAATAGGCAGAGCAAGATGAAGTTCGCTCATAGTATTCAGTTTAATGCTGTGCCGGAATGGAGCGCGCATTACATTGCTTATAGCAATTTGAAAAAAATGTACGTGCCTTTCTCCCCTTCCCCCGCTGCTTTATGCTATAGTACTGCCCCGATCGGGTGTGACATTACACAGTGGACGGACGTGAACCTGTTTTCTGGGGGTTCTATCGCTAGCCATACGATCGTTGTTTGTTAGCTCACATTGTTGCTCTTAAGGATATATTCGCTAGAACAACGCGCCCACAGATCTGATGCTCGCGACCACGCCTCTGGAGATGTCGAGTCTGCGCCTCTTTTGAATTCTACTGTGGACGAGGATGCTATATTCAGACGTGCGCTAGACGGTGAACTGGAGAAAATATCCTCTTTTTACCAGATCAAGGAATTGGAGATCTTTGGCGAAGTCGGTGAAGTGATCAAAGATGAGCAATCGTACGCCTCGGACACGCGCGGCGTCGATATGGACCCCGTAAGTGAGACTGTTGTCAAGGCGCGCAGGATGAGTTCTGGTAATAGACCGCGGCTTGGGAGCGTTTCCCGGAATTTTGGGTTTAGGGATCGAGGTGGTCGACGTCCAAGCGCAATTAGTGAGTCGCTTCAAGATGACGATGACGCGGATAGCGATGATGAAGAGGTCCAGTCTCTATCCGTCGCTCGCAGGAGGCGTCGCTCTCATGGTGCTGATTCCGGCGGCGATGACGGGGAAATGGGCGATGCTCCATTTCTCGAAGACTCGGCGGTGCTAGGGACTGCTAGCCTCGCTGGTAGCCGTCGTGGCCCTCATGGCGATCGCTTCAGGGATCCGGAGTTTTTGGATCTATATAACTCTGGGGTTTCATTAAAGAAACGGGCAATTGGGGCTTACGTCTCGCTCTGTGAGCTCAAATCGTACATCCAGCTCAATAGGACCGGATTCACAAAGGCATTAAAAAAATATGACAAGATCCTGGACCGGAATTTAAGACGGGACTACATGAACACAACGGTCTCTGAAGCCTACCCTTTTACTGACACAACTATGAAGCGATTGCAGGAAAACATACATGAGATCGAAAAGGTCTACGCAAGCATTGTCACCAAAGGAGATGTTCAACTTGCAAAACGCGAGCTTCGACTGCATTTGAGGGAGCATGTTGTCTGGGAGCGGAACACCGTATGGAGAGAGATGATTGGCATCGAGAGGAAGGCCCAGGCAGCCAACGTCGGCATCCGCAATACTCTCCTTGGAGGACCCGAGGACCCTGCAGCGGCGCAACGACAAGGAGACGAGGCTGAGTCCCAGACGAAGGAGCTCGTAACTCCCCTAGGACGATATCATCTCCCCAAGTGGATATTCAGTCTGAGCTTTGGAGCGCTACTTGCCATTCTAACAATCTTCTCCATATTACTCTCAGTCCCCATCTTGAATAAACCAGAGCAACAGAACTGTCTGGCCATGCTGGTCTTGGTGAGCTTGTTATGGGCGACTGAAGTCATACCGCTTTTTGTCACTTCGCTTCTTATTCCTTTTCTCGTCGTTGTGCTTGGCATCATGAGGTCCCCGGAGAAGCCTTATAAGCGGCTGGACCCAAAGGAGGCTTCTGGCGTCGTCTTCGCGGCAATGTGGACTCCTGTTATTATGCTCCTTCTGGGTGGGTTTACTATCGCTGCCGCATTGTCGAAGTATGATATCGCTAGGCGGATGGCCACGTTTGTTTTAAGCAAGGCTGGGACCAAGCCACAGGTTGTCCTACTTACGAATATGTTTGTTAGCATGTTCTTGAGTATGTGGATCAGCAATGTGGCTTCCCCAGTTCTTTGCTATTCAATTATTCAGGTTTGTATGCCCTTTCCTCTCTCTCACTTGAATTGTCGATCATTTGTCTGACCTTCCATCTAACCACAGCCCCTGCTCCGTAATCTCCCTGCCGACTCGAACTTCTCCAAAGCCCTTGTATTGGGGATTGCACTCGCTGCTAATGTCGGGGGTGCCGCGTCGCCCATTGCATCGCCGCAGAACATCATTGCGCTCCAGAATATGTATCCCAGTATCAGCTGGGGCACGTGGTTCTTCATTTCGCTTCCAGTCTGCATCATTTCCATTCTGTTAATCTGGGTTTTGTTATTGGTTACATTTAACCCCAGCCGGGGAACGACGATTGTATCCGTGCGATATGGTAAAGACAAATTTTCCGGGGTTCAGTACTTTATCACCATCGTAACCCTGGCCACCATCGGACTCTGGTGCGTCAGTCACCAGCTCGAGCATACGTTTGGTGACATGGGCGTGATAGCGATTATCCCGCTGGTCCTTTTCTTTGGAACGGGCATCCTCACCAAGGAGGACTTCAACAATTTCCTGTGGACCATCATCATTCTCGCAGCCGGTGGCCTCTGTCTCGGCAAGGCCGTCACATCCTCTGGCCTCCTCCATGCCATCGCCAAGGCCATCACGGAGCGAGTTGAACATCTCAGTCTCTATGGTGTATTAATCGTATTCTCTGCCTTGATACTTGTCATTGCTACTTTCATATCGCACACTGTTGCGGCGCTCATCATCCTTCCTCTGGTCCAGCAGATCGGTGTCAGTATGGATGATCCGCATCCCAATTTGCTTGTTATGGCGAGCGCATTGATGTGTTCGGTGGCTATGGGGTTGCCGACCAGTGGATTTCCAAATATGAGTAAGTTGCGTCTGAATACGAGTACTCTTGTCTTTTTCTTCACACTGACTTTGCAACTTTTCAGCTGCCATCATGACCGAAGTCCCATTAACGGGTCAGCGGTACCTTACTGTCCGCCACTTCCTTACCCGAGGCATTCCATCGAGTTTGATGTGCTTTGGTGTCATTGTCACTGTTGGATATGGGTTGATGTATGTCGCTGGACTATAAACATAGGGCTTTTCTTTCGGTGTTGGTGGTTGCCTCTGTCTTGTGTGACGGGATTTCTACTCAACTGGAGATATGAGGTTCTTGGTTCTGGAGATAGTAGATAGTGTTTCTTCTTTTCTTTTTTGCTTCTAGGAAGATAGACTTTGCATCTGCACAGTGGTTCATTTCAATGTTTAAGAAGCATCTTTCCGAAAGAACCCGCCATCACAGCCGAAGTTGAATAGCCGGCGGGGTAGAACAGAGAAAATAAATAGACGTTTCACATGTTCTTCTGCATTTAAACATGCTAATTGACTGCTGCCTAACAGAGGTAAAGACTACAAGACGGACGCGATCTTGATACTCCACCTGCAACGCTCCCGCTATCCATCGAATCAGTCGGGAAACTCACCGACATCAGTCAACCCTCCGGAGAAAGAGGAACTCGACAACTACAATCTCTATCAATATCAATCATGGCAACAGAAGCACCAGCAGCAAAGGCCGCAGACGCCAAGGTCTTCGCCATCCAACACATGAACAAGAACCACCAAGACGCCCTGGCCCTGTACCTCCGCGTGTACAACCGCGTACCGACGCGACAAGCCAAACACGCCCAGCTAGAGGACATCAGTCTCTCGGACCTCGTGCTAACAGCGAAGGGAACACGCTACACAGTCCCCATCGACCCGCCCATGAAGTCGTTAATGGAATTCCGCACCCGCGCCGTAGCCATGCAGAAACACTGCCTCCATGAACTGGGCCTATCCGACATCGTCGTGAAGGAATACAGAGCTCCACACGGCTTCGCAGCCGTGATATTCATCGCGTGCGCGTTTACTTTTATTGGATTTTCGCGCCGCGAGAATTTCCTGCCCGGTTCAATCATCCATGACTCGTTGGGTCTGGGGACTGTTCCGTCGTTTACACGGTTCTGCTATGATATCCAGCCGTTGCTATTCTGGCCGATGCTTGCGGTGCATTTTCTCGAGGCGACGGTGCTTGCGGTCAAGAAGTTGAGGCGTCATCAGGTGCCGTTTTTGTCGGGGTTGTGGGTGGTGTGGTTTGCGTCGGCGGTTATCGAGGGGTTTGGGTCGTTTGTGCGGTTTAATCGGATTGTGAGGGAGGAGAGGGAGAAGGTTAAGGGGGAGTAGATAGTCCTTGTCATTGTTATATCTACTAGCCTTAATGTACTTTCTCGAATGGCTGGTCCACAGTGAGGCATCATGCGTGGCCGGATACCTTGTAGGATTGCATCTATCCTACCAAGCTCTCATCGCTGTCATCGCGGTCCTTTTGGCGTGAGAACCCATTTCAACGTCCCTTGCTTTGGACGTTCTCTAGCGCGTTCCCCACCGTCATGCCGGCCAGAAATGATGCCTACGGTGTCATCGCCGGTCTGAACCCTGATCGTTGCTTCTTACACTTGGTGCTCCCAGGCTGACACTAACTCGGAGGTGGCTACAATTGCGTACCGTGAGTAGAGATTATATTATCCGTTAGAGGCGTGTATTTGCGCTCACTGGTCTCATACTGCGATATCTAGTTTGGTCTTTTGATTTGGCTAACCTTCCGAATACAGAGAGTGATATGACCGAGTACGCATCTGCCCTTATGGATACAGCCTTCTCTCGCATGCCCCTACAGCCAATGAAATACATATTTCTCGCCAAGGTGAAGCTGAGGGTATTACTCCAGGTCATGTTCAACGTCTCATCGGATCCAATGAATGATGGGAAGCGGCCAGGGAATAAAATAAGGGGTTCTACTCGCACTGGATTGGGTCATCAAAGGAGCAAGCTGGAAGGGGAAGGGAACTGCACGATGGAGAGCTGCATCGGGATGAGGCTGATAGGGTATACCCATTTGACGAGCAATATAGCCGGAGTAATGATAATAATAATAATAATAATTAATAGCAAATAAAGTATGTGTGTAGTATTATAATAATAACTACTTCGAGTGTTTGAGAGTAGAAAGTAAATACCATATGGAGAATTGGTCATCACGTGCATCTAACCCGAAGAGGCTAGCGCGCACAGGAAGTAGGGCAACATTCTTTAGCGAGCCACAACCGCGAAATTCCACGCCGGCCGACGACAAGCACTCAACCTCCACGACCACCCAACGACCCTTGTCCGCTGCGTTTCTGGTGAAGGGCTGCAGGATTCGAGGTGAGTACCCTTTCCTGTTGTCTGCCCTACGATGTTTCCCTGCAATTTCTCTCCCTGTCGAGGATGGGTTCGGTTGCCGTGGAGTTCAGCTGTTGGATGCGAAGATCGGACGGGGAACCACCAATCTTTGATGCATGCTCCATTCGACGAATTTGAGTACAGACGAGAATAAGAGGAGGACCGAGGATGACAGGGAGAGAATACTGGCTTCAACCCAATGCTACGAATTCATATCTACCAACCCGATCCAGAAAAAAAAAAAACTAACCCATTACGAATCGCAATCTACAGTCCCCTCCATCAACCGCAAACATGGGTATTTCACGCGACTCCCGCCACAAGCGTTCAGCAACCGGTGCGAAGAGGGCCTTCTACCGTAAGAAGAGGTATGACGAGAACTACGCATTTCTTTCAAGAAGCCGTGAGGGAGTTGTGTCTTACTGGATTTGTTTTCTGCATACAGGGCCTTCGAGAAGGGTCGCCAGCCCGCCAACACCCGTATTGGCACCAAGAGAATTCACCTGGTCCGCACCCGCGGTGGTAACCGCAAGTTCCGTGCCCTCCGTCTCGACTCGGGTAACTTCTCATGGGGATCTGAGGGAGTGTCCCGCAAGACCCGTGTCATCGTTGTGGCCTACCACCCGTCTAACAACGAACTGGTCCGCACAAACACCCTCACCAAGTCGGCCGTCGTCCAGATTGACGCCGCTCCTTTCAGACAATGGTATGAGGCCCACTACGGTCAGCCCATCGGCCGGAGACGCCAGGCCAAGACCGAGACCACCGAGGAGAAGAAGAGCAACAGCGTTGTGAAGAAGCAGGCTGCTCGCTTCGCCGACCACGGCAAGGTCGAGTCCGCCATCGAGAGACAGTTTGAGTCTGGTCGTCTGTACGCCGTCGTTGCCTCTCGCCCTGGCCAGAGCGGTCGCGTTGATGGATACATTCTGGAGGGCGAGGAGCTTGCTTTCTACCAGCGTGCTATTAGGAAGTAAAAAATATTATCAGGGTTGTTGTACAAGGGTGGTAATCGGAGTTTTTTTCAGCACGTTACTTTTAACCAGAAAACTTTTATGATCTGGGCATCCATGGGTGCAATGTCTGTAGAGCTCTGAGCTATCAGATTCAATGGGAAATGATCCTCTTATGCTGTACTTTGGTTATCCTGGGGTAGAAGTCGCGGGGACGTAGTACCGCTGTAAGTACCAAGTGCATAATGACGATATGTCAACAGAGACATCCTCCCGGCGTTCTCTTCCCGGTGACACTTCATCTTCAACCCAGTAACAACAGAACACCATGAACCCCCCCACCGAACAGACAGTCAGAACCCGCATCTGTCTGATCTCAGACACGCACACCAATGCCCCCAGCGGCCCTCAATGCACCTCGAACCCCTACCGTTACCCATTCCCCAAAGCCGACATTCTCCTCCATGCGGGTGACATCACCCGAGTCGGCCGCAAAAGCGAGCACGAGCAGATGCTCTCCATGCTCAAGGAGGCACCTGCAGAGCTGAAGATTGTCATTGCAGGAAACCACGACATCACGCATGACGAGGAGTACTACAATAGGGTGGGCTATCTTCGACATCGACGGCCCGGGACTGATTTCGAGCTGTATCCGGGTGGTGGTGAGTTTACAAGTAAGCATTTCCATATATGATAGTATGATACTAATAGAAATAAATAGGAGAAACAGACGATAAATGGAGAGAAAACCCCCAAGAAATCAGACAACTATACACATCCCCCGACGCCCAGGGAGCCGGAATCGTCTACCTAGACGAATGTCTCAAGACCTTCTCCCTCTCCAACGGCGCCTCCTTCACGCTCTATGCATCCCCTTACACGCCGGAATTCTGCCAATGGGCCTTTGCCTACGATCCGGCAAAAGAAGACCGATTCAACCCCAATGAACAGCAAGGACAGCAACATCCCTCAAACCCGATCCCCGACTTTCCCGACGTGGACATTCTCCTAACCCACGGCCCGCCACAGGGGATCTTCGACGAAGTCTCCCCGTCCGGCGAGCATGTAGGTTGCCCTCACCTTCTCCGGGCCGTGAAGCGTGCAAAACCCCGTCTGCACGTCTTTGGACATATCCACGAGGGCTACGGGGCGGGCCGGATGAACTGGGCCTCGAATGCATTGGATGAGATCCGGTCTGATCCTGAGGAGAGGCTGGAGCAGAGGTGCGCCTATTACAATGCTAGTGGGGGGTCTGTTGCGGATGCGTGGAGCAATCTGAAGCCGTCGTCGAATGCGAGGAAGCTGGTTCATGGGGAAGAGACGCTGTTTGTGAATGCTAGTGTAGTGACGGTGGCGTATCGGGCTACGAATGCGCCGTGGGTTGTGGATTTGGATTTACCTGCTGCCAGTGGGGGAGGAAGAGGGAGGAATCTAGGGGAGTGATCTGTCTGTTTTATTGTACACTGTTGTGTTATGTCTTAGATCAGAGTAATAGTCATGATATTGCAATGGTGAGGGTATCCAGTACTCTCCAAATAAAACAACATAAGAAGAACATTATGAACAAAACTCATCCGGTATATTTTTATGGATGTATCTCCGCAGTCCCAGAAGATACGCCCTCAGACTCATGCTCCAACGCATCCTTTGGATACTCCGTCGCCTCCTCGTCAGGAGGCATACTGACCCCCTCCCCGGTGATCTCACTCGGTTCTTTCACCAAAAACGAAGCGTACGTGGTAAACGGCACGCTGACCCAGAAGACGACAAAGGCAACGATCAAATTCGCCATGAGCGAGGCATGCTTGCTGGCTCCGATACCGTACGCAATGGCGAAGCCCAGACTTTCGGACGATCGCAGAATGCCCGTTGTGTATGCGAGGATGTCGACGTGGACGTCGTAGGTTCCTAGGATCCAGTATGTCCAGACGGTGGCGGCTTGGGATCCAACACTACTCTTGTTAGTTGCATGGCTTTTTCGATGAAAACGAAGAGAAGCTGCTTCTTTTTTTCACAGGCAGAAAGGGAGAGCCTACCCAAATAGACAGTAAGCCGTAATAGCCTTCCCATACCCCGGATCATAAATATCCAACGATGGCGTCGGATGCTGACCTTGCAACTGAGTCTGCATGATAAAATTCAACACCCACTGCGGAATATACACAGCCAACATCGTCAACCAGCCCACAATAGCCAGATTGCGCCTCGATTTGAAGATGCGCTGAGAATCCAGCAACCAGCCCCAGACGAGCGTCGCCACCGTCCCCGCGATGGTGGAGATGAAGGCCGCCAGCGTCCGACCGCGCACGGTGAAGTACTCGGTCAGGTAGTTACCCTGGTACGTCGAGCTCCAGCGGACCGTCATGAAGATGGGCAGTAAGAGGAGCATATGTTTCTGTTTCGAGGCGTACCAGAGACTCTTGAGGCCCTGTTTCAGCGAGACGTGTCGCTGCGAGCTGAAGGTTGGTTTTGTGCCGTCTTTGCGGATCAGTTTGTGGGCCGGGGAGAGCGTCAATGCCAGCGGGAGGCCGCCGCAGCAGAGGCCGATCATGACCAGGTAAGTTTTCGGGCTGATGCTGCCCTTGGAGGAGTTGTTGATGTTCAGCGCGAGTTGGATGGAGTTGCCGATGATCGAGCCGAGTTTGTTCAGGGCCATCCAGATGGCGACTGTTCAGTCAGTTTCAGACCACGTTAAAAGGCAAGACAGGACTGATGCTCCTCAATGCTTACTGTACGTCCCCCTGTTCTCGATCTCAGGATACCCAACCGCAATAGCCGCCTCCGAAACCCACAGCGCAGCAGCAGAGAAACCGCACGTCACGGCTCCAAACAGCAGAAACCACTGCGTGCCGTAGACGCTGTTGCAGTACAAAGCAGCGAAATACGGCGCGTAACCAATCGTGCCAGAGACGAGCAGCCACTTGAGACTGAAGCGATTCCCGACAATGGCGAAAAGGGGAGCCATGACGATCATGATCACGTAGGTGATGACATTCGATGCATTGACGAAGTACGGTGTTGCGAGACCACCAGCTCCGAGACCTATACCGTGTCAACATTTGCTTTCCTTGAGCATGCAATATTGGATACTATGGTACTTACTGCCCAATGCATCCCAGATACCAGGCTGGGTGAAACTGACCAACCCCAACACGATGGCCTGGTACAGGGTCCCGCGATACCAGCGGTGCAGGGTTCCGAAGAGGCCGCCCATATTGCAGCAAGTCTATAGATATAGATGTCGATAGAAGTGAATCTCAACAAGAGAAGACGAGGCCATGGCGGCGACGCTTCTTATGAGAAGCACCATCTCGCCTTATTCCAGCGATTGCAAGCTGGCCCACCCCGATGTCGTGATTGAGAGAAAGAGGATGTTTTGGCAGTTTAAACATGTAATAGCGACAGTAATCAGTAGAATAAGAATAATAGTAATAATAGCACGGAGTAATAGTAATAGTAATATAAAAAAAGCCCTGTCGAACCAGCCCTAGCTCTAGCGCCACTGACAGCGGAGAAAGGAAAAAAAAAAAAAAAGAAACATCAATGAATAAAACCATGCAGAACAGCTATTATTATTCCGTACTCCGTACTCTCCTCATAAATCTCCACAATTGCACTATCAATTTGTTCTTTGATCTGAGCTTGTCTTTGCGGTGGAATGATCATGGTATCTTAACTTTATAGCTTAAGCCTTTGTCTTCTGTGTGGACCTTCCTTGCTTCTCTCCAGTCCCACACGCATCTCGTTTTTTTCTCCGGCTCGACCATTCGGCTGCCCAGGCCGAATATTTTCTATTAATTCAGAAGAATAATATCTCGGTCCGGTCCTATTACGGTTTGGTTTTTGGAGCTTTTGTCCCGGCATCGGAGGTGACTTCTAACTATCGGGAGCGCCGTCTTCCATGCCAGCGTTTGAATACCGTCTTGGACTGCATCAAAGGCAAGTGCTTGTTTGATTCTATTCTACGGATTCAACTGTCGTAGCTTAATTGAAGATATGCAGGAAGCCTCAGTGGTCAGATAATGAATGTTGTCATTCTGCCGCCGACAACACATGTGCAATTAAGAAATGGGAAATTACAGCATGAGGAATAGAATGAGGTCTTCACGGTGATAAATACAAATATAGCCATGGATGCAATGCAGCCAAGCAAGAAACAGACCTGCCAGGGAAAGGAAAGAAGATAATAAATAAATAATAATGTCCAGACATTATGAGTAGGGAAATACATAGAAAATAGGGTAATGCGGTAATAGATCCAGGTAGATGGATAATGAAAAAAGTAAGAGAAACGTGGAAAAAGAAAGGCTCCAAATAAAAATAGACATGCACGCATGCATATCTCACTCTTCATGAACCGTCATACCGCCCCTAAAATCAAGACGGCTGCCCTTGCGTCCGACGCCCTTGAGAAGGCTGAATCGCTTGAGTACAGACTCCCTCTTCGAATGACTAGGATTCGTGACGGCCGGCGGCGTGAAAGGGGTATGAAGCGGCGAGGGAACCGGTGCATGATGGTCTCCATAAATGCTGGCACCCGACACGGACAGCGGTCCTTTCAAGGATGCCGCCGTCGTACTCAGCGCCGTCGAGGGGCGGGGGTAGTCCTTCACCGAAGGAATCGCCGACCACCCACCGTGGAGACTCGCGCCGGACGGTTTAAGCTCATTGTGGTTACAGCTATTTTTCGTATCACCATCCCGTCCTGCGGCACTAGCCCGCTGAGATTCGGAGCGGCTGCGACCATCTGACTTGGTCTGTGTCTGGCGAGAGTCACTCCTGGACGGACGTGTCTTATGTGTGACTGCATGGGGGTCTTCCGTAGAGGCAGTGGTAGCAGCTGCCGCGAGCGAGATCGAAGAACTAGCCTTGTGAGATCTATCTCCGAACCAACTCCTACGTTTCGAATGGGTGTCTGTTCGTGAATGATTCGTCGTCCGGCTGTGGACAGTGGCGATATCATCTTCTTCACGAACGGATCCATTGTCTTCGATCTTGGAAGCAGTGGATGTCATATGGACGCGTTCCGCTGGTGTTGTATTGCCGTTTAACCTTTCAGACCCTTGCAGTCTGGCTATCCCGGGCAGCGCTTGGATCGTATTTGTCGAGCCTTGTGTCGCATGATTCGACCGTTTGAAAGGATTCATGATGCTGATGCGTTGGCCGACAGAACGCTTGCCAGCTTTGTCCATTGCGCTTGATACCCGAGATGAGCGTCGCATCAGTTCTTGCTCCGGGCTCACGGATCGTGGTGCAGAGTACGTTTGGCGCGTGTCCAGGGAGTTCATAGTCTGATGCTGGAACGTATGAGAAAAGCCCTGATTGACCGGTGCGATCGATTTGAGTTCGAGCGCAAAGATCTCTTCAAAATGCCGCATCAGCTCGGATTGCGTGGCTTGATATGCTGGCCGATGATATAACGACAAAGATAGAGCATGCTTTATCGCCAAAGCGTGATCGATCAGTGCTACGGCCAGGGCGTTCTTCATAGGGTCCATGGGTTCCTGGACTTCCTGATCTGCTTCTCCCTCCTCATCTTGCTTTTCATCCGTTTCCCTGTCGATGGCTTTCTCGACCGGTGTATCCTCAAGAAATTGACGATACACAGCCATGCAGCCGAATAACGAAGCCCTGCGTTCCAGCAGCTGTTCCAGCATTTCTGTCAATGACTTCAGACCGGGGTCTTCACCAGCCACCGTACGTTTCTCTTGATGTACCAGTTCCTGCGTCTTTCGCCAGATTCGTTCAACAGCTGACTGCAGAGGAGACAAAGCAACCTCGTTGACCGCGACTATCTCGCTCCTGCGGAGGATATTTGGGAAGGCCTCCGCAGTTCTGAACACAGTCTTCTCCACGTATAGCTCGTTCACATCTGCCCCTCCCTTGTGCCTCTTCGATGTTACTGAAAACAGACAAGGATTGGAGAGTAAGAGATGCTCTCGGACAGAGTGTGGGATTTTTGACCTTTGGTATACAGGATGGCTTATATCGCGATGCACATTGACCGCACTGATCTGCAGGAATTGCCCCTCAAAATCTTGGATTTCTCCAGAGGACATAATTTGAGCCGCAGGGTGTATTCGTTGCATACGATCGATAAACGTCGCCATGCGTTCATGCGGAGCGCCTTCGAAGATAAACTGCTTATCCTGCAAAGTAGCAGGGAACCCGAGTCCTTTATATACAACGCGGAAGTATCGCGGGAACTCCTTCTCCTCCTTCACTATCGATTCGTAAATTTTGGCCATTGAGCTTTGTGTCCGAGCGAGCTTAGAGAAGTCCATCGAGGTGTTCTCGTAGTGTTCAGCAAGCTCCTTGTAACAAGCAAGGGCATGAGCCCATGCCTTGCCGTTCTCGAAGTGTTGAATAATTGCAAAGTACAGGGATTCCTTCCTTTCGAAGGAGTTTTGTTCCGGGAATGATGGGTTAAGAAGCAGAGGAACCAGTTTCGTGATATCCCAGTCGTAGAGGTCAGCATGGAATTGGAGAGCGAGACCTGCTTCCGTGAGATTGCCAGCTGCTGCCTGCACCTCAGCCAGTTCATGAACGTAACGAATAAAGATATCTTGTCTGCCCATATCCTTCATATACTGCATTAGCCTCATGGTGTGCACGCTATCGGTCATTGAACCGCTGTGTGAAGCCACTAGAAGGTCAAGCAGCTCATCAATTGTCGCTACGAGGGACTTCACGGCATCATATAATTCTCCATCAACCTCGGAGTAGCCCTCAGAATGATCAAGCAGCTCGGTAATGAAAAGCTTCTGAATAACGCTATCGTTCACATGCTTGGTTTTGAACAGATTGTCAAGGCTGGATATGAGCTCCGTCTCGATTATTGATAGATCCTGGTTGAGGTCCCATTCGCTCAGAATCATGGTCCGCAAGACCTCGACGGCAACATGCCGCAAGCCCTCATGGACGCTGAGACAGAGTTCAATGATAGGAGCCACCAGGGCAGGAACATATTGCACCTGATAACCACCGAGCTTCTTCACACCGTATTGAAGGAATTGTTCTTCCGAAGTCTCCCAACCTATCGCTTCCCAAGTAGAACGGAGCAGATCTGCACCTTGCTCGCGCACGTCGCCACCTATTTTCCAGACAGCCCGTCTCTTCTGTTCCGGGAACGTTTCGAGAGCGAGCGTGTCACTTGATACAACCTTGAGTAGCGTCATGAAAAACATTTCCCATAACTTGGTATCAAAGCTGTCCGCATCGTCTGGCGACGGAAGAAACCTGTCGACAAGGACTGAAGAGAGGCGCTCGAGGCTCTTCAGGGTCGCACGGTGATTGTAGATATGCAGACTTAGCCAGCCTTGAGGATAAGCTTCACAGTTGAGAATAGAATTATGTGCCTCGAGCGCCTGAAAAATGAACGTGGCAAGATCCAATTCCTTCATTACAGGGACCTTCGTGTTGGGAATCTTGCTGATCGCTGCCATGATGGCTGACAGTTCCACGAGTGCCTCGTCAAACTTTTGCTTGGTCTTTGACGCCTTCACCTGAAACGGGAAAGATTTACTAAAGAGCAGGGAGAGGTATTCGGTATCCTCTACGCCTTCCGTCACAATCGAACAATACGATGAGACGATCTTGGGCATGAATTCGTACAATAGCGGATCTGGCTCTTCAAGGAGTTGTGACACGATTGCGGAACACAACCGAACTTGGTCGCGGTACTGATCGGACACGCTCCCCGTCGCTCCCCAATAGGGAGCCAGCCAACCGACGCAGCTGGAGATCAGACCCCGTCTTTCGGAGCCCGTTGCGAAAATATCGAGCTGAGTGTAGTGTTGAATCAGGACCATCGTGTAGAGTATCAGCATCCCCTTCACATCTTTGCAGGAGTCTATGAAACTAAGAGCAATCATGACAACTTCATCCTTGCTAAGGGCCTTTGACAGTTCGGGAAGCCATGTGTGGAAATGCTGGACGACAAGAGTTTTACTGCCCACCAAGGCTGGCGATGGGTCTCTCATGAGCGTCTGGAGAGACTTGAACATGGTATGAAGATCACCGTTGAAAGTAGACTGGACCTTTGTGATCCCGATGCCCTCCTCCTTAGCCTTTTGCTGTTGCCTGCCATTGATGATGAACTTCAAAAGATGTCGTCCCACCTTGAAGGCTGCGCGAAGATTCCGGGCCTGTCGGATATCGGTGGCGGCCTGGAGAAGACGTAGATAGCTCCGAATCAGACACGGCGTCACGAAGGGAAAATAGAACTGTTTCTCCGCATAGTGGTCGACTAGTGGGCCAAGGTTGAACCGTCGATCGTGCACAATACCGAGAACGGTAACCAAATCGTTGAAAATCAAATCCTCATGTTCCTCGTTACCGGCATTGTCAACCAAGATCCCGAATAATGCATCAAAGACTCCACTAAGCTGCTTCACGATCTCAATCTCGGGCACGAATACTATTCGCTTGAGAGTCTCAATAACCTCGCCTGCAGGCCTCTCTTTCCAATTTAGGAGGCTTAGGATCACTTGATCTTGAGAGTATTCGGTGCTGCAAAGATACGTTTCCAAGCGAAGAGAAGCCATAGGCCCAGTCACTGCCTCGTCTTTTGCAAATTCATTCTTCCCAAGAGCACTCCAGGGCAGGGATAGGTAAGCGCCCTTTCCGTTTTCGATGCTTGATGTGTGTTTGTCATAGGCATGCAGCATAAGCGAATGAGTGCCGTCTCTCATGAATGCATGTTGGTCCCATAATGGCATCCACGCAATGGCAAAAGGAAATTCGGGGGCGTCTGCCACACTCATTACCAAGTGGGACAGTGGTACTAAATCCCTGTCTATTTGAAGGCGAATGGTCTCCTTCCAAGGCGTCCCTCTTTCGGCAACTGTTGTCCGCCATGCTGTGTGTGCAATGTTGTCGGAAGACGGGAAGATACAATTATCTATTCGTGTCCCGGCTGCCGTGCGCACCTCGAGGGTCAGCTGCAAATTCTGAAGTCCCAGTGTCATTGGCACTGGAACCTGACCGGTGTGCGGATGGGAAAGCAGAGCACCAGGGGGAAAAAGCGCTTGAGAGAGCGTGACGTAGATATCAGAACGGGGTTTAGTTGGAGCTTCCGCAAATCCAATCCTCCTAGTTTTAACGACATGGTGTAAAATCGTAGGATTATCCCTGACTAGAGTATCCGAGTCGCTAGAGATAAACGGATATAGGTGAAGATGCAATCGACTCGCTTGGTGTGACCTTACGTATTTGCCATCAGGGCTGGGAAGCAGCGTGTGGATCAACGGTTGGAAGCCATCGACAGTACTGTCTCCTTCTTCACCCGCCTGTGCTGGAGCCCATAGATTGACCACTTGTTCAGTATCCTTATTTTGCCTGAGGATCTGCGAGACCTCCAGGATACCGACTCCTACGGATCGGATCAAGCTTATGACCTTTGGTGGTTGGCTGTCCGTCGGACCCTCACTGTTAAAAGAGCTGCCTGATGATTTTGGTGGACTCCTGGAATTGACATGGGTCTTCTCAAAACTCTGCTGGCCGCGGGATTTCGGGCCCCATAGGACGCTGCGTCGAGTTTTTAAACTTCCTTTCGCAGGCTGGTGTGAATTCGGACCTGGCTTGCTAGCAGATGAGCTTGCCGTCGATGACCTCGAACGAGGGCGCACGTTGGCAGAGATAGTCTCGGGAGCCCGGACCGTGACCACAAGGTAGATTTGTGCGTCACCTGAGGAGCTGGCTCCGATATCCTTCGCGTTAAAGTCAGTGAAGAGGGTTTTCAATTTGCTGCTTTGTCCCAGATTTGCAAATTTCTCCGGGGACGGAATGTCGAGGATGTAAGTCTCTGACAAAGGTATAAGATGACCGCTATCCGATTTAGTGCACAAATGAATCGCAAGCGTGACTGGGCCAGAGGTATAACCAGAGACAGCATTGACTTCTAACAAAAGATGATGAAGAGACGATGTGTCTGATTGCGGTGTTGGCTGGCTGTCTAACATGCTCATTTCTGATTGAAGCTTGGTAAGATGAATAGCCGAATCATCCCCTGTTAACAGGCGACCCCGTTGCATGGGGTCTCTCACAATGACCTCTCCACTGAGCATCTTGTTCGCCCGAACAAGCTTCCAGACTGCTTCATCACGAAGCTGATCCTTTTCCCGCGCAGTGAGCACATCGTGCAGGAGTTGCCTTCTGGCCAGATCCAATTCCTGGACAATATGGGACAAGTCCTCTAGCACGTTATATTGACGACTCAACAGCAGTTCGTGAAGGTTTGTGGAGTGCCATTCCCGCAGACAGGATGCAATCTCATCTACCAGCGGCTCGGACAGGGAGGTCGGTGTGTCGTCACCGATCTTGAGCATTGGGACAGGAGCCGGGGGCTTGGGAGCGCTAGGATCCCGAGTAGCTATTGCGGTAACTGGCGTAGCTGGCGTAATAGACATAGGTGATGCTTTCCCGGTATCACTGTCTGGTTTGTGAATAAATATCTGCGAGGGCTTCCCTTTCCTTGCAATCACGACGTCCGACACCTCACACTCCGTCTGTGAGATGGCTGCGCTGCTTCTCCGATCCTCCTCAACACCATTTGCCCTGGTAGCAGTAGCAACGGTGCTATCGGTAGCAGCCGTGGTCACAGAAATGATGCTTCTGCGTTCTCCATTTGTCAATGGCTTCTGGCCATTTGGCTGATTGTCCCCATCACCCAATACTTCCCGGATTTCGACACAATTACGCGGGAAGATGCCCGAGAAGACCCTAGCCTCGAGCGTCTGACCCTTGGTACTCGTTAACCCCGCTAGGAGTGACGGCGGAGCGACGAGGTAACCCCGACACCATTCTCCATTAACCCCTCCCTGCTCGATTATGTACAATTCATCTCCAAGCTCCAAAGGTAGATCCGCCGCAGAGGAAGGCTGAAAAGGGTATATAGCAACAGCAAATGCAATTCGAGGCAGAGGCCGCCAGGGCATGTCTGCTTTTTTTTTTCTTTCCCTTAATTAACTTTTAGGGGGTGTTCTCTCTTTTTATCAAGGAGCCTCCCGAGTCTCGTTCACGGCCCGCGAGGAACTTGGGGACGCGAGCGGGACAGGGAGAAAAATAACGAAGGAAGGCTGCGCAATTCGGTTCTTTTTTTCGGGCTACATGCAGTAGGAGATCGTAATGGGAAGAAGAGGTGAACAGGAGAAGGAGCATGCGACGGAGCAAGTTCGGGAGGAAAGCAGCTGTGTCGGAAGGATTAAAGACCTAGCATATGCATGAGGGCAATCAGTCAGCAAAGTTCATCTTGAACTCGCATTTCCTTATCAAGAAGAAGCACTGGCAACAAGGACGCTATCCAGGGATAGCAGAATGGCGATGAATTGACTCTCGAGGAACCCCTAGAAGGGGATAGCCGGACGAACATGTCGACAACCAGGGGCCCGCTGGGGATGGAGAACCGTGGTTTAACTAAGATAGATATAATTGGAGATACACACCTTGATGGGGCACGGATTCAGGGGTCGAACAGGATGGAAAAAGTATAAGTCTGGAGCTCGTAATGAGGGGACTGAGAGAGGGACAGGGCCCGACCCAGGAGGATTGAGGGGAGTATGCTCAGCGATGGAATGGGAACTGGACAATGGAAATAATTGTCTCCTCCGGAAGAAATTATATTAACAGCTCGAGTCCCCCGGAGTTCGTCACACAACTAATGCTCCATGACGCTCGAGTCTCCTCGGCCACGGCGATCTGGCCAGCGCACACGGTTACGGTGCTCTTAGGACCAGCGAATGCTCTACTGACAGCTGGATGTGCAACCTGACTGTTCTATCTGCTGTCAGCATAACATCTGCATAGAATTCCGGGGGTGATTTGGCGGCGATCGAGCCGCTGCGATTTTTAAATTTGACCCCTGAAATCGAGTGTGAACTACGGTTGGTCCCGTAATTACGCAGATTGCCCAATACGGTAATCCAGTGAATTACATACAGTTGAACTACTTTGCAGCGTGTGCAGGCCCGGTTGATATCAAAATGCAAATTAAATACTCAAATGCACCGTATGCGCCCCCAGATGGATGACCTAGATAAACTCGACAGCACCAGGAAATAGGAGAAAGGTCCTTGAAAACACAGCTTCTAACACAACACTGCTCATCTTCTGAGCATCATGATAGCGTCCTCCAGGCGCCACTCCAGCTCCAACTGGCCCTCATAGACAGTGTCAATGATTCGCCGCGTGCGGTTGTAAGCGTCCTCGTAGCGAGCTTCGCACTCCTGCAGTACCTTCACCACCAAATTCCGGCTGAGCGCCGGATCATCAGCGTCTCCGAAATGCTTCTCAACGCGTTTCTTCAGTAGATGTGCACCCTGTCGCACTTCTTTCGCGTCGTACGATGCCAGGACTTTCTTGGCTACGGACCGCGAGTGACTAGCACGGTGAGAAACGTCACCCGGCGCGGCCACGTTCGTCAGCAGAGATTCCGTTGAGTCAATAAAGTCCAGCAGTTTGCCCAACGGTCGGTGGATCACTGCATCAAGATATAGTTTCATGTGCTCCTGCAGGTCCTGCAGTGCCCGGTCCCGCCACTTTTCCAGCACAGGGTTGTCCTTGATGTCCACCTCTTCCAAGTAATGATTCATATTCTCGATAATGAGGATGTGGTAGTTCAATATTTCCTTATCCTCTGGATCGCCACCCGCCGTAGCAGCACTGGAGTGCTGACCGGGAGCCTCCTTGGCTATGAACTTTAGCGATTCCCACATGGCCCGATTAATTCTGTTGTACGCCCCATTGACACTAAGTCGGACATCGAAATAGTCGTCGGAAGAATGAGAAATCATGCTCTCCACAGCCGCAGAGAAATGAGGAAACACGCGCATAAATGAAATGACTCCCCTCCTCTTGTTGACCTTCACCTTGGTCTCTTCGATTCCACGGATCTGTTCATCAATAAACCGATTGAAGATGCCTACCAGGCGCGAGTGGAGTTTCTGGAGTGAATGGATGATGAAGTCTTGGTTTGTTTCCTCGAAATCCGAAATGGCCTTTTCAATGGCGTATAAGATACCAACAGCTTGCCTGTGACAAAGTTAGCGCCCGAAGCTCTACAGCATATCGGAGGTTTGACTATCTGGACTTACAGTGGATCAGTTTTCGTAGCCCAATCCACGAGATTTTCCATATCGGTCGACCAAAATGAATAGAGCTCATCCATAACGGCCTCTACTTTCTTCGCCATCGCTCGATCAGGATCATGAGATTCTTTAAGCGAGAAATCCGGACGTATACGGTCCTCAGGTGTGGCAGCTGCCACGAGATCGGGAAAGTCGGCGTTGGAGACAGAGTTCAAGTGGAAAAATTGAATAACGAAATCCTGCTCGTCGGATATCATATTCAGAGTTTGTTCCAAGGTCCCCGCGAATGCTTCAAAAGGTTCTAGTTTTCCACTGCGCGTCTCGCTAGATGCGAGTCGTAGAGGTGCTGTGGCCTTGACAGTCTTGCCACGTCTCACCGTTAGTTTACGGGCTGCCATGGCAATGCTCTCACTTTCCTTCTCTTTCTCTGGGTGGGTAAATAAGATTTCATGTTCGTCACTGGTGTGCTGCCTCGCCGCTCTTCTCCACGCAAAGTTATTCTCACGGAAGTCATTTTGGTAAGGTCTTCGCGCTTGCTGTTCATATAAACTGATGAGGCCATGCCATTCGGTCATGCTGACTTCGCGGGCAAACAACATCAAGGGATTATACATCCATAACTCCTGACGGTAGAAGTTGCGAGTTGCAGAGTCGAGCTTCATGGGATCCTTCTTGCTATTGGCTACAGCATCGAGCATTTTCTGTTCTGCAATTTTGAACGCAACAACCATAAACTGCTTCAGCCGCTGCAAGAACAGCCGAGCTTCAGAACGATACTCTTCTTTTTTCTCCTTGATTGCGCGCATCTGTCCAATTTCGGTGTCAGCATACACACCCACACTGGAGTGTTCCCCGGCGGCATCGACTAGCCGTTTCTTATTTTGCCAGATGTCAGAGTCAATCATCAACATTGCTTTGTACAACGTTGACAACACAGCTTCAGTCTCTTTCAGCCCATCACAGTTGCTGAGTGAGGCTTCCCTTAATGGCTGTAGGTAGGATGGGGAGATCGATAGTGTGTTCAGCAGATTTTGGAGCTCATTATGAAGGAGCTTCTGGTTGGCAGTCTGCACTTGTAGACCCTGCGACTGAGCTTCAATGAAAGCTACATCATCATGGAGCGTCTGTACACACATTAGCAAGCTGATTCCACTTACAAATCCAAATCCGTCGAAAGCCTACATTGAGTTCGTGTGAGTATAGAGTTAGAAGGCCATCTAGCTCCTCACATTCTTCAATTGTCTTATCAATCAATCTTGCAAGGTGATCGACCTTTCCTTCCTGCTGCTCAAGGTTTCCTAACCAGCTGGTAGCTTCCACTCGGCCAATCTCTCGGCGGACGTCTGCCTCGAGGTCTTCGATTCTTTTGTCATCATCTAATCGCCCATTCCAGCCGAGGCTCGTCAACGTATCATCGAAGTCAACACCACGCCCGTCAAGGATCCCGGGATCAATTCCAAGTGCCTCGCAATATTTCGCCGTGTCATCTTCCCGGCGCCTGCGCCGAGCTCCACTAGCAGATGGCGACACGGATCGTGACCTTGCTGATCTGTCATCTGGAACACCGTTCGGGGTTGTTTTTGCTTCTTCATTAACCTGCACCCCAGCAGCATCAACAGCGCCATCTTCAGTAGGAGCCTGTGTGATTTCGAGGGTTGGTGGTTCTTTTACTGAGCTTGGGAAATGGAATGGTTTGTCATTGATTGGTGTTTCCGGAAACGGGCTCCTTGGCTCATTCATCGCGCGAAGAGATGGCGCAGGCACGACACCAGTGATTCCGTCCGGTTCGTCTGTGTTGATTTTTGCTTTAGCCGCTGCTGCTAGTAGCCTCTCCCCAGCGCCTCCTGGTCTTGGTTTAAACGCCCCATATGCAGTAGCAGCTTTCCGGAAAGCACCCGCGATATCTTTACCTGATTTTTTCTTCACCATTGGCCCGAGACCAGGACGATGGGCATCTTTGTCCTCTTCTGCAGGCTCTGATGGTGGGGCCGAGGGTGAGCTGGCCGGTGGGGAGGTCATTGGAGCTTCAGCAGCAGATTTGTCAAGATTGGGTGTGGACGGTCTCACGTCTTCAGGTGTCTCCGAGGCAGGCAATGGAACTGGACGAATGATACTTTTTGAAGGACCCGGCCGGAGGGCAGGGGGCAGGATGACAGAGTCCCCGTTAGCTGAGCCGTTCAATGTATCACCATCTCGAGATTTTCCTAGGGATTCGGAGATAGATAATTTCTCAGCACTCTCATTAAGAGACTTCTGTCCCAAGCTAGCCACCGGACTCGGTACAATTTGCTGATTTTCAACGGAATTCGACCCAGGAGTACTTGGTCGAAGGCCATCCTTACTACGCTGAAGCTCCGGAGAACTTGGGGCTAGGTCTTGGCCCCGGACAGCAGAACGTGACTCCGGCACGCTCCTTCCATCCCGTGAAGAGAAGGACCTGAAACTAGATTGGCTATCATTTCCAAGGTCACCATAAAGCCTCTGCTTTTGTATTGGACCAGGAGCCCCGGTTGGGTTGGAAGTTTTTGACTCAAATGGCATTGACGGAATCTTAGGCCCTCTGTTTTCTCCAAGACGCTCACTTGGACGAGACTGTGGCGAAGCTCGCGTATCCAGGGGAGGAGTCGGCGGAGTTTGCTGAGACCCAAACGGAGGAGGAACTGCCTTTGCCGACTGACCGGTAGAAGGCCGTTGTATTTGGTCCCGACTTCTTTGAAACCGTAAAGCCGGATCCTCCGGCGGTCGTCTTCTTGTTTCTCGCAGAGCATCCTGACTAGGCATACGGTTTGCAGATGGAGATTGAGGCCGATGGGGAAGTCGAGACGGTTGCGAGACTGGGGCACGCGGGGGAATTTGCGGGGCGTCCACTTGACCTGGGCGGCCATATCCAGTTACTTGCTGCAATTCACGATCATCCAAGCCTATCAATGTCGGGACCTTGCCGCCGGTGTATTTCTTGTAGACTCTCACGAGACTAGAAATAAAGAAGTTTTTCTCCTTGGCAGTGGATGTTTGCCAGTAGTAAGACTTCCCAAGGGTAACTATAAACCCGACATTCGAGGCCCATTCTTTATGTTGCTGTTCCGCTTGCGACCGTGGGACGAAGGCGTCATACGCTTGGATTGCGGTCAAGTCGTCAAGCACCCAAGTTTTCCCAATGGAAAATGTTCCATCGCCGTTCTCCCTAGCTTTGTGCATGCGCACCCTGCCCGTCCTTCTTACAGCAATCATAATAACACGACGTTTTTTGTTTTCAGGCGGCGAGTTGGGCGGAGGAGGAGAGGACGGAAATGCAGCATCCTCAGTGACGCGTACATGTGTGATATAGGACTCGACTGCTACATGACGAGCAAAAGTCAGCGGGTTCTTGCTCTTGATATCCGACCCACAACTGGCAGGAAGCATTCTAATCTTGCTCATGACTCGCTAGAAAGACTTGTGTGGCCGTCATTGATGCACACACGCTGAATGGAACTCAGGAGTGAGGGTCGGTTGGGCTTGTAAGGACGCATATGTAGCAAATGAATGCGTACGTACCGACGCCATCGCCATCCATCTTCGAAAAGCAGCTGCGCATAATCCTCCTCTTCTCGTCCTCGAACCTTTCAGCCCTCGACATATGACCACCTCCACCACTTGCGAACGAGCCATCACGGATATCTCCACCGCGGCGCGATTCCCCGTGAAGCGGCATATTGGCAGACAAGCTACCTGACGTTCAACGACCGTCGATGGTGATGGTATTTTGGGGGGAGGTAACTCAATTCAGGAGGCCAGGGGACGACTGGAACATTGTCGGGAACCGAAAACGGCCACGAATAATGGGAATATTTGCGCACCGTAAACAGGATCTTTATAGAGAAAATATATTCTGATACGTCGCAGAGTTGAAGCCGGCAAGGGATGTGAGGAGAGTTGATGGAGCGAATTAGCTCATCGGCCGCCGACGGGAGCCCCGATGGACGGCGGCGAGTTGCCTGATGCGGTATAGCCTGGCGAGCAGCTTATTCACCTTCATGTGTCCTGGCATACATGTGTATACCTACTCTGAGGAACCTTCAAGCTTCGTTTATATGGAGTACTAAATTAGCCTGTCATAAGAGGAGCTAACGAGTGAGAGTTGGCTTAGTCTACATGTGTTGCCTGTCGGTTTGAATTTGTTCGAATTCAAGAGGGAAAAGAGTGAGCTTTGGTTGGAGGATTGTGTTTCTCTATACCTAAGATATAGTTAGTTAGTAGCCAGAGGATTGGATTTGTCATAGCAGTACTTGGATCAAGAGCTGTTGACCTGAGTAACAGTCGTAGTAGCTTGTTAGGCAGCGAATACAGAGTACATACGGCCCACATACTATAGTGTCATGTGATTGCATCTTTAAGGCAATGGAGGCATATGTTGGTTGGTTACTAGCTAGTTAGGCCGGGCCGTGGTGGAAAAGGTCAGCGATGGCGGACCTACGCAGCAGAATCACACGTGATCCAACATAAGGTAGGCCTGTACTTTATACCTATTTCGGATAGCGTTAAAGCACATATCACGTGGTCAACACATACTGAATAGACCTGTCCAATAAGAGAACAAACCTGGTACACCGCCTTGTGTCGTCGTTCCGCTTTTTTTGAAAAAAAAAAAAAAAAATTTCCTTTGCGTTTCTCCAGCTTCCAAAGAGAAGAAGTCCCTTTGTGAGCCGTGCAGTAAGACTATCACCAATTATCATGGCTGTGAAGAAATCTAAGAAGTCACCCACTGAGGTGAAGAGTGCCACTGCTTCATCTCGAGATGCGAAGAAGGTAAAGTATAAATGCTTTAGTCGTCGACAATTCGCTCACTGACGGTTTTCCTATCCAACAGACAAGTCCCAAGACAAGCCCCGCAGCATCTATTCCCTCTCCTCTTATCGCCTCAATTGCTACCTTTCTGTCTGAATATGGCTTCGCCGCTACCAGCAAGGTGTTCATCGAAGAGCAGGCCAGCAAACCAGACACGAAGAATGCTCCGTCTTTGCTTGACATTTTCCGGGCATGGGAGAGTCAGAAGGCGTCCTCGAAGACAAAACGGGCTGCGAGCTCCAGCAGCTCGGATAGTAGCAGCAGCTCGGATAGTAGCAGCAGCTCGGATAGCAGCAGCAGCAGCAGCTCTGACGAATCCAGCGAGTCCGATGCGGAAATGGCTGATGCCCCCAAGTCACCGTCCAAGAACAAGAGGACCTCAAGGCAGTCGTCCCCGTCGTCATCTTCCTCAAGTTCAAGCTCCGATAGCGATGCAGACGATGAGGCCGAAGACGAGCCGAAGGAGCCTGCACCGGCCAGTAAGACAGCTGGTGTGAAGAGAAAGGCTGAATCTAGCTCTTCTTCCTCCGAATCATCGTCCGATTCTGAAGATGAGGCTCCTAAGGCAAAGAAGGCAAGGATTTCCTCGAAGTCCAAGCAGTCGTCTTCTTCCGATTCTTCCGAATCCGACTCTGATTCTGACTCGGAGTCGGACTCGGGTTCTTCTTCCGACAGCGACGATGGCTCCTCATCCTCCGACTCTTCATCTGCATCTGGATCAGACTCTGGCTCTGGCTCTAGCGATGACGACTCATCTTCCGACTCTTCGTCTTCCGATGAATCCAGCTCTTCCGATGAGTCCAGCTCTTCCGAAGACGAGAAGAAATCCGGCCCCTCAATCTCCCGCAAGTCCTCGAGCGAGACAACTGCCACCCTTCAGTCCTCTGACTCTGATGCGCAGCAGGAGACTAACAGCAAGTCTGTTTCTCAAAAGAAAGAAGCAACACCGTCATCAAGCGCCAGCCCAGCTCCTGGAAAGAGCAATGGCTCGAACAAGAAGCACACTGGTGCACGCCCTACGCCTCTAGCGCTTCTGAGCGAGCAGCCACACGATCACTTTTCAAACGCCTACATACCTTATGCCTATGCAGAACGCGCGTACAAGGACTTATCTGTTACTCGTGGTAAGGGCTTCACCAAGGAGAAGAACAAAAAGAAGCGTGGCTCATACCGTGGTGGTCCCATTGATATCTCTGGTGGAAAGTCCTTTAAATTCGAAGATTAGAAGCGACCAGTCGTTAATTGCCTCTCCTTGCCGATTAGAAAGAATTGTATTTTGCTTTGAAGCGTGCAATTCTGCTTTTTTTGCACGCAGTTGTCTATTCGAATTACCTTACAAGGTCTAAAAATATTCTAGACTTGTTGCTAGATCTCGTCTGTTATTCTTCTTCTTTACAAGCAAGGCGCTGATGGAGAAAGTATGGGGATTTAATATATTCTTTTATTGCTGCTTTTGCCTGTGTTTTGCTGCTGTGTCTTTCTTATGCTATTGGTCAAAGTAGATTATACATTCTTTTTAAAAGTTCTTAAAACTTTTCCACTTTTTCACAATTAAAGTAATGAACGGAGTTATATCCAGTCTATCTGGTCCAACAGTATGTAAATGCAGGTTGTGATTATTCTATCTATATGTACTCCGTAACTATACCCAAGACTAGCCACCTAGGTCTGGAGTATATTAGATATCTACTTACGGATATTCCGACCATTCTGCATCATGGACGATTTAGCATTATTGTCTCTTGTCCAGTCACATCCATCTCCTATCCCAACCAGTCCTCTGTTCATATTTATATTCCTCCTCATCAAGCGCCAGGGACCAGAATGGCCTCTGGGTCCTCAACCTCGAGACGGTCGTGAAATCATCGGGATCCGGTCTTTCATACCCCGACATTTCAAGGACCCTATCTCTAGACTTGCCGTCCATGTTGATATCCAACGAAAGAATCTCGTCAAACCAGCTGCGACAAGATCCGGTTAAATCATCTGTAGATGCGAAGTCGAGACGGAAGACACCGTCCGAAATCCCCGCGTAGACAGTCGGAGATGATGGGGATGGTGTTGATAGGGCGTATATTGCGCCGCGGTAGGAACGGGTTGAGTTGAAATGTCGACGGCCATTGCTGACGACTTTTGGGGGTCGGTGCGAAAGGAAGAGGGAGAAATCCTTACGGAGATAGGTTGAGGGAGCAGTTGAGTCGTATCTGTTGGCATCGGGTTTGGTGCTATTTCGAGCATGAGGAATCTTTGCATTTAGGTAACTGTAATTGCTTTGCATTCGGAGGTCGAATATCTTTAGCACTGCGTCTGCTCCAACCCCGACAAGGAAGCGGTCCTGGCTGAATGGCTGGATGCTGTATACCGGGTTGTCATCCGTTGAGTCTCTGTATGTTGATTCGTATGGCCTGTTCGAGCGGAGATCATGGAGTCTATAACAGAAGTATGGTCAACAGGTACTGCTCGCTTTGGGAAATAGTAGTTTATTATCCAGATCATACCTGACTTCGCGATCACCCCAACCTGCGAGAAATACATCCCCCGAAGATTCCTCAACACCTTGCATTTTGAGAGGAGCGATTGCGGTGACATGGGCTTTCTGAGCGATACCGTTTCGGTTTTCGATATCCAACTCATCTACTCCAATCTCACGACATATGGACACTCTTTCTGGAAGAATGGTAAAGACAGATAGGGAATTACCCAAGCCTCCCGTGCCCACTGCTAGCCGGTGAGATGACAGAAAGCCAGAGTATTTGGCGCGCGTTGCCCCCGCTGTGACAACGGGAATATGGACAAACGGTTGCACCTCCGTCTCTTCCGAGGCCGTGTGATACAATGCAATGGAGTCACTATCAAGATGAGCAGCGAGTACCGGTTCCGAACCCCGGCTGAGATCCATGCGATCGATGCTGAATCCGTGGGTCGCGAACTTCTGCTTATATTCGTACGTTGCCTCATCCGGTGAAATCACAATATGAACAAGATCACCGCGAATGCGGCCAAATATTAAATGCTCCCGATCAGCTTCTTTGCCGTGTTGCTCAGGCCTGAGTAGGCGAAGTCCGCAGATGTCATCATAACTACTGATATGATCCAGATCGTTGAAGACGAGCCACTTTTCCTGCTTGCGCGAACCGAGCTGCTTGATCCGCATCATTACTTCATCACCAGCACCCCAGGCAAGTACTTCTTTTCGATCTGCCCATTTCTCACCATTCCAGACTTCGTATGAATCTATCGCCGGGCGATATCCAATGGTAGGATTGTCACGCCTGGTGGATTGATGTGATCCAACCTTAGCTGCATCTCGAGGTGGAACGACGAACCGTCCAATCAACGCATGCCTATCCAAGGCTCGAGAGCGTGAGGTGAGAGCCACCGCCGCATCTTTCCAATAGGCTGGGGTTTCAATAGATGGAAAGTTGTTCTTCACAAAGTGCCGAAACACATGCGAGTCCTCGACGAGTATAATCTTATAAAGGCGGCGGCAGGTTCGTGCAAGCGAAAGCAAAGTACTCAGAGCTGGCAGGTATGCTGCAATATGATATATGATCTCTGAAGGCAATTGGGAAATCATCTTGGTTGGCTTCTTGAAAATGTATCAGTGCATTTATGTACACGAGTATTCTGCTAAGCTAAGATAGAAGATAGTCAGTCCGCAGCCTCAAAAACACCATCACGCAAATCCGCAGCTAAAGATAAAAGAAACCAGACACGACAGCAAGTTCTTACTATTAACCTGTCCACGTCGCAGTCCTGTCTCTGTGGCCACTGAAATCCACATGGAGGATTCAAAGCAGCACTGAAATGAATATCCGTTCTGGCGAAGGGCCATATTGATTCGCAGATCTCTGCTGTAGCTCTAAGCAATCGACATCCTGGAGAACAGCTAGGATTGCGATTTGTGTCCTCGATGCTTGGAAGATGAAGGATCGATGATTTGCGGCGGCGACAAAATAATCATATCAATATCAAGAATTATGTCATCGGGCTTTATCTACAAACCGCGGGGTTCTTGGCCAGAGTCATCTCATCTCGATTCTTGCGTTGAAAGATCCCATTTTCTCCGGTTCTGTCGAGAGAGATGATCAATTGCCTTCTTCTCTAGCCGGATCTCATCCTCATGATTTCAGAATGGCGCTCTCTTTCCTCACGACGTTACCCATCGTTTCTCTCGTTCTTTTTGTTGTCTACAAAGCCATTATATATCCGGCATTTTTGTCCCCTCTTGCCAAAATCCCAAATGCACATTGGACGGTGCCTATTTGTCCTGCATGGATTCTCTGGGTGCGATTCAGAGGCCGAAATAACAGAACGATACACGCAGCTCATGAGAGACTTGGCCCCATCATTCGACTTGCACCATCGGAGATCTCTATCAATTGCATCAATGGAGGAATCAAGACCATATACACAGGTGGATTCGAAAAGCATGAATGGTATCCGCGGGTGTTTGGGTCATTTGGGTGAGTGAGGCATTCAACACCTTTTCCAGCTGAGGCACAACTCCAATGGCTGACCTCGATACAATTCTGTCTTTCATACAGGACGGTTAGTATGTTCACAATGACTGGGAGTAAAGCCCACGCGTCCCGCAAGCGTCTGCTGTCGAATATATACTCCAAGTCTGTATTGCAATCATCGCCGCATTTACGAGAGATATCGCGTACCGTCGTATTCGACCGTTTTCTCCCAATCATCCAGAAAGCGGCGTCCTCGAAATCGTCGATTGATATCCATGATCTAGACCAAGGTCTAACCATGGACTTCGTCTCCGCTTATCTTTTTGGCCTGGCGAATGGAACCAACTTCCTACAGGATAATGACTTCCGGCGCAGGATGCTTCAGCTCTATCAGTGCAGAAAACCGTTTGAGTTTTACCACCAGGAAGTCCCGAAACTGCTTTCATGGGCAAGGGCCGTGGGGATTCGATTGATCCCGAAATGGTGTGATTTTGCAAATTCAGTGCTTGACACTTGGGGCCTGGAGCTGTGCGACAAAGCGGAGCAGTCCGTTACGTCTACACAACCCGGCGTGGAACCAGTTGTGTATAAGCAGTTGAAGCAAAGCATTTCGAAAAGGTCCACAGCAGAAGGCAATGATCCAGAGTCCGACGCAAATGCTCTCGAGCAACAGAGACTTGATATTGCTTGCGAGATGTACGATCACCTCACCGCTGGCCACGAGACCAGCGCCGTCGCCCTAACGTATCTGTTCTGGGAGCTTTCGAAACATACCGAGCTGCAGAGGGAACTTCGTAAGGAACTGATGATTTTAGACCCCCCACTTATCTACTCTGGCCCATCGACGCCTCACGAACTACCAACACCCAAGTCTATTGACAGGTTACCCCTGCTTGAAGCAATTGTAACAGAGACTTTGCGCCTTCATGCCCCGATCCCCGGCATACAACCTCGAGTAACCCCGTATCCATCCTGTACTTTGGTGGGATATACAGACATACCTCCCAATACAAGGGTGAATGCGCAGGCATACTCCTTGCACCGGAACCCTGAGGTCTTTCCCGAGCCATTAACCTGGCAACCGAAGCGATGGCTCAAGGATGGCAATGAAAATACCAGTTCCAATCTAGAAGAAATGCGGCGTTGGTTCTGGGCCTTTGGGAGCGGTGGGAGGATGTGTGTAGGAAGCAATCTAGCACTACAAGGTATGATTTTATCTATATCAATACCCCCTTTCGAGTTCTGTTTACTAAGAGCGATTCGCTGCAGAAATGAAACTCGTAGTTGCGGCTGTGTATACCAATTTTACTACTTCCATTGTTGATGATGAGAATATGGAGGCTATCGATGCTTATACAGTGAAGCCGAGGGGAGAGAAATTGATCCTCAGGTTCGAAGCCGTTCAATAGGAACCGGTGCAGTTTGTATATAAAATACTCATCTAAAAACATTGATAGAATGAGGAAATATAGAATATACAGCAACACTTAAATGGAAAATGTTCACTGTATATCAGATCGATGGGTTATCCGTGCAAGAAACATAGTAATGTACATGATGGTGACGATAAGTGTGAACTCCCACGTTTCCCTCCTGGAATGAGAAAAAAGGAAAAGTTCGAGTTTCGCTGCCTCCAGCTTTTTCATAAGAAGAGTCCATTGTCCGTAAACTCCAGCTATAATTATCTAGCCCGTAACGACAGGGCTAGCCGCTAATGAAGGGCGCCCAAGAGGGGAGGGCCACCGATTGGCGAATTCGATGAACTAGAACGACGCAAGAGAAGAAGAAAAGGATACAAAGTCGAAGCATCTAGCCAAGACGACCTTCTCTCTTCTGGGGACCGACGACCTTCGGGAACATTCTCATGAGATGGTAATTGATGGTGTTCTTCTTGGTAGTCTTCGGTTTCTGTATTTCAAAGAAAGGCAATTCATTAGCTGGTTGGAACTGAAGAATGACAAAAACAGAAATAAACACATTGAATCAGCCAGAGAGAAATAAATAATATCGTACCGGTGCGTCCATGCATTGTCTCAATTGCTGCTCAAGAGCTGCACACCCCTCCGCAGTGTACCCGGAAGAAGCCCAACAACCTAGACGGTTATCAACGAATTAGAAACCCAATCCACCCAAAAATCGATTTTTTCTTCTTAATTGTAAATTACTTACTCAGAACCGAAGACATAACCACCACGCACGGATTCCTCTCTTGTACATTTGGGCGACGAACTCGGAGATGAGGGATAGTTTGTAGACGGATAGGGTTGAGACGGGTTGGGGCTCCTTTGGCAGGCATGGTGACGGGTGCAGCAGTAGCTCGCAGAATTTGTCTCAACTCTTCAGAATGTGGCTGAGTATCTTCGTCTGTTCAAACCGTGCTGAGTCCAGGAGGAAAAAGCAGCCCAGGCGAATGCAGTCCGGAGATGCCAAGACTTCGACCGAAAACTCCGCGGAAGTGGCTGACATAAGTATACCAAACCTAGTTAACTAACTAGTTAGCTATATCTTCAAGTCATCAAGAAAGACCTTGGCCTGACTCTAGTGTCATTGACAGAATCGTGTTCTACAGTATTTTGAACGGCAGTTATGTGCGGGAAGCACGCGCGACTTGTTAATTTGAGCATTTATTCTCGACATGCGGCCTCGGTGCCGGTAGTGATAACTTCTCACCATGCTACCTCTAGGCACTTTTCTACAGAGAGACAGAGCTTGGCAACTGCAGTGCCAAATACCGACAATGACGATGGGTCAAGATCACCGGACTCGACACGAGAGCCAGAGGAGGAGGGCGCAATGTCGCGGCGACTGTCTGAAATGACCGAACAGTCCTTGCTGGGAGGAGGACGATCTACGCGGCGAAACTTGGAACATATAGGCTTCTCAGAAGAGTTAAAAAAGCAACTCGAGGAAAGAATCATAACAAGCTCTTTTAAAAGTGAATATGCAGCCGCTCACTCTATTGTCAACATGCCGGTATGCCAAACGCAATCGTGGACTCGCACCAAGCTGTTAATTGACTCTTGATCCTTGAACGTAGTCAAGCGCAGGACAGGGTACTCGAGATACGGCAGCCGCCACCGCATGGACAGGCACAGAAAGTCTCCATGATTCGGCTCTACGTATGCTTAACGACAGCAGCAAGCCTCTTCGCGCGCCGTACAAGATTCCCCAGCCCCCTACCCTCCCCGTCAAGTTCCAGTTATCCCCGAAACCCCCCAAATCACCTGGACTCCGTATCGCGAGGGCCAAAGAGAAAACATCAGTCTATACCCAGAGCCAGAATTCCGGAATTTCTGAGGAAGAACGAAATGCGTTGCGGCGGGAGATGCAAGACCGCTTTACGCCTGGGTTCAGAGCGATGCCAATGTCGATACAGGGTCTGGCATCACTTGCCAATGAACGGATCGAGGATGCCATTGCGAGCGGTCACTTCAAAGGCATTCCAAGAGGGAAAGGTGTGAATGTCGAGGCCGATCACAATGCAAATAATGCTTTTATCGATACAACCGAGTATCTTATGAATAAAATGATTAAGAGACAGGATATCATGCCACCATGGATTGAAAAGCAGCAGGAGCTTAGCAGGGAAGTCGAGAGATTCCGACAAAGACTGCGGAGTGATTGGCGACGGCACGCAGCGAGACTTATCGCTAGCAAGGGAGGGTCATTGGAGACGCAGATGAGACGGGCTCGTGGCCATGCCGCTGCTGAAGCAAGACTAGCAGAGAGGGCAAAGACCGAAGCGTCGTTTCAAGGCGACTCTGATATGGTGGCGGAACCTCAATCCGCGACCCAGTTGAATGATGAAGATCGTCTCGTTCATGGGCCGCAAGAGACACAGTCCGAGATGCAATCCGCATCTGACTCCATCCCTTACCTCCCACCTCTTCGGGACCCAGATTATATATCCACAGAACGCTCCTACCATGAGCTAGCAATCAAAGAGCTCAACTCCCTTACCCGCTCGTACAATCTCCAAGCCCCTCAAGTCGCCCAGAAACCATACCTCAGTCTGGACCGAGAACTGGCATCCTGCTACGCAGACGTGGCGCCGTCTCTGGCAGATGAGATCAAACGGAGGGCTACAGAACGAGCACGAAGTCCGGTGTCAACTATACAGCCGCGATCGCCGGGGTTGTTGAATACCTTCGGCATGGCAGGGACGGCGCGAGTTTATGACG
This sequence comes from Monascus purpureus, assembly GCA_025999795.1. Lineage (NCBI taxonomy): Eukaryota > Fungi > Ascomycota > Eurotiomycetes > Eurotiales > Aspergillaceae > Monascus > Monascus purpureus. The sequence continues at coordinate 1,206,835 of AP025348.1, forward strand.
AAGATAAGTCTAAGTCATATGGGTTTAAGGAATTCTGGAGAGATTTATTTTCGAGGAAGGATGACTCGCAGGCGAGATAATAAGAATTAGGTGATGTAATGTGTTACTGGCATACGATTTGACCCAGAAAACTGGATTCGTCTCTACGGTTTTCTATTTTGGCCTCCAATTATTTGCCAGAATGATCTGTATTCATCACTAACTAAAAGACAAGCCTTTTCCTAGCCTGCGCTAAAAGATATAACATTAGACCTAGAACCCATGCCCATGGAGAGGGTATCTAACGAGCGTCTGGAACAAACTGCAAATATGGATAACAATACCAGATGCCGATTGAAAACACCGTGTATTCCTGCTTCTCTCTTTGGTACGACATGATAGCTGGCCGCAAGAGGTTATTTGTGACGCTGGTGGTATGTCTATTCAGCGGCATAGATATGGAATAAGGGGAATTGCAGATCCAGCCCCGGAGCGCCCCAGGGCGCCCAAGGACGTTCAGATCGCGGATTCTTCATCGCTGTCACAACTCCTCGTTGCCTTTCTCCAATTGAGCCATACGGAAGCGACAGCCTGAGTAGAAGAACAGAAAAGTTGCGCTATCCAAATCGCCCAGATCCACACGAGCACGAAGGACGAAAGTTTTAGGCAGGGGCTTCGATGATTCCTCTCCAAATTGCGTATAAGGACAATTATGGCGCTGGTATCCAGCACGATGGCTAACAGTGCCGTAAGAAAGGAATAGATGGCGATGCGCATGTGGATCCTGTACCAACTGTTCAGCCTGCCCTTCAACTCATTCCTCTCTATGCAAGACACAGGCTTTTCCCGGGACTCGGCTATCGACTGAAGGTATCGCTGTGACCGGTCTCTCGCCGCCGCAGAGACTACGTATGCCCAGAATGCAGCGAATAGGAAGAACACTACCGCGGCAAGCGAAGCACGGGTCGAAAGACCAGTGAAAGGATTGCCCAGGCTTAATCCCGGATTCTGAATATGAAATTCCCGTTCTGCATGCGCCGTGCTATTCAGCAGCTCGTGCTTATGCGCATCCGTTATTGATGTGGATTCCTCAATGCTCCTCCGTTTCAAAGGGATGATGAACTGATGCCACGGTATCTTCGGCCATTCGCCCGCTGGCCATCCGGCCTGCGCCATATCGGAGTCACCGAAGGGTAAACGGGAGACGACTTCCAAATTCCCCAGCCAGATCTCGTTGATGGCGTTCCCAGGCTTGAAGTAGTTAGGAGAGCGGACACCGTTGATAGCAGAAATTTTGTTGCCCATTACAGGTCCCGTCTGTGAGAGGGGGGGTTTAAAGAATTGTTGAGACGAAATAAATGATATACTAGAGACTTTGGATTCAGCGAGGGACAATGTTCGGGTTTGATGAGCCGCGATGGTGGACATTAAGGCAGAGAAGCCTGCCGCAACTACTGTGCTGCACACTTACACCCATCCATCCTTCCATCCCTCCATCCTTCCGCAGAACAAAGGTGGCAAGACATCTCTGATGAAAGAATAGCGGCAAGAGCAACGGTTCCTTGACACCTTGACCTCAAAATAAGTGCCCCACGAGTATCACTGCGCGGGAACACTGCATCGCATGGCATCTTTGATCTGACATACGCTGGACGCAACTCAAAGCCAGTTAACCACGGAGCGTTCGCGACAAAACCAAATTATTGGCTGTGAGAGTGTCAATCGTCAAGAAAATGTGACGTGTGCAGACCTTTACTGGACGAGTCAACCCGAGAGATGTGCCTCATCCTGCAAGACGGGCGCTTAAACAACCAACGGCATCGCTGACCACGAGGTTCCTCGGGGCTTGCAGAATGCACGTTGCCAGCCATCCACCAGTTTTAATATTCTTCTGCTTGATATCTCACAATGTCACAATCACCCGTGCTGTCATTCGATTCGAAACTCATCTCCACTCCTCGGTCACATCTCCATAGTCTGTGATTGCTTATATTCACTGCACTACCGCCCCTAGGGGAAGGCACACTCCATTTTTCTGCTTAGAGTTGCTTCGCTTGAGGCAGTATGGCATCCCAAATGCTGAGGATTGCGCCTATTTAACTCCGGGTCCTCTCTGCTGTCCGGCCTCTGTGAACTATGACGACCCACCCCTCATTATTCCAATCTCCTTTCCTTATTTCCTTTTATCTCCTCTGCGTCATTTTCACTGTTACTGTCAACGCTGAAAGCGATCCTGTGCATAATTCGGTGGACCGGTCGCTTCTCGCCGCTCAGATTGGGGCCATTGTAGGCGGATACGTTTTCTTCGTCTCCGTTCTCCTGGCTCTTCTTCTCAGTGTTGGAAGGTGTCTCCGAAGAAGAAGAATCAATTCGTCCGACTATACCTCGATGATGAAGTTGTCGAAGTCCGCTGGTGGCCTCGATAGCACGGTATCGTCTCCAGAAACACCCAGAAGTCTCATCTGGTCCTGGAGTAGCTTCAAAGGATCCAAGTCTCGCATTTCAAATGTCAGCGAGGTGACCGTCGATGACTCGGTCGTCGCAGCCGATCGCAAAAGGGCTCAGGAGCAGATGGCGGAACTCTACGCTGCCGTGATGGAACACGATACGAAGAGAGCCGCTGGCATTGGTGATTCCGTTGACGGGTTCAAATACCCCAGCAGCCAGCCTTCTAACCCCTTCGATACCCCAGTATCTCAACGAGGGGGCCCATTCTCCATGCATAATCAAAAGCAGGGGATGTCCTCTCCTCTCTCCCTTTTCAGTCCAACTTCACGCTCGTCGGTGGAGTCCGACGGGATTCGCCCTCCTCCACAGCTCTCTGCCCAGGAGCTGTCCATCTCGCCTCCATTGCCATCTTCGAAATATAATGAGGAACCTATACCGCTGACTCTGCGGGGATGTGACACACCCCGTGCTCTTCCGGCGGCACCTCAAGTACAGGCTAGCCATGGAAAGACCAAAAGAGGTCCTGTCCCTGCTCCGTTGAACGTGTACACAGGTAATAATGGGAGCACCACGTCCACCTTGCCTTTTCGTCAAGTGTACCCCCCGCCGAGTGCTCCGGCTACGAAAACAACTATCCTGGAACGGCCAACCCTCGTAGCCGGGCCACGAACTGGCATTCCTGTACCGTACAGTCCGTACATACCCTTCACCCCCGTGACGCCCATTACCCCCAGTCGGATTGTGACAAAAAAGCAACGAAAGAAGGAGGACAAGGGAGTCAGGTTGAAGGTCTTGAATGAAGACGACCTCGTGAAGGAAGACAGTGAGATGTGGGAATATTAATGTGTATTATTGATCGATAATGACTGTGATGATGGACTTTACGGAGTTTGGTGTATTTGTGCAGCCTTATGATAATGATTCCGCAATGAAACCCGTTGAATGGTAGTCTCTCTCCCTCTCTGGCAGTCAGATTGAACCAAAAGGATTGCTTCTCGTCTCTTGATGACACCTACGTAATCCTCGGAGGCCCGATCGCCTCGCCTTCTAAACTCCGCGTAATGCGCGCTGCATCGCAGCCGACTGCAGCAAAGCATCCATGCTCCTCCATGCCGCGTGTAGCAAACGAGACTGGCGAGAGGCCCGATTGCCTTCAGGCCTCGCGAGTTCCAGTCGGTGCGAAGTCGAGAAGTACCAAGTTCTGCCACAGGCCGAACTCGTCAGGGACAAGACTTCACCCCCCCAACTGTGATGGTCTTGTCCAGAGACTCGCAATCTGAACCTCGATCCCCGTTTAATTATTATCTCTGGGCGTTGCGTCCTGGCTATCTCTGATCCCCATCTCGTTACTTGGAGCGCTCCTTCTCTCTGTGCGTCGTCTGACGTCTTTTAAACCGACAACGTCCGCCGCAGTCCTACTTCTTTGTACTGTGTGTCTCCAACTTCTCTTCCTTTTCCTCAATTCATTTTGGTTTCATTAATTATTCTTTGCCTGAATCGTATCTATTTCCTACAGACAGCATTGTATTGTTACGCCACTACTCTACTCCTACTACGACCGTTCCTTCATTGCCCCTCGCCGACAATGCCCCTCACCGTCCTCTCCCACTCTCAGCTCCACTCGCTGCTACTGTCGTTGACTGCCGATGAAATTGTTTCGATACAGCAGAATATAGCGGAAGCTCTGCGCGAATACTCCACTGGCAGCCAAGATCAGGGTTGCTCAGCCTCGTACCAGCCTCGTCGGACGGCTATCACACGGCAGAATGGCTGCACCACACTCTTCATGCCGGCCACCACCGGCCAGACATTGGGAATCAAGATGATTTCGCTGGAGGATGGAGATGCCGCCGGGAGTGCTGTGGAATCTGGGCTTGACTCATCCGAGATGGCTGGCGCCGTAGACGGACACCGTGCTCGATCGGGTCCGAGGGATTCAACGACATCCTTATCATCATCTCAGAGCGATGAATCTTCCACTTCGATAGATGAATCGAATGACCGCTCCTCGTTTCTTCCATCGGCCTCGGTAAATGACCGGGGTCTATCTGAGACGATGGGGGCGTGGCCGAGTGCAGGATCCCGAGACACCTCCCCGAAGGGCAGCGTAATGCTTTTGGACACAGAGGGACTACCGTTTGGGTTGATCAACGCCCAAGAATTGACGGCATTTCGCACCGCATTGGCCGCACTACTCCTTTTCAGAAAGCGCAATCGCGTCCGTACTATCACTGTCTTCGGCGCCGGGAGGCAGGCATACTGGCACATCCGACTTGCTTTGATTTTGCGGGGCTCGGACATCAAACGGGTCTACATTTTTAACCGGTCCTTCGAGCGGGCGGTGGCCTTGCTTAGAGATATCTACTCACCAGAAAACAGCAGCTGGAGAGGTGACGTTAAATTCACGGCTCTCAGCAACGATTTTATCGAGTACCAACGTATCCTTACGCAAGCTGTCCGCAAATCTGACGCTATCTTTTGTTGCACACCATCCATCGAGCCCTTGTTTCCGCATGAACTGTTGACGTCCAAAGAGGGTCGCCGGAAAGGCCGTTTCATCAGTGCCGTCGGCTCCTACAAACCGCACATGGCCGAATTGCATCCGGAGATTCTTAAGGATGAGGTGACGGTGCCGCCTCCACATAGGCACTTCCATCACCATACCACACCCTCGGGTGTCGTGGTCGTGGATAGTTTGGGGGCAGCGATGAAGGAGGCCGGTGAGATCATCCAGGCGGACATTAAACCGCACCAGGTCGTCGAGCTGGGCGAGTTGATGATGGTCCGGGATGCACAGCGTGGTGATCCGACTACGGATGATCCTGACACGCCCAGAGGGAGGGAAGAGAAGAATCTGCTGAAGTGGATTCAGAAGGGGAATGTAATCTACAAAAGCGTCGGTTTGGGGTTGATGGACGTGGTCGCCGGGGGAGGTTTGGTGGCACTTGCAGGACAGAGGGGGGTTGGGACTCTAATTGCAGACTTTTAGGGAGAAGGAAATTGATTTCTAACGCGTCTGTATGACTAGTAGAGCGTTGTTTCATTCTTAGCTGGCCGTGATTCTTGAATTGACTGGGTTCATGGACGAGGTTGGTACAGCGTATAGTTCATGGAAGGAAAAGCATGTTCTAGCATATTCGTAGCGCATGTCGATGACATCCCAGGAAGAAGTCATGTCCAAGTCATCACAGTAGCAGGCGGTGGAAAGGCATCTATCCCAGTCTTCGCGACACACCGGACTTCCAGGAAGCTTGCGTACTTGACTTGTGTTTTTTTTTTCTCCTCGGTTCGAATTGATCGAACAGATTGTCTATCCCCTCTGCCTTTTAAAGTCGACAGCTAGGGACTGGGTAGTTGAATGCCGGTCCTGTGCGTCTTTTCTATTGCAGACCAGAATCAGCATTCATACTACACCAAGACTTGTCGGTATTTCTCTTGCTCTCCTAGATGACTCGTACTCGCCGATTTCATGAATAAGTACCGCTATCTAGTGTCGGTCTTTTTGCAGTCGCCGTCACTGAAAACAATTGTATATCGCTGTAGATCGCTAAGCCGTCCTATCGAGTTATTTGCGATTAGAAGTTAGAATATGCTTCAGCACGTACGCTGGATAGAAGTTCGTAAAAGGAATATGACCTTCGTACCCTTTTTTTTAAAAAAGAGGAGTAATGCTGGATAGTAGCAATTTGGTATAAGAAACCAACAGTCCCACCGCTATTGCGTTTTCTCCCGATGAAATTCATCACGAATCATGCCCTTCATCCAATTCACGTTCTTAGTGATCTGGCGACCAAATGGTTCGGGGTATAACCATCATGGTTCCGATGGTCCTTACGCATAAGACCTATGTGGGGATACGGAGTAAACCATGGTGGATAGAAGATGCCATATAGCAGCCCTATCAAGGGGGGAAGGGCGTATATTAAGACGTTAAGTGCAGTACGTTCAGGAAATCGAAGGTGCACGGAGGAATAAACAGGATGCAGCCAGGCAATGTATAATTCTTTTAAACATAACGTAGCGCCAATAATTCTGAGAATCCGCCTTCAAAAGTGCACTGCTCTGGGCGAATAACCGAGTACGATTTGCCGTAGATGTCCAGCCAAGGTCTTCAATATATAACCCGAAGTCTAAGCTGTGAGAAAAGAAGAAAACTGGCTCAATGTCAGCAACAAACAGAATCCATCCACTGCCAAGTATCTGTTTGACAGGAAAGACCGGAGGAGATTCCTATAGGGGTTTGGGTATGCATCGTGCCGTCTGTACGCTGCAATGCACTGCATCTGCCTGCGTTCCCTATATGCCTCCGAAGTCTCTCTGTGGACCAGGCCATTCGTTTTGGCAAAATAAATTGAACGTGGATCTCATCTGATGGAAAACTGGGAGATCCTGGAGTCGACTTCCATTCAGGACGCTGTAAGCTGAGATGACCATGCAGGAAGCTCTCTCCATCAACCGACTTCTAATTAGATGCGTTTTGCGAGAACAGACTCCGTCCAAGCTTCCAGCACTGGCCTCCAAGGGATATGAGAGCCGTCGCCAAGATTCTGGGCGTTTATCGACGGTGGTACCGTGGACCGTGGACCGTGGCGGGACGTCGCCGAAGGAAAGCCGGCTTGATATTGCTTGATGTCATCCGGAGAGCCACCAAGAACAAGCATCGAACGCGAGGGATTGCGATGCTGAAGATGGCCTGATGGGGTTGATCGATGTGTTCTTTTCCTGCGATTCTGGCATTCTGCATGAGAGTGGCCAACGAAAGGCGATTCTGCGACAAGGGGCATATACTAACTATTTAGCAGACCGCTCCATCTTTTTTCCTGTGTCGTATCTCCCCTCTTTTGCTTCTTTCTGTCCTTTCTCCGTCAATCTCTGCATCGTCCACGATGCCATCCACAACCTGCCATCTTCCCAATGGCCAGACCTTCACTGTGGCCCCCGTCTTTGGCGGGGTTACCTTCAAATCGAACGATATGAACCTGCACCATTCGGCCTTCCCTCCCGGCTGGACCATCGTCATCTACACTCATCAATCCGCCAGCGAAAACAGTCAACCGGATGCGAACAATGCGGCGTCGACGGCGGAGCACAAGCAATCAGGCAACCTTGGCGATCACCAGGAGCCCTGGGAGGTGACGCGTTACACGCGACCGACTTTGCAGGATGACTGTCTCTACATATCCTACATTGTCAATCCGCCTAGCACCGACTTCAAGCCTCCCAGCTCGCCGTCCCGTCAGATAGCCATGATGCTCTGGGCCACCCTGTGGTGGTACTTTCACGAACCAGAGCCTGATCGCCACCTGCGGACAGATGCCTCGTCGAAGACACCGCTGTCGGGAAAGCCCAAGGGAGACTGGCGCATCAACATCAAACGGGAGGGGATATTCAAGGGGCGGAATCTGATGCAGAAACTGGAACGGATGGGCCTGATCGCCAGCGAGGATTCCTCTGTCGGGCTGGATCCCGTTTCTGAGGCCTCGGACTGGTCCACGATGTTTGCGAGTCGGCGGAGTTTCTGGCAGCTTGATCCGCGCATTTTCCTGTTCACCCTGTCTCCCAACTCTGCCCAGTTCTCCCAGTTGCTGTCGTCAGGACGATCGTCTCCCACTTTGCGGGAGTCGACGACCATGACCCTGGGTGAGTGCATCTTGTACCATGCAGCAACCGGTCCTTTCACCTCTGGCAGCCATCTTCCGACCTACTTTCCACCCGCACCGCCTCAATACACCTTCACAGACGGAGTCCGGCATCCGATCCGTCCGAAGCCCCCTCGGCAGGGTCAGGTGTTCTACATCCGGTACGTACCCAGCGTGGACCAGTACATTTCATTCCGCGTACCGTTTCTGCCGTCTCCGAAATCCAACCCAGCGGGATCGGTCTCCTCGCACGCCCATAGCGCGTCCATTGCAAGTTTACAAGAACGACTCTTTGCCAACATGCCGTCGGATCTGGAACTATTGCATAAGTGGATGAACGATCCCCGCGTGGATGCCGCTTGGGGCGAAGCAGGTCCACTGTCCAAGCAAGAAGAGTTTCTGCGCCAGAACCTTACCAGTCGCCACAGCTTTCCGGCCATCGGGTGCTGGAACGGTCGTCCGTTTGGGTACTTTGAGATCTACTGGGTGAAAGAAGACAAACTGGGGCGATATCTGGGAGGGAAAGTCGACGATTACGACCGGGGAATCCATGTGCTCGTAGGAGAGCAGGAATTCAGAGGCCCACATCGAGTAGCCATCTGGATAAGTGCATTGGTGCATCATTGCTTCCTTTCGGATCTCCGGACACAGGCAGTGTATCTGGAGCCCCGAGTAGATAATGAAAAGTATGCAGTCCATAGATATTCCGAGAGAGAGATTGACTAACACATGATAGGATCATCGACTACCTCCAAAAAGCAGGCTTCTACAAGAAAGGCGAGGTTAGCTTTCCGCATAAGCAAGCCGCTGTGATGAAAATCAAGCGTGAATTCTGGGAGGCCCCGGTTCTATAGCTGCTTATATTCTCAGTCGACTGGAGCTAGCTAGCTGGGTCGAATCGTTATGATTTTCATGCCGTGGCATATGACTGATGCGGGTTAGGGAGCCGTTGCATATTTGACTATTAGCATATACGTTGCATTTACGGATTGGAGTCTCGTTATTTTTTTTTTCTTGCTCTCGTTTTCGATGGTTACCTAGTGTCAAAGCTACGGAGTTACGCACCATCATCCAGTGCTTGGCGTCCTATAACATGGACAGGATTGACGCTGATATCAATCGATATATTAGTGTTTCGCAGAACTGTTCCTTCATACGGTGACTACATACAAATCTGGATCAGACTGGTCCATCCATTGATGGCTAGCAGGTTTATAAGTGCTCAGGCAGCCGCAGCATTCTTTTCCGCCAGTGCAAGTCGTCTATGATGCCACTGAACCAGAGTCAGCGCTATAGATTCCAAGGCAGAGGGAAAGAGTACATACCTCCCCACATGAAATAGGCTCGTATAAAGCAGGATGCTCCTGATCAATGCACGTCGGCACAACCTCACAGACCGACTCCGGATTAAAGCCAAGGAAGAACGGCATCGCATACCGTGAGGTGCTCTTCCTGTTATAGACACGATGAACGGTAGATTTGAACGTATTGTTCGACAGTCGTTGCAGAAAGTCCCCAATGTTCACAACCAATGTTCCCTCTATGGGTCTGGCATCGAGCCATTCGTCATCGGCAGAGAGTACCTGCAGGCCACCGGACATATCCTGCCACAGCAGGGTGACACACTGGATATCGGTGTGAGAACCGATACCGACGTCTATTCCTTTATCCTTGTTGCGGTTGGTGGTGTCGATATCCGGTGTACCGGGGTAGTGGATATAAACCCCATCTGCCCCAGGGTGGGTGATGACACTATCAAAATGATCCCGCGGAAGATCCAAGGCAAGGGCAAAGAGCCTGACCATCTTCCGCGCGAGTTCGAGGCGTTTCTGCCAGAATTCGATGGTGACTTCACGGAAGCCCTGGAGATGGCTGGTTCCTTTCCAGATGACGTCTGGCTTTCCGTACGCATTATTAGGGTTCCCGGAAAGGAGAAGACTCTGAGGATCAGAGATGGTCGGGTCATTGACGGGGTTATATCGGATTGAGAATGTTTCTTTGTGGTCTGTCCATCTTAGATGTTAGGGTTCTTTTTCTCTCCGATGAAAAGGGTAGATAATATCTGATATACCTCTCGTCTCCGTCTTATTCACCTGCGTACTCCCCACGCCCTGAAACCCACCCGCACGCCCAGCCTCTCGATTCGAGACCCTCTGCTTCTCCTCCTCAGACTGCCCGAAGAACGCCTTCGCCTGGGCAAGTGCCTTCTGGATCAGCTCTTCCGGTATACCGTGATTCGTGATGTAGAAGAAACCGGTATTCTTCGCCGCGGCGCGGATCCTCGACGCGAGCTCCTTTTGCATTTCCAGGGTCCCATCGATGGGGCTTAGATCGATGATCGGAATTTCATCCTCTGTGGGAGTGCGTGGGGGGGCCGTAGAGACCCGTCGGTAGACGGGGCCTTTTGCGCTGAGGAGTTCGATTTGGGTGTATTTGGTTTGAGCCATTTCGACGATGGTGTGGAATATATGTTTCTTCTCTGCTGGGCTTTGCGATTACTGTCTATTTATGTATGTGTGTACGACGGAGACCGACGGTTATCGATGCATATCGAGGAGTATATCAACCCGAATCCGAAGCATTCTTCCGTCCTCAATTACCGAACTGGTAGATTAGCTGTTCCCCCAAGGACCGCGACTCTTGCTTGTGTCTGATTACCTGCATATCAAACTGGGCTGTAAGATCCTTCCGGCACGATGCGGATGCGCCAGTTCAATTATGATTCTATGGTTCCTGATGCCCAAAGAAGTTGACCAATACGTTTTATTTGATATGGGTAACCCTGAGTATCGTTCTAGGGCTATAGTCTTTGTCTCTACCATGCAGTGCAGAATGCATCCGCAATATTCCCCAACAGAGAGACTGCAGCAAGAATATCACACCAGTTCTCTCTTTCTGCATGATGGCAATGACAATGATGCATTGCTGTAATGCCAAGTAGGTTATGGGTGAATAGAAGGTCAGGTGAATGCTGCCAGTATTCCCAACTACGAAAATAAGTAACCCACTTCCTCCCCCCCTCCTCCTCCTCCTCTTCTCACCCGACTAATCTTCCTATTAATTGTACTTACCTTCTCGATCTCTCCATTCATCAACTCCTTGGTGGCAATACGATGGGCTGCCCAGATTGGTGTTGCGGCATTAGTAAGGACACCCGCTCGTCTTGATGTGTCCATGGCACCTATACCGACTGCTATATACACTTATGGCTAGAAGCTGTCCAGCTGGCTATGGAGCATGGTTAACATGGACAGTGTGCCCCCAAGCAGCAACGGAAGAGACATTCTCGCGAGCGAAACTTCGATGCTTTGTATAGGAGGATAACCATAGACGTGCACCTTCGAACGAGGCCTCCGGTGTTAGGAGTTCGGCCCCAGAATACGCACCGCAGGAGGCATGCGGTACAGACTCTATCATTTCCGACTGTTTGCAGATTTCTGGATGCTGCCCAAGGATGAGGGTATAGATAAGACACGGCTAGTGAGAGTGACTGAAGGCATGAGAGAAGGGAATCTTTGGTTTCCTGGAGATGAGGAGCTTGTGGCGCAGGCCACAACTGATTGGAAAGTCGATTCATCACATTCAGAAAATGCACTCGGGAAGCAAGCTGAAGAAAAAGCAGTTCATCCTGATTTGCACATTCGAGACACCGATGTGTCTGATGCAGTGAGAAACTTGGCAGAGTCTGGGAAATCCTTCGCGTTAGCTGGGACTCCATCTACGGACGACATTGAAACGAAATCCGAGTATGTGTGCCGCATCACTGGGTTCTGCGAGAGGAAGAAAGATATTCTGAGCATAACAGTTCTTAGCCAGAAGAATATTGCCTTGGTGTTCTGCTACCTGCATCGACATTGACTGCATAGGCCTACCTTGTCTAGAAACCAACTCGACATCGAAGCACTGTTGGCCCGAGTAGCATACTGCAAATACTAAGCCTATTGGCTAGTCGATAATGTTTGCACCTGGATATGGAGTTACGAATTTCATAATTCGCAATACAAGTTCCAATTGCCACAAAAGAGTCCATTCGTCTATGTACAAGTACCCCGTTTTATCCAGGACGAAGCGCATCGCATGCAGACACGTACCATGCCCCAGCCGAGAGAACCCCCCAAACCCCGTACCCAAATGCAGGAATTGATACGAGAGAAATCGAGGTTGTTTTTATTTCATGCTCACACTTTATCCGGCACAGTAACATCCTCAGAAGCCGGCGGCGGCGCCGTATCCTTCTCAGCAGGCCGGACGCCCAGTTTCTTCGCGAACCGCAGCAAGTATCCCTCCGGTCCCTGGACTAGGAACTGTCGGTATCCGCGCGCTACACCTCCGGAGGTGGGCCAGGTTTCCTTGACGTCGTCGAACAGCGGGTAGCCGGATTCGACAAGCTTCTTGGCCAGCGCATCCGGGTCGTCGACAAAGATCTGGAAGTTGATGCCCCGGCCCAGAGGGAGGTCAAAAGGACCCGTCGCCCAGTGACGGTGGGCTTGGGCGATCATGAATTCGACGGTGCCGCGGCGTAGGTAGGCGTAGCCTTCACGCTCGAAGACGACTTTGAAGTCTAGGATCTCGGTCCAGAATTTGTAGGAGGTTTTGAAGTCCAGGACGAAGAATTCGGGGATCATGGGAGCGACGCCGCCATCGATGAAAAAGTCGTCTGCTGGCATGTTGTTGGATTTTTCTTTTTCTCTTTCACAGGTCAATTGATTGTGGGATTGATGGTGGCTGGATCTGTTTCTCATCAGGGCATGCACTCATATTTCTAGCAGCGCTCCGATTGAAGCGAAACCACCACGAAAACACAGAAGGATTCCCTCTTGGCGTGGGGGCTGTTCTATTATCGATGGAAGCTCTTCGCGAGACTGCAATCTATCTGGCTTCATCGTCATCAGCAGCTGCCGTTGTTTCACCAATCGGTGGGCATCCGACCCCGAAGAACGACCAAGATAAGGAAGCTCTGACCACGGCTCCACGATCCTGGAGGGTTTGACTTGCTGTCTGCATGGCCATGGCTGTCTGGTATCTGTATGCTGGGCATGGATTGCAGCAAAGCCCTACGTATGACCTGGTGTTGCAGTGCAATGCGTTAATAGCAGCTCATCGACTCTGTCTACGTATCAAGTCCACAAGCTTCTCTCTGCATTCACAGCCATATTAATGACCGGTTTGAAGATGTCCGTGGCAAGACTGCAATTGACCAATCTTGAAAATGCTAGATTCGCGGGTAGCCCTGATGAAGGATCTTGATCTCGATCCTGTCATCATCTGACTCTGTCGGACACCTCCGCCTGAGAAGCTGCAATTCCTGCTGTGATAGTCGGAACAGTCCGTGTGGAGACCGTTGAATAGCACTTCGCCTATATCCTTTGGGGCTATGGATGATTATGGTAGGTCTAGTAGCCCGCAAGGCCCTAATAGGTATCGACATGGTGCTGATATCAACCTGCCTCAACCCCCACGCTAGATCTGATATCAGCTTATTAGACTTTTAATCTGTGGGATAGGACGATAAGCTATGCACAGCTTTCTTTAGATTGGCTCTGGTTAGAGTTGTGTTGTGTTGAGATATCCATCCATGTCGGGGTTTATGTCCCTGCTTTCAACACCTTTATCAATAACCACACACAGGTCTTCATCATGATTGTGATACAAGGGGAAAGACGGATATATATCCTTTTTCATCTTGCTATCTTTCGAGGATAGCCGTCCTTGTTTTGGAGAGATTTGAAACCCTAGTTGCTGCTCAATCATCATGGGAAACGACAAGAACATGGAAAAGTATCCATCGGTTGCCCAAGACACAGACATCGAGAACGGAATTGTTACTGCCAGTGATACCCTGAGTGAGAAGCAGCATCACGTCAATCAATATGCCAACGACCTTTCCGACGTCCAGGCGTCGCAGGGCTGGTTTGGCAGCCTTGTGCGGTATACCCGGTACCTTCGTATTGAAGAACGAGGCATTGAGCGGGTCAGGGAGGAAGATCGGTATAACCAGAGCGTCCTAACTGGATTCACCATGTGGGCATCGGCCAACTTCACGTATGTGTGAGAACTCTCTTCTGTCCATCTGCAGTTCGCTAATCCGCCTGCTTCCAGCCCTTCCACCTTCGCAACAGGTCTCCTGGGGCCAGTATTCGGACTCGGATTCTGGGATTCATTTGCCATAATAGTTATCATAAACTTTACATTCTCCTGGATAATCTCCTGGTTTGGCCTCCTTGGTCCGCAGACGGGCTTGCGTGCAATGTCCATCAGTCGCTTCTCATTTGGCATCTGGGGCCTCCGAGTCCTTGTGATATTGAACCTGTGCGGTGCAATTGGATGGTCGTCAGTTAATGCCATTGCCGGTGCTCAGGTTCTGAATGAACTGTCTGATGGTAACTGTCCTTTATGGGCAGGCAACCTGATCATTGGCGTGTGCACTGGTGTCATATGCTTCTTTGGCTACTACGTCGTGCATACATTTGAGAAATACTGCTGGATAGCACAGCTGTTCTCTTTTATCTTTGTTGCTGGGTACGGAGCCAAGCATTTTGATGCATCTGCCCTTCCCATGGGATCTGGGGGCAAGGAGGCATCCGGTGCCATGTCCTTCATCGCCAGCATCTATGGCTTTGTTATCGGCTGGGCCAGTGCAGCTCCTGATTATAATGTGCGAATGCCAGTCAATACCAACAGGACCAAGCTCGTGCTAGCTACTTGGGCAGGCAACTTCTTTGGAACCACTATCCCGGAGGTCCTGGGAGCAGCATTCATGACAGCTGTTGCCAAAGACCAAGCCTTCGCAGATGCATACGACAACCGCGGAGTCGGTGGTCTGATGGGACAAGCCCTGAAACCACTGGGGGGATTTGGAAAGTTCCTCCTTGTGCTTCTGACCCTGAGCATCGTCGGCTGCAACCTGATCAGCAACTATTCCCTTGCGTTCATGTGCCAGAACTTCCATCCGGCTCTGATCAAGGTCCCCCGTTTTGTCTGGACCATCCTCGGAACAGCTGCTGTGATTGCAATCTCCATTGCCGCTGCTAATACTTTCATCGACGTTATGGAATCCTTTCTGAGTGTTATCGGTTACTACGGGACGCCCTTTGTTGTTGTTCTCGTTTGCGAACATTACATCTTCCGAGGAGGCCAGTATCCGCTCGATGACTGGAACAACATGGACGTCATGCCCTATGGGATTGCCGGGGTCTTTGCTATCGGCATGGGGTTCGTCGGCGCTGTCCTTTCTATGAATCAGACGTGGTATGTTGGCGTCGTCTCGAGAGCAATCCATCCTCCTGCTGAGCTGGGTTGGATCTTCAGCGGTGCCTTTTCGGGCATTGGGTTTGTTCCAGTTAGATGGCTGGAGAGGAGGTTTACGGGGAGATAAAGCTTTATTTGTACTATGATAATTGCACTGGAGAACTTGTGGATCGATGACTTATTTTCTCTCCCAAGGGCTTTTACGCCTGAATAGCAGTCTAGGGCTCGTTCTACCCAGTGAATTGAGTGAAGCAAAGTGAATCGAATCCTACCTAGTTCTCTCTCTCTTTCTCTTCTTCCTGCATGAGTCTGTCGATGAGGGTAAGCTTCGAAGACATATCAGTCCCCGAGTGGTTGTTCAGACTGATTGGACATAGATCGGATATATTCCTAATGAGAGGCTTTTCAGGAAACCATTTAATGGTGAATATAAACTGGGGCTCAATCATAGGATGACACCCTGGTGGATGGTGTGGCTTGTTCGTTGGATTTTGGCATGGGGCTCTCCTGAGAGGCATTGTTTAATGATCACAATCTATGATCTTGTTCTTGGGTCTTGTTGGTTTGTCTCGCTTTACTATTCTCCCTCGTGCAAATTAACCAGCTCTTCTGGCTCCAGTGATTCAAATTTCAACCACCCCAGGCATCTAGACCGTAGTGGAAGGGGGGGGGAGAAATCCTAAATGCCCATTGTTACTGAGCAGCCTCAATTGCTGCAGCTAGATATCATATAAGGGGTATGTATATGTTGTTATCGATTATGCTATCTTGTTGCAGAGAATGTTGTGAGAAACCCAGTGGACATGGGCCTGATGAATGCTCCCATCTCCATATGTCTAGAGCCCGCCAGCCCAAACAATAAACGGGCCAGAGCAGATTTGCAATTCAGCCATCGAGTAAAAGATGGTATGACTATCCCACTCGATCTTATATGGGGAAGTCATCATGAGCGGTACCCTTCATAAGTCTTGGGTCCAAGACAAAGAGTTATAGATTGGCAAATTTAGCCAAACGAAATCCGAAAGTAAAGAATCGTTTGAATACCATCACCCATCCAAGTCAGCAGGTAGACTTTCTATCCAGCCAAAGAGTCTTTGCACTGTTGTCTGATCAGAGCAGGATGGGGAAGCATTCGAGCCCGTAGTAGTTTCATTGGAGAGACGCGATGCCCCGCTAACTTTCCGGGGGATGCTTCCATTTCTTGCTCTCTCATCAAGACCTACATTCATGATGAGGGCCTCCAATAACCCCTCCGCTGCACTGGGGAAGCTCTTCAGTGTTTTCAGACAGATCTGTGCGACGTTTTTCAATGACTTGCTTTGCTGACGGATCTCCTCGTAAGCTTCTAGTAGATGGAGGGCCTTCGACCAGCTTTTCTCGATCTTCCATCTGTTGACCTGGTCGGTCTCATTGGAACTGATAAAGGGGCACAGGCCTGAGGCGATGAGGATCGTTCCACTGGCATATATGTAATCCACATTTTCCCAATATGCAGGGACAGGATTGATATGAGAGTCTTCTACATTTTTGTTGTTGTTGTTGTTGTTTCGAAATGGTCTGCGCTGATTATCATTCGCGCTGACGATCTTCACCAGCTCCATGGCTGCGGATATGCATTTGAGCGCAGAATCACGAACGAAGCTCCAACAGATGGGTGAATCCGGGGAAGAAAAGTCTTTCTCAGTGAGATGCGCTGCGCCTTCTGGGTCGCAGTTGCATTTGGTGGAGAGGATTAATGCGAGGATGAAAAGCGGCCTGTACAGTCGTAGTCGAACATATAGATAGCGAATGCGAAGGATATTGCGCTGCCGGAGAACAATGGGGTCATCAGAAGAATCAACTGGCTCTTCCGGCTGGAGAAATAGTGGTAAGGACAAGTTCCAGTCATGCAGAAGGTTGTCTACTTTCAGAAAAGACGTCAAATCCAAAGCGAGAACCTTCTTCGCTGCGCAGCCGCCATGGCCAATTTTGTACTCTTTCTCTAAGGCCATAATGTCCTCGACGTGGCCATAGAGTCTTGCAGAAGCCGCCAGGAATTCAACTGTAGAAGGACGTTCTCTTGCAGATGGCTTTCTGCCCGAGATTGTGTCGATATAGTCTGAATCCAGATGCGTGGGGAGCGGAATTTGGAAAGGATTTGAGGTTTGCGGCAAGAGTCCAAGTTGCAGGGCAAGCATCCTTTCCAGGACCATCGCACTGTGCCAGATCTTCCGACTGACTTCCTTGGTTCCTCTATCTCCTCCAATCCCAGTCCCGAAAGGAAGGCCAAACGACTGCGCGTAGCGGATAGCGAACCCAATGACTACCCATGCAAGTCTTGGATTGCCTATTGCGTTAAGATACTGGCTTTGTAGAATATAAAATTGAATGAGCAGAGACCTGTCATTGCTATCAAACGAACCGGCAAGTTTCTGGCCATGGTCGTAGAAGGCGGACGCTTGAACTTCGTCCATATCTCTCGTGGCCAAACAGGAAATCCCAAATATGACGTTCAATGCGCCGTAAAAAAGGGTTGATCCGTTGTTGAGATCTCCACTGCTGCAAACCGCCTCATAGGCGGATTTAAAACCTGACATATCGAAGATTGGTAGGTTCACATACTCTAGAGTAAGATATGTGGTAACTAGGCGATCAGATAGTCCCTTTGAAAGGGAAATACGGCTTCCCAAGACATCATGGCCACCGCGAAATTGAGGGATTACCCAACCAATTAGCCCTGAGCGCTGGTTATTGGGCACATCCTCTTCTTGCTTGACAATATTTGTCCTCCTAGACACGATCCTTTGCAGTCTAACGAGGGGAGAAAGCAAATCCCGTCGTTCACTATTCAACCGTGCAGTGGCATCTGCTCTGGTGCCATTACGAACTCGTGGCATTAAAGGGTCAACACCAGATTCCATAGAGTCGGAAGATTCAGGAGTCCGACGGGAGCCGTTGATTTCAATCCTAGGGGTTCCTGCATGAGTTGCTGGTCCAGTCCGAGAATAGCTGAGATTTGGAGCTTGCCAGCCCCCTTGGCTTTTATCGGCTATGCCGCTATTAAGGATAGACAAAGTTCTTCGTATTTTCGTGGCACGCGAATCAGAACCAATGGCCAGAGACGGTGGATAATCGTCATCTGACTTCTCTCGACGTTTCCCACTGCGCAGGAAGTCAGAATTCATTCCCCCAAATGCTTGAGTAGAGAATTTACAATGATCGTGGTGGTGGCATATCCTCAGCTCTGTAGGAACAGCGGTCAGCGATGCCTGCCTTTGTACAGGTTCCGCAAACTGTAAAGCATCAGCACAATTGCGTCGGTTTCCTATATATCATTCATCCACTTCAAGGCACAGATTGAGTGTCCATACATACCTGGCTGCGTCCTATTACAACCTCTCTTTTTAAGTCTGCACATATTGCAAGGATGATCTGGAGTCGTCATTTTGAAGGTTATCGAATTGTTCCTCAGCCGTGGCTGAGACACTTCGTCTTCTTTGAAACTAATATGCTTTATTGCCGAAAATTCCATGCTGCCAAAATGAGTTCTGACACCTGGAATGAAGATGTCACCATCGACTCTGTCTCCAATTCAGGTTTCACGGTTCGATGATCCGAACTCAGATCAAAGAAGGAACAGAACCCGGAGGACAACACAGAACAACAGAGCAAGCAAAGGATATTCCCTAGTATTTCTAACAGCATAAAAGCCCACAGCTTAATTTTGAACACAGTGCATAGTTTAGTTGAGCGATGCACAGGAAGTCGACGCGAACTGCTAGAGGGCGCCAAACCTGCTCACACGAGCTTAAATCACGCAGCGCATTTTAAGGAAAATCTGTGAGATAAAATATGACAGTGCCAGGCAACATAGACGATTTAAAGGTTGTCTAGATCCCAAATGGTGGAAGGCGAGGATGTTTGAGGCATGAAATGAAGGGCGTTGAGCCTCCGCGTCGGGGATGATCGAGACCCGCGATGTGGCCCGTGCCTCCTGTTTACGTGAAGACTTAACGGTTAACTGAGGCTCCTTCACTTCAATTCTCCGATTCAGCCCTTCGCCATCTATGCACCAGGCCTGAGAACATCCTGTTTCTGGGAAATTTCATACCGTTCTATGCTGGCTCAAGTACTCTTGCATCGATGGAGGCCGCAGGAACTTATCAACCTGTGCTGCCGCAAGATGGTCTCTGCATCTTTCGATCAGGGCCGTTCGGCTTATTCGAATCAACAATGCCAGAGCTAATTTTGGCACACCCCCGTGAATAAGAGCCTATCTAAACAGTATCAAACGGGATTACTCCGTGATGAAATTCGGTATTCCCATCACCTTTCTTGGATTACGCCAGGACTTGTGGGAAACCCACTGAACAAGGCCAGATGAATCTACTACTAAAGATCATCTCTTCGAAAGCGTTTTCATGCCCACCATTAATAGAGGCCTGTGACTGTCAAATTCATACTATAGACAAGTTCCCGCCGACCTGATGAACTCGTTGACTTCCATTCCCCGTTATCTACAGGTCAACTGTACCGAAGGGGCCGAAAGGGTTCGGCCAAACCTGGCCACAACCTCCTATATGCGACTCTTTAAATTAGCCAAAGTGCAGAGCCAATCCCAAGAGTTTTATCCCGAATATCAATACGGAGTTTCTCCGTTTACGCAGCAGATCACAAGCCGAAAGTCGGTATTCTCCCGGGTGGAGACCCCGCACAATGCGGAGGAGAGCCCTCGGGGTATCGTTCAGCGAGAAAGGCGGTTATTATGCCAGCAGGAGCCCTCCTTTTTGTTTTTTTCTTCAGTCTCCCCCCTACCCTGTCTTGCAGTCTAAAGTCACTGTGGTTCTTTTCCCCGGATCCCGTCAAAGCCCTCCCACATAGTTGAAGGAGACAACAAATGGCCGAATTGACCAAAATGCAAGCTGTGAATCGACTACGGAATGCCTTACTCACTGAATCCGGGCTGTCCTTTGGGGCGTGGCAGATGCTTCCAGGCGCCAACCATGCGCGCATGATGGCTAGGTCTGGCTATGACTGGATTTGTGTCGATACTGAGCACGGAAATATTGCGGGTAGGCTAGCTTCCAGTCTCTCTTTCTCCAGTAAATGCTAAGCATTCTCTCTCTTTAAAAATAAAAAAGACTGGCAAATGCATGAAGCCGTTGCTGCAATTTCTGCAACAGGTGTTAGTCCAATTGTGCGGATAGCTGCCAACGAAGGCTGGATGGTAAAGCGTAAGTTTTTCCAAAGATACGGGGTAATAACGCAGAGAGATTTGGCCAGAACGCTGACTTCAGTATGAAGGTGCATTGGATTCGGGTGCCCATGGAATTGTTGTCCCTCTACTCTACACAGCAGACGACGCTAGAAAGCTCGTTGAGTCGGCCAAGTTCCCGCCTGTTGGCCGCAGGGGTTTCGGGAGTCCCTTCGCAATGGGCTCGACAGGGGTCATATCTTCCCTCGAGTATCTGCAGCAGTCAAACGATGCTCTCCTGACTATTGTCCAGATCGAAACCAAAGAGGCCCTAGAGAATGTACGTCAGGCTCTTACATGCAATATAATCTTGGCACAGCTATCCAGCGGCCACAACGTAACTGCTGACACTCTTAAAAACAGGTGGAGGAGATTGCAAAAGTTCCCGGAATTGACGTGCTGTTCGTCGGGCCTTGGGATCTAGGAAATAATATCGGCCGCCCTGTCATGGATGAATTCCACGACGACCTAAACGCTGCAATCGAGCGCATACGCAAAGCAGCCGTTGACAATGGCAAAAAGGCTGGTATTTACTGCGTGGGCGGTGCACCAGCAAAGAAGTATGCGGCACAAGGTTTCCACATGGTATGTGAGGCTTGTCGGACATGAAGTTGCGAAGTATGAAGTTCTTTTTGCTAAATCACATTCTCTCTCCTTCAGATATCCGTTGTTGCGGATGCCGTCGCCCTCCCTACATTCCTTTCTGACGCATTGGAGACCGCAAAGGGGTCCAAGGCGGATGCTGCTGTTCCAACATACTAAGCACGTGCTCGAATTATCCGTCCAAATAGAGTGGTAGATCGTTGACGGGCTTTACTTTGTATATCCCATTCATGATTAGGACATATCAAACGAATTAATGAGCCTCTTTTTCAACCTGGTCGACCAGATCCTCAACTGCTTCCTCTGTAAACCTGTGGAACAACTTCTTCGGGTCGGATAGCTCCGTCCCAGTCCGAGGAGCTTGGATATGCAGAACCGGGACATCAAACTCGTAGACGTTCTTCCATGCTTCGTTTCCAGGGACCATGATATCTACTTCATGATAATCAAAAGGCTTTCGCTTATTCAATTGAGCCACGGTGTTCTTCGCGGTGACACACAACCCGCAATTGGCCCGCGTGAAGAGCGTTACGCGAACGGTGGTGCTGAAAAGAGCTCTCGTAGGAAACATGGCCAGTAATCAGTGATAGGAAGGGAAACTAGTAGATGACCTGAATATCAATGAACACGACAAGAATCCGAATAGTAATTATTATCCCAAAAGGGGCGTGGAATATATTGCCGTTTGCAATCGACTCGATAGAACCTTCGAGTTTCCCACGCTAATCCGGATCGGGATTGCTTCGCCGATGCCCGCAATTTGGATGGCAGAGCATAAGAGAAGGCCTGCTCGCGGTTTTCGGCCATTCTGTCTCACTCCTTACTCTGTTGCTTCTAGAGGGCGTTGGATATACATTCTTCTGAAAATCACCTTAAAAGGCTCGGGCTAGAACAAAATGGCATCCAAGTGTGTCCACAAGGGTTGTGGGAAAGAGTTCACCGATCCGGAGGAGCCATGCATCTATCATCCTGGACCACCGGTGTTCCATGAAGGACAGAAAGGTAGGGACCCTGGTGGTTTTCTACTTGTTTTTAAACTTCCAAGAGCGCACATACTAATGGTCTACGCTCCTCTTCTCGTGAAATTTTCCAGGATGGAAATGCTGCAAACCCCGCGTCCTAACCTTTGACGAATTCCTTGCGATCCCCCCATGCACTACGGGCAAACACTCCACAGTCGATGATACCCCGGTTGAGCCCAAGAAGCCTGCTGCAGATGTCGCATCTGTTCCTGCGCCAGCACCGGCACCAGCACCACGCCCTGTACAACCCACTGCCACTGCCCCTCCCCCAGCTCCGGCTGCCCCTGTAGTCGAAGAGTCCGAGGACGATGATCCATCCCTTGAAATCCCGCAGAACACTACATGCCGCCGACGGGGTTGCAATACGACATATGATCCATCGAAGCTCAGGGATGAGGAGATCTGCGTTCATCATCCTGGACAGCCGATTTTCCATGAGGGCAGCAAGGGCTGGTCATGCTGTAAGCGGCGCGTATTGGAATTTGACGAATTCCTGAAAATCCCAGGATGCAAGGAAAAGAAGAGACATCTTTTTGTTGGCAAGGCCAATCCAGCTGGGGAGGAGAAGGTTGAGTCCGTAAGGTGAGTTAGATTGCTTCTATAGATACCAATGGTTTGTTCTGACTGTCTTTTCTACTACTGCAGGAATGACTTTTACCAAACGGCAGCGTCTGTCAACGTCTCTCTTTATCTGAAGAAGATCGATAAAGAAAACGCAAGGGTCGAATTCTCGTCGAAGTCGATTGCCTTTGATCTCCCCACCACGGATAACAAGCGGTTCAAGGACACCTACAGTCTTTTCGCGGCTATTGATCCTGAGAAATCTCAGTTCCGAGTGCTTGGGACGAAGCTAGAATTAACACTGGCTAAGGCGGATGGAACAAGTTGGCCAGTTTTGCGAAGTGATGATAAATGGAGCGGCGAGAGAATCCAAATAGGCCAGGCCGCGAGAGCGGTCTGATTATTTAAGTTATGCATGCAAGGCTTGATGATAAAGATAATATCTGTACCACCGGTAGGTTTTTTGGTTTCTCTCGGTGTATGGTGAAGACGTTTTTAATTCCAAAAGGACGCAGAAGAGATGGGAGTTCAGTAGGCGCATTATAAAACGGTGTGATTTTTGCATTAGATCTCTATTCTTCCTTGACTATCGAGTTTTCATGTAGACTACCACTTCCACACAAAGACAATTGAGTATGTCCAAGTCAAAAAAGTTCTCACAAGCACACCAACATCAAGTGCACGTAAAATAAAAAGGTATATCACGCCCCCTCCACAGCTATGGCGCATGGAGCTCTTCAACAAGAAAAGCCCTAGCCCAGCCATATATTGTAAGGGAAAAAGGAGGACGAAGGTAACTCTCCGAAGCCGGGAACGGAAGGAAACCCATTGTGTAAGAAACCAACAAGAATAACCCTCAGCAAGCCGTACTTTGACGGAGCTCCGGTGTTGATTTACATATGGTCAATGTAAACCGCTACTGATGATGAGGAAAGAAAAGAAGAGAAAGAAAATGGAAAGCGGATGAGGCGCGACGAAGTTTTTGTAGGCGCTGTGGGGCTGCGCTAGTGTGTGTCACATGACTATTTTCGCTAGGGCTAGGGTTGTTATGTCACGTTTTAATGAAATGTGCCAAGGCTCTAGGGTCTTGGCACCTTTCATTAAAACTGGACATACTGAACTACTGTACTTAATTGCACTTTTTATGTTTCTTAGCGTTCTTCCATGACTGTCATGTCTTGCTTAAGAATAGGGATATCTATATAAGCTTTGTTTATTCTACAACCCTGTTCTACGTTTCTTTATGTAGTCGTTCGATCTAATTTGGCGTATCCGTGCAATATTCGAGAAGATCCCAGAGAGAATGTTGGAGATGTTGAACCTTTTGACCCTAGTTCTCTTGCATTTCCTCGGAGATACTGCGCAATACTGCGGTCGAAAATTAAAGCTTCAAGATGCCTACGGCTCAGGATCTGAAATAAGAATCTTGGGGATTTTGGTTGATAAAAAAGGCCAATACAGCGTGGAAAGCACATAGGGGTTGAGATCCTTGCTGCAAGTCGCCGGGCAGAAATCAGATCTATAGGCCTTTGATTATCTGTTAGCTATGGAGTATACGCACGCACTGAAGTATAAATCCTGCTTCAATCCAGGAGTAAGAATAATAAGCAACGATGTGAAAATGACAGAAAACCGTGGCACGTGCTGCGGGGCTTCCAGCGTACGGTACAGCGTATGCGTACGTAAAATAGATTACGTGCAACCACGGCCAAGGCACGAGACCACCCGCCCGAAAAGGGGAACCAAGAAACTACTTTTCGCCTCTCGCAACGGTGAGGGCTTCAATTGCTGCCAGTTCTTTGTTATCGTGTTTTCAGGCCCTCACCTATCTTACTCTGCGTTTGTGGCTCCATTTTTCTTCATAAAGCACGCAGTCAGGGAATCTGTCTGTTTTATATGACTCGTGAGCGGCGTCGAACAGCCCAATCCACCGACACTTGGTAACTGGAGTATGTGTGACTTTCTTTGTTACGTCCTCGACAGTTTCTATGTCTGGCTAAAATCATTTTAAGCGCGTTCAGTCGACTGACATTCGTCTTGAATATCTAGTTCTCTCCTCCGGATCCCGTTGTCTTGTCGTCCACCTTCCATTAGGCAGCCTCATAACCCCCCTTTCCCATGATGGGCGCCCCATGCGAGATCACGCCTCTTAGATACATTCCGTTATCGTACAACCATGCCGATTCGCAAACCTCAGCGCTGAGGCTGGTCCTGACCCTGAATCCTCACTGGGAGGGACCCGATAACAAGATCGAATTCGTTCGATTCACCGATGGTATCACCAATACTGTGTGTTTCTAGGTTGCCTACACCCCAGCTACTCAAAGCTGGAGGGGATGAAAACAAAAATAACCGAGCAACAGGGGCTAACATTATTGCTGTAGCTTCTCAAAATCGTTAACCGCAAACTTGGCTGGACGGACGAACAAATAGATAACGAGGCAGTGCTCATGAGAGCCTACGGTAACCACACCGAGATCCTTATAGATCGTGAAAGTAAGACGCCACCTGGATATGCAAACAACCCTCTCTTGTGCCCATCGCGACTCTGGCTGAGTAGATTTTCCGTGATAAAATTATAGGAGAAACGAGATCCCATGCGCTTCTTGCAAGTCGAGGCCTTGCACCCCCGCTCCTTGCGCGCTTCCAGAATGGCTTGCTTTACAAGTTTATCCGTGGTTCAGTCACAACTCCTTCGGATTTGGTGACGGCTCCCATATGGCGTGGAGTTGCGCGGAGGCTAGGAGAATGGCACGCGGTTCTCCCCATTGGTGCGGCGGTTGAATCGATGCCTACAAAGGGCACGACCATCGCCTGTCAGATCGATATTGATACGGAGAACAAAGCCAAGCCTACGGATGACCTCTCTCCGGTAAAGCCAAGACGGTCTGGACCTAACCTGTGGACTGTTATCCAGAAATGGATCCTTGCTCTACCCGTGGCTACGGAGGACCAGCGTACTAGAAGGTTGAACCTACAGAAGGAACTAGAATGGGTTGTGCGTGAGCTGGATGACGGCCAAGGCGTTGGTGAGGAAGGCGTACGTACAATTCTTGCTCTCTTCGCCATTGCTGGGCTAATTAATTCTTTAGCTGGTCTTTGCCCACTGTGACCTTTTGAGCGGCAACGTGATCGTTGCGCCAGAGTCTGATGCGTCCTCCACGCCTGGGGATGAAGCCAAGGTTGTGAATTTCATCGATTATGAGTATGCAACGCCGGCGCCAGCGGCATTTGACATTGCCAATCACTTTGCCGAATGGGGCGGCTTCGACTGCGACTACAATATGCTGCCTACACGCGCGGTTCGACGAGCATTCTTGTCCGAGTATGTTAGCAGTTACAGCAAACATGATAAACTCCCCGAAAATTCTTCTCAGGCTGTTGTGGATAAACTCTTCGAGGACGTTGACCGTTTTCGCGGAATACCGGGCTTTTACTGGTGAGGAATCCCTTTCGCTCTTTCTTTTTGCAGAGCAGGAGAAACTGACAAGTGTTTAATTGCAGGGGTGTCTGGGCTCTCATCCAAGCTCAGATCTCGCAGATCGATTTCGACTATGCCTCGTACGCCGAAATTCGCCTTGGCGAGTACTTCGCTTGGCGACGCGAAATTGATGGCAGCCGGTCGCGATCTGGCGATATGATGCCGTTGCGGGAGCGACGATGGGCGCAGGAAGCTTGAAGCCAGCTCCCTATACGCAGTTAAAATCAACGCGTGTATGTTGAAACGACGACCTTGTCCACGCCTGGAGTCTGTTTGATCATCCGCTAGTAGCAGGGCTATTACCATACTCACGCACTAATTGCCTTGGACTCCTCTGTGAGGGTTTCAACATATTATCCCTCGAGCCCGTTACCATGATCTGCAAGGGAAAGAAAGACTTCTAGAAACCAGGTCTGGGGAATAGGGATATTTGGCGGCTTGACATTCATTTTATAGATATTTGTCTTCAACGACTTGAGTTGGGAGTTCCTGGATATGTCGATGTAAGTCTATTTAATACTGTTGGGCTTTTATTTTCTTTTTTCATTTGTCTTTCCTGTTATGTTTCTCTACAGCGACAAAGTAGGTCATAGAATCAGGGCAATCCCAACCTCACGGAAAACTTTTTCCCCTCCTGCAACACATGTACTTGTGATGTGCATTATAGTCTCCAAGAGCATATTGTTCTTTAAATGTAGATTGTAGTGACAGTGCCAACTGCATTCTGTGGCTCACTGAAATCGATATCACGTGATCTTAGCTAGCTTTCTGGGACGCGTTCCATGAGACGGATCGAAGACGTGGAAAAATATGCCCTCAACGCGCGGTTCTCAATAATCGTACTGCATATCATTATTCTAGAAGCAATAATAGGATCGTGTGTGGAATGCAACGCCATTTGCCAAGGTCAGATGTCCCAGTCTGATTTCGGTAACTTGCTAGCCAAGGTGCTCCCGACCAATGTGAAGGTCACTGTGCGACATATCTCCTCCACACCGACGCCATGCGCGGCTCTCTTCGCAGCGCCGCCCGGTGAGGCTCCAGAGGCGACGTACTGTGAAAATCATTTCCTGGCGGTATCAGTTGAATGCCGTGGAGGAGACTGTGGAGAGGAACAGGTCCAGGAACGGGAACGGGAGGTCATCGTCTTCGGAGTCGAAGTACTTGTCTACAGCACCGCTCACCTTACGACGGTCTTCGTGAGCAAGGCCGATTCAACGGGTTATCTGCATCTGCTGAAGACTGCGCCGAAGGTGTCGCTTCTCTGGCAAATTTCTACTGTGTTTCTCTCGTACCTTGTTGAGACTCGCCAGCGCCCTGGTGTGCGGCTTGTTCTGTCGCTGTTTGCGCGGGCTCAGAATCAGTATTTGTTTCCCGGGAGTATTGAGAATACGGGGAAACATGTGCTGGATGATCGGGGATTGATCAAGTGGTGGTGTCGCGTGGTCGATCCTATTCTGCGCGAGCGCGAACCAGAGTCAAAGTCGCAGGACAAGGGGTCGCTGGAGGAGAGCAAAGAATCCTCCAAGAGCTCTGCAACAGCCTTTCTTATTGTTCCGGGATGCGATAAATTTGAGACCCGAGGATTCTTTCCGAGTACGGCCAAATCGGATGGTAAAGATCATCCCAGATGGGTTAATGATTATCCTCTATGGCAGCTGTGCGGGAATCCCAAGGCGCCTCCACGATGCTTGGTTCCTCGTTTCCCTGATGATCCCAAGACGCGTTTTCTTATTGATCTAGATGACGAGGTATCTGGACAAGAGACGGATGCTGCGAGCGGTCTTCAGAATCTGGGCCAGTGGAGAAGCGTCAAATCTTTGGATCAGTTCTGGGAGATGATGACCTTTCGACAGGAGTGCTCTGCTGGACGGCTTGTCGGGTTCCTATGGTTAGTAGTTAATCCACCGGGACTTGTGAATTCTACGAGCATGGAAGCGAGGTCTCTTGGCGGGGAGACGTCTCCCACTACACAGCAGGTATGACTGATCTATAATACTTTAAAACGTATTTCTGTTGCTAACATATTCATTACAGGAGACCTCTTCAACCCTTCAAGAAAATCCATTCTCATGGCCAGAAGCCGGACGAGGGCACGTGGTTCTAAGCGAGTCAGATTACAAGACAGCAATTGAATTCCTCCTACAACAAGAGTTTGGGGGTTTCGACGTCGCAACTACCAGTACAAAGGCGTGGGTTGACAAGGTGGCTTCTCTCGCGGACGAGCTGTGGTTTGGCGAGCTCGTTGTGGGAAAGAACACGGTATCAGAGAATGCCGTCAAACCTGCGGAGACACAGAACAACCTTCTGGACACTGGTCTGGCTCGAAAACGAAAGAAGCCCGCGGAAGTAGAGCCTGGAAGTGCAGCTGCTATCGCTGAAGAGAGAAAGTCTACCGGAGAAGACAACCCGGAAGCTGTTTCTGCCCCGGAACCAAGCGTCAATGTGCTTAGCGGGGGATTGATTAGGAAGAAGAAGAAAACATAGCAGGCGTTGGATATTTCTCGATGGAGTTTCGGAGTGGATGTTTGGCAAACGTGTTGGGATTTTTGCGGTTAGGACAGAGCCCACTAGAATTACTCGATAATAATGACCTTTTCCACCTCGCTACCAGCAACTTCGTAAATGTGTAGAGCCGTCGCGATGGACACATGTGAGTTGTGCGTGTGCTATCATGTAAATAATCCCAGAGAAGAAAAAATGCCGAGAACTACTATTATTCCACACCTTCGAAACGCACTCAGCCATTCATTCCCGCGCATCCGAGCGGGTTATTACCCTTAAATTAAAACATTCTCCTGTTGAACCATACGAAGACTGCTTCTTCGTTGCCCTCAGAGTTCCCCTTTTCCTAGAATGTGCTCCTCGTTGAGCGTGTTCATCGTCTCGCAGCTCTCCGTGTCCTGTCACATCCGCCCATGCTAAAACAGACGTTGAACTCCGACGCCGTCAATCTCGGACCAGCCACAAGTCATGGCGGATTCTCTCTATCAGTCGCGACAGGATGGATATGTTTGATTTGGTACATTGCTGTGGTGGCCGTTTGCGGCCTGGGGTATTACCAGATGTAACTCACTTCCCCTTTCTCGTTTCCTTGGGCCACGGTACCTTCAGACCAAGGGGAAAAGGGCTAACAGGATTTGAAACGGTAACTCTGGCAGATGGGAGTATTATTTCATACAAAAACGTCGGAAATCCTATTCCTCGAGCAATTCCCAGCAAGCCCCCCGTGTCACCGCCATAAGGCCTGTCAAGGGACTTGAGCCGCACCTGTACGATTGTCTGGCGTCGACTTTTCGTCAGGATTATCCGCGGGACAAGTTGACAATCTACCTTTGCGTATCTACGAAGGACGATCCCGCGTTTCCAATACTGCAGAAAGTGGTTTCCGATTTCCCCCATGTGGATGCGCGAGTCTACGTCGAGGAGGAGGATCCGTTGCTGCAGAAGAATGAGAATGGTGTGACAGATTATCCCATGGGACCGAACCCCAAGATCAGGAACATGAGTCGCGCATACCGGGAGGCAAAGGGGGATATCGTCTGGATCATTGATTGCAATGTCTGGGTCGGCAAGGGGGTGTGCGGACGGATGGTGGACAGATTGTGCGGTTTTGGTTCAGGAAGCAGCAGGAGGTATAAATTCGTGCATCATCTCCCCATCGTGGTGGACGTGGATGGAGAGTTCTGGTCGAAACAGGAGAAGCAGGCTCTTCTGGATATGTACACCAGCGGTGCAATTGACCGGCTACGGAATGATCCCTCGGTGGTTCCCAGACAACAGGGTGAAAAAGACGTTGGCATCCTAGCGACTGGTGGAGGTCGCCTCGAGGAGCTATTTCTCTCCTCGGCCCACGCCAAGATGTACACTGCTATCAACACGGTGTTGATCGCACCGTGCATCGTGGGTAAATCGAACATGTTCCGTCGTTCCCATCTGGACTCCTTGACTATCCCGTCTCCCTCAGACCCTCGAGCCCGTAATCCCGGGATTGATTACTTCTCCGACAACATCTGCGAGGACCATCTCATAGGTGATCTATTATGGCGAAAGCGAACAGCAGAAGAGAAAGAGTCGGGCAAGGATCTGGGCAAACATGCCATGGTCTTCGGAGACCTGGCCATCCAACCCACCGCAAACATGAGTGTTCAGTCGTATATCGCACGGCGGATTCGATGGTTACGCGTGCGGAAGTTCACCGTTCTCCTCGCCACGCTCGTGGAACCAGGCACAGAGTCGATTGTGTGTTCTCTCTACGGCGCCTGGGCTCTTATAACGGCTCTTGCTGACCTTTTTCGACGGTATGGTTTCTCATTTGCCGAGTCGTTGACGACATGGAAAGCCTTCTTTTGGTTCTTCTCCCTCAGCATCTTCGTCTGGATCCTAGTCGACTGGACCCTGTACATCATGCTTCATTCAGCCAGATCCATTGAGGTCGACGAGGACACGCCCGTATTCGCCCGACCTATCCGGCAAGGCCGGATAACGAGACGTCCTTTCCTGCATTGGTTCGCTGCTTGGTTAGGACGCGAGATACTGGCTCTTCCTATTTGGGTCTGCGCCGTCTACGGGGGCGTCACTGTTGCGTGGCGAGATCGACGGTTTAAGGTCGGGTTTGATGCCAAAGTTCGGGAGATTGAATCTGGACGTCCGTTCACGGATGGATCGAAGTTGTCGGTCCCTGTAGAGGCCTCTCAGAATGGTCGTGTTGGTCTGGTAATAGATGGTCGGAGTCGGAGTCCACGAACTACTGAGTATAAAGCCAGACAGGATTGAATATTATCCCTACTCTGTGCACCAGCGGCATGCTTCATGATATAGCTGCATATATACCACAATATACCCTATCAAGCAAGAATAATATGCTAGTCTTAGGACTAATGTAAGTAGCATCCTTGGACAACTCTCATATATACTACGTGCGCAGCTAAGTGACTCGAACTATTAATAGGGATCAGAGGCTCCAGGTTGTTTGTGATAACAATTAGCTGCAAAAGCACTGGCTAGGGTTATTACAGTATGTTTTGGATCAGCCAGTGACTCTAGTTCATTTATTCTATCATTCTCAATTTCATCATGCCCGATCGTGTAGAATTCCCATCCACATGCATATGCACATAAAACTCTTGCTTATTTAGTTTCCTCCACTCCATCCATCGCTTCCCCGGATGCATTACCAAAAGCAGAAGCAGATTCAGATCCGTCCCTAGCAGAAGTCTCCAGACTATCTCCCTTCTCACACCCAAGCAACCACTCCACAACAGCGCGACCGGGAGAGATCTTACCTTTGTCTTCTTCTCCTCCTTCACTTTCATCTTGCTCTTTCTGCTCCTGTGTCTCATCACCCTCACCCTCAGCAGTCCAAGCCGTCCTCTCCGCGAGAAAAACAGCATCATGGCCCGCGTCATTCTTGATGGATATATCTGCCCCCGCGGCAACAAGCGCCTTCACGCATTCCAAGTGCGTGTTCAGCGCCGCCCAGTGGAGCGGAGTATTCCCGGAATGATTCCCGTGGTTGACGATGCTTTTTTTGGCGGAGAATTCAGAACTTGAATAGAGAATTTGGAGAAGGTAGGATAGGATTTCTTTTCTTGGCTGTTAGCTGTGCCATAGAAGTATCTTTTTTAAAAAAAGGCTAGGACATACCAAGATTCCCATTCGCGGCCGGAAAATGCAACAGACAA
This sequence comes from Monascus purpureus, assembly GCA_025999795.1. NCBI lineage: Eukaryota > Fungi > Ascomycota > Eurotiomycetes > Eurotiales > Aspergillaceae > Monascus > Monascus purpureus. The sequence continues at coordinate 1,238,733 of AP025348.1, forward strand.
CTCCCCGTGCCTCCCTCGGATTCAGGTTCCATGTCGATGGCCGAGGCCACAATCAGGGATTCCGAGCAGTCATGTTGCTTGCTTAGACTGGCGATGTCGGTCTTCAGTGCGTCGAGATCGCCCGAGCGGGCATCGTAGATGAGGTCGTCGATTGACTCGAAGGAGAGTTTGATTGGGACTTGTGTAGTTTGTGTAGATGACATGTTTTTTTTTTTTCTTCTTTTGTTCTTCACGCCTTTCTTTTTCTTTGTTTGTCCTCCTTTAGACGTTGGTTGTCTCGGGTGGAAGACAAGTTTGATCCACGTCGTTTGACAATGCAGTTCACTGGTTGTCTATTGTCCAGCTGGAAATAATGTTTGTTGTATATCAACAGTACCAATTCAATTGGTATTGCCCAAATCAGATTGAGATATTGAATCTATACACCGTTAGCAAGTGGTTCTCCTGTAGCCGAAAAGATATAACGACGACCCAAACAAAAGTCAAAAGCACCATGCTGTTCTCTGTCTCGTTATTATGATATATATAATTGAACAGTTTACATTGTCTTGTAGCAGAAAAAAAATGTGAAAAAAAAATAAATAAATAAATAAAAAAATAAAATAAAATAAAGATGTTTCATGCAAACAAGACCTAAAACTTTTTGCTTGGTTTACGGGGAAACAGGGATAATAAAAAATAACCGTACTCACCTCAAGCAGTCTCAGTTTCCAAGACAGCCTCTATCTAGTATGCACTGTTTCCAGCGATCTTCCTGCCTGGATCTTTGATGCGACGACTGGCGCTTTCGACAATTGAGTTGCTCCAAAGAAACTTCGGGCGAGTCACGTGTTTGTGATGTGGAATCGTACTGTACTGTAATATTACATAGCTCGAGATGCAAAATAAAGGCCTCAGGAATCAAAGTAGTTACTGCTTTCTATTTCAATGCAATTCATTCCATGTACAAAGAAACGCCAATCCGGAGGAAATCATAACAGCGGGAAGGTAAATGGAAAGAAAAAAGGTATCTCAAGTGGTCCCATTATGCAGCAAAAGCAACCAACCATCCGCCCACAAACACCCAAGTTTAATCGCGCAACCATGCCCGCCGTTTCTCTTCCTTTTTCTCCCGCCTTTTTTCTTTAAACAACTTCAATTCTTTCCTGCTAAGTTTTTTGGCGCTGCGCTCTGCTTTGAGACTCCTCCCATCGTGGCTATTTGCGGCGGCGTCGACATCAAAGAATGCCCGCATCTGTCGTCGCGCCTTATTCTCGTCGTTGTAGTTCTCCGGTGTGAGATATCCCGCCTGCCATTTGCCAGTGAACCGGTTGAATGCACCAGTGGCTGCATACGCAGCTGCAGGGTCTACTCCAGGGGCACTGGCCCCGTACGCGTCTTGATGCTGCTGTTCATACTGCTGCGCGTACGGGGCTGTAGGATCATAATCGCCGTGGATTGCGGGGTTATAGCCGCCTACCACGGGAGACTTCTTGTGCGGTACCTCTGCATTTGCTTCACCGCCAGTATCCCCATTGGGCGCTGCCGTGGCTGACGGCACGCGAGGGTTCTCCCACTGCGAAACACCAGTAAAGCGGTTGTAGAAATAATACGCTTGGGTGTCGGCATCCCAGACTGGCTCCCATCCATCGTCCTCTGCTTGATCCGGTAGTGCCTCGTTCGGAAGCGGTGGTGGGACCTCATCTGGTAGTGGTGGCGCAGAAGACGTTTCACCTTCCTCAAGCCCATCTTCGCCAGATTCCGGTGTTGCCTTCACCAATTCCTCCCTGCTCTCTCCATTATTCTTGTTGTCTTCCAGATTCTCCTCCTTTTCGACCTTAATAGGTTCCTTTTCCGTCTCTTTCTCGTGCAGCGGAAATCCAGGTGCTCCTTCAGAGCTGCTAGGCCGACTTTCCGGATCCGCGGTCATCCTGGATTAGCTCTGCTTCGCTCAGGAAAACGAGATAGCAATGAAAAGGCATAAATTCACAAAAGGCGATTCTCGTAGTTGTGTCAGCAACGCCCTCTACGACGCATTGTCGGAGGAGTGTCTGTGGAGTTGAAGGAAGGATCGTGATGGAATCGCCTTCGACCGCGAATCATCTCCGCCATGGAGCTAGTACATATCGGGACTAGCGTGTATTGTGCGAAGTATACGCCGTAAGCCCTGCATATGTACTTTTTATTCTAGACAGGTTGAAGGCTTTCCCTTTCCATGTTGATACTCACCGCCTGCTCACTGAGTACATCTTAGCATGGAATGACTATCAAAGTGAGTCGTGGTTTATGCTTTAAGTTTCATGCGTGTTTCAAAGGCCGCAATATTAAAGTGCATTCCTCCACCATTTGCCCCATATATGTGTTATTCCTAGGCCAAATCATACATGGCAATGTTGTTCGCAGCTAGGATGATGGCCAAGAGTGAGCTAATAATAAGTGTAGGCCATATAAACATCACCTATAGGGACCCGGGCCTTCCTGCTTTTCCTGGGGGATAGTATGGGAATCAATTTATTTCATACAGAAGTGTCCAAGACTTGAACACAGATATCAAATGACTGTTACTCTTTGTGTCAGTGCTGCAGAACATTATAGACATCTTTTCTTATCACAAAAAACCTTGCTAGAACATCGAGTGTTGATCGATGCATTTCCTAGGCTCTGAAGGGTCTTTTTACAGGGCCACTTGCTTGGGGAAGAGACACTACATGTTGGAGATTACGATGACAGTGCCAAGAAGTGCTGAACATAAGTGTAAATCTGCTCTCCCTGATAGATGGCTACCTACGTAATTCTAGGATTGGTGTTGAGTGTATTAGATATTGTCATGAGTGCCTGTCTATGCTCAATTAATGAATAGTATACATTTGTCAGGGAGAAAACACAATTATTTCTCACTGGCATCAAGCCTACTGTGATGACTAGTACTATGAATAGATGTAGGAGATACAACATATGCTATTCAGTACTATTTCAACGAATACCAGACATGAAGGAAGAAAGGAGAAAAGACGGAGAACTGATGGACGCGCGAATGCAGGTTGAGCCCACTGAGTTGATTGTTCTAGCTAGGAGTTGACTAACTCGAAATGGAAATGGTAACTAGTTAACTAACTATAACTAAGCAAAATTAACTCATACAGACAAGGAAACAGTCTATGCCTAACTCATTACAGCTTGCTTTGCACCGCATCCTCTGTATACAAAGATTTAGTCCTGTTCATCGTCTCCAGAGCCTCCTTTTCTATCCGGTGAAGCAAATCTGCGCAAGTCGGAATATCATGGATCAATCCGATGACCTGTCCCGCTGTCCAGACCTGTATATATTGGTTAGATACCCTAGAAAAGAAGAAAGAGGACACGGAATATAACTTACCCCAAAGTTAATATCGCCATTTAAAAACACCTGCCTACCCCTTTGGCCGCTGACAAAGGGCGCTATTTCTTTGAACTCGCCGCTTGTGGACTCCTTTTCCACTTTCAGGGCATCCGTAGCCGCCTTGTTCTTGTAGAGTCGGGTGGTATTCTTCCATCTCCTGAGAACCAGCGCGGTATCAGTCTCCTGAGAATCGACGATCGTCTGCTTCACTTTCTGATGAACGGGTGCTTCAACGGTACACATGAACCGAGTCCCCATGTTGATACCCTCCGCGCCCAGGGCCAACGCGGCTGCCAGGCCGTACCCATCTGCGAACCCACCAGATGCAATAAAGGGTATTTTCAGCTCCTGTCTGGCGCGACTTAAGAGGATGAAATTTGTAATATCAGTTTCTCCGACATGGCCTGCGCATTCGAACCCGTCGATAGATAAGAAGTCCACGCCTAGTTTTGCTGCGGATTTGGCGTGTCGGATAGTCGTGCACTTGTGCAGGATGGTCACATTGGCCTTCTTCAGCTGTGTGATGATGGGCGCCGGGTTATTTCCCGCCGTCTCGACGATTTTTATGCCTTCCTCTATGATAACTCGCGCGTAGGCGGCGTAGTCTGGAGGAACGAGGGCAGGGAGAATGGTCAGGTTTACCCCGAAGGGTTTATTGGTCATGGTACGGCATTTGCGGATTTCCTTTCGAAGATCCTCCGGGGTTGGTTGGGTGAGGGCTGTAAGCTTGAAGGAGGGTTAGTTAGTTAACATTTCAGTTCAGTCCAAGACTGTCTGTTTCTTCTCAGAAGAATGCCACGTACAATTCCGAGTCCACCAGCGTTGCTGACGGCGCATGCGAGTTCTGCGTATCCAACCCATTGCATTCCTCCCTGAACAACGGGGACTATTAAACCAAAAGCTCAGTAATTGTCTCCCTGTATAACTCCGGGGAAGTAATTACCCGTGATGCCCAGCTTCCGGGTTAAGGCTGTATTAAAGGGCATTTTGGAGTTTTATACTCTGTAGATATGGTGTGTATGTGACTTGAAATTCACCGCTGGAATTCTACCGATTGCAAAGAAACCAAGCACAACTTATAACAAGAAACGTCTTCTATTTTAAAGGAAAGGAGTCGGGGAACCGGGGTATGAGAGCTATCATGAACGGTGCGTACGTCGCACCGCGCGGGGAAGATGCCGAGGTTCAAGGATTCCTTGAAGGGATTACTCTATCAAGTTTCAAAAATGCAGAGGTAATAATCAATCGGTTTCATATTTGCTCCGTAGGAAGATGAAATTACCGTCCCCTGTTTAGAGGACGCAGGCGATATGGCTCTTATTGTCTGCGAGTTCCTGGCAATGCTTCGTTGAGAATGCCTGGCCCATTGCACGTGAAGCTCACATCGGGGATTTTCTGAAGCTGGCTGGGTTTCTGAACTCAAGACATGAGGTTACCGAAGCGCTGGCCGGGATGGTTGACTGAGAAGTAGATGTCCTCTCATTTCCATGTCGTCCATGGGTACAATACGGATGTCATTATCTGATAGCTCTGGCGTACCACGGGCCATACGCATGGGAGCTCGTTTTGACTACATTTACGACCTCGAAAAGAGTAAAACTGGCATCCGGTAGAATACGCTGGCGAAGGAATCCATCTAATAAATCCAGAAACGTGGATATGTAACCCTGATATGAAACCCTTTCGTCTCATGGGAAGAGAAGAATGGGCGATTAACGACGGGACAGTCTTATCTCAGAGCCGTGGAGGACCTCTGCGGTTGCGACAGAAAGCCGTGACCAATGAGGCATTGCTAAGCGCGTCAAAATCATGCCGAAGGGTAAAACCATGGCGAAGACGACGCGAGCAGAGACTCTTGGGAGAAAAAGAGAAAGAAGTGCCGCACAACTTCGAAAATTCAAATTCACGGGATTGTCGGGGCGGAAGAGTAATATTCCTGTGTGGGTAATCCATCACTGATTATTGGCTGGACGGCGGGCCGGAATGGTCGTCACGTGAACATGCGCTAGCCCGAGGTTGTCCGGGATTCCGACATGCGGAAAGTTGCTCTTGGAATCGACTTCGCTGCAGTTCTTCATCTGTTATCCATCGTCCTCCTACAGCATTGTCATCGCTGAGTCCCATTAGATGCCCATCGTTTCAACATGATCTCCCAGAAGGTTGCGCAACAATCCCTGCGACGGCGTACGTTCTGACTCCCGAAATGCTCGGATCACTGAATCTCACTGACTTCCCTCCGCAGTTGCCGTCCAGCAGCCATATGCCGTGCGATGGTCGCTGATGAACTCGATGACCCCTGCTGCGGTTGCGACGGGCCGGACGACGATGCAGATGAGGTTAGTTACTCGAGTCAAACACGCCCGTTTGGTGATGTCTGCGTGCACGAGAAATGAACCGAAGGACTCCTACGTCATGCGACTTTCATCCAAGTGTTCGCTGGTATCTTTGCAGTCAGGCTGATAGGATAATTTGGTGCTAGGCAAGTTACTTCGAAGGCCTCTGATCCAACCAAGCTCCTCGCCCAGCAGCGTCTTCACCGCCCCGTTTCTCCTCACCTCACCATCTACCGTCCTCAGGTCACCTGGATTCTCAGTGCTCTGCACCGTAACACCGGTCTCATCCTTTCGGGTCCGTTGTATCTCTTCTCGATTGCCTACCTCGCTGCTCCTGCTCTGGGCTGGCATCTCGAGTCGGCCTCTCTGGCCGCTGCATTTGCTACTCTCCCTCTCGTCGCCAAGATCCTTCTGAAGGCGACCGTAGCGCTTCCTTTCACTTTCCACACTCTGAATGGAGTTCGCCATCTGGTGTGGGATCTCGGAAGGGGCATCACCAACAAGCAGGTTATCAAGAGCGGCTGGGCGGTAGTGGGTCTGAGCGTTGTTAGCGCTCTGTACCTGGCTTTCATTTAAATTTCTATTTATGGCCGTGAGGTTTTGTTTTTCTGGTCTGTTTTATTTCAAATTACAAAGTCCTCGGAAACCGACAAATGACACGTACAATTATCACCCTGTATTTGCTATAGCGCAATCCTCGAAAGTGGTAATCGGGGACAGGTATATGGGCCTACGTGTTTGGAGAAATGCGTGGAGATCCACTGTTTATACTGTCATTATTTTATTTCCTTTGTATTCAATGTTGGAGTCCAATGCCACAGCATTCTCTTATACCAAACATTACTCCAAAGATGCCCTGGTTCAAATCGACACCGAACCCCAAACCGGAGAGCACCGGAATTGGCAATTGCCAACAGCTCACATAGTCACCCGTTTTTGTGGGTTCCACTTCTACCCAAAACAATATTGGATCTGTAGTCGACGGGTCGATGTTCGTGTGAAACGGCAGGCCATGCCGTTATTATTACTACGGTTGAGATGACGTACACCAGTGTCAGATGTACTCACAATTTCTACACTGTGGAAATATACCAGCTGCTCGCTATATCCAATTAAATAATCCCTTCTTGTCATTGGCTGATATCAACGCCCTCATACTGAGATAGCAGGACTATCCAAACCATAAGGGATACTGCAATCCTGGCTGGCTCTCAGAATAACAACTAGTTTCACACAGGCTAGTCTTTTTTAAATGGACTAGCCTTCAAAGTTGCCCAATTTCAAAGTTTGCTGGGTCCTTGTAAAGAGCAAGAGCGGTTGTGGGATTAGTGATGGTGCAAGGGTTGCTATGAGCTGACAAAATCTATGGCAAAGCATGCCATGGCATCTAACATTCTTCATTGTAGATACTCTCTATGGCGGCTCTGCTATAGGGCAGGGTGTCCACAAGGCAGATGCGCCCTGACGCAGGATTCACAGCGAAGCAGGAGAGCTGCTGGGCCAGATTTGCTACAGAGTAGAAGCAGCTGCAAAGAAAGTATGCTCTATTATGATAATTGCTCCAACACAGGGTTGCCATGGAGCAAACAGGCTCTGTGGCAAAATATACCATGATGTGTAGTTTGCCCGATAGCAGGTGGGCTCTATGGCAGATTGTGTGGAGCAGGTAAATTGCTCCTAGTCAAAAGGCGCAAGTGTGCATTTAGGAATCAACTACAAAGACTGCTTCATATTCAGTAGACAAGCACATTCTCTGAAGCAGGGGACGCTACGTGGCAGATAGCACTGGCTCGAGCTTTCAGATTGACCACTATTTTCACACGATCTTTCTGGATGGCTTAGCCTTGACCATTCTCTTGGACGGGCTTTTTAACGTTTGCGGTCATGCATAAGGCGCTTCAAGCTGCGTGTTATGGACCAACCAAATACGGCAGACGAGAAGAACAAGTAAGCAGGGTGAAAGCACTACGAGGGAGCAACGGCACTGCGGGAACCGAATAAAAGACGATAATGTAATGGATAGGCGCATGTATGGTTGTATTACTAGGTAGGCCTGCCTGTGCCGTGAGATAGGTAGCGAGGGCGGTCTAGGACGGCAGAACCTCACGTGTACTAACAGTTTCCAGGAACGTCTAATGTTGGCGAGCGTTGTTCCTAACGACGAGTACGCCTTATGCGTCTCGCTACTGGCTATCTACTCTATCTGACTAAGCCGCCCTAAACCGAAAGTGGAAAGGAGCTGAACCTGGGCCACCAACATAATACACAAAAATTACGAGGTCATGTGACTTACACTTACTGTGATATGAAATACTGATCATCATCCTGAATATCCTCATGAAAGTGGTGGCATTCAAAAGGGGAAAGTCTCTGTGGTGATAGAATAAAAAGTACATATAGTGACATATATAGCACATTATTTCGAAAGTAGTACCTTTAGTGCGTATTCATTGAACGACCCGTCAGACGGATTCTTTGGTGTCTTGGTTGTGACGTTGTCTGGGATATCGACGTCGACGTCTTCGGAGCGATTACCCGTTTAGGGCTGCTACGGAGATACTTTAATCCACATCATAGTGCTCAGTCCGCATCAGGACTAGCGTCAAATGCCCGAAATTCTTCCTCGACCGCGAAGAACAACCGGCATATCTGCAACCGGCGCTTCTCCTTTCGGTTCCTCCAGACAGAGGCCATTGCGATCATGGCTTCGAATATTTCTATCCGCAGTCTTAGGGCTGCCGTCTGCCCTAATTGCCGCTCTTTTGCCCGTCCCAGTCCCGGTTCAATTGCGTCCGTAGCAGCTTTCTCACGCCGCGGACAGTCCACGTCTACATCTGCTCCGGCTGAAGCAGCAGACGTCGGTGGCCAGAAGCCACGATGGTCGTATACGCCACCTCTGGCAAAGGCCCCCTTCAGTTTGCGTTTGAACTCGAAGAGACCCGAATTCCCGGTCAACTCAGATCCCAAAGTCCTCGACGAATTCTACATTCGGTTGCTTGGAGATGGCGGCGATAAGGTTCTTTCGGAGGAGGTCAAATGGCTTGCTGTTACGCACAAGAGCTTCGACCAGGGGCGAAGAGGATTTAATGATCGTTTGGCATTCCTAGGTAGGCACAGACCCAGTCGGATTCCACCGCGTTGCCGAAGACAAAGGTATTAAGACGCGCTTTAGGAAAACGGATTGTGCAGTTACAGGCTTCTATGGTCCTAGCACAAAGTGCGAAGAAGACTCCGACCACGGAGGACCCCTTTGGGCGGACGCCTTTCTCCCACCCGGCACTGGATGGCTTGACCAATCTCTCCTCCGACAAGAAGAACTTCCTCACCAGCAAGTTGAAGCTTGCTGAGCTTGCGGATAAGTACGAGCTACAGAAGGTTTTGAGATGGTCCCCAAGAAATGTGAGTAGAGACAACATCATTCTGTTGAAAGGAGGTTTATGTTGTTATTCCATGCTGACCATGATGCTTAATTATAGCCCGAAGATCTCCACTTCTCCGGACTCGAGCTCGTCCAAGCCCATACCTTGTACGCAATTGTAGGTGCTATTGCTCTTGAACAGGGCGGAGTCGTTGCCAACAAGATAGCGCGCAAGCGAATATTGGAACCCTTGGGAGTGAAAATAGTTTCGTGAGATGGGTTTTGGTTTGGAGCATTTTCCGGGCGTTAGCTATTTTCTTTTTTCGCTTTCCTTCTGTTCTTGGATGTGTTACACTTTGCCGGGGACTATTTTCATCCACTGTATATGTATTACTCTTGATGTCTGGTCAAATCTTGTTGCGAATACCACCATGGGCTAGTCTTTTCCTTACGCGCTGTGGTCTCGTCTATAAAGAAAAGAAAAAAAATTCATACAGAAAGATATGCAGAAAGATAAAAGATAAATGAATTCGTATAGCAAAGAAAAAGTTATTTGCGATCTCTCTGACACCGCCCGAGTAACATGAGAAAAATACACGGCCAGCTCTTATGAGACCCTCGTTACCGATTCACAGTCTTCGCACCTCTGTATCGCAAGTCAATAATGGACAAACCGGACAGCTAGTGACAGAAAGCCAGTCTAGCCGCGGCAAGAAAGTTACTGCCTTGCACTGTCTATTGGGAGCGTTGTAGATGAAGAGAAGAGAAAAAGAAAAAGAAAAGAAAAAGAAAAAGAAAGGAGAAATTTAAAGTGGAACAGTCACCAGCGCTAGTCCGCATCAGGACTGGTGCATTCTCTCCCAAAACGGCCAGATCGAAGTCAAGGACAGGGACGCTCCAACTATCATCTACCATCACCCCAGTCTGTGTCTTCTGCGCTCTCTTGACTCACTCGGGCCATTGGACCTGGATGGAAATGTGCCCGTAGACGCAGAATGTCGGCTGTGTCTTCCCGAAGCTGAACCCAGACATCTCACGACCTGATCTCACTACAGCTACTCCGTACTGCTCTGCGACATGGCCTCCGCGGTGTTCTTTTTGGATTTGAAGGGCAAGGTGAGTCACAGTTTACTGTCCTGCTCGACTGTGTTGCTATATGAGTTCATCATTGTGTTGGTCTGAAACTGACAACAGCTACGTTGTCCTCGCTATACAGACCCTTCTGGCCCGCAATTATCGCGGGGACATTCCTATGTCTGCGGTCGAACAATTCCCCATCCTTCTTAGCGAAGCAGAGGAAGAGAGCTCTGCTGTACCGCCATGCTTTTCTCATGAAGGAATTAATGTATGTCCTGTCCTCCTACGATCCCCCGCAATTTGCGTCCTCCGCAACCAACCAACCTGATTACCCCCTATCCCTTGACTCGAAGTCACCGTTTGCCTGGTTTTCTTCCAGCTTACTGAGAACTATCGCGCGTCTTAGTACCTCTATATTCGTCATAGCAATCTCTATATCCTCGCGTTGACCAAGAGAAACACAAATGCTACCGAAATCCTCCTGTTCCTCCACAAGATCGTGGAGGTGTTCACCGAATATTTCAAGGTCTTGGAGGAGGAAAGTATCCGGGATAACTTTGTCATTATCTACGAATTGCTGGACGAAATGATGGATTTTGGCTATCCCCAAACAACGGAAAGCAAGATTCTCCAAGAGTGAGCAGCCGCCTGGAACCCAGAGTGCGGGCTATTTCTTACGATGCTTACTTCTGTTTCAAACAAAAGGTACATCACGCAAGAGTCACACAAGCTTGAGATTCAAGCGCGACCGCCTATCGCAGTTACCAATGCGGTGTCCTGGCGAAGTGAGGGCATCCGCTATCGGAAGAACGAGGTCTTCCTTGATGTCATCGAATCTTTGAACCTCCTCGTTTCTGCAAACGGGAATGTGCTGCGATCTGAGATCCTGGGCGCAATCAAGATGAAGTGCTATCTAAGTGGCATGCCGGAGCTTCGTTTGGGTTTGAACGACAAAGTCATGTTCGAAACGACAGGTCGCGCCACGAGAGGCAAGGCTGTCGAGATGGAGGATGTCAAGTTCCATCAATGCGTGCGACTTTCAAGATTTGAGAATGACAGAACAATCAGCTTTATACCCCCTGATGGAGAGTTTGAGCTTATGAGCTACCGATTAAATACAACGGTGAAGCCTTTGATATGGGTTGAGTGTCTCGTGGAATCGCACTCAGGTTCGCGGATTGAGTATATGCTAAAGGTGAGAAACATAACCAAATTTCCTGTTGGCTTTCTCTTGTTAGTTCAGTGGTGTTACTGACTGTTGAACTCCTAGGCCAAAGCGCAATTCAAGCGCCGGAGTACGGCCAATAATGTCGAAATCTTAATTCCGGTACCAGAGGATGCGGACTCACCACGCTTCCGGACGAACATCGGAACTGTCCACTACGCACCGGAAAAGTCCGCTATTATCTGGAAGATCAAGCAATTCGGCGGTGGAAAAGAGTTCCTCATGCGGGCTGAACTCGGTCTACCTTCCGTCAAAGGTGATGATGAGCATGGTGGCGGCATGACAGGTGGTTTTGGAGGTAGCATGGGAGGAACAGGACAAGGGAAGGCTAAGCGTCCCATCAACGTCAAGTTTGAAATCCCCTACTTCACTACAAGTGGAATCCAAGTGCGATACCTGAAAATCACTGAACCAAAGGTATGTTTCTCCTTTTTATCCTCGCACTCATCAAGAAAAAAACAAAAAAAAAAAAAAAAAAAACTAACTCATCTCTTTCCCGTCTACAGCTTCAATACCCCTCCCTTCCATGGGTTCGATACATCACGCAATCCGGTGACATTGCTGTTCGCATGCCAGATGCACAAGCGAATGACATAAGGAATGCTCGTTAGATACGCCGTGTGGTACATACATAGGCATACAAGTTATGAATATGTTTCTCGTGAGATGTATACGATAGCCATGGGGTTTTCCCACTTTTCCACTTAGGCTTCAAGTATCGACGGCATCTATCCACGTACGGTGCATCCGACGACTGTATAGGTACACTTTTTCTTGAATATATATGTATGATGATTCTAGACTTGGTCTGGTCGGTTTAAATCCCATGTATTTCTGAACAATAAGAAATAATAATAATACAAAGCTTAATTGCCTACACATAGCATGCCGGCTCACCAATCCCAACCTTTTCAAATCAAAAAAAGAAAAAGAGAAAGAGAAAGAAGAAAGTAATATGTCCACGACTAATCCGATAGAATAAGACCGTTCCTCACTCTGCAATGAATAATAGCAGGGAAGAAGGCAGAAAGAAAGAAAAGGGGCGAGGAACCACGAATGCTATGCACGGGTATCATGTACACATTGTTTAACCCAAAACGCCATTCATCGCAGATCACGTAAAAGAAAGAAACAAGAGAAAAATGAGGGAAGGTAAACCGGTGGGGGGAGAACCTAAATTCGTGTAGAAGAAAACAAAGGCAACTGTATGACGAACAGAGCAGCATGCCCATTCGCGAAACCTACGGAGAGGGAAACCCCCCCCAAAAAGATATCCAAGATCAAATTCCATATCACGAAATGGCCGATTTTGACTTATCCAATCCATTTACCATCAAAGAGCCATCGTGCTCCGCCGGCGGAAGTGGAAAGCCATCCCCCTGGCCTGCCGAAGCGGTCTTGGAGAATGCTTCTCTCGCCAACAGGGTGTTGAGAACAGCGCAATTAAAAGCAGCCTCACCGGGGGGTGTAACGACGAAGATATACGTGTTGTCAGTGAACCGGCCAAGGAAGATATTGAACTGAGGAGTCTTCATGTGCATGACGAGGAAGCCAGCGGACGCGGGCGTCGTGTGCGTGTTCCTAGCGGCGCAATGCTTGAAGGCCTTCATGATATTCGACAGGCGTTCGTGTCGGTCGTATATCGGGTTTAGGTTACCGGTTTCCGAAGAAACAGATGTTACCGTAAGGAAAGTCGAGCGCTCGAAGAGGATCACCTCTTCCGCATCAATCTTGGCGGCGAACGCGGTCAGAAACCGTTCGATCACCGATAGGTTCGGGATGAGTTTGTGGACAATCCCTGCCCATGCTTTGTATAATGATTGATCCCATATACTGCTCCCGAAGGTATCTATATCGAAATGTTCCGAGCGGCTCCTGATCAGAGCGGATCGTTCCTCGTAGATCTTCTGACGGTGTTCGGCTTGGATGAGGTCGAGCTTGTGGACCAGGCAGAAGACGTAAGCATTGGGACTGAATTCCTTCAGAGCTTTGATGATCGCATCGTACGTGTCCAGATCGCGCTCCAGTTCGCGGGATTCGATATCGAAGACGTATATCAACACCGCCACGTCAGAGAAGATGTTGCCCCGCTGCGATGCGAGGTATGTCTCCATGAATGCATCTTGTCTGTACAATTCCAGACATATCAGATTAGTTGAATCCAACAATATAAGAATCTGGCATAGATACTCACCCTCCACAGTCCCAGAGATTGAGCGTGAGGTTGCCCATGAACTTGACATGACTATGCTCCACATCAATGGTAGCTCCCAGGCGGCGTACATCTTTAGCGACGTAGTTGCTGAAAATAATCGATCGCATAGACGATTTTCCAGAGCCACTCTTCCCCATGAGGAGGACCTTTCGCTTCTTCTTGCGGACGTCCATGTTATCGGTCCGCTGTGCAGGGCTCTGGACAGCGCGGCTGTTGGGTCAACAATAGCAGATTACTGATAGAGATGCTGGGATAGAAGGGTAGTGATTCCTGGATCGGATCTGAAATGAAAACGTTGGCACCCAGATTCAAGCCATTCGATGTATCTACAGCTTGTACGCCAGAGGCCAGGCGGGGGATGCCGTGAAGGGAGGTTGATTGTCCGCGGACGATGATGGTCCGGGCACTCAGCTGGGTCATGTGATCTGTCTTCACCTTCACTGCAAAGCATAGAGCCAGGCAGTGAACTGTGCTAATTGTGCTCAGCCAGATGTCAATTACTCCTGTGAGAATGTGTATGCTAGTACTTTGATAAAGATTAATGGCTGGTGTATTTCTTATCCTTGGTTATCTTATCCTATTACACAACACCGTCAACATTCCTTTTCCCTATCCCAGTCTTCTCTTCTCTTGAGAGATGCAGTGAGAAAGTGGCAGCATGAATATGTTGTACATGGCAAAGTACATATAATTAAACTGACTGAGGAAAGGAATGTTAGAAGAAAGGAGGTATAGAAATCGAATAGTCGTCAACACGTCATAAAGACCAGCGCCAGCCGAAATAGAGTATAAAGAGCTTGAAGCCTGTGAATTCTGCTAATCAAACATTGCCAGTAGATGCAACATTAAAAGACCGTGCCATCAGAGCGTATCATAATCGGGGGTTCCTTGGTATTTGGCCTTGAAACAGCTGCCAACTCACGACCGCCCTAAATAGTGTGTTAGAACATATAAAAGGTGTGTGGGGAGGCCTCGCTTGTGAAAGGACATGACAAACCTTCCATGTACCAGCTTCTAGCATTTGCGCAAGAGTCAGTTGCTCATCGGGTTTTAATCCCAGTTGAAAATTGACCTCCTCGAGAAGATCGTCCAAGAACCCAACCGTCACGGCTCTCCACTCGATAATCACGTCATCGTCAACCGAAAAGAGCGGGACCACCTCCACGCTTGGTTGCCCTTTGATTTGGGAGTTTTGCTTGTATGCTTCTATGCCGCGCTGCATCTCGGGTTCCTTGAGAGTCAACAATCCCATGTCGATGAGCAGGCCACCGTTCCGGTATTCGGGGAGACCTGTCATCAGCTCACTACCCGAGAAGTATATATGCATCAATCTCGACATTGGGACCATTATTGAGTAGCACAACCACTGGGTGAGCTTGTGGAATGGGATAATGCTCTCCCATTCTTGCGCCGGGGGCGATTTGGGTAAGTCAGAGCAGACCCAGGCATCTCCAAGTGATGTTCCGTCAATCTGTGTCCTAGAAGGCGGCCAGATTGAGGATAATCCATCCGACAGAACAGACCACAGCGTGGTTATAGGGACAATGGGAACGGACGAGGCAAGCGTTGCCGGGTGCGAGAGGAGGTAGTCTGTAGTCAGTTCCTAATTAGCACGCCTCGTCCGGAGAGTCTGAATCGAATGGGATCAGGAGCTTCCTCACCGAGCATGTTGCCAGGCCTGGCATCTACACCGAAAAATTCCTGGTTGTTCAAAGCCTCTGAAAGTCTTGCCAACAGGCCTGCGCGCCCTTCCAGACCCTCTAGCGGGTTCTCATCGGAATGCTGCAGCCCCCTGGCTAGCTTCTCCACTGTGATCGTTTTGAGGCCAGCACCATCGACCTGGCAGGGCTCAATCGGATCGCTGCTGAAATAGCCGCTCTTGAACATCTCCAAGCTGGCGACGGCGAGCCCCTCGCTCCTCGAAAAGTACTTGTTGGACTCCTTGGACCGGTAGGTCCACTTGTTTCCAGCGCCGGCATCTAGCAAGACAGAAACGAGGAACAGATCGATGAGACGTCGGGTACGTTCTTGAGCGTCGATTGTGCTCGGCCAGGAGTGAAGCAATTGATCAATGCGCGGGCGACCGCCCACATCGAAATGCTGCCATCGCCCATGAGGGGGGATGGATTCGTAGTCGGGGGCATAGTCTCTCTACTCATGCAAAAGGAGAAGGATTAGCAAGGTTCGGCGCACCGCAGCGGGACCGACGAAAGGATGCGGGGAAGCGTCGTACCTTAATGATGGACACCACGTAGGATGCGGTGTCCTTGAATTTGGACATGTCCACATCGAAGTGGTTCAGTTGATTCTTCTTGGCCTTGTCCAGGACAATCCCGGACCGTTCACGAACGGCATGGATGCTGCGCAGGTACGCTGCGGGGTCCAGCGCCGGGTCGGGCGGTCTTGAGATGGGCAGTTCAGGGATGGAAGCGGGACGGCCTGTGCTCCCTCTGAAGCCGGGGGATCTCAGCGACGCACTGGAGATTCGCGCACTGCTCATGGAGACGAAGGAGTCGTGCTCGTCCTTGTCGCTGTGGATGGAGTTCCTGGAATCCTTGCGCTTGAAGATGCCCATAGTGACAGCGGGGAGGCGAAGGGAAGCGCACGGGACGGCGGAGGGGAGAGGGAGGGGAGGAGGAGAAGATGAAACTGGAAGAAGAATTTATCATTCCCCAGTCGACGTTGACTTGTTGGACGAAGAGACGCATGCAGGGAGAAAGGACGGAGGCGAAATGCAGAAGTTGCCTCTGTTGTTCGCAGGCGTCGGCAATCGCCACATCAGGTTTAGCTCGCTGGCAAGGCGATGCAGCAGCTGCAATAGACTGTAGCAGATGGAGACTGGATAATAATTATTATTATAATTATATAGTATGATTCAGGATTATCATTACGCGGGATTACAGGCGTAGAGGAGGGCAGAGTCGCAGCGATAGGGGAGAGTGATGCCACGCCTGTGGGCTGAATGTCACGTAATGCGTGGCCGAAAGTTTATATTATTTATTATGGAATGCTCAGAGAGAAGAAGAATAATAATAATCCTCAGAAAAGAACAGAAAAATGCAAGTCTGGGCCCATGTGGTGCTGCTCCATCTCCGGGGAACGATTAATTAAGGAT
The DNA here is from genome assembly GCA_025999795.1 of Monascus purpureus. NCBI lineage: Eukaryota > Fungi > Ascomycota > Eurotiomycetes > Eurotiales > Aspergillaceae > Monascus > Monascus purpureus. Next base: position 1,255,414 of record AP025348.1, read on the forward strand.
GCTCCCAGTCCCAGCGCAACCTTGGATGCTCCAAGCTCGCCCCTTATCCAAAAAAGTTTCTTTCGCTTCCGCAACCAATAGTCTACATTTAATTTGGATTTGTGATGTGCATGCGGCAACCCATGCCGCTGGGTAACAGAGGGAGGTGCTTATGCATGTACATCCTCCTACAGCCAGCACAGCTTGCATGGCGTGGGGAAGAAATTGGAGCAATGGCATGATAGCTAAGCACGAGGATGAGATCCAAAGAGTCTCCAGATGGACTCGTATTCTGATTTCTGATATATGATACCCATGCAAGGCTGCCAGATCTCCCTACCCCGTAGATGCGGCACCTGCTCCGAAGATGTATCAATATCTTGGCGATGCCAAAAGGGTCAGTGCTGTTAATCTTCCGAAGATGTTTGTTGTCCACGAGATAAGCCATTTCCATCTATCCCCTGGATTGGACTCACATTTTTCCCTGTTTCAAGGGTGAGCTGGCCGGGTGTACATGGGGAATACAGAGTAACGCCATCAAACACAGCACAAACCTACGCACGTCCTCCCTTTCGCATACTATTCCCAAAATCCATTGCATGATAAAGATTCGCAGTGCATTAAAGTTCAGGAACCCATATCCGCGAGAGGTTAGGTCGACGGATTCATCCCAGCGATATTTCTTTCATATTGATGCTGCAGAGAGAGAAAATGACGACTGCGGCTGCCCATGTGTACGGGGCGTGCCGTATCCGTATAGAGTAGCGATCTCCTGGACAGAATGTATCAATATCAATGGGCTCTTTGGCGACGCTAGTACCTTGCAGATGATAATAATATCCAGCCCCTGCAGCGGAGAAATTAATTGTGTTTTCCTCGTGTCCGGTTTCAAGAATCAAGAATCAAGACTTACCAAGTTCCCAGAGCCCGTCTCCTCGGACGATGATCTCCCTCTGGACTCTGGAGACTGGCAGGAGTCTAGATTTTCAAGGCTCGAGAGGAAATCGAATTGCATTGCACTGAATAGAATGAATGAATATTGAGTCTGGCGGTCCGTGCTATGCTGTGGAGCAGTACCGTCTGTCAAATACGTCCATTCGACATTGACACCGTTCTCCGTGCTCCGTCGTACGTGCAGGTATAATGTTCTGTCATACAACGAGCCTCGCAGGATCGTTGATGGACAGCGCTGAGTTGTTTTGCTGAACTTTGAAGTCTACAAAACGGCCACGTCACATGACGCCTGCAGTTTCGGCCGATCCTTTATTTTATTCTATGGTTATGATTGTGGTTATAATCTTTATTACTATAATCTTTATGATGCTTGCGAGTGGATGTTCTCCGGTTTCTCCCTGTGGATTGTCTGACATGGAGAACCCATCTGAGCGCATGAACACCGTGTTCCATGGTTTGGCTTTGCTTATCCACTGGCGGATATACAATTATATATTGGATCGACCAACATTAATTATTTGGCCTATTTACAAGACTACAGAATTAACGGTTATGGGTATTAACGAACCAACACGGAATGATTCCAGTCCATCCAAAGAATGAGGCAAACTATGTACGACGCAGATCAACGCGAATCCGCCCGGTAGCAGCCTCACAGCAGCACGGTCTATTCATTCCTGGGTCAATCTGAGCCTTGGACGGGACACAAGCAAGGCTGCAACGTATCCATGAAGATTTCAACTGCATCAGAAACGCACAAGCTGCAGAATATCCAACATGAAGCTTGCATGGAACGAATGTGCCGCACTTACGACAAACCGACAGCAGCTGTGTTGTTTGATAATACCATAGCAAGCCCTGCAAGTGTCCGCATCTGGACTGGGTTGCCTATATTCGGCTACTAGACCGAAACACAAGTCTTGGAGAGAATAAGGTGGAGGTATGTTGGCTTTGAAGGACAATCATCCCCAAACATTATCCCATGTTCTGCCGTTGCAAGCTGAGAGGTATGCTCAAGTTTGGCGACCCGATCCACTGCGCACTGTTCATATTTCTCATTCTTGGTCGAGGAGATAGATTGAATTCTCTTTAAGAGATTGGATCCCAGCTGATTTGAGATCGATGCTGATTTCCTTTATACGTTGTCTCCCAGCCACGCCAATCAAGAGTTACCTCTATCGTGTGAACTTTGCCGCTTTTCCTTGTATAAACGAGCAGATGTAGGGCTATTATATCTCCTGGAGCCCTCTAATTCTGTAATGAGGGATTCGTCATGGATGGTTGCAGTATCCTAGAGAATGAATGTTAGTGAATGGCTGCGGAACGAGATGATGGGTGTAGACGTTATGGACATTTCATCTTTCATCGATAGAGTAAAATTGATCCAAGAATCTGGAAAGTCATTATCTTTTCTTTTTCTTCTGTTTCTGTTTCTTCTTCTGTAGAAGGTGTACAGTCCCCCTTTCCACCGTGATATATCGCCCCACGGCCATTACGGTTACGGTTACGCTTCTCCGCCAAGAAGAACCTCCGAACTGCCAACAATCATCCTCGAGATGAACGCCTAGTCTACCCCTCAAACACCATCCATCCATCTGCTAACCATGCTCTCCGGCATCCTCATCTTCAACCAAAAAGGCGAAAATCTCATCTTTCGCGCCTTTCGCTCCGAATGCCGCCCCCGTCTCGCTGACATCTTCCGCATCCAGGTCATCTCCAACCCGCAGGTCCGCTCACCCATCCTCACACTCGGCTCGACGACCTTCAGCCATGTGAAACATGAGAACATCTACCTGGTGGCCGTGACGAAGAGTAACGCCAATGCAGCTCTGATCTTCGAGTTTCTGTACCGCTTGATTATCCTGGGGAAGGGGTATTTTGGGAAGTTTGACGAGGAGGCTATCAAGAACAATTTCGTCTTGGTTTATGAGTTGCTGGATGGTGAGGGTTATATATCATATATATATATATATATATATACTTTGTCGACATACTGATGAGGACAGAAATACTCGATTTCGGATACCCCCAAAACACCGAAACGGACACCCTCAAAATGTACATCACCACGGAAGGAGTCAAGTCGGCGATCGCCAATTCCCCATCTGATTCGAGCCGGATTACGATGCAAGCGACGGGCGCGCTCTCCTGGCGGCGAGCAGGTGTCAAATACCGCAAGAACGAAGCGTTTGTGGACGTGATCGAAGACGTCAACCTCCTCATGTCGGCCACGGGCACCGTGCTTCGCGCCGACGTCAACGGCCAGATCATCATGCGTGCCTACCTCTCCGGCACCCCGGAGTGCAAGTTCGGGTTGAACGACCGGCTCCTCCTAGACGGTGATGGGTCGTCATCCACGACGTCTCCGGACGCAGGATTCTACCGGGATCGCGGCAGCGGGACGATGAAGGCCGCGCGGGCGGCGGCGGGATCCGTCACACTCGAGGACTGTCAGTTCCACCAGTGCGTGAAGCTAGGACGGTTCGATGCGGACCGGATTATCTCCTTCGTACCTCCGGACGGGGAGTTCGAACTGATGCGCTACCGGGCCACGGAAAACGTCAACCTCCCGTTCAAAGTCCATCCGATCGTGCGGGAAGTTGGCACGACCAAGGTCGAATACAGCGTGGCCATCAAGGCGAACTACTCGTCGAAGCTGTTCGCGACCAACGTCGTTGTGCGCATCCCCACACCGCTAAACACGGCCAAGACGACGGAGCGCACCTCGCAGGGTCGCGCCAAGTACGAGCCCGAACACAACAATATCGTATGGAAGATCGCCCGCTTCTCCGGCCAGAGTGAGTACGTGTTGACGGCCGAGGCGACGCTGACTAGCATGACGCATCAGAAGGCATGGAGTCGCCCGCCACTCAGTCTCTCGTTTAGTCTGCTCATGTTCACATCGAGCGGGTTACTGGTGCGCTATCTCAAGGTTTTTGAGAAGAATAATTACAGCAGTGTCAAATGGGTGCGGTATATGACTCGGGCTGGGAGTTATGAAATTCGGTGCGTATCTCCGTTTTATCTATATCCATGTATAGGATTGATTTACTGACAGATGGCATTACCTACAGGTTCTGAGCATCGTTTTATCCTGCACTATTTTTCTCTTTCCCCCGGGGGTTATCTTTTTCTTTCCATCACAAAACAGCCTCCGTATCTGGCGTTAAGGTTTCGTCGGGTGTTCCGGGTGTTTTTTTTTTCCTTTCCATTTGAGGAATCAAGTCATACGGATGTAGAATATATATACCATACCTAGTACCATACCTTGGATTCGGGCGCGTGAAGGAAGCATGTATTGTATACTTTAAGCGGGCTTTAAATAGACAGTTCCAACGCATAAGACTTACTCGCCCACCCATGCAACCGTACGGAATGATCAATTTACCAATTAGGATGATATGATCATTGGCAATGATACCAGAATGAATATGAATATGGTACAATGTAATGTATTATACAATATATCCCAGATGCTGAGGTCCAAAGTATGGATGTATGTCTATGTACAGTTGTTAACAATGTGCAGTGCAGTATGCAGTATAGAGCAATGTCTCAACCAGCCCATCGAAACAGGGAATAAAAGAAAAACACCGAAAAGAGCGGGTGGGGAATATGTAAAATAAAAGAAAAAGAAAAGACAAAAAAAAAAAAAAAAACAACAAAGGAAATAGTAACTAGTACGTATGAACAAAGGAATGTGCAGGGCAGGGGAATAGGTAAATATTAGACAGAACGAGTAAAAAAAACCCCCAATAAGGAATTTTTTCCCCTTCTCATGGGTACTGTAAACCCCCTGAGAATAAAAAGCAGAAGAACGCCAGTCCCATAAGGAAAGAGAGACGAAAAAAAGAACTATTCAAATCCCATTATCCGTCGCAATGTAACATTCCCATTCCCCTCCCCGCTCAGTATCTCCCATCGTCGTCGCGCGGTGCTGAGGTCGTCTTTGCCCATCGTACGCTGAGCGCAGTCCCCCCAGTCCTGTCGGGAGAGTTGGAATTTCTCCAGCTCGAGCGCGACGAGGGTCTCGTCATCTTCTGAGGTCCATTCCGGCTGTAGATGGTCCTGATTTGACGCTGAGAGAGGAGAGGGGATGCTGAAGTCGTCTGTAGAGTTGTCATTGTCTTCTCCTTGTCCTTCTTCTATTGATGGAAGGACTGAGTCGGGATTTATGAGAGGAGACAAGGATTGTTGCGCACGGACTACTACCGAGTTCGATCCATGGTGATCGCCATCGTGCTTTTGCCCATACGCGATTGGCGCAGGTGTGTGAAGGGAATAAAAGTCGTCTTCTGATAGACCTAGGGGGAGATCGAAAGGGACACGTCTACGCCGTTTTGGGGTGGGAGTCGAGAAGCGATGGCGTTTGTTTGTTGACGTCGATGTCTGTATATTGTGGCGGTCCTCGTCCTTATTCATCAGGTCAGAATCACTATCGCTATCCTCGTAGACATCACGGCGTCTCTTATTGACTCTGCGAGGAGAGTTGCGCGTTGCTATCGTCGCTGTTGACAGGTCATGTCGCTGTTTATGCGTCTGTGTTTGTTGTGGTGTTGGTTGCCGTTGCTCGGCAACTTTCCGCGACGAGCGAGCGGATGGCCCGGTCCTCACCTGGAGAGGACTCTGGAGTCGCTTTGGTTTCGCATGTCGCGGTGACGATGCAGGAGATCCATTCAGAAGCGATTGTAATGCGCGACACGTCCCGAAGAGACCATCATCCGCGGAGGGGGTGGGGGGAGAAGAGACGACCGGTCGCGAAGGGCGAGGATCGTCGCATATCGCAGGACAATGCGGATGGGAGGAGCATGGTTTCAAGAGAATGTTGTTTTGATTTTGCTCGATGGTGCGAATAGATCAATTAAAGAGATTAATGAGTTGCGACGAGGAAGAAAGAAGGAAGCAAGACTGGTTTGGGGGCCGTTGACAGACACCGGCCTGGTTGGTCGCTTTGCGCCGGAGATGATGTCGAGGAGTGCAGGGCGGATCGGAAGGATCAAAGTCGATGGAAACAAACCGAACGTGTATGCGCTCTTGCATGCAGAAATTCCGAAAGGATGCGACGCGGCGTAAGGAAGGGAGTTGCAGGTGTCGAAGTGGGAGAGCAGAAGAACTCTTCAGGGATGCGGCGAGGAAGAACCCAAAAAAGAGCCCGCACAGTCAAAGGTTATTAATCTCGGCAGCAACAATAGCGTGCAACAACGAAATAATAACAAGGAAATGGCTCCAATACCCATCAATGAATAAACAAATAAATAATAGATGCTCAATAATAGCCCAGCCTCCCAGGGAGTTGTCGGCCAGTTCTTTCTGTCTCGCTTCGCGGAGAATTTCCAGCACTAACGAGCGAGTGAACGAAGAACTGACTGGATGAACCACAGCCTGCGGTTTCACAGGGACAGAAGGAAAGGAGAAAGAAAAAAAGAGATACGAAGTTCTCAGAGAAGGTCAGGAGGGAGCTGATGCATCGATCATACCACTACCCCGGTCTTTGTCTTGCTCGCCAGGCAGTCAAAGTGAACAGACCAGGCCGGGCGAGTCATCCTCGACTGGAGCTATGTATGGGTCTTATATCTTGCGCACGATGGGAAGATGCTGCGTGTTGTGGATACGGCCCGCATGCATCGATTTCCGTGCGTTCTGTACAAAAAAGGGTCTACAAAGGTAAGCGAGACGTGGCTTGAAAGTTGAGGCCCCTACGCCGTCCGCCTAAGGCGAAGGAAGAGAGAACGCAAAGACAGCAACGGGAGCAGCTGGCAGGACGCAAGACGTTGTCTCGACAGTGTCTTGCGGGGTTCTGCACGTCTTCGCTGTGTTCCGGCTCAACGGCTGTCACTGCGACGATCCCTAACGCAAGTCATCATATCATGCATGCATGCATCCTCACGTTGGATTCTCGCTCCAGATGGCTGCGACATGCTCCCACCCCGTCATTTCCTGTAGCGTCTTTCCAGGCCACAAAATACTGCCTCTTTCATTTCAAGACATCGAAGGACACGCGTGGTACGATAATCGTCCATGCTGGAACGCGTCCAATTCGCGTAGAGCGCGCGTGGGCCAACCGGGACGCGTCTTACCGCAGCATCAGGAAGTAGAGACCACCGTGAGGGTCTTGCATGGCCAAGGAGTCGCCATGGCTGAAGGGAAATAATGCGACTGGAGGAATGCAAGATCTGGCACGTCATAATCATATGCTTCGTCTTTGTCAACATCCACATACCTAACTCCTACTTCGTACACATCTCGTCCGACACTGAATCATCACGTCTCCTCTCTACCTCTCTCTCAGTTTTAGCAGGTTGATTCCCTTGCGCCATTTACCACATCCTTGCCTCTGCCGGTGTAGTCATCCCGTAGATGACTCGTTGTCGCTCTCCAGTGATCAGGTTATCCACCTCCTCATACACCTGGTCCTCAAAGTCACTGTCATGACAATGCGGGTCATTGCTGCCTGCACGACTCTTCTTGCCAGTCATCCTTGGATCGCCACTGTTTATTGTGGAGAGTATTTCCATATCGATGGGTAGCAACTGTGGCGGATTCTCGCGTCTGTCGGTCGATTCTATGTTTGGCATTCCCAGCGTAGGAGTCATCCTTGTTTCACTGCCAGCCATCATGCTGGGACCGTCCTGGCCCTTATGCTTCCCCAGCGCGCTGTGATTGGCCCCATTCCTCTTCATCCATGCATCGGAGCTGAATGGGAGACGCCCTACGGGTGAGAATTGACTCTTTCTCTCTTGTGGGAGCTGAAATTTCTCCTCCATCTTACCCTTACGGTGGAATGCCGGTAACTCAGGATCTGAGAGCGTCGTAGAGCAACCGTCATACGGATCACAACCCTCCCTGTCCCTGGAATGGATCGACGAATCTTCAGGTAAAGACGAATCTGAAGCTGTGTCTGAGAATGGATCTTCCTGGCTACGGTCAACCCCGGAGAACTTGCCAAGTTCGACGATCAAAGAGCCCCTGTGGGGACGTGGCTTCCAGTCTCTAACCGACCGGTCATACAGCTCCTCCAGCTCCCTCTTGTAGATCGGGTTTGTGAACCAGCAGTGACTCAGCGCCTGCTTTACCTTCATCCGCTTTGTCTCATCGAGTACGAGTAACCGGTGAACGAAGTCCTTCGCCCGCTTTCCGGCCTTGTGCCATTCCAGGTCGGCTTCGAGTCTCTTGAGATCGCATTTCTGGGCCAACTCGTCGGAATACGCGCCTGTTGCCGGATCTAGAAATGGGGAACCTCCTGTAAGGAGGACGACAGTAATGCAGCCCAGTGACCAGAGGTCAACAGCCTTGGTGTAGCCTTGTCTGCTTTGCTTGAGCACTTCTCTAAAACGCGAGTGATACTTGATTAGTCTTTCCCAGAGAACATAGTAAAACCAGGGATGCTTACGGCGCGCTGTATTCGAATGTCCCGATCACTGTCGACATTCGCTCGATATCAGGTTTCACCCGCCTGGCGCAGCCAAAGTCTGTCAACACGACTCGGCACCCGTCGGCGAGCGAGGTCATGAGGATGTTATCAGGCTTCAAGTCTCGGTGGACGATATTCCGATCGTGTAGGTAATCCAATGCCATGAGAACCTGTCTGATTATCACTGCTGCCTCTATCCCACCTACCTTCCCTCCCTTGTATTCAATGAAAGAGAACAGATCTCCAGCCGTCACTAGGTCTTGGAAGAGATAACTGCTTTCATCAACAAAGGAAGATCAAGACGGCGAAATCCTCCCAATTTCAACTTACATGGTATTTTCAGACTTAATCACCTTTTCCACGCCGATGATATTTGGCTAGACGAAAAGTTTCAGCTTCCATTATGACCAACCCCATTGACCTAAAGCAAAACTCACATGGCAGAGCCTCTCCAAAACCCTAGCCTCTCGGTCGTACACTTTCAGCTTCTCCCGGATGCCCCTGGACGCAGATCGTCCCATCTGGCGAACAGCAACTAGCTTTGCGGTACCGCCTTTGCTGATCTTAATAGAAGGCCCTCCATGTCCATCAGCATTCTGGAAAATCCTCGACGACTTCTGCTTCAGCTCCTCCAATTTCTCAATCCTCCGTCTAATCATCCGCAGATCGACAATTTTGCATGCAAGCTGACGGCCCCCCTCCTTGTCAATCGCCATATGGACCCGCCCGTATGCACCCGAACCCAGCTTGCGAGGTGTGATAGCGTACTGATCCTTGAAGATCTGTTGTTGCATAATAAGATATCGAATACAGAACAATAATGGTACAGACAAACAAACCTTCATCTCAGCTCGCTGCAATGCATCAAAACACCCCTCAGCAGTAGCATTGCCAGTATTATCAGGGCATTGTTGAAACCTTAAAATAATCCCCGGCGATAACCTCAGCGTGTCCCCATCACTCAAGAGGAAACTACCATTCCCTTTCCCCATGGGAATATCATTCCATAATGTCCCGTTCAGGGAGAGATCCTGCGCGTACACCAGCGGGGCGACGTCGGAGGGGTTCTCCCTGTCGAAAAGGATGGTGTAGATTCTTAAATGTTTATTGGAGATGAAGGGGTTATTTATGGCGTATTGACTAGGTTTACAGTCAGTTTGCTTTTGCTTTTTCAAAAAAATAAAAATAAAAAAGGTACAAGCGGACGCAGAAGTTGCATCAAATCTGGAGTGGCAGAGAAGAAGAAAAGGCAATGAATGTATACATACCATCTCTTCCCATCACGACCAACGAAGACTTCCTCATCACTGTAGATCTTCAATGGGTGTGTAGAGATCCCCGTTTCGGGGTCCCAGGTAGATAAAGTTCCAACGGGAGATGATGAAGGGGAAGGAGAATAAGAATAAGAATGTGGAGAGGATGATGCTGTCTTGGTCCCAGTGCAGGGTAGGTATGGATATGTGCGTGAGTCCATGATATCTAGCATTGAATAATTGGTATTGGATGAGATTGTAGATCCAAACGTTCATCTCATCTGGTCATATGTTGATTCATAGTGTCAGTCAATTGATTAACTTAGATGGCAGATAGTCGACCAGTGAGTGAGGGAGGGTGAGGGAGAGAAGAACTAGTAGCTGGCAGTCCTGGTCTGGGGGAGTATTCCCAAAACAGCCTCGAGAGAGCATGTCCACGTTGTGACATATCTTCTTGCTTTCCCTTAATCCTCATTCATGTCTTATTAGTCTCTGCAGTTCAGACCATTGAAATAAAAAATTCTCAGAAATAATCTGCTTCAGCTGATATTCGCTGCCTCAAACAGTCAATTATGATACCAGGTAATTAAAGCTGCAAAACCCATAGCAAAAGAAAACGAAGAAAGATAAAATCGTAAAAAGCAATAAATAAGACACATACACACTCTCTATACAGAATAGACATAGACAGTACAGAAAATAAAAAAAGAAAGCTTTGAACAGACAAAAGAAAATAAAAATAGCATATTTGCCCTTCCCCTTTAGCCCCCCAAGCCGGTTGAAACCAGTTGATTAATTCCCCAACCGAGTCCAGTTCTCCAACTCCAGCCAACAGACAGACAATTATTTGCTCCAGATTTTCCGTTTCCGTTTCCTGGTTTGCTGACGCATGGTGGTATCGCATAATTAAAAAGTTTCATTAGAACCATATCGTCCTTCGTTACATCCCGGAGGATGTGAAAGCCAGCAGCATCATGAAAATGAACGCCAACAATAAATGATAAGCGACTGAATCCAGAAGAAAAAAAAATAAATAAAACACATGAACCAAGAAAACAAGAGCACCTGTCCAAAAGAAATGAGAAGGAAAAGTAGAGCACAAGAAGTAATCACCAGGTATATATAAAACCCAACTGACAAAATATCAACCATTGCAGTAGGGCGCTTGCCCCGAGACACGTAGCAAACGATAAATATGAAGTAAATGGTACAACCCGTAGCGGATGAGGGGATATAATGACTAAGAATACAGTTTTCCGTTCACTCATATCTTTCCGTTAGCATCGGTGCCAGGCGTGAGTCAACTCCATTTTAGGAGTCCTTTGACGTGGAGGTCGTGTTAGCTGAATCCACCCGGAGGGATTCACTGTGAAGAGGTTGCTGAATCGTGTGGGGATGGCTGAAAGATCCCGTGCGGAAAGGAGGGTTTCTCATCGAAAGAGAGCCCGGGTGGGCGTTGCCTCGCGGGAGCTGAGGAAGACTGTGGGACATTTGAACGTGGCTGATAGCGCCAGAGACGGGGATCTGGTACGGCATAGTCGGTTGGTGGATAGTCTGGCCAGGAGTCGAGGCGAAGTCCATTGAGCCGAAAACACTTGGTCGGACGTTCCACTGTTGAAATTGGTTTGGCGGCGACTGCATTGGCATCGATGCATGGCGGCTCTGAGGGGAGATCGGGGCCTCGGAGCCTGGAGTAGGGAACGTTGCTTGGGTCAGATAATCCAAGCCAACTGGCTCGGTTTGGTTGATGACCCCAGTGGCCGCGGTCGAGGCGGGAAAGTCGGAGTACTCGGTCGAGGCGGGATAATATGGGCGATGATCCTGTCTGGTCTGTCCATCGAAGCCAAGGGTGCCTGGCATTTGGAACAGCTGGTCCCTATCACTTTGCAGCTGCATCGGTCGACTGTGTGCAACCATCGCCATGTTGTCCATTGACGTCGTCATCGGGCCAGGTGCGTGGTCCACCGAGGATGACGGTGTCAAAAATCCACAAGTGTCTGCGACATCATCGTCATGGTCCAGCTCACTGACCGGGCGCGAGGCCTTGCGGCGTTTAGAGCTGTTTGAGTTGTAGTTGAACACGTAGACCTTGGTAGAGGCATCTAGGTCCTAGTGTCAGTATATCAACTTATGCTGGAAAGAAAGCTGAGAAAGTACATACCGACTTCGTTACGCTCATACCGTTCTTCAAGCTTCCTTACTCTAAAGACTTCATCCAAGATCTCAATACCACCTTCTTGAAGCGTTTTCTTGGAATCGTGTGCAACTTCTCTCAGCTTATCCGAAGTAACGCCATATTCCCCAAGGTTGCGTAGGATATGCATGAGTAGAGGAATGCGGTCTATACACAATTAGCTTATTTTGGTCCCCTCTATCTTCGCCCCTGAAAAAAAAAAAAAAAAAAAAAAAAAAAAAAAAAAAAAAATTCATGTGCGAGACAACTTACACTCCATCTTAAGGTGGTCGGGTTCCTTGTGGATAACACCCGGGGGCCACCAGGCAGGCTTGGTCAACTCCGGGTTTCCGGTGCGTCCTCCATTGTAAGGATACCTCACTTGCTTCCGGGGCTCGATTGCCTTGATGAATGCTTTGGCGATATTGCGGCAGTTGAGCTGCTGGAAACGCTTTAATGCGTTTTCGTAGTACGCTATGACCTTCTCGGTGTCGCCAATTTCCAGTTCGATCATGTCCGTTGGGGAGTACGGCGGAAGCTCTTCCACAGAATCTGAGAAGGAATCATGGAAAGAACTGTGAGAAACGCTTCTGCAACGTTTCATGAGACGGCTTGGTGGCCAGGAGTGATAGTCATCACGATGCCGCCATTTGGTGCTGCCTTGTCCTTGAGAAGCGATACTGTTAGCACAGGGCGAGCGATGTGTCCCGAAGCAAGTTGCACTCACTGATGACCATGGGTCTATGGTAGCCGATTTTTGGCCCCAAGATCTCGAGGAATCTCTGCTGCGCATCTGGAGAGAACACGGTATCATTCTGTTCCTGGATGGACCTAGACTCCTGAACTCTGAGCTTGCCCGTATTGTCCAGGTAGATCAATGCGTAATGTTGATAGGGCAATTGTAGAGATGGCTGGAAGTTTCCGAGCATGGGCTGGAAGGGCGCATCAGTATGGAGATAGACATGGTTAACAAGGAGTTAATAGGTTACCCACAGGAGTATCCCAACCAGAGCAGTCATTTGCGAGTGTGGTCTGCGGGAGGCCCTTGACGGGCGGAGCAACGGAGGAAGAAACGTGGAGAACCATTGCTAGGCAGACACGAAGCTGTCAAAGTATCTATTGGTAACAATCAGCTGTTGATCCTTGTATGGAAAGAAAGGGGCATATATAGGATAAGAGCAAACGGAAGTGATAAATATGGAAGCATACAGAAAGAACGTGCAATCAAGCACGGGTGGTTTGCGGGTAGCTAGGGCTAGAAAGCTAGCTTGCAAGAACACCCACGAGTCGATATAGAGCCGATATAGATATGATCTGAAACAGAACGAAGAAGGGATGGAGTCAATTGAGAACAACAGAAAAGGTCTGGGCTCTTAACGTTCTCTTGAACCGTTCTCTCTTGGGAGCTAGCAGGTCGTAGTCGAACAAGGATGGAGAGGGAGGGCCAGCAGGAATTGGGGGAGCAACACGAGCATTAAGTAGTCAATTAGGAGACGGGCTTTGCTTCGATAAGGGAAAACGGGGAGGACAAAGAAATCCCGTGCATTATGGAGTCGAGAACAAGGCAGGTTGCAGGTTCAGGTTTTTTTTTAAAAAAAAAATAATAATAATAATAATTATTATTTCTGATTATTATTATATCATTATTGTTATTATTTTATTTTATTTTTCCTGGGGCGACGATCTCGTTCTCCAGACCCCCCAGCTGATTTGATTTGATTTTCGTATCGAACGCAGCAAAGGCAATTAACTTAAAATCCGACGCTATCGGATCCAAGCAGGTATACGGGGAGGAAATTCCGTGCGTCTCTCGACGGTGCCGCATCGGCAAGGCCCTTTCTGGTGCTTGGCACGATCATGGATGATCCTGGAAGCGCAACGCAAACTCACGAGTTAAGCGGGATGGACGGGTGACAGGAGGAAGCGCACCATTCGATTAGCGCGCAGATGCAGAGTCTGTGGATCTGCTGCGCCGTTAGACTATAGACATCCATGCCCATACCGATTGTATCATATCTATCCATCTGTTCGTCGTGGCTGATTTTGCCGCGTGTTCCTTCACTTTCCCTTTGGGGAAGTTTCATCATCGTCGGGGGTGTCTGATGTGTGTCTCACAGTGAACGAACTCTGCACAGCCAGCCTCAGCAATATCTGTATGCAAACCATGCGTAGCTCGCTGAAGTCTTGACTCTGTACCTCTCGCCGTGCCTCAAATCCAATTGCAGCCGTGTGCCGCGAACCCTGATTTTCGCCCAGATGGGACAAGCGCTGAACCCACCTCCGCTTCCGCTTCCGCGATTGGCTGGGATCTGCACGTTCCCCAATAGGTGTGGCCCGTCCGTGTCCCAACCCTAAACCCTTATTGGCGGGATCTAACCTCTATCTAGCCACTCCATCATTGTGTACGGTAACATTACAGTACCTTACTTTTGGAAGGTACCTTCCCAGGAACGTACTTTCGTGTGCAATCGCCACGCGGAGTTCCCAACAAACCCTGGCCTTCCATTTTCCAGCGCACGCAGCAGTCGATTCCAATAGTTATGTCCTTTTCATGTACGTGGACGTACTGAGCAGTGCTATACCTGGGAAGTACATGGCATTCATTTATCCGTTATTGTCTGTCTCCGACTTCAAACGGCTTATCCAGAACGTTCAGGTCCCAACTGTTTCTTCCCTGCTACGTTCCTACTGCCCAGAAATTTGGCCAGTCTGATCCGGTTCCAGTCGACCTCACCAGCTGTCAGACGTCAATCGACTCGTCAATGAGGATCTGAACATCACAGAACTATCGAATATCGATCCTCGAAGCTAAAGCCCGGGGGGGAACGGATGTGGTAATTTCCTTTTCCTTGCTTTTATGCTCGGTCATCCCGACTATGATCAAGGCAGTAATTCCTGTTGGATTACTGATTCATTGATAGGGGAGAGAAATTGCAGTCGCGGGGAGGGCGACCGCGATTGGCTAGCTGTTATGCAGGCCGTCGAGGTAGGAAATAAAGGCTCCAGAGATCATCAACAGAAACCAAGATGCGCTCCGTGCACGATTTCCCATATGTACGTGCGTATAAGGCGAACTAAATAATAATAGTAATAATAATAAAATTATGAGGCACATTACATACAGCACATCCGGATTTTTTTTTATTAGTAGTAGGTAGTAGGATTATGGCATCCAGACCATCCGATAGGTCCCTGCTCGGAAGATCCAGACGTCAATGGCGTGTTCTTTGGGTAGCTGGGCTGTAGAAATCTAGAAGGGAACTACAGACATTCATAGAATGGCGCAGTGTCACGGTAGCTGACACTTCCCAATATCTTGTTTTTCTCTCGCTCTATCGCCTCTTCAATTTCCCAGGGATATGATAATAACATTGCGCTGGCGCTCCGGACCGTCAACAACAACATCGCCCCCCCAAAAAATGAAAGCTAAAGTAGACGTCTTCAATTCCCGAAAGAGGTAAACGTAGGCTCAAATAAAACGAAAAGAAACGAAACGCAATGTAGGCTGACGTTGCATTCCTCTCCTCCCAACTGCCCTACACAGATAAAGCTCAATGGTTACAGCATAATGTTTTTTGGCCACAGCGATACTACGTAAGAACAGCAAGGGACGGTTAAGATACCAACACCTTCTCAATTAATGGGATCTGGCCGCTAGCACATAACTATTGAATGTTGTAAAATCGAGAGGTACAGGGCTATACTTTTCATTTTTTGCCATCTCACTTAACAGATAGACAGATAAAACAAAGTCTAAATAAAAGCACACATGTGGCGCGTACCCGAGGAGAAACTCTCCGCACGTACAGGGACTCGATCGATTCTTCAGGGAAAGATAGAACGTTTAATTGGACCTTTCTATCTCGGACTATTTTATTTTATCACTCCCTTGTGGGGGTTTGTCTAGGTAGGGAATGCTGTGTTGACGAATATCACCGCCACAGCCACACATATGCCTAATCAGGAAATTAAGTGAGAGTAACGCAACGGTCTGAATAGGAAAACGCCTCCTTATAATATTATCGTTAGGCATTCTTCACGACAGACTGATCACTCACGAGGCCCTTCTGGACATTCCATGCAGTGGTGATCTCTCGTGCTGCCCTCCTAGGGCTACATAATACTCTATGTAAAGTAAGCGATAGCCCAGACTGCTGCATGGGCATTGCAATTGCATGTTATATCATATTCTTCAAGGTCATGAGTGTATCAGAATATATATTTTTTTGAATGGGACGGTGGGTCTGCGGGGACGGCCCGAAGACCAGATCAAAAGTGGAGTTTCCATACATCATGGCTATAGGCTGAACTGTTGCTAGTGGGATGGGACAATCAATTTGAAACCGCCAATCACTGAGGTCCATGCGTTCCTGAGACACCAGCCACGTGGATGGTGGCCAACCAGTGCAACCAAAGCATTGGAATCAAACCATTCTACAGCGGCAATTGGATTAATTAGTATGGTTTGGGATGCAGCTGTGCCACCACATTTTCTCAATACAGATACTAAACTAGCATTGAAGAATGCCACGTGTTGTACACTTAGTACACTACCTACGTAGTGCTACATGTGAGTGCATACTTGAAGGATCCACAGGACAACCGAATTTTATCCGCACGCGACCAGACTGCTGGGAAGAATGGACAACAAACCTAGTGAGTTCGTATGGCATATAGTAACCCAACTAAGCCGCACTATTAGTATTGTCTGTCTATCTTTCCGAATTTGACTATTCAAGAAGAGAATCAAAGCACCACTGACCTGCTACGTCATTCATGAGGTCTGATCAGATCAGCCCATGCATCCAACGGCTCCTTGCGTATGCAGACACTGCGTGGTTGGGATAGATACTCTATTAGGCAAGTACATTCGTACTTAACTAGGTGCTTAGTAAGATGTATGAACCTAGAAGCTAGTAGTAATTAGCAGCAATGCTGAAGAAGAAGTAAGGAGGGTGTTCATGCAATGCCATGTAACCAGCGAGGGGCAGACAGTAGGTACTGCATAGTAAGTCCCAATACTTAATCTTCAATGATGTAATGCATGAGACGAAATATCTGATCTGATCTCAGTCCCAAGAATTACTATTGTTTCGAGCTGCTGCAGACCCCCAATGCAGTGAAGCCCATGCACATCCTTCGTCTCGGTGGGGCAATAAACCGGTGGAGCCTGCAAACGGGAAACAAACCCTCCGCGCCTTGATAGGGCACTTCCCTGTCTGCAGAACTGCAGGGCTAGGCGCTATTGAAGACTGTTCACGGCAGATTCCAGAAGACAACATTAATTAGAATTAATAATCGATTAGTTAGTGAAATGGACGAATGACAGACAACATTGATGGACTTTTTTGTTTACATTTATATGTGGCGATTTTCTGCACCGCCATAACCAGCCAGCCACATCCGTCTTATCTCCTCTACAATACATACTCTGTACTATTAATATCAATCCTTCTCAATTTTAAAAAGGCCCTCATTTCCGTCCCAATCAGATCTTCCTTCCCGCCTCCTGCGAGTCATGTCTGTACCTGTTTCTCCTCTGCCTTGATCCGTCAGCGTCATGATCAGGTTTTTTCTTTTCTCCCACGTTGATTGCCGTGCTATTTATTTCCTTATTTCTTTCCTCGCGGGTATGCATGTCAGCATTAGCGCGCCAGAATCAGGATATGGTGCTGCTTACACTGTTGAAGATCCGTCAGTCAGTTTGACAGGCTGTCCGTATTCCAGGCACAACATATGGACATTGCGAAGTGTATCTATGCTGTTAGTACTACATAATACGACATTTTTCCTCTGGTCACGTGACGTGGCTCTATTGCTCCCTATTAGTCTACAATTGCAACGTATTGTCACGGCCCATTGCGGTAATAAAATCCGATCATCAATGCATCCGCAGTCCATCCTTTGAGTTCACTAATATCGACGCGTTATCAACCTTAATTATGATTTCCATACCCGGGTATTCTACCCGCCAAGACCGTTTCCAATTCCAAATCCCATTTTCTCCTACAATTATTATGATTATTATACTATTCCTCTAGGGACAAAGTTCAGACAGAGAGGGATGTTTCATGCTTTTTTTAAATCTACTTTATTTCTCTTAAGCGTCCTTTGACTGCTGTGTGTATGTATACGAGGTCTCTGCAAAGGTTGCCTATGTATGTCGGAAGCACCTTTGTACAGATACAGCTACAGCTACAGCTACAGATGCACAGTACTTTTGAATCAATTAAATTGCTAAGTTATCTTGAATATGGGGAAAGATATATGCACTAGCACATAGTACTATGATAGGTACTGTACCCCGATCCCACCTGGGCGCTTGCACATGTAGATGTTAGCTCCAAGCCGTTACCATCATACTTTGTCGTATTTCTTGTACCTTTCAACAAAACTCCAAGTAAATAAAATACACTTTCTATTTGCTACTTAATTCTCCAGGCCATAAGCAATAATGCTAAACGCTGATGCCAGAGAATTTAATTAAGCGCGTGGCTGACGCTGTCACTTGTTGACGCCGCAGACTTCGTTTTATGTTATTGATTAGAGTCGAGCTACGGCATTTCCAGGTCTGGCTTCGTGCATGACCGGATTTGCATTTGCAATCTCTTCCGTCCCGTTTTCCCTTCCATGTCCGAGCCACTCAGGTAGCGAGCCTGGAAATTGGCTGGATCCATAGTCTTTACAGTTTGATTAATTCTATGGCATGTATCCATATATATTTCTTATTGATATTGACTCTTTACAACCCCCGCATTTGCAAAAGCACTACAAACCAACTTTTGAACCTCCCTGCATCAGCATTCCTTCGATCAACGGCAGCCAGTGACTGCTTCTCCTCGTCGGCAAACTGTCATCCTTCCCGCCATGCACAGGCCACACGTGATGCAACAGCTCCGGGATGAACCCTCCCTGAAGGCTTCATTCTTTTGCTTGTCTCACTCACCCTTTGCCTTTTTTTTTCCTTCCCCTCCTTCTCGCTTAATCCTGCTGCCAATCTCCCCTCCAATAGTTGCACTATTCCAAATAGACAGGACCGGCCCGAGTCTTCCGGTTCCCCTATCCAACAGAAAGCCGTTCGCATCCAAATTAACCTTTGTCTGATATCAACGGGCTCTTATAGCGTGGCCGGCCTTCCCCCCCAATTAGATCACTTCAGAGGCGAAACGCCATCGGCATCAAGCAAATCCGCTTCCTTGACCAGTTCGTAGAACATCCCCCCGCGCTTGATCAGCTCTGCCGGAGTGTCGAACTCTACCACGCGCCCTTTGTCCAAGACGATGATCCGATCAGAGTCGATGATCGTGTTAATACGGTGCGCAATTGTAATAATTGTGCGGTCTCGGAAGTCACTGCTGCGAAGTGTGCGTTGTAGGAGCGCGTCCGTTTCCACGTCTACGGCAGCCTGTGTAACCAATTAACCTTACTTTTGTTCGTGGCAAGGCAAAGAACAAAAGAAAGCGGGAGAAACCGGAAAAACAACTTACCGTCGCCTCATCTAGTACAAGGATGTTGCTGGGAGTCATCAAGGCTCGTGCAAGAGAAACCAACTGGCGTTGGCCTTGACTAAGGTTGCTCCCTGTCCATGATCCCGCGTGTCAGTTTCTGTTTGGGTTATGAGAGCCGCGAAGATAAGGCTATCGCTTACCTCCTTCTGCAATCATGGCATCCAATTGTCCATCCATGCTGGCGACATGGTCTTTCAGCCTAGCGTGGTCTATAGAGAGGGCGATGTAGTCAGTACGTTACTCAAGTCGAGCCAGGAGCCGATATCGGACTATACGAACCTAGCACACTCCAAAGTTCTGTATCGTCGTGAACATGACGAGGATCTAGATTGTCTCGTACGGTGCCTTCAAACAAAGCTGGGTCCTGTGGAATGATTGCAAGACGGCTTCGCAGGTCAAACAGACCAATCGTAGATATATTCAGCCCATCAATACTGTAGGGATATTAGCCATCTGGAACCCAAGGAGAGCCTATTCGAACACTCCCACCTAATGCTGCCGCTAACCGGCTCGATGATCCGGAACAACGCTAGGGTTAGTGAACTCTTCCCTGCACCCGTACGACCAACTACTCCAATCTTCTCTCGAGGCTTAATGTCCAAATTGATGTCCTTCAGCACAAGATCGAGCCCAGGACGGTACCGCGTGCTGTAATGATGGAACGAAACACCCCCTTGCGCCGGCCAGCCGATATTGGGCCGTTTCTTGAAGATCACATCCGGCGCTTCACTGGGGAGGTTTGCGTATTCTAGCACTCTTTCGACCGATACGATGTTTGTTTCGACCTCGACCGTTTGCCGGACAATCCAGTTCAGGGACTGCGTGATTTGGAGAGCGTAGGACATAGCGAGACCGACCATACCGGCCGACAGTCCGCTGCCAGTAGCAACTGAAGCGATAGCAAGGCCTGCGGATGAGAAGATTATAATCGAGCCAATAAACTCAAGGCGAACTGCCAGCCATCTGTTTGCACAAATAGATGGGAAGTATGCCCGAAGATTGGCGTCCATACGCCATTCGTTCTCAAGGGAGAATCGGTTGCCCTGTCTGTAAGCACGAATGGTCGACACGCCTCCTAGGGACTCCTGAAAATGCGCATATATTGGGCTTCGAGTAACGCTGTCAAGCCGCTTTAGTTCACGGGAAGTTCTCAAGTAGTATTTTTGATAACTGAAATAAATATAGCCTAGGGGGATGATAAGTAGAAGGAACCCAGGAGTGGAGATCGCAATGACTATCATTGTGAATAGTGCGCGAGCAGAGTTGGCGAACAGCTAGTTATAATAGTTAGCCTTTATCCCCCGATCTTCTCGGGATTCCTTGAAATACTAACCATATTGAAGGTGCGAGCTATGACCTCATCCACGCGGTATATGTCACTAGGTACCATTTTTTGTCAGCCCCTACATTCGTTATCTGCCACTAAGAAGACGCACCTTGAAAACCGGTTGAGAATGCGACCAGACGGCGTAGTCTCAAAGAAGCTCATGGGAGAGCGGAAGATGGCAAATGCCATGCGCTCGTGTAGTTTCCGAGAGGCCTGGGCGAGAGTTATCAGAAGAGAATGAAGGGGTACGATGATTGAATCCCAGAACATACCTCAATCGAGCAAAAGATCCATAAGATGAGATTCTGAACGACGACCAACGCTGACGCTCCTAACCCAAAGGCCAAGTAGATACCGATAAATTTACCTACGTTAGGGTTCGATCCAGCAACCTCGTTGGCCTCAGACCAATTCTTCAACCAGAAATTGCCGGCAACTTGGGCTGTCTGACCTGCCAAAAGCGCAAGCAGATAGATACTGACAGCAACGAGATTGCTGTTCTTGGCGTATTCACCATAGACGCTCCATTTTACTTTACCTTGCTGTGAAACCTCTTGAGTCTGCTTGGTCTTTAAATTCTCCTCGTCCGCAAGCTTGCGCCTGGGACCATTCCAGCTTGCCGTGCTAGCACGACGTAGAGTTATAGTGCTAGATCTTCTCTGAGCATCCGTGGCAGACCTGATAGGGACAAGTGAACCGATTTCTGCTTCCTCCGCTTCCGTGTCTGAAATTTCAGATTCCGGGTTGTCGATCTCGGCCGTGGTCGGCGAATCACCAGGGCTAGTTAGGCCAGGACTGTCGTCCGTGTCAGTAAGAGAGCTCTCATCGTCATCAGACTCGTTGGTAGCAGTGCGGATGAGATTAGCGATCTCGCCTTTCATGGCCAGCAACTGCTCATAGGTGCCTTTCTCAACCAATGTTCTTTCTTTCAACAATCCAATGAAATCGGCTTCTTTCAAAACCGTGATCGCATTTGTTGCCAGAATTCTGGTCTTGCCATTCAGGATCCCGTTCGGCCCTAGTACTTTGTTGATCAGATGCCGACCGACGTGCTGGTCAACTGCGGACAGAACATCATCTAGGAGGTAAATGTCTGCGCGAGCGTATACCGCCCGAGCGAGAGTCAACCGGGCCTTTTGCCCTCCTGAAAGCGAGATACCCCTTTCTCCAACTTCAGTTTGATCACCGTCTGGTAAGTTTTTGAAATCATGCCGCAAGGCGCAAGCATCAATCGTCTGCTCGTAAAAGTGAGGATCCCATCGGTGCCCAAACACAATATTCTCTCGAACGCTGGCATTCATGACCCATGGTTGTTGTGCAACATATGCAATACGACCGCGAACAGCCACCTCTCCCTGTAGTTTCCAAAGGTCACCAAGTATTGCCTGGAGTAATGAAGACTTCCCAGCCCCAACACGGCCCACAATACAACTCAGTTCACCTTTGCGAGCGCTGAAGTTGATGTTCTCGAGGACGCGACTCTGACGGTATCTGTTCCACGTGAATGATGCCTCGCGGATCACTACAGATTCGTCGCCAACATGGGCGACAGGCTCTTCATAGACGACAGCGTCACTCTGTAATTCCTCAGCGGTGAAGTAATCAGTCAATCGTTTGACAGCAACCGATGCCTCTATGATCGAGGTAATGACCATTGGCAAGATAGAAAGTGGAAATGTGAGGAGGTTGAAAAGCGTCAGAGCTGGGAAGACGATTTCCGTTGTCAGAGGACGGTCCCTTGTCAGGACGAAAACGGTGAATGTAGAACATGAGACAAGGAATGGAGTCGATTGCCATGTAAAATTGGCAATAGACTGCGTTGCACCGATCTTGCGAAGAGTATTCAATTCCAGGTCATTCCGAATATGGTTGAGCTTGTTCATGAAGGCCGTGTTCCAGGCATACAGTTTGATACTCTTCATGCTATTCAGTATCTCGGTCATAAGCCTAGTTCGAGCATCCTTGTTGCGCATCTGTGTAACCTGAAGGGTTTTCATTATTCGAGCAATTGCACCATTCAATGGCACCATGAGTATCATAACCCCAATACCAGCAAACATGCTTGGCCCAACCAATTGATAAAGTGACAGCATGCACAATGTGATCTGAAACGGAGCAGAAAAGAGTTGCAAGCCAAATTGCGTCAGATCCGAGAGACGCTGCTGATCCACCGCCATATGGTTGACAATATCACCAGTCGTCTTCGCGGAGCGGCCCTCACTGGACAATCTCAGAGCTTTTGAATATATCACTGCAGTCAACGATGATTTGACACGCATACCAGTATCAAAAGCTCGCTGGAAATACTGATGCAGACACATGGTCTGTGAGACAGAAACTAGAAACATTGCAATAGCTATGGCTACTCCTCTGATAACCGGTTGGGGATTATCGCTTCGATACGAGTCAATGAAGTTGATGAGGAGACGTAGAAGCTGGGGTTGAACGAAGGCAAGAATGTCACTCCCCGACTTGACCACTGCAGCCCGAAAATATGATCCGCCAAATGCTCTGAAAAGTGCGACCCATAGAGAAGGTTTTTCCTTTTGCAACTCGTGTTCCCACGCGTGTGAAAAAGCGTCAGCAGTAGCACGAGTCGTGTCTCGTCGACGGAGATTCCACAGATCATCTTGAGTTAGGAAATTCTTATATCCAAATTTCATCAACGGGGTCATCCAGCTAAATGTGAGAACAGAGAAGATATCTGCGTATTCGTAAGGACATTCATCCTCGTCACCCAATGCGTCGTAAGCGCTCTGTTTCTTCGGAACCATATACTCCAGCGCAAATTCCAACACTGCAAGCCCCAGGCTGACATTGAATGTAACGAAATACGGAAGTGATATCCCGTGGATTTTCCTAATGATGAGAGAGCGTAGCTTAACCGCATAAGCGATAATGAAGAAAACCCAATAGAATAGCACGACCCCGTTAGGCTGTCTACTGCGCCAGTGCTCGTAGTACTGGACCGCAAATATAACACCCAGTGAAGCCAACGTGATTATCGAGCTCCAGAAGCGAAGGTCGACTAGCCAGGTCTTGGGGTGAGACTCGATCTCAAGGGAGGACTGCAGGGCCGTTACCAGGATTAAAGCGGACAGGACAATCTAGTCGCCGTTAGATATCGTCCGCACAAGGCTGCACGATGACAATTCTACAAAATGATGTTGAGGGATATGGTACTGACCAGCTTGGCATAAAAATGCCAGTTCTTCGATACAGGCTGCGGTGACCTCTTCTTGAACAGGAACCATATGGCACCTGCACCCACGAAGAGACCCCATGCTGCAACCAAGGACACCCACAGATCCAAGAAACACGGTGTCAGGTCGTACCTGAAAGGGCTTAGGGGTCCCCAACCTTCAATATCACTGCAGAAAGGCTGACGCTGGGGGGATTCGGAGCTTGGTCCCATCCATGGTGATCCCGGTTGGGACTTCCCTAGGAAGGACTGAGAATTGCCATCGAGCATCTTCCTTCCCGTCCCAAAACAACACGAATTTCGAACCGGGAAGTAAACGCTTCGATCGAGAATTGGCAGAGTCTTTGGGAGAATGCGAGTTCAAAGGCGAGATTTCCGGACAAACTGCTGACTAAAGCGGCGAGCTAACTAACTAGTTAACTAACTCCTGTAGTTATATAGGCTAATTTATAATTTATCGAAGGTCGGCGAAGGCTTCCGCGTGGATGAGGAGATAAGTGACGAAGCACGAGAGAAGTGATGAAAACCCTTCTGAAGGAAGACTTAGTACATTGCGTTCCTACGACAGTCGCATCAACTCACCACCCAGGTTCGATATGAGAATCTTACTGAAACAAAATGCGCTTCGCTCTCGAGGCCCGACATGGTCTGTCACGTGATGCATATAATACGGGAGCTACGTAATCGCATCGATAAGCCAGCAGCCTCTATTACTCCATGCGCTGTGGATATTTATTATTACCCCTTCGAGTTCCCGCTGATAGCACGGAGGCCGGTAGTTACTGCAGACGATACTGTCAGCAACAAGGGTTTACCCTCCAGGCATATGAGTACCAGTAGACACGAAGAGTGACTCAGAGTGATTCTTTCCACAGCTGCACCATGGCTTTTCATTCTTAGCGGAAAACATGTCAGATTACTGCAGAGTATTTATTGCTCTTTATCGCCACCCTGTCCGACACCCCACGGCATAAAAAGGCGGTAGGGTCCGTGGCGTGCCTGAAATTGTTCCGTCTTCATCACTAAAGGACTACTAATACGCGGTTTTGTCTCCAACGCATGATGGCTGCAGACGCTTCTGGGGTAGAGGATTTGTTAAAGAGGTCATTATATGGTGAGATTTACTGTTGCTCTACAAACCTGTCTTGAGACCGTCAAACCATTAACTTCCTGTCTTTCTTTCAAGTTTATAATCTTCCACAGGAGCTCCTTGGGACTCTAACTACAAAAGCCGGTGAACAGGTCACTTCTCTCGAGACGAACACTGAGGACGTTCGAAAGAATGTTGATTCCGAAATCGAAAATCATTTAGTATCTAAATCGACATCTTGTGGTCTTTGCAGCATATCCTTCCTGGGCGTCCAAGAGCACAGAGACCATGTCAGGTCAGACCATCATAGATATAATGTGAAGGCGCAGCTGCGAGGGAACCGTACGCTTAACGAGGTCGAATTTAACAAGGCGATCGGGGAATTGGATGAATCAATATCCGGCTCGGAGTCTTCGGAGGACGAGGACGATGAGCAAGGCGAGCTGCAATCCGCAGACGCGACTCTTGGGGCCTTGCTGAAAAAGCAGGCTAGGATATCCGAAGCGAATGGAGACGATGAACAAGCGCCTAAGAATGCTTCGACTGGAAGAAGCCCTTTATTCTGGTTATCAAGCTCGTTGCTGCCTTCTAACGTCTCTCTGGGCATCTACAGAGCTCTTTTCACGAGAGTCGAACAGGATGAACCTGGGCACCTTGTCGATTCATTACGGAAAAAACAGCTGTCGCCCATATATCCACAACGAAACAATAGTTCTGTTCCAGAAAACCCCCCTCCACCTGCGCCGCATGTCTTCTTATGCATGATAGGCGGCGGTCATTTTGCGGCGATGTTGGTTTCTCTGGCTCCAGAGATCCACCGTCGTCAGGGAGGTGTTGAGGAGAGGCAAGCTCGAGTTATTGCACATAAGACTTTCCATAGATATACCACTCGACGAAAACAGGGTGGCTCGCAGGCTGCCAACGATTCTGCTAAAGGAGCCGCACACTCAGCAGGCTCTAGTTTGAGACGCTATAATGAAGCTGCGCTTGAAAAGGAGATTAGAGAATTATTGGGCGAATGGAGACAGATGATTGATAAAGCAGAGCTACTGTTCATCCGGGCTACTGGGAGTACAAACAGAAGAATTCTGTTTGGCGCCTATGAAGGGCAATTCTTGAAGCAGAATGATCCGAGGCTGAGAGGCTTTCCTTTCAGTACCAGACGAGCTACGCAAGCCGAGCTCATGAGGTGCTTCAAGGAACTTACAAGGGTAAAAGTGAGCCGGGTTGACGAAGCCGCCCTTGCAGCGGAAGCCAAGCAGCGGGAAGCAGTCTCGAAGCCGCCAACACCAGTACCTCGCCAGCAGAAGCCAAAGATCACAAAGGAAGATGAAGCCACAATGTTACACACCACTCAAATCCAAGCCCTGATCCGTCGCTCGAAGATACCCGCACTGATGTCTTATATTTCTAAGAACTCGATACCCGCATCCTTTAGATTCAGGCCCTCCGATTCTCCACAGAATTTCCGTTGTCCTACACCGCTCCATTTTGCGGCGAACACTAATTCCTCGTCCGTTGTTCTAGCCCTTCTTACAAAGGCTGGCTTTGATCCGACGGCAGTTAATGATGAAGGGAAGACGCCCTTTGAGCTCGCTGGAGATCGAGCTACTCGCAATGCTTTTCGCATTGCCCGCCACGAACTCGGTGAGTCGAGTTGGAACTGGGATGCATCACACATCCCGTCGGCGCTTTCCAAGGAGGACGTGGACAGCAGAATGGAGAGAGAACGGAAGGTAGCTCAAGAGGAAGAGGCAAACAGGCGTAAGGCCGAAATGGAACGCCTAAGGAGGGAAGAAGCCGAGAGGGCAGCTTGCGCCCAGCCCCAGAAGACCGGTGGGCGAACTCTAGGAGCTATTGAGAAGACTGCCGCGGATAAGAGAGAGGAAGAGATGCGGGGAATGACTCCCGAGATGAGAATGAGGCTGGAAAGAGAGCGCCGGGCAAGAGCTGCTGAGGAACGCATTCGACGGATGCAAGGGAAATGACAGCTGGGACGGGCACTGCCATGATTTTCATTTCGAGCCATACTGTACTAGAAGTGCCATCGATACTCGAAGATAATGCCAGCCGTTCTTCAGCCTATATTCCGTGATTTAGCGATTTTCATGAAATAGGATTTACAATCTGGTGCCGTAGGTGGTTGTATATCTGTAAGAGACAGTGAAGATGTATTCTGCGCTAGTAAGAATCACAGCACAAATTCCGCATTGGCAAGCTGCCAGACTTCATTTTACATATTTATATGTCGTTGGAATTTCCGAGAATGTCTGGCAGAGAATATGAAAAGATGGATTCACTGCACTTTATCATAATAGAGTTGGTCGACCCAAAAGGGAGTTCGAAGAGACGAAGTGACCGGGATGGGATCCCATACCCTTTCCACATGGTACCATGATTTCGAGTCAGAAAGACTGATAGATTCAATCGGGTCACCACCTATTGTCTAAAATGCAATATCGGGAGCATTCAAAACTGTAGATTGCTGACTGGCGGGCTTTACCTTGCAGTGGTGAATGCGATCAGCAGAGACTCCAGCGGCATTCGGTTATCTATGTTTATCTTGGGAGCTGCCGCCGCTCGTACCTGGTCAGACCTCTCCCGAGCCGTCCTTCGCAACTCTTCCTTCATCATCTTAATTTGCAACGAAAAAAGTGCGGAAAGTCGTTCTATTATTAACCATCTAAGTTTGCTGCTGTCTTTCTTTTTGTGGCGCTGGCGCATTTTCCCATGTCGTTCAGGCTGCCCTCCAGTCCCACGCGAAAGGTACCGCCGTTATTCGCACCTCACTTTGCCTCGTCCACCAGTGCTCTATTTCTCTGTTCATCCTAGCCGCGAATACCCCGTGGAAATGTTTGGTTTTGATTGTGTGTTTTTGTTTATTAGTATGTTGCTGACTCTTTGTCTTTGCCTTTGTGTATGGTCACTGGTGAATAGCTTTTCTAGGAAACTTCGACCTTGTTTGTCGCGACCTCTCCCCCGCCTGTTCTTGAAATATCGAATAGTACCTACGCAACAAGAACAGAAAAAGTGGAAGGAAACAAGACTGCAGTTTGGAGACTGAAGGGGAAGGAGCTAGCCTGCCACTCCTGGCCCTGGCAGAATGGCCGGACCGTTCAGTTCTGGGAGGAAGGATGGAGCGGAGAGCTCGACAGTCCGCGGCCGTGGATTTTCTGGACGAGCAGCATCGTCTCGGTCTAGGGGCTCAAGCGGATCACGCGATTCCAGAGGCCGCGGCCGAGGACGAGGAGATTCTCCAGCAGGCAGGCAGGGTCGTGGTAGGGGAGCAAAGCCCACTGGTTCGGCAACCAACGTGCCACGCGAGGAGCAGAAGCTACCAGCTGCGTCGTCCGCTTTCTCTCCTTTCTCTGGACTGAAGGAGAACAAGCCATTTTCTTCCATGTTTTGCGGGCAGACTTTCCAACAAAGAGGTGGAACGTTCGGGATGCCTTCAAAAATGGACGGAACCATGGTCGATTCGAATAGGGATCCTCGACGCGGAGCGTTACAACACCCTCCCGATCACAAAGATGGTTTCTCTATTCCCGTGGAAGACGATGCTGTTCTGAACCGATATCATGAACGCTATGAGGAGGTCGGTACTTTCGTGTCAAACACACCAAAAGGAATCATCTTCAAGTCGGCTTTCTGACAGGGTCTGCAGCTCAAAATTGATAGGGCCAACCAAAGGGAGAGAGCCATTAAAGAAGGACTAATGGCAGATCCTAACCAACCTACCTATTTGAACCAAGCCATTACGCCAGTTGGTACTTGCACCAGCATGTGTCCAGAGTATGAACGAGTTGAACGAATTGTTCAAAAGATGGTCGACAAAAGCGAAAAGGTATCTTGCAAAATTTTGGCATCTACACTATGGGTTACATGAACTGACACATTTATTATCTAGTTTCTTCATCCGTCTACTGGCAAGCTCCAGAATATGGAGACGAAGATGCTGAAGCGTTTCAGAAGATCTGCCGCTGGCTACGACGAACAACTCCCTTCTGATATTCGAACTCCTCAGACGCTTCTTCAGACCACCAATTATCTTATTCGGCATGTCATCGGTGGAGACGAACCTCTTGGACTCATTCACAAATTTGCGTGGGACCGTACCAGGTCTATTCGTAACGATTTATCAGTTCAACAACTGACGCAGGAGAACCATGTCAGGATGGCTGTAACCTGTCTTGAGAGAATCGCTCGTTTCCATATTCTATCTCTTCACCTGCTCTCCAGCCCCGCAAATGAGGAACCATTTGATCACCACCAGGAACGTGAACAACTTAACAATACCATGCTGTCTCTCATGTACTATTATGACGACAACCGCGGTCGCATTTCGTTCCCAAATGAAGATGAATTCCGCGCTTATTACATCATTTTTTCCATTCACGACCAAAGACCTGACTTGGAATCTCGTGTCCAGAAATGGCCTTCTGAGCTGCGCAGGTCTCCCCGCGTGCAGGCGGCACTGGAAATGTTTGCTGCCGCTGGGAATACATGGGAATACCAGGGTACGCTGGACGCGAAGAGACCGAATGCAATTGCTCAGGGCTTCTACACACGCTTCTTTAGTTTGGTCGATTCCCCAACTGTATCGTATCTGACGGCCTGTGTCGCCGAGATTTATTTTAATCATATGCGCCAAACCGCCATCCGGTCCATCTGGAAGGCATACTGTCGTTCTCCGCTTTCCCAACAGCATAGGAATGAGGAGTGGACAATTGACGAGTTGACTACAGCACTATACTTTGACAACAATGACCAGACAATGAAGTTTTGCCAACAACAGGATTTGGAACTCAAAGAGAATACTAACGGTGAATTATGTCTGAACTGGGGCAACCGTCCTGTCGATTCTGTTGGTACGTTACCTTTTCGACTGCGAACCCACATACCAGAACCTGATGCCTTCCGTTTTCTGTTATCTCGGTTTCCTGCTCCATTGAAAATGGCAAGCAGACTATGCCTTGTCCATGGGCATTCGGTCTCGTCTCGCGTGTTCTCTGACTAACACAATTTGTAGCCTTCCAACCATCTTCAGAACAAACGTTTTCAGAGAAATATGTCGAATCGAAACGTGCCGGGAGGACGCTAGTTGCTTTAATTCTCGGGTTGAATGTCAAGGAAGCGGCAAGTTTGGGAATGATTGACAGATCTCTCTTGTCACAACGCATCTACCCCTTGTCAACCCTTGAGCTTGGGACATCTACGGATGACGATGCTCTTTTTGTCAGCGGCGATGACAACGAGCCCGAAGTCCTACCGCCCCAACAAAATGGAATACCTGAGATACTCACGTCCACGTCTCCTTCCAGTCTTGACAAATCTTTCGAAGAACTTTCGCAACCAATTCCCGACAATGAACCAGCAGCCACACAGCAAGGTGTCCCCGACAGCTGTTCCAATCCGAGTCTTTTCCAGCCGTCTGACTCTACCAAGACCTTTTCATCCTTATTCGCTCCAGAAAAGATGGGTGGTACAGTGCTCTCATCCTCCCCGATCCCTAGCTCCTTTGCGTTCTCATCTTCATTTCCATCTTCCGAGGCGTCGCAGACAAATGAGAGTGTCCCTCCCGGTGCACAGAAGTCACCCTTCGCGTTTTCTCTGGAGCCAACCCCCTTCACGTCAAAAGAGCAGAAAGATAATATCACCACGACTACTATTCCTCCCGCATTTCAAGTGAAACCATCATCCGCCCCTCAAGGCTCGGCAAAAGCACCAGAGTCTCCGTTCAATCTTATCGCGAGCTCTCTGAGTACAAGATCTGACCAGGCTACTAGGCGGACCAATGATCATGATTCTGTCAGTTTGTTTAATTCCATAAAAAAGCCCACGTTCTCTGGAGCTTTTGGGACTCCTACTGGTTCCATGTTCAACTTTACGTGTCCAAACGTCTCGTCAAAAGAACTCGATATTGGAACGTCCCCTATTACTAGTGAAGGGCCCGTTCAAGCATCATCGCCTTTGGAAGACAATGGGCTGGTCACAGAGAAAAATGGTGCGATTTTTACAACCATGCATGCTTCTTATGAATGCTAACTTTTTCCCAAGCTGTAATATTTACACCCCCCGCAGCAGAGCCTGTTGCCACAATCTCGAAGCCTACATCTCCGGAGCCAAAGACCAGTACGATGTATACGGAGACCCAAACTAGCGTCGAGAACAAACAAACTTCTGTCGGTGCAGCGGAATCCTTGAAACAACATGAAAATGAAGCGGCTTCGCTGGAGGACCGGGTCGCATCTACTGTACCAGCACCGCCTATTGAAGCTACGCCAACAACTGATTCTCTGGAGTCTGCCACTAATAAAAGAGTGGATGAGGTCGAAGATCCCTTAGCGTGTAAGCACTCTTCTTTATTTCTTCGTTGCTGCTGCTGTTGTTATTATTATCTCCAGAACGCATGTAACTGATTTGGAGCCTATGTAGGTATGAGTCGGCGTGAACGCCGTCGTTCCTGGATACAGGCCCTGAAGGATGTCGCTGAAAGGCGGCGGCAGCAGGAACACATTGCGACGCGCAAAAGGGCACTAGACGAGAACCAAGAACAAGAATCGGCCGAAATTGTCTCAAAAGCGCAGAAAGTAGTGGAAACGGAGGTATCTCCTCCATGCAGATCGTCATTGGCTCTCTATTCCATCAAGTCCCTTCCAACACTTCCTGTTCTGGAGAAGACCGAGCAACTGCTCGCTGCGAAGCCCGCAGCCAGATTGGAGCCCCAACCAAAGGCCCCTTCTCTGATCGATCAAGATGAGCTTCTTTTGTCTGCTGCTAGGATAGCTGCTGAAACTTTGAGAAGCGGTCCGAAGATCTTTGACATTATGCCCCCTGAACCTAATTCTCTGCGCTCGTCTCTGCGTTCGTCTCTCGGCCATAGTAGCAGTCTTCCTTCCTCTCAACAACATTCCCGAAGCCAGTCCCCGCTTCAGACCAATGTCAATGGGTATGATGTTGCTTTCGCTCCAGAAACCGATCTGGGTCTTGGCCGTTCGTTGTCCCGAACAGAGCAAAGGATTAGACGCACAGGGGGTAGAGGACTGGCGTACAAGCCGCTTAATTTCACGCCCGAGAAATATCGCAAAACGGAGGAATATAAATAGCCGTACGGGATTTTCTACTTTCGGATATAGCATCGCTCATAATTTTGGTTAAAATGGGCCACACTGGACGGAAATCACTTAATTGAGAGGGAAGATCGCATTTATCATGGCGTCTGGTCTCTCAATAGCGGGTTATTTCTCGGCTCTGGTTTAGGGTCGCATGTACTTTCATTGCATGGTGTTGGTGGATTGACATATGCTTGCAATATACCTATACAGACTTTTTATTCTACCCTAGCCAGCCGAGTTAGCTTCGGCCGTCTTATGTTCTGTTCCGGAATCTTAGGCACGTGACTAGCACGTACCTTCTTTTCAGACGTTAAATAATACAATCAATCAATCAATCCCTTGCATTGAAGAAGCGATTGAGATGAGGGAAGAAGCAATAAACCATTGTTCTCAGTCAAATGCGATGGTTTCTCAATCCCAGTATTCGACAGTGCCCGGCTTCCGTGATAGCCGGGAAGACCGACAGAAACGGTCCAGGCGGAGTCGATAGTGACAATACTTGCTGTCTCTGTATTTTGAGTCGGTATAGCACTGGCTGAGTCTATGTCAGAACGGGAGACTGGTATAATATGATTCAGAGAGAAGATAATAGTTCTGATTGCGTGGCCAACTTAGCTGTGGAGTAGTATGACGTCTATCAGACTCTTTTCTCCAATGTCAACGATGGAAGCCATCAATTGTGTTGATGACTGCTCTGACCTAAAAGTGCTTCTTCCTATTCTTGACCAAATTACGGACGAAATACACCTTTCGACTTCAACTCTTGGTCATTTTTACAGGCGTGCCCGTGCAACATGGTCAGGCAATCCAGCGCGGTGACCGGCCCTACTGGTCAGGATATATTGGGCAATTGCAACACCAACCCCCAAAGACAACCTTGTCTTGTAAGGGGACCTGGGTTCAAGGACGATCCTGTAACCGCTGAGGCTGAGAACAGACACTGGGAACTCAAATCTAGAATCCTCACTAGTGTTAGAAATTTGAATGTTAAGCGGTATCAAAAGACACAAGAGGAGTTGAATTTGATTAAGAAGAAGCATGTTTAAGTTTTTTACAAAATGCAAAATTGCAAACTGAACAATTGGGCTGAAGTTGATAGCCTCATCTGCTCCTTAGCTGATGACATGGTTGATAGCACCAACCTAGATGCAAACTGCAACAGAATTTTTGACAGAGATATACTACTTCATCTTATGGGATATAACATAGAGGCCTTTCTGCCACCTGAAGAGTAAGAGAAATGCGCCAAGAGCAATCGGGCAGCAAAGAGAGCTTTGAACATGAGCTTGCTTTCCCAGTCATCATGCCTAGTTGACACATATATTCCAGATCAACATGGTGTCAGGGCCCTTGCCATGTAGATGTTGGATCACGTGGGATTCTGCCGCATAGGTCCGCCCTCGCTGACCCTTTTCACCACGTAGGCCTATCTAGCTAGTGACCAACCAACAATACACCTCCATTAGTAGACCAGGACGAGCACGTGAGCTTCCTTATTTGGATTAGCGTGGCGCGTGGATAGGAGTACGTCGTCCAGCTTCACGTAGATCTCTTCCCTTTTGCCTTCCTGTCCATGCTTGAAGTTCTCGTCGATAGCTGCCATGATAGCCAAATAGCATTCTCTATTCTATCTTGATTGAGCTCCATGGCACATGGTGGCAAATATCTTTCTTTTGGTAGCAAAGATAATTGCAGTACTATTGATGCACTCACTTGCTTTGATCACCTCCCTCATAGATTCTGCCTTGGACCTTTTGTATACAGTGATCATTTGGACAATGGATTACCTGGCTAATTGAGAGAAACAAGCTCTGTATATGAAATCCCTGGCTGGCTGTTGCTGACTGGAGCCTATATTACTTCAGATTCAAAAGTCCACAAATACAGGCTTTAGTTCAAGGGTCCAAGGAAGCCTCCCTGTATTTAGTTGGCTTTTCTGCAAGATTCTGATGGCTTGCAGATTGCAAGATGGATGTCTATTTCAATTTATGTTCTCTCCTCTTCCCTTTGATCAGGCATCAAGTTGGTATTTGCTATCTAGATCCCCTAGGAGCGACACTCCTGTCGCTCTACATTATATATGACTGGGCCCGTACCACACTTTCCACCATTACCAGGCTGACTGGTGCGCAGTACCAGTCCATGTGTTGAAGAAAATATTGTACCTTGCTTGGTGGTTTTCTCCTGTCATTGATTCTTATAAGTCGATGACGCCAACTACCTAGGAGACGGCATCATTGCTGAGGTTGAAATAACGCTAAATAAAAGCACACCACTGGGCCAAGCCCACAATATTTGTGAAGCAATACAGTACTATTTCAAAGGTCTCTTCCTTCTCTTTTTTTTTTTTTTAAGTGTTTCAAAGAGGAACCCTTGACGCATACAGAGCATTGCTGATTGTCACGACCTAGCTCCTAGGGTGCATTCTAAGGACTAAGCCGCTGCACTACCGGCAAAAGACCAGGATATCAGGTCGTAAGACCTGATACTGCACTCACTTATATGGTACTTGTTTTCCACGCCGTCACATCACCCCTGCCTCACCCAGGTGCTGGTCCCTCAGCACCTTGCCCATGGGCCGCTGCCAGAGTCCATAGTCCATAAGCGCCTCGGTAAGTATTACATAAGCTAGCCCCCAGGGATCACAAAGGCACCCTGTCAGCTAGAAAGGTCTCAGGTAGCTGGCATTCTTAAAGGAAAAATCCTAGAAAATGCACTTACGCTCAGTCTGATTCGAATCCCCAATCGTATGACCTGATATTCTGGTCTTTTGCTGGTAGTGCAGCGGTTTAGTCCTTAGAATGCACCCTAGGAGTTAGGTCGTGACAGTATGATCTCATCTCTTCTCCTCCCACCCCAATCTTCTTTAATCTACAGACTGTGGAAATATCCAAGCAAGCACAGGAGTATAGATAATGTTAAGCAAAAGGTGCTAGCCCTTGCAATCAAGCCGGATCACCATTACTTCCCCGCATCAGATTCCTCTTTCGGTTCCCAAGCCCACAGATCATTAAGATGAAGAATGGTGGATGCGACAAGCATCCAACCAGCTAGCACAAGTCCGACAATGCCAACTGGCAGTCCAATCATGCAGGAGGACTTTGCAAAATGCCCATCCCAATCACCCGCGTCATGAACCCCTATCCTCGCCCCCGGCAAGAATAGGTGATGCCAGCCGTTCAGAATCCAGTGCCCTTCGATTGGCTCCATGGCAAAAAGGATGAGATGAAAGATTTCACGGTCCCGTTTGACATGCATGCACTCCGCGACATGCTAGAACGGTGTTGGGTAGGAGAGGCTTGGGTGGAGTAGGAGTGGAGATTGGCAATGGAACATACCTAAGTTGCTGTTCCTTCCACGTGCTAGATCTGAGATCGCCTGGTCCACCGTAGCTGTCAAGATGACCGTGAGCAGCTCAGTTGAATATAAATTGAGAAGGATACTTGCTTGAAATCCACAATAACTCATCATTCAAGCAGGTTACAGCAAGGCATCGGTTCGGGTGTGAGGAAAGTATATAGATCCCATTACTCCAATCTCATAGAATTATCTAGTCCTACCATGTAAGGCCAAGAAGTCTTGATCTCTGTGTACCATATTGTACAGTGTTGCTTTACAAGAATTCCAGCGAATACCAGACATGGGAGAAGAAAGGGAGAAAGGAAGAAGGACAGATGGACGCGAGAATGCAGCATGTGTTGGTGGTTCCGATGATTCAGCCCTTTCCTCGTTAGGATTAGCGCTATTTAGTTAGCTTAGTGTAGATAGTTTGCCCGACTCCGGGCCTCCCTAGCTAGAACAACTCAGCGAGTTCGACCCCCATCAACATTTCTCAGGCTGTGGTGGGGTTCTAATTGTGAATGGCTTGATTGCCTCTGTAGCCTTGGGCATTTCATCAGCCCGCTTTTTGAGGCGGTGAGTAACATTCTTAGAGCCGCTTACCTAGCTGACTTTGTACAGCGTACAGAGTAGTTAGCAATGGTGAGTTACGTGTTGCAGGATCAGAAAAGGCGTTTCTGTTGGATCACGTGGGATTCTGCCGCATAGGTCCGCCCTCGCTGACCCTTTCCACGTAGGCCTATCTAGCTAGTAACCAACCAACGATATACCTCCATTAGTTTCTCCCGGACTTTTAAGCTCATTCCAACATCAAACAGAGCAGAAGTCGTCGTTTCCATAGCCTGCAGAATACTTTCATCCATTACCCTGAAGATCATAGTCTTCTGGATATCCTCCAGCGATTCTCAACACTGGCTTCAACTTTTTCGCCCGTCATTAGAGGGCTCTCAATCCACGAAAGTAAATTCACGAGAGTGCGGTGGTGCTGCCAATATAGATCCCAGCTTGTATTTGTCGCACAGGCTTTTGTGAGGTATTACTCTTTCAATTCCTTCCCCTCTTTGCCCCCGTCGCGAAGAGACATGAGGATTGCCACGCTACAATTGGCCCCAACACTTGGCGATGTGGAAGGGAATATCAAGAAGGCCAATGAGTTGCTAAAGAGGGGAAAGAGGGAGAGCGGGGTTTGGCATGGAATAGAGAGCTTAAAACCAGATGTATTGGTGTTACCTGAGTTGGCACTGACTGGTAAGTACTGACTACTAGATATCTAATAGAGTACACTCTTGTGGTGGTAGTAAGACATTGAATACCCTACCAGAGGGAAGTTGGGGGAAACACGTCATTCTTGATGAATTCCCATTTACCTAGAAGATGGTTTTGGTGACATTTCTTTGCTAGGTTATAATTTCCCTTCGCTGGAATCCATCAGGCCCTACCTTGAGCCCGTTGGCGAAGGCCCGACGGCCAAATGGGCCCGGGAAACAGCCAAAAGTTTACAGTGCAAAGTTTGTATTGGATACCCAGAGATTGAGAAGGAAATGGAGTCTGCATCTGAAGGGAAAGAAAAATACTACAACTCTCTCCTCGTGGTCGATGAAAATGGGGAACTTCTCCTGAACTATCGTAAGGCCTTTCTATATTATACGGATGAAACTTGGGCGTCGGAAGGGAGACCAGAGCGAGGTTTCTGCACACTCACATTTGACTCCCCACTGAAGCAATCGGCCCAAGAATCGTCAAATATTAACAAACCGGCTATATATTCTCCAACGGAGAACAAGAAGAAACAAGTGGCTACTTCCTTTGGAATTTGCATGGATATCAACCCGTACCGATTTGAGGCCCCCTTCACAGCATGGGAGCTTGCTAATCGAGTGCTCGAGTCGAAATCTCAGCTCGTCATCATCTCCATGGCATGGTTGAGCTTGCTAAGCCGTGAAGAACTCGACAATCTAGCTAATAAGCCAGAGATGGATACCTTTCAGTACTGGATCCGGCGGTTCTGGCCTCTGCTTCAGAAGAAAATGAATCACAACGCTGACGTCGATGTCAATGATGACAATGGGGGTGTTCCTACAACGAGGAGAGTCATCATAGTCTTCGCCAATAGAGCCGGTGAGGAAGAAGGAGCAGATGACAAGCCTACAGCGCGGTATGCGGGAACCAGTGCAGTGGTAGCGGTTACTCAGCGGTCTCTTCCCTGGCAAAAATCGACAGATGTAGGCGGGGAAACAGAATGCGATGCGCCTTTCGACGTGAAGATCTTATGCTGGGACATCATAGGTGCGACAGAGGAGGGAATCTGCTTTGCGGATACAACAACTGAACCGAAATTAGTTTTTGGAGTCGTTAAAAGAGAAGGATCAGGAGATGAGTCTGATTAATTTGGGGGACCCCCGATGCCCTGGAAATCAGGCAGGAAGAATTTTGTCCATATGCTTGATATATGTATATAGAAACAAGTATAGACTATCAACTTCTACAGTCTCGATAAAACAGTGCCTAGGACTTCATAAACAGTTCAGCTGACTTTTCTCTCAATGCAAGACACTGCGAGCCAAAAGGACATGTGAGTGACATCCTCTAATCAACTTCAAAGTATAGTCCCAATCTGTGTCTCTCAGCTTCGCACTCTGTGCAACTAAGTCAAAAAATCAGCAAAGATAGACTTAGCAGGTGAGGAAGGAGAGTGGCAAGAAAGAGCAGAAAGTACATTCATCGGCGGAATTAGACTTTCTGTAAGAATGGCATCAATCTTAGTCTCTTCTCACCCCCCAGAGCCTGGCCCTCATGACCAATGATTGACAGTGTGCAGAACATGCAAAGACAAGTAAAGAGTAAGACATAGCCAACCATAGCAGAAGCCCCTGCACCTCATTGCACTTGAAATTATCCAGTACTATAAGCAGTAGAATAGTATGCCGTTAGGGAGTAGACATTTGTGGCTGAAGATGAAATTTCGGGATATGTAGCGAATGGGCATGTGCCACTTTGGGTTTGGGGTATGGCAGATACAATACGTAAATAGCTTTTTTTGCAATCCTCTTACGGGATGTTGTCTGTCAAGTCCAGGCATCGTCGGGATATACTGAATCTGAAGATGTCATTTCGGATCTTCTTCCCGGTACACTTTTCGGTCAAGGATCTGAGAAGAAATGATAAATAGACTGATAGAATGGAGTTTCGGCATTCTGCCATGGTATTAAAAAAAGAGACAAACAAAAGTGAGGCGAGTGATCATTCAAGCCAGGGCGTTTTAAGGTGGAGGATTTGCGTCG
The DNA here is from genome assembly GCA_025999795.1 of Monascus purpureus. NCBI lineage: Eukaryota > Fungi > Ascomycota > Eurotiomycetes > Eurotiales > Aspergillaceae > Monascus > Monascus purpureus. The sequence goes on from AP025348.1 coordinate 1,294,046, forward strand.
TACATAGTATCTGCATAGATGGCGCTGCGAGGAGGGCCGGGCCGACGGGGGATGGCAGCACAGTTGCTCAAAGAAAGTGCGCATTCAGCCGCGAATCCTCGATATCAACATCTCAAGACGCTTGATCGACGAGCCAGAGAAGGGTGGGAAGGCATCCATCGATGTCTGGGGAATATTTCCTGCCAATTAGGGCGCAAGGGCTCATGTGCTGCACGTGATTCCGGGGGAAACTCGTCCGGAGGGGAGAGTCGGTAGCCAATCAGCGAGCTCATGGAGCACATGAGGAGGGGGGCACGGGATCGCGGCACATGACGGCTGCCGGACAGGAGCGAAGGACGGCAGATTCAGTCAAGTTGGTGTGGAGGGTTGGTAATATGATAATAATATGAAGTACTAAATTAGCAGTTGTGAGTGATGCGCAGGAGGGTATTTTTACCGGCCGTCCGGCAGTGTGAAGAGGCTGTTTGACTGTCTCCGTCGAGGTGCAGCGCGTAGAGTGACGCGTGTCAGGTGACAGCTCTGCGCTTGTGGTCCGTGCCGCCGCCCGCACAGCTCCTCTTCCTCTCGTCTTTCCCTCGCCACGTGAGCGCCCCGTCTACTTCGATCCTCTATTTCTCCCAGAACATCTCGTCTTGCTGCAGCTTCGTCCGCTTCTTTTGCTCATTTTCTGCGGGGTTCCTCTCGATCCGCGAATTCGACGATTTTGCCTGTCTCCAAAATCTTTGTGTTCCGATTTCACGTTTCCAACTTTCGCGGTCCAACCCGCGTCCTTCTTCTGTTGTTGCCCGTGGCAGGTGACTTCTCGTCAGGTGATAGATAGACTATCCAAGGTACAGTGCCTCCCTTTTAATCTCCGCCCTCTATGCATCTCGAGTCCCGCCAGCAGCCTCATCATTTCCCTGCCTGGGAACACGTTGATGCTGCTCGGGTTGAGTCAGCGAGGGGCGGCCGTCTTCGTGACGCTTTTCTCCTCTTCTGCCTCGGTCGCAGCCGTCATGACGCGTTTTGGTTGTCGAAATGTCATCTTGATCCCACCCCATCGCCTCTGCCAGGCTTTTCATCATTTTAACAAGCTCCTCCTGCTATTGTGCATTCCCTGGTAATGCCAGAGTTTGTTTCAATACCCATGCCCTGTGTGTTGGGAGAAATGTGCTGCTGGATTCACGCGTTTTAATTCACCGGGTCCAGTTCAGTGGCATGACTGATAATGAATAAACTTATCCTTTTTTTGCTGCATCCATATAGAGCTGCCTGTGCATATACTATCGAACAATCCATGTCTTGCCCATTTCACTTCCTCACTGCAAATTATCGCATGATCACTGACAAGGAACATTTTGTGTCACAGGGAGCCTTTGGTCAATAGGTTCATCCGCTACCACTTCTAGAAGTAGGGCAGCAAACTTTTTCTGACTGACCTTTTCTCTACATCAGCAGGTATGCTTAATTTGCTAATTTACCCGAGTCTGCCATTCATCTCTGCTATGAACATGACTGATTGTTTGCAGCTCGCCATGTCAGAACCATCCCTGGGTGCCACTGATGGTGGTGTCGCTACTGGAAACAAGCGAAAGCGTGAAGGCACTGACAGTGCTGGTCCCGATTCTCAGCGTCTGAACCGCAACAGCAGCAGCAATGGCAGCATCCCAGGACCGGACACTCAGACCAATTTCGCCCACAGTGCGCTTGGCAACTATGATGCCCACGGGCTTGCGGGTTCGGCAGAGCTTAACATCGACCAGCAGATTCTTCAGCACGTCGGTCAGAATGGCATCTCTGATGAGAATGCTCTCACTGCCAAGGCTGCCTTGGCTGCTCACAACCCTCAACAGAAATACCCACCGCCACCGGATACCTCTTTTGATGCTACAAGCGGTCTAACCCACGGTCTACCCTTCGGCGATGAAATGGGCCAAGCGCCTATGGGTCATAATCATGGTCACAACTCGACAGCTGCCGCAGTATATGCTGCACGCGAGGCCCAGAGTATGAATCAGAAGCCTACAGTAGGCTCGCCGGAATGGCATCAGATTCGCAAGAATAATCACAAAGAAGGTAAGGAAACCTATTTATATCACGATGATCTCGCGGCTGACAATCTGGTTGTCTAGTGGAACGTCGCCGTCGTGAAGCGATCAATGAAGGCATCAACGAGATCGCCCGTCTTGTCCCCAACTGTGACAAGAATAAGGGTGCTATCCTTCAGCGTGCCATTGATTATATTTGCCAATTGCATGAAGAGAAAAAGAATATGACCGAGAGATGGGAGCAAAGCAATATGACGACCAGCCACGCCATCAATGAGATCAGCGCGCAAAACTCCAAATTGAAAATGGAAGTAAATCATCGTGGCGACATTGCATTGAAATGGCTGCAACGTTGTCGTGATGCCGGCCTCGACTTTGACGACTATGGCGATGCAGATGAATTAAAGCCTCTCGATGTCGACCAAGGCCAGGGCCAAGTTTAACATGCTAGCGTCTCCGAGTTTCCCCTGCATGAATGGTGGCGAGTTGGTTCCTTTCTCCCTTTCCTTTCTCTTCCTGCGCGGTGTATCTTCATGGTCACGTGCTACGATTGTTCCCTTCGGACCGCCTTTTCACTTTTTTTCCCTTTTCGCCCCTCATAGATCGATTTTACCTCTCCCTTTCGAACCTAGTTCTACTGTTTATTGACACCTTCTAGTCTCAGGCTTCTCTTCCCCCTACCCAACTGTACACCTAGTGTGCTTACTCGTTGCGGAGCTTGAGTGACATCTTTTCGTCTTTCAATTCTTCTGTTGTCATGAGCCATCTTTCTCTGTTCTGGCTTGTTGATGGTGGTTTTTCTTCGTAGTTTGTCTTTCACACGGATGGAACGGCGAATCTGAGGCAGGGTTGATGACTCGGGAGGCCATGGAGCCTGCGATGTCGCGGCGTAGTCGGAATGAATTTTACTTGCGATATTCTTTTTTCTATTCATTTTTCTGAAAACTTTCCATGGTAACTAGTTCTCCTGTCATTGTTTTCAAAATATTATTTATTACTTGACGGGCTTGTCTTTCAAGATTTTCAGTTCCAACTATTGGACATCTTCATTTATTGAGGCCTGCGAAGTATGGATAATCTCCTACATCACCAGGCTTATTTAGTATACTACACTCACTGGTTTATCCTAGTGGAATAAAAAGAGAGAAATATGATATAGTGAACTACCCGGAAGTATGTCAGAAGGAGTATGTATAGAAGGGCAAAGAAAACAACGAAAAAAAAAAAAAAAAAAAGGATACAAGAACATAAAATACATCGCACTAAATTAAAGCCCACACAGGTTAACTACACTACTTCGAATCCCACATAATCTCGTTCAACCTCAACATCGCATCAGCGCTAGCTTTCTTCGCAGCCATAAAGTCCTCTCTGTTCTCCGCGCCGCGAGGCCCTCTCAGGATTTCCGAGAAACAAAGTTCCACGAGCTCCTTCAGCTCATCATATGTGAAAGGCTCGTCGATTCCAAGGGCCAATGCCTCTTGGCTGTTCTTTGTATATATTTCTTTCTCTTCCTTGGCATAATCCAGGGCCTTGTCGGCGCCTTCGAGGAACCACTCGAGGAACTTGGCGCTGCGGGGAAGGGCGACGACTTCGGGCTCCTCAGCTGTTGGGTCGATAATGATGTTTTTAAGATTCTGTTGTAGAACAAGAACGTCCAGCTGAAGTCGTAAAGCTCCATTGTCATTCATTGCGCCGATGTACCGGGAACACGCGACAAACACTCGGTCGACAAATCGAGCAAGACCGGAGGTCATAAACCAGCGGTCTTCGGGGCCCAGGTATGACGAGATGCTGGTATCAAAGGCGATCAGGTCGCTGTTTAGCTGAAGCACAGTGGACGAGGCAGCTGTCGGTTGGTTTAGGAGGATATGCCACCAGTTTACGTTAAGATTGGGGGAAGGTGTAGCGGGCACGGATGTACGAATGGCCTGGGGTTCGGGACCAGCCATCGTTTTTGTCAGCATATGAATAATTCCGCAGCGGATATCAATATGTAAGGCGAAGAGCGCAGTGGTGGCAAGTTTGCGTAGCGATTGGAGAGTCGTATCGAGAGCATTGGCTGTGACATTGTTTAGAGGGAGGTACACTGGTTGGCTGAAACTATCGCGTTGAGGTCTCATCGCGGTGATTAATGTCCAACGCCGGGACCGAGGCCCATGATGCATGCTTTCAGACTGCGATGGAGGACGCGATGACTCGGAAGTCGATGGATTCTGACGTAACTTTGCAAGGTGGCTTGCGAGCCATTGCTTTTATGGATCAGTAGGAGGTCTACACAGAAATGAAACATGTAAACACACCATGCTATTATGCAACAATGACAGTGCAACGACCGTCTTTGGGTCAGATACGATATCGTATGGCTCGAGGGGTGTTTCGTCTGTGCTCTTAAGGAGAAGATCAATTCCCTGAATTCGTTAGCAAAGCACTGTCTTCCGTTGAGAGAAGTGACTACGCAGCGTGAGAGTTTACCTTGTCTATAAGCTCTCGCTTCCTCTCTCCAGTTGCTCCTCGCAGCTCTGCAACTACATCGTAGACTTCTCCTGATTCAGCAAACGCAGCGGCGGCTTTGAGCCGTTGCCCAGCTCCTCGGGGGGAAACTTTGGTTACGATTGCTAATTTGATAATAGATGGTTAGACACGGATGTTGTGTTCAAAAGCACATGGATGCTTCTTCACCTTTGTACCATCCACAGCATTTGTCATAATATGCCACAACTTGGCTTATGAGGAGCTGCGTAAAAGACGGATCGGGCGGAATGCTGTCCAGCATTCTACTGAATTCGCTAATAATCGACATGAACTTGACGGTGCCCTGATGAATAAACTTGTTAGAAGGCCCTTAAAATGGCGTCGAATGAGTTTTACTTGCCTTGAAAACTGGCCGGGGAGAAACTTTAGCCCACTGAGGGTCTTCTATAAATGCATCCGCTGCTATAAGATTGAAGGTGCAAAGATCTGTGACGGTATCATCCAACTGAGGGAGGAAGACATTCACCAAAAAGTCGTCCAGGAAGGAGGTTAAGGTGCTCGTAGCAATGTCCGTATCGACAGGGACTATATCCTTTAACCGCTGGATGAAGGAGAGTGAGGGTGGAAGCAAAAGACTGATGTTGAATACACTCGGTTCGATTAAGATTTTGTGGCCAGTACCTGAGTTTCCCTGTCTTGTTCGTGAGGTCTCTGTTGTAGTGGCTTTCTGTCGTGATTTAGAAACCAGCCCAGGAACAGAAGTCCTCAGCAGTTCATCCAGTTCGTCTCTCTCGGTTTTCATTTCGGTGTTTTGTTCCATCTCAGAGAGTTTGAACATTTTCTGCATTGAGGTTAGCACAGATCTCATGTCAAGCAAAGATGTCCTTTTAGCTACCTTGTTCTTGTCCCTTTGGCCCATGATGAGACCGTTCCTTGGATTGGTCTCTTCGCCTCCCAGTCGGAAAGAGTAGTCACCGTCTGTTGCTAGATAGTCATGTAGCAGGGACCGAATCTGATACATGTTGGGGTTAATAAACTATCCATTTAGAAGAAAGAAGAAGTGGGATTCTATCTGACCTCGCTCTGGTAGAGCTTCCACAGCTCTTTAAAGCCTCCAGTAAGTGTACTGCCTTTGGCAAGTCCCTCGCGATCCACAATTGCGGTAATCACATCGTGCACCACACGGTGACCCTCTGCAATAGCTTCAAACTTTGAATATAGAGCCCATAGATATTCAGTTAAAACATGACCTCTACTTTTAATGATTTCCGTAGGCAAGTTTGCTTTGCTGTCTTGAGAGCCAAGGCTGCGTGTTAACGTAGGATAACGGGAATCAACCTCCGTATTGGTCTTATCAACCACGGCAAACAGTTCAACTGGAAGCCGTTGTTCTATACGATCAACTGCAACATCAAGGTGACCCATCTTGTTCAGTGCTTCAATAAGCAGTTGGATATAGTAAAAGGTATCGGCTTCAGGGTTTCGAGAGGCATCGTCCATCATTGGTGTAGATGCATCCAACTTCGCTAGAAAGCTGTAAACAGGTCTTTCCCAAGACACCGTGCCCATCCATCCAGGCGCGGGATCGCTGTCGTTCTCCCCCTCTGGGACTGGGGGCTTCCATCTATCAGAGCAGTAGGGAGACTTGAGATATAGATGATCGTGTAACTCTTCAACTAGGATATCAGTAAGTGACGTTTCTTGGTTATTGAAATAAGCACGAAGATCAGCAAGGGAGCCGATATTTTCGAGCTCTGAACGCCGTAGTAGCCGAAACGCATCATGAAGAACATCGATCGCAGAGAGGAATCGTTTGTCGGATATTTGGGATTCCAGCTTCTCAGGCAGTGATTGAAGTTCCTCAATCTGACTGAATAGCTGTAGGACCTCATCGTATTTCCGAGACGAAGTAGCGAGGCCATTCAATTCCGGCTTAGTCAAAAGTAGTCCTGCTTTCGCTTGGTCGAGCGAATTCCTCAAGTTGCGCACCCTGGCCTGAGAACTCTGTATGCTGGACTGAATTTTGTGGTATGTACCAATGGAACTATTAAACCCCTGGTGGTGCTCTTGAAAGATGTTTCAGTATAGGCGTTTGCTAGCGTTGCGGTTGTGATCAGTCGACTACCCACCATTGACGATAGACTTCAGAGTCTTCTGAATCTGCTCACGCATACGCAGGAAATCTGATTCACGATCGGCTTTGCCTAGGGTGCTTGTATCCATCAACTGTAAAGCCACTTGAACTGGTACACAGTCGTCGGATGCCATGAAGTCCCAATCCCGTTGAATCGATTGCAATAAATCTGTGACTCGCCAATCCATTAACGGTTAGCCATAACCGTTCTATAAAAGCAAAGTAGTTCTGGTCCTCCAAATAAAACCGCAGGATAGAGTAAATATGAACCTTCAATTGCCTGTGTTCCTCCGGCATTGCCATTGCTGCCATCACCGATCGTTGTATCCAAACGATTCACCTCCCGGGCCCTACTGGACGTGTATTCCTCCCTAGGTGAAACATCCCGTAGCTTTTGCCGTCTTGTCGCGGATTCTACATCTCTCGTCCGTGATCCAGCATCTCTTGTGCGCGATCGCGACTTGGATGGTTGGCGGTCTCGATATCCTTGGTCATGGCCTCGCGCAGGCGACCGAGACGTCGCCGAGGGTAGCAGCTGTGTGTCCTCAAACTGAAAGCCTCCGTAACCTCCTGGACGATGTTCTCTTCCTCTGCTTCCACCGTATGTATCTGCCCCTAAACCGCTGTTATTATCGTGTCCGCCGTCATTGCGGTCGTATCGGCCGGCGTCGGAATATCCATTGGAATAGCCACTGCGCCCGTTCATACCAAATAACAGGTCCCGCAGGGAAGAAGGGATAGAATGGAAATCAAATCAAGCTCGAATTCTTGGCTCTAGTCTTCGTTAGAAAGGAGGGCGGGAGAAAGGTGAGCGGTAGGATGGGTTCCAGATTGCTGGTCTTGAAACTGGTGCTAAGTCGGGCGGGAGCTGAAAACCAGCATTCTCGTTCAGTAACTGGATATGGTCGTGCTCGAGAAACTGTTCAAAGGGCTATCACTATCACGTATAGTTCGATATCGAAGGGGGGGCGGTCATTCAAGGGGGAGAAGAGGTATGGAGCCTATTCGAGCTGCTGGCCGTAAGGTAATATAATAATAAGCGGCCGGACCAGCGAGTAGCAGCACTCCGTTTCCCCTGTCGCCAGGCCCCAAAAGCAGCATTCCTCGTGTATACGAACGAACGCCCTATGGATATACATATCACTTATATGGGTTTTTGTATAACTAGAGAGTACTTCATTAAAGCTGCGTGCGAAAGTTTGTCTATATGCAACACCAGCAGTATGCTCTGTCTATTAACACTTGACGTATACTAAAAGCTGCTCGCCCAGAGCACGCATCATATCTTGAATCCCCCCTACTTCTGACTTATTTAGAGATGGGTGATGTCTCGCGCTTGAGCCAGTTGCGGGCCAGCTCATCGTTTTCAAAGTAGTGATGGGTTTTCTCCCACACCTCGGCATGGTACTCATTCAACCATTTTATCTCTGCGTCGCTCAGCAGAGACGGCTCGATCAAATTATGTCCTATAGGCGTCATGGTGAGATGCTCAAAACCAAGCCATGACTTGTCGCCGAACTGGTGTGCTGTCTGCACTTCGCGTGCGGCTACGACATCTAGAGAATGACCATCAGTCCTATGCGATACTCGATAGTACATGCGGAATCATTTCAAGGAAAATGCCTACTTTCAATGCGGATACCAAACTGGCCATCTTCGTAATAGCCAGGTTCTGTACTTGTTAGCAATCGGTTGAGATCCGGAAGGGGCAAGATGGTATACCATCCGAGATGACATGGCCAGCGACGATGGGAACTTCGGTATACTGGACTCGGGTGCCAATACCCATAGGTCCTTCGTGAACATTCTAAAGGAAAATTAGACGGACGCATAGCAAGAGCGGTACTAGTTATCTTTCTTACCAGGTAGGAGCCAACTCCATGGCCCGTTCCGTGGAGATAGTCGAGACCTTCTTTCCAAAGCGCTTGTCTTGCCAGAACGTCTAGCGCATAGCCGGTTGTGCCTTTGGGAAATACAGCTGTGTCGATCCCAATAAAACCCTTCAGCACTAAAGTGAAAGCCTTTTTTTCAAATTCGGTAGGCTGCCCGAAGTGGAACGTCCGGGTGACGTCAGTGGTTCCATCTAGGTACTGAGCGCCGGAGTCGCAGAGATAGATTGCGGTTGGGTCAATTATAGAGCAGTTTCCTTTCTCAGGTTTGTAATGGATGACAGCTCCGTTGGGGCCAGTGGAAGAAATGGTGTCGAAGGACAAACCGACAAAGAGATCGTGTTTCGACCGGATTTCTTCCAGTTTGTCTGCAGCGTCTACCTCGTCGAGTGTTGTTTTCTTGTTAATCAATTCATTTTCGAGCCAAGCAAAATACTCCGTCAGGGCTGCACCATCACGGATATGACAGGCTCTCATGCCCTTAAGCTCTGCGTCGTTCTTGATGGCTTTCGCGGTTGCAATGGGGCCACGGACCTCTTCGACCTGCTCCTCGCCTCCAAGGCTCTCACTGAGGGCCCACGAGGCTCGGTTTGATAGCCAGAATTTCAAAGACATATCGCCAGCTTCCCTCCCGGCTGCACTCAGTGCCTTGGCGTCTACGAAGATAGCTTCATAGGGCTTGATGACGACGTCTTGACCAAGGTGAGCTTTCGCTTCGGGAGTCAGCTTGGTCTCATCAATGTAAAGCTCGGCGGTGGTGGGTGTAATAATCGCATATGAGAAGAATACTGGGTTGTATGGGATACTACAAATGGTTAGCAATTCAAGTACTCACAAGATCCCGTAGCTTCATGGACTCACTCGCTCCCCCTGAGATTAAACAGCCAAGCAATTTCGTCGAGCAAAGCTGCCGTCCCTGTTAGCTCTCGCCTGAACATAACTGCGCAGAGAGAACAGCCAAGTTAACATACGTATCACAAAGCCGGCCTTCTTCTTAGTCTCTAGTTCCTTGCGCAAGTCGCTGATTTTTTCTTGGAAAGACTTTCCTGCGAACTTGTCCGGGTGAACTTTAACTGGTTCATTTGGACGCTCGGGTCGGTCCTTGCCCCAGACCAAATCAACTAGATTATCCTGGACACCAACGAGGGACGAGCCGTTTTTCCTTAGGGTTTCTGAGAGTTCCCGTGCACTTGCTATATTCATTTAAGCTACTACGCCCAAACTGGAGGGTGTATAGCGTGGTGTTCGCACTTACCGGCGGTAATGAGAGCAGGGTCAACACCCACGACCTTCCCGCCTTCGGCTTGCTCCATGGTCCTAGATATAAACTTCAGCATCCTGGCTAGAAGATTGCAGAAGGTAGTCTACCATTCCTGCCATGTTGGGACATTCTCAATTCCGCGCTTTAGTAGCTGCCAATTGCTGTCCAGCTGCTTCTCGGCCTGGTTGAAGTATCGCCCGTCGGTGGAAAGCGCTGCCTTTGTCATAGAAACAATGGCAATGCCAGCAGATCCGGAAAAGCCAGAAATGAATTCTATATAACTGGCATACAAGTGTAGCCGGGGTTAGCCGCGTAGGGGATTTCCAAAGCTGAAGGGCAAGTGCTGACCTCGACGGGCATCACAAGGTGCAATGTATTCGGATTGATGGCTATCTTCGGATGGGATAACTTTTGACAATAATAAGAACATGATCTCATTTGGCAAGAGAACGAGAAAGAGGTATTGGGAAATGGGCTATCTGATGTCATACTATATACATCAACCTTGCGCTCCTGCATCAGCTGTCTCAGCCGAGCCAGGCGGTCCGAGGTATTCACGGTTCCCATGTCGACGGCGTAACGGGAAGCAGAAACAGAAAAGGGCCTTGTCCGATATGGGAGCTGACGAGTGGATCTGAGAGCTGGTCCCCAGGAAGGTAGAAATGGAAGTCGGGAAAAGAGCATCGATTGGAGCGAAAAGAAGGTAGTCGTCCAAGGGGAAGACACTCTGCAAATCTTGCGCGTACGATCAACAGAGACTCTTATCGGACGTGTAGCACAGGTAGGGAGCAAGTGCTGTCGCAAGACCTGACCAGCGCTGGAGGGGTGAGTTCGAAGAAACCCGGTGGTTCAGGTACGATTTTGCCCACGTAGTGTTCGAGAGGGCTAGTCTGCAGTAACAACAAAAGGCACAACATCCAAATGAGACGAGATGAGTTGGCGCGGGCACGAAGCTGCAGGGGCATGCAACGGTCTGACTTGTCAAGAGAGCTTCGCAGTTCGTGGTGGGGAGAGGCAGAGGACAACTACACCAGCAGTCCCGTGACCAGCACACGTCCTCCGCCGTCCATCGCAGCTCGGAAGTTCTCTAAGTGGACGTCTGCGACTGCAGCCCCTGTTCTTGTATAGCAATACACCTGCAACCAAACAGGATGACACAGGGAGAAATGGCAGACAGCTGAAACCGCAGATTCTCGACAGCAGCGACCAGGACACAAGCAGTTGGATTCAAACTTCTTGTCACGTGTGGGCGACGACGAGCCTTTTCTCTATCCTTTCTTCAGATATCACGCGGACGACTATGATTATCTTTATTTCTGGTTCCTGCATGCATCTTTCTAATTCCCACTTTCTTTGCTAACTCAGCTGCTTTCATTCTTCGAGCTGTCGCTTCTTCTCTCCTTCCCCTCCTCTTATCTTATGATAAGTGTTTTAGAGAATCACGTGACTATTCATTGTCCTCGCAGTCGGCATATATTAGGTACACAGTCAACTTCAGAAAACGCTGCCAAAGCTGTCCTGCCATGTCTGCGGATCTTCCAGGACAAACTGCAGACGTACAGGCTCTCATAAGTGAGGCTAGGGATGTTAGTGTGGACCTACAGTGCTGTCCCAGAGCAATTCGCTAACGGCTGTGCGTCTCCAGCTTGTGTCTCAACTCTACGATCCTGCAAATACAGGCAACCCTGCCAAGATCAAACTTATCCAGGAACACTTGCAGGCTCTGCAGAAAGGCCCTCATGCATGGTTGATTGCGAATGACCTTCTCAACTGTGACAATTCAGACTTGCGATTTTTTGGGGCTTTGACGTTTACAGTTAAGATAAACCATGACTGGTGGGTTGCTCTGCAGGGTTCCAGAACTGGAAAGAGAGCTAATTTCAATGTCAGGTCTCGGTTGAGCGCGGATGAGACTGGGGAACTTCTTGGTCGTTTAATTGACCATTATGTGCTATTGGTTAATGGAGGGGAACGCTCCCTGGTTCTGAGGAAGCTCGCTTCAAGCTTGGTGACCATCTTCCTTAAACCAACGTCTATCTGGACTCGCGCTATCCTAAATGTGGGCGCATCTTTGGTAAACGGAAAATACGTCTCGGAAGAAGAATGCAAATCGGTTGATTTTGGGACGGCTGTCCTTCCAGCCATGACCGAGGCGCAGGTTGTTGCATTGCTCTATTTCTCCCACATTCTCGCGGAGGAAATCGATAGATCGAGGCCAGAGTTCCCACGAAGGTTGTTCTCTATCATCTCTTTTTTTTTTTTTTTTTTTCAAATATAAATCTACCTTTGAAGGCTAAACTCCCAATAGCACAGATACGCATCGTGTGGCTGAGAACACCGAGGATGCTTTTGTCCTAGTTGAATATGTCCTGCACAATATCTTTCATCAGGAAATTTCTGGTAGGCCATTGTCAAACCAGGCTCTTGGATACGAAGCTGTGGAGTGCTACTACGTGAGTATACTCGGTCACGCCCTTTTCTTCTGCTCCGTTTCCACCAAGACTGACTTGGATTGTATATGAAAAAGCATTGGGCATGCGTTCGTGGGTCAGCCCAGCTCCACGATTCGGTGGAAACTTCCCGGTTGGAATCAACTACAAATTATTTCATTCAGACCCTAAACATGCCAAAGCTGTCGACAACGACGGCTCAAAATTTAATCGAGATGGATTGGGGTGACAGTATGTTCACACCAGATCACATTCGATCTATTTTGGAGTACCTTATCAGTGATTTTGGCACTTCTCATATTGCTTCACTGCTAGACGGTGACTTCGACCCTGAAAATATGACATACCTGGAGCTTCTACTAGCATATTCAACGTTTAAACAGAGAGAGCTCTTTGCAGGGCAGTTAACTCCTGAACATGAAAAGGCCCTTGCTTTAATACATACGTTATTCAAAGCGCCTGGATATGCGGCCGTGGAGGATTTGGCAGCTCCCTTGGCCCTCGAATGGTGGACGGAAGTTGCTGACGACTTACAAGAGATTTACGTGGAGTCAACAAACCAAACTGGTCTTGAATCTGCAAAACGGAATCTGGCCCGCGCAGCTTTGGATTGCTTTGGGAGAATTATGTACCCGAATCCAGAGGAGTTGCAAGAGTGGAGTAGTGATGACCGCAGCGAATTCGGATCTTTCCGCCGCGATGCTTGTGATTTTCTGCTTGCCGTTTACCCAATTCTTGGAGTTGAGTTGATTCAAGTATTCCAGGAGCGTGCGAAATCGTCGTTGGCAAGTCAAGACTGGCAAACATTCGAAGCGGCAATCTTTTGCATTGCGCAGCTTTCCGAAGCTGTTGATGAGAATCAGCATGCCGACGAATGTCTGAATGCCATCTTCTTCTACGATGGGTTCGCCCGTCTCTGTGACGGTGAGATGGCGATTACAGATAGAGCTCGGCAGACACTTGTCGACATGTTCGGGAAGTATCAATCATACTTCGAACGCACTCATTCTTTGCTTCCTCGGGTCTTGACGTTCTTGTTCGTATCTCTCGACATTGCATCGTGCGCTCTGACAGCATCACGGTCCATATCTTACCTTTGCAGGTCGTGCCGCAATGCTCTCACTCTCGAACTGCCGGCCTTCATAAATCAATTTGAAAGCTTTCGATTTAAGCCTACAGCCACAACGCTGACTATGGAGAAAGTCTTGGAAGGAATTGCTGCTATCATACAGACTTTGCCTACGGATGAGGAGAAGGCCCAGTTCCTTGAGAGAATCCTGGTTTTCTTCCAAGAACAGGCACAGCTGGCACGGGAAGAAGCTGCAAATGGCCTGATAGAACCAGCTCGGGGACGAGGTCAATTTGTTCTGCGGTGTCTCGCATGCATCGGAAAGGGTCTTCGGACCGATGGTGAAATCGTCATTGAACCCAATGGTGGCGGTGACGAAGATCCATATCCGCCTACATTTTGGAATACGGGAAACGGGGCTGTCTCGCAAAGCATAATTATGCAATGCATGGAACTTCTGATCAAAGATTTTCCTTTTGATATCATCATCGTGGAAGCTGCATGTGATATACTAAAGGCTGGATACACTGAGAAGGCGGGCCCATTCGTCTTTCCACCGATTGTTACAGTCAACTTCGTGAAAAGCATCCCCCCAGGCAGTCCTGGTACGGATATGGTCATGGGGACGGCTTCCGCATTCCTCGCATCTCATAGCGGTCATCCGCAGCGCATCCGCGATGGAACTGTCTCGCTGATTGTCCATATATACAATACCTTCTGCTGGATGCATGAGACGCCGCAGTATTACGACCCGGAGGTTGCGAACAGCGGCATTGATTTCCTCACACGTTTACTTCCAAAGTACCATCCAATTCTGTTCACGTTGACATCAGCGCCGCCAGGATTCGTTCAAGGTGATCCCAGCGCCGACAGGGGCGCCCCTCCTCGGCCGCCAATTTTACAGGCGATCTTGAACTTCACGCTGCTTTCACTGCAGGGCCAGGAGCCACTTCCTCTTCGCTCGGCATCTCAGTTCTGGGCCAGCGTATTGGGTCTTCCAATCGGTGCTAGTCCCCATGAACCGGATCCTGTTCAAAACGCCCTTAAAGACTTCCTTCCAGCACTCTGCCGCGTTCTGATTACGCAGATTGCTGGCCGATGTGCAAGGTCAGATCTTGAGTATCTCTGTGAAGTTCTCAGGAAAGTCATATTCAAACACCAAGGTTCAGCTCGGCCGCATCTTGCAGCTACGCTTGCGGCCTTAGAAGCTGAGGGTTCCAACCAAAACCAGCATCCTATTCCGCCGGTGGTGGAAAGAGAACGCTTTCTTGCATCCGTGATTGCTGCTAGAGGGGCGAAGTCACAGACAATCCAATTGGCGCATACGTTTTGGGTCAAATGCCGTGGCACTGGTTTTGATTATCTTGGATAGATTAGCGGTAGAGCAGCGGATTTATAGAAGGGCAGGCAGGCACTCAGCCGGGTGATGGCAAGGATCAAACGAGTGAAATCCAAGGGAGCGTAATTAGCAGACCTAGCTATGAGTACAATGCCATGTGGATTCTGCAGGTCATATAATCACATACAGATGTAAATAACTAAATGATGATATAGTGTGCATGGACGGACAGCTCGGAGCTATGACGCTATGCCGTTGCACTGACTTAAGAAGTTAAGAGCATGGAATGGACAAACCACCAACAGCGCGAAGTTCAAACGCCAGCATCAACAAGCACAAAAAGAAAACAAGAAAAGACAACAATGCCCGGACTAAACCCCAAAGAACAACCCAAAGCTGAAGCCAACATCCCCCAACCCCCGAAATTCAAACAAACCACCAACGCCCAAGAATCCAAACCCAGCGCCACCGACGAATCAGTCCAACAGCCCCAAACCGGCCTCGCCAGCATCCCCAATTACTTCCTGCCCCCGAAATTCCGCCGTGAATACGCCAAGACTGCCGAAGAAACAACCCAGTCCATCCTGGACGTGTTGCGGAGGAACTTCCACGCCCACCCGCACCTTTGGTCGTTCGTGATCTCACAGCTCCTCGTTTCGGGACCGCCCGTTGCAGTCTTCCTGGTCGGGTTGGCTATCCTTACTACCTTTGCGGCGGGGGTGATTACGTTCTTCGCGTTGCTGGTTCTGGGTCCTGTGTTGATGCTTACGGGGTTCTTGGGTGTGTGCCTCTGGGGGTGGTCGTGGGCTGTTTGGTATGCGTGGGATACTGTGCGCGGGTTTTATTTTATTTCTCGTGCTCCGCTCCCGACTGGGGGGGAGAAGAATGATAAGGAGAGGGTGAAGAAGCAGAATACGCCAGAGTATCATTCGGGATTTAAAAAGGAGTCTTTTGCGGAGGAGGCTATTGAGAGATGAGGATAAGAAAACGGGTTATTACCATAGCGGTTTAATTGCGCTTCTTCCCTTTCGTGACGATGATATTATAGAATTGAGCAGCCATGGAATGGATGCAATTGTTGACGTGCCTGTAAAGTCTCTCTGCTACTCTGGAGCCATGATTTCTGATGGTCAATAAACCACGCAAGATGGAGAACAATTCAATTCTACAGTCAGGCAGAATCGATGAAAGATCTTAATTATATATCGTTGTGCATGCTACGACTGAGAACTTGAACTCTCCATGCTCTCAGCCCACGCAACCCACCGTCTAATACATTCATCCACTCTCCTCAGCTCCTCCTTCTCGGCCTTAATCTCAAACCACTCCTTATGCTCCCTACCACACTCCGGACACTTCCCTAGATCCCGGACTCTCCTATCGCTTAACTCGGTATGAATCAAATGCTCCACGCGATGAGCGTAGGGAACTTTCCTCCCTGCACCTGCACCAGCAGCTGCAACCCCCGGTGATGAACCGCCACTATGCGAGATATACGGATAATACCTGATCAGCGTGAGATTGTACGAACACTGTCTGGTCCACTCATTCAGTCTTCGCTGAACATTACTCGCACGGCCGATTTTCAATCGGATCGTGCCAGGGTCCGTATTCGTGGGTTTGGAGGTGAAGGCATTGAGATCTTGCGCTGAGCGAATGGCTTCACTTAATGAGCGAGTTGTGGGGGAGCGCGTCAAGGAATCCCCCGCTTCTTCATCAGTCGTGATCGTTGAAAGAAGCTCCACGGGGGGAGGGGCTCGAGTCGACGTCTCCTTGGGTGTCAGCCAGAAGATATAGATGTATCCTGGTTCGTCCTTGTGGGATAGAGGTTTTTCCATCTCGGAGCGGAGAAGGGATGCTGTTTCGGTGGGGATGGTAGGAGGGATCCAGGACTTTTCCCTGTTCTTCTTCTTCTTCTCATCTTGCATCGCTTGTGTAGATGAAGGTGGTTGTTGGTTTTGATTCTGGCTCGGTCTGTTGAAGCTAACCCTTCCCCCTTGATGCTGCTGTGGTCTCTGCGACGGCCTCACGGGAGGCAGGTAATCACCATCCTCCCAGACCTCGAAACAGCAGCAGTACGTCTTCCGGACGCGCCGTCGTCGTCGTTGCGGAGGTAAAGAAGGAAGCTGTTCCCCCTGAACCGCTGCTGATGGCTTATTGCCATCCTCCAGACCCAATCGTCCCATCATCGAATCGATGCTCGTCCTGTTATCCTTTCCTGGTGTTCCCCCATTATTATTAGTGGTATTACTGCCATTCTGTGCTTGGTCTTTGTGCTGCCAGCAGTATAGCGACTGTGGGTCAGTCTTTGAAGATCGTGGGGCAAGCGCGCGCCGACAAGGCCTGCCGGTCGACGTGATTCCTCTGCATGTGCTTGCTGGGTCAAGCGAGTCGGTACGCGGGAGGATTGCCTCGGGGGTATTTGCGAAATGGGGCATTATTATGTGTTGGGAGTCAAGCAATTGGAAGAATAAAGGTGTTCTTATTATTTATATCATGGTAAGCAGCTTCATCTGAGATCAGTTCAAAGGAGGCGATGTCTTCCTATTTCAACAAACCATTCTACCTTTGCTCGAGATAATAATCCTGGTGGCTTCTTTTCAATGAGATCCAACTAGCCACACAATTCCACACCAAGCACAGCCGAGCTGGCTGTGGTGGAAATGAGCTGAAAAGGAGAGAGGCTGGAGCTGTTGTACTCCATACGGTGCTCTAAAAATAGCAGTCATTAAAGGCGCCAAGTCATCTATTATCTACGCTGGAACTCCTGGATAACCATGTCACTTCATCAGAATATCGGCCAAATATGACAAGCTTGGAGCATGGTGTAAATTCAATTATATCCCCTCCATGCAACATCAAATGCGCTGATTATGCTCGTTTCATCTGTTCATGGCATCATAATACACAAACAAGATCACTTTTTGCGCTTCTGGCTGACGGTGTTCGAAATGACCAGGGAACGCATAAGCAAATCTACAGGTTGCC
Organism: Monascus purpureus; assembly: GCA_025999795.1. Classification (NCBI taxonomy): domain Eukaryota; kingdom Fungi; phylum Ascomycota; class Eurotiomycetes; order Eurotiales; family Aspergillaceae; genus Monascus; species Monascus purpureus. The sequence goes on from AP025348.1 coordinate 1,311,678, forward strand.
AAAAAAAAAATAAAATAAAAATGAAAAAGGGTACAGACTGACGGGTTGAAAGAAATGAGAAAGGGCATGTTATCTACCACCCCCGCTTTGCAAGCTTATCAGCTTCATCCATGCGCGAGACGTTGATGCCCACCATGGCTTCGCCCAGTCCCTCGCTAACCTTAGCCAGGACCTGGGGGTCCTTGTAGTGAGTCACGGCCTGGACGATGGCACGGGCACGGTCCTTGGCGTTGCCAGACTTGAAAATACCGGAACCGACAAACACACCGTCGCAGCCGAGCTGCATCATCAGTGCCGCATCCGCTGGAGTAGCTACGCCACCTGCAGCGAAGTTCACCACGGGTAGACGACCCTTCTCAGCGGTCTCACGGAGGAGTTCATAAGAAGCGCCCAATTCACGGGCGTAGGCGCGCAGCTCAGGTTCGGGGTCTGCTGAGGACTGAAGGATGGCGCGGGCACGAGCAATTTCTGCGTTGACCGTCCGCATGTGCTTGACAGCCTCTACAACGTCTCCGGTACCGGCTTCACCCTTGGTCCGGATCATGGCAGCACCTTCGGAGATACGGCGGAGGGCCTCCCCCAGGTTCCGGCAGCCACAGACAAAGGGGACCTTGAAGTTGGACTTTGTGACATGGTAGAGGTTATCGGCCGGGGTGAGGACTTCAGACTCATCGATGTAGTCAACACCAATGGCTTCGAGGATCTATAGGCAAACAAAAGAAACACGGGTCAGATACGCCCATATATCTTTTTGAGCGATTCACCCTGGTCTTGTGAGCAGGGAGGCAGTGAAATTACCTGGCACTCAACAAAGTGGCCGATACGGGCCTTGGCCATGACGGGGATGGTGACAGCATTCATGATATCCTTGATCATGCCCGGGTCCGACATGCGGGCCACTCCACCTTGCGCTCTAATATCGGCGGGGACTCGTTCGAGGGCCATGACGGCAGCAGCACCGGCTTCTTCAGCAATGCGAGCCTACGTGTCATGACAGGTTAGAGGGGTACACTTACACCTTCAATTGGGAGGGGGTGGGAGCTTATACCTGTTCGGCATTGACAACGTCCATGATGACCCCGCCCTTCAACATCTGGGCCAGACCGGCCTTGACGGTGAAATCGTTGGAGGCAGCAGCCCCATTGGTGCCATTCTGTTGAGATGCCATGGTGGAGGTGGATAATGAGAAGAGCTCAGGTAGCAACTTGACGGATAATTAATATCAGAAGGGTATATAGGAGACGAAGAGGACGAGAAGAGGAGTGAGTCAGGGAATCCATTTAAGAATACTAGTAGTCTTCTGCTATGGATGCTCCCCTCCCCCGCCGAAAATTTTCAGAAAGGTTCCGAAAACGGCTTGCCGCGGCGATGGCCCTCGTCCAATTGGCTGTCGGGACGCCCTCCGAACAGCGTCTAATTGGCCAGGAACTAGAAATACAGATGGCGGATACCGCGTGATACGCCGAGTTGTGCAGAGCCCCGGCGTCTGATACAGTACGGATACAGTACAGTGGATACCACAGTACCGTATGTACGTGGTCTTATCGATCATGCCAGATCACGTGCGAGTCTGCAGGACTCGTATGACACATTACAGCGCTGTATTAGTTGACTATTTGTGTTGTCCTGCAGGATATTCTACCTATGCAAGGTATTCTGCTGAAAGAAATCCAGGAACGTTGTTACCTGCAGACTATATAGCCCATCTGCAGGTCATCATTGCGGTATGTACCCCATGTTCCATTCTACTGAAACCGACGCGGACGAGTTTGCGCGTCAGTGAGTTGCAGATGGTCTCGTCTCTGAAAGGGATATTTTCCAAATCCTATTGTTATATTTCCAATAATGCACGATAATATCTAGATCAGATTCAGAGAAGCGAGGCGCCAGTAGCTATTCAATTTATTTATCTGACATTGGATTAAGACCAAGACTTGTTATTATGCTTTGCTTGCTTGCTCTGACCCAACTGCAAAATCAACAGCCGCGCTCACATTCAAAGCATACGTCAGATGTGCCGGGAGGATCACATCACCGTTGATGCAGGTATAGTTGCCTACATGACAGGCCGTAAAGACTTTGGACAAGTCGACGTTTGGGACGCCACGGTTGTCATCTAGGTACCGAGTTAGCTTTGGACGGACTTTAGTGTTCCTGGTGGCGAATAGATGTCATACATTGGTTCCCCAAAAAGCAGGACACTCTTAATCGATGCCGCCGTATCGGCAGGCAGCCTCCCATAGCGCATCCGTCAACACCAATACATCCCTCGGCAATGGCGGCTTCTCAATCAGTGCGACTGTATCAGGGACCGGAGTGAACTTGCCAGTCCTGATAATAATGCTATCGTTGTCCGTCAAGACCGAATGATGCGCGGCCCACCGTATCACAACCCCCAGGGACGTCAACCCGTGCTCTCTAACTTCGGCATCGGACTTTTTTATATGGCCTGGGCTAGGTCATCTCCCCCAAAGACTTTTTGCAATCATTTTGCCTAGTGGGTTCTCGTCTGAGAAGCAGGTGCACTCTTGCTTCTTATTGATGAGTTTGCCTGTTAGGAAGCCTGCGGCTATGGGCCTACCATCTACTCGGTTAATACAGGACCATGCATGTAGGTATCGCACGTACTGGACATCAATAAAAGCTATGCCGTGCTCCCGCAAGATCGGCGAAAGCTTCATCTCCCTGCCACGGGGACAAGCTTCCGCCAGCATTTCTGCTCGCGCAGGTATCCGTTCTGGGACTAACTAGTCTCTGGAATAGCCAGAAAGCATGCATTGCCTACCCGTGGACGGAAATTCCGGGTTTTGCAACCCTCTGCGCCGGGTCATAGCTCGGTGACCAGGAAAAAGGTCGGCGGACCTAGAAAATTTCGCGTTTTGAACTTCTGCCTCGGAGGACCTTGAAAAATAAGACCTTTGGCAACCACCTCACCGATTAGGGATATTTAGGGCTTAGGGCTACATGGACTTAGGGCACATAGAACATTTCCAGGTCCGCTGCATTCAGTAGCTTGAACCGTGTTCAATCGACCTACAGAGAATAAAGAGGTAACAACAGTCGTGAGCGGAAGGTTGGATTGGATCTTTGCTGGTCTTGGTTGTTGCTTAACACGACCTTGCTTGACCTTTGGATTTGCTTAATAATATAGCTCAGGCATCAAGGCAGAGAGAGGTTGTGGTCATTGACCGCCTTCTGACGTCACCGCACGTCCTACTCCGCAAGCTCAAGCTGTATATGTATTATGCGGTCTTGCTTGCTTGAGCACCAAGACATGCAGACAAGCATATAAAAAGTCCGTCGCCTGGCTGTATTAATCAATCAATAAATCACTCACTCACTCACTCACAATAAATTCCAACATGGCCGCCTTCCTCCTCCCTCGCACCTCTACCGTTCTCGGTGTAGGCCTCGGCCTCTCCCTCTCTCTCTCCCTGTATCCAGCGTCCCCCTTTCGCTCTGCTTCTTCTCCCATTCAATGCCAATATACAGCTCCGTATTACAGACTGGATACGCAGGTATCACCCGAGACAGGCTGGACGGTGGACCGGAATGACCCCATGCTGCGCAAACAGGGACAAACTTCTCCTAAATCCTCGAGATGGTTGACCCCTAGACGAATGAGACAGATCAGTCTGGGTAGTGTACTTGGTCTGGTTGCCGGTGTGGGATTGAGGGCGTTCTCGAGGACTCTGGCTGTTGTTTTGGGGATGGGGGTAGTACTGGTTGAGGTATTTTCTTTCTTTCTTACCTTTCGCTTTTTCCCTCCAACCTGCTAACGTTATTCTAGTGGGCCGCATCCAAGGGATATAATCTTCTCCCGTTAAACTGGATCCAGCAGTCCGTCTCGAGTGTCGATGTGCAAAGGGCCGTGTTGGATCAGATGCCTCTTAAAGTCAGTTTTGGCGTGACTATGGCTCTTGCGGCGTTTGCGCGGTTTCGTGAGTAACTGAGGACAACATACATTTGCTGCTGCCCTATTCTCATATATACCGATATTGTCATACTATAATTTAACAGCAGAAACAAAAGGTATGCTTTGTGGCTATTTCATCGGTCACTAAGAACAATAATGTCGACTATTGTATATAAATATCTTGAGGCTTATGCGATTACCTCCAACTGGAAACTCCCCCATAATTTTCTATTCAATAATCGCCACGTAACGTTTATACAGGGGGTATCACATATCATCCATGCCATGCATAAAAAGGGATCAGAACGCTGCACTGCTATCATGCCAACACAAGATCCTCCAAAACTCCCTCCATTTCCTCCCGAGATAGCGGAACGCCCAGAATCTCAGATCCGCTCGAATCCAGCCTCGACGTGATCATTTGATGATCATGGAATTCTTTCAGTAATGTCCGAAACATCATCTCTGATGATGCAATGAACTCCTCCGATGCTTTCTGATATAGAGTGCGGAACTCGATACCCGTCTCGTCACCTGGGCCGCCGCCACCTCTTAAATTTGCACCGCGATGGCCACCAGCATCCATGTCGTCGTCGGATATATGTCCGTCGTCAATAAGGGAGATTAGCTCGGTGAGAAGCAGCCGGTACAGATTCCGCGCGTTCTCAGGAAGACTTTTGAGGACGAAGCCCACGCCGTCTTTACCTCCAACACGGCCGCCGCGACGGCCAAGAAGGTTATGGACTTCCTCGACAACGTCAAACTCAGTGTCGTGTGGCACAAAAGTGGTACAGTCGTGGAATACAAAATTGAACTGCTCACGCAGACTGATGTCCCACATCAGGGAGAAATTCGGTGTGTCTGCAGTGGCCAGGACGTGGATTAGGGGGGTTGCCGCTAGTCGCGCGAGAAGAGATTGATTTATCGCCCGGCGCAGTGGAGGAGCGTCGATGGAATTGATCAGAAGAGTGACTGGGTTCTGAGAAGATCGAGATTTCAGAGCGGACTGCAACAGTTCCAGAACCTCCGTTGGTTGAGTACCGAGTTTGGACGGGGCATCATCACCGAGTACGGCTGTAACGATTGTAGCGAAGATTGACCGGATAGAGATACTTGGAGTATGCCCATTAACGATAACAATAGTGGGAGGAGTAGTGTCGTGCCTGTGATAGAGCCAATCGGCGAATTGATGTACCAGTCTGCGTTTCGAACCATATCCGTATAGACAGATGTTGAAACCTTCATGAAGCTCAAAATACCACTGTGGAAACGACTGACTGTGTAGTTTGAGGAGAAAATCCTTCTCCTTCTTGCAGGGGTCCACATACTGTGACAATTTCTCGAAATACTCCTCGTGTGTCAAGAGTGATACTCTACTCAGCGTGTTGTTGGAAGTCGGTGCCGCAACGGCACGGTTCTGAAAGAAATACCGCTCATGAGGCGGTAGTTCTCCTTCAGGGGTGGGTGAGCGTTTGTTCTTTGCGCCCTTGGGTCGTCCTGCGCGTCGCTTTGGCGCTGGTGCTGCCTTTTCTAGACTTGCTGCCCCAGGCTCCAGCTCGACCGATGCTACCACACCTTGATCTTTGTTTGCCGTTCTTACCCCTTGCTCCTCTCCCTCCTCTTCCAGGATCTCCTCTGCCAGCCGATCAGCCCCGTCCCAAACATCGTCTTCGTCTTGTTCAAGTAGGACCCGTGCACTCTTCTTCTTCGCGGACCGGTCTGCATTCCGTATTCGAGACGGCGTAGAAACAGTCGCAACTTTAGTAGGCGTGGAAAACAGTGACTTTGCCTTGTGCCTGTGGGTAGGGGTTTTTAGGCCGGATGGTTTCAAGCTCGTTGGAGATGTTGCATGATCTGATTTTCTGGGGGTAGTGTGCGTCCGCTTCAAGGGTGATAATTCGGACACATCATGCCCGTTTGCCGTGCCATTGGCCTGCCTCGTTCTTTGCTTCTTGGGAGTTGAGATGGAATGCCCGTCATCGAGGCCTGAATCTGGTTGCTTACGCTTGGTTTCGCTGGGCATGTTTCGAAGGCAATGGGAGCTAGAAAGACATTAAACACGACCGAAACTGTTGAATAGTAGGAGATATTAATCGTTAAATGACTTCTGGGATGACTTGGCGGCTTATTCGCGTGGCTCTCGATGCGTCTCATGAAACCTTGCTGGAGTCGAAAGCTTCCATGCGCCGACAGATTTCTCCGACACCGCGATATCGGAGGATTTCCCGATTAGACAAGTTCAATAGTCAAACAAAATCTCCAGAAGAATTCACATTCGACCTGCCGTGAACTGCTCACCCTGGTATCTGTTTCACCGGACGGCATTGAGCGCATTATTTTGCGCAGGCAGTCGGGTCAATTGGATGGTGTTTGCGCGATAAAGGAGCGCCCATTGACCTTCTGAGTCAAAAAAAGGCTTTGAGGCACTTCTCGCAGCGTCTCATTTTTTGGGGATCTTCTCGGATCATCGTGAGTCATATTGTTTAGGATATATAAGTACATGAAATACCCCAAGATCTAACAGATAAACCGCAGTGAGGAACGATGCTCGCAACGATGCCGTCCTTGCACCCCCAAACCAGGGCCACAATGGCCATTTTCACCAAGGTCACAAAGAGCCAGTACCAAGTCCGCTACTACTCGGCTCCCCTGGAAATGGCCATTCCCCCGTCGAAAAAGAAATACATCCCATCGTCTGGCACATACCCCAAGGGGTTCCTCGTCTCGGGAACACACGTCGGCGTGAAAGCGTCTAACACCAAATTTCCGGATTTGGCTTTGATCTTGTCCGAGGTTCCCTGCTCGGCTGCTGCGGTGTTCACGACGAACAAGTTTCAGGCAGCGCCCGTGCAGGTAAGCAGGGAGACTCTGAGGAAGAGACATGGGCAGGGAATCAGGTCTGTGGTGATCAATTCCGGTTGTGCGAATGCTGTCACTGGGAGGGCCGGGTTGGAGGACGCTGCGAATATGGGAAAGAAGGTGGACGAGTGCAATGGGCTGAAAGAGGAGAGTACAATTGTCATGAGCACAGGGGTTATCGGACAGAGGTATGTTTCTGTATCTGGTCCAGGAAGCAGAAAAAAGCTCTCCAACGTTCAAACCAAACCAAACCCACTGGATCATTAACGGCAATATGAAAATGAGACAGGCTCCCTATCTCCAAGATCCTGGACAAAATCCCAACAGCTTATTCCACCCTTGCCTCCACCCATGATGCCTGGCTCACTACCGCTCGCGCCATCTGCACAACAGACACCTTCCCCAAGCTCCTCTCGACGACATTCACCCTCCCCTCATCCCCAGACCGGCAATACAGCCTCGCCGGAATGACCAAGGGAGCAGGCATGATCCACCCTAACATGGCCACCCTGCTTGGTGTCCTTTGTACAGACGCACCAATCGCACCCACCATCCTGCACCCCTTGCTCACCCACGCAGTCTCGAGATCCTTCAACTCCATTTCCATCGACGGCGACACGAGCACCAACGACACCATAGCGCTCCTTGCCAATGGCGCCGCAGGTGGCACGCCCATCTCCTCCCCTTCCTCAGACGACTACACAGCCATGCAGAACATCCTCACAGGCTTCGCCCAATCACTCTCCCAGCTCGTAGTCCGCGACGGCGAAGGCGCCACAAAATTTGTCACTGTCCGCATCCTGAATTCCCCAGATTACAACTCTGCCCGGCTCATCGCATCCACCATCGCCCGTTCCCCGCTGGTCAAGACGGCCCTATACGGCGGTGATGCCAACTGGGGCCGTATCCTCTGCGCTATTGGATACACCCAAGGCGTTGCTCCGGGGACAGTGGTCCCCGAGCGCACAAGCGTTAGCTTTAAGCCCGTTGACGGAAGTCCCGAGCTGAAGCTGCTGGTGAACGGGGAGCCGGAGCAAGTGGACGAGGATCGTGCCAGTGCGATCTTGCAGGATGAAGATCTTGAGATTGTTGTGGATCTCGGCGGTGGGGAAAGGGGTGAGAAGGGTCTCGGTGGTGAGGAGGCAGTGTATTGGTTCTGCGATTTCAGTCATGAGTATGTGACTATCAATGGGGATTATAGGACCTAAGTTTCTTTCTTTTTTTCTTTTTCTTTTTAGTGAAGTCTATATGTAGATTGATCGATTGATTGTATGTTGATAAAATTCCAGTACCCATACTATACGCTAAGCTTGATGAATTAGGATTGCATTTTCCTACCTCCCTGTTTCTATATTGTACTCTTCATCTTCAAGGGCAAAAAGAAGAACCGAAATGAGAAATCAACAAGATACATTTTCCCATTTTATCGAAATATAGATACAAAAACCAGGCGGAACACTGTGCGCGCAGTGGTTTTCACTTCAACCAGGCTGAAAATACTGCTGGCACACAAACAAGGCCGATATTCGCCATCCATTCTCCTAGGAATCCTCCATTATTCCAAGCTTTTTTGTCCAAAGCAGGAAACCTGACGATTTGCTATCGCAGTAAAACCCATCCGAGGCTACAATTCCAACTGCCGTAATCACCACAGGACGCCGACCTGGAGGCTAGAGAAGAAATAAAAACGAAGAGACACTAGTCCCTTCTCATGCAAATCCATAAAGAGAAACTGTCCCTTTTTTTAGTTGCTAGGGACAAGGCCCTTAAGACCTGCACCGAAATCGCCTTCACGCGCGGCTATTTCGAAATATCCGTATATAATACTAATTAAAGCGACCAGAGTCAGCAAGAATGAGGTACAAACAGGGGAGAGAAAACAAAATAAGACTAAACATACGTGACGGCCAGGAGGATACCGGTACCACTACCCAGTGCACCGAGAAGGTCAGACGCCACAGAGAGAGCACCGATGCAAGCACCACCAAAAGCAGCGGCAGTGGGAATGATCCTCTTCAGCTCCTTATACATGCTCTGTTCACGGTGACCAGCCATAACGAGACCCTGATCCTTCAATTGTTTTGCGACATCCCGAGGGGCAGAGCCAGAGACTTCAATCCAGGTCTTGGAGAACAAGGCACAAGCAACCAGCATAAAGGCGATGTACACAGCAGTGTGAATCGGGTCAACGAGTGCCTCCTTGAAGTTAAGGGGTGGGGACATGTAGTAAGCAATGCCAGATGCAGCATAGAGCTGAGCTGAGCCCTCACGAGGCTCCCAGACGCCAAGGAGTCTGACGAGAATGTTATCGGAGAACCGGGAATATAACATCTGGCTGATAAGGAAAATGTTGGAGCAGAGAGCAGACTGGAGCATGATGGGCATGTTTGAGGTATAGAAGAGACGCACAGGATACGACCCACGCATGCCACGCTGGCGGGAAGACTTGACGGGGATTTCAACGCGGAAGCCCTGGAGGTAGATGACAGTGGCGAAAACAAGGAGAGTAGCCAGGAGGTTCATGACGTTCGGGAGGTTCTGGCGGTAGAAAGCTTCGCGCAAGGCACGCTGCTTGTCAGGCCAGGTCAGCAGCAAGTGGAATAAAGCGATAATGGCTCCCTCAAACTCAGGACCACGGCCAGTGTTGATGGTAGTCGGTGAAAAGGCCTTCCAGACAATCGACTCGCAGATATTGGTAGCAATGAAGAGCGAGATACCGCTTCCAAGGCCGTATCCCTTCTGAAGAAGCTCGTCGAGAAGGATAACCACCAATCCCGCAACCACGAGCTGCACAATCAGGAGAACACAGATACCGGCACCGAGATCGCTGGGCTGACCGTACAGACCAGTGAGAACGTAGACACAAGCCTGGCCAAAGGAGAGGATAATAGCGAAGAGCTTCTGGGCAGTTTGGTACAATTCACGGTCGGTCTTAAGGTCCAGGTTGACGTCGATCAGGTGGGTACCAGCGAGGAGCTAATAAAAAGAAAAATTCAAGTTAAATCTCACACAAAACATGAGTAAACTTGGCACAATGGTAACACGTACCTGGAAGACCATTCCAGAGGAGATGATAGGAGTAATACCCAACTCCATCAGGGTTCCACGGTTACTAGCCAGCATCATACGCAGCCAGTAGAGCGGATCCGAGGTGTCGGAGGAGACAATGCCATAGAGGGGCATTTGACTCATAACCAAGAAGATCAGCAAGGTCAACTTTTGCAAATATCGTTAGCCTTTTATCGTGACAGGAACCGAACTGGAGAAGACGTACGCCCGTCCACATCAACTTCTGGTTAAAGGGCACCTTCGTTTCGGGAGCTGCCACCTCTGGGAGGAGGGGCGTAAAGGGCTTAATCAAATCAAGAAAGCGAACTATCCCCTCGCATTAGCTTTCGACAACCAATTGAGCAGGAATGGTCAATGGTGGTCGCGAATGTCGCGAAATCGCATGTCGGCAAGGGGGGCTCTCTTACGTCCACTCATTGCGACAATTCGCCTCCCGGGAGGGAGAAAATCGGGACAAGGGAAGAAAAGGGGGAGGAAAGAAAAGGCTGGTATTGTAGACCAGCTCAAGGAGCGAAGGAAAGTAGAGAAATGAAAGGGAAGAGAAGGGATCGAAAGCAACGCAGGGGAGAGAGCAGATGCGGAAGAAAAGTGAGTCTTGTCTTGCTGTCCACTTCGGGCTCGGCGCGCTAAACCGTGTTGAGGACACCCTGGCAATTGCACTATCTACTCCATAGTAGTGCTATCATCACTGCTACAAGTCTACTCCTCTTCTCATATCCACTGCCTGCCTAACAACATCCATTTACCTTAACTACTCGGCTTCTTTCACACACAATACACGCCAGGTCATGTGCTGAAAACGAAATTCCCAACTCCGATGTGATATCTGGAAGTTGAGGGACTTCGTTCCAAAGCATCGGAATGGGATAGTTATGAGGCCATCTGGGGCTCTCTCGTTTCTGTAGTCAACTGTAGCCTGCTGTACACATTCTGCAGTATTATTCCCATAGTCCCACTTCTCAAATAGAACCTCCTGGCTTGCTTCACTGATAGCTACTAGGAGCGCAACTCTGGTCAGACCACCTGTATTACCCAGCTGCACACGGCATCCGCCTGTCGGTTGTATAGGGCATCCATATCCCCCAATTTGAATGATAAAGGATGGATAGCAATAATTACCAAATAAGTAGCTGTGAAGTTCCACGAGGAATGAATCATGATGATGAAGACCCAAGTCGAGTCGAGATCCCGTAAGCTTTCCCGTCATTCATGCATGGTTTGTAGACCGACTCCAGTGAACATTAATTTTCTTCCATCCTGATGTACGCCAATATTAATATTACTATTTGGAACATGCGTCAGCCTAAACTAAATCGACATCTTGCGGAGTGCCTTCATCCTGTCGAGGATCAATGAGCTTGACATAGCCCCATAGCTATAATATTAATTGTGTTCTGGAAGCAAAGTAGCAAAGGAAAAGGAATCAATCCTAATTTGATAATGTACAGTCTTGGAAATTTGTTCTAGGGATATTGATGTGCGAATGCTTCCTGAGTGCTGGCCCATGATGGAAAGGACTCATTAAACAAAGCCAGAAATGCCCTCATTAAAGCAACGCCATCCAGGAGGGGAAAGTCACAGTAGCTTGCGGGGGAAAAAAAGAGAGAGATCCAGTTCATACAGTCACATACGCTTTAGCATCGAGCTCTCAAAGGTCAAGAAACATCTCAGTGGCCCTGGCTTCAAGGCCCAACAAGACATAGACAGTCATCAACTGCATTCTCAAGTTCGACCAATCGCTCCTTCAGGCCATGATTTTCCTCCTTCAGGATACCCAGAACAGTCCAGGCTTCAGAGGCAGGTACACCGTGACAAATGTTACACTTCGATGAGTGACCCATGAGTGAGTTTGCGAGGCTCGAAGACGCAAGTCCTTTGATAACCCTGTCGTACGCTGACTGACGTGCCGGGCGCACAGGAGCCTTGGCTTCTTTTTGCATCATTTGTCCCGGGGAAGCCAGAGCAATTTGAGACATATTTGGTGATGGCAGTGTCAAGGAAACAGGCGATTCAATACCATCTCGTCTGGAGAATACACTTTCAGCGATGCTTTCATCCCCAGATTCAAAGCCCGAGTCGCTCGTAAAAGTGCAATTGCTAGCGCGCTTGAAACTTCTCTTCGACGTCTGAAGATCAGCCCCGAGGTCGGAAATGCTATCGCAATCCGCTGGTTTCGCAAGGGAAGCGACACTACGTCTATGGGCCTCATCCTCTTTTCGGCGCGCTTGCCTTTCTCGTTCGAGTTCCTCGGCCATGGCTTTTATCGCCTTCTCCTGTTCAAATACCTTATCGGCCATTCCATCTAGCTGGGACTTGAGGTTTCCGCTCTGTACCCGCGCTTCCTCCAGCTCTTCTTGTTTTTCATTTTTCTCTGCCAGGATTTCATGCAAGGCGAATGTCCTTTGTTTGTACGCTGCCTGCAGCCGTTTGAGGACATTCTCTGCGTTCTTCTGGATGGCATCCAATGCGTCCTCTGGAAGCAGGTCCGCCAACCCTGGCGGTGACAAGACCGCGGCGATATCCAGATTCAGAAACTCGTCGTCAGCAGGCTCTGGGAGCTCCGACTTATTCCCATCCTGTCGTCTCAGCCCGAAGAACGAAAACCGGCTTGGCGTGGTAACCTGCTTCAACGGCGACGGTGGAGGCGCGCGCCTTTGTGCACGCATGGACGACTCAGAGGGAATCGGCGGCAAGGACTTCTCACGCCGCCTGTCTGTGGTACTGTATTCTTGCATTTCATCCGTTTCTCTCGCACCACGAAAGGCTGACAAGTTCACCGGTTCCGACTTTCCATGAAACCAATCTGCCAGGAACCTTGCGCTTTCTCCGAACCTCCTTTTAGTAGTATTTTCACTTGACAGACGCGAGAATCTGCCCGTATCTCCTAGGTCGTCTAGGGCTCTTGCCTGGTTGGGCAACAAAGGAACTTGGCGTTGGATGATTTCAGTATTCGCTCGTCGGTGTGAAGGGAGGAATGGCGCAAGGTTCTTCTGGGACACTGCAGGTGGATCGGGGCTTTGCGTCATGGATGAAGTGGGAGAAGGTAGTTGGGAGTCATTAAGTGGTTCAGGGGAATTCCCAGCTTCCTCCGTCTGGATGGTCGGGTGGACTGGATGAGAACTTGGGCTGTGCAGAACGGGAGGAGGGGCAGTAATTGAAGGCTGCTGAAGACCTTCAGACATGGTCTAACCAGGTGACAATGAGGCGTGTAAGGTTGGACGATTGGGCTGACGCAAGGTGCACGTAGACGATCCTTGGAATGCCACGTCGTATAGCTAGCTTCTAATCACGTCGATAAACAGACACCACACGAGTGGACACGGGCCTTGAACCGTGTATGCGTCAATCAGGGGGTAAGCAATATCGAGAACTGAATTCTTGGGTAAACCAGATTGCCTCTTTCCGTCAAGCGCAGGACAAAGAAAGACAACGAAAGAGAAGGGAGATGAATAACGAAGGAGAAACCGCCAAGCCCGACGGATAAGGGGGAAGAACGGTCAAAACGCAGACGGCAGCTAGAGAAGCACGGGCCAGACGTTGCGAACGATGGACGCAAGCGAGAACAAGAACAGGAAAACGAAGGCGATCCAATGTAGGAAACAGAAAGGAGAGACAGAAAGGAGATGCAGGCAGATAAAAACAGAAAGGAAAAAAGCAGCTGGAATTGATCGAGCGATCGAGGGGTGGACGAGTCTTGGCTGCAGCCGGGGAGATATCGCGAGGCTGGGGTCCTGGAATAGAAAGCTGCAGCAGCAGTGAAACACGCAGTGGCTGGGATTGTCGATGACTCGAGGCAGACTTGATGCGCTGAAGATCTGTGGAAGAGCTTCAATACGATTTGTGGCTTGCAGAAACAGGCAAATAAACCGTCTGCCTGCAGGGCTCCAGTGGTTGATCCATGCCCTGTCCCTCCACGCATCTGAAACAAGAATAGAATATCCAATTTCCCAATCTCGGTCTCAGCTTCATCATCGTCGATAAGATAACAAAGTAAGGGTCTGAATTCGAACTTTTAACATTCTTCCTCCATCGCGACCCACGGTTTTGCTGTCGGTTTGGCTCCGAGCTCCAACTGTCCCGCCCTACCTGTCGCATTTCCTCGTGTTTTCTCCTCTTCCTGCGCGTTGTCAAAAAGACATTCAGCCGTCATGGCACCTCCCACGTCCGAGTTGGAGAACCTCTCCAATCCCCTCGCCACTCCTGAACAGCTCTCGAGCTCATCCTCGTTCATCGACGGCGTTGCCCCCGACCTCGAGGCGTCCACTCGATTCGCCGGGGCCCAACTCACCCAAGCAGCTGGCATCCTGCTGCGCTTGTCGCAGGATATCATCGCGCAGGCGATCGTGACTTTCACTCGATTCTGGGCTGGTCCTGAAGGAGGGAGTCTGAGAATTTACTCTGTCAAGGTTATAAGATGCGCCAATTCCACCTGTCTTGCATGGAACCGGTTGCTGATTCCTCTTCCCACTCTTCCTTTTGCTCTTTTTTTTCTTTTCCGTCGAACAGGATGTCTCTGCCGCAGCACTCTACCTGACTGCAAAATTATCGTTCCAACCAACATCTCCCCGTTCCGTTTTGAACGTCTATGCATTCCTCCTTTCGAAAGATGCATCGCCACTTTGGTTCGTCAACGCCAAAGGTTGTCCGCATAAACCCTCCCCGGAAACATATTACCTTTCGGAAGGAGGCTATCAGACCGAGCGATCCGTCCTCTTCCGGATAGAATCTGTCGTATTGCGGACTTTAGGATTCAATACACACGTGGCATTACCGCATACCATAGCGCTCACATACCTCGAGACTCTGGGTGCAACTACTCCCGCTGTGGCACAGAGGGTATTTGAACATCTGAATGCAGCTCTTCTGTCACCTCAGCTTCTCTACATCACCCATCAGCCAAACGCGCTGGCCGTCGCCGCTATCTACCTTTCAGCCCGAGAGGTAGGGGCCAAGCTGGTGGACGGGGAATGGTGGGAGGTCTTCGATGTGGACCGCGAAGAACTTGGCTTCTTGGTCGTTGCGATGAGAAGCATGGAGGGTTTTGCAGTAGCGGAAAAGGAGAAATGGAAGTCACGTCCCATCCCCCTGGTGGTGGATGAGGTGGAGGCAGAAATCGAAAGGAGAAGAATGCTAGAGGAGGGTGAGTGAAGATGAAGATTGATGGTCCAGAGCTGCGCGGCTACTCACGTCTCGCGGGAATGCGTTCGGGGAGTTCCTGATATCTCTCTCCCCAAGAGATTCACTACTGGCTAAAATGCCTATGAAAAGTACCCTGATGACGTGTCCGAAGAACCTCGTGAGAAGCATCAAAGTTGAAGGGTGATGTCCATGGAAGTTCCAGGTCTCTTGGAGCATTTGTCGAAAGACGCGCGATGCCTTTCCATCGCAACATCCGAAATACAGTAGGTGCATCTCAATTGTAACTCACTCTGTCTGAGATACAGTGTTTATAAATGCTTTACGCTACCGGGGAGCAGAGCAAAATGATTATTCATGTATAGCTATATGTACTAGGATAAGAAGCCCTGGTCCATAACAGGTGATGCATTCTCCTGTGGCCATGGGACAGTAGTACTCTCAGGTGGATTATCTGATATTCAATAATCCGTAGAGCCTGACTAATGGATCAGACTGGAAGAGAAATGAAGAGAAAGCAAGCAATGAATAATGACTTACTCAAGTGAATGATCAGAATGATGACGACCTGTGCCAGAAGATGTCAACCATGGTAGAGTATAAGAGCCCACTGTCCCGCCACTCTTATCTCCGTCTCCTAAACAACTTGCCCCGCCCTGCAGGTCACTCCGAGTGACACTTCCATACTCAATCTCACTTGATCTCATTAAATCTTATTGCGATCATCTCAAAGGAGATCTCCACATATCAAAGAACAATTCTACTTGCAAACGATATCACCATGAACATCCTCCACTCGACCCTCTCAACCTGGCGGGATCGCTTAGCACCCGTCTCGCGCACCTCCACCTTTCGAACCACCGGCCAGATCACGCCCGAAGAATTCGTCCTCGCAGGCGACTACCTAGTCTACAAGTTTCCAACATGGTCCTGGGCCGATGCATCCTCTCCCGCGAAACGTGTCTCATACCTACCCCCCGGCAAGCAGTTCCTGGTTACGCGTGGCGTGCCGTGTCACCGACGGCTGAATGACAACTTCGCCGGCGATGCGGGTCACGAGGATGAGATCGTCCAAGACATGCTGTCCGGCGACGGGTGTGGTGTAGGAGGTGCAGGAGACGATGAGGACGGCTGGTTGCGCACTGGCGGAGGCAGGGAAGTGGCCGATACTCAGGGCGACAAGATACGTGATGTGAGGACAGTGGATGACTCGGGAAACCTGGGGGAGAGGGATGAAGGAGATGAGGAGGATGAGATTCCTGATATGGAGGATGATGATGATGATGAAGAGGCTATCATCAGGGAACCTATGGGCAAGGCGACGACTCAGTGAGTTTACTCATACCAGATGAATTTAGCATTGCTGTGCTCTTACTAACATTGGTATTACTTCAGACCCCTCCGTACATACACCCTCTATATCACCTACTCCAATTTCTACCGTACCCCCCGCCTCTATCTATCGGGCTACCTCTCCCCTTCTGAACCGCTCCCCCCACACCTCATGATGGAGGACATCGTCGGTGACTACAAGGACAAAACAGTCACCCTGGAAGACTTCCCCTGGTTCGACGGAAGCGTGAAGATGGCCACCGTCCACCCATGCCGCCACGCAAGCGTCATGAAGACCCTCCTCGACCGCGCCGACGCGGCCCTGAAAATCCGTCGAGAGAAGCTGAAGAGACAACAGGCGCAGTCAGATGCTGCCGCCCCCGACAGCGGTCTGGAAGGTCTAATCGACGACACCAAGGGACTCTCTCTATCCAGCAACAACAACCAGGGTCAGTCTAGCGGGGACGAATGGGAAGTACTCCAGGCAGATGAGGACGAACAGGCCCCTGCAATTCGCGTCGATCAGTATCTAGTCGTTTTTTTGAAGTTCATTGCCAGCGTCACGCCTGGTATCGAACATGACTTTACTATGGGTGTTTAATTGGATTAACTTTTTTTTTTCAGCGGGTGGTTTTCTTCCTTTATCACGATATGATATGTTTACTTGGGAAGTTAGTACTTTAGCCGTTTCTAGCCTTTCCTTTTTTTTTTTTTCCCTCCGTTCATCTCATACTACTGCTCTTGATTGGCGTGTCAGTATTAGCATATTCATATTCATAGGAACCATAATCAATCCAGATATCATCCTTTTATGCTTGTTTTCTAGAAATGATACATGGTTACCTTAGGACATAGGAATTGAGAATTATAGTGACAGATGCAGCACTTGAAAGAATAAGGAATGAGACCTATGATCCAACAGCAGCCTGAAACAACTTGGCAATCTTCAAAGACATAGGGATTCATCCTATGACACTTCCCAGCTGAGAAAGAAAGGAAGAAGCAGGTGCAAAGACTGACGTCAAGTCAAAATATCCTATAAATGTCACGCCTTGGTATCCAAAATAAAATAATATTCATGCACTCATTCATTTCATTCATCGCAACAACAGACCCAAAAATAAAGTATGCAAGAAGAAAGCAAGACAAAATAATGAAAACCAGAATGATATCAAAAAAAGTCAGAAAGACAAAGAATGTAAATGCTCATATCAACATTGAACATAGTGCACTCATCTCATCTCATCTCCATCTCATCCCAAAGAGAGATGTGGATAACATCCAAATCATATCACATGAAGAAATACAACCCATCCGAGAGAAACAAAGCCAAAAGCGAGTATGGCTATTCATTAAGATTTCAACTGGTAAACGGGTATGCCAAATGCGGTGCCAAAATTAGTCGTCTTCTTGAATCTCAGTGCCGGCACCTGTTCCTCACTGGTCAGCTGCTCATCCGTCTGCTCTTCAATGTGGAAGTTAAACGGGCCTTGGGAAGAATTGATCGAGCCAAGCTCTCTCTCCCTTGTCTGATTAAGGAGTTTCTCATGAAGCTCCTTGAGAAAACCTCTGTCGTGCTCCTCATCATTCAGCAGCGAAAGCGGTCCCTTTAAGGCCGGATCATTAGGTGGTGCCTCTGGTAGGTCCGGGAAGTAGCTGTTTGAATTTTCTGCCGGCTGCGGGATATCCGTCGTCGCTTGTGACGGAGAGGGGGAGCTTTCGTCATGAGCAGCATTCCCCTCGTTGTCTGACGCCGGATTCGTATCTGCCTCACCGTCGACGACCACCATCGGGGTGTGTTCAGCGTCCCTAACTAGGTTCTCATCTGGCTTCGCTAAATCCTCTAGCTTCAGCTTAAGGCTGCTTTTCCGCCTCATGCTTGGGCTTGGCAAAGGTGACAGCGGTTTGGCTGAAATTGCATTGGACGATTCCGGGGATGGTGATGACGAGTTAACTGCACGAGAGGCCACCTCAGGGGGCAACGCAGTTGTCTTGAGGGAAATTCCATCGAGCTTGCTATCGAGCCTTTCGATAGGTATGGCAGGAGGGAGATTCGCAGGTTGATCAACGGGACGGGACCGGGGAGAAAGAGCAGCATCAAGGGAAGGTGGTGGGTTTGAATTCAACCCTTGAAATGGAGACAGACGATTGTTGCTATCTGCTTTCTCGGGTGCCTCGAACACCCTCGTAGGTTTACCTAGCGAGCTGGAGCCTTCCCACACGGGATGATGGCTGCTCTCGCCATTGCCGCTTTCAGACGAGTTCTGCGGCAGATTGTAGGAAGCAAGAAACTTTGATGAAAATGGATTGGAACAGGGTGTAATGTCTTCGTCGCTCTGATTCTTCAGCAACGCCTCTAGTTCTGCGATCCTTGACCTCAGTAACGCCCGTTCTTTCTGCCAGAGCTGCCTCTCTTGCGCGAAGAGCGCCCTCTGGCTTTCTAGAAGAGATTGTGATTGTTCCACATAGGTACTTAGGATGGAAAATGTATCATCTGTGGGAGCTTTCGTGCCAACAATTCGCTGCTTGAAGGGAGGACTACCTCCCGACATCGATCTCGTGCGGCGTAGCGTCGCAGTTGGTGAAAACCGAACCTCTTTGTAGACACTGGTACGGCGGTTCGGCGTTTTCGCTTGCGCTGATTTCATATTGAATTGTAAAGGATGGTTCCTGTAAGCAGAGCAGTGTCTAGTGGTATTCAAGAAGGCACAGTTGCAACCGGAGTCGGCAGGATAAAGCAGCCGAAGAAATTAATTCATTCAATGAAAGTGGTATTTCTACACCGACATGGGAGTTGTTCAGCACATTGGCCAGCGAACAAATAATGTCCGGCCAAACAAACCGAAGCGAGAGGGGGAAGAAGAAAAAGGAGAAAGCTGGTCGACGATGCCGGACAGGAACCACGTACCCGGAGGACAGATCAAGCATGCATATGCACGCTCCTAGTTCCGCCGTACAGCTCGAATAATGGTGTCGCAGCTGTGGGTAATAGACAGTTTTCACACCTTTTCCAGTTCCAACTCACACCACATTGGATCTTCCCGGTAAAATATAAATAAGACCACGCGTTCAAGGACCAGTGGACAAGAAAAGCGGAGGTATTATCTAGTCCACGGTTCTCGCGAGGGGGACACGCATGGGGTATGACGAGTTGAGGGGGGTAGACGCAGCGTAATCTCCGTGGGATCGATCGTCTGCAGCGGGCCGAATCTGTTTAGATATCGAGCGGGTTTTGGCTTGGCGATTTGCCGGCGGGGCCAGTACGACAAAAGTGAGATGGCTGTGGTTTCACGATGATAGTGGACGGTTGGCAGTTTTCTGCTCTGGATAAAACCACCCTGCAAGCACTGAGGAGTTGCAAGTTGCAAGAGCCTGGTCTGGGGTGCGTCTTCTCCGCTCTCTCGCAGTCAGATGCGGCAATAAATTTAGTAACCAGGTGCAATCAGGCGACGAGATCACGGCCCGCCAAGGGTGGAAACGAGAGTTGTACTGGAGGCGATCAGCAGGAGGCAGTGGATTGATGATTGTTGATGGGCTGAAGTCTGAAGACGACCGTTAGAACTCTGTTTCTTCGAGGAACTCAGTCACGAGACTGTCCATACTTCATGGAGTAGCAAATTGGTGTTCATGCCTGGATTTGACTTATAGATAAACCACATCTATTAGCAGTAGTAGAATTGTATATCGTTAGAGAGAAGAGAAAGAGAAAACCCAAACGCCAGCCGCTGCATGGTCGAGCAGGGAACGATTTACCCAACCCATTCGCCCGGAGCATGGGGTATATACATATCATAAACCATAAAACAATGAAAAGAAAACGCCATGAGTAAACCGGACTCGAAATAAACAAATCGCTAAAATATCAACGCGCAGCTTCCAGGCCGGCCCAGAGTCAAGAAATTAACCATTACAATATGTAACAACAATCCCAGGCAATGTAGACTTTTGAAAAAAAAAAAAGTCAAAGAGAAGAAGACCGATCCTGAGAAGCCTTCTGCCTCTTTAACAACCTCTG
The DNA here is from genome assembly GCA_025999795.1 of Monascus purpureus. Lineage (NCBI taxonomy): Eukaryota > Fungi > Ascomycota > Eurotiomycetes > Eurotiales > Aspergillaceae > Monascus > Monascus purpureus. Next base: position 1,332,005 of record AP025348.1, read on the forward strand.
CGCCTCATCAAGCGCATTCCGATTCACAAAAGGCGTAGGATGAAACACTACCTCCTTACCCATATTCCCAAAAACAGTCGCAAGATACAACACGCCCCGGGCGGAGAGCTCCCTCCCGCCCACGGTAGCGGTGGGAAAGTAAAACCTAGGATCGAGATAGAAGACGATGGTCTCCCAACGGGGCAGTTTCTGCATCAGCAACCGCCCAGCCTGCTGATACTGTTTCAGGGAACGCTTGGGGACGCCCGTTTGCGAGTGGACGAAGAAGAAGACCTCGAAGCCGATGCTGCGGATGCGCGAGCACGCGGTGGCGCTCATGGTATCGAGGAAGTCGCCGATGCGGTCGAGGTCGAAAGAGTTGGTGAAGAACAGCGTGTTGTGCGAGTAGAGGAAGTCCTCTGCCTCGTCGTGGATCTGTCTGTTCAGCGAGAGGAGTTTGCGGGCTGTGCCGTCGTTGTTGGCCCAGCTGGGACACATGGAGAGGGCGCGGTAGCGGCCTCTTGCTGTGAAGCAGTTCCCGCGGTCATTGACCACGATCAGGGGGCTATCGATGTATTCATTGGGGGCGTCGAGGGCGAACTCGTAGATTTTGAGACGGAGTTCGGCTGGGAGTCTGAGCAGATTGGATGTTTTGATGGGTTGTTTTCCTTCTGGTGTTGCTGTTGTTGTTTCGATGATATGTGGCATCATCAAACTTCTTCTCTTTCTCTGAATTCCAGCTCTATAGTATAGATGAAGCTATCCGAACCCGCAGCGGAAGGGCGGGGACAACGGGCGAAGAGGAGACAAGGGAGCCAATAATGCGAAATGGCAAAGAGAAACGGATCTCATTAAGGATTACAGTGGAAGTAAGTCCCTAGATCTTCAATATATTAATCATTGCTGAGTCCAATCCTCATATAAATACGTCACCCTATCTATTTATACTGGAGCAGTCGACAAAGTTTGCAGATGAAAAGAAAAATGAAACATGAAAAGTTCCGATTCCAGAGAGCATGAGTCCATCCACGCAGGGACAAATGATAATCAAATCATACCACTGTGGTCTGGTCCACGCAGTGGCGATCTGGCCAGCGCAGGGAACAGCCAGAATCAGTCGGTGCCAACGGCAGACACGTATGTCTTCTTGTCAAACTGTTGAGTTCTGTTGGCTGGCGTCGCCTCCTTGCGTTCTCGCCTTTTTCCTCCTAAAATCGGCACTCCGACTGTCGCTTTCTGTTTCCCTCCTTTTACGGTGGTGTGTACTCTTCAGGGGCTTTTGACTACTAGATTTGATTTTATTTTTCTTCTTCAAAATGAGAGAATCAATAAACCGGGGGTAAATATCTATAAGATTAATACATAATACAGCGCTAGTATGCCCAGGAATAAATGCTGTCCAGCTCAAGAAGTCCTCCTATAAACCCTAAACGACCACGCCGCTCGAAGAATCGCCAGTCCCCAAGCCATACCGATACTGTCCCGGATCACATTCAGCTTGCTCCCCTTGACTTCCCTCCAGGTAACAGGGACCTCGGCCACGGGGATGCCCTCGAACTCAGCAAGCATGAGCATCTCGACGTCGAAGATCCAGCCTTCGGAATGCATGTAGGGGATGATGTAGGGTAGAGACGCTCGCGAAAAGAGCTTGAACCCGCATTGGGTATCTTTGATAGTCGCCGTCTTACGCGGCGTCATGAGCCATAGGATCAGATGGAACGAATGCATCAGGAAGTTGCGTATTTTCGATCTCTGTTTCGCGTTAGTCCATGCCAAACAAACCAGGAGAATAAGATCATACATTCACAACGGCCTCACTGCCCACCATATGCGCCCGCGAGCCAACAGCTACTCCCCTTCCATTAGAATCCTCGATATCCCGGCAGGCCACGACAAGCTTCCCCAGATCGTCGAACTTGCTAGCCCCATCCGCATCGGCAAACACAACATACTGACCCCGAACATGCCTCATGCCATGCGTGACCGCACCGCCCTTCCCCCTGTTCTTGGCCAGGGATACCACACGGATTGTGCCCGGGGGGATATGCACACCCTCATGGGATTCAGGCGTCCACGGACCAACACACCCCCTAGGATGTAATGATAGCTGATGATCCCGGGCAAAGCTGAAAGCCACCTCCTCCGTCCTATCATTAGATCCATCTGACACGATTATGATCTCCCAGCCTTTATTATCATTATTGTCACTATCGCCATTGACATCGACCTTCTTCCGCTTCCGAGTAGAAGAAGGCTTCTTCCCCCTCTCTTCTGCCAGCGTCCCATACGCATGTTCCAGGTAATCCACCGCTTCCTCCAACATACCCCCCAAACGTGCCTCTTCATTATAAGCCGGTACGACGACGGACATGAATAGGTCTGCCTTCTCCATGGAGACATGGTCAGATTCGGGTCTCTTGGGTCCCAGCGCATCCTGCCAACAGGGCAACTGTTGTGGTTCCGTAATCAGGCCATCCTTGGATATTGTTCTGTATTTCTTTTCCTCCGGTAGAGGTTTCCGCGGTATGGGCGCGACAAGGGAGAGGAAGATGTACGTCTACGCGAAAGACCCCAGGAGATTCGTCAGTTCAATCGAATGCGAAGACGACAGAAATAAAGCGAAACACGTACCAGTAGTACAAGACCCAGAAAGCTCGCCAGAAAGGTGATGAGGAAGATGTGAACGGGGATATTGACAAGGAGCTCCGTGCAAGAAACACAGATGTCGCTCCAAGTCGGCGTCATGATTCAAAGTAGTTCGAATGGTTTAGGTAGTCAATTGAAGGATTTTTCGCGGAGTAAATAAGGGAGAGAGAGCTCAATAGCCCAAGATGCTAAATGTTAATATCACCTGGCCAGCCATGCGCGTCTGGGCGAGATTAGATTCATTCGGTTCCCATCTGGTAGGTACTAGTAATTGGAACCAGCATTCAAGCTATGTTAATTGTTATTATCGAAGGTCGTGACGATGCCTCAGCATGGCCGTTTTGCAGATTGGAGAACAGCCTGTCCTTTTGGCGGATCGATCTATGGATGGTTCCTGCGGGACTCGGACTCGCGGCCCGTTCATTATTATAATTAATTGTCCTTGCCAATGATGACAATGGGCTCGTTTTTGCTTCGAGGTTCAGAGTGGTTTTGTCATTCGCAGATAGAACATAAACTAATATCGAAATTCGTACCATTGTTATTCACGATCCATCTTCTACGTACAATATATTATGTCTACCACGACGTAAACTGGATCTTAGATAGTTAATACACCCCAGTCCCCAATCTCAATACCCCAAGGTCAAAGGATTGATCTACGCAAAGGAAACCCTGAAAGGATTGTTTTGCTTTGCTAGTTTTTCAAGCTGCAGGGCGTAGGGGGTAACCGTAAAGCTTCCGGATAGGAAATCATAACTCAACCAGCGATTGAACTGTCATTTTGTAATCAGCATAAGTCTCCAGCGTTAAAAATAGTATATGCATGCATATAACATTCTTGAAAGATAACATACGCTTGCAATCCTCCCTCCAAGCCATATGCACCTCATCACTCGTGCCTGAGTAAAGTATGGGAATTCAATAGTTCGTGTATCTTCCTCCATTTTATCGAAGAAACCCGTAGGGAAGTACGGATGGGCCCATGCCTGTCCACGTATGATAAAGTCCTCCGGAAGCTGCTGAATAGCCCCTTCGTTAAAAATAGGGAAGACTTCACACTCAATAAGGTCCATCTTCCCTAGTTTTGCATGCCGGAGTAATGAGTTGAGGAAAGAAGCCAGTCTGTTCCACGGTACTGCATCTTCAATATACCTCATTTTGCTGCAGCAGTTAAGCGCTGAGCACCAGATAAATGACAGAGACAAATCAACGGCAGGAAAAATATTCGCATCATGACCTCGAAGAAGGATTGTAGATAACGACAGGAATGCAAAATAAGAGGCATAGGAGATGAACTGGAAGTGGGAGTCAAATGAAGGATCCACAGCTGGTTGAGAAGAGCGCCAATACTCCGTGGCAGATTTATAGGTCTCCTGGAAAGGGATGTCACGTAGCGCCTTTGAATTGAACTCCGCGGGTAGAAGAGCATTTGCATGGCCATACTCAAGAATAGCAGCAAAATTGCATGACATGATGTAGGCACCCTGCAGCCGGAATGAGGAACCAACATGGCCAATGTAAGCATCAAACTGTGACAAGAAACAATTGCCCAAAATTTTGAATTCACCTGTACAACCTTTAGTGAAGAGAATGCCATGAGTGCCAATGAATGCAGATGGTGCTTGACATTGATCGTAATTCCCCTGCGCTTCCAGCCTTTCTAACAGAGGGTTGAACAGGAGGCAGATGCTATCCTTGGTGTTTATGAAAGGCTCAACACTGACAAGGGACTTGGTGTAGTAGAAGAGCTGCTGGATATCGTCCGGCCGTGCAAGCACGCCAAGGTGATGCTGGATCCTGCCATTTTGGGGATTCCTATCAGCAACCTTATTATACCAGTACCGGGCAACTCCAGCCCAGGTCTCACGGCCCTGCATATCCTGCCCTTCTACTGCCATGCGGTATCTTGCCAGATCACCCAGGCATTCGATCCAGATCTCTTCAAATTTTGGCACGCTCTCCAGCAACAAGGTCATCATGGAGTAGGCCAGGTAGATGAAAGTAAGCATGTGTTCATAGGAGTCCGGCAATCTATTCCGCAGCAGTTCAAGGTAGGAATGGATCCCATATCGCCACATCCGAGCTGGCATGACGAAACTCTCTGCCAAGCCTTTCAGATATGGACTCGCTGAAGGATGCTGGGAGGCTAAGAAGAAATCATGGTGCTCATGCAGCAGTGTTCGATGTATCGCAGTCAGTGCTTGCCACTGGAGCTTAGTGAATTGAATCCCAGACTGCGACTGTTGCTTATGGATGTCAATACATTTCTTCTCCACCATGACCAAGCCAGAATAGATGCCCTTGGACTCAGTGGCTAGCTGCTCCGCCGTGATGGGATGAGTCTCTGGCTCCCGAAGCATGGCGCATGTAGTATCCTCAGACGATCCCCCAACATGCGGCTGCTTGTGGAGAAACATATGCGATTGAGAATCATACCTCATGGTCTTTGGTGGCGGAGTGGAAGTGCGGTGGGAGATTCTCGGAGGCGGCTGGAAGAACACATGATCCGATTCTGGCTGTGAATTGCTAGCAGAATCGGCAGAGTTGTATGCCAGAGCATCGTCATTGCGATCGATCCTGATCTTTGGAGACCCGTAGGAATGTCGAGCAGATCGGCGGCCGGTGACTGACGGCCGCCTCTGCTGTCGACACCTCAGTGAGCTTTTCCGCACAGAGCTCCTTGAGGAATTGGGCCTGTCGGAATTAGCATCGTTACGCGACAGACCCTTTCCAGAGGGCGATCGCCGATGCAGAAGAGATGAAGTGGCTGACAGATGGGAGCGGTTGGCGGTGAAAGAATCCGACACAGCGTACTCTTCCAAGGGGGGTTCCGAGATAGATCTGCCAGCAAATAAGATGGAAATCAATCATTTGTTGGACCGAGTATCAGATATAGACATCTTACTTACTCATCAGGAGACTGGGGGCAGGGAGGGGGGTATTTATTTCGCGTTGGATAGAGGGCCATGGGGAGTTACTCATTGTACGTCCTCGGGCAGGGGAATCGCGCCATCCGACAGATGACAGGGCCTCAGTTGCAAATACAGTGGATGCAGAATACTCTTCGCTCTGGAATGCAGGAAAGAGATTTCTACCAGCTGCGGAACAGCCCTCTAATTATACGTATTCACCCTTCAGCCTCGGCGGAAACCTAAGCTTGGAGGCCTTATAGCCAGCAGCGCAATAACGGCTCTACCCGAGTTGGTGTCCAGAACCAAAAAAGAATCTAGACTAAAATTGTGATGATCCTTGCATGCTATTCACCCGGGTGAAATCCACATGTCCCCCAATAAGGATAATGCTTGGCAGTTCCACCATCCCTCAATTTAATAGTGGATCATGACAAAAAGGCACACCTGCTTCTTCAAGGTCACCGGCTTCATTCCCCTTTTGACTTGAGGCTGAACTTCGGCCTGAACATCCAACTCAATCCTTGATTTCATGCTGGCTGGGAGGGAAACCCAACATACGAAATACTCAAAACAAGGCTACAGGGCTGTTGGTAAATTTTCCAGAAGTCTGTTTAAATATTATCAGATGCACGTAATCAAATCCGGAATTCCGATCCACGAACTTCCTGGTGGCGGCTTCCGACGGCGGGAATTGAAACGTGTTGGAATTCCAACGGAACCCGTGATGCTGGAATCATTGGTGCAACCTGTGCAACGAGGACTGAAAACGGGGCAGGGTTCAGGCATTATCAGAGGATCTATATAGCACAGCCGCGCTGTAACCCTTCTAGCCAGAGCCTGTGGAATAGCTTTATGGCTCATTCAGATCAGCGGAGCGATATAGGGACATACGCCTGCACTGCCTCTGTGCATGGCGGGGTTATTGGCTGTTAATGAATAGAAATGTATTTATGAGGTTGAGAGTAGGGCTGTGCTTACATTACGCTTACTCTCTGACTGGATCACTGCGTGAACATAAATACGTTTGACAACAAGGCAGGAATGATTAACGGGGCATATGCCATTCAACTATCTAGACACAATTGGCACAGCAAAGCAAACAAAGGAGTCAAAGATCACAGATTATCAACTCAGAGCGGTACAAATTCCCAGCCGCGGCAACGCCATGCTATGCGATAGACAAAGAAGAACCCCAACCACCCCCCTTTTTTTTATTTAAAAAAAAGAAAAGAAAAAAGAAAACACTCGGACCCAGATATCAGCACATATGATATCGTAAACAACTGGAGAGAAAAAGAGCAATAGAACAAGGCCATCAAACGTGTGATATACGTCAGTGAATGAAACATCAGCAGCATCGACTCATAGGCTTCTCATGACAAGTAAATCTGAACCTAAAGATATCATGAGCCCTTCGAAATATCGTACCCGAAAGCCGTCAAAAAAAGATCCGTACCTTCTGCCTAACCGGGGCACGACACATTGGGCATGTCGCATTCTTCCCCCGGGGCCGTGTCTTATCTCTCCGGCTCGAGGGTATGTGCTGCTCTGCGCACCACCGGCATAATACCGCGTGTCCACAAGGAAGCATCGCCGTGTCCACAAGTTGGCTCATGCATACCTTGCATTCGAGATTGACAGTCAACTCCTCTGCCTCTTTCGGCTCCGGCCTTCCATCATCTTGGTTATCAAGACCTTTCGCGGGGGATGGTGATGAAGACTCGCTCTCCTCTGATTCCCGGAGATACACTCCATGGCCTCCAAGGCTACCCTCGTAAGCTTGCAAAGCCCTCGTCTCGTTTGTCTGCATGCTGTGCAGCAGCCCGCCCAGGTGGAACCTCCGTGCGATATCTGCACGCTGCTGCCGAGTCAAGGCTGGGTGATATTCCCCTGTAGGTGACAGTGCCAACGCAGCTGGTGGTGGCTGAAGCTGTGGAGGTGACATCCTACTACGTGGGCTATGTAATTCTTCTTCACCTGTATTTCTAGTGCGGCGGCGGCTATTATGAATCTGGGCGTGAGACGCGTTTTGATTGACACTAGACATCGTATTCGAATTTAGACTCTGCGTGCGGTTATGCCTCCTGTGTTGGTTGACTACCGGAGAAGCCCCAGACTGCGGGAAATGCATGTAGCGACCAGGACGAGGGAGTGCCTGTGATAAGTTAGACTCTGCTTCCTTGCTCAACATGGGCTGCGTTTCTACCTGAACCGGCATGTTTACCGGTGCTGGATTGATAAACTGATATGAAGGAGGCGCCATTGTCGGGGGTGCAGTCACAGGCTGCAAAAGGGGTGCAGGATGCGGATAAATATGCGTAGGCGGCCGGCTAACGTAGAATGAATTCGGAGGCACCAGATGTGGCGCTGTGTGAATGGGAGCCATGGAGCGCCTGTGAAGTTCACCCAGGGAGTAGTCCTGCCAATTGTTTTCGAATCCACTAGGACGGTCTTGGCCGTAGTGAAGAGCGTTGCCTCCCTCGAAGATGTTGCGCGGGGTCGCAAGCGTTTCGTTATTGCTGCTTGGCTCGACGGGGTTGCCAGTGTTAGGCCCGAAAGACTGAGGTGCAGTGCCTGGCACCCGGACATTTATCCCAGGCACTGGGAAGTCAAGTCTATATGAATTTACGATTGGCTCTTTCGAAGCAGCCGACTCAGTCGTCGTGTCATTGGACCCAAGGGGGTTTTGAAGACATACCTTGACTGCTCGATGTCGTGGTCGAGTTAGAATTTCCATACTGGGTTTCACCTTGGGCACCTGGGCCAGGCTGAATGGGCGTTCCTGAGCTTACAGCAGAATATTGATTGACATTATTCTGTAGGTTCAATTGTCCCGCTGAGGAGGATATACCAGAGTCCGCATTAACCGGGCGTACCGAACCAGCTGCATCCATGTTGTCCGTAAATTCGATATCCAAGAAAAAGGGTGAAAGATTCGAGTGACCTCCCTCTAAGGATTCGCAGAGTGATAAGAATACTTCGTCAATACACAGCGACTGGGCTGGATCTGGTCCCGTACTACCTCAATACTATCGCAATGAAATCCTTTTCCTTGGAAGTGTGGATGTGAACTCTGGAGGAGAAGATGGGGGTTCGAGTGTAGGATCAGCGATCGGAAGTCGGACTGGTAGAGATAGTAGTAGGCAAGCAAGATCTAAGAAATGATCAAGGTAACGTTGTAATTTGTAGTAAATTGGCCGCAGCCAGCCAATCGACCGGGCTCAAGAAGTTCCGGACGCTCGGATGGTCTGGACAACTAAGATTCGAGCAAATGAGTAATTATCCCTCAGAGTGAATGATCCGCAGTGAATGAGTTGGAGGAAGGAAGTAGAAAGCAATGAGAGGGGAAATGCAGAGAAGAGCATGTGGGGGTTGGGCATTTCTTATATAGGAGACAACAGACCCCGATTCCTGCAGTATTCGATATACACGGTCGTAGAATTCCGGTTGGAATGTCATTGATGAGAGACACCGGGACCCAGGAGGGTTCGACAAAGAAGTGAGTCTCTAGGGCGTGGACAATAGTAGACAAGTGAATGTAGCTGGGAACCTCCGATATGCTCTAACGGGGGAATCCACGTCAGCATGGCCTGGCCTATGGAAACAAGACGTAGACAGAGGAGACCGTGAGACAGAGCAGACAGTCTTCTTGCGAGTACTATTGCATATCACCAAATCGTGTCCATCCTAGATGGGCAAAAGGGCACCCTTGACGCTGCGATGTCGAGCCCGACGGTCTCGGAGACTAGAAGGATGCGGGAGCAACAAGACCTGTCCAGCAGTGTTTGCTGCTCAAGATGCGCGCGTTGGATCGCAGAGATCAGATAGAGAAGAAAGAAGAGTGGGATCCTGGGAATAATAATATGGACGAGGACAGGCAATCCGAGAGGAATGCAACGTGTTCGGTGTGAAGTCTGGACGGAGCCAGACGAAGGAGACCCGGCCCAGCAAGCTGACGTCCAAACAACGTTTTGCGCCGACCAACCAAGCATATATCAGTTCATTCGCGCACAATACACGCACAAACAGGGATTATTCTCGCGGTTGTTGTCCCCCATCAGACGGCATCAGATCAATCCACGCCCAGTTAGCAGGTGGCGCAGTGCTTTGGGCAGGAAGAGCGTCGGGAGAGACCGGTCGCTAGTTTCAACAACAGGCTGAGACGAAATAATCAAGTGAGACCACGATAAGACATCTCCGTTATTGAGTTTTAACCCGTCTGGACACAGACGGCCGGGATGCGACCTTGTTTCTGTATTTATCAACATCTCGACGGCTCCTAGCTATATTCCCTGATCGGCATCTGCACCCGCAACCGTCGACGACGTCATCCGTCGCCGGCCTCGGCCTCGCTCTGTCGTCACTGAAATGCCTTGAGACAGCTCTGGGAGGATTACAGAAACCCCCTAAATTAAACGAGGTGGTTTAATCCATGGGCCTATCTGCGCGCCAAGTCCTGCATCTTCTACGACTCAAGCCAAGCTTGCCGCCCGTGGTACTGTGCAGAGCTACAATGACCAGCTTCACAATCCCCGACCGCGTCTCGGACTACGCACCCGCTCTCCCAGTCCACTCCACATCAGACCTCTCCAAGGACCAGCTACTACGATTTCCAGCGTTCAACATCTGGCTCTCGACACTGCAACACTCGTTGTCCCTCCAGCAGCGACCATCGCACGAGTTCCATAAAGACCCCTATGTCCTACGTCAGATCAACATCCAAGCCGCGGACTTTTTCAAAGGCGGTCGTCTGGGCTTCGTCAAACTGAAGGCGGACGTGTCCAATGGTAAGGGCGAAACTCTTCCGGGTAGCGTATTTCTAAGAGGAGGCAGCGTTGGCATGCTGGTACGTAATACCACTGGGGGGAATACTTAGTAAAAAGAACTCAACGCTAACCCAATCTCAAACTATTAGCTCATTCTCCAACCGGACGATGCACCTCCATTAACAGAAGAAGGGAAACGCGCCATCCTAACTGTTCAGCCGCGCATCCCCGCTGGATCCCTCGCCTTCCCCGAGATCCCCGCAGGTATGCTCGACGACAGCGGAACATTCGCCGGCAGTGCTGCAAAGGAGATCCACGAAGAAACGGGTCTCGTGATCCCGCAGGACGAACTCATCGATATGTCATCTCTCGCGCTGCAGCGTGTCTTCGAACCCCGCGGCGACGACAACGAGTCGTTACAGAAAGCCGTCTACCCGTCTCCCGGTGGAAGCGATGAATTCATTCCCTTGTTCCTCTGCCAAAAGCGGCTGGCCCGCAAGGATATCGAGGGATTACAGGGTCGATTGACCGGGTTGCGGCAGGAGGGGGAGAAAATTACATTGAAGGTTGTGCCGTTGGAGGATTTGTGGAAGGAGGGGTTGCGCGATGGGAAGACCCTCGCTGCCTGGGCTCTGTATAATGGGTTGAAACAAGAAGGGAAGATTTAGTAAATAACGAATGAAATATTATTTAAGAAGATAGACAAGATGATACCATACATACATATACATACATACACATATACAATGCCTATATACATGCACGTATAAAGAACTAAAGAGACCCCAATCTCTTTACATCCATAACTTAAAGATGCCACTTCTTGGCGAGCTCGATGCCCTCCGCTATTGTCCCCACACGCGCATCAATCGCATAGCCCTCCGCCTCAAGCTTCTTCAGTTCCTCAAACAACGAGGCCAGCGGAAGGGTAAAGCACTCGATGAACTCATTATCTTCGAGCTGCGGCTTCGGATTCTGGTTTTCTGGCAGAGACATGTCCACATGGACATGGACCATGTTGAGATTCGTATTACAAAACCCGGGATCTAGAAAAAAAAAAAAAAATCAGTAACAAAGGATGTAAAATTGGGATGAAAAAAGGGAGTGATTTCTTTGTTAGTGCACATGACAAAGAACAAAGGGTCATATTCATCTCAAACAAAAAGAAGCCAAACATACCATTATACATAACCGGACTCGTCGTCTCCGCTACACCCACGTAGCCCGTTTCCTCCTTGAGTTCCCTCACCGCGCAAATCTCCGGTGTCTCATTCGCATCTATGAGACCGGCAGGGACTTCAATGACAACCATATCAATCGGGGGCCGATATTGTTTCTGCAGGAGAAGTTCTGGACCGGTAGATTTGTTGAGGATAGTCACGATTCCGACGCCATCGATGGGACAGTTTGCAGGTCTGGTCTGTTTATTTTGTTTGTTAGCTTAAGTTAAGCATGTCTACCTAGGCATCTGTCTGGAGCAAGGGACCGAGTGGATCATAATCCTACCTGACGCTCACCAGACTCCCAGGTCCTCTCGACGCCCAGAGGATCGCGGTATGTTGTCTTGACTAGTCTTGCCCATTTTGCTTCGGCCGGGTCCTGAGGTAGTTAGTCAAAATGTCCATTGTCATCTGTTGGTAAACAAAGCAAATTGCAGGTATATAACCGAAACATAAGGATAGAGGACTCAAGTAACAAACAAAGGATTCGTTATCAATGTCCATACCAAAGGTCCCCGAGATATGAATTCGGACTTGGCGTACTTTGGATCGAGCATGAGGGGTGTATTAGATTACAGGGACGGACAAAGAATTGTGCAGGGATACCAGCCAGGAATAGATTAATTGAAAATCTTAAATACGCGCACGGCTAAATATTCTCACACTGCAATGCTGTATGGAGCTCGGTGTTGGTAGTTCCAACTGCTCCGGACGTTGGGCAATCCGCAGAACCCCTCAGCGGGGCTAGCCCTAATCTAATCAGCAATCAATGGGAGAGATCACGTGTCTATTTTCTCTCCCACATGCTTGCAGCGTCATCTTTGGAGCATTTTGAAGATCTCACTATTCGCATGTAAAATTTCACGGAATGTCATATACTTCCTGCAGGTATACAACCATGTACTGCATAATGCACTATGGTAGTACGGAGGTGGCAGTGAGAGCCGAGTACTTGCTCAGGACTATGCACGTGGGGCTTCCCCAGATCCCGTATTTCCTGGCACGCCAGCGGCTGAACGGGGACAGTATAGAGTACGCTGTTGATAGCAATGCCCATTGCCTATATGCTACAAGTTGATGTAGTCTTCCAACGAAGAAAAGTTGCCCTATTGGTACTCTCATGCATTGTATTACCGCAGGCCATTGACCCTAGCGACTAGGAGTCTCTCCGTTAATCTTAACCTGTCTATGCTAGTAATACAGCCGTTTGAAGATGCTGTTCGAAAAACCTGTCTTCTTAACAACGCATAATAAAGCCTTAGAGCTTCGAATTGAATACCGAAACGATCATCCCGAAAGTCCACGAGAGAAATTGCAAGAAAACGAAGACTCCATAACGGCCACCGCGCTCGAAATCATAACTTCGTGTGGAAAGCGGAAGCACCCTGCTTTCCATGATCATTTTCCTTGGTGCTACCGTAGATCGTGTAATTAGTCAGACGTAACATTAAACTCCACTATATTGTGGTTAGTCTGAGATATCTTGCTTCACTTGCATGCCACGTAGAACACTTACCCCCAGCCTCGCGTCTATCTCGTTGAAGAGAAATGAAGAATAGAAAGGTATGAAAGAGTCCAAGTGTTAGGATCAGCGATCCACTTACTCAGCGGCCTCGATCTGCGAAAGACAGGTCTGAAACTCGGCCCAATCCCTCATGATAACCTTGGCACCAAGATCAGTGAGCAACTTCGCCATCTCCATCTTCTTTGTCTCGCCTTCGTAAGGGCCGACATAGCCGATCACCGGGATACCGGCACGAATAGCGCTAAGAGCACCGCTCTTGCTGTCCTCGATGGCGACAGCTTCCTCGGGCTTCCTGCGAACAATCTCGAGAGCGTACTGGTAGATGGCAGGGTCAGGCTTGGAGGTGGGCTTGGGAAGGGAACTCGCAGCGCTGAAGACAAATTTCGGATCAAAGTACTTGTCCTGGCCAACCTTCTTGATTGAAGCCAGAACGCGACGCAGGGCCGAAGAAGAGACCACCGCGAGCCCGTACTTCCCAGCTTTGTGGACCCTTTCCAGTTCAGCATTGGCGCCAGGGCATGGCTGGGCCCTTTCCTCCAGCTTAGCAATGACCCTGTTTTCTTCCTCCTTGACGTAGCGCTCGAGTTCGTCACTGGGGATCTCGAACTTGTACTTGGCCTGAAGAGAAACCATCATGCCACGGAAGTTCTGACCCACAAAGTCCTGGATGAGCTGGGAACCGGTGTAACGATCGGGGATGTTACGGCTGGCCAGGATTTCGTTGGCAAGGTCTGCACACGCCTCGAACGCCAACTCTTCCGAGAGGACGAGGGTGTTGTCGCAGTCAAAGAAGATTTGGGTGATCTGTAGGGAATCAGTTGTCAGTGAGACCGGCCAGCAATGCCCTGGGACGGTGAGCAGTTATACCTTAGTCATGGTGACGGGGAGGATCTAAACGACACGGAGGGGTATCTTTAGGGTTCAACAGGAGCGAAATATGAAGGCAATGGATGATGTAGACTGTGGGAGGTGCAATTGGGATGGTGATGGTGATTGAGAGGTGAGGGTGGAATGAAGGAGAACAGAGACGAGGGGGAATCTGAAGGGAGGAAACGACGAGTTGGGGAAGGGACTGTGGAGAGGCAGAGAGTGAATGAGGGGGAGGAAGGGGCAGCCGCAATTCTTAAATAATAGCACGCAGGCCTTCCGTACGCCGTAAGTAACCACGATGCCAAAGCGAATATTACTGGGAGCCAAGCAATAATGACGACGGATCGCTGCGACAGAGCATCTACTACGTCATACCGTGACGTTATGCACCCCTCTTTCTCCTGGCGGCCGTCAGTCCTCCGGCTTTCCGCCCGTCGTCTGCGGAGTAAGCCAAGGCCTTCGAAGCCATTCTATGCGGATCTAATAGGCTGTCAGAATCTATTACGGTGGATGACTGCTCAGGATAACTGGAATCGTCTGTGAGAGACGGCGGGAGTAACAACACCCCCTAGGAGTACGATGTGACGGTGCTACAGGACCAAGAGACCACATGGTCAGTCATATCACCTTCGCTGAACTGCAACTGGACGATTCATCCCATGGACAGTCCATCAAAACCAGGGGCAGGCCTGTTGGGTGATCGAAGGACAGACCATATCTCCTAGAATAGCATCCTCTTCTTACTAGCTGGTACGGGCAACTGTAACTTGCAGGGATTTCATTAATAGCTGCATCTACAGAATGCTCTGTAGGATTAAATACATGCCTGCTTTCGAGAATCCGCAGCATTGAAGTATAAGCTGTACATGGATAGATCATATAGATGTCTGCAATCAGATTCCGTGCTTTGATTGGCTCTTCAACCGTAGAATTTTGACTGTCGCTTCAGGCCGTTGAACATCCAGTCTACAGCGTATATTTCCTCTGTAAGCATAAACAGCCAAGGTTGACTGCTATCTAACACATAGAACATGGGTTCCGACGCCTATCCCGTGTCCTTATCGTCCCTTCATTTTCCCTCCGCCGAGCAATCCGTCTCTCAGATTCTCTCGTCCTTGCGGCGCTCAGCCCTCTCCGTCGCCAATAGGCTTTCTTCCATCGAGACAGATGCTCTCTTCGTCCAAGAGATCTCTGATCACTACGATCTCCCTCTTGTTGCCAACGAGAGATGTGGAAGTTGGTATATTCCATCGGAACTGAAAGCTGGCAGCGTCTACTTCAAGAGCACCGATGGCCACACGGGCCAATGGGACTTCAGCTTTCGCAGGCTAAATCTTCAACTCCTTCCGGTTGCTCGCGAGCATGGAGGGTAAATATCCTATCTACCGAAACCCTTTCTCTGTGTTGTTTCCCTGTCCGAGGCTAACCATGCTGCAGGTGTATTATCGTGGATTCGACGCGCAGAGGAAAACGTGGGTACATCTTTAACGTTGATTTGCCATTTCAGTTGATCTTTTCTGCTCTCCTTGTGTCCATCTCAAGTCAAAGGAGTCGTGCAGTGATGCTATAGCTACCAAAATGGGAAACTTGCGTTGACTGGATTGTGTTGACTGGATCGAGACAGTCATGCCAGATGCCTTGTCCAAAACCGTCCCAATATGGTGCGCTGTTATGAACCGAGCGCTATTTCCTTCCGACACTGCCTATCATGCCGTGCAGTTTCCGCCAGATTATCTAGGTGCATCGGAGGAATCGCAAATCGAACAAAGGATTGGCAGTTTTGTGAAATCTCTCCAGGTTTGTCGCTTGTCTGTGTCCGACATTTTGAAAAAAAAAAAAAGGCTGTTTTGCTGACCAACGTGAAATGTAGGATCTGAAACTTGATTTGGATCAACTCAGGGAACAGCTGGGGAAGCCCATTCGGATAGCATGGGCAAACCGATCTTACCTTTATCCGGAAGATCTGTATAAGGGCGAGGGCTATAATCTACTCGTTCTCTGTTCGGCTTCTAAACGGGTCCATGGTGCCGAAATGTCGGAGGGAGGATACATCCAAGGGGCCGGAGATGACAGCGAGAGCTGGGCACACGGTCTAACTCCCCCGGTGTTCTGGGCGAATAAGCACGCCCTCTTGAACACGTCGGAAGAGGATTTACCAGGGTTCATTGAGAAACTGATGGAGCAGCAAGGTAAAGAGGGCCCTAACCAACAAGCCTCTCTCATTAAGCCGACAAGAAACATCTTCATTGGTCGAAATGACCCCAGCTTGACTGACTCTGGCATCTACGATCTCGTTATCGACTGCAATGGGACACCGGCAGCTTCAGAAGCGGACCCGAAGCGATTGAATCTCGGTTGCGGCTCGTCAAAGCTGGGAAGCCGCGATCTACGAAAATCTTTGGACAAAGTTCAGTATTTTATCAACTCTCAGTTGCTAACTGATCCATCGCGATCATTACTTGTGACATGCGAATCTGGTAAAGATCTCTCCGCTGGAGCGATATTGGCAATACTCTGTCTGTATTATAACGAAGAGGGTATTTTTATTTGCATCATTTATACTTTATTAGGGGTTCCTGCTAATGACGTTCCAGGAGATTTCATTACTCCTCAAATAGAAAATACTATCAACAAGCAATTCATCCGACAACGGCTTGCTTGGATTGTGTCATCAAAACATGACGTGAATCCATCCCGATCCACACTTCAATCGGTCAATGCGTTCCTCATGCAGCGGCCGGACTACTAAAGGCTTTTAGAAGTTGCGATGACCATATATCCTGGAATAGAAGCGGACCCTTCACTCATTCTGAACAGCTTCCACGATAGCTCCTGCGCTTCCCTGATCAAGGGCATTCAATACGGCCATGTCTTCCTCGCTGATGTTGAAATCAAAAACATTGGCATTGGATACAATTCGTGATGGGTCGTCGGACTTGGGGAGTGGTACCCATTCTTTTTGCAACGCATAGCGGATCAGTATCTGTTGGGTCGATTTTCCATATTTCTTCCCTAGTTCAACCAACGTCGGGTTATTGGCCTTATAGTTTCGCACAATGGGCGAATAAGCTTCGACAACAATTCCATGCTTCTTGCAGTACGCGTCTATTACCCGCTGCTGACTGAATGCGTGAAGCTGCATATACAAATTCAATGTGAGCTAAGAGTTGCATGGAAATAGTAGATGATAAACGAGAGAGCCAAGAGCATTGGGAGCAATGCAACACACTGACCTCCAGTTGGTTTACATGTGGCGGCCAAACCTTGGCATACTCCTTCATCTCTTCAATATGCTGTACGCCATAATTGCTAACTCCGATGCTCTTTGTCTTGCCTTCAGCCAACAATTTCTCCAATGCCTGCCAGAGCTCCTTGCGACCAGCCGGCCCGGACTTAGAACTATGGATTAGAAACAGATCGACGTATCCGTCTTTCCCCGCGATTTTCTCAACACTGGCAAGTAGTTTGTTATACGTAGCTTCGGGCGAACCTCCGGGACTGAGGATCTTGGTGGTGACGAAGATCTCGCTGCGGGGAATACCGGACTTTTGAATCGCCTCTCCGACCTCTTTCTCGTTCCCGTACAACTGAGCCGTGTCGATGTGTCGATATCCCGCCTTCAGAGCATTCAAGCAGGACTGTACGCACTGATTTGTAGGGGAACGGTAGACGCCAAACCCAAGGCGTGGGATTCGGACATTCGAGTTCGGAAGGGGTAAAAGGTCTGCGATGGAGTAGTTAGACGACATGGTGGTTTGGGAATAGGGGGTCTTTTTTTTTCAGGCGAAAAGAGACCAGGGATTCATGGGTCGAAGTTTTCGAGTGAGGTGGTTACTGCTTTTCTGTTCCTCCAATTGCCCCGCTCTGGAACCCGGTGAAATGATATCATCGTATATCTGGGCACGCAATGCAAGTTTACCTTCCTATGGAACAGACAGACCGGTGAGCATAGGCCATAGTAATGAGAAGATATCTATTATTTCGTAAACATTGATGGGTTCGGATTCATATGGACTTACAGGATCTGATGTGATGTTTTGTAAGAGTCCGTGGCACTTGATGTATCAACACTGGCACATTATACTCAGGGCGACTTCATAGGTATTATTTAACTGGCATCAACCGTCGAAAAGTATCTGGAATTCTGGATAGGATACATGGATACAATGGTCAGGATGGCAATGTCCTAACCGTGGTAGGGTTGTGGATACATTGTCGACTGGTCCTATACTCCTACAACTCCTTATTTGATTTTGTTTATTTATTATTGTTATTATTATTTTTCTAGAATCTCGACCAGTTGAAATATTAGACCTTGTCAGTGTACAGCGTGCAGCGTAGATACTGGATTCCTGTCAACCTATTCGGGCGCTATTTCTGCAGCTATTCTAGCGGCGGACCTGTCAGGGAACGAACGTGTCTCTGCCCGTACAATTGCAAAGTAGACCGTTGCTTCGGCATCTGAATTTTCTCGAAAACAAGGAAGTGAAGAGCTGAATGAACAGCAAGGAAATCGAGGCTGAGGGTTGGCCTGACAGAGCCGTAGAAAACAAACAGAGGGGCTGTTGTTGCTGTGGGCCATTCCCGCCCACTTTTATTCTTACCGTACATTAGCAGCTGTCGCTCTGTCTGCCAAACGAGAAAGGGCCAACTCCCAATCCACCACGCCTGATCCGCCCTACATGGATGGACAAACTCGCCCATGCAAAATCTGCTTTTTAATTGCCTGATCCTCTGATACAACTCTCGTTCGACTTGTTTCCCTCAGATATAACCAGGGATCTGCCGATAAGCGTTTATTGAATGCATACTGGGATCCTTGCTACGCCACTCTCGTCAAAGCGCTGATGCGCGACTGCGGTATTCATCATGTTGACCGTTGAGAAGCAGTGGATTAATGTACAGCAGAAGACTTTTACGAAATGGTCAGTTCGGATTGCTTTTATCTATCCATGGAACGATACCCCCGTCCTTTCTACTGCTTTTGTTTCGCCAGCAACTTGACTGACTCCAAGACATCCGAACTTTATTCAAAACAGGCTCAACGATAAATTGAAAGTTCGTAATATTTTTATCGACGACCTTGTCATCGATCTGAGCGATGGCGTAAGTTAACCCGCATGACTCCGAACGCCCCTCAGTTACTGATCCGGGTTGTCGGTTTGTCTAGGTTATCCTCATTCATCTCCTCGAAATCCTCGGCGGCGAGTCCCTCGGTCGATATGCCTCGAAACCAAAGCTGCGGGTTCAGAAGTTCGAAAATGTTAATAAAAGTCTCGATTTCATCAAGGGGAGGGGGATACAGATGACCAATATCGGTGCGGAAGATATCGTGGATGGGAATCGGAAGATTATCCTGGGTTTGATATGGACTCTCATCTTGAGGTTCACCATCAGCGATATCAATGCCGAGGGCATGACTGCTAAAGAAGGGCTTTTGCTCTGGTGTCAGAGGAAGACGGCTTGTTATGAAGGGGTGGAAGTCCGGGATTTCTCGACCAGCTGGAACGACGGTTTGGCTTTCTGTGCGCTTCTCGATATCCATCGGCCCGATTTAATCGACTTTGATTCACTCGACAAGAAGGACCATCGCGGAAATATGCAACTGGCCTTCGACATTGCTAGCAACGAAATTGGTATTCCTGATCTCCTTGACGTGGACGATGTTTGTGATGTCGCGAAACCCGATGAACGGTCGCTTATGACATACATCGCCTACTGGTTCCATGCATTCTCTCAGCTAGAGCGGGTGGAAAATGCAGGGCGACGGGTGGAGAAGTTCGTCAACAACATGCAGGGTGCTTGGGAAATGCAGAATTCGTACGAGCGCAGGATGAAAGAGCTACTTCGTCTTATAAGGGCTCAACGCGAAGCTTGGAAAAACGCCTCCTTTGAGGGAACTTACAAAGACGCTAAGGAACAAGCCCATCGATTTTCAATGTACAAGAGAAACGAGAAGAGACAATGGGTCGCTGAGAAGTCGGACCTGGCTGCGCTGCTAGGCAATATTAAGACGAAACTCAGCACCTACCGACTGCGTGCCTACGAGCCACCGGCCGAACTGAGCCCAGACGTTTGCGACCAGGAGTGGGAGCTGCTGACCAAAGAGGAACACGAACATAGCAGACTCATTAATGAGACAATTCGCGACATCAAGAATAATCTTCGACGTTCCTTTGCGGATAAAGCAAATGATTTTGCACTGACCCTCAAAACACTGTCTCTCGCCATATCCGGTCTCGACGGCGATGTGGAAGATCAGATGGAGCATGTTCAGAAACTCAATGATAATCTTCCGCCGCTTGATGCATTCCTGGACACCATTGCTGAAGTGGACGAGCAGTGTGTAGAGGCAAATATTGAGGAGAATGACTTCACGACGTATACTCTCGATGAACTATCATACGAGCTGAGCCTTGTGAAGTCCAGTATTTCCAAGAAGCTTGCATTCCTTGAAAATCAGCTAGTGGCACGCAACATGACCAACCTGACCCCAATTCAGCTGGAAGAGTTCGAGTCGGTTTTCAGACATTTCGATCGCGATTCCTCCAACACTCTCCACGAACTAGAATTCTCCGCCGCACTGGCAAGTCTCGGCCTTGTATATGATGAGGACGAGATGCACGAAGTTTTCGTTGAGACATGTGGCCCAGCCAGGCTAGCACAAAATGCTGGTGTGAGTTTCGAGCAATTCATCCGCTTCATGGTCAGCGTGACCGAGGATCAGAATACTGCCGAGCAGGTCTTCCAGAGCTTCCGTGAGGTTGCGGATGGAAAGGTATGTAGTACCCTTGAATATCGCGATGGACATCCCTTCAACTTCCTCTATTTCTTACATTTCTGCAGCCTTACGTTACGGAACTTGATCTCAGACATTCCCTCATTCCCGACGAGGTTATTGACCATCTTGTTGAAACCATGCCACGGCACGAAGGACCCGATTTGCTTGAGGACCGGGATCTTCCCAAATATGATTACATTAGTTTCATGGAGAAAATGATGGATCAGAGCAATGACTCAGAATCTGCTAACGGAGAGCATTGAACGCCCTCATTCACGAAATAAAACTTTCCTTTAGGCGCTGATACTATTGGTGTTCGATGGAGCTATTGGGGGAGTTTGTTAAGCCGGCATACCACATGCTTTTCATGGTTTCTTGTTAGGCACTTCTGCTACACTGCATTTTCTCTCTCACACTTTGCATTGTCTTCTTGCCCATCTTGTGTGTCGCTATGTCGGGGCTGTTTCTTCTTGTACGCAACTTCCACATACCCTTGACTAGCTGGCATAGGGCAGGGAGTTGAGGGAAGTAGTAATTGAGATCTGGATAGAACTATTGGTATTATTGATAAATGATAGTATCATTGCATCAACTAGTGTAAATTATTTCAATCACCAAAGCGCTGGATGTAGTCGATGGGCCGTCAAGGAATATCGATGATCTCCAAGTTTTAGTCACGTGATAATAACAAATACTCCAGCTGTCTCAGCCTTCCCCAGCATTCCTTCATTCAAATTCCAACAATCCATCCCTCCTTGGCCTTCACGTATCCCGTGTGTGAGATCATCAGTTAAAGCCATCCAACGCTACCTGTTTACAATATATCTTTTTGTCCCTCGAGTGATTCGACAAATCCAAGATGGACCGCAGTCTGGATGAGATCATTGCTGAGCGCCCTGTAAGGCCAACATTTCCTTCCAAACGAATTGCCCCAGATGGAATTATCATAACAGGAGTCTCTTTTCAATCTGAGAAGTAGATATAGACTTGCTAATGATGGGGCTATTTAACAGAGACAGAATCGTGGTCGCCGCACTCAAGGCCGTCGCCGTGATGGCGTGAAAAAGGTATGTATTGCCCATGCGGTACATTATGACACCATTGCTCACGTCCCATCTGTTGCACATCCTCTATATTGATTTATTTTTATTTTCATTAAATTTGATCTGACTCTTATTTTTTCTGGTTATTGTTCTAGGTCCTTCCTCCCGTTCTCCTTTCGAGCCCTCCTGCCGTATCATGACAGCCAAAAGTCGCTGGTCCAGTAGTCCGTCTTCTGGAAGGCAGCAGAACATGAACAAAATAAACACATATGGGGCATTTGCATGATAACCTGGATTGACTTGGAGCTGACATGTGCCTCTTCTATTTGCTTTCACAACAGCCTTATAGGGAAGAGCGTGTCGATTTGGATCTGTAATATCTTTTTTCCTTTTTCAAGGCATTTTCAGGGACGATGGATCAGTTATGCTGACACTCTAGTAATAGTGACTGGGTCCATGACAAATTTGAAGACGACAGAGATAGTGCGTTAACTTACGAACCATTCCGCATTTCGTTTCCCCCCTTTTTGACAGTTGTTTCTCAGCGCGTCCATCCCGCTCTCAACGGCATGGCACCCGTGGTGATCGGTACTCTCCTTCGCCCAACCAGTATGGTCGATGTCTTGTCTCTTGTTAGAATATCTGGTGCTGATATGATAGCAGCGCGCCTACTGGAGCCAAACTTCGCGTAGAGAATCTGCACTATGATATTACGGAGGGTGACCTTGAGGTACAATGAGCCTAGAACTTAGAAGATCATTCCGCGTTTGTTTTTTCTAATGGGCATTTTATAGGATTTGTTTACCAGAATCGGACCCATTTCTACATTGTCTTTGCGCTACGATCGGGCTGGACGTTCTGAGGGTATTGCCTTTGTCACCTATGATCGGCTAAGTGATGCAAGAACTGCCATTCGGGAATTCGACGGTGCCAATGCAAAGGGACAGCCTATTCATCTCTCTCTTGTTCCGTCGGGAAATGCAAGACGAGACCGAAATCCATTCGACAACGTGGAGAAACCGAAGGGGAGCCTCTTCGACCGTATCGAGCGCCCGCGTGATAGGGATTCCCGTAGCCTTAGTCCAGGAAGTGACGACCCTAATGGAAGACGTCGTCGAGGCCAACGCGGTGGGCGACGCAGTGACGTTTCCAAACCTGCTCCAGAACATATCGATCGGTACACTCCAGGACAACGATCCCCGGCTCGCAGAGGACGACGACAGGGCGAGCGACGTGACAGGAGGAACAGGGCAACAGATGGTCATCCTACAGTCAATGGCAGACCACGAAAGACGCAAGAAGAGCTTGATCAGGAAATGGATGATTACTGGGGAAACACGAACATTGGAGCCGAAACGGCTGCTGCTGCCAAACAGGTGGCCGGAGATGAACCCCCAGCAACCACGGCCGCCGCTGGAGATGATGATGTGGATATGATTGAGTGAGGCAGGAAAGAGACACCCTCAATTATTAGTACCTCTCTCACTCACGCCTACGGTTCTTTTGGAATCCTTTTCAAGATATCAGTCCTTCTATAGTGGACAGGGATCTATGGTCAACTGCTCTCCACTCTCATCTTTGGATTATCGGGATTCGGTATGGCTCGAAAAATACATAATTTTATTATAGGCAATGCTAGGAAAGGCAAAAAGCAGCTTGTTCTTTAGGACCTTAGTGGCTCCGACTGAACAATGTATAGGAATTATACCACTTTCACTTTGTGCAAACAGTCTTAAGCCCAGTATGCCACTCAGATATGACTTGATTAACTGTCAATTTTTGTAACTGTCAATTGTTTTCATTTTAGTTATGACCCTTCAGGATTTCAAGGGTATATTAACTATTGAGAACTGACTGTTTTCTTTAGCTACATAAAACATGGCTATAAGTTTCTCTCCCTCCATTCTTATCTTCTTTCCTTGCCCTCAATTTTCTTTTTGGCTGTTGAATGGAGTGAGATAGGGACATTTTGTAGCAATATTAATACGAACCTCTCACCAGGTAGGTGATTTTTAAGGCTTTTATGCTTCTTGTTTTTTGAACTGTCTTTTTTTTTTTTTTAACTGTATCCTTTCCCTATCGCCACAAGCCATAGGGTTCTCTGCATGCCTTCCACAATTTGATGGTTCCATCTTCACTTCCGGTACCGTAGAGTTTACCATCTGGGGAGAAGCTGATGGACCAAATGGGGCCATGGTGACCTTTTTGCACCTCTGAACAAAATGATATCAGCACTAGTTCCGCTCCTTCATTGAACATACTTGGAGAGGGCTTACCTAGCTCTTCATCAGTGTGAAGGTCATATACCCGTGCCCAAGTATTCTCTGCACCACCGGTAACTAGGCGACCAGAGTCATTGTTAACAGCGGCGCTAGCAACCTCGTATGGAAAGTCGACCCTTTTGAGGAGTCGTCCCGGCGTTATGCCATCGAAGAGATATACGCTCTTCCCAGCTGCTACGCTGAGGATACCGGGGTCACTGGGTCGTATAGCGAGGGTGTTGAGTTCGCAGCTGCCAATCACGCCTTCAACGGTATACTCCAGGACGGGATGACGCGAGCGCAGGTCCCACCATCTGACCTTCCTATCTTCAGCCGCTGTAGTGAGGATATTGTAGTCTTGGTTCCAGACGATGGATTTGATAGTGCCTCCGTGGACGCCTGGTCCGATCTCGTAGCTTGTTACTGAGTCGGAAGAGCTGGCTCCATTCGCGCCCACCGATGCGGATGCGGGCGATGACCCGTTGCTCCCTTCGGAGCGGGTGAGATCGAAAATTCGGAGTTTCTTTTCCGCGCCTCCTGTCGCTACGACTTGAGGGGATGGCTGGATAGGGAAGGCAACTGCTCGGACGATGTGGGAGTGCTGAAGTGTATGGAGGCACTCGCCAGTATGTGTATCCCAAACCTTCCTGTGGAAGTTTTGAGTGTCAATAACAAGGTATATAGATATCACCCTTTTTTCGTTTTTGGTTGATTCGAAACTCACGCGGAGAAGTCTGCAGCTGCGGTTGCTGCTATATTTGCATCTGTCGAAAGTCTGGCTTGCCATACTGCGCCCTTGTGGCCTAGAAAAGTACCAATCCTGGGGAGTGATGTTAGCTGAACGTAATCAACAACAACAAGATGAATATGGAATGGACAGACCAATCACCAGTGATGCCATCGCGAAGCATAGGATTGTTATCTGAAGCGCAATTTCCAGTCATTCTCTAATTCATCCATATCTGATGAAAATAACAAGAGCCATAAATATTAAAGTACCTTTACATGCTGATATGAGATAGTACTGATCATCTTCCACTGATGAAGAGAAGCTCAAGTGTGGCACTGGACGAGAGTGTCCGTGACACGTTAGAGGGACGACTTTAGAGGTATCTTCAAATCCATTAGTATCGGCTATATCCTCAGGTCTCAATATATTGATATAATTCAGTCAAACATACCTAAAGCCATTTGAATTACCAGATGGTTAAAATTTATTAAATCGTTTGAGACTCCACCCAAACGACAGAAGTTTCAAGCCAATAGGGCGGCAGAAGGGACAATCAACACCTTTGGACCTGGCGATTCAGGTAAAAGGTAATCAGTCGTCCAGAATATCAAACAAAAGAGCAAACCTGGAAATTAGCAGAGACGTAGAAGTACATAAAAGAAAGTCGTCTACTTCGTCAAAGTCATCAACACAGGCGGGGTTGCCCTCCAGAAAAAAAAAAGAGTGAATGGACAAAGCGGGGGAAATCGAATGCAAACGAGTCAAGGAGAGGGCTGCAGAGAACTGCGTGTAGAGAGCGCGTGAAGAAGCCTGGCAGCTCCCTGAAGTTCGCCGTGGAGGGACGATTGCAGTCTTCGAGTCTTTGAGGTTATCGCTGGCCTACTTCTGACGCCCAAAAATATCCGGGCAGCGCACTAATCCAGGCTTGGACTAGGCGGATAGCACGTGAGACGCCTACTGAGACATCAAGCATGGCTTGGACCAAGCTTGAAGGAATCAACGGAGCCATGTTGATTACGGATGCGCTGCCATGCTGAAGATCTCTTGGCATCTACCTGGATGTGTAGGGACCAGTTTCACTCAATTGGCTTCAGGCATTGGAGTACTGTTGCTATAGTTCCTTTAGTTCCTCAAGTTACTGTGCTGACTGTACAGTGCCGTAGTTCAAGCCGCTTCTTCCCAAGACAATCTGTGATGGGGCATGTGACTTAGAAGGAACTCTGGATTCACGAGTTAAAAGGAAATGTTCTCAAATACAAGAGCTATAAAAGACCTCTTATTCCTGCACGAAACCCGTTCTTTCTTTCTTGTCTTCACTATTATTAGTAGATACACCGTCCCGCCCACGTGACGCGACATGATTCCAGCTTGTTCTCCGGGGTTGTTCCGCGATTAGTAACAACAGCTGGCACCTGGAGCTATCTATCCTGTGCAGACAAGCTGCACTGACTTGTGTTTGTTGAGGTTATCTTTGATCCTGAACTGCTACATATCTTTAATAAGTCTGTTAAAGCTCATATCTTGTATTCAAGGATAACGGTTGTATGTATGTCTGACTTCAAGATCTCCGCTGCTCTGGAGGGCCATGGCGATGATGTAAGTACGGACCTCCCACCAGGGACAGACAGCGGACTCAACAGTTCAACGAATTGCTCCTCTTAACCATTGATTCTTGCTGAAGTTTTCTATTAGGTCCGTGCCGTAGCCTTTCCTAGTCCCAATGTCGTACTTTCAGCTTCTCGAGATGCGACCGTTCGACTCTGGAAGCTTGTTTCTACCCCGCCTCCAACGTACGACTATACTATCACCTCTCACGGTTCAGCATTCATCAACTCCTTAGCATACTTCCCGCCAACACCTGCATTCCCTGAGGGCCTTATCTTATCTGGGGGACAAGATTCTATCATTGAAGCAAGACAGCCGAGTAACGTGGCTACTGACAATGCAGACGCTATGCTTCTGGGCCATGCGCATAATGTGTGCTCAATTGATGTGTCGCCTGAAGGGGACTGGGTCGTAAGCGGCAGTTGGGATGCTACTGCAAGAATATGGAAGGTTGGAAAATGGGAAGCTGAAACTGTACTCGAAGGCCATCAGGGCAGCGTGTGGACAGTGTTGGCGTATGATAAGGATACTGTCATTACTGGTAGGTGCCGCTCTTAATGCAGGACTACTGGCTCTATCCATACATGCTTACATTATTATAGGATGTGCCGATAAGCTGATACGGGTGTGGAACACCTCTGGGGCTCTTCTGCGAACTATCAAGGATTCTCGCGATGTCATTAGAGCCCTATGCAAGGTCCCCTCATCCAATCCGACTGGTGCGGATTTTGCCTCGGCGAGTAACGATGGTGTAATCCGGCTTTTTAGCCTCCAGGGTACGGTTATTGCTGAACTTCATGGCCATGAGAGCTTCATTTATTCCCTGGCCTCCTTACCATCGGGCGAACTTGTTAGTTCCGGCGAGGACCGAACAGTAAGGGTGTGGAACGGGACCCAGTGCATACAGACCATCACTCATCCTGCAATCTCCGTGTGGAGTGTTGCCGCCTGCAAGGATAATGGTGATATTGTTACGGGTGCTAGCGACCGCGTCACTCGGATCTTCAGCAGAGCGCCAGAGCGTCAGGCTGCTGTAGAAGTTGCGAAGCAGTTTGAAGAGGCCGTCAAGGAATCTGCGATTCCAGAACAGCAAGTGGGGAAAATCAACAAGGAGAAACTCCCCGGTCCCGAATTTCTTAAACAGAGATCTGGTACGAAGGAAGGTCAAGTGCAAATGATCCGAGAAGCGGATGGTAGTGTGACCGCACACACATGGTCGATAGCGACCCGGGAATGGATAGCCGTGGGTACGGTCGTTGACTCCGCAGGGAGCAGTGGTAGAAAGATGGAGTATCTTGGTCAAGACTATGATTATGTCTTCGACGTGGACATCGAAGATGGAAAGCCTCCTTTGAAACTGCCCTACAATATCTCTCAGAACCCCTACGAAGCTGCGACCAAGTTCATTCAAGATAATGAGCTGCCAATGGGATATCTGGATCAAGTTGCAAACTTCATCGTCCAGAATACGCAGGGCGCAACTATTGGCCAGACAGCTCATGAGACTCCAACAGGCGCTGACCCTTGGGGCCAAGAAAGACGTTATCGCCCGGGAGATGCGGCTATTCCGCCTCCATCACAGCCTGCTGTCCCTGACATGCACCCAAAAGTACTTCCTCAGAAGTCCTACCTCTCGATCAAGACCGCGAATCTCAAAGTCATTTCTAAGAAGTTACAAGAGCTGAACGCACAGCTTATAACCGCAGGGTCGAAAGATGTGTCACTTAGTCCTTCTGATATGACGACCATTGTCTCCTTGTGCAGTCAACTAGAATCTTCTCAACGACTGAAAGGTTCTCCAGTAGTTGAAGCCGGTGTTGGCCTGTTATTCAGGGTTGCGACGCAGTGGCCTCCTTCCAACCGGTTACCTGGATTGGATCTTCTACGCCTTCTTGCCGCTGCAACCCCCCTAACAGCTACGTCGGATTACAGTGGCCAGGATCTTATCTCCGGTATTATTTTGAGCGGCGTCTTCGGGGCGCCTCTTAACGTGAATAACGCAATGCTGACAATTCGAATGTTCGCAAATCTATTCGAGACAGAAGCTGGTCGTCATCTGGCAGTGAGCCAATTCGACAAAGTCATTTCCGGTGTCAGCTCCGCGCTAGCTAATGCTGCTAGTGCCCCGAATGGGAACCTGACTATTGCTTCGATGACACTTTACATAAATTATGCAGTCTTTTCGACGTCTGGTGGGAGAGAGACCACTCCCGAGTCTTCAGAACGGGCTCTAGCGCTACTGGACCAACTGACCAAGATCCTCTCTTCCGAAAAAGACTCAGAAGCTATTTACCGAGGTCTCGTTGCTCTAGGGACCCTGGTTAAGGTTCTTGGAGAGGAGGTGAAAAGTGCCGCGAAGGATGTTTACGATGTAGGGCAAATACTCAGCAGGATTTCAGGTGCCGGTCTTGGAAGGGAACCGAGAATTAAGAGCGTCATAGGGGAAATCCGGGAGGCATTGCCTTAGGAACTAGATGAACTATTTTTATGATCTCCCTTATGACTGTCGAAAGTCTTGTTGACTAAAGCTAGATAGCAAAGCCAATAAGCATAATGACAATACAATCCATATCAGCGATGCCAACTATGAATAGTGCTTTAAAAATTATATTGTAATAATAATAGAGATATATAGAGAATGGTAGCACAGTGAGAGCTGTTAAGATGACAACAGCAAGACATATGTATAGAAGACGGTCCTAAACCCCTTACAGCAAGGTGATCGATTCTTGATCCGGATCAAAGCTGACATTTGCAATCCAAACGTGACGGTAGCCATCGCCCGGAGTACCAGCCCAAGCATGAAACACCATAAGGTCTTCTCCATCCAAGAAATCCGCACCGCCGGGTCCGTACAGGTCCTTGCCCGAGTTCCCATCCTTCGTATTACTGGTTAACAGCGGCGCGATCGGCGGGCCCTGCTTCGTATATGTACTCTGGATCGCATGTGAGACAGCATATGAAGTATCATAAAAGCTCGAGTTCCAGTTGTTTGACGAGAAGCCACAGAAGTACGTGTCTCCCCTCTTCGTGACACTCGGCGCCTCGACATTGTTCCCGTCAATTTCCGCGCTCTCAAAGAGCTTCACTGGACCCGATGATGGGTCCAGTGTCACTCCGTCCGATAATAGTTTCTGCGCCATGATCCATGTCCCGCCCTTGCCCATGGCGTTGCCGCAGACTTGGTATATCACGTAGATCGAGCCGTCCGTGTCGATGAAGCCGTTCGGGTCGATCGCGCCCCCATCTTCCAGGGGACAGGCTAGCGCTTGCTCGATCGGTGTAAATGGGCCCTCAGGGGAGTCGCTTGTTGCGGCACCCACGCAGTGTCGGACGGGGAACGTTGTCGCGGACTCGGAGATGGCGCTGTAGTACATTACATACTTGCCGCTTGGCTGAATATATATATATGTATACATTAGATCAAGCTTTGCTCCTCTTCTTCTTTCTCTTCCTTTTTTTTGCAGCAAGAATTGGCTATGAACATACCAGTCTAATAACATCCGGCGCCCAAACCTGCGCCGTTGTTGGCGGAGACGTAGCCCATCCTCCAAGCTTCGGGAGAGGATCTTTGCTAATATCCGCCGTGATGTCCTGGAATGATTTGGCGTTATCCACTGACCTGGCCATCCGGACGTTGGGTCCACTGGCTCCCGTCGCGTAGATGTAGTAGTAACCATTGCCATTGACGTCGTGGAAGATGGAAGGGTCGGCCCACTCGCCATTATCCCAGAGGACCTGGTAAGCGGTATTAGCGAGTGCGGACCCGACGAGAGCAAGACCTGATGTAAGAAGAGCTGCTGTATGCATGTTGTTATTGTTGATGCTGATGCTGATGTTAGGGCTGGATGGTTGTCACCGGGGGAGTGTTGCTGTAGGAGAGACTGCGGCCATTATGCATATTTATATATAAATGAAGACTTGTCAATTTACTACGCTGTCTGTGATGTAGGATTCGGGAGCCGATATATCAATCTACATACTGGATGCTTAGTAGGTTTAGTAGAATCTTAATATCGGATCTCGCACTTGTTACTTGCACGGGAAGCCACTAACTAGCAAGAGTTGCAGATCGCGGGAGTACCCAGGAAGACTATTATAAGAGCTTCCCATATGAGGATCAACAGTGCGAGGTCTAATCTTAGCCTAGTTTGGACCTCGTGTTGTTTACCAATGATCAAGGGCAGCCCCCTGGATATTCTAGTCCGCGTTGCATCAGATAGTAGCAATGGGAAGCATCATATTCAAAATAGCAGATTTCCCACGAGAAAATGCAGTTATGTATTTATTCCATTAATAGAGGCCCAGACTATCATCTTGTTTTAAGGATATCTTCACAGCCGTCCCTCTGCATCAACACCCAGCTCCACAATCTGATCGACTCCCGGGTACTGTGGACAGTCCAACCCATACTTCTCCAGAATGCTCTTGGTCAGGAATCTCCCACCAAGGAAATGCCTGCCCGTGAAATACTTCACGCAGGGCTTCGGCGCAGTCAAACTGATCAGCGTCTGAGGCATGAACTTAGCCCCAGGTCCTTCCTTGGGGGGACCTGCCTGAATATCCCAAGAACTCGGTGCATCAACACTCAGAATCGGAACAGATGTTGACTCCATCTGCAAAATGATGGATGGGAATGGCTCGCGGAGTGGACCGCCGAAGGAAAACCCGAATATGGCGTCGACGACAAGATCGGCTGACTTAAGAGCTTCGGTGAAGTCCGGTACAAAGGGGACGGAGAGATTGTGGAGTTGAGTTTTGAGGCGCTGGTAGAGCTCCTTTTTGCCTTCTTTGGGGTAGTAGATGGAAGGGTAGTAACCATATTGGGCAAGATGGCGGGCCGCGACGAGGCCGTCGCCTCCTGTTAAGGTTATTAGAAGATGAAAACTTTGTCAATTGCATTGAGTTGATAATAATCCACTGCCATGTCATACCGTTGTTTCCTGGGCCGCAGACAACAAGGATGTTCTTCCCTGCGCTTGGGGGATGGACGCGATACACTGACCTTGTATCAGTGGATTTCCATAACAATGCAAGTAAATAGACCGTATTAAGAAGGGGATATTGGTAGCTCTAATACCCTAGCTCTACTTACCAGCTTGTGAAACTGACAGTCCGGCAAGTTCCATCAGTTGATCCAAGGAAAATCCCCCAATTTCCATGAGGTCCTTGTCCAGGGCCGCAGCATCTTTGGAAGAAATTGCCTAAAAAGAAGTTCCTTTGAGCATTTAACCTCCTCAAATAGCTAATTATAGAGGGACACACCTTCATAGACATCCTGACTGTTCTACTGTAGTGTCGAACGGTTGCGAGAGGTAGCTTACGCCGCGTCAATTGATTCAGGAATGCTGGACGGAACATTCAACGCAATATCAGTTGCTAAAGCAGTATGTATGTATGTACGACTGTATTTATATAACAAACCTGCACAAGGATGTCCCTAGATCCATGCCAGCTATAGCCTCGAGGCATTCTTTATATCAAGGATAAGTATCGGATGTTTTGTCCATTACATCATCATAGACTCAACCGGCTAGCTGTCACACTATGCCGAATCAAGACTAGTCTATCTTCCTCCCGGATCAACCAATACTCCGATATATCCGATATTCTCACGAAGTAGACTAGACGGCATCAGTGCCCTCGAAAGGAACCAATTCGTCCCAAGACACCATTTGAACTCGTTGCATTTTCGCAAATCAGTCAATATGGTTGTCCGGATCCGTCTGTCTCGCTTTGGCAATAAGCACCAACCATTCTTCAACATTATTGTTTCTCAAGCGCGGTATTTCCTTTTTTTTTGATCCCTTCATAGTCACGTTTCATTTCCTCGTCGAGAATAGATAAATCAATAGACCTGTTTGCTAATTGACTTTTCTCTTCGATGCTTCCAGATCGGCTCGTGATTCGAAACCTCTCGAGGTCATCGGTACCTACAACCCCGTCCCTCAGCGACCCACGAACCTGTCGGAAGAGGAAGCCCGGACAGCGAAGGCATACAAGGAAATTGCTTTGGATCGGTCAAGGGCGAAGTACTGGCTTGGTGTTGGTGCGCAGCCAAGTGAGTCTGTTTGGCGTTTATTGAGTATGGTTAGTAGGGTCCTTTCCTTTTTACGTTGGAGTTGTCCTGCGGTCGATGTTCGCACCGGAACAATTTATCCATGCGCGGAAATGTGGCGGCTCGTCGCTGATTGTTCTGTACAGGCTGGACTCATTGAACCGAAACACAAGAAACAAACCTAGTTGAATTGCACCTTTGTCACTTGGGGTGATGTCTCCAAACTTCCACGAAAGTGAATGATCCCTTCGAGCTCGTGTTATGGTTCCCATCTACTTCGATCGATGCTTGATCTTGTCGAATACCCTTGATCGACGCCGGATGAAAAGGGAGCGAACTACAATAGCCTACTTTCTACGGTTGAGGTGATTCCTCTATCTGTATAGCACTGTATTCTGACGACATTTTCCCCTGGCGTTCATTGAGAGTTTGTCTATTCTGGAATGTTATTCGGGTTTGGATAAGAGCCAGCAACAAGAAAAGGAAGTCGGGCTCTTATATACACATGTTTTATTACTACTTTCATCTAACGTATTTAAATTTCTCTTCCGTTATTATTATTATTGGCAAGATTTGTGCGAATTGACTCATGCCATCGTTGACAGTTGAAACTTGAGAATGGCCCCAAGCCTGTCTGAGATAAAGCAAGGGTACCTAGTCGACGGTGGCTTGCTGATTGGAATGCAAATGAAACGCTGTTGCAGCGAATTAAGCTTAAGGGGCATTCTCCATGGCGCTTTCAAACCACACGCCATGCAATACAACCGAGAGACCGGATTACCCCTGCAGTACGGCGTACGGAGTACAGGATGGGAATGCGTATGACCTAGTATTACGGTGTAGTTCAAAGGAGATAATGCTGTCTCCAAGTTGATCATGGATGGATGATATTAGTAGATATACATGCTGGATGTCATTGTTGTGCCTACATTTACAGTGTAAGGCATGCAGGGTCGATTTACATTTGAGTCGATCACATTTGCAGAAATGTTATGGCATCCCATCCATGGGAACAACGACTCCCCCCAATTCAATAAAGTAATAATAATAAACAAACATCAGTATTATGCGTACATGAACAGTACGTATGGCAGGAATAGAATACAGAGTAATAATGTTAAATGATAGAAGGGTGATCTGAGCGTTGCAGTGCGCCACGAGATCGACGCCTAGCGTTCATTGATCGAGAACGTCCCATGTATCGGATATGCATTTTTCATGGATCGATGGCATCAATCATAGATACTCGATAATATCGTATCATACTTCCCCGGCCACTACCATAGCGTCCAGACGGTGAAGAACTGAGGGGCTAAACAGTGAAGAAGTCAACGGTTATTACCGCGTTATTTCTTGGGCAGATCCATGGTTCTGCTTATTGCCACTTGGCCTTCATTGATCAGCAGGCAGACACAAAGAGTCGACAAAGGGGGGGTTGAGAAGTAATGACGCTATTCTGAAGAGGGTTGACTCTTGAACTTTGGATGGGATAGTCAGCAGGTGGCAGTGTGAAGGGTGAACCAGAGTTCAGGATGACAGACCCCATTTAAAATTTAGATCATGAAGACTCGAAGACTCGAAGAGTATGCCTAACGTACTTGACTGCCTGTTCAGTATAATTACTTTTATCATGCTGATCCAATTAACTCAGTAGATCTTTGGATGGGCTCCGCACGGTCCCTCGGAGGAATATATGAATGAATGAATGAATGAATGAAGAAAGGGGGTTGTTATTATTACCTATCTACCTGATCCAGATGGTATTCGATCGATGGCTGTTTTTATACACGCACTATGAACACGCAGGACGCTTGGCAGTTGTGCATCGCAGCAAGGATTGCAGCTGGGAAACCGGCTGTTCCTGGTAAGGCCAAGTATGCGAAGAGCAGGTCGTCCGTCTGGTCCGATCCCGGTGCTGTGTATCCTGGGATCGACGGGCCAATCCTGCCGTGCACTGCTTGACGGCCACTGTGGCCCGCCTCGCTCCTGACTCCTGGATTGCGCGCTGTTATTTGCCGTGTCCTTTGGGCTGGCGAGGCCTAGGCCTTGGTGGACTTGGACAGCCATCGAGGAGGCTGCATGGCGGGTGTGACTGTTGACATATTCTTCTATTATCGTCCTTAGCAGAACTCTACTCTGTCGTAAGTAGTACTTGCTATGTACTCTTAGTTGAGCTATGGAGGCATCATCGATGATTCTTGCTCGTTTCTTACCAGGCGTACTATACCGTACGGGACCAACCGCATCGTAAATACCGCGTGTACCGTTACGTACGTACCGTTCATACTGTGCGTAGCGCGCTTATCCGGATCAGGTAGTGGATCTCCACCACGGACCAACCAGCGCGCTGCAGGCGCCCTCGACTGCTGCGGGCCCCGCCAGGCTTCCCCGTCCAATGCGGATGCAGGAATGCATGCCGGGTCTCCTTGGAATGTCAACTTTCGCTTTCTCCCCCCAACACCTTACCTTCTCTCGTCTTATCGTTCCAGTTCTCTGCGTCCTTTCCATCTCCCGTATCCACCCCCAGCTCGCGCCTCGCATTCCATCCATCTCTGCCATTCCCTTTCCGTTCTTACACCCTTTTTTTATCCTTTTTTATTTTGTTTTCGAGCTATCCTTATTTTCCTTTACTCGATCCCCGTTCTACGCCTACATTTCTGTCACCCCCGAAATTTCACCGTCTTCGCTTATCAATCGCGCATTGCACGCTGTGGGCGTGTCGCATCGCCTCCTTCACCTAACTCTCCAGGGAGCTTCGTCCGCGCAAAATCCCCTTCTCTCCCCTGATTATCTATACGATTCCATCCGATGATCCTGGCCTGACGCGCTCAATCAGAGAACGACTATCTATCGTCGTCGTGAGCGTCTGTTCCACTTTCGTGACTTGTCCTGTCGCGTAACATCATTTCCTTGCTTCCCTCTCTTGCCAGATTCGATCCTTTCTTTCTCTATCCATCTCTCTCCCCGTCTCTTCTCTACAACCAGGGTGGTTTTCCGCTTTGCGACTTTTGAGAGGGCGCCTTTCCCCTCGACGGGACTCGAGAGGCACACCTCAACCGCGATTCTTCCCATTCCGTCCTTCATTCCCCATCGAATATCCTGCGTCGGTGTGGCCATTTGGTGAGGGATGAGTAGCAGTAGCTCCAGCCAGTCTACTCGCGAGAGCCCAGCTTCCTACGGCACCGCTCAACGCACCGCGTCGGTGTCGTCCGCCTCGCCTCCTCATCACTCCCTCTCTTCATCCCAGGCAGCCTCCGCGGCCCAGAATGCGATGTCGACTGACGTGTATATCCCTGCAACTTCATCGCAGCCATTAGGCTCCTTCTCCTATCCTTTCTCCTCTCTCGGTCCTTCAATCCCGCTCGACAGCCTTTCTCAGAGCACCATGTTTCTGGGCGACTCGGACCTTTCAACCCAGAGCCTCAGCGGGTTTTCAAGGTTCGGAAACGGTGGCGTGATCTTGATGCGAAAGCTTCCCAGGAACACTAGTCGCGAGGCTCTCCGTAGCATGCTGCTCTTCGCCAAGGACTTTGTCGATGCTGACTTCGTGCCCACAGAGCTACCGGAGGACAGCGGTTTTCTGACTGCCATCGCCCGCTTCGATACCCTTGCGGCCGCCGAGGAAGCGAGGGCGCTGCTCGATGGCAAGCCCAATTCAAAAAACGACGCAAATATGATCGTCGAGGTTTTGAATGGCCTAGCCGGATCAACCCTGGGTGCCAGGCGTAATACGGTCGACCACACTGCCACTCGCAGCCTGCTGGGCACCGTCTCAACAAACGGGCCCGTATCCCGCCAGTCGTCACGATTCAACGGCACTTTCCAGAGTCTCGAGAGGCTCACTGCTCCGAACCAGTCTGTGCAGTCTAGTAACGATACTCTACCCGGATCCGAATCTGGCTCGAGACTCCACAGCCTCTTCTCTCCTCAATCGCCGATCGGGAATGGTGCCAGCGATCTACCCCGCGTCAGTGGCAAGTCCATGATCGACCAGGATCCGGATGAAGAGACTGGCGAACTTCTCAAGGACCCTGTTGGCTATGCAGAGAATGGTCATTCCTCGTCCATCTCGGTCCCTCGACGATCTACGAACCCTCAGATTCCTACCAGCCGCTTGGCCGGCCTGTCTCTGGCAGCCAACGTGTCGTCGCCACCTTTGGCGCAGAACTACGTGACTGGCGGGCCGGGGCGTATGGTACCGGCGCCCGCCTCGGCTTACTCTCAGGCCGTCAATAGCAACGGGATAAGCGGGAGCCATGGATTTCACTATGGCCCTCAGCATACGCAACGACACAGTCTCCCTGCCGCAAACCCGAACGATCTAAACCCCCCATGCAACACACTGTATGTGGGGAATTTGCCTCCTGACACCTCCGAGGAAGAACTCAAAGCCTTGTTCTCCAAGCAACGCGGATACAAGCGACTATGCTTCCGGAACAAGCAAAATGGACCGATGTGTTTCGTGGAATTCGACGAGGTGGCAATGGCCAGCAAGGCCCTCAACGAGCTCTACGGGTACAAGCTTTCCAACAGTGTCAAAACTGGCATTCGTTTGAGTTTCTCGAAAAACCCTCTGGGGGTCCGCTCCGGCCAGCCTGGAAGCATGAATTCGGCGAATCCTTTGGCCTCGCAAGGATCTCTGTCCAATACTCTTGGTGGTCTGCCGCACCACATGTTCTCGACGGTAAGTGGACCACCTCCGGGGCTCGCAGTGCCTCCTGGCTTGTCCATGCCTGTAGCCTTGAGGAATGGCGGTCTTCATCCATCGGCAAATCCGCACGTTTCCATGGCTAATGGCGCGTTCAATCCGAATGCTGGATTGACCATGAGAAGTAATGGCATGAACGCGATGTTAATGTCATCCCCTCCGCTCGCTGGAGGCGTCGGTGGCACTACTACACCGCCCAACCTGGGGTCCTTCAACACGTATTATCCAGACTACATGATGGGTCGGTAGACATATTTCACACCTTCAATAATGTCCGGCATGTTTGATGACAACTGGGTTGTCTGGCGCATTTGGGAATTCCTCTTTTTCACCAGCTAGATAAGCATTTGGGGGCTCCACTCCTAGGATTTTTTTTCTTCTTCTTTTTTTTTTTTTTTTTCATGATTACGGCTCTCGGGGTTTTTCTTTCTTCTTGCTTTGGTTCTTTTTCTACATTGTTCATTCGCACAGCATGGGACTATGGGCGCTATTTGCTGTTACTTTCTATGGCTACCCTTGGGGCGAAGGGGATGATGATTGCATTGCTCACTTCTTCTTTTGTTTCTCCCTGAATTGTCTGTTTCTTTTATCCCCTTCTCATCCTGTTCTAGATTTCGATTCGATGCCGATTCTCTTTCTGCTTTGACTAGTTACCCGGATCAGAGCTGTGGTTTGTACCTTCATACCCCTTGCTTTCCTGTCTGCGTTGTTTGAGAGCCTTGTTTATGTTTTCTATTTTCATCTTTACCTTTCCTACTTCAAGTGATTCCCCATTGGCATTCATCCGTCTCTCAACCGGCGATTGCCGGAGTATTATGACGCATGGCTGGAATCGTTTCCTTTCCTCTTCTTTTCTCTTCCCCCTCCCTTTTTTTCCCCTTCACCTTTTGATCCCCCCCTGCAACTTCGCTGTGGTCATCGATCTTCCTATACTCTGGATGCTTCAAGCATCTCTCTTTGCGCCTTGCTATAATACTGAGCCAATCTTATTTTTTTCATGCTCTGTTTCTAATAATGTTTCTTTCTTGTTGATTTCATTCCTTCAGTCTTTCACCCCGAAATTGTCATGAGCTATGCAATTCATGTTGCTATGGATCAAACGCAACACATGCTGTGGAAGGCGTTTACTCTACACGGGTACAATGATATATGTTCTGGGAATCTTCATCTTGTTATGCTAGGCGGAGGAAATGAGCTTATGGTGGACTTCGCTGGATTGTGGTGCTTTGCTCATTGATTTTAAGTTAACCTGCCTTGTTCGCATTGTTTCATGTGCGAAACGGCCTTGCTTGAGTTGAGCTGCGCTGGCTTATATTATTGCGAGTCGATCACATTTTGCCTTCTTTCTAAGGGACTGGGACGGAAGACTGGAAAAGGGACTTGTTTACGTTTACGGATCGGTATATTCTTTTTTCTCTTGTCATTCTTAGAGAATTGCTTTGTGAAGAATTGAAATGGCTGTTTGCTGGGATGATGTCCTTAACTGTAAGCTGAGCTTGGACCTCAATAAACAAGTTGGATAGTCTGCAGAAGAACCTTCTATGGATGTGCCATTTTGCTTCAAATATCCATACCTGTCTTTATCAAAAAGGAATTCAATTGGTATCTAGTAGTTCCCGAGTATGTTACCCAGGTCAATAATTCACCACCTAGAGTCTTGACAATGGACAGACATATCATGTCTGTTTGGTAATTCCTCTACCTTGTGTTTCTATAATAGCCTGAAATGTCATTCTGCATGCCTTTTAGGCCATTAAATAAGTAGCAATGGCAATAGAATAAGATAAGACACCATCGAATCTTATTAGGATTTAGCAGATCCAGATAATACAAATGCAAGAAACGAGGTCTCAGGTCTGATGATGAACCTGCATAGGTCAACTTTGATATTACCGGATGTATCTGGAGTTCTCACGTGATGATCACGGGCCACCTCCGGAACCGACAGAGAATTCTGCTGTTCTTTCTGTACCTCGATCCAACTCTTTCACTTCTTTCAATCCACCCCAACTCTCTGTCGATGGTATACAGAATTGCCTAGATATTCCAATTTTTCTTTGCAAACCCTATTTTACAGAATTTGTATCACAATTCCGAGATCTAGGCTCCAGAACTCCCTAAATACCAATTGAACTTCCCATTCCTTACCACCAAGATGCCCCCACGAATACAAAGCCGGCGGGCATCGAGCTCTCTCCTCCCCTATCTCTCTTCTTCATCTTCGAACACCTCCTCATCCGCTTCGTCCGTTCCCGTACACATAATCCCATGCAGTTCGCCACAATCCCGTCCATTCTCCTCAACAATGGCCCAGAACACAAGGCACCGAGCCCGAATGTTCGAATGGCTAAATGGCCCTGGGGCTGCTCTGAAATATCACATTCCCGGGTCAACGAATTATCTCACAGACTTGAAACTACGTAGTTCTGGGGATGATACAGAGACGTCTCGTTCCCCGAAGCCGTTCCCGCTGAACCCGCACTTCGTGAGCGAAAAGATACTAAGTGAGGATTTGCGCAATGAGATCTATGAGCGGGTTGCAGTTCGGAAGAAGACTGTTCGGGAGGTTAGTGTTGAGATGGGGGTGGATATGAGGAGGGTCGCAGCTGTGGTGAGGTTGGTTGAAATGGAAAAGAGGTGGAGGAATGAGGTATGTTTTTCTTTTTCTCGCTATCTTTTTCTTGTTCCACCTTTTATTATGATGAGAAAACAAAAACATTTCGATTAGTCTTGAAGACCCAAGCAACCAGCTTGGGAATGCTTAGACTGCCCTTTTTATCTGATGCAAAAAGCCAATTCTTTTTCACCAAAACAACAGTTCCTGTCAGTGATGTTTTTTCTGTCTTACTGACAAACTCCTAAATAGGGAAAACCCTTGGCTCTTCCGTACGCTCGCGCAGTACATGAAATGGTCCCTACCACACCCCTTGTTAAAGGAAACCGGCCACAAATAGCTCACGAGTCAATCAATGACCTTCCCGTTCACCGTCTGACAGATCCTCAAATATTCCACCCTGTATCCGAATCACGCCAATTCACCCGTATCGACGCCGGACGTGTCTTCTCAGCCGCACCTGCCCTCGAACACACTGAATCTTCAACGGAGGATTTGATTGACCCTGTGAAGGCCGCGAACCGCATCAAACGAGACCCCAGATCTATCGAACGCGTCGGCAAAGGCGACGAAGAGATGCAGGTCCTCCAACCCGCTGACGTTCGTATCCCTCACCCCCAACTGGTCATGTATGAACGCGACCGCATCACATATCCCAACGAGCAGCGACTCCGGGAGAAACGCTACGAGACACTTCTTAAATCGCAAGAAGAAGCGGACCAGGAGGCCAAGAGACTCGCAAAGGAGCGCGAAGAGAAGCGCACCACCAGAATCCAGCCTGAGTCGTCCCGGTTCGAATTCCGCATCACCGATGTCACCGTTAGTCAGCAGACGACGGGTGCTGATGGCCGGGGCCCGAGAGGTGTTGGCCGTAGGTACGGTGTGCCGAACTACGATCGGAAGAAGGGACAGGTCAAGATTCCCACCAAGGTTGAGGTTTGATTTGGTTTCCGTTTTCAACCATTTCTCTTTTTATTCTTTTACAAAGCTGGATGTACCTGTAGATATATACCTGAAGATGTTGGCAGCTTCTCATATGAATATTGTATTATAGCCATGTTAACATCAAATCAATGTACCAACACCATTGGTATCCTAGTGGAAACAGCCAAGGCTTCGTTTACTACTGTATATAGAATTGTAGTCGGTGTGCTATCTTATCATGAATTTTGCTCAGTGCTTCAAGATATAATTTTCTAAAGAATCCTCCTACAATGATTTGAAGTGCCATATTAAAAGGAAACTGCAAAACACCGGTAGAAAGTAAGAGAAAGAAAGCGAGAGTGAATGTGTCCTGGAGAAAGGAGAAAAAGCCAGAAAGGAAAGAACGACAAATGCTATTCTGGGTATCCTTAAAGAGATAGACAGACGTAGTCTAAAAAAAGAAAAAGAAAAAGAACAATAATAGAGTAGTAATATATGGCAGAAGAAACGAATATGAAAACTGGAAATGGAAGCTCGAAAACCAGAACAATCTAACAAAAAACGACTGCCACCAAACAAAACAGACCATACCCATCATTTCAATTCATCTCATGTTATTTCAAGGTTCGCCGTTTTTTAGTGCGCCTCCCTTTATTTTCACCGTTGTGACGATACTAGCCGGGGAATCGGATGAGGTCTCTCCACCCCCGCTTGTACTCTCCGACGACTCCTGGAGGAGATTCCTGGATGCAACGCTTCGTAGTGACTTGGAATGATTGCTTGCTTTCCGGTTGTGTCCACTAGATTTCCGCCGGTGGTGGCTGATCGAACCGCGAGGAGACACGGGAGATGAGCTTCTCTCTCGCACTCGGAGGCCTTTGCTGCCATCGCCTGCTTGCATGGGGCTACCGTGATCGATCAAAGGATATGGCAGGGGAGGATCTGCAAAACCACGCCACTTTCGCCAGCCCTCGAAGTCGATCAGAGCTTGCATACAGCCCCATTCTGTGACTTTCTGCTCTAACCAGGGGAAGCCAACAGGCTAGAAGACAAGAGAAATGAAACATCAGTAAAGCGATGGTAATGATTGGAAGGAAGTGATAAGAAGACTTAAGGTAGATGGTAAAAGCCCAGGCATACCTTGGTTAAAAAGTCGTTGCATCCAGCGGCCAGTGCTTCGTGACGGTCACTTTGCAGGCTGCTAGCTGTCAATGCAACGATAATGACGGGACTCTTGAACAATGAAAGATCGTGTAGTGTATCCTCCTCTTTGATAGAAGGAGACCGGGGGGTAAGAGAATTCTTCTCCGAAGGCGAAGTTGCATTGGCACTCGAAGCGCTTGATCGTCCAGAAGCTGTCTTGGGAAATACACCTATCCCATTCAGACGTTCCAGCCTTCTGATTTCCTTTGTGGCATCCAGGCCATTCATGACCGGAAGCTGAATATCCATCAATACAAGATGAAACCCTCCCTGACGCCATTTCCTGACAGCTTCTTCACCGTTGGCGGCACATTTCCAACGCACACTGAGACGTTTCATAAATGCTTCCAGTAGCTTTTGATTGATGATGTTGTCTTCGACAATTAGGACGTTAATCGGGGGAACTGTACCCTCGATAAGACCGCCGAAGGCCGATGACATGTTATTCCCGGCTACCTTCGTTTTTCGGTTTGGATGGGGAGATGCGACACGCGCTGGAGGCGTATACGGTTGCTTTGGAGTGGGCTCCGGTGGTGGGACTGGCGGAGCTGGGACTGGTGGTGTTTGGCCAGAATGCTGGTTATTCCCTGGGACAGCGGTATCTACATCCTGGTCAGAAGGCCTTCATTCCAAGCCAGAAAAGAAACAACACAAAAGGAGAAATCAAACCGAAGGACGAAAAATCACATACCCTTTACATTTAAGGCTGACCCAAGCATGGTCGGGGAATTTGTTGTATGCCTAGTCAGCGGAGGCCGGCGCGGATGTCGCCCAGAGATACTGCCAGGAGAAGGCAACGGCGGTGCGACACCGGTAGTGAGAATTGACATCGAATGAGGCTGGTGCGATGCGGAAGAGGCAGTGTGTACATTCTGGTTTTGCCCACCGGTAGCAGGTACAAGGGTGAAGTAGTCCCCATGC
This sequence comes from Monascus purpureus, assembly GCA_025999795.1. Lineage (NCBI taxonomy): Eukaryota > Fungi > Ascomycota > Eurotiomycetes > Eurotiales > Aspergillaceae > Monascus > Monascus purpureus. The sequence goes on from AP025348.1 coordinate 1,374,774, forward strand.
TCTCCAGCTTCGGGATGGTGGTAGTAGCTCTGATGACGCGGGGATGGTTTGGGAGTCCGGCGCTGAGGAACTTCAACCACTAAGGCCTCATCGACGGTTTGCCCCCCGGGGTAGTATGCACCTATTACCGAGGAGAGCAGTTCTTCTGGATTCAAGACCCGCTCTGGAGTTGCCTTCTTGTTGCAGCCTTCCCGCGGCAGAACCTTGATGACGATATCGGGGGAATCAAAACTTCTGCCGATAGAATTGCCATACTTCCGGAGGATCTGGTCACGTAGCTCATCTACCACCCAATCCTCCATACTTGGAACCAACGTAGCCGATCCCCCAGGCCTTCTGACCCATATCTTGCGCTGTGAAGCCATTTCCGTGCTGACGGTAAGCTTGCCAGTATCCAAGTCACCGTGGGGAAACAGGTGCTTCGGATCCAACAGACCGTCAATCAGGTGCTGCTGAGAGGATGGGAGAAGCGACTGCCGACGAACCGCAAGAGTAGGACGTTTGGGCACCGTTGGGTTAGCGAAATACGGCGATTGGGGATCGATCACAAGTCGTTCATCTGCTGTCTTGATCGAGGCAGGGCGTGGGGGGTCCGAAGTAGCAACCTTGGCGACTTCGGTCTCGTTAGCATGCGGTAGCTTGGCAGAAGGATGACTGGGACGACTCGACGCAGCACCTGGGGTGGTTGCCGCGGTGGAGGGACCTTCGGTGAGAGGAGTGGTCTGCGGAGGGGAATTGGCAGGTCTGGAGCCGGAACTAGTCGATGAGACACTCTGGAGACGGCCCTTTGAGCGTTCTTCCTCCGGCTGCTGCTGTCGCTGGGGATCGTCCGAAGGCGTATCCGTTGCTGTTCCTGGGGGATTCGGAGCGTGTTGAGATAACGATGGGTCGTGGTGGCGGTGTTTATTCCGCGGCGGCACGGCTGGCGGTGCTGGCGAACTGTCGGCCCCCTGACCCTGGAAGAAGTCAGGATCGGGGTTGGAACCGGAGACAGGAGGAGGGGGTTCGTCAACGAAGGATGGACTAGGGATAGGCAGGGAGGATACAACGCTGCGCGAGCGAGGTTTGAAGAAGGAGTCGACGGGAGCGAAGAGCTGCGGAGCAGGCCCGGACGGCAGGCTTGGAACTGGAACGATCGGATCCTCCGCTCTGTCATCCGCCTTGTGGGACTGCGAGACGGAAGGCGTCGAGGCTCGCCGCAGAAGCGTCGTTTTGAGCAGTCGAGACAGGCGATGCTCTGGCATGGTGGGCAGCAAAGGAGGACGATAGAAAGCAGGCAGTAAACAGCAGGCTAACCGAGTCTTTGTGAAGCAGACTGGCTATCCACTTCATCCTGCACTCGGACGGATCTAGTCGAGTCGAGAGTCACGATGCAAGACCATCTAAGTGAGAAGAACAGAGGTCGATACAGCAGTCAGTACAATTAGAGAAACATGAATTTATTAAAATTTTTTTTCTTTTCTTGTCTTTTCTTCTGGGATTTAAACCCTTCCACAAGGAGCGTCTGTGTTGGCTGGACCTTGGCCGGACACCCGACTCTGCCTCTCTCCGCCCGTCGAAGAACAGCGAACCGTGAAGGGAACCGTCCAAGAAGAGCGCATCGGGAGGGAATTTAAGTTTGCAGTGGCCAACGGGGCGAGCTGCGACGGAGGGGGTCTAGCCGGGGGAGATGGAGATGGAGAGACGGAAGAGGGGAATGTTGGGAGAGAAGTGGAACAAGATTGTTGCTGCTGCAGCAGTAATAGTAGTAGTAGTAGTAGTAGTACAAGTGCCCATGCACTTTTGAGACAAGCTGCAGCTCGTTCTTCTTGTTGCCCCATCTGCGGAGACAGCCATTGGAATACACACCTCCAAACTGCAATTATAATATGGCATGATCAGCCGCCAGATTCCCCGGGAGGGAAGAACCGTTGCTGGAGCACACAGCCGCATGCATCATCGTTCGCCGTTGCATGACCCTCGCTCGCTCTATTTTTATGTACAGTATGTGTGTCTATCTCGTATATGTACAGAATAATGCTCACTCTCGAGTATCCTGTTCAAGCTTTCTCTGGCAGGCCTGCGTCTGCCTTGGGCATCTGGCTCTCCACATCATCCGGTTTACCACTAGCAACGCTGCCCTTGCTGACCTCACTCAGATCCTGTTCCTGGCTGTCTCCCTGCATGCTGTCGAGCATATCGTCGATGCTCTTCCCCGATGACTTCGCTTCTTTCCGCAGCTTCCGGTACCGAATACGCCAGATGATGTGGCTCATGTATATCCCACCCTCGAGGACAATGCTGGCCCAGAAAGAGCAGCGTCAGTATTTTCGGCCACTTGGGGTCTACACTGACCGGGCACTTACACGAGAATGTACATGATCCCGGCGAGAATGTCGAATGAACCCTGCGCAACTTTATCACGGTTAGCCGGTCAAACAGATAGGTAACCCATCTTATGCTATCGGAGCATACCCAACGAGAAAAGAGAGAACAAGCCGCCTGAAGTGTCAACACACAAGAAAATCCAGTCTGCCCGGATGTCAGTCAGTGTATTCCGGCCCGAATGCTCTCTCTAACCAGTGCATCCTTCCAGACGCACTGTCATAACCACTCACTTATTCCAATTACACGACCATCTCGCTTCCATAATTCAAAGTATGGCGGCAGCAGCCCTGCTGCTAGAAGAATAGCCGCAATGATCCCAACCACCAGGTCTGGCCAGTGGACTCCCTTGTTGTACGGGATCTATCTCCAGGTCAGTTTCGAGCGAGTCTGGCAGGAGAAGCAAGATAAGAAAACATACTCTCAACGTGAGAATCAGCAGTGCTTCCAGTCCGCCGAATAACGCTGCCGTGCCGAGGACCAACGAGGTTGCTTTGATTTTGCTGTAGTTGCTGTCCGACGCCATCAATCAGATACATGAAGATGCACCGCGGGAAAGATCCATATCGAGGTCCACATACTAATTGTAATACAGAACCTGGCCCCAACTGACAAGTGAAAAGAACCCGAATATCTGCGGCTGTATTTGAAGCGCGAGATTGACTTGCTATCAGGAGCATTAGTAACTGATGGAAATCGAAGCCAGCACGCGTATTAGGCCGCTTACTTGCAATATTAGATATACCCCCATTGGCACCGAGCCTTGCAGTCAGTCCATCAGTACATGAGTTTTCCTAACACCAATCCGGTTGAAAGAAACAAAAAACATACAACTAGCCCATAGAAACATCATAGCCGGCGGCAGTCCATCCGTCTTCTTTCGCCTCCAGTTATACCAGATCTGCGGGATCAGTTGAATACACCACAGGACGGTCCCGATCGTGCCCAGCACATTGGAGGCCGTGGTGATGTTTCCGTCGCTCATAGCTGTGGATGAATCATGCAGAGAAGAATAAAGTAAAATATGAAGAACAGTATTCAATGAGATGCAGGTCAACCGAAGCCAAATTAATGAAGAAAAGAAGTAGGCAGAAGAATAATGAGAATAATGAATATTTTAAAGTTGCAGAGGCGACAGAAAAATGTATGTCACGGCCGAATTAGGAAGCTACAACGCTATAACGTCAGTCGCATCGGGGATCCTCCGCAGTTCAATATTTATTCTTATTCTTGAACTTCCTATATATATAGAACCCAGGAAAAGAAGAGGAAGATGAGGAACGGAAAAGAAAAACCAAACATATCCAATTGCATTCTGTAGAGCACCTTTTTCCTTTTTTTCCATCGTTCATGGATCTCGCTGCACATACTTCAGCCTCCCGTCACCATGACCAAAGCAAAGCTCCAGCAACTCATCCCGATTGACCCAGTTCTTCATTGGTAGAACCAAAAGGATCTTCAACGCAGATTTTGTAGGAATTATCGATAGATTGTACGTTTAGATCGGTAAAGGTTTTGGCATTGAGGAACCCTTCTCAAACAGGAATGTCGGAGGAGAAAACGGTCTTGGCGCGTTGATTAGACTAGTAATTACAATTATTCAAGCCAATGCTTGTCATGATTATTCGAAAATAATAATATCCAGATCTCGAGTGATGACCAGATAATATCTATCAATGTATGCAGCTGCAAGATTTGCCATCTCCTCTTTGTACTGCTTGCTGTACACTCTTTATTTAGCCAAAGCTTGAGCTCGGAGAGACTCCCCGAAGTATGGGGGAGATCATTTCTCGGATTGAGACTCCGGTGACAACAATCATTTCGTATTTTTCCTTCCTGATGAGAGAGAAAGATGAAGGAAGGTAATCGAGTATGTCTGGCGCACCCAAACAGGAAACACGATTCGAAGATGCCGTTGAAATAGGCAGTAGTCATCCTCAACAGAGAAACATGATAGCCTGCTAGAAGCATTTTGCCTGCACATTTGAAGCGAGAGCCAATCTTTTAGTTTAATACAAAGAAACGTTCCTCCGAGCGAACATTCTCAAATCCCCTTGATTTAAGGAACTGCTCCATTGCCGCAAAATGAGCTTCCAATCAACATGCGAGTGGCTCCCTGAACTGCCATAAGAAGTTGGAGCCATATTCTCTAGATTTAAAGTCCCAACTTTTATGGTATACGCTACAGGTGAACTCATTAGTGAGAAATCAGCCCCCAGCGGCTTCTCCTGAGAGGATATTGTGGCTGTAAGGGAATAGGGCTTCGGCTTCACGTGATCCAACTGGCTGGTGGTTCTGCAGTAGAACCAAAGGGTAAAGAACCAAGAAAATGATATATAGGGGTATAATGCCCAGGTATATTCTCTGGAAATCCTACAGCATGTCTATGTGTACATGGAGGGGACCAGATGTATCAGAAGTTATGGCCATCTTCGGAAGAGGGTAGTTGAAGCCAACTGGCAGGTAAATTTCAAGATGAAGACGAGATCACTCTACAGGGAAGGCCTATACAGACATCTTTAAGAAAGACAAATCATGCACATAAGACCAACCTTCCCACATAACAAACGCCTTAAAGGGCGTGAAAAGACAGATTCGGAAACCTTCCCATTCATTTTCACAAGGACAAAAAAGTTCAAAACAAACATCAAGTGATCACTGAGAGTAAGCACTATTTGGACATAATAGACTGAAGCATAGAGATGGCGGGTAGGATCCCATTTGGAATTCGAGATAAGCAAAAATAATCAGCATGCTCCTTTGCTGGTAGAAGTTGTAAAGAAAAAAAAAAAAAAAAAAAAAGCCCGAACAGAGTTCCAGAGAGAGCCATCAAAACGTGACATGAATTTTGTAAACAGAATCATATCGAGATAGTATTCCAAGGGTATCAAAAAGCACTTTCGAAAAAAGAAAAAGAAAAAAGCGACAAGACCAAAGGGAAAAGAAAACAAAAACCGACTGTGTCTTGCTCCTGTCCGAACTATAATAAAATAAGGTAGTTCGATGGAGCAATGCCCGTTTCTCCTGTTGCTTTCCTGGCCTGCCACCATCTCCCGCTCACATCGGACACTTCTAGGATCTCGTGCTTAGAGAAGCTAATCTCGTTGGCGTCTTCGGGATTGGCATCGTAGGAATAAATGGCCTTTGCTCGGTACGGGTACTCTGTGGGTTGAGGGACTTCGTCCTGTGCAGATGTAGAGTTGCCATCTGGGCCAAAGCGTGGCTGGGAAGAATTGCGCCGATCGGATCCAGGAGCCCCACCTGGAAACGCAGAGACTGGAGACGAGGTCTCAAAGCCACTGAGCTGCGCAGAAGTATACATCTGGGGTGCATGGCTGGTCGTCTCCTGGCGAGAACCAAAGGCACCTGATGTCACCCTGCCATTTCTATATGCACCGGGATATTCCTTTTGAAGGGCGAACGAGTCGATAAAACCACGGTGAGATGATTGCGAAGTAGAGCCGAAATAAAAAATCCATATGGCCTAGGCAGTTTGGTTAGTACAACTCGACTGCTTTCCAGGTGGGAAGCAAGAACACTTACGATAACTATCGATAGGAGAATAAGCCCGGCTGCACCAGCTTGTTTGGAACCTTGCGGCGAGTAGACCAATGTGTTTATGCTTGTAGTAGTGTACCCCAAGCCTACTGCTGAGAATCCCACAGTCTATTCCCGCCGTTAGCACCGTGGAACTGCGAAAGGGGATATACTCTTGAAGGCAGAATTACCGCGACACTGTAGATATGGCCGGTGTCAGATGCAAAGACGACAGTAACACCCACAATCAGACAGAATGAGTAGGCTATTGTCCACCACGATAGGGAGGGGTAGAGACCGTCGATGTCCGCAACAATCGATGAGATGAGTGCGATTAACCAGGCAAGCTAACAGAAGAAATAGACAATTATTAGCTAGTTATCCCACAAGAAGACAGGACGCAAAGGCGCATGGGGAGAGAACATACTATGGAGATGGAGATGGTGGAGAGCGCGAATGGATCGCCGAATATATTGCTAAGTCGAAATCTCACCATTTTTGGAGACGAATCTGGAAATTGAGCTGGCTTGCGAAAGGATGGGGAGGTCTCTGCAGAATATGCCACCATGAATGCAGCAAAAGAACTATGGAGGGTGTGTTGGTGTGGTGTTGTTATCGAGCGGGTTTAGTCCGTCCTTATACTGGTCTGTACGCCTCGAACTATTGACAGCCTGTTGTCTGTATCTAAATGAATCTGCGGCTCGTTTGTCGATAAGATATTCCTGTGGAGAATAACTGGCAGTCGGAAGGGGTAGAGTCGGGCCTTTTCAGGAATATAGATCGAGTCGTCTTCGGGCAAGAATGCGTTACAGCACCGTGCCAATGAGACCCTGAACAAGATGGGTGAAGTGTACGGGGAGAGAGAGAGAGAGAGAGAGAGAGAGAGTGAGTGAAAGAGTGAGAGGCGTGAACCGTATGATTCTAAATAGATGTTTTCTTTTTGGCGCAATGGATGATAAAACGACTGTTTCGAAGAACCCGCAAAGAAAACGAGAGACGGCGGATTAGAGAGGGTGAGACCCGGGATGCCCCCTGTAAGACACGCGAACACAGCACCAGGCTGGGGTTGAGCGATCGAGTGGAGGAGGGGGGTGAAACGTGGACTGAAGGGGAAATCCAGGACGAAAAATGAATGGACGAGGGTCGATTGAAAGCGAAGGGATGAAGGGAGAGAAGCGCGACGATGACTTGTAAGAAAGAATTACTCCGGACGATTCTGGTCGGGCCAACGCCCAGCCCACTTTTCTTATTATAATTATTCTACGTCGTACTCCGTAATGTAGGAAGAATAGTCGTAATAATAATAGAACGGAGGCGCGCTCCACCTCAATCCGGACACCACGCACTGCCCCTGGACGGCACTTCATTTCGCGGCCTCTGCCTATTTGATAGCGCAACCTGAAGCCCAGTGCCCACTGCGTCAACCGTCGCAGTCGAGGCCTTGTCGCCGATTGTCCCTGAAAGGGGGTGGTGGTCTGTAACGCAAAATGGATAGATCCCTCGACAAAGAAAGAAACCTAAAACAGTGATGTATCAGTATCCTCCAGTGTCCTATGCTCAAATAGGCCCATAATTATTACTCCGTACCGTGCTCTTTCTTCTCTTCGCGGCTGGTTTGTGCCTGTCAACTGCATGGTTCTGTGGCTGGTACTGACACCAGGTGGCTTGCCGGGGTTCCCACGGACTCTGGATATTAACTACCGCACATTCACTTAGCTTATCCGGGCCCTGGGCCGTCCTTGTCCTCCTGGAACCCAGTATAGCGACAATTAAAAGAATTAATAAGGGTACTCCGTGAAAGCCCTCCCTGGAATCAACCCGTAATAAGTTATGGATAACACAAAACGATCAACGCCGTCTAATGCACCCCTCAGCCCAACACCAATTGGAAATTCAAATTTCATTTCGCCGTCTTTCCCGCGCTACCTCCTCCCTCCTAACCTCCCTCTCCACGTCCTCCAGCCTCCCCTCCCACTCTGCCCAACACTCCCCGTCCCCAACCAGCCCAACCTCGTACCACCGCTGTAGCACCCTCGCTGTTCGCACCCTAAGCTCTGAAATAGCTCTCGTCTGCTCATCCTGTTTCTGCGCTAACCGATCCAGTCGCGGCTGGAGCTCAATCAGCGACGCCGACGTCCGAGCATCTGGGATGGGAAGATCGTTCAATGACGTAAGCCGGGACGATGTCTCTGGGAATGCGGACGCATAGGATAATACGATCGAAGCAAGGTTTTCCGTCGTCAGGTCTTCGGGGATTGGTTCTGGATTCTGGCGGGAAGCGAAGATTTCAGGGTGACGGTCGTCTTTTTTTCAGTCAAAAGGCGTCAGTTTTCAAAAGGACGGTTAGCGTCATCACAGGCGTAGAAATCTACTCACGAAGTTGTAGAACTTCCTGTACAACAGGTACATTCTTGCTCAGCTTCTCAAGTCCACTTTCTAAACGTGCTAGGCGGCGAGAGATCGTGTCGTCTATGCTATGCGGTTTCGGGGGTGAGGTGGGAACGCCCGCCCAGTTGGTCTCTCCTGTCACCAGATAGGTAAGACGGCGGAGCCGTTCTTCGAGGAGTTCGACTGTTGCACTTGCTATCGCATCACCTTCAGCAGCCATGGTAGAACAGAAAAGACGTGACGGTGGTTAAGTATTCCTATGGGCTGTGTTGAAAGGCGTAGGAGCTACTCCATACAATATGGTTGTTGATCTTTGGTCACGTGAATTCATACTAGGGTTAATGGAGGTGTATCGTTGGTTGGTAACTAGCTAGATAAGGCCTAACCGACCCCTACGGTAACCTTCGGGGTCGCGCGTATTGCGCGACCCTGACAACCACCCGAGCACCGATTTTAGAACTTCGTAGAATTCCAACCCATCAACTTTATCATATAATTCAACCACCACCACCATGCCCAAATTCAATAAAAATTATGAAGATCGAATGCTCAAAGCTATTGACGTGTTAAACACACAAAATCCCCTAAATATCGCCAAAACTGCATGTGAATATGGAGTTAAATGGCAAACCCTCTCTGCAAGGTGGAAGGGACGGTCCAATCTATGTGAACGACCACCAACCAACACCAGATTATCAGAAGAGCAAGAAAAGGCTCTGTGTCACTATGTTGATACTCTAGAGCAATTAAATATAAAGCCACTTACATAAATGATCCAATCAAGTGCCAATTCTATTCTGAAATCAACCCATACCAGCCTAGACACCCCTCCACCTACTGTCAGCGAGAAATGGTTAAACTGATGGCTAGGAAGGCATCTTAAATATAAAAGATGTCGCTCTAGAGCTATAGAGCTTGACCGCAAGCGTGCAAAGGATTGTGAGGTTATTCAGGAGTGGTTTCAGAAGCTCCATCAGACCATCCAGAAACATGGGATATTAAAGGAGGATATCTACAATTTTGATGAGACTGGCTTCAATATCAGTGTTGGTCATGATCAATGGATTATTACCAGGGACTTCAATATTAATAAGCCTCATATTGGGATAAATTCAAACTGTGAATATGTTACTGTGGTTGAAGCAGTCAATGCAGATAGCTGGACCTGCCCACTACTTATTCTCATGAGTGGTAGCTGTATACTTACAAATTGGTTTAAAGCTGCTGATATTCAACAAGACTATTCAATTGGAGTATCAGAAAATGGCTATATGACTGATATAATTGCCTTCCAATGGATTCAGTCATTCTATCAGCATATTAAAAGATATAGGAAGGGTCAATATACCCTTCTTATATGTGATGGATACGGCTCCCATCTAACACATGAATTTGTTGAATTCTGTGAGAAGACCAATATCATCACCTTCTTCTTACCTCCATATATAAGTCATTTCTTGCAGCTATTGGATGTTGGTGTTTTTCATGCATATAAGCACTGGCATTCAGAAGCAGTTGCAGATGCAACCTACTCAGGATGCAGTAAATTTACTAAGGTTGAATTCCTTCATGCCTTAGGGGCAATTTGCAAGAAGATATTCAAAAAGCATACTATTCAGCATGGATTCCAAAAGACTGGCATCATATCATTCAATCCATCAATTATACTCAATCAAATGCCTCAACCATATCGTCCATCCTCTTCATCCACCAATACCAATGATGTTGATTCCTGGGGCAGTACGCCAAAAAAAGCTGAACAATTTAGGGAGATTGGTGATAGGATATGGGAGATTCATGATATCAACAAGGATCAATTTAATGAGGGCCTAGAGCTGCTTATTCATGGTGGTAGTATGCTAGCATCATATTCAGCTGCTATCGAAGCTGAGCTTGACCAGTATATTAAAGCTGCTAGGGACCACGCAGCTTGATCACAGGCCTCTAGGCGCAGGATTCGCAAGGGAGGCATAGTATCAAGCTCAGAGCTTGAAGCTATAAATTGAAATACTGCGAATATTAATGAGCAGGCTGAAATAAAGAGGTGGAGGACTAAGTATAAGCATTGCCTACCAGAGCTGCTGGATGTGTGCATTCGACGAGGAATTATTATATGAAGGCAACGACATGCTAGGGCCCAAGCTGAAGAGTAGAGCTTTAGTTTAAATATATTTTGAAGTTAAATACTATAGAATTCGTTGAGATATTGAAGCTAGAAGGGGGGGGGTCTAAAATTGGTGCTCGGGTGGCTGGGGTGCTCGGGTGGTTGTCAGGGTCGCGCAATACGCGCGACCCCGAAGGTTACCGTAGGGGTCGGTTACGTGGTGAAAAGGGTCAGCGAGGGCGGACCTATGCGGCAGAATACCACGTGATCCAACAAGGGTCAATTCCCCTAGATCACAGTGAGCTACATACATAAATACAAAAAGAAGTCATATACACAGAAAATAAGCTAAAATATGAATCATTAAAGGGCTCAGAGATCTTGGGATCCTATGTGACTTCACGTGTCCCTTGACAACTGCATCTCTTAGCGGACATAGAGAGCCCATCACTGCTTCTACTCAGCATGGCTATGACCGCCCTCGTCCATTTCATCCCATTTGGGAGGACTATACGCCGGGGGGTCAACTATCTTGGTCGCGGTAGCATGGCTCAGCAGACTCGCTCCGTCCCGTTCTTGCATTTCTTGCCGTGGACCGTTCTCCTCGTCTAAGGAAGAGACTTCATAGTCAAAAACGTCTACATCCGGTTGCGTGGATCCGCTCTTGCCCAGTCCTTTCTGCTGCTCCCATGCATGCGATGGTGTCGGTTGCGCATCAAAGTATACAGTCGAATCAGCTGGAGATTCACCAGGACCATTGGATGTATTTGGATTCAGCTCCTGCTCTCCGATCTGCTCACTGTGCTTATCGTTATCTGGTCCTCGGAACTCTGCCTCAAAGGACTGGTTGTCCAATCGCATAAATTCCTAGGCGCTTGTTAGGGTACAAAGAATCGGGTAAGAGACAGTCCGGATTGTCTTACCTGAAGCGGGGGCGGAAGCGGTTGCTCTAGAATGCTCAATGCATTGCTATTGGCATATACAAGTAAAGCAGTTCTGGACCCTTCACCAGCGGCCTGAAGGACTTCCGTTTCCTGGACTTTACGCGTAGTATAACCGACAACATCCGCACTCTGGGGGGGATAGTCTGAATTGCTGGCAGTCTTCTCTGCTCTCTTTTGCTTTGCATCGTCTGTAGAGAAACTGATTCTCCACCACTGCCAACCATCACATACTTTAGAGTCGGAATCCATCACACCTTCGGGGTCATCAGAAGCTCGTCGTCTTAGGACATAGGTCACATGCGGCTCTGTACAGACACCTCGTAGGGTATATCGGTAACGAGGTGTCTCATCTGGAGACGGAGATGGCTCAGTGAGGAATTTGGCATAGCCCTGCAGGCTTTCCAAAGCTCTGGACTTCCTAAGCTCCAACTCTATTTGCAGCCTTTTGGTTAGCGGACAGACAGAGGAGATACCAATATAGGGATATCACCTTTCAACTTCTTTTCGATTTTGACAGATGTGGTTCTGAGCTCGTTGACCAGCCATTGAGCACCCTTATCCGCAATTTCCGGGGTGATAAGGGTGTCGCCTGCGCCATTAGCGATGTTTTTACGGGAAGCAAGAGGAACAGTATCAGCAGCCTTCTCCAGAGCTTCTCTTGGCGTGAGCCCTCCCTGAGTTATACCCCTTGCTAAGGCGAATCGACCCATAAGGATTTCTAGGTTGGAGACGTCCTCGTATATTTGTAGTCGTCGAGTGCGAAATTCACGAGAGATATCTCTACAGCTTCTCATATACCGGTCCGCATAGAAAATGGTAGGAACCTTCACGCCAACAGACTTTGAAGACGGTTCAGAGGCCTCCAGCTTGATGGTGAGGACGTCGGCAATGTGTTCCAACCACACATCATCAAGCTCTTCCCCCAGTCTATCTGCCCACATTGTGCGGTCCAATACGTCATAGAGCGTTTGACCAGGATCCGGATCTACAAACGGATCAAGGGTAAAGAACTCCTTATCGATCGGTGTGTCGTATACCGAAAGCGGTCGTTTGAACGCAATCGACGAGAATATGGTCGTCAGCTGATTGCCAGGAGCTACCTTGGAAGCGGCTTCTTGCCAATTTTCCAGGAACCTGCCAACGCTCCCTTCTGAGTCGTATGAAGTGATAGAGTTGAAGCTCGCCAAAGAATCAACACTGCCGAAAGCACGTTCTGTAGAGTCTAAAAATGCCATTAATCGTTGACTTTCATGAATAGTATCCTCTAACTCGCTGTCGAGATTGTGAGTATCGTGAATTGTGGTGATCTTAGGCAGTTGAATAGGCTGCCCATTCCACCACTGCTGATCGTGTCCGTAATTAGGGAGAAGATGATCTCTTAGCAATAGAGCCTCTCTGGCAAGAGGAATTGAATGCAAAATCGTTAATAGCCCTCCTAAGTACAGACCATCCTGGGATGGGCGGAGGAATGCAGGCTCTCCCGCCCCCCTTCTGCGATCTTCTGGGTCTGGACTGATGATGATCTCGCGAGAGCTTGCATTGAATAGGGTCATCGCCCACTCATTATCATCATAATCATCACGCGTAGCCCTGTTAAAATTCGACTGGCTTGTAGTTGTTATTCCAGTCTCCTGCTGTCCAATGTCTTGGTTTAACGACATTGCCATTGCCTGCTGAAGTTCGCGCTCCTCACGTTCAGCCAAGGTAAGTGGCTTCCCAGTATCCGCTGCATTGAGAATCGCATATATATTAGTGGGTGCGGTTTAATTCCCCTTCAGGTTGGCCTCACCGTTTGTTGCAGGCGCCGGTACCCCCTCGAACTTGGTTGCAGAGGCTGATCCACGCATGTTCATTCTAGAAGGAGGGCGTGACATAGGTGCAGCAAAGGCGGAAGGATCCTGCCTGGAGCTGTTGTACTCTGTATCGAATGCTGATAAAAATAAACTTGTCAGAGATCAATTGCCCAATGGTCAGTCGTCAGAATGAAAGAGCTTACTGGGAACATCTCGAGGACTGTAATAGGTGCTTTCCTGCGGCCCAGAAGATATTCCAATCCTTTTTATCAGCATCTATCCTCAATAATCCGAGCACACCACGAGACTATTCGATATATCACCTCTGTCTGCAGACCCATTGGATCTTCGAAGTAAGCGTTGATGGCCTTCTGCGAATTCGAGTTATTCGCCTAGAGAAGAATCGCAGTCAGCTGTGCAGAGCAATAAGACGTAGAAGCAAAGTTTTCACTGACTTTCAGGAACCTGATGGCCTGCTCGCGGCTAGTACTTGTGAAGCTGATGAAGTTGACGATAGCTTCCTCCGTCGGTTCTGAGGCCATCATCGCGGGCAACCTCTCCGCTTCTCCGCGCGGAGAACGATGGAAACGGTGCGGACGAGAGCTGGCTGCAATAATAGCCTAGACGCGTAATAATGAAGCCTTAACGGGTTCCTCGTGAGACGATGATATACTCTGGGGAGATCGGCGCGACGCTCTGCTCCGTCTGCAGGAATTACGGGCGTTTTTGGTGAGCTTCCCCGCCACATGACATCGTCTGCCAAGCCCGTTTGATACTTCAACAACGCATTCTCTCCTTCTCTTTGACTGTCCATGACAAAATGTGTAATGGTCAAGGATCTCTATAAGGTCGCTTTCTCGCATATTTTAAATGTCTTTTTCATCGTTATTTGGTGATTTTACATCTTCATGGCCAATTCCAATGTTACTTCAGCAAAGGACATTGTAGCCAGAAGATATGCTATTCACAAGTTTGATCTCCTGGAAGTTTACAAGGACAATGATGGACTGCCGGGTGAAATTGAGCCCAAGTCCCCTTCATGGACAGTCTCCGTCTTTACTATCTAACATTGATTTATGATTCCGCACAAAAGAAAAGGAAAAAAGATTTTGGGCTGTACAACAAGATCTCTATAACAAGCGAAACTATCCGCTTTTGAACCTATTTTTTTCATTTGATATAGTTGGAACTTCCTCATCCCGACAAGCAAAAGCAATGTCGCGGCCTATTAAACCCGGCGGACCGAGTGCTGAACAGGTTAGACGGGACCGCCAACGAAAGGCGAAAATCTCGGACATTATGGCGGCAATATACCTTGACATTAATTGTGTTTGTATCTTTCGAAGGATTTTTAAAGAAGCTTCGGAACATTCTGATGCAGTCTGGTACAGGTTGTAATGCAACAAAGCAGCTCATCTTGTGAGCCAGGCTGCGGCCGAGGCTTTTAACCAGAACAATCCAATTATGCCGACCAATCTGAACAACCAGGAACCCCCATTCGTTGTACGATTTATTCGGAATCTGGTTGGAGGATGTTTGCTCTATGTGCTCACTCACAGGCTTTTCGATTGCATGCGAGACAGAAGAAGGGGAAGTGCTAAATGGGACTTTTGGAAACAATTGACAGGAATCGCCACGGTCGTTATATATTTGCGTACGTGCGGAGGCTCGAATGGCGGGGACCCTCTGCTGTCACAGGCATGCCCAGTTACCAGAGCTTCTTGAAGCATTGAGAACTGAGAGGAAGCCGCCACATGGAAGCAGGAGCCCTCATAATTATAAGCTCATGCAAGATGGCGGGTTGGAGAAGCCAAAATTCAAAAAACGCTGGCAGCTACATATTGATGAGAATATCTTTAACCTTTGAAGCATATCTGGATTAAGTCCTCCCGTGTACTCAACGCGAAGAGTTCGTGAATTGATATATTTGAGGAACTCTATATATTATGGTGAGGGTTATTGGAGTGAAAGCCGAAAGTGCCGATGTCCAGCACCTAGCTGCTTCTGCCGGGGTGAGTTCACATAGATGAATGTATGAATGCATACAGGTATATGTGTCCTGCCTATTGAATCATCAATTGATTGATATCTCAATATTATTGAATACACTGTAAGTAGTGTTCGGAGTTAACCCCGGCTCCCACGTCATAAGCGGCTTCTGGAAAGGAGCCGGGGGATCATCAACCCCGCACATTACTGTTCATATTCTGCGGGGTTCCTTGTCCGCGTCCGTAGTATATATTGGCAATCCTCCTGAAAGCAGGGGTTATGAGTAGATGCATTAGTTTGTCTACCGGGCTACTGTTGCTTTTAAATATTTGCTTTCGACACCCTTCGGGTCATTCTGTCCTCTCCATATATATACACGAAACGAGACCCTAAGAAACAGGCCAACTCCTCATAGACAAGAAAATAGAAATGCACAAATACAGATCCTCCTTTGGAACAATCCTTTCAAAGCAACCCAGGAAGTTGAGAAGGCCGCATCAATTGTGGAGTCTATCATCCCTCTTCCTATCAGCGCATTCAACATGCCAAAAACGAGGTCTGTTGACTCAGAGTTACACCCGGGGGCCGTCAGAGGTGAGCATTTTCGAACAATGCATGCGTGATCCTTTTTATGCGATTATATTTTATTTATGGACTATATCTAACCCATCTTTCTTGAGGGGAATTGAACATGTATCCAGCCCCCACTCATTGAATCCACTGTCGGAGAGCACTTTGCCCACATTGTCCAGCAATACGGCGATAGGACAGCGTATATTTTCCTCCTCAGATCTCCTCACGTTGCGATATTTCTTGCTTTTAGGTTATCGATTGCTGATTGTTGTTATCATCTGGGTCCTTCTAGTGTCGTCTCCACGCATCAGAATCAAAGGCTCACATACGCCTTGCTAGACGCCAGGAGCAACGCGCTGGCAAGAGGGCTGGAGTCTGTGGGGGTCCACAAGGAAGATAGAGTGGGAGTTATGCTTGGGAATTCTATTGAATATGCAATTGTACGGGTGTTTGGGTTTGTTCCTCCTGCGTAGAGATGTTTTGGCTTATGGTTGCAACGGAACAGTTGACCTACGCATTGTTCAAACTGGGGGCTATACTCGTATGCTATTCTTTTTTAATTAAAACCTCTAAAGGACAGTACTGATCATGAGTGCAGGTCCCCCTTAACCCGTCCTTTAACGCAACTCAAGTCGCCGCGGGCCTCAGCCATCTAGGAGCCAGCCATCTCATTCTGAGCGCCGAATCAAACCTCCCACGAAAAGCCCCCAGAAGCAATATCACCCTCCTTAGTCACCTTGTACAGGATCTGTCAGGATCGAAACTAGAATCCGAAGTTGTACCGACGCTGAGGAGTATAATCCTCGTTGATAACTCGCAAGGCCGCGTCAACACCGATTCATTCAGAACCCTAACGCCGTACTCATCCATCATATCCGAACATGACCATTCCGAAGACACTCGCCCACTGCCCCCGAGAAACCTCTCGCCAGACGAAATCGTAAACATCCAATTCACATCCGGCACAACAGCCATGCCGAAAGCAGCCTGTCTCAGCCACCGTTCCATCCTCAACAACGGCGCCCAGATAGGTGACCGCATGCATCTCACACCAGAGGACATCATCTGCTGTCCTCCGCCGCTCTTCCACTGCTTCGGTTGTATCCTGGGGTACATGGCGACAGCGACTCACGGCTCATCAATTGTGTTTCCATCGGAGTCATTCAACGCCATCGCAGCATTGAAAGCCGTCCAGGAGGAGAAATGCACCGCCCTCTACGGCGTGCCCACCATGTTTATCGAAGAGCTCAACTTACTCCAGAACGGCGATGTATCGAATGATGGATTCCAGTATCTCCGTACCGGCATCGCGGCGGGGAGTAGTATCCCAGCGGAGCTGATGAAGAAACTGCATCATACACTCAACCTGACGGAATTGACTATCTGCTACGGTATGACAGAGACTAGCCCCGTGTCCGCTATGACGACGACGGATGACCCGATGGATAAACGGGTCAACACAGTTGGACGGCTCATGCCGCATGTTGAGGCTAAGATTGTCAATCCGCATAAACGCAGTGAAATCTTACCGGTCAACACACCGGGAGAGCTGGCTGTTACGGGATACTTGCTTATGAAGAGCTACTGGGACGATCCTGAAAGGACAGCGGAGGTGATGCTAGCAGATGAAGATGGGAAGATCTGGATGCATGTGAGCTTAGCCGCCCCCTGCCTTTTTGTTTATGCAATTGTTCAATTACTTTAATAGCTAACTCTTGGGCAACACATAGACAGGCGACGAAGCCTCCATGTCCCCAGACGGCTACATCTCGATAACCGGTCGAATCAAAGACCTCATCATCCGGGGCGGCGAGAATATCCATCCCCTGGAGATCGAGAATTGCCTCCTATCCCACCCAGAGGTATCAGAAGTATCCGTTGTCGGTGTCCCAGATGAACGATACGGTGAAGCCGTCGCTGCTTTCGTGGTGCCCCTTGACGCTGCGCTGCATCATGGAGGAGAGGAGGGAAAACACAGAACCGCAATCACGGCACAGCAAATCAGGGAATGGGTGAGGGAGAAATTGAGCAATCATCTTGGTAGGCCGTTTGATTTGTTATTTTTTTGTCCGTTAATCTTTGTGGCATTGTTTGAGGTAAGGGCTGACTATCTGTCCATCTGCTTTCAGTCCCCAAATACGTTTTCTTCCTTTCAGATTCGAGCTTATTTCCCAAGACTGCAAGTGGAAAGATTCAAAAATTCAAGCTAGAGAAGACGGCAATTAAACTACTCAAAGATGGTAGCGATCCTCTATCCATTCCGTGAAGGGTTCGTTGTTATACGCTTGTGGCTGGAGATGTCTACACAGGAATAGCGTACTGTCCATAAGAACATCAAAATGTATTCATTTACAGACAGTGTCTATTGTTGGAATGCAGGCAGGAAGCACTTGACTTTGTCAGTCTAGCACGTTCGCAAAATTTGAATCCAAATTCCCTTCCTTATCCTGCGCCGTTGTGAGAAACAATAAAATCAGCAAGGCCCATTGGTATAGCATCTCCCCTAGAAGAATGCCCATTGCGAGTGAAACTCCTCCTATAATGACGACGCCAATATTTCTATCCAAACCCAAGTCTAAATCCCCGACAATTATTCAAACAGTAACAAAGTAACCACCAGAAGAAAAGAAAACCACCAAAACGATATATGCCGATACGCCGGCCATGTAGACCTTGACTTACAAATATAAAACCACCCAAACCATACTGCCATCTGAGCAATCATCCGACCCAACAACCATATGCGTTATAATAAACCGTGCTTCGGACAAATTTGTTGAAAGAAAACAGATTTCAATCACAGATTATTGAAAAGGGCCTCGAAAATCCACGGGGACTTCATGCCAATAAAGCATGCGCGTTTTTTTTTTGACCTTAATGTTGGTGATTGGACTTGCCATTCTTCTCTGGCAGATAGTGGTTATGCTTTATCCGCATTATTTTCCCTGCAAGCTTACAGCTTTCGATTTCCGACGCATCAATTCCACTAGTAACCCTGGATAGTTCTTTCTCATCAGGGCAGCAGCAATCAATTGCCTTTACAAACCGGCAATTCAGTGCCTCCTCGATCGTAATCCGTATAATCGGGTCAGGGTGAAGCATGCGTAAGAGCAAGCGTCGAAGAGGAGCCTTCGGGAGCGCGTCGAATATTTTTCCACACGAAGGATAATCATTACCGGTAACGAGCCCACCGGGATTGTTTTCCATGAAGCTCTTCCATCCGCGAGTAAATTCGGCATAGTTTGGATCTTCGGGCTCAGCGGCTTTCCAAGGCGCACCGCGGAAGCAAAGTGAGAGACAAACAATTGCGCACGACCAGATGTCAAGGGGTCGTGGGTCATATTCGCCTTAGAGATTGAATGTGTCAGAGGGGTTCATAATGGTCGTATGGGAGGAGGGGAGGGGAAGAGAACAGTCGCATACCATCCATTGCCAGAACCTCCGGCGCAATATAAGGTCGACTACCACAGATCCCCGGGGCACATCTGCGGACTTCTCCATGCGCAACATATGCATAGCGCGAACCAGGGTGGCGACCCCTGAACACTACTGAAACGCCAAAATCGGAGATCTTCAAATGACCATCTTCAGACAGAAGCAGATTCTCTAACTTGATATCACGATGAGCAACTCCATTCCTGTGCAAGTAGGCAACTCCACGGAGGAGCTGCTTGAAGAGGCACATGTTGTCATCCATCCTGAGGTAGTTTTTCTGCACCAGGGAAAACAGTTCACCTTGGCTGCAGTATTCCATAACGTGGTTCCAGCGGCCTGCGTGGGTGCAGAGACGGATAGTTTTCACAATGTTTGGATGATGAAGGCTATTAGCAATGCTGAACTCTGACTTAACCTTCTTTTCGTATTCTTCTTGGGTTTCATTTCGGCCTTGCTTTCGGAACTCCTTGACTGCGTACGGCTTGGACGATCCTTTTTGGTAAATAATCCGGACGATCGCTGTGCTGCCCTTTCCAATCTCTTTCCCCTTTATCCCAGGGAACATGCTAGCAGTAACAAACTCATCACTGAGTTTGCAGCTATCGGCTTCCAGGTCGCCCAAAAGGCTAGAGCTCATTTGGCGCACGGTAGGGATAGAAAGTCCTGGTCGTTCTGAATAATCTCCGATATTGCTCAAGCTCAGAGACTTGCGATGGGGATGAGGGATAAGGAATCTCCTAGGACTTTCCTTCAAGCAGAAACCTGGCGCAGACGCAGCTTGCATTTTGAACCGGGAGCCCGCCGAGGACCCAGAGGATCCAGACTCAGTGAAACTCGTGCTCGGTGACATTGGCGTCGGAGGCCAGCGAAGATCCGAATTAGGCTGCGTGGTGTTCGTAAAAACAGAAGACAGATGTGTCAGATGCGACGAGGAGACGCCTTCGCTGTTGGAGCTAGTTGCCGTGGGAAATAATTCTAAAACTGAACGGACTGGGCGCTTCCCCAAAGCATTGGGGCTAGGACGGCGAAAGAAAGACCGAACGGAATCGGAGGCCGCGCGCAAAGCCGCAAAGCGTGGTGGCGTGTACGGAAGTATAGTCGGTGATGAATGCGACGAAGTTGGAGAAGGGGTATCCAGAGTCAAAGGCTCCAAGGTCAGTGTCTTGAACTCTGGGACCGTCAACCGCAAATCCCCTTCAGCATCTTGTGAATCACGGAAAAACTCAAGCTTACTCCAGTCGGGCGATAGCGACTTCACTGACTTGTTGGTGGATGCATCTATGGTATGAATGTCGTCCTTCGACAGTTTTGTATTCAGATCGTGGCTGTCCTTATTTTGGGTTTTGCTCAACGAAGACATAGTCGGAGTTTGAGTCATAGCGAAGTTCTAAAAGAATGAGTGACTTTGATGAAAGCTTCGAAATGTTGTTGACAGAGTCACAACAGTGGTTGAGGTTCCTCGTGCAACTGAGCTCCCCCGAGAAGCTCTTTCCAGATACGGATTTTAGATCTGAACTTGAGCTGCTGGAAGAGCGAACGTAGTTGGATTCCGTGTAAATACTTGTCGATCTTAATCAGATACAAAAGAGGATCTTGGAGTAGACGGGCCAGTGAAATTGAGTATGGCCGGCTTAATCGAGAGACTGGTCGTTTTCAATGTAGAAAAGCACGACCTTGATACTGTCCCACGAGATGAGAGAAGCCGATAGCTTGTGCTGAAAGAATAGACCGAGAAGCAGTAGCAAATAGGATGATGTAGAAAGTGCGATGAAAGAAGGATGTGAGTGGGATGGAGGACAGATGAAAGACCATGGCAAGGGAGAAGACGATGGGGACAGGGACAGGAACAGGCACATAAAGTATGTGACTCAGAAAATCAACTACACTGCAGCCTGATGATGGCGATGAATTATCACAATACGTACGTCATGGGCTGTACAGGCTGGCCATCTTTTCATTCTAAAAAAAGAGCCAGCTCCAGACGTGGGAGAAGGCCTAATAATGATGATGCGCAGCTCTTTGTATACTGTCTTTGTCTCTCCACACGCCGGACGGGGAGGACAACCCATGGAATGGCGGAGGGAGACCGTGGTAACGCTCTTGGCAGCCTTACGCCGCGTGGAGTACGGCGAGGTCAGTTGGACTCGTCTGGGGATTTTGACGACTGGCATTCTGAAATGAGAAGGATATCAAGCGCGTATATCCCATCCTGTACAACAGCCGGTTTCTGCCAAGAAAACAGTGCGCCGGCGGAATGCATCCAGAGTCTGCAGACACTGACATGCCAAGGCGTTCCGGCCATCTGCATCTTGGCAAAAATATCGCGACTTGGCCAGCTGAAAGGCCTGGAGCTTGCTCGTGGCTAGTGTGCTACTGTAGCCATCCGATACTGGAACCCAGGGTGCAGAAAGTAGGCAAGAAGGAAGCTCTCGAAGCAGAATATTTCTGAATGTGCATGTTCTATCTAGCGTCACATAGTAAACCAGGCACAGTGTCTTCGAATAAGAAAAAGGTCGAGAGGGACGCGGGACTCGGTTTGAGAACCCATGTTAATAGCCATACGTACATGTAAACTCCAAGAGCCATCAGGAAACGCTTGTAGCTGTTATTAGGATAGTGTGGAGGCGCCAGTATTTCTTCCCATGGCTGTCTTGTACCAGTGAAGGCCACGGCACGCGGGACTTCATTAGCCAAGCATGGAGTCTTAGTTGAGTTGACTGACTGAGGACGAAAGATGGCATTCACATGTCCCACGTGCCCCGAATCTGTAACCGCCCAGATATCCCAGGGAGTACTGGCTACCGGCACATCCCCAACGGCGTTGCACATTCGGTGGTGCTGCCAGCGTACCACGTCCACGGCTTGGGTTGTGGCAAGCCGGCCGGGAAAACGCTCTGCAAGAAGCGGCTAGTCTTCGATGAAACACAGCCGACTGGCCTTGTCGACAGGAAGGTGGCAACTTTTGCCATCAGTCACTCACGTATACCAAAGAAGACGACCTCGTCCACGCCGTGCTGGAAGACAGCAGTAGAGTAAAACAAAAGTAGATGCCAGTCCAATATCAGAAGTCCTGGATCCCTGTCTCTCCCTGTAGTCTAGACTGTATGTCGCCTTCTCCCTCCAAGATCCATTCCGGTTCTTCATCTTCGAAGTAGCGCTCTTGTTCTTCATTCCAGTCATCATACTCGTCATTCTCATCGACGGCTCTATAGTCAAAGTCCGTGTCAAACCCGTGTAAAAATCGCATCTCCATTTCCCATCGCCACCGTTTCTCGCCTTCCTCCTTGTTGGCTGGTATTTCGTCCCTGTCCTCCGCGAGGATCTCCCCGTTGGGGCCGCGGGAGTAGCTGAACATCGCATTAGGGTCAGGATTAGCAAGAGCATCCAATTTGGCCTCCGATCGAGCGAGATCCGCCTGGAGGATACCAGAGAAGCCCTTTGCTCGGCCTTCAGATTCCCTTTCCGCAGGTGTCTGAAATCGGCGGATCAGGCGATCGTACGACAATGGGTCTGCAGGACTGCACATTAGCAATGTTTAGACATTGTAAGCAAATGACTGAGACAAAAGATCGCAATCAGCCATCAGCGACAAAGGATAAGAGCAAGCGGACCAGCTAGCTCGAGATCAGCAGAGAAGTACTCTGGATGCATGTCAAGATAACGCTTGCGGCGATTCTTCACGAGAACTGAGAGGGATTCTATTCCCGTCGCCTCAGCCGTCATATCCATCTGAACATCTGGATCAGATTCCATGTCGTGGGCCATTGCTAAGAAGGGCATGTTGGAGTGATATTAGAGTAGAGAGTTGCAGCTGGGAACGTTCTGGAGAAGCTCGGAGCAAAGTGGGGGCAAAAGCTGTTGACGGGCGGACAGCAACGCCGCTCCGAAAGGATTCAACTTCACATCCAGATCATAGAGCATGGCCTCCAGCTAGAGACCACCGTCCACTGAAGAAATGTAAGTCCCATACCATCCGTTTGAAAAGAGCTTCTTTTGGGAGGCTTGCTTCCACCGCAATTCGATGCCACTTCTTTCCCCCACCGTGAAAACCGAAGAGCAAAAAGCTTGTATATCGAAAGCGAAGCTCAGGATGAATCGAATCGAATTAGTGACAATGTTTCCTAGTTATTATCCCTGGGCGAGTTATACCTAGCTAGGTATACTCCTTCATTTCAAAGCCATGAATGTACCCCCGCGTGTACAATATGGCCCCCCGCCGTCCGGAGGGCTCCTTGAGCAGGCCAACATCAGACAGCTCTCTATAGCCGTAACGTTGCTGGTCCTGGCTGGTTTCTCTTCGCTTGTGTTTTTGTTGAATCTGGCACCGGTCTATGGTGCTCTTCCACCGCATATATTCCACAACTACGGAGCGGGACTTGCAGCAATTTGCGGTTACTTCCTAAGAGTCCGATTTTCAAGGACATCCATCCGACGAGCCGCCTATCTGCTTCCAGTGATAGCATGTTGGATTCCTACCGCCCAATACTTTTTCCTCCAGGGAGCTTCGGTTTTTGGAAACCCAGTTGGCCCTCTCATTACTGATCTGTTCGTTTTATACCCGTTGATTGTTCTGACGGCGGGTTGCGTCCGGGAGTTGATCCAGTCAGCGCTCAAACTCGAACGGTATGGTGAGCTGGTGAGCGACCATGCTCCTTTCCTTGGACTGTATGCCGTGTACTCCATGGGCGAAAGGATTGCGAACTTCTTTATCTCCCATTTCCTTGGATCCGCAGTCCTTTTCTCCAGGACGGGCCTGCAACTCCTCATTGGTATTTTGTACTCGGTGGCGCTCCCGTCCAAATTGCTGGTCCTGGCTATCCCATCTCTTCTGTTTTCCCTCAGTTTCAATGTGCATATTCCTTTTAGCCATTCTCTTTCGTCGTTGAATTCCGCTATCCAAGACGAGGGCTTCGTCTTGCTGGCTCGACAGGATTCGGTAACAGGGTACATTTCCGTGTTGGATAATCTGGAAGAGAAATACCGAGTCATGAGGTGTGACCACAGTCTTCTCGGAGGTCAATGGATCGGGCTTCCGAACGAGCATCATTCTGTAAAGGATCCTGTCTACGCTGTGTTTACTATGATGGAGGCCGTTCGACTTGTTGAGAATGACCAGGGTCAAGCTCGTCCGGATGCTGGCAGCTCAGCGCTCGTCATGTAAGGTCTTTTTTTTTCTGGAAGTGGCAACAGCCAACTAACAGATCTCTAGTGGCCTTGGAGCCGGTACTACTCCTGCTGCATTGATTAACCATGGAATCCAAACGACAATTGTCGAGATTGACCCTGTCGTCCATCGGTTCGCAACTGAGTACTTCCACCTCCCATCGAATCATATCGCGGTCATTGAAGATGCTACCAAGTTCGTGCGGCGCCACAAGTCTTATAATACCGTCCAATATGACTATATCATCCACGACGTGTTTACCGGCGGGGCAGAGCCCATTGAACTCTTCACCGTTGAATTTTTCAGGGACCTTGACTCGCTTCTCAAACATGACGGAGTTATCGCCATTGTGAGTCTCCTCCTTCCCTATGCACATATATAACCTGCAAAGAAATAAACGACAGAGATCCACCAGTCCACCAAATTAACAACCCACCACAGAACTATGCCGGAGACATCTCCCTTTACCCAGCTGCACTAATCGTCCGTACCATCCAAGCCGTATTCCCAACATGCCGCATCTTCCGCGAAGACATCGCGACCCAAGAAAACCCCAACTTCACGAATATGGTCGTCTTCTGCAAGAAGAGCACAGCTACCCCGCTTAGATTCCGCGAGCCCACCGACGCGGATTTCTTCGGCAGCGGCATCCGTGAGACGCATCTCGTGCCCAAGCACGAGATCGATGCGCACCAGTTCCAGAAGATCCCAGAGAAGGGCCTACCTGTTCTTCCCGCTAAGAGGATTGAAGGCCTCGCGCATCACCGGGATCGGAGTGCAATTGCGCACTGGAACATTATGAGGACTGTCTTGCCGCAGCATATATGGACGTACTGGTGAAGATAGTGAGATGTAGATGTAGATGGGATGGAGTTTTCATAAGGTGTGAGACTATATTATATTGTATGTTTGCTTTTTTGGTTATCTATTTCTATTGTGTGTTACTTATTGTATGCATCTTCCTGGTTATTGCTATTACCGGCTTCGCATCCTTTTTTCATATCCAGAAGTCAATGAATCGAAGCAGTCCAGCCCATTCACGCATACGAGAAGCAAAGATAAAACGTTCCAAGTGAATTCTTTCTGGAGCTGCTCTAAACCAGATGTCCTGTTAACTCGCAAAAAGAGTATCACGATAACAGAAAAGGTATGAAAAGAGGGAAATTTGTAGGCTGTCCATCGCCACCTCCCTTTGACTCCCAATAGACCCCAAAAGATCCGACCCATAGCGAAAAAAAAAAAAAAAAGAAAAGACAAGAAAAGCTAACGACACGATCATCCGAGTTGACCTGCATTCCTCAATTCAAGGGATATATGTATGTACGACGATCAAAAAGAAAGGAATACAATAAAATGCAATTGAAAAGCGTAGGTATCATCCTAATTATGCCAGAGAACGCAGTGTGGGATAAAGATGAGAATGTCGAAAAAAAGAAGCGAGTAGACACAGAATGAAAGGCTATGATGAAGGGCTTCCACGGGGGGTGTTCCCAGTCGGTTTCCTTACTAGGCCCGCAAAGAAGTTGGCAAGGGCTTGGTTATGCGCCTTTTCGTCCCCGGCAGATGTCGATATAGTCTCTTTCCTGTGTGCACGACTGGCAGCTTGGCTCTCCTGTGAAACCCATTGATATTAGAGGGGAAAATGAAAGCTAATAGGGCCTTTGTGGAATAGATCTCTCGGCTAACCTTAAGCTTTCTCAGCATATCATCTGCATCCACTTGGATACCACCCATGTTAAATTGTACTGGTCCGATATGCTCATTGACCTTGCCATTGTCATCTAAAGGAGACATTTCTAACTTCGGCACTGAGCTGGCTGCTCGATCCTTCTCGTCATCTATCTTGAGTTGCTCCAGAATCTCCAGTTGCTCCGTAAGGAAGACTTGCATGTCTGACGTTTCAACTTCGACCTTGTCTCCATTTTGTTGGCTTCCAGGGTGAGGAATTGTGCTGTCTCGCTTGGGATCTCTGATCGTTTGTTCATATATCACCACTGCGCTAGTTCCGTCCTCAGCCGTCCCAGGACGCGACTCTTCATCGATTGAACCGTTGAAAAGTGGCTCCGGAGGATCTTGAATCTCAATCGACCAGGCTGTTGACATGCCTTCCAGGTCGAACCCTTCCGTAAGGATTCGAATTTTACCCCACGAGTCCCAATTCGATGGCACTAGGATCTTGTCTCTGTCAATAATATTAGGCTTAAATGACTGCCTCTTTAACAGCGAATGTATCCCCAGAGAAGAGTGAACCAAGCTTTGTAACGAGTTCGATAGATAAGGGGAGGTATAGATAAGTGATGCACCATCTGTAATCAGTTAGCAGCAGTTCCTGCGCCGGTCAGAGCAACATCTTGGTGTTCATACGTTTAAGAAGGATTGTCCTCATGGATTGAAGTATAAAATCAAAGTCACCTTCACGCCAGCCGTGATCTCTCTCCAGTTTCTCCATTTTGTCGGCCTGGAGTCAAGAACGAACCAAATTAGCTGAAGCTTCGAGGCAAAGGTAGTAGTGTGTATGCTCATACCCCCTGACAGACCACACACAGGGGAACCCCTAGTCCTTCATCCCACTCTCCAGGACCCAATGGAATTGTGGCCGGTCCTCCTGCACCAGCCAGCCCTCCAGCGGGGCTGGGATCCTGACCTCGCCTTCGATCTCGCCATTCGATCATGGTATCCTCCATCACTATCTTTGTCTCATCGTCAAGTGAAATGAGCACGCTTCTTAAGAACCGGACCCATTCCCTTACCCGCCGGACCCATGTCCAGGGGTCTGACCAGTCAAGCAGAATTACGACCAATGTTTCAGGAATAGATTGAGGTGTCAATAGCGGTTTGAGGAGAGGCGCAAAAGACAGCGAAGGTTCCGAAAGCAAATATGCGGAGAGACGAGCCAGGATATCTTGAGAAGGCACACAGAGTGTTAGTCTAAGAAGCCCACCAGAGAACAAAGAATGGAGCTGCCATGCAGGCCCAGAGAAATGGGTTACCATCGTGGTCCGCATCCAGCACGTCTTGATATGTATATCCTAGCGCAAATTGATTGGCGATGGGAGGTATCTTCCCCTTCCTCCTTTCATGTGGTAGGCTAGGAGCTGATGAATCCGCAGAAAGTGTTTCCAGGAATTCCCTCTGGCTCTCGGGCGTGCCTCCTAGAGAATTCGACGGGTCAGGAAAATAGCATACACAGGTGATATTTTGTGCAAACAAGACCAGTGCTCTCCAAATAAAGCAAAAGAAGATACGACGACATTCAAAGTAGAAACCACTGTCACGGACCTAATATCAATAGATTCTTCTCGGGTAATCGCTTCCCATTCGCGACACTATCCAACATGGAAGACCATATGTTGTTTTTCTTTGCTCCATCTTTGCTCGATGGTCGACTGTTATTGCTCCCGACTGTGGATTTGGAGAAGGTGTGGTTTGAAGTCGACATTGCTTGGTCCGATTTCCACCAGATTCAGCCTGCGTCGACCATTCCCAAGGCAAATAGATTTTCCTTTCCTTTTCCACGTCTTGCCCAGCCGTAAGCTTCTTCTTTGGGACTGCTGGTATGCCCAACGCGTTTGGATTTTGGGAAAAGGGTATAGACGTGGAGGTCAATTTAACTGTGGAATAACAGCTAGCGGAGCAGGATCAGGGGAATTATGGAAAGCAGTCCGTGTCGGGAACGAGTTCTCGGAATTAAAGCGCAGCTGATAGATTTTTTTTTTTTTTTGAAATATAATACAGTGAAAACCACAGCTTCTCGGTATGTCAGCTAGGTGATCTCCAGCAGTTCGTTGCAGCCAAAGTTGGTTGTTGAAAGCAAAGCCGTTTGTCAACACCCGAAACCTTTGACCGCGCTGGCGGGAGTGAAGCGGAGCCCGTGATACTTCCATTACGCGCATCTTCTTCTCCCAACAACTTTTACCACTCACAGATCGGAGGATAATGCAGCTTGTGGTATTATTATTATAGCTACTCCAAGGGGTATATCTGTTTAAAGGAACCCTGATTAAAAAATCGACCATGAACACAATTCGCCAGATTCAATCGCTCAATAAGCGCGAACTTGAAAATGCCGTGTACGTTGAATTTCCGTCTGCAGGGTAACCTTTTGCTAACATGCACTGTCTCTATACAGACCACCTGAAGCTTCATGGCACGCAGATTACCGTGATACAGCCTACATATACATCGGCGGCCTCCCTTACGATCTATCCGAAGGAGATGTCGTGACTATCTTCTCACAGTTCGGCGAACCAGTCCACGTCAATCTTGTCCGCGATAAGGAAACAGGAAAGAGTCGAGGTTTCGCCTTTTTGAAATATGAAGACCAGCGTAGCACTGACTTAGCTGTCGATAATCTGGGCGGCGCCACAGTTCTCGGGAGGATACTTCGCGTGGATCATGTGAGATACAAAAGACGGGAGGATGAAGGAGAAGAAGATAATATTGCAAAATTACTTGGGGAAACCGCAGTAGAGCATGCGAGCGATAGGGGGGCAGATGGTGAAAGGCAAAAGCGGAGAAGAGGGGATGGCGACGCGGCAGAAGAGCGGAGGCGACCTTTGTTGAAAGAGGAGATAGAGCTGGAGAAGTTGATACGAGACCATGACGAGGAAGACCCGATGAAGGAGTTTCTCATCGAAGAAAAGAAGGAGGAAGTCAGTCGGGCTCTGGAAAAATGGAAAAGCGAGGAAAAGAAGTCTCGACGACGGGATGACAGCCGGGACAGATCTAGTCGATATCACCGTCATCACCGTCATAGGAGGCATCGCGAACACCGGTCGCGCTCTCGGGAGAGGAGTCATCGGGAAAATAAGTTGACTTCAAGGGATGAGAGGTCTTACAGAGACAAATCACCATCAAGGGAAAGGTCCTACAGAGAGAGATCGCCAAGGAGATCACGGTCTCCTCATGCACGACAACAAGGAGACAGATCTGATCGCCGACGATGATCTTTACACCGTTGCAATGCCCTCAATTTCTATAATAGTTCTCTGGAAAATCTAACTTCTACTGCGCACTCTTTTCACCAAGGAAGGCGTGAATTAGGATCTCGGCGAAAACCCGGTATCTGGGCCAGTTCTACCAACGCCAAAGGGCCTAAGCAGTTTGCTGTCTGACCTGTCTCGGCCTATCAATTGCGCGACCAAAGCTGTTAGGAGGGACTCTCCCTGTGTTGGTCGGTGATGCCGAACAAGGTCACTTCTTGTGCGGCAAAGACCATAGTACGATCTTCACACTGCTTGTATAGGCGTTTTCAATATCAATGGTTTTCAGGAACGGCTGTAATTTCAGCCGGCACCCAAATACCGTTTCCAGCCGTCTCTAAAACAGTATCTCTTTCCATCATTGCCTTCGCGGATAACGAACTTCTCCCAACGCCCGTCCCTCCCCGAACCAATGACAAGGATGGTCTGATCATCTGTCCATCCTATTACGCCCTTCTGTGGGCGTCCGAATGCCGTTCCGATTGATGGCATGTAAAGGGAGCCGGGGGGCGCTTCATCTCCAATCTCGAAGGGAGCACTTGCAAAGGAATAGACGTCTGAGAATACTCTTGGGAGCAATGGTATCCTTCCCAGGATACCCCATTTCTGGTTAGTTATTTCTTCTGGCGGCGAAGATGGTGACTGGCTACGTCGTGCTAAGTTGCGCGGGTGAGGGAGATCGAATATATGGAGGGTTGACTTGTCAGAGGTCACGGCTAACAGGTTGTTGGAAGGCGAAATTCCCAGTGAGAATATAACAGCGTGATCCACTCCCCGTCTTAGTTCTTCTATTTTCGTACAATTGCTGGTAGAAAATACTCGTATTAAAGTGCCCTAAGGTGACCAGCGTAAGCTTTTGGTATCATCCAAACGTGCGCCGGGAAGTTTTTACCGATTCACTCGCAGTAGCCAGTATCTCTCCATCAGGACTCAGCGCCATAGCTCGCAAGGGAGTACTGTGAGCTGGAATGATGCTAACATTACCAGTCTCAAGCTCCACTAACTGAACTTGCCCAGGAGACCGGCCTGGGAAAGCAAGGAGCTTTTTCCCTAAACAAGCAAGTCCCAGGAGATTATCAGTGGTTTCGAAAACCGACTGTTTCTGTGGAGGGACTGAGAATGCGAATATGTGAATGCTGTTAAGTAAGACAACCACGATGCGCGATTTTGACAAGCGAACTCCAAGAACAGAGGTGCGGAATTCGAGTGTAATGACGGCCTTTTGCTTTGCATCATCCCAGATGACCAGCTTTGAGGGACAAATGAGTATTGCTCCATGTAACCGCAAGTTGTCTCGATGAGCATACCTTGTTCTGGGCGAACTTGGGCTGTCTTCCTCCACCGACGATGGCAAGATAATTCGACTGTCCTAACATCTCCACTACGCCAATACCGGCATTGAAATCTATCGGTCCATTCAGACATTTGAACCATGAAAGAGATCAGAGTAAGAGTAGAAAGGCGGGAAATATTACATACCCCTGGATACCTTTAGCTCACATGGATCGGAGTTGAAAACTATGAAGTCTGTTAGTCACGGCATGGGGATGGATCAGTTCAATAAATATGCTTGCAGCTTGCTTACCGCAGAATCCAGTCTCCAACCCGACAGAGAAACAGGAGCTGTCATTGTTGAAAGTGGTTGATAGCGAATATGGGCCAACCGACTCATCGATAACCTGTCTAGTGTTCATTATGCCGGACGGGCGAGATCGCCATTACAAAATGGACAAGCAGCGTTCCCTGGAAACAGGCAGAGTGCTGATCCGATGCGGCTGGTACAGATGTACCTAAGTACCAGAGACTCTGACTGGCCTACTCCGATGACTAGGATGAATATTGAATATTAGGTCTCTTATAGTGAGATGCGGAAGGGCAGTGAAACTGGTATGAGAAGGCATCCGGGGATGGCTTTATGTGAGCAACACTCCGCCACAGATGAGAACATTCTCATGGAAGCTCAATTATAGTATGCCTCAGGCATAAAATGCAGATAAGGCATGAGTATGCCTATCTAGGCAAGTATGATTTCATTACTGTAATTTACTATGCGTGTAGCCAGGTAGCACTGAATAGAGTGGCATTAGTGGTATCGTACTGTAATACTGACTACGGTTAGGCATATCAACCAGTAGTACATGCCTAGGACCCCTGAAAACCTGTCGGAATCCAAGCTTACCATGACCGCTGGATGAACTGGTTTTATTGTTATTATTACGCTGAAGGTTATTTAAAGATGCCATGCACTAACGGTCTTTAATTTCTTCGATAGTTTGTAGGAAGAACCCGGTGGAATTGATCGTGTATGCGCTGGCTCACATCCCATGTTCTAGACAACCAACACAAGGCAATCATTGTTATTGTTATTGCTGTCAATATTATTATTATTGATATTATTATTATCATTGTTTGATCAGAAGAGTAACTAATAAAAGGGGAAGATCGAGGTGATCACAGCGACTCTGCGTAGTGGACACCTTGACCCCAACTGCTGCTTCCTCCCCCCTAAACTAGCCTAACCCGTTCGCTCCAGGCTAAACCCAGAGCAGACCCTCATATCACCTCGTTTCAGGAGAGAGCATCCTCCACGCCTTTCTCTCTTTACCTACATCCCTCTGTTTTGTTGTCTTTCCCTGCCGCTCGCTTCTGCTCCCCGTTCTCTCTTCTTATTCACTTCTTTTCCCCCTTCTCTTTCTCTCTCATTCTACAATGTCAATGGCGTTGAACGCGGTACGTTTGTGCCTCCCCCTTTCTCCTTCCGGAGCTTCACTTGCAAGGGGCAACACATCACTCCCTTTCCCTTCGCACGTTTCGTATCTCCAGCTCGGCTTTTATCTTGGATTTTGTTGCATTCTAACTCATGCTCTTCCCTCGTTAGATTCGTCGCAAGAAAAATGTCAAGAAAGGCATACAGTTTTGCCTGATGGTGTGTGGTGCCAGTGGAACTGGTATGTATATCTATACCCGGTAGACATTTGCATTCTCTTCCTGTCATTCTTCGCTGACGGTGATATCTCCCTCGAACAGGACGCACAACGTTTGTCAACACACTATGCGGCAAGAAAGTTCTCGAAGGCAAGGATGCAGATGACGCTGCCAATGCTCACATCGAGGAGGGTGTCCGCATCAAGCCTGTCACAGTCGGTGAGTCAGGTTGCGCCTAAAACACCTGCACCGTGAAGCGCTAATCGGAGAGTGAAGAACTAGAGTTGGATGAAGAAGGCACCAGAATTTCCTTGACTATCGTTGACACCCCCGGTTTTGGCGACCAGATTGATAATGAAGCAAGGCATGTAGCCACACGAATGCCTCATGCCCATTCCTTCCTTAATGCTGACGTCTTGAAAGCTTCTCCGAAATCGTCGGTTTCCTTGAGCGCCAATACGATGATATTCTTGCAGAGGAATCTCGAATCAAGCGAAACCCCAGATTCAGGGACAACCGTGTGCATGCTCTTCTGTATTTCATCACTCCCACTGGCCACGGATTGCGCGAGCTCGATATCGAACTGATGAAGCGCCTGTCACCTCGTGTTAACGTCATTCCGGTTATTGGGAAAGCCGACTCTCTCACCCCTGCTGAACTTGCCGAGTCCAAGAAACTAATCATGGAGGATATTGAACACTACCGTATTCCCGTCTACAACTTCCCTTATGATATCGAAGAAGACGATGAAGACACAGTGGAAGAGAATGCAGAATTGCGTGGACTGATGCCGTTCGCTATTGTTGGTTCCGAGGACTTCGTGGAGATCAACGGACGGAAAGTAAGAGCCAGACAATATCCTTGGGGTATTGTAGAGGTGGAAAACCCTCGTCACTCAGACTTTCTGGCCATCCGAAGTGCTCTTCTCCACAGCCATCTTGCAGATCTTAAGGAGATTACCCATGACTTCCTCTATGAGAACTATCGTACTGAAAAGCTTTCCAAGGGTGTCGACGGTGCTGCGTATGTTTACCTGTGCATTTTTATACGATCGTACGGTGGATTCTAACTGACTCCAATAGTGGTTATGATTCTTCAATGAACCCCGAAGACCTAGCAAGCCAGTCGGTCCGCCTGAAGGAGGAGCAACTCCGTCGCGAAGAGGAGAAACTCAAAGAGATTGAGCTCAAAGTGCAACGCGAGATTGCTGAGAAGCGACAGGAGTTGCTCGCTCGTGAGAGCCAACTCCGGGAGATTGAGGCTCGCATGGCGAGCGAACGCGCAGCCAACGGCGACGCTTAGAGATACCCTGTTCAAGAGCCGGCTCTCGGAGTGCGAGATGCGGTTTGAGTCTGTTTTGCTAACATTATGGAAATTGCAGCGCCAAGGGAGAAATTGGCCAGGTGGGAAATACTTTTTCGTCCAATAATTCTCACATTAATAGTATTCAAAAGGAGAAGGGAGAAATGCAACGCTCGATCTTCGATGGCCGACACCTATCCTCCCTGTCTGTAGAGAGGGAGTAGATAAGATGGGATAGAGCTGGCTGTCTGTCTCGGCTTCCTCTCATGTTTGCCTTATTTCTTACCTGTATTCTTTTTATTCCTGCAAAAGATCCTTCTTTTTTTTCGTTTCCTTTTCAATGCCCGTGTTGTTATGCCCGGGCCAGAGATAGCATCCTTTTTAATCATTGTCAATCGTCACTGGACCACTCCTGAACAAACTTCTCGTTGCGTTTTGCCTCTGTTATATCAATGATACCTATCTGAACTCAATATGCGTCAAGGTCCATTTCCATCAGGTAGGCTGCATTCACGTATAGTTCTGTTTCTGTCTTTTCTGTGGTCCACTGACCTAATCTCCCCTGCCTCCAAGCTTCGCAGCCAATCTGCGATATGAGACGAACTCAGCACAGCACAGCTCATCTTCGGCAACATTATGATTTAGTTACTCATTCGGAATTATGAGAAACGGATCTACCTCGGCTTCTGGGCTCCAGCTAAAGACCATGTTGACGTCCTGCCCAAAGATATGACCCTATGCAAGACAAGTTGATCAATGACATCTTCAGCGACACTTCCTCTATTCCCTTTTAGATCAAAAACTCTGTACGCATTAAATGCAGCGTCTACCTGTACTTGTCGTAGTATTCTGCCTCCTTCATCCGTTGCTTCACCTTCTGCACCGTCTCCTCGTTGTAGACATTCTCTGGTTTCTTCCCGCCCTTCAGAACTTCCTTCTCGTGCACAGCAGCCTCTTCCTTAGTCATACAGACGAGATCTTTCAAATCCAATGGGAGAAATTTCTGCCCTTCCTTAGCCCATTTCGGATCCGGCCCGAATCCTTGAGCAGGCCGTCCCCAAGGCACAAGAACCAAGCGGTTCGGAAGACCGCTGATCCCACTCTTCCCTCTGAAGATTTCCTCAATGAGGAATCCGGCATCATCCTTGCTGATGGGAACGCGAAGCCCGACAAAATCCTGGCCGACCTCCGACCGGGCCAGCCGCTCAAGCATGTTTTGCAGAGCTGTCAAGGCGCTGTCGTACAACTTGTCTCTGCCCTTGGCGCCTGTCGTATAATCTTGTGGGTAGCCTGCAATGGAACAGATGACGTGGTTCGCAACCGTGTACCCGAATACGGCGGGCATGGTTCCCAGAACGGGAAGAATGCGGACGCGGAAGTCTGGGAGGACTCCCAGCTCTCCTACTTCACCTTTGGAGAACTCTTCTTCCGGTAAGGGGAGAAGGCTTGCTTTTCCGGGACCCGGCTTCTCGGTCGAGAATACTGCTGTTATTCCAGAGTTCACTCCGAGTAATTTTAGTCGCCGTCGAGTGCTGCGTGAGAGTGGGTCATCGGTCGTAGCTGAGATGTCACCGACTACAACACGCGTGGGATCTGATTTACACCCTGCCCCCATGGATGAGATCACGGGGATAGAGCTTGAGTGGCAATAATGTAGCAACTCGACTTTGGATGAGATGTTGTCGATACAGTCGATTACAAAATCGGGCTTTTGTCCTTGGCCATCGCTCGTCAGGCTCCACGGACTCAAAAGGTCATCGGCGGCGGACTTCCCAAAGAGCTCGTTTCGGCAATCAAAGAAGACCCAAGGGGTGATTTGTTCCAACCTCCTCCGAATACAGTGCACCTTTGGCGTGCCCACATCTGTTAATGTGGCAACAGCGTGTCTGTTCAGAGATGACAATGTGACTTGGTCGAAGTCTATGAGACGGATTTTGGAGACGCCTGATCGCGCAAGCGCAGCGACAGCATGGGACCCAACACCTCCACAACCAACGACAATTATAAATGACGATCGAAGCTTTGAGAGACCTTCATCCGTAAGGAAAGCGCGGTTACGGGCTAGTTGCTCGAGGATCAGCTCTGTATGGCAACCACAAAGCGTCCGTTAGTGAATCAGCGTCTAAGAAAACTAAAGCTAGCCAATATGATTTACCATCATCATAATCGCCCTGCTGCGCCCTGCGAGCTAGGGCAGCGCTGCGCTCGTCTTCCTTGTTGAGATGCGGTGTGACAGGAGCTGGAAGGCCAAAGGCTGTAAGCTTTATCAATCCACTGTCAGTCTCCGTAACAGGCCGAGTTTCGATTGACGGGTGGAAAAGAAAGCTGCCAATCGACTTACTTTCTCTGCATAATGGCGTTCATCAATCTCCGGGATGGAAGACTTGAGATCTTCCACAGCTTCCTTCCGCTTTGTATTTTGGTATCCCAGTATAGCGCTTGCTACCGCAATGCCTGACAGCAGCGCCGTCGCGGCAAGCTGTGCCTCGAAGGAATTGACGTGATGTTGAATCCAATGAGGCATTTCTGCGGTTTATTCTTTGTATCTCGTGTGGGGTATTCCTGTCTCTTTTCGGGTTTCTAGTTCAGAGCGAGCTAGTTTCTTCTAGGGCAGTCGGAATCGCAACGGTTTGCCCAAGTTGTCAGATAAGGAGAATTAGTAAAGTTTTGAGGACGAGTATTTGATAACAAAGCCTTTGTCGACCATTTTGCAAGTCGACGAAGACAGATTTGAAGCAGGCAAGACTGCTGAAGGACTGGGATTTTAAATTTCATAATTCCTGCTTTGACGCCGAGGGCTGCCATATCTTCACGTGATGTGTGAAGGCGGTGAGCGCACTAAAAACACCAACATGACACTTCTGCCATGTTCCTTCCAGCACAACAACACAAAAGGTATGCTTGAACTTGCCATTCGTACCTTGCTCTGCACATTAGTAACTGACTACTACTTTGCATATTTAGCACAAGTCTTGTATGTTAGCCTCCATGATGATAAACCACACTAGAGCTCATGACACGAACCCTCGACTGGAGAGTACCTGAGCAACGATGGACTTCATCCCTCGCGTACAATGCGCACGAGCGGAAGAAGACATTTGCTTGCCTGTGGATGATTGGGCTAGAACAGAGATCTTAGAGGCTAGGAAGTTGTTTTGTGCGGCATTTCCCCGCTATACGTTATCTCTGGTCTTCGCTGGACTTGGTTACGGATTTGAGGCGTTCGTTGCCTTTGATGGAAGAATCCACCAAGATTGTCTCCAGCAGATTAGCTAACCTTGATATTATATTGGGTGGATGTTCGGTTAATCTTGTCTGCTTATAACCAAAGGTGATGTATGTGTTCTCTTTCTCTTTATCTGTTCCTCTTTCATGAGTCCGAATCGCATCAGTCGAGGTCCTGATTATATGATGACAGACACTGTCGCAGAGTCTGAGGCAATAAGACATGATCCGTCTGTTTCCATCACAGGTTAACGACGTGCGTCATTCCAATGACGAGCGACACTTTAGGTAGTTTTCAATCTGACATATCAGGCGTTGCGCTTTCGGCTTTTCCTCTACTTCTTTGATCAATGTTACTTGTTTGCTACATTCGAGTTAGACAGTGCAATGTCTCACTCATCTTGTCAGTCGTCATATTTTGAAAACGGGCTTTTCTGAACTATCGCTAATACTGTCCTCATAGATCAATAAAATCCAGGTGTATCTACAATACGGCAATCGGCCTGAACGCTATCAATGAACCTATTTCTTCTCTTTCAACTATTACCGTCTACAGTAGTGACGCATATCAAGTTATCATTTGTTCTCTTCATTGCCATCCCCAGCCCAGTGATGATTTAAAGAGACCAAAAGCCAAAGTTGTATGGTATCCGACGAAGTAATGGATTACATTACAAGCACATTCCGTCTGGAAACCGATGAGAACTTGAGAGCTAATCTGAGGGCAAGTGAAGAGGTAAGAAGAGAGAATTTGACTATATAAGAGAATTATAATTAAAGAATAACATGTTTCACTGTCAAAGACGCTCCCATAGTCACTATCAAATTGTAGCAGGAGATTAATCAAGAATGTCTATCAAAATGCCATGGCTCCCTGCTTTTCTCTAATTATGATTAATCTACATTTCAGTAAAAGACTCATAAATGTCTTATACCGCGTGATAAGCGATCAAAATAACTAACCAGGTTCAAACGTCAGAAACAAGACTGGTCAAAGTGATTGTAAAATTTTGGTGGATCTCAACGGCAGTCGCAAACATGCATCGCTTATAAGGACATTTCGCATGGAACACCATCTTCTTCCCATCCACAGACACCGTTGCGCCCCCGGGGGGAAAGCAAGCCGAAATCACCCGTTCGCAGCAATGGCCTGGAGGCCCTAAAATACGAACCCCTTAAAGACTTCGCATGGGCATATTTGACATTATACTGAGGCGATGTGTAGCAGTGCGAGGAGAAAAACAGGTAGTAGATGCCCTGGTCAGTCCGGATGATATTGGGAGCCCCGACGAGGGGCCCATCGCTTTTAGTGATATCGAGAATCTTCACCGGGATCACCGACTCGTGTGACTCCATCGCTTTCTAGTTCCTGGAGCATGATCGGGACCGAGACGAGTGGTTTCTTGCCATTACCGCAGTTGCCGCCGCGTCCGACACTGTTGCCGTCGGCCTTGTAGGTGACGTATAATTTTCCATTGATGTCTCGGAAGGGAGACGGGTCGATGGCGCCGCCGAATTCGCATGGGCAGGCCAGTGGGGTAGGGTCGAGGTGGTAAGGGCCCAGTGGGTTTGTGTCGTTCGAGACTGCAACGCCTACGCAGTGATGGGGCATCCAATCTTCCAATCCTGCGGAGTAATATAGCACGAAGCATCCATCGCCCTACGGTACCGTTTTTAGTATCTTTTTTTTTTTAAAAAAAAAAAAAAAAAAAAAAAGACCAAGCAGTGCATTGTACATACTCTCTGGATCACGTCTGGAGCCCAATGATTGACTCCTGCCTCCCAATGCGCCAGGATAGGCAGCGTAGCGTAACCCTGTACTAGAGTCCAATTGACAAAATCCCGAGACGTAGCGACGGGAACGTGAGGAACTCGTGTATTGTTTACCCTCGCATCGGTACCATAGGCAAACCATGTGCCATTGAAATGAATCAGCCCCGGATCGGGGAAATCCTGAAGGGCGAGAACCGGCTTGTTCTTTATTTGGTAGTAACTTGACTGGTCATGATGAGGTCGATTCGTAGAACGATAGGAAGGGTGATGACGATGACGATAATAGCCAGTCCAAGGAGACCGGCTGCTATAAAGAGGGATATTTTTCTCCATGGCCTCGCTGGACGTCTATGTCTCGTGTGTTTGGATTCGGATGGCCCCTGTATCCGGAGAGTGCCATCACTGTCATCATTTTCGACTGGTGTGACAGCGACAGAAGATGGAGGGTCGGATTCAGCGCTTTTTAGACGAATTGGCCATAGTTTATTCTTCATCTCTCTTCGAAACACAGCAAACTGGGAGAGGGGTAATATTTCCAGGAATCGCAGAAGACACAGAGCTCTAATGTGTTACATGGCAACCAAAAGGTCTAAACACAGATAGCAAATATGAAAGGCAGATAGAACTATCCGGGGATCAGTGGGATACTTTGCAGCCTTATCGACCAGAGTAAGAGAAAGGAGAGGCAACAAAGACGTGGGACGTCAACTTGTGCCATGGCGGCAGTTACTATTTAACAGTGGCGCAAGAGAAAATTCAATATTGAAGGGCAAGAATCAATAGGCAGGGCATATTTTGATAAAAATATCCAAGAGCCAAGCACTTTTGGAGATCACATCAGTCAGTTTGCTCCATTGGGGCTTAAGCTTTGCCCCGTTGTTGCAGATAACTAGTCATCAAAATGCGTTCATTTATCCAGGCATAGCACTCAGCGTATGTTCTTTTCATGCCAAATCCATTTCAAAATCCATGGCCAGCATGCAAGACGAAGCAGACTTGGTGTAAGTAAACTTGTGCCAGAGATATCATCACGATTGATACATGGAGCGCAAATACGAACTTTGAACTTTTCAGAGAATCAAATCGGCGTTCCGGCCTACTTACTCAAATATAGGTAAGTAATAGGGTTGGTCCTGTGGCCCGCGTATGCT
Source organism: Monascus purpureus (assembly GCA_025999795.1). NCBI lineage: Eukaryota > Fungi > Ascomycota > Eurotiomycetes > Eurotiales > Aspergillaceae > Monascus > Monascus purpureus. The sequence goes on from AP025348.1 coordinate 1,414,423, forward strand.
ATGGACTCGCAGATACGGAAACTAGAACTGGCATTCCTTTTATGTCTGATACTAAGGATTATGACCTATTTACAACCTGGAAGACGTAGACGAAGCGTCTACATCAAATTCGGTAGTACAGAGCAGAAATGTGTCCTTCAGTGCCTATATTGACTAGTCAATACACCGCGCACACCCCAGAGTAGCCGAAAGAAAAGGAGAATATACGTACCGATAATCGATGTTTCTTGTTGATTTCCTGATAATCATCGCCTGCGAGCATATCACAGAAATGTCTAATAGACGGATAGTGCACGATACTGATTTCATCCCACTGCTCCCGATCTGAGGATGGCCATGGCCCGATCACATTTCCCACCAGCTTCACCTGGCCGCCCCTTTTCGCTGCCACTGGGACAAATGCTTGTCCGTACTTATAGTAGCTCTTTTTCCCGTCAGGTTGATGGAAGTGTAGCAGGTTGAACATCGTCACTGGGCCGGGATGCGTGCGCATGAGTGTTTCCATGAACGAGAGGAGTTCCGGAGGAACCTCGCCGTCCTCAGTAGAGGACTTGTTGGAGAGGAGAGTGGAAAGGGATCCAGTAAGCGGTACAGATAGCGCGGCCTTTTTCAGCGCGTCGTGTCGGGCTGTGTAAGTTGAGACGAGCTTCGAAGGGATCCCGACGTGTACTCGGTATTCATCTTTCACTTTGTTTTGAAGTGGCTCTGGAATTGGAAGTGCTGTAGTGTCTGGTGCTGTCTGGATCAGGACAAGTAGGTCCCACTTCGATTTTATGAGACGGTCTTTATCGAGAGAAGTCGGCGGGATGATAGTGTGTCGCGGACGGGAGGCAAAGATGACATTGCGACTGCTATGGAGATCAGCAAGAAAGAATTCCAGACTAGAGACGGGGTCAAGGGCAAGGAGATGGAGGGTGCAGGAAGGCATTTTGAGTAATTGTGAATACCTGCGAGTTAACAGCAATGAGTTGGGGAGGTCTTCAATAAGTAAATAAAACGGGGAGTGTAAGTAGCAGCCAACCTCGGTAGTAGTTGAGTTCCATATGACTGATTGTCACTTTGCTGTCTTTTCACTCCGTAACTACCTTAAGACTTCAGCAATCTCGCATTGTTATTCCGAGTACTATTTGCATGGCATTTCTTAGTTCTTTGCTCCCCGAAGAGCATCACGTCCCTTTGCAATAACTTTGCCATACTACCCAGTATAGTACCCTGGACATGAATGCTGACTCAAGTGGGAGCTACAATTAACTACAAATAGAATAACGCAGGAATTATATTAAACTGAGTCTTCTGGTAGTGGTGAAGACCTCATTTCAAGCTGGCAAAAGCAGGCGCCAACTTCATATATTCCTTCCAAGTGGTCAGAGGTTCGTCGACAATCTGGATTCCAAAACGTCAGCTATGAGGCCTAGCTCACAAGATGTTGGGGGAAAAGAACACTGACTGCAATACTAGGCTCGAGAGAGGCACCGCCATAGTATCCAAATTCCGGGATGAGGCGCATGTTCTGCAGCAACTCTTCCTGCACAATCTCAGGAGCACCGGTTGATGCCACAATGCCCTTGAACACCTCATGGGGCAGTTCAGTGTATGTAGCATCCTTGCCAGCACTAAGATACGCCTCCTTGAAATCCTGGAGGATCTTGGCGGGAGTCACATAGGCATGTGCCCCGTAGATTTGCTTACCCAGTGTGGCTTCCTTTTTGAGGAAGACAGCCTTGACAAACTTACCGGTGTCATATTCAGCTGCAAGGAGTGGGATCGGTGCATTATCGGGCATGGGGAGAGCAAGGCTCCATTTGCCATTGTTCTCACGCAGACCCCCACCAGGCAGGTTGGACATGAAGAAGCCTGCAAGGAAGAAGGTGGCTGGGATACCCAGAGAGCGGATATATTCTTCCACTTCCGCTTTGCCGTCAAAGTGGTAGACTCCGGGTAGGATTCCCTTGCTCACTGCCAGAACCAGAACGTACGGGTCGGCTCAGTCCAGTTGTCCAACATGGTGGGAGGATTTAAGTAACGCAGAATATAAAGGAGCTCTGGCTTACATTTTGTAATGTTCAACAGACTGCTCCAGACTAAGTGCTGAACACCTTCTTCCTTACTGACATCGGCAATGTTCTTGCCCTGGGCAATCTCAGTCTCTACACTGAAGGTCTCCCAGAAATTGGTGACAGCGAACACCCCGTAGGCGCCCTTAATGACATTGTGAAGGGAACGGCGGTCGTTCAGATCGGCCTGTTAGAAACATTCTGTCTGTCAGCTATCAAAAAAAAAAAAAACCCGATCTCTCCCTTATTTCCTGAACATAGGAAGAGAACGGCGGGCTGGTGCATACTTTGACGACTTCCACGCCCTTGGATGCCAACGCCTTAGAGCTCTCCTTGGTAGGATCGCGAGTGACGCCCTTGAGGTGGAATCGGCTAGACGCTTTACTATCGGCCAGGATGCTATTGATTACTGAGCCTCCCTGGTTACCAGTGGCACCGAAGACGACGATAGTCTGCTTGGACATTTTTGCGAGTGAAGAAGAAAAATAAAGAACTTGAAGTGGGAGAAGTTACACTTCAGAGCGTCTACATATTCCGGGGAAATAAGACACAGCCATTCTATATATATTGTCTATCTCTCTGCCTCCCCAAAGATGACGAGGGAGAGGAGGCAGCTTGATTTGTAATGGCTGAGGGCCGACATGGAGATCATATCCATCCAAACATCCATGTCCAGCGCAATTTGCAATCCAAACCGGATTGACGACGATAGTCGGCTTCCTATAGTCGCGGTGTCCGAGCGACGAATGCACAAATATACGGGCTGTGGGTTGCTTGTCGATTGATTGATAATCATCCTTGTACGAGCGTAGCATGCACTACGATGTACTTGAACGGATTTGGGATTGTGACAAATTTTTCCAAAGGACATTTTGTCATCTCGATAGCTGAGTTCATTCCATACGATCATCGTTTTGTTCTATTTCATTTTAACTCTAGTTGAGCTTAGATAGACTTAGTAAATTCCTCCAAATATCAAGTATGACCCGAGGCCTCTCCAGTGCAGCAAAATGTCCACCGAGATCATGGTCCTTCCAGAACGCCAGCTTCCCCGTCTTCTCAACCCATGCTTTCGGAACTGGCCGGATCTCCCCAGGAACCTGGAGAATCCAAACGGTGCGGTCTGGAATGCGCCAAAATAGATTTCCCTGTGAAGGAACCTCGTCACTGGGGGGAGAAGCCCCCGGTAAGGGTAAATACTGTAGGGAAGGGTATCTGTGAGCCAGTAGAGAGTCACAAAGGTTAAGACGGTGTCTAGGCTTGATTGGACTTCTGACCAGGCAAGGAACTTCTCGCCAGTCCAAGTGAGAAGGGCAACCGGATTGGAAGAGAGAAGGAATCCAACGGGCTGCTGCTGGGTGCGTACGATGTCAGGGATCTAGCCGAATGGCTGGCTGATATGGTTAGGGCTCAGGAAACGAAGAAATGGCGACTCTGCCGCCCTTCGGAGAAAGCTCCGGGTCAGGATAAGCAATAATTATAATGTATAGAAATGGTATATGCAGTCCGTCAACAAATAAACCAGATCACGAAGTATTGAATCATTTCTCATGAACCTGCGGGGATGTCCCGCGCTTCCTGAAACGCTGTCAGCAACCGTGCTTGGTAATCCAGCTCATGGCTTTCTACAGGAAGAAAGCTGGCTGGCTGATTGTGCTGGATCATGGATGGGATTCCAGATCTCTATGGAGTATTCCTCGTTGAATTCGGATTGTCACTATCATATTTCGACAGCATTGAAGATGTGATGGATCACAACCCACCAAGCTTCTCGGATAAGCTTCGAGGGTTCACCGTTAGTCTGGAGCTGCAGTGGAAGCATCGGGCTTCTTTTGATTCTTCTCTACAGCACAGCAGCTATTAATATATTACTTCGAGCCATTCCGAGCCCTGTTGCTGCCACGCGTTGAGGCTGGCTTTACCCGGGGCTTACGTAGACGTGAAAGCGCGGATGTGTTTCTTTCCCCCTCTCTATACTTCTTTTCATTCACTTCATTTTCCTCGTTGCTATCGCCGGACAGCCTGTTTCGCCTTCCGGTTTAAGCTTCCGCCGGTCGCCGCCATTGCAACATCAATTTACATGCCACAGCAAACGACATCTTGGTTTCACCCGATAGATAATTGCTTCTTCATCCCCTCGCCCTTCATTGCTTGCACACTCGCCATGTCCTCTTGTATTCGCCGTCGGGAATGAGTTCCAAATAACCCCCTGTTTCATGGCCCTGTGCTTTTTTTTGTCAATTCTGCGCTGGCCAACACTGACCAGAACATACTCGGCGTTTCCTGGACCTATCGACAGCACTGCCTCCTCCTGAATTTACCGGCAACCATGCTTACCTTCAGGAAATCTTTGTTCGCGGCCCTTTTCCTCGTCTTCTTCATCTTCCTCCTACGTTCATCGCACTCGAGTTCCTCTGTCGCGCCATCCGTTGCTGTGAAATCTGCCAACCGTGAAGGCCAGGTAGCACAAGCAGACACGCCAGAACAGAAGAAGGACGCCGTACCGCGGCAAGAAGAACGGCAACAGCAACGGCAACGATTGCTCGCCCCTCCTGCGAACGCTCCCCTTCGCGACCGATTGCGTTACCAGTTTCCGTACGACCTCGAATCCAAGTTTCCCGCGTACATCTGGCAAACATGGAAGTATGCGCCAGGATCCGCATGGTTTGACGCGGAATTACGCCCCTTCGAAGCGAGTTGGACCGAGCTACACCCGGACTTTGTCCACGAGGTCGTCCCGGATGATACATTGCCCAGTCTCATCAAGTATCTGTATGCTGCCGTACCCGACGTGTACGAGGCGTTCGAGGCCTTACCCTTAGCCGTTCTCAAGGCGGACTTTTTCAGATACCTCATTCTTCTAGCGCGTGGTGGAATCTACAGCGATATCGATACGTCAGCGTTACAGCCAGCCGTGGATTGGCTCCCCCGCGAGCTTGATCAGTCAACTGTCGGATTAGTGGTTGGCATTGAGGCCGACCCGGACCGTCCAGATTGGCACGACTGGTATTCGCGGAGAATCCAGTTCTGTCAGTGGACCATCCAAGCGAAACCAGGGCACCCGGTTTTGCGAGATATTGTCGCTAATATCACCGAAGAGGCTCTAAAAATGAAGAAGCTTGGACACCTCACTTCGGGAAAGATGGACAAAACTGTCGTCGAGTTTACGGGGCCTGGCGCTTGGACAGACGCCCTATTCAGATATTTCAACAATCCGGACTACTTCAAAATCGAAGCTGGAGCTACGGGAAATATCACCTACGAGAGTTTTACAAATCAGGTGGAGCATAAAAAGGTCGGTGATGTGGTTGTCCTGCCCATTACCAGTTTCAGTCCCGGCGTGCACCAAATGGGAGCGGGAGATGTTGATGACCCTATGGCATTTGTGAAGCATAACTTTGGAGGTAAATCTTTATCCATTCTCTATTTCCTGAAACGCGTCACAGACTGACGGAATTTGACTTCTCCAGGCACATGGAAGACAGATCCATCGCTGTAATGTGGTAATTAAATGGCAGGTAGTTTTGCCCGCCGTCTTAAAGCGATAATTCTGCCACTCGAAATACTATCTGCTGAACTCCCCGACCATAATCTATTTTATTCCCTGTATCCTTCTCATCCTTTTGTTTCGTCCCTATTTTCTTTTACTCATCGTTTTATTTGCGCATATGAACGGCGTTGTGTGCTGCGCGCGTCTAGTGGTATTCCTTGGAGACGTCTATTATCTGAGCGCTTTCTTTTCTCTCTTCGGTGGTATGCAAGAGGAGTCCTTGGACGGTTATTAGATTGATTTACATCAGATTAGAACCAGGGCGTGATGAGAATTGCCGGGTTCGTCATTATTGTTATCATGAATGCTTTCCGGGCTACGCCGTTTTTTAACGACGCAACGTTTTGTTCTTCCTTTATTTGCTTCGCTTTTTTTTTCTTTTTGATGATTTCAAAGATCAAGGGCTAGTAACTATTCCATTCTGTTTTCCATATACCATATCATGCGCGATGAAAAGCTACAAGGCAGGACATGAAGGACGTGACACCTAGATAGTGTAGTATAATTTCAGTCTCAGTTTCTATTCATTGGGAAGATGCAATTCATGAAGCACAAACCTGTTTCGTCAAAATGGAAGAAAGGGGACTGGGTTAGACCTTGCGATGATAACATTGGTAGCAGGAATCACTGGAGATGGCTGCCATTAATGCAACTTCCCTCTTCTGTAGCTCAGGGTCATGTGGGCGGTAAAGTGGAATCGAGAGCAAATGCAAATGATAACGACGATGAAAGAGCTCGAAAGGCGCTGGAGATGGCAGAGGAAGATGGTATAACATAGTAAGAGAAACTTAAGTACATGGTTACATGCAGTAACCATGCAGGGTGAAGTCGCGATGAGGGAAGATGTAGAGTGGGAGGGGATCTGTATATGCTAAGAGGATTTGTACAATTTGGTATCCACGAGTTATTTTACTCATTTTGTCTATAAACAGATATCCAAGAAGCGCAAATAGATGATTTAGCGAGGATGGATGAAGGTTAATCTTTATCTTGCACTGTACATTGTACAGGGGCAAAGTGTGTATGGGATGATACTACACTGAAGATCAAGTGTATACCTATGTCCACATGAAGCCCATAAAGATAAATAAAACAAACGATCTAAGTGCACAGGTGATAAAAAAAAAAAAAAAAAAAAAAAAAAGAAGGCGTTGGATATAATTATGTAACATAGTGGTCTTGGAACAGGATATAATTAAACACCCCAGGAACACTTATGCAGGCATTGTCTGCATTCCAGATAGTTTTTCTTTCTCTCTCTTTTTTTTTTTTTTTTTTTTTTTTGCGGTCCACATTCAAGTAAGGAATTGGATCATATTGGGAAAGTGAGTTTAAGCAATGGTAATGGACTTGCAGTCTGAAACCCCGAAACAGAGGAGATAGATGGACAGAAAGAAAGAGCATGCGGCATGACTGCGATCCTAGTGTAGCTTGATGAGCAATGGTATAAAGTTCGTAAATCTCATGTGTAGAATCATATATATAGTTAACTGTTTCTGAGGGCTGGGGTCCAAAATGCTGCAGACTTAGAAGTCACTGAACAAACTTTCATACTTCTGTTTCATTTCACTGGTATACGATTCCAAAGTTCTCGGATCCGGAGGATCAGGATATTGTTCGAAGTTACCGGTATCTGCAGGGTGATCAACTCTTGGAATGATGGGACCCTTTGAGCGCCGGTGATAGATGTCGTCCCAATTGATTCCTTCGAAGAACGGATGTATTTTAATACGAGCAGAGCCGCCGCATATGTACCCCAATCGCTCTGTCGGATTAGTCTTACAGAGCGCCGATACAATATTCCGTGCTGCATAGGACATGATGGGGTGGAAACGAAGGCGGCCTTGGACAATTTGTTCGTAGATGCGCATCGGATTCTGGTCCCAGAATGGCGGCTGACCAACCAGGAACTCGTAGATGAGGATTCCCAGTGCCCACCAGTCTACCGCGAGGCCGTGGCCACTGTTCTGAATCACTTCTGGAGCAAGGTACTCCGGGGTGCCGCATAGAGTGAAGCTGAGCCCGGGATGACCCAATTGCTTAGCAAAACCGAAATCGACTAATTTGATATGGCCCTCGGCGTCTAAAAGGATGTTTTCCGGCTTGAGGTCGCGATAGGCAATTCCATGGACGTCGTGTAGATATTCAATCGCGAGTGTGATCTCCGCAACGTAGAACTTCGTGGTAGCCTCGTTGAACCGTCTCGCGCGGCGTAAATAGCTGAATACTTCGCCTCCAGGGCAGTAATCCAGCTACGAGGTTGTTAGAATTATCCCCGAAACCACGCGGCAGTAAACGATATGTACGAATCTCGCAATGCATGGAATCCGGCAGATTCTCTTTCTTTTCACGTTTGTCAAGAACAGCAAACGATGACAGGATCCCGTACCAGTAGATATAAACATTGGTCATCAGCGAATGATGCTACCATGGACATCATGAAAGGGTGTCCGGAGACAGCCGCAAGCGTCTTTCGCTCATTGCGAACGTGCTCGACTTGCTTCAGTTTTACCACTAGCACACAGAAGTCTCATGTTAGCACCATGGAGAAATGATGCAGAATTTCCCCGTCTCCCTCACCATCAGCTTTACGGAGTATTTTCAATGCATAAACCTGGTCTTTCCGCTCGCTTCGCCTTCGCGGCTTCGCCAGCCATACTCGCGCGAAAGTACCTAGATGCATAGGAAAAGAACCGTCAGATCCCAATAACTTTAACAGAATGTCTGTATCAATGCATGCTTACCAGTTCCAAGCGTCCTAACAAGTTGGAAGTCACCAATCTGCCATTTGCGCGATGAGGGCCCTAGATCCTTGTCCTCCGATGTGTCCGGAGTAATAAGAAACGGATTCGTAGATTGCTGACGGATTGGCCGTACAGAAGTTAGATTCCGGCTTTGCTTGTCATTACTATTATTTCCTGTGTCGACAGATTCGTTTTGTGGGACGGCAGAGTCTGGTAGTTCATCATGTATTAAATGCTGGACGGTCTCTGTAGCCATTGGGAAGGCAAGATAGCATTTCTCAGGAACGCGGGGGAAAAGGCGCAGCAAAGGACGCCTGGGAAACAGGATAGAATATGAACTGGTTATGATACTTTCAAGAAGCGAATCCAAGCAGCATGAAATTTAACCAACAACTCCTAAAAAGAATGATGAACTGAAGACGGCTGCGGATGATTGCGGGGCGAGGAGGTTTTTTAAACTTTTTTGTCCCCTCGATGAATTTCAGGTCTTGCTCGTATTCCGTACAGCCGATCGAACGAAGATAGCTTGATGAGGGCTTACGTGCAAATTGTGGATATCTGTCAAGGGCTTGCAATTGTTATTGTTCTTTTTCGTTTCAGCTTATTCTATGCTGCCATGGACCGACACGTTTCTGTAGCTCCCTAGGCCGCCGCCGACTCATCCATATACCCCATGAACTCAGTTGAGTTGCATGAAAACCAATAGAAATATACAAGAGCGCTTAACAGAAGGCGCTGGAAAGGGTTGGCTTGCTTCCCGCGTGTTCTGAATAGCATCGAGATAACGAATTGATATAGAAACAGAAAGCTATAGAGTATCACATCCCGTGCATAGCATATAGCCAGATAGTTGTGGCAAAGCAGACGAACAAGACCTGAGGCTTAGGTCTTGGAGTTGAGGATCAGACCAACAATTAGACTGTCATATATGTTAGCACAAGACATTATCCTTTGCATTTCGACTGCGATCATACCCGTAAAGACCTAGGACTTCCCCGAAAATCAGAATGAGGATCATTCCGACGTAGACACGCGATTGTTGCATATAAGAGCGCACACCCTTTACTACGATCAGAAGAGTAGAACCGAGTAGAGCCGTATCCAATATTGCTCACCGCATCGCCTACAATCCCAATAGCATATCCAGCTGCCACGCCTGCAAGACCCACGGACAACCCTGCTGCGAGATGCATGAAGCCTCTTTGTGGAGTCAGTAATGTCAGATACACGGGGCCTGGGGCAGTCTTGTTCCATAGGGACGTACGAATACAAATCCATGGTCTGTGTGGGAGACACATCACCGGCTATAAGGACAGCAATAACGAGACCATAAACAGCGATGATACCGGACATGACCACGGGGATTAGTGACTATCCCAGTTAGTCACACTGTCGAACAACAACGCGTAGCCAGAAGTGTATCGGGTATCATGCCTTCATTATCAAATCTGGTCTAAAAGTCCCAACACCTGCAATACCTATCCCGGACTTCGCCGTCCCATACGCTGCTCCCAATGCTGCCGTGGTGTGAGTTGAACATGTTGATCGCTCAGGAACTATGATGGCTAGGAATAAAACATACACCCAAAGATCATCTCCAGGGTGTCAGCGCGAGCTATCGAATAAAAAAGGAGTCATGGTCCAGGAAACTCACTGCTGCGGCAATACCAGCCTGCGGTTCGTAGTCAGTAAACATGAACCAACCCAAGGATCAGTTTTTTCTGTTACTCACGAAGGAAAAGAATGGCGCAAACTTGGGTGCGAGCTCGCTTTCCGCCATCCTGAAGGATTATAAGGGGTGGAATTCTAATGATATCTTCTTGTCTGTCCGTCCCTTGGAAGTTCAGCTTATGAGGAACGAAGGAGGCGACAGCTGCCTCGCGTTTTCAGGCGTCCAAGATGATACGAACACTGCCTTGAGGGAATTCTGCAAGGCCTAGATAGAGGGACTAACGGCTTTCTGTCGCGAACAGAGGAGGTTAGAGGAGAGACTGCAGGCAATAACACTCACTAATGGTGGATGTCCGGAGAGCTTGCCGTCGACGGTGGTCTAAAGGGCTCTCCGGTCCGCCGTACCCAACAAACTTCCACTCTTTCAGACCACGGACTCTGCCGAAACAAACCAGGCTATTTTCATTCGCCTCAGCTCAACACCATCCTTCCCCCTGTTCTACCCTGGCTGATTGCTATCCTTCGCTTAGCATAGTTGGATACTCTTATCCAATTATTCCGACAGGCCCAGGGGGGATGCTGAGGTTATGACTTGCACGGGCCCTGGTTTGCGGTTGCGCTCGAGGCTCATTGCGCACGCCGGTCGTTGAAGCAGAAGCAGCAACGCGGTTTTCTATTCCTCCTTCTGACTTTAATACTGCGATCCAGTGAAGAATATTTCTGCAGGGTTTGTTTTGTTCCTGGTATCATTTTTATTCCTCTTCCGCCACGTCGACATTCAGGTGCTGTTCCGGAGTTATCGCCGTCTCCTTTTTCTCCACGATCTCGAAACGACTGCCCATCGACGCCCTGCACGCTCCTTAACGACAACCACAATACCTTTGTAGCATCAGAGCATAATACTCATTTCTGATCTCGGTTTACAGCACTCTTTCAACCACTTGTCCCACATTTCACCGATAAAGCATGGCAGATTTGGGGGGCCACCATGGCCGCAACTATCGGCCAAGTCCATACGGACATGCGTCCTCGTTTCAACGAGATGCCGCCTTCTCAGCCATCTTCGATGAATCACCACCCCCAGGACGTTCTCAGACTATGACCTCTCAAACTCCTCCATTCTCGTACGACAGGGCTCATACGATGTCGAATGTGCCGTTTCCCCAAATGCAAAGGGGCCCGCCCCCTCCACGTCCGATGCAGAATGGATATGCTACGGGACCGCCTAATGGACAATATCAGCCATATCCAGGATCTGCGACCATGTCTTCCCAACACCCTCAGCAGGTTCCATTGAGGCCGTACCAACGCTCCGTATATCCCCAACCCCAGCGATTAGATTCTAGGCCAACCCCGACACCCCATTATCCGGATCCGAACGGCTACATGCGGCCAGCCGCCCCTGCCTTGAATTCAGACGCATCCAGGTCAAGGTCCATGGCAAGAATGGGTGCACCACCACCATTTCAACCTCCGCCAAGTGCCTACAATCATACATCTGCGACTGCTTTCCGTCACCAGCAATACGGTTCTGGGGCTCCAAGGACGATGCTAGGGCGAGTGGTGCCAGAAAAGCATGGAAATGAGCGGTCCATGTCCATGACTGCGTACTCTGGGCATCGAGACTATTCTCACACTACGAGCAGGGGAAGAGTCATTCCAAGCAGAAAACCACCGTCAGGTTCCGAACATCCCATTTCGGAGAAGCAGGACATCGACCAAGCCTACATGCCCAACGGAATAGCAAGACCACGACCACCAAGTGACGGTTCAACGAATTCTCGGACAATGTCCATGGCGTCAACGATAGTGCCCGATTCTTCTATGAGCATGCAAAGCCACTCAACTGTCACATCAAGCGGCCACAAATCAGTCGCCGGTCACAGCTCACGCCGCAGCAGGGGTCCGATAGTGTACCCTGCTTTGCTTTCACGCGTTGCGGATGTTTTCCGGGAACGGATACAAGTTGGAGAGCGACAGAAAAACGGGCTATCATACCAGAATGCATTTACCGGCGCTGAGGCTGTTGACCTGATTACTCTTATCATCAAGACGACTGATCGCAATCTTGCTCTTTTGTTAGGTCGTGCACTGGATGCCCAGAAGTTTTTCCATGATGTCACCTATGATCATCGCTTGCGAGACGCTCCAGGGGAGATTTATCAATTTAAAGAGACCATGGGAGAAGAAGGGCCGAGCTCTGAAGTTAACGGGGTATTCACTCTTCTAACTGAATGCTATTCGCCAACTTGCACACGTGATAATCTGTGTTATTCGATTGCTTGCCCTAGGAGACTTGAACAGCAGGCGAGGCTGAATCTCAAACCTCAGCCAGGGTTACGTTCTTCTGCCTCGAAAGGCAGTCTACACGCAGATGATGACGATGACAACCAAAAGTTATGGATTAACATGGTCCCGAAGGAGATTTCCGATGGTGTTGACGATCGAGAAAAAAAACGCCAGGAAATTATATTCGAGATTATGTACACCGAGCGCGATTTTGTGAAGGATTTGGAATATTTGCGCGACTTCTGGATGAGGCCCTTACGATCTGCTGGAAATACGACCGGATCGCCAATTCCGGAACACCGGCGAGAGAAATTTATCCGAACAGTGTTTGGTAACTGCCTGGAGGTCTTGAAAGTTAATAGTGGTTTGTGTGAGGCCCTGAATTCAAGGCAGAAGGAGAGCCACGTTGTAGTAAGAATTGGCGATATTTTCTTGCAACATGCACCACGCTTTGATCCGTTTATTAAATACGGTGCCAACCAGCTTTATGGGAGATATGAGTTTGAAAAAGAGAAGGCGTCGAACCCAGCCTTTGCAAGATTTGTGGAAGAAACAGAGCGTCTGAAGGAATCGCGAAAGCTGGAGCTGAATGGATACCTGACTAAACCCACTACTCGTCTGGCGAGATATCCGCTTCTACTCGGTCAAGTCTTGAAATATACAAAGGACGACAACCCGGATAAGGAAGATATCCCCAAAGCTATTGCGCTGATCAAGGATTTCTTATCACGAGTGAATGCTGAGAGTGGAAAGGCTGAGAATCATTTTAACCTCGTTCAGCTGAATGGCGCTCTGAAATTCGCCCCCGGAGACTATGTCGACCTTAAACTGACGGAGGAGAACCGACAGATGCTCACAAAGATGGCCTTTAAGAAAACCCCAACCGATAGCTCCGAGGTTGCTGCCTATCTCTTTGATCACGCTGTGCTTCTCGTCAGAATCAAAGTGGTTAATAAACGAGAGGAGTACCGGGTGTACAAGAAACCTATTCCTCTAGAACTACTCGTTATAACGCAGATGGACGAGGTGATTGGTAGGCTTGGGCTTCCTAAGAGACCTTCAACGAGCCTTCTTCCTGGGAACAACCCTAATACGAAAGAGACGCCAATTACATTTAAACATCTTGGTAAGGGCGGTTATGAACAGACTCTTTATGCCACGTCATCCACGCAGAGGAAGAAGTTCATCGAACTAGTGGAGGAACAACAGAGTAAACTGAGAGAGCGGAATAGCAATTTCTACAACAAGACACTTCTCTGCCAGAACTTCTTCACGGCAGTCAATCGGGTCAACTGCCTTGTTCCGATCGGTAAGTTATTTCTTTATGAACTTGCTCTACGGTTCTTAGGCTTACTTTACTGTAAGACGGCGGCAGAAAGTTAGTGTACGGCACGGATAGCGGCATTTACGTCTCAGATAGGTGGCCCAAGGATAAGTCCGCAAAGCCAAGGAGGGTTCTCGATGTTAGCCAAGTTACTCAGATAGACACGCTAGAGGAGTACCAATTACTCCTGGTCCTATCGAACAAGACACTCTCTTCTTATCCAATGGAGGCCCTGGAACTGTCAGAGGGACAGACCTCGCAAGCAAAGAAACCCAAGAAAATTCAAGGTCATGCAAATTTCTTCAAGGCCGGCATTGGACTCGGTCGTCACCTGGTGTGCTCAGTGAAGACTTCTACCATGTCGACAACCATCAAAGTTTTCGAACCGATGGATCACTTGGCTAAAGGCAAAAAGAAGTCCGCTGTTAGTAAGATGTTCCAAAGCGGCCAGGAGGCCCTTAAGCCGTTTAAGGTATGTAGTCATTCCGCCCAGGCTTTTGGCCTGTTATCCAAGTGGAGGCTGCTAACGTGCTTCTTTTTTTGTAGGAATACTACATTCCCGCAGAATCGTCCTCGATCCATTTCCTTCGCTCAACTCTCTGTGTTGGTTGTTCTCGTGGTTTCGAGGTGGTTAGTCTTGAGACGACCGAGACGCAATCGCTGCTGGACCAAGCCGATACGTCACTTGACTTTGTTGCTCGAAGAGAAAACGTCAAGCCCATTCACATTGAGCGATTGAACGGGGAATTTCTTCTTAACTATAGTGATTTCTCTTTCTTTGTCAACCGTAACGGTTGGCGGGCTCGTCCAGATTGGAAGATCTGCTGGGAAGGTAACCCCAATGCATTTGCCCTCTCGTACCCATACATACTTGCCTTTGAGCCGAACTTCGTGGAGATTCGGCACATTGAAACGAGCGAGTTGATTCACGTCATGACCGGGAAAAATATTCGAATGCTTCATTCGTCGACGAGAGAGGTATGCCCTACATCTGCAGACTGTCTGACTTTGTTGCTTGGACCGAACTAACGTCGACCCGTTTAGATATTATATGCATATGAGGACGAGGCAGGTGGCGACGTGGTAGCCAGTTTGGATTTCTGGAACAAACCGCAGAACTAGGAGCGCGAATGTGATTTGACAGCAGTGGATGTTATGAATAAATAGCCATGATCTATTATCGTTATTACTCTTCTTGTCACCCCTTGCCGTTTCTCGATTTTCACCTGGATATCTTTTTAGACTACGCAGCCCCCGTTCCTTTTCTCTTTTTGTCTTCGTCGGGGGTTGAGTGTGGCATGCTTTTGCTTTTCTCATTCCGTTCTGTTTGAAGAAATTATCTCCTTTTTTTTTTTTCTTTTTTTTTTTTTTTTTTTTTTTTTTTTTTTTTTTTTCTTCTTTCTTTTACCCTTTTGCTTGGAAGCGCTCATGCGCACCCTCGAGTCTTTTTCTGGCGGTATAATACTGTTCTCTTGTTATTATTATCTTTTTCTGTCACTATTCCTATTTTTATTTTCTTTCAATGTAATTGCACGTGCCCACACCCTAACTACCCGTGTTCCCGTGTAGGTGCGCCCAAGTTCAACACGATATTTTTTGAATTCAACTACTAGTTACACCTGACAACCAGTAGTATATACAAAAAAAAAGTGGTTGGCCATCTTCACCTAGGGCCGAAGATGCTATATCTTAATCTGCACCAATATTTAGTGGTCGTTGGCTGCTTAATCGCTCTTTTCCTTTTCCAATATCTTCTAGTCTTGTTGAAGCCACGTGACATCTTTTTGCATTTTCTCCAACGCACTAGCTTCAACATGGGCTATTAACGTCCTTCACTGCTAAAACATCCCCTCTTTGTATGGATTATCTCGTTTTCTTCCTTGCACGGCGTTGGTTGGCCTGGAGTAGCTGCGTAATGTTATGTTGATGTTGGGCAGCTTGTCACGGTGCGACGTCCGGGAACATTTAAAACCTAACCGCTGCACTAAGCAAAAGACTACACTGCTCTCTCATATACATATCAGGCAGGACAGGACAGGACAGACACCGTACCGTAACACTAGGTCTCTATAATATCAATATCCTCAGCAACAAGGCATTTAGGATCCATTGGCTCCTGCTTGACTTGTACTCAGGACCAAGTCAGCGAATGAAGTTGTATGACGAGTTTTTTCCAACATTGGGAGCTTCTGGGTTTGACTATTTAACCATTAATTTGCTTTTTTGTTGAGATAATTGAATTTTATTGAGTAGGTTAAAAATATCGTGTTGAACTTCGGCGGGTAGGTAGGGTGGTGGGCACAATTACATCGAAAGAAAATAAAAATAGGAATAGTGACGGAAAAAGATAAATGGTAAGAGGTTAAGCTATTCGAGTTCTATAAGTTCTACAATAGACATGTTCGTTTACTTCTATCAGTGTAGCTGGAGGATGAGCCGCTTCCATGAAGCCATGGAGGGTCGGTTTTGTTACACCGGCCTCACCTTTGACATCCAGAACTATGAGAGATTCAACAGATCCCGCAAGGAATGTGTAGGCAGTAACTAAATAGTTAATTAATTATTACTATTACAAAGCACTGCTGCTGACTGTCCTGCTAAATATGGAATCGATCAAATTAGACTGCTGACACTGTTATTATTTGCTTACTTTCAAGCCACGGAGCCTGGTCTCTGCGGCTGTAGTCTGCAGTCTATGGTCATAGTGTAGTCCTGAATCTCGTAGGAAGAGGTGATTCGTGTTTACATGGAATTGGAAACGTAGAACCGCTCTGAGAAGAGAATTACAAGAAAAGGCAAGAAGGGAAAATGATCGATATATCTGATAATATTGTCATATCCAACCCTTCCTTCACTATTATTGAAACCCTATCAATCTAAAACACCCTTGCCTTCTGCACTAGGATCATGAACTCCAATTTCTACCTCCACAGGTCTTGCCCTAGAAAATCGGGACCGAAACCGATGTAGCCTGACATACACTCTCACCAGGTTCCGGGACGACACAGTCAAGGGGCCCACTAGACGGCTCCCATGGGGCACTGCCATACAGATACGTGAAGCCATAAAGGCTGTCGGTGGAGTGAGAGACATAAAGAGTGAAGTTGTTGGTGTCAATGAATGGGTTCAGCTGGAAATTGAATGAGGTGTCGCTGCAGAAAATGACATCGCTGGGGGCGGGACTGCTCGAGGACCTGGGAAAGTAGGTTAGTTTAGTACATGCAAAAGCAAAGCAAAGCATAGAAGACATACCATGAAGTCTGGCAGGACGTTTCGGTTCCGGTATTGGGATCCATGAAGGTGAAGTCGATGGAGTACTCATTGTCGAGCAGAGATGAAGCGACATCTTCCAACACGAAGGCTTGTGACTGTCTGGCATAGAGGCCCTGGGGAGCAGCAGCACTCAACACAGCAGAGCAAAGAAGGCCCACGGAAAGGAAGGCAAACATCTTAGAACAATTGGGATGTTTTTTTTTATATCTCCAGAGGAAAATAGAGAGAGAAAATGGTAGACTTTGGCTGCTGTCTTAGAACTGGCTTGTCCAACGAGTTCAACAGCGGCGGTCAACCTGTATTTATAGGGTAAGTTATGGAGAAAAGTACTCCCTATGGAGTAGGAGTAAAAATAGATATAAATTGTCTGTGCTATCAAAGTTTCCGACTTACGATCCGTGGACAAGATGAGTGAGATAGCTAGGCATGCATTGCCAAGGAAGACGCCTCTGCACAGAGCAGCATTTGCATGGGAAACAGCAGATGGGCGGCCTTGAAATTCCGGAGAATCGAGGTCTTTGAAGTTGGTAGAGACCGTAATCGTGTACACAAGTAATGTTGGCCATCGTGTTCTACAGGACAATCATGCAATTGAGGCCAGCAAAGTTCCTGGACAATGTATCTGACGAAGAACAGCGACGATCCTTCGCCTGTTCTGAGTGCCATGTCAGTGGTTTGTATAGAGTAAGCAATGTAGTCAGTCAGCAATATGGTCCAGCAATCTAAAATACAAATAATAATGCTCGAAAAACAGCAGAAATAATTTGACGACCATAGACTCCCGTTGGGGGTTCAATTAAAATAGAACAGGGTAACATTCACATTGCCATGCTGGTATCTGTTCAGTTAAACAGGGCATCTTAAGACGTCAAGTAATAATATCTCTCATTTCTCATTCTGCACTCCAGGTTATGAAGTGGATTCAACGCTTGCATTCCATCTCCATTCCCCATCAGCCTCCCAAACAGCTGGGTCCGTAAAATCGTAATACTTGATGCCTCCCAAAGGATTGGACTTCACATATGCGAAGCGGAAGTATTCTGGCTCGTTCTCCCTATGTCTCGTCCAGTTGAATGACTCAACCTGTGCAACCGCATCTGCCCCTAAGGATTTGAAACTCCGGAACCGCAGGACGTCATTGACAAGCACGCTAATTCCATCAGCGTGGGAGTCGATCTGACCGGTGAAATTGAAAAAAAGGGACTGGGCTGACAGCATCAATGGAGCTGCGAGGTCGGGGATAATCGTCCCCATCTTGGCGCCTTCTAGTAACGAAGCAGGCGTCTCGAGAATGCTGTCATAGTCCCATCTAGCGACGCCGTTGATAAAGAGACCCACGCATAAGCCCTGATAGAGGAGACTCGGCCTAGTCTGGAGGGTTGTTCCAGGCAGGAAAATCAGGCCCAGGATGTAGTGATGGAGACGAAGCATCATGTGCGGAACTGTCAGGAGGGCTAAGATGCCAAGTGCCATAATACCATAGATCCGGAGGAGCGTAGGGAGTCGGCCTTCGTTCCGGAAGGCGACTGTTTGGGTAATTGCAATGAGGATCAGTGCAGATACGATGATGATCAGCGATAAGAGTGCTCCAGGTTGCTGTTGGATATCATGCGGGGTGAGACGGGAAAGGGGGATCTTGTCGAATGTGTCAGTATTCAGGGCCGCAACCCAGAGGCCTCCTAGCCATAGGACCGTCTTGTCCCAGTGAGCATCCATGGAGGTCAGTGTCTTGCTGACGCAGAAATAGTACATAGCAAACCCGACGAACGCCGTGGGAAGGAATCGACCCAGTGCTATCGAGACTACCTCATCGTAATCTGGGAAATAAGGGGCGTCGGAAACCAGAGCGACTTGGAAATACACGATAAAAAAGATGGAGGTGTAAAATACTGCTGGAGACGCAATGCAGATGGACAACAATGCGGTCACGATCAAGGAGAAAGTGAAAAGGGGCCATCGAGTATCACTGCATTTGAGACCCTTCAAGGACCCATGCTCTCCTTCGTCAAACGTATAAGACGACGGGAAATTCGAGGGGAACTCAATGCTGGTAATCCCGTTCCGTTGGACAGATGTATAGTTGCTCTGTTCGCCTGTTCGACGAAGAAATCCGCAGCCACCTTTTCGCTGAGATATCAACCCCGCATGAATGCCTGCAGGACAGATACGAGAGTCACTGCGGTAGATGCCACTGTCACCACCGCCGATAACCAGGCCTCTGTAGTTTACCATTTGGCCTCCTACAGCGTACGGCTCCAGAAGAATTGTATCTGCGCAGCCAGCGGGGCAGCGAAAGGCGAAACCCTTTTCATCAAATGGTCGACAGGAATCTCCGTCAACACCGCAGACGGTAGTATCTGGCCTAGACATATTATCAGCATAGAGTAATGCATAATTCGGATAAGACGACATTATTTGTCGGGTCCTAGATGCCTTACCATAGCGAAGAATAACAAGACAGTCTAACAACAGAGTCATTGCTAACAGATGCATGTAACACAGAAAGAAACACAACTCCCCAAATCCCAATAACCGTCAAGAGCAAAAACAGCTTCCGTTTAGTGCTGGGAAGATAAGTATCAATGAGACGGCTGGGAGCAGTCTGCCATCGCTCCAACAAGGGAGTAATCTTATATTTGTGTGGTTGCGGTGGACCTTGGATCCATGATACGACACAGGAGAGAATGCCATACGCCCGTCGTTTCTCGTGCAGGCTTGTCACTCGAGGCAAAGACGTTCCTGATAACTCCCTTATTGGCAACAATGGAGTCTTGTGTGTACCTTGCAGATCATCGTCATCGTGGTATTCTTCAAAGCTCCCCTGTGAGTCAGCCTCCATGGAGATAAAGTTATCGTTGCTCCCAGAAGCTTCTTCGTGCGGCAGAAACCCTAATAGATGACCCTCGGTCCCTTCATAGGGGATATCCTCATCCGCGTGGGGCGGCATATTGCACCTACATGCAATGTAATAATGAGGATAACTGGAGATAGTCAAAGGGAGCAAGGAGATCGAGGATGTTGCAGCGAACAGCCGACGCTTCCGTCGGTGGACCCCTTGAGTTTAGTTAAATTTAGCGCGCGCTAAATACCAAGACGCCAAGACACATCACGCTGGCTAGTGTCTTGGCAGGATTGGCTTGTTTATATTGTTTGTTTTTATCAGGTGATTTAATGATTTAAGTATGATCTATTAACCCAAACACGACTCCATCAGTCTCAATGCTTCCTCCATCTCTTAACTCTGAAAAGATAATAAACTAGGACGGCGAAGAAAATATCAAAGCCGATATAAACAAATACCAACCCGAAATTGCGCCAGCGCTCGTCAGACTTGATACTACGCATGCCCAGGAATTGGTCCGTCTCGCGAAGCTGGCAATACGAGCAGTTGTGGTGATCGTCAGGGTTTAACAGTTGTCCGCCAAGAGGACCAGCTCCCTTGAAATAAGGCTCCATGTATTGAGCGCAGGTCAAATTGGGGTAGGGTTGGAAGATGTTCAACTCGTTCTTGGCGCAGTGGACTGGTCGACCACCGGCACCGGCGGCAGCGATGGCGTTGATGATATACGTCATGGGCGATACGCGGTACATAAAGTTCCAGAAACCAGGAAGGGAATCACGCGGGACCAATACACCGTTGAACACGAGGGTCAAGTAGAAGATGAGTGTGGCGATCTGGCTGGCTGTTTCCGCGTCCGGCAGTGCGGCCACTACGGCGTGGGCGAATGTGGAACCCCAGACGAAGAACTGCATGAAAATCAATAGGATCACACCTTGATTTTCCGACGAGATGATGCCAAACACAGGATAAGTGAAGGCACCGAACACCATGATTCCCAAGAGCATCTGGTAGGGGATTTCCACGAGGATGTTGGCAATCATGAATGCAGCCCAATGGTATGTCTTAGACGGACGCTCGCGCACTTCATAGAGCTCGCGTTGGAAGATAAATTGTGGCATGATCTGTTGAAACAACACAGAGAAAACGGCGCTGATCATGAATATGGCAAAAATAATGGATTGCAGCCCTTGCATTGAAGTCCCAGGGATATAAAATGAGAATCCAACGAAGACTAGTGTAGAAATTAGCATTTACACTCAGGCGAATGGAACACCTCGTCTTTTCGGGAAAATGACTTACGTGCAGATGCCACTCCCAGGATAAACTTCCCATAAATATAGGTGGGAGTGCGCCAATACTGTTGAAAAACTCGGATCGTCACAGCGAGAAGTTGTCGCCAGAAAGGCATTGCAAATTCAGAGGGTCTCTCAGGGGCTGTTGCCTCATTCGAGGTTAAACTATTTTGTCTCCCTGCTTCAACGAGATGTTCCAGCTCCTCGTCTATCTCTTTTGCCTCTCGGCTTTTCTTCCACAGCTCATGCCAGTCCATGGTTGACTGTCCAGATGCTCCGGCACCTGCGAGCTCAAGCATATATTCAGCCGGATTCTCGTTGGATTCACATTTCCGGGCCCCCTGCCTCTCAAAGTAGTCGAGGAGCGTACGAGAATTCTCGCCGATTTCTCCAAAATATACGGTTTTCCCACCCTTAGCGAGGAATAGCAAACGGTCGAATTGCTGAAAAAGCATTGCTGAGGGCTGATGAATCGTCGCCAGTACCGCCTGGCCGTTGTCCGCTAATCTGCGCAGGAAAGAGACAATCGTCCACGATGACTGACTATCAAGGCCAGAAGTTGGTTCGTCAAGGAACAAAAGAAGAGCAGGCTTTGCGGCCAGTTCAACGCCAATTGTCAACAGCTTGCGCTGTTCAACGTTCAGACCTTCACCGGGGATGCCAACCACAGCCTCGGCAAAATCCTCCATATTAAGCATACCAATGACTTGGACAAAGTATGTCAGCGAGGTTCTGTCTACCTAGTTTTGGTTGTGGCTCTTCGCAACATACCTTTTTCAACAAATTCGTACTTCTCCTTGACAGGGACAGACTTGGGCTGTCGAAGTAACGCAGAGAAACGCAAGGCCTCCCGAACCGTGGATGTATGTAGATGGAGATCTTGCTGTTGCACATAGCCAGTCTTTCGTTGGAAGCTAGGATCTAAGGGCGAGCCGTTTACTAGCATCTCGCCAGTAACCACACCGAAATCTGCTCGCTGTGCGAGAACATTTAAGAGAGTCGTCTTACCAGCCCCAGAAACGCCCATCAGAGCTGTCAGGGTTCCAGGCCGAACCCATCCGCTGACCTCATCCAGCAATCGTCTAGGTTCACCCTTGATTTCGATGTCAAAGCAGACATTTCGCCAGGAGAAGATGCTGTGCTGTGCAGGCAAGACGGCCTCTTGTTCTTGCGAAGGATCTGGTCCCTGCGCTGTTTCAGTCTTGGTCAATTTCCCCGTGCGACCCTCTCGGATCGCGTTCAGAACAGATTTGGGTACGTGACCAAAACGGTAAACCAAAGCCTCCGCGCTTGATCCACTGGATGAGTTTATTTCGGACATCAACAGGTAAAGGCCGAGGAAGAATACAAGAAAGCCGCAGAGGATACCGAAATTTCGCCACATGTGTTCGAACTGGTAGTGGAAGCTGTCATTTAAATATCTGTCTCCATTTACAAACAGCTCCCCTGCTATAGCGCCTTTCTCGCCGCAAATGAACATGGGGTAGGATCCATTTTTGAATACAGGATACCTCGGGATCACATTTGAACAGGGAAATTCTCGGCCATGGAATTCGTTCACGATCAAACTCTCATAAGCGTATGCCAGAGGATTGATCCAGAAAATCCATCCAAACCAAGGATGCATATTTGGTCTAGGAATCACGAATCCAGTGTAAATGACCACAGCAAGAAGGACGACTCCTGCCACAGCAAGAGCTTGGGAGATTGTCCTTGAAGCCGCCGCGATTGCTCTGAATATTTGGCTCATGCAGAGGACAGCCATGAATGTGAAAAGGAAGAACACGAAAAACGGCCCTGGCTCATACCGCAGCCCTCCAAGGAAGTAGAGTGTGGTATTGAAAATGACACCGGAGATGAGTTTTATGGGTATATCGCTCACGACACCAGCAAGAGCTTCGGAGAAAGGATGGTAAAACCTGTACGAAGCGTGCTTCTCAATAATGGGCCGTTTAAAGTAAAGGGTGTTGATTTCCGTCACAGTAATGAGAGAGTTGAGCAGGATAGCGAAGAACAACACTGAGCTCTTGGCAAAGAATGACTGTGTCCCAAAGGGCGAACCATAGAAAAGCGAAGCGATGATCAATGACATGACAATTTGGCCTCCGATCAATGTCACAGAGGAAGATCTGTCGTTCCAAATCCGCTGATAGGCTCTCACAGTACAGATCCTCACCTGCATGGGGACACTGATCACATATGCACTGTGTGGACGGGTATGTTTGGCCTGGCGTTCGCGATGACCTCGAAAGAATACCTCCTCAGTCTTGCTGCTGGTCGCCAGCGTTTTTTCCACTTGGCTGATATCGCTCATGAGCTGCTCGAAATCAGGGCTGTTCCTCCAGTACTTCTCAAATTCCTCAGCCGTACGTGGTACCATCTTTTCGAAACCTGGTTTCGCCTGTCGTTCACTAGGGTTTGTCAGACTTGTCAGGAAGTCCCCTGTGGTCTGCCTAGACGGACAATGCCACCCCATCTCTTCAAAATATGCTTTTGCCCGCAAAGTCGAACCGAAGAATATTTCGCGACCTTCATATAGCACTATCACTTTATCGAAAAGATCGTAGATGCTCTGAGAAGCTTGATAGAGAGCAACAAGATGGGTCGATTCAAATATCCGAGAACTCATCTGCAAGGCTTTCGCGAAGTCAAGCGAGGACGCTGAATCCAATCCACGCGTTGCATTGTCCCAACAGCAAAGAGGAGAACCGGCCAGGGCCATTTCTGCGATTGAGACTCTTTTCCGCTCTCCTCCACTAACGCCCCGCACGAAGTCCGAACCGACCTTTGTATTGACGGTATGTGAAAGTCCAAACACGGCCATTACAACATTACGAACGTGGTCAATGTACTCCTGGCGCGTCTGCCCATCGACACGGCTTCGTGGTGCTCGAGCGGCAGCTGCAAAGCCGAGTGTCTCCCCGACGGTCAAATGGGGGAAATGCTTCTCAACCTCCTGGTTGTACAAAATTTCACCCTTGAATTCTCGTGCCATGGTCTTCTGTGGAATCCCATCGTAATGGATCTCAGATGATTTGTCGACCGTCAACCCGCGCGTGTCGGCAGAGATCGACTTGAGAAATGTCGAGCACCCTGCACCGGGACGTCCCAACACCAGCAGCATTTCACCGCGCTTTACACACCCGGTGAAGTTGTGCAAGATGGTCTTGTGTGTCTTGCTGCTAGATACGAGACTTTTCAGGCGGAAAGGAGCCGTCATGACCGAGTCGACAGTCTGTTGGATCTGGACGGCCGATCCCGAGCCATGCACGGACAGATCTTTGAAGATAACACCGGTCTTGCTTGGGGTATATCCACCTTCATGGAACTTCCGGACCTGGTAGCGCATCCACTGGTCAAGGTCAAAGCTACTGCTGGTAGGGTCCAGATTGGACGCATTGGACTCAGTATCGACATCGCGAGATTTCCGGTACCGTAAGGAGTGATCGGTAGCGATCCTGGTCAATTGGTCTCGCTCCTGTGCCGACCAGACGGTCTTCGGCGTTAGAGGCCGTGCCGCCTTTTCATCTGGCGAATCCGGCATTACCTATACTGTTCAAGACGACTGTATCGGTTCCTCAGATTCAGAGACGCGAAATAATGGGCACTTCGACGGTGGGAAACACTGCAATGCAGGTGTCAGTAATGACAGAGTGTCAGTTCGGGGCATAGGATCGATCGATTCCCATAGTCAAAAATTGGGTATTTAGGTTGGAGAGAGAAAAAGTTATCGGGAGAAACAAGGGCCAGGGGAAGGCTCATATATTATGCGGAATGCCATGCAACAGGGACTATCTGCATCGGGCCGTTCTCCTCGGTCTTCGGCTGTCCTACTAATAGAGTATATCTTTCGGCGTCCAGATGGGATGGGTTATTATTATATCTCGATCGACAGCCCAGACATTATTGTCAGAGCGGGAATCCGTGCATGGCATCCAATTGCAACATTTATTTGTCCTTCGAATCACCCTCGGCAGATTCTGCATGCATTGTGTGGTACACTGTATCTACCAGCAGAGCCCTGGTCATGGAATGGATGAAGTCATGGATCCCGGGGACGACCCGATCAGGGCGAGCTGGAGTATTCGAGTCGGGTCTGTCGCCGGAAGTAGGAAAAGGATGCCGTTCTCCGTTTTCTCCATCCGCTGTACGCCGTTCCTTGTGTCACCTGAGTTCGGTTCCGCACGTGGCGCAAGGCAACATGCGACCCCCGAGCCCCGAGCCCCGAGCCTTGGGATCGGGCCTCGGTGCACGTGAGTCATGCTGTGTCTCGCAACTTCGCGTCTCGGCTCTCCCTCTCTCCTTCCTGCAGCTTCTTGATCTCTGTCTCCATCAGGCAATATTAATAGCAATCCCGGTTGATATTCTGGCCATGGTCCAGCCTTCGACAGCTCTACTACGTCCGCGGATCTCCAAGTCCTGTGACCAATGCAAGGCACGCAAAGTCCGCTGTGTCTGTACGTGCTACGTAGATGGATGGCCTTTGCTCATGCTCTGCATATCCGCTGACCTACTACTTGATCTAGCTGGCGAACCCAATTCACAAAGCTGTAGGAATTGTGTCGTACGTGATCTGTGCTTTTGTTTTGTTTTTAATCGGCAGGTCATTGTTACTCTGGAGTCTTGTCATTGACTACGACTTCCTGTTGTCAGAGACGCAACACCCAATGCCATTTTAGCCAAACCAGACGCAAACTGAAATACTTGGAGCCAAGTATGATTCCAGGGCATGGTACGTTACATATGTAGTATGCCATGCACTCAGTTCCTGTGGCTCACCTGCTGTGGAAGATGCCTCTTCCGTGCCTGGCATTTCTTCAACGCCACCTACAGATTTCAGGCCTGGGGATTCCAGTGCATCGGATCGCAGGCATCGGAAACTCTACGTGGATCGTCTTCTAGAAGATCCACGGGTTGAGGGAAGGGCAAATCAGGCGGGTTCTCTCTTCAAGGTAGGGTGCTGCTGCCAAACGTTAATGTTTTGGTTGGAGAACCATAAGACTGATCCCTTACGAACCCTAGGCCAATGAAAAGTACGGTATGTATTGGCACTTCTTCGCATACACCTAGTAGGTAGTGCCTGTCTTGATGTGGCGTATTGTCTAATGCTTTCTTCAGTGGCAAGTTCGAATATTGCCTTTTTTTCGGAAAGTAGAATTCGCTCTCTGTCAATACGTCTTGGGAATGACAAGCTGCGGGAGGTCGTCGAAAGGATTGACGAGTACATAAACGCACGTATGAATCCCAGTAACAAATCGTCGAGCTGGATCATTCAGTTTAGGGGGCCGTCTTCTCCCATCCAGGTATCAAAGGAAGCTACGGCGTCTTACATCGGAGGTGATTTGCTAGCTTTTCCTTCCCTCCCTATTACACCAGGTCTTTTGCGCTGATACTGGGGAATCCCTTTCCAGCATACTTTGACCAAGTTCATCCGACATACCCGTTCCTTGATCGAAATGATTTTGAATGTAAAGCATCCAGACCCGATTTGCCCCAATACCTGGAGGCGTGTCCTCCCTTTTCAGCTCTTTATCATACCGTCTTGGCACTAGGATGCCAATACACCGAAGGGGGTTCTTTCGACCCCGGGGACGGGGAAGCGTGGAAGCTGTTCCAGGTCTCCTTAGGCCTATTCTTAGATCTTCTTGTGCCCAGGGAGACTTTGACTACCGTGCAAGTAAGTTTGACGTCTCGAGCGTCATGGTTGTTTGCGGAACTTATATCACTTACAATAACCAGGCCATCACTGCTATGGTGAGTCCGAAGACTCTGGCAAATTAAATAGCGCAGTCATGGTGACTGACCATCCATGGCCAGTCTATCTTTGCCTTAAATCTGTCTTGTATCCAGATCGGAGAGACATTAACAGCGGAGGCAGCCAGAATGGTGCAATCTCTTGGCTATCATAAAGCTCTCTACGCAGGGGAAAGTGAGATTGCTTGTCAGAGAACATTCTGGGTCGTCTACTCATTGGAAAAGATCTCAAGCTTCTTTATCGGGAAAGGTTCCGTACGTGATACTCTACAACAGTTTGGTTTCTAAAACCGGCCTATTTTTCTGATAGAGACTGCAAAGGCCTTTCTCGATTTGGACATTGGATGCCCCATCCCAGAGACACCATCGCCGGGTGTAGGAGGCATTGACTGGTTTCTCTTAACCGCCCGATTCAGCCGTCTGGTCTCCAAGGCATACGATATGCTCTTTTCTGTCACCGCAACAATGAACTCCACTAAGGAGTACTATGCAGCAATTGACGAAATCAATGATGACCTAGAAACTTGGAGAAAGACATTCCCCAAGGAATTTCGTCCGGGAGAGCCATTTCGACCCCAGACCTTCTCTTGCATGTACCATATGCTAACGACGCTTAAATGGCATTACTTTTACTACGGCATACTGATGTCTTTGTGTCGCCTGACACTACACGTCGGCGCCGACACATCCACCCAGCGACTCGAGGAAGCGAAAGTCCGACTTATGAATAGCGCGCGTGTGGTGATTGATCTAACGAGATATGTCGACGCGGAGCCATATACTTCTGTATGGTAAGATTCGCTTTTGGACTACCTGAAGGGTGCATTGACAACTAAGTATCTTTTATTTTCTCTGCTGGGAAATAGGATGTTAGGCATCATTCCACTATCTGCATTGTTTATCTTATTCGACTTTGTCATTCATAATCCTTTCCATCCTGAAACCAGTACCAACTTGGCGCTTCTGGGCGTCGCGGTTGGCCACTTCAGTCGTCTTGATTATGCAACGAGAGGTTCCTTACCCTGCTCTATTCTCTCTGATTTTGCCCACCTTGCGCACCATTTCGTGCGAGACGAGCTACATAAAAGAGACCAGGGTTACGGTACAGATCACACAGTTCATACGAGGGATAATAACAACGCAAGGCAAAACGTGGATCAAGGCCAGTACCTTCCTTCGGCTGGGAACTCCCAAGAGCATGGTTACCTTTCCGGGCAAATGACTGTAAGCTTCCTACCGGACTTGAATGAACTACTTCATGGCTATTTCAGCTAACAGCATCAATAGCAAACCAGCCAAGTACCAAATGGAAATCCAAATCCAATAAACCACAATGGCAGCCTTGTAAACGATCCCAATCGAATTATTGAACAAAACCTCCTCTATCCAGTTCCGGAATTTCCAGCTCCCGTGGGTGGGGAAGTGCTGGCTGGTTTTGGCAATCTGTTCGACGTTGAGTTTCCGGATTTTACCCTTCAGCTGCAATAGTGATTGTTTATATGGTACATCTTCAGTACAGCGTATTACTCCCGTGTGGGACATTGTGTTAATTATATGCATGTATAATGAGCATTCACCAGTAACTAATAATAGAGTATTGGACAATTGGTGTGGTTACTGAACGGGGGTCTGTTTATTCTTCTTGGTTCCCCAGAAATCTCCAAAATATGACAATAGCCATGTGCCAGTAACAACAATAGTCACCAGAATAGACATTATCTGTTAAATATTAATCTGAAGAGCGAGTTTGATAGTCAACAATAGAATGGTGCTATATGAACAGACTACGGATGGAACATAACACTGGCTCTATACAGTTAGGGGTTTTAAGTTATCATCAGGGGTGAAGGGTATATCAGAATATCGGAGGCTGGTAGATAAAATACATATATAGCTTTGTTAGAGCCCCAATATCAAAACACTAAAGGAATTCTATATAATATCATTTGTATGTGGTTGGATTTGGGTGTCAGGTGATCAACCACGGTAACCCGTGCGGCAACACCAGTACTTTTTCCTGTAGGTGTACTACAACTATATGTGATATGGAAAAGGCCACGTGGTATGGCGGCTTGGCTCCCTCTCCAACCCCTGAGAATCCGAGCCCCTGATTGTATGTACAGAGAGCAAGAAAAGATAAAGAGACAAGATCTGAATGGCATCCGTTCCTTAGTAGGCTACGTACGTGTAGTCGATACAGCTTCATTCTGCCCTTCTTCCCTGAGTTACATGCATATTCCACAACACGAAGGAGCATGGGGTTGGCGCGTAATTTGTACGTGGTGTTTCTAATTGACCATTACCCGGCGTTAACCGCCGTTGTAGCCGGAGCGCCAAGCGAACGGCACGAGTAGCGCTTATTAATTAATCAGGACTGGCGCCATTTAAGAAATGCTTGGCGCATTGGGTTTATTTTAACGACTGTTTGCACGTTTACAACCTTGGCTATTTTTTGCCCAGTTATTCAGAAGAAAAAAGGCATCCAAAGTCCTGTCCACTAGCTTTTCACATTGTCAAGCATGTAATAGTTATGATATTGTCCTTTAATGAAGGCAAAGAAAGAGTATTGATGTCATGTCCTTCTATTCTCCAAATTTGGAAAGACAAAACAAGCCAAATGATACATGGTTATAGATAGAACTGGTATAGCGCCCGAATAAGACTTCAAATAGGCATTTCACACATATCGTCAATGAAGCCGAAATTGACAAACCTGATGAAATGAGGTTCCTCCATGCCTTACGTCGCCCGTCTTCTCATCTGTACATTCTCGTGGTCTGCAAGACTATGCCCAAAATATACAAGTCGTGACCTCTCACTCATCCTATGAAAGGGCTTGCGGAGTTCGAGAACTAAAGGACTGGATGTGAATTAATTGAACATGAAAATATGAGGTTACGAAACTACCAGTTCTTTCAATACAGGCAACATCGAGCACTCTTCCGATTCAACCTACGAGACACAAGGGCTCCTGGAATTGGAGAATCAGACCTTGGGAGATGTAGGAGCTGTTTCTGAATGGTCTCTGGGAGAAGCTAATAATTCTTGGGACTATAGTTGGGTAACTTAATTTGAAGGCGATGAAATGCAGACTAATTGGCATTAAAGAAACTACGGCTGAAGAAGAATTGAAAGAAGTGAGACTGCTCAAATTTACGATTTGTCCAGGCACTAAGATGGCAGAACTTTGTGTCTTCACAGGTCACACGAAAGATGAACAAAAATACAATATATGTTTGAGTCATGATAATGACTATTGGGTCATACCATAGCATCACACTGTCACTCAATAGTACGCCAATATATTGCTCAGGATTTGTAGTTCGCATGTTTCTCTCTTCATGCCAGCAAATCTAAGCATGTCCCAAGAGGCAGACTCATGAGACATGCGAAAAATCGGACATAGGGTCTGATCAAGCCCTCCACGTGGAAGACGTTGAATACTCGCGAGTATCTCCCTTCTTGATGGTACTCGTACCATCTATATAAATGTGATGGGTGCGAGTTTCACTACCGCAGCTGGGGTAATTCGAGCGCTGATGATCAACGCCTTGTCGTTGCGGTTAAAATAAGATTGGTGTACAGGGCTAGAGCCATCGTGGCGATGCCTATTAGGAATCATTCGTAAGCAGGGTATTCAAAATGGGAGAGAAAACATACTTCAGTATTTACAAGATTTTGATAGACTCAATTGGCCCGACTTTCTGAGAAATAATTAGTGACAGCCTACTTAAAAAGCCCATGGAAGATATACCCTGACGGCACCATTCCCCTCATAGCGCTCAACGGCTCCAACCAAAGTCGCGGGAATAATTCCTTGTTATATCCTAGCCATTTCGTCAAAGGTTGAAAATAAAAATCTGCGTTCGTGAATATTAATCACCTGATCTGCTGGTCTCCGTCTCTCTCTACATGCCCCTCCACCATCTATTGTTGTCTCAATATTCCCAGCATCCACACTCTGAAGTTTTTCCATAGCCCTCTGCAATAAACCTGCTTCCCCTCATCTCAGAGATGTTGGCATCTTTTTTACGGTCCTTACCCCTGTTCAGACGAAGGTGGACGCCACTTAATTTCTCGAATCCGAACTTCGTCCGGATACCTGCAAGCCAGGCATTTGAAGAGGAGACCCATCCCAGGTTATGTTTCAGCTCCGTACTACCCTGCTCAGATAGGAGAAATCCCTAAGAACCGATATCAAATTATGGGGAAGCCAGGATTTGGAGCTAGCTCAACTGCGTGGCTTGCACTGGATATGGAGTGAGACGCCCATGAAATCCGTGTTTATGGTTATCTTGACTCTACTCATCCACCAACTGAAAGTGCAGCTGCTGTCGTTATGTCACCCTCAAGAGCTTCGTCAAGTCTGCATTACTGGGGCAGAAACTGGATGACGAGCTCAACATATGCAGACGCATGGAAGGAGCCTCACATAAACATCCAGGTCATTGTCAGATCATTGCTTGACTCATTCGATGTTGATGGACCTGAAGATAAACATCGATAGAGTAAGGAATACAACTTGGTGGTTGTTTATGCTATTCTATCAAAGCTGCCGGGTGTCAGAGCATTCCACCATGATTGGGTCACACAGAATCTTCACAGAGACATAGTTTCACAGCAATGCCTGTGGAGGAGAGTGATCTGACTTACAAGCCTCTAGTTTCCTCAATCTTGCAGTATCAACAAGATGCAACCTGCTATTTCCTTGGCCTGTCCACCTAGGAGCATACTTACCTGCTTGGCTGGACCACCAATTTTGATTTCAGGACTGATAAACCGCAGTTTTCTTCTAACTTCATCTTTTCTCCGCTAAATTCGTTTCCTGGTCCCTTTTGCTCTCATTCTACCAATATCTGGACTAGAACTCTATCTAGATAACTCAATCCGCCTCCTCATTGGTATCCTGGAACAAAGATGTACTGGTAAAGGGGCACATTGTGATATTGCTCATCATTTACTGCGCTGTTGGTCTCTATGGCAACTTAAAATGTTGATGTAATGTATGTGGTGCATAGTTGTAATAGAAGTTCTGATCTTCTGCAGTGCTCTATTCTGGTCAATACAGTACCTATTATTCACCAACAGAGACTCCCTATGTCCAACTGAATGAGAAACACATGTGAATAAGTTCCCAGTAAACTTGCCCAACCATACATCCTAAGAACTTTTTCTGTGTAGTTTTTATTGGATCATCCTGTGTAAGGTGATTGTGAGGTATCATCCTTTGGCAAATATTGACACAGCGCAAAAGAATCCATGCATTAACAACGTATTTAAAAAATGGATATGACTGAAAGAAAGAAGGTGAGAGTAAGAATGGAAGCCAGTGTAACTATCTGATACCCCCTTTCTTTTAAAGACAACTGACAATGAGAATCCTCAAAGTGGCATCCATGTGGTCACTTATGTTATTGACTATATGATGCTTAAAGGCTGGTTTGGTAATTCTTTATTAACTAATATTTATCTGGCACATAGGCCGTGGAAACCGACCCTGAAACCATATATGGCAGCAGCTAGATCTAGTTCTCAATTACAAGAAGCAGCTACATATCAACTGGAACATTTAAGAGCAGTCTAATCCAATATAGTATGCCTGCTCTCGTTCAATTGGACTGATTTGACCTATAGATATTCAACCTGGCAACATGATAGAGTAATACAATACACGTTTGACTACTTCAATTTCATGCACTGTCATCCTTCTGCTCCACAACTAATCTGCCCACTGATGTGGTATTTGATCCCTTCTGCCGAGAGTTCTTCAGGTGTTTGAAAATCTCCAAAATTCCATCCCGGATATGCTGAAATGCCCTCTATAGAGTAGCGCAAGAGCACCCCCTGGTTGGCATTGGCGCGTGCCATCTGATAATTCTCCTCCCGGAGTCGCGTATTGGAGCTCTCTAGATGCTTCACTGCTTCCTTCAAGCATTGATTTTCTGCATTGCTGGTTTCACATAATATCCAGAGCTGTTGGTAAAGCCCAACCAACTGTGCTGCATAGTCACATATATAGAAAGCCATGCAAGATAGATATATTAGACGAAAGCTACATCAGCAGGCCGTAAACATAACTTCCCTGCCGTGGTGAAGTCCCCAGATACGAGGATACTGTCATATTTTGTCCGAGACCACTAGACCAGTGATCGACTGGCCCAGCGGCGACGAGACCTAAATTCAATAAGTTTTATTAGCATGGATTTAAAAACATACGGAACAACTGAGGCAACGAGTCGTGTGATAGATTGGCATTACATACCCTCTTGCAGCGACGGCTTCATGGAGAAGGTAGGTGTACCAAACCCCCTGTATGAACTACTAGTAAATAGGGATTCAAGTAGCGAATCGAGTCGAACGGCAGAGACAACTATGAGCACTCACCACAAAACCGGAAACTATCCAAGCAACTCCAGACAAGAAGCAAAAGGCCTCAGCAGCCTTCCATTCATCGCAAAACGAGTCTCCCAGGAAGATCACCCAGTACGGATTCCCGTCGCAATCGAGTCTCTCGGCACCGTCGACGAGGATCCCAAAGGCAGCGAACCAGGAGAGGGCTATGAGGATGTCGACTATGCCCCAGGGAATGAACGTCAATATATAAAATAACTCTTTAACGGCGGCTCATGGGAAAACATACGAGGCCACGCAAAGAAGCTCGTCGCAAAAGGTATCACCAATATCAGACCCAGCACGATGGATATGCCCGCGATTACCTCCGTATAGATCCAGCGTGCATCGATCCAATCGCCTGAGAAAAGTTCGAATTCATACAGGAAATTGCCGATTATTCCAGCGACGATCTGGAGGTGGTTAGTTGAGCGGGTCTTCTTTCTCTCCTCCCTATATTATATACAACATACAGCAGCGAACGAGATCTCCGCAATGCGGAGGAAAGCAGACAAGAGGTGTGCGAGGGGTGGCATTGTCGAGACCGATTTATTAGAGTGCAATTGCTCTAGTAAGGGAGAAATCGAGACTGAGGAGTCGGGTAAGGGATACATAGGCTAGTTCTTAAAAAGGCAGAACCCTCCGGAACCAGCTCCGTCCAAGAGCAGTTTCTCATAGCCTTCCTATATTTCCTGATGAAGTCATTGTTTTCATGTTGCACGAATGTCAGACGATCGATCACCTTGTGCGGCTCTGCCACACATGCAGAGAGAGGGAGAGAGACTCTCTCCCGAAACAAAGAAGATGGGAGGGGAAATAACGAGAACTAAGGCAAACAACGGCATGAGACCCCAACTGTGACCTCATAAGCAGCAATAAGTCTGATGCCGAGGTTCCAGGAATGCCCGATCAATCGCCAGTCGAGATTCAAATGGGTAGTACGCTCGTACAAACATAGTCTTTTTCGAAATCTCTTGACACGCTGTTCCGGTTACCACGTCATGGTAGGACAGCTGAGCTTTGCTGGATGCGGTGCTTCCATAGTTCCTCTCGTTTCGGATTTTCTCGAGGCAGTGCTGTCTTTTACGTGTTTTAGTGCTAAGCCCTTGATTCCTTTTGCTCGCACAGCCTGAGCAAGTGTGGCCTTTATAAAATGCTGGCGACTGCACGAGGGCTACCAGCCACCCATCTCCAATACTATGCTGCCTCTGATAGAAGATAGAATGTAGAAACGTTGTCGAAAGGTCAAAAGGAACTGTTGATACCTGCCTAGACAGGTAATCCTCCAAGGGATATGCTGCATCTCGGGAGAACACTGCATGTTTCGTATATACGTAAGTCCAGTTAGAGGCCCAAAGGAGAAATTCAAATTCGTATAAATTTTATAAATTTCCTCCAACAGCACGAGCACTGGATTTCAGGATGACAATTCAGGGATCCCAGGGCTGCAGGCAACAACAACGTGGCATGAAGTTACCCTGTTACCAGAGGCCAATATGGGGGGTTACTGAGCAAGCAAGAGAAGAAGATGAAACGTAGGGTCTCATGCCCTGTATGTAGCTCAATTGTAGAGCCCAAAGAATGTAGCTTGAATTCGTCTCAATGAATGTTCCTTCGTAGAGTCTATGTTCCGTAACGTAGCGTGCCATCTCCTCTCCCCTCCCAGCTGTGCATACAGGCCCACACTCTTAAGAGAGTATGATCTCTGCCTTGTCCACTGGTCCATCCCATGCCATTACGGAGCATGAACAATAGGGCTGTTCTGAAAGCATCTCATAAACTTTCATTCTCGATTTTACAAAATCAGCTGGCGTTTGACCCAGGAGATTTCTAATTGACTGTCTGCCCCCTTGTCTAACAGAGGTTAGACTCGATCCGGATCTGCCACAGAAGCAGCACAGTGTAGAGGTGAGCTGCGTGAGGGAGGGATGAAAAGAAGTAGAAAGCAAAGAGAAGAGAAATTTGACTGCAAAACAATAGAAGCTACGCCTGGCCCCAAATGTGCGCTAATATCTATGCCCTGATCAACCAGGTATCTCATGACCGGAACTCCACCATTACACGACGGCTGGTGGCATTCAATAACGCTCTAGAGTGGTGATGGATGGTTCAAGTGATGCAGTAGCAAGAGGGGTAGAACCTCTATCATGTGGTTGGTTGGGATCGGCACCATGCTCCAAGAACCAACGACGCAGGTCTCATTACCTACTATAAGTCTATCAAAAATAGCGTCAGGAACTAAAATCAGGGGACAGCATGGCAAGAATCGATACCTTAGTGCTGGCTCTCCAAACTCAGTTGAGTTGATATCCCAGCCATAGTTGAGAAATTCTTGGAAGATGGCAAGGTCTTCACTGCGAGCAGCGCTGAGGAAGGCAAGCTTGGTAATGCAGGCCCCATTTGGGAGAAGGAACACTGTAATTGTAGCATAGCCTCCCAGCAGTTATAGATAATATATATGGTGTGATGACCAGTACTACGGATAGATGAAGAAGAAGCAACATATGCTATTCGGTGCTATTTTCAACGATACCAGACATGAGAGGAGAAAAGCGAAAGGAAGAAGGACTGAAGCGCGTAGATGCAGTATTTAAACAAGCAGTGTCATGTGCCCTGGATGTGATCTAGCTGGACCTGGGCGCCATTATGGGATGTTGATGGCGGTTGAACTTGCTGAATTTGGTGTTCTAGCTAGTTATCTACACTATGCTTACTAGGAAGGAGCTGAGCCATGGGAACCACCAACACATACTGCATTCCCGCGTCCATCAGTCCTTCCTTTTCCTTTCTTCTCCCATGTCTGGTATTCGCTTAAATAGTACTGAATAGCATATGTTGCTTCTTCTTCATCTATTCGTAGTACTAGTCATCCAGTAGTCTATTATAGCAGGCTGTACAGGAGGCTCTATGATAGTGTAGGATGTTTGAAGCCTATATTGTATGAGATTGAATGGAATATTTCTTCGTGTCACAATTCCGCCCCTGTGAGAATGGCAAAATCTAGTTATTACAAATTACATGCAGCGACACTTTGCGCGGGCAGGTTGATGTTGAGATTGCATTGTGACAAACCAAACCCGGTTGCCTCGTCTCATCAACACCTAGGCAATACAATCGTCGTGCCGCGAAACAAAATGCCGAACTGGCTCCGTGTAATCTTATCCAGGCAGCTTTCCTGTGTCACAATCGAATCAGATATGAAAGCGTTCTGCGCGATTTCCTCGTTGTGAAAAGGGAGGAGATAGTGACTTCTGTCAAAGACTATTTTGACGAGGACGACAACATATCGGTCTGAAGATATGTGTTCATCGTGTCCCTTTTAATTTTCTGAAAGGGTTTTATGTCGTTGCATTGTGGCAGTTGTATGATAGACCAGAACTACTAGGAGCTCGTGCATTCGAAGTCGCTCTTTGACATGGCTTGCTGGGAAATCTATATTAATATAGAGCCTGAGGGATTCATCGGGAAAGTTGTAGACACATAATAAAACATCTCCAATATTCAGAGTAAATAATTAGTAAAAGAACAGAAAGCGTCCAGAAACCAACGCCGGCACCAACTGCCGCATATATCGATGCTTATACCCCTTTCTTAGTATCGTCCAAGAACCAACCCATAATATTCCTGAAAACACCCTTGGCTCCCGTCTCGATTACATCTCCATGACATGGAATAATCCGATCGAAATCCCACTTATCGATCCTCCTCATCGACTCCCCAAACGCTTTCCGATCCGCGCCGGAAAGGAGATACCACGAGAACCGCTTTTGCCAGGTAGCAGGTGGTGCGGCCGACATCAAGGGAGCAAAAATTCTATCAAAGATCCCTGAGGCAGCTTCCGAGGTTCTCGAATACTGTTCTTTTGCGGGGAGGTTAAACAGGAGATCCGCCTCGATGACAGTGCGAGACGGCTTGTGGAAGAAAACCAGTTCCCGTGAGCTATGCCCATAGACATACTCGGTCTCAAAATCCGAGTCGAACTCGTCCGAGACTTTTTGCTGGCCGTATTGCTTTTTGGTGAAGATATGGCGAAAAGGTGTATCTTTGAACTCGGGGTTCGATTGACGCTTCTCCCAAAGGCCTTCGGGTGCTATGATGTGGGCATCGGGGAATGCTTTCTTCCACGATGTCAGGTTAAGATGGTGTGTCATATCCGGAGCGGCGATGTATTTGACATTGCCGCCGAGAGAACTAATGGTATCCCGGACCTCTGGTGTTAGAGTGACAGGGGAGAATACAGCGAGCGACCCTGACGTCAATTTAACTATTCCACAAGTGCCAGAATTAGCATGACATTTCATGTTGCCCATGTGAATAGTAGAAATGGGCGACAACCCTACCTAAAGTTCCTCGTCCACCGAATTTGATAAACCCGAATCGCGAGAATGGTAAGCTCAACGTGACAATATCGGGAGTGATATAGCGGATCACCATCACTTCTGATGGGTTTGATGGGAAGAGCGGAGGCATTTTGGAGTTTTTCCGTCTGTCAAGCAAAGAAGAGAGCACTGAGCCCTTGGTAAACCGCCAGGGAACTGTTTCTCCCGGGTCGCGCTTCAATTTAGAGAACGAGTTGTGCAATGAGGATGAGAACAGGGAATTCCAGAGAGCTGAACCATGAATAAATCTGCCTATTTATGTTAGAGGAGCCCCTGAAGCGTCTCCACTGCTCTGGATAGCCATCAACTGATCAGCGACGCATAGAATTGGAGAGCTTCTGGTAAGCAGGCGATGACGTCGCATTTCGACATGATTATCTAAGAATCTTCGGCCTAGATCTTGAACAAGATAGATCATTATTAATAATCTTGTGATGAACAATTTTGTACAGCGCATGTCTGTATAACATTAAAATGCTCATGTATTAAGACATATTCCAGAATGCCTATGAAAAAGGAGAAGCTATCCAGCAAAACACATCCTAAAAGCAAGAACATTCCATAATAGCAGGGTATCAACCAAAACCACAATTATCGTAAGAGAAAGTCGCTCACCAAACAGAAAGGAACATTGGACATTATAACCTGATATGCAAGGCAACTACTTGCGCAAAGAATCAACTGTACCAGCCCTGCGCCCTGTTTATTTGCGGTTGCTCTTCACGGTGGGGGATTATAGACTCCTTGATGCCGTATATTTCAATCAAATCCCTCCAAGTGTCGAAGTCCAGGCTAAAAACCGCTTGGTGTTTTTGTATCCCTTTTCTCCGGGCTTCGCTTGGCGCATAGGGCTTGGCTGCATCTAACCATCGTCACCACCACCATTAGCCTGGCGTTGTAACCAATATGGAGAAGTGAAAGAGAACTTACGCAACGTCGGCAACTCTTTACTGTCAGTGGAGATTCCAACAGTGCCATCTCTGACCAAGAAACTGATATAGAACAGATTCTCCACGCTCTGTCCGAAAGACCTTGGATTGATGCAGAAATGGAAAAGAGGCACACCGCCATCATCAGCGATACGGTATTTATCCATCACCTCGTGCAACAACTCGTCGGTTATATCCTCTTGTGGTATTCCGGAGAGTTCCTCGTTCACTCTCTCCTCGGCCACACGTTGCGTTCTTGCCAAAAGTTTGTTTATACTTGAGCACATGCTAGTAAGGTTTGAGGTCTCTTGCCGATCAAGATCTTTCTCCTCCAATTCCTGTGGAGCAACTGCTCGAGAAGGGTCGATGCGTTCTCTTGCTCGCCGCTGCGACTGCTGACGGCTGCGCTTTTGTACTGACAATGGCCCTAAGAGGAAGCCAGAAACTGATGGACGAGAATTGTGACGGAAACAAGCTGTACGACCGAGCCAATCCCAATTCATCGCATCGCCCGCATCCTCGTCGCTATCTTCGGCGTTCTCATGCGATGTAGGGATCAAATTAGTACTCCGGCGATGATGTTGGGTACCCATTACCGGTAACGCTTGTGGGTCTTCCACTCCACGCCTCATGTACGATATACACTTAGAGACAAACTCATCCACGTCAATTCCCGCGGCGGAATCACCGAGAGCCAATTGCGCGGTTTTCTTGTAGGACATATCGGCTGCGTTGACCAAGAGGCGTGAATCGATAGTTGCATCTGAAGTCTGCTTGACAAAGTTGAAGTACTCATTTGCCTTTCTGACGGTCCTGTATAAGCCATTGTTCCCGGCCTGCAAATACTCACTGCGGGAGTCTACACACGCCGAGTTAGAAAATAATATATCCCAGCCGTCTGGGTGAGAAGAAAGCCCATACCATATAGCTCTCTTGTAAGATCTCTGAGTCCTTTGCGGACTCTTCTCCGCTCTTCGGTATCCTGGTCTGGATCATAGACATCTTTCTCATTCATTCGTTGTGATCCACGGGGTGTAGATTGTGAAATATCCCGAATATTTGATCCTCTATTCATTAATCTTTGCCGCTTGTTTCCCGATGAGTTTGATGATGACATGTGCGCTCCCGAAGAGGATATAGCCTGAGTTTGAATGCTCTTCCTGGCGCGAACAGAATCTGCTAGATGGTTTTCTTTATCGGAGACGGAATTGGCTGATGAAGGTATGCTCGAAGGTTCCTCGCTTTCTCTATAGACCGGGGTACTATTCTCATGGCGGAGAGGCTGGGTGCTTGGCATGTCGGTCGTCTAATGGTGGGCAATTTTTAATGATACCGCGAACAAAGAGGTCGCATGCGCCGTGTTAGAGCGAATGCATAGACTGAAGAAAACGACAGCTATTCTATTGAATGCAAAGCAAATGACTTAGCAAAGCGACGTAAATGCGACAGCAAATACGAGGAACAGAACACAATTAGTAGAAAAGAGAGATATGCCTGGAATCCTTCCATGCTGAAAGGGGAAAGTCGCGCTTCGCGCTTGTGGAAATGCGCCTGACGCGACTGTCCACGTGACAAACGTAACTGTCAGCCCCACCATGCATACCTGGCCAATAAGAAGCTCAAATCGAGATACTGCTCTGGACAGCTACTCCAAACGTCTTCCATGGGACGTCCCTATTGCACCTCTCCTTCACTTGCACAGGCAACTGGCTTATTCAAAAAGACTGTGCAGCTAATGCCTGGATTATGGAGGCATTTACTTTTGCAGTGTCCACTCAAGCGAACTTCCCAATCCATATCAAAATGTACGTGTGCCTTTCTGACGTCCCAGAGGAAGGGACTTCGGGACTTCGCACTGACACGTTCACAGTGGAGCCCTAGAAGGAAAACAGAAACAGTACCCATTTTCAGTCCTCCTAAAGCATCCAGAACTGCGGCATATTGGCTCCTCTCAGAATCCCCTTTCCGATCTGTTGATAACAGTACAGCTGTGGTCTGACTGCAAGCCACTGGGTGTGCCCGTACAGACATCATACAAAGCGTTCAAGACCTCGCGGACGTGGAATGAGTGGTTACAGTTGCCTATGTCCATTAAAGATGCCCCGTTGAAATGTCAACTGGCCATTACTATCTGGGATCTGTCCCCCTTCGCTGGCAAAGGGGCGCATGGCCATTACATTCCGTTTGGTGGCACAACAATTTCATTATTTGATGCGGAAGGAAAGCTGAGGACGGGAAGGCAGAAATGCAAAGTATACCGTGGGAAAGCTGCAGATGGCTTTTCTTCTACAACTACGCCTTCAACCTCACCCACGAAGCGACGCAAAGACGATATTCCTGACCCACTAGGCCCTTCCGCAGAAGAACTGGAATTGGAAAGAGTGGAAGTACTCATTAAAAAACATGAGATGGGAGAAATTCCACGAATTGATTGGTTAGACCAGATGGTTTTCCGTCAGTTGGAAAAACTCAAGCTAGCCGCTGAAGATGCCGCAAGGAAGCGTGCAATCCGGTTGAAACAAAAACCTGCGCATAGCGATGGTTCTGACGAAGAGCAGCCAGACAGGGAAAGCTTAGACAATGAAAACTTCGTTCTCTATGTCGAGTTCCCACGGTTCGACCACCCAATCGTCTGGGCCGATCATGACTATCCTCCCACCCCCGTCTCATCACATCCTCAAAATGCACCTAGAAATCCAAATTCGGCACTGAAGCCTATTCCGGAAGTTCGTTTTGGACCTGGAATCGAAGGTGGTAACGGGGACAGTGTTATTAGGATCTACGATCCTGAGGTCGGCCAGACAGGAAATCCATGTGAGGACAAGCACAGAAGATTGATCCGCAGTCATCGTACTGGCATAATGGACCGTGATCTGAAACCGAATCCCAAAAACCGTGATGAGCTCAATAATATACTGTCTTACGAACCCACACAAGATCTAAGTGCCGAAGAAAAGGATCTCGTCTGGAGATTCAGGTACTATCTTACTCGTGAGAAGAGAGCGCTAACAAAGTTTGTCAAGTCTGTCAACTGGCATGATGTAGGTGAAGCTCGCCAAGCTGTGGATATCCTCCCTAAGTGGACGGAAATCGACGTTGACGATGCTTTGGAACTTTTGGGTCCTACTTTCGACAATGCTGCGGTCCGGTCATATGCTGTTGACAGACTCCGAAAGGCAGACGACGAAGAGCTTCTTCTTTATCTGCTACAACTAGTCCAAGCATTGAAGTACGAAAACAGTCCTGCTGAGAACACCGAGGACGCAGGCTATGATTCGTCTTTGGCAAGTTTTTTGGTGTCCCGCGCTGCCAACAATTTCAAACTTGGGAGTTATCTACATTGGTATCTTATTGTTGAATGTGATGATACCCCTGGAACATTATCTGCCCAGCGGCGGCTTTTCGCTCGGGTGGAATTTTATTTCATGGCCGAACTAGAGCGAATTCACGCAGAACACAGGAAGACCTTGTTGCGCCAAGGTGAATTGGTAACGGTGCTCACAAAAATTGCGAAGGACATCCGCTTCTCTCGAGAGAACCGGATACACAAGATTGAGAAGCTAAAGAGGTGTCTGAAAGACCCCAAGAATGAGCTTATCAATATTGATCCTCCCTTGCCTCTCCCTTTGGACCCAGAGGTATCAATTACCGGTTGCTTCCCCGACGAGTCCAATGTCTTTAAATCTTCACTATCCCCGCTACACATTACTTTCAAAACATCCGAGGGCCGGAAATATCCAATTCTTTTCAAAGTCGGCGACGACCTCCGCCAAGACCAACTCGTGATTCAGATCATCATCTTGATGGACCGGCTCCTCCAGAAGGAGAATCTCGACCTCAAGCTCACCCCCTATAGGATTATCGCCACCAGCTCCACGGCTGGTGCTGTACAATTCATCCCCTCCACATCCCTATCTGCTGCGTCTGCAAAATACAAATCCGTCCTTGCCTACCTCAAAGCCAACAACCCGGATGAGAACGAACCATTGGGCGTCCGTAAAGAGGCAATGGACACCTACATCAAATCTTGCGCCGGCTATTGCGTCATCACGTACCTCCTTGGTGTCGGTGACCGCCATCTGGAGAACCTCCTCCTCGCACCAGATGGCCATTTCTTCCACGCCGATTTCGGATTCATTCTGGGTCGCGACCCGAAGCCCTTCGCGCCTATGATGAAACTCTGCAAGGAAATGGTTGAGGGCATGGGTGGCACGACATCTTCCCACTACCTGCAGTTCAAGCAGTATTGTTTCACCGCGTACACCACCCTACGCAAGAGTGCAAATCTTATTCTCAACCTGTTCAGCCTCATGGTGGATGCCAATATCCCTGACATCCGGGTTGAGCCTGACAAGGCGGTTCTGAAAGTGAAAGAGCGCTTCCATCTAGAGATGAATGAAGAAGAGGCTATAAGGCATTTTGAGCAGCTCATCAGTGATAGCGTGAATGCTATTTTTGGGGTTGTTATCGACCGTCTTCATGAGTTTGTGCAGGGATGGAGGGCATAGGCTGGGGAAGTGTTGGAAAATGCAGTGTTTTAGGGATTTTTCTGTCTTGGGTAATTTATTAAGAACGATATGTGTTCTGCCTTGGGTTCATCATATCTGGAGGGAATAGGAGTTTTATGTGATCAGGCGCAAAGGGCATCAACTTATTTGAATGATACCCCTCAGGGAACTCTTCGTGTTGATTGATATATATGGACTCGATGCTCTATATATTAGTATATATAGAAGAAAGAGACAATATTATTCACGGCTGAGCTACTACTCATGAAGCCCTGCTATTGACACCCCTCCTTCCAAATTCCTCATCTACATTCTCGAGAACTTCGAGTTCGATCCAATCCGTTTCATCCACAGGCCATATCTCATCACGTCTTGTCACTCTAGACGATTCTCCATGAACAACAACACCAGACTTATCAACAATTCCATCCAAATTGGGACAGAAGGCGCTATCATCGCTTCTCCGACCATGATTAGCGTTGGCACCTGCTTCCCTGGTCTCCTCAGCCACTCCTGATCTGGCATCCTCGTCATCTTCCGGAGTACCCTCGCGACAAGCCCAGGCGTCAACGAATCTGAGGACCTCACGGGGCCACCAGCGTTTCATGAGTAATAGTCGAAATGGTACCAGGGCAATGATCAGAACTGGGAATGCCGGTGCACCTTTGGTTAGGGTTAGGATGAAAATAGCTATCGTGAGAACTATCTGCAGAAGGGTGTAGAAGTGGATGGGGAGATATAAGGGTTTCTTTCGTGATGACGTATTGTTTTCCGTGGACGTGTCTGCAGGATCTCCATTGTAGAGGGATGGGGGTAGAGGTGGGAGTTCGGACGGTGGAGTGAGAAGGTAGAACGTTCGATATAAAATAGGGCTTTGGTTAATTGTCAGTCAGTTGATCATTCATGATATACTACTCGTTGCTGTGGAAATTCACCCACTTTACTGATAAGCTTTGCTCGCCCATGAAGAGGAACAACCCGGCAAGAACACTCGTGGGAGTCAAGCCAAGGACCTTCATGAAAGGGGGACTGACGAACAGTAAAATAGCTCCGGAATGAAGAAAGGCCGACCACCTTTGCTCATAGACACGTCTGACTTCACGAGTTTCTACCTTTTCCTCTCCGTCCACGAAAACGGTAACCTGTTCCTGCTCGTTGTGCATCAGCGACTCGGAATGCAAAGGAGCTTGTGGTAACAATCCGTTCGCTGGCGGTATCCCGAGAATCCCACATACGGCTGTCGTAGTGCCTAGCAGAACGATATCCCACGCAAATCCACCAGGCTTCTTCGTTCCATACCGGTCAATTGTACAGATAATAGAACTGACTTCGTGGTCAAAGAAGAAAAGCATGGTAATGATAATCCCAGGGATCATAGCCCCAAATATCCATGCGACAGGCAGTTCCCAGAATCGAACAAAAAAGGTATCACGATCTGGTGATGTTGGCTTAAAGGACGTGCTTACTGGAAGGGTCATCTTGTCAAGGTGGGAGAGTTCACCAACGTAAGGCAAGCCGATGAAGATTATGATAGATATTGCAGCAGCGTACTCTGTCAAGCCAAGTCGGATGTAACGGTGGAACAGAGGTCGCCAACTTTCAGCTGTTGAAAGGAAGATAGCAAGAAGCATGGTCCCCACGGCACCGATGACAGCGTAGAGAAACGCTGCAAACGAGAGATCTTCGTGTGCTCTCTGAAGCTCTTGGATCGCCTTATGAAAATAGATAATACTGTTCAGAAGAGAGAAGATCTCAGTAGCAAACGTGGTCACATAGCGCATTGTCCAGTCATGAGCGTTGATGATGGCCAATATGTAGTGCATCCAAGCAGCATGGATCAACGACCAGGCCATAAATGGCAGGAAGGGAATCTGTCGAGAGTCAACATAAGCGAAGCACGAAGCTAGGAG
Source organism: Monascus purpureus (assembly GCA_025999795.1). NCBI lineage: Eukaryota > Fungi > Ascomycota > Eurotiomycetes > Eurotiales > Aspergillaceae > Monascus > Monascus purpureus. Next base: position 1,459,332 of record AP025348.1, read on the forward strand.
TTCCCAGTCTCACGTTGAACGAATCATGGCACAAGCTGTATATATTCTCTGCCAGAACCGAGAAAGGTCCAGTAACTCCCAAAATCGTCAATGGTTGAATGGAGACTCTGTCTATGGTGTCAGACTCGGTTTAGGAAGATGTATACATATATACAGAAACAGTGTAACATAAATGTCAAATCAACAGAGGCTTACAAGGAAAAGATAAACCCACAAAGCCCTGTACTGAAAACAACCTCAATGGTCCCCCAGTTCTTGCCCGTCAGGACATATAGATCACTGGCAAATGTGATCCCAGGCAACAAATTCGTGAAAAAAACATATACGGCACTGGCAAAAATCAATTGATTAAAGACTTTCCAGTCAGAGATATATCGCCGGCGAAGGTTGACAATATCCTGCTTCACCAGGCGAAACGGGCGCAGAGGACCGCCAGCAGAGACAGAACCCCGCAGTGCTCGAATGGCTTTCGGGGTGTGCTTAGACGGGGTGATAATGGAGTGAGCATCCACATCATGATTATCCGACTCTGTGTCCGACTGCTCGCGTCTCTGCTGCTTCTTTTGTCTGTAACGAGACCTATGGCGGAGGGACAAGCCTCGAGTAGACGGTGGTCGAAAAGCCGAGATTAATGGGGACATGAAGCGGTGACCTGATGGATTCCAGTGTTCTCTGTGGCTTAGAGAAGATGGACAGCTGACACCTCTGGTTGCAAGCGCAGGCGCGGCATCGTAGCCAAGCGACGTGCTAATTGTACCCAACAATTAACTCTAACTTAGCAAAATATGCGGTGATGATGAAGCTAATACCAGCCGATTACGACGTCATTGAGGTCACGTGCTTCACCGCCTCTGACACCGCCTTTAATGGACCGCTGATTTTCTCTCAACATCAACAAGACAAGTTGAGAAGACGCATCGAAAGACAGTGAGTGAGCAATGGGCCCATTAAGATGACTCTATCGCCCATCAGTGGAAACCTTGCATTCTAATTCCTTCGCGCTCGCCTCACGATGGCCGCCAATTTCATCCCGCGCCGGATCTTCCCGCACTATGCCACCATCCCCAGGTCTTACTTCTTAGGCCATCACCGAGCCGGTTTGCAAAAGATGAAATCTATGCTGTCTCACATTGACTACGTTGTTGAATGTCGGGATTATCGCGCACCTTTTACGTCCATTAATCCAATGTTCGAGGAGGCACTTGGAGAGAAAAGACGGTTGATTGTTTATACAAAGAGAGATCTGGGCAACGGTCCCGATTTGTCTGCGCGGCAACAGGTAGGTCTAGTGGATCTGCCTCCATATGAACATTTTCGTATCGATGCAAAAACTTATTTGACCGACTTCGTATCGCAGACCGAGAAAAAGATCCGAGACTTCGATAACGATAGCGCCGTGTTTTTTGTCAGCTCATCCTCGCGACAGGATACGAGACCGATTATCAAACATCTGCAAACCGATGCACACGGACCGGATAAGCTCGTCGGATGTCGTGTGATGGTTGTGGGGATGCCGAATGTCGGGAAGTCGACTTTGATCAACAACCTGCGCAATCAAGGCGTGGGGAAAGCAAAAGCCGTGCAAACCGGCGGTCAGCCGGGTATAACTAGAAAGATAGGAACGCCTATCAAGATCATAGAGAGGGAAAATGGATCCCATGTCTACGTGCTCGACACTCCTGGCGTTTTCATGCCTTTCGTACCGGATGCGGAGAAAATGCTCAAACTCGCTCTCTGCGGGTGCGTCAAGGATGCTGTTATTCCGCCCGTCACATTGGCCGATTACCTGTTGTATCAGGTCAATTTGCACGATTCCCTGGCTTACCAGCGCTGGTCGGAGCCAACGAATGACATCATGTTGCTTACTGACCGGTTCGCGCGACAGACCGGTCATCTCTCGAAGGGGGGCATAGCTAACGTCGATGCCGCGGCTCTTCATCTCATCCAGAAGTGGAGGGCTGGTGATCTGGGAAGATTCATACTTGATGATCTGGAAGAGGAAGCGCGCCGACTCCGGGAAGAGACAATGGACACAGCCAGTATAAGTGTCTCTCAGGCGCTCAAAGCAGAACGAATGGCCAGGAAGCGTCGCGCGAAAGAGGCCAGGAGTAAGTTATAGAATAGTGTCTTGCTTATATATAATTCATAGATATAAAATGTAATTAAAAGAACTCCATGTTGGTATCACCGTAACTTGTTATCTTCTCCCGAGATTGTTCCACGTAAATCAAAAAACGAAAATCGGAAGATGCCTATGATGAAAAAGATGGAGACAAGACAGCACTCGAAACGCCGGAGAGACAGAAAGACAACCTGCAAACATGTAACCTCTATCCACCAGCAAATTCAAAAAAGAATAGAGGTTAAGAAATCTTGTCCAACAGCCTCCTCCGCCTCCTATCCACAAGTTCCTCTTGCACTTCGTCGAGAGTTGGGAGCCTCCATTCCAAACCATCACCTGCATCACCGGGCAACGGTTCCCAGCCATCCTCAGTGTCTCCATCGCCCTGCCGGCGCAGATTCTCCGTGGCCTCCTTCTCCTTTGATCTCTCATATGCTAGCAGCGATCCATCTTCCTCCTCCAGCCCGTAACCGAAATACGTAGCATCCACCTTCTTGGTCGCAATATCCCCTCCCCTGCCCCTAACGGACTCTTCATCTTCCTCCTCGGCAGGCCTCCGCCCCCGTCGAGCAGCAGCTTCAAACATCTCCTTCACACCCGGAAGTTCCCGGGCACGACCGAAGTACCGATACCCTTTCCCTCCGCCAGGTATTTCGCGTCCTTCATCATCGTATACCCTCCCGGAGCCGCGCATGTAGTTTGGCCCGCCCAGATTCCGGATCTGCATCTCCCACGACCACTTCTCTCGCATGAGTTTGTTGATTTCATCGTTCAGGTCTCTGATCTGGTAGTCGCTCAGGCTCGGGTCTTGAATGCGCGTTACCTTGCGCGAGATCTCCTTGAGAACTTGGCCCCGCCATTTCTCGCACATGGGGATCGTATCGACAGTGGTGATCGCTTTGGGACGACGCGTGCGTCCGATATCAATGATTCCGAGATCCGCCGCCTGTTGGGCTCGGAAACGGAAGAGCATCGACTGTGCCTTCTCGCTGTTTCGCGCCTGTGAATTTATCATGATTAGTATCTCCAATTGCTGAAGTGCAACAAATGTGCGATTGCCTGGGATGCAGCTTACCATGATGAGGAAAATTTGCCAAGAATCCTACTAAATGAAGAGCAAAAGAAACCCGAGCAGGTGGGCGCGATGCTCTAGCGAAATCAGAGCAGCCCAGCGAAGAGAGGGAGAGCAGCAGATGAAGAACTCCCATTACCGCTTTGGTGCAGATAGCGCCTAAGGCGTCAAGATTTTACCGCGCGGCTATCCATAATGAAGCTGGAAAATTGGATTCTTCATCACAGCTATTGTCTAGTCTATTTATTTATTATTTTCTAAATTGTATTATTGTAAGACCATCATTCTGAATATTCCAACATGTAAAATTCATTTTGCAGTGAAACTGTGCTGGGGGTCAAATCCACCACTGGGAATGCTATCGAAGAAACAGCCCTGAGGCATATGTATTCCGGAAATATCAAGTTTCTTTGCTTTAAGTGATACCATTGACATTATTGAACATGAATTACATGGCCAATCTTATAAAATCCTTTGAACCTACTTCTGTCAGAGAGCTGGTCAGTAGGTAATTATTTTCAGTCACTCGCGGCCCAATTATTCGCCCGCAGCCCAAGCGTTGTGCCACCTGTGAAGGCCATGGAATAACTAGTATTAACTACTGTTGTCAACATGAGAGCCAATGTTGTCTGCACAGTAATCTCATGAAACTGCTCATAGTAGTGAATTAGGGCCACTAAATGGTCCCTGAGATTCAGTAACGACCTGTCTCAGAGCCCTAAATCGATGCGAATAAATAGAGCAACATAGGTCATCTGTACTTGTATATATCTACCACAGAAACATGATAAAGGTTTTCATTCTTTTGGTCTACAATCGATTAGTTCTCGTGGATCCTTATATCACCTTCGTGAAGATATCGTCCACAAACAAGGAAGAATTCACTATCAGCCCTAAAGTCTTCCGAGATTTCCTATCCTTCTTGCACTCCCAGATCTTCGCCATACCACAATACCCAAACCATTGAAGTCTGACAATTAGACCTCTCCAGCACGGAATCTACTCTCTCCTTTGCGGGCCGTGTCAAGAAAGAGCTCCCTCATCTCGACGTGCTGGTCGAGAATGCCGGACTGAGCTCCCCTACGTTCACCGTGTTGGAGGGATTCGAGCAGACTATTCAAGTCAACACTATCAATACACTGTTGCTCGCTCTACCTCTCCTGCCGAAGTCATCCCAGACCAAAGGCCATTTCCCAGATTCCTTGGCCCATTGAGTTCAGATGCTCATCGATTGTCCAAGTTCAAAGAGATCAATGCTCCGGATATCTACCGAGAGCTGAATAGCGGGAAAGACTACAATGGACAGTATATGTGAGTTCTCCAAACTTCTCCAGTGTGTAGTCTAAAATTTTGAAAGGGCTTTCTAACTTTGCCTTGCTACGAGCAAACAGGCACGAAGTCAGCAAGCTCATGGGCGTGCTCTTCGTTCGCGAACTTGTTTTACGCCTCAATAGTACAAAGTTAGTTACGTCGCCAGTGGTAATAGATCTTGCGAACCCTGGCCTCTGCAAGTCTGAGATCAGCTGTAACAGTCCCAAGGCCAGCCTAGTGGCCCGGAACATACGCTCGATTACCGAACACGAGACAGAAGTAGGTAGTAGGACCTTCGTGCTTGCTGCGTCTGCTGCGCCCAGTTCCCATGGGGAGTACATGACCGATGGGAAGAATCAGGATGTGGAATCGTGGATTCTTACCGATATGGGGAAAAGAGCACAAAAAAGGTTTTTGAGCAGACTATAGAGGTGCTGGAAGCAAGAAAGCTGGGGATTGGAGAGGTTGTCGGAGTAGCAGCATGAAGGGGATGCAGGCATACCAATCCCAAATGTTGCTCTGGATCGGGATCGGTGGATAATGCTACTATCTCATAATGTCCTAGGAGTAGATCGAAAACTGATGCATGAATTGCTAACGCAAACAAATGACCAATGCCCATATACCATATAGATAAAATGCTTGATCAACAAACAGAAACCATAAAAATAGGAGCCACAAACTCATCACAGACATTAAGCATATAATCGTATGCACCAGTCTCACCCATATCTGGAAAAGCCTGCTGGCAGCAACATCATACTAGAGTCATAACCAGAGTTCTTTCACTCAACCTTGATGGATTTCTTCGGACCAGAAGATGATATGGTGAATCCGTCCCCTGCTGTCAGAAGGGTTACAGGAACCCCTTGGTGTTACTGGGCTGTCTTTGGAGATCACTGGGGAAAGCACCGCTGCCTCTTCGGCTCCCAACGTCACTGAACGCGCCAACAGTTCGTCCCACGACGCTCCCTCTCTCAACCCGAAGAGCCTTCCACCCTTCCAGCTCGCGTTCCAATCTCAAGGCCTTCTCTCGTTCTTCTCGGAGTTCTCGTTCCGCCCGGCGTGCCTGGAGTTGATTTTCCGAGTCGCTCTGCTGGAGTTCTTCGATATTCTTCAGAAGACGCTCAATCTTGTCACGGGATTTGTTGATATCCTCGCTGAGTTGAGCGTTCATCTTGTCGCGCCGTTCGATTTGCGACTGAAGGTCTTTGACAGTACGGTCAACATTACGGAGAGAGCGTTGCTCAGCACTGTGCTTGGTTTCTTGCTCCTCGAGGTGCGTTTCAAGCTGGTTTTTGTTTACCGTCAGCATAATGGTTTTCTTCTTTTTTCCCTGAGTAGTGACGGGGCTTCTTACTTCCTTAATACGCTTGTGCAGGAACTTAACATCCTGACTGGCAGATGAGTAGCTCTTAGTCTCGAGGTCGACGCATCTCAACTGCGCTTCCTTGAGCTGTTTCTCCAGTGCCGCCTTTTCTTTGAAAAGCCGATTTTTCGATTCTCGCTCACCCGTGATTTCCTTCTGTATTTCAGTTACCAAAGCCTCTGCTCGCCTCATTTTGCCCACTGCTGCGGCCGAGACGTCTTCTTGCTGCGCAAGTTGTGACTTGAGCTCCAGTAGTTCACGTTCCATACTAGCAGCATTGCGCATAGAGGGACTTTGTCCCCTAGCAAGCTCATCAAGTCGCTCCCCAGCCTCAGCCAGCCGTGCCTCCAGCACCTTCTTTTCTTTGGCCAGATTATCTCTTTCGGCTGTTACATCGTCGACGGATGTCCGCAGACTCCTTACTTGTGACAGGAGTGACACAACCCGACTTTGGGCTTCATTGTGGGCATTTACCGCTTCTTCCCGCGAGGTTGTTACGTCTTGCAGGGTCATCTCCATTCGGGCCTTCTCCTTGGCCCACGTAGAACTATTCAGCACTTCGTTATCCCACTTGCTCCGAAGATCTTCAAGTTCTTCTCTTAGGCGAGCATTCTCTTCACGAGCGTTGAGTACGTTTTCGCGTTCCACCTCCAGATCGTTGTGCAGAGTCGAGAATTCACGTTGATACTTTTGTCTGGTCTGCTCCATTGACATTTCTTTGTCCTCAAGATCAATAGCGCGCTGATTTCTATAATCCTCCAACTCATTCTGGAGACGCTGTTTAGCCTGAAGTGCACCTTGGAGCTCAGCAGCCTGGTCCTCCATTCGTGCCTCCAGCGATTGCATTTGCCGTTGCAAATCTTCAACAAGAGAATCAGTCTGTTTGCGCTCTGCCAAAATTTGGGCACATGTCTCCTCGGCTTCTTTGGCTTGAGACTTAGAGAACTGCTCGGCTCGAGAAGCCTTGAGAACCGCGATCTCCGCCTGCTCGAGCTTGCTGAAATATTCATCTGCACGGCTTTTGTATAAGCTCAAACTGGAGGCGAGGTCAGCACATTTAGATTCCTCCGCGTCCAAGCGTATCTGCAGATCCGAAAACTCCTGCAGCAGTTGATTTCTGCTAACGGCGTCCTGCTCTCTTGCAAGCTGCAACTCTTGAAGTTCCGACCGTGCGTCACGAATATCAACCTCCAGGGCCGCCTTGGAGTGCTTAAGCTTCTCGAAGTGGGATTTTGCCTCGGTTAATTCGGCCATGGCCTCATTATGAACCTGGAGCAATAACCTCCTAGATTGTTCCTGGGAACTGATTAAGTCATAGAGTTCTTCATGTGATTTAGCTTGGACATCATGTAATGATAGCTCTCCTGAGCGGATACTCCGTTCAAGTGCCGACACCTTCTTCGTAGAATCATCAAGCTGCTCATGAAGGCGATCGTTTGCCCGCTCCAGGAGCTGCATCCGCCTAATTGAAGGACTTTCGTCCTGCCATGTATCCTTCTGAGGAAGCGCTCGTTCAAGCTGGGTCTGCAAATGTTTGTTTTGCATTTCAGACACTTGAAGCTTGTTCTGAAGCTCCTCTATCTCGGTCTCCAAGTCCATACGTCGTTGAAAAGTGACGGTATCCACGGTCTTATCAGACCGAGCTGAATCATTAATGGCTTCATTGAAATTGTGTCTGCGGTTAGGCGTAGTGGGAGCGGAAAACCTCTTTGCAGCATTTTCAGAGTTCTTCCTTATGTGTGTCGGAGTACGATTGGCAGCCACCTGGTTGTTGTCGATCTCCTCAAGCAAAGCACGTTTCGATGAAGAATAGCGAGCATCAAGCTCCTTCATCTCATCGCCATGTCGTCGGCGCATTTCAGAAAGCTGGTTCTCTGCCCTGGCATACTTCTCCTCAGCAACCTGAAGTTTGTTCTGCACGGTCTCCAGGACCTGTGCCAAATCAACTTTCTTCGATAGCTCTGGTTGAACAGTTTCCCATGACCTGGGAGACTCATCGGCATCGGGCGTGAAAACTTTGTTTAAGAGTATAAGCTGGCGGTGCAAACCATCAATCTCTTTGTTAGCAGTGTCGAGTGCGGTTTGAAGCTTCCGAGTGTTCGCTTGGGCTTGACTGCGTAGCTGTCTTTCGGTTTCAAGGCTCCTATTTGCTTCAGCAAGCTGAAGGGACGCAGTGGAGGCGGCTTTCTCGGCGTTACGACTGTTTTTACGTTCCCTGGAGATCTCATGGTTCAAGTCCTCTAGGTTTAGAGACAGTTTTTCCTTTTGCTTCTCCAAGGAGGTGATAGACAACTGTGCATCTCCTAGCTGGCGCGTCAAGTTCTTGTTTTCTTCGTCCAACTTCGACTTTTCCTTTTGAAGATTTGTTATGCGAAGGCGTTGATTGTCGCTGGCTCTGGAAGTTGATCTGGCAATATCAAGATTCTTCTGTTGAATCTTAGTCAACAGGGCTCTATTATCATTCTCAGATGCTGTGAGCCGGCCTTTGAGCGTTATAAGTTCTCTATCGAGACGCTCCTTATGCTGATCATGACGGATACGGAAATTGTCAGACTCTGCAATGGCATGCGTAAGCCTCTGCACTTCCTTGGAAAGACGTGACCTGTCCGCCTCAGCTTCATCTAGTCTCTTTGATTTGGTCTCCAAATCCTTTCGAAGACTTTCCAACCTCTCGTCAGCCTGTATCCTAATTTTTTGCTCAATCTCGGCTTCTGCATCCAAGCGCGCATTCTCAACTTTGGTGAATCGCTCTCGCAGCTTGATGAGCTCTGTTTGGAGGTCTTTCCGAGCCTGGTCGGCAGCTGCTCGACCCTCGGTAGCTCGACGGAGAGTATCTTGTTGGATATACATTTCCTTCTCGATTATGATCTTCGATTCATTCAAAGAATTGTACTTCTCCTCCAGCTCCGCGAGACTGTGCTTCGCAAGCATTTGGACGTCGTCTCTTGACTGCGTCACTCGACTGAGATCGGCCTGGACCTGAAAGAGCTGGGTTTTCAGGTCTTGGACCTGTTGCTCAAGGATCCTCCTGCTCTGACCAGCTTCCGCATCCTCGGATAATTTATCCTCCAAGACCCTTTTAACATCCGCTATCTCTCGTTCAAGTTGAGCTTTCTCCGATTTCATTGCATCCATAGATGCCTGGACTTCCCGGAGACGATTTTGCATATTGTCATGGCGGGTTGATAGAGAAGTTTTCTCGGATTCGAATTGTTTTCTCTCTTCCTCGTATCGTCTCGCGTCGTTTCGTAAAACGGCTACTTCGCTTTGCTTCTTCCTGAGCATTTCCTCGTACCCAGTTGAAGTCGCGGAGAGGTCCGAAATTTGCTGTCGAATTGACCGATTCTCATCAAACAGCTCCTTAATCTGCTTTCTCGACTTATCCAGATCCTTCGATGTATTAGCAAGCTTTATATCAAGATCCTGATCAGTTTTCAATAGCTTGGCTTCTAAATCCTGCAGCTTGCGGTCCTTCAAACCGAGGTGGCTTTGAAGCATTCGAATTTCATGACTTAGGTCTTGAATCTGGTTATCTTTCTCTTGAAAGCTTTTTTGCGCGCCTTCCACTTCAACGTCGAGTTCTGCGATACGCCTTTGAAGCTCTTGTTTTTCGGCCTCCAACCGCTGGATGATTTCTCCGGCTTGCTCAAGCTGAGTTAGCCGATGATCCAAATTCTCATCGGCCTTTTTCTTAGCTGCTATCAGCTCGTCAAGCTGGTCTTCAAGAGCTTCTTGGTCCGCGATCGCTCCGGCAAGTTTCTCTGAGAGCTCGACTTCGCGGACCTGAAGTCTCTTGAAGATTTCCTCTTTATCAAGGGCCAGGGCACGTTCGCTCTCCAGCGTTTGTTGAATGCGCTGGATTTCTATCTCTGTACGACGCCGTTCTTCATCGAGCTTCTGACGTTCCAGTAAGTCCTGTTTCATTTTCGCTTCCAGTTGTTGAATCTTCTCGTCCCTTTTCTTAAATTCATTTGCGCTTCTGGTCTCTCCAAGAAGAGGTTTCATCTTTGAGAATAACCGCCACCAAGGGTTTGCTTTCATGTCGAGATAAGCATGGAAGTTATGTTGGATTATGCGGGTTGCCTCGGCACGATATAGTTTTTTGTTGGAGATTCGACGTTGAACATATCCTCGTGCCAATGACTGGAAACGGGTCATTATATCACGGATAAGATGGTCTCTTCTATCTTCTAACTCAGCCAAGACGCCGGCTCTGAAGAACACTTTCGTACGGCCAACACGATACAACGCTCGATCCAAACCTAGCTTCTCCAACATTATATGAGCGGCTTTATGGCCCTCCATATATCCTTTTGGCATGTTGTGGCAGAGAACTTCATAGCGTTGTCGAAACTCCGCGAAGGGCAGGCGGTTGGGGAACCCTGTCCGAGCGATTCTTATACCCTCAAGAACACCATTGCAACGCAGCTGATCCAACACCAAGGGAGCGTTAAACAATTTGGGTCTCTTTTTATGATTCGGTATTATACAACGCACGAAATGAGGATGGGTGCAATGCAATTGACTCATGAGAGTAGAGAGCTGTTCCTTATGTCTCTGTGCCACCGTTCGAAACAGACCCTTCTTGATCCGGCTCCTTGGATGTCCTGTTCCATCTTCGTCAAGGTCACCGCAATCTGAGAAAAGATTGGAAATATGGGGGTCACTCGATGCGGCCAGTAGGCGTGTAATATTGTCGTTTAAAGGGTCTTTGTTCTTTTCTAGCCAGCCTTCGGTCGTATACTCCACTTCGGCGGCATAATGGGTGAGAACAAATCCTTGGCTGAGACGGGATGCGCGATACTTCGGAGACTTCCGATGCCACAGAGAATGAAGTTTATCAGTAAAAGACACATCCGTGGCCTTGGGCATCACACAATCTTCGTCAAGACAAGAGAATATACCAATCGGGTTGGTCAACTCAATCAGATCAATTGTTGGCTGTAAATCTTTCCCAAAATCAATAAACTGCCATTCAATCTTTTCCCTTGCATATTCTTCTTGTTCAAGGACGAACATGTGGTGATTAAAGAATTGCTGGAGCTTCTCATTGGTGTAGTTGATGCAGAGCTGCTCGAAACTGTTATTCTCGAATATCTCAAAGCCAGCAATATCAAGAACACCAATGAAATAGCTATCATCGCCCGCTATAGTGCTGCGGTCAAGCTTGCTATTAATCCGAGAGACAAGGTCACCGAAGCCACGTTCATAAATTCCCTTTGCCAAAGCGTCGAGTGCTAGGCGGACTTGTTCGGGAGTCTGGACTTTCTCAACCAATTCTCGTCCAGCCCTTACCCTCGGGTGAAGCAGCCCTTTAATGAAAGGTTCCGGAGCGATTCCTAGGAGGTGGCATGCCCGTTCTACGCTATTGTGCGCATCAGGCCCTAACGCCGCTTGGTCTCCGCGCAGACTTTCTTTAACGATATTGACATTGCCCAAGTGCAGGACAGCAGCGATTGTCCGGAGGATGCATAGTTGGTCTTCTGGAGAAAAGTCCATTATGTGAAATGCTTCAAGTAGTGAATTCCACTCCTCGATATCTGATACACCAGCAATGGTATCATTTCCATCTCTCGTATATGCGAAGTCCTCGAGTTGGAAATTGGATAATAGGAGATTATCCCGTACTGCCTGACTTGCACCCTGAAGAAGCTGATAAAAAATATGATAATTCCTCTCGTGGCGGTTAGGCTTCACTACTCGAGATTTCTCCAAAAGGTACCAGTCTATGGAGGCACCAAGGATTTGTCCTGAGCGGGAGAACTCAATTCGAATGAACTTTCCAAAGCGAGATGAGTTATTATTCCGAACCGTCTGGGCGTTGCCAAAAGCTTCCAAAATTGGGTTTGCTCTCAATATCTGTTGTGAGAGAGCTGAAAACTGCTTTGTTTCAGACCGAGCGTAGGGGGTATCCTGTGTTGCAACCGCTGCAAGGTACTGGATGACCTTTTTCGTATTCTCTGTTTTTCCTGCTCCCGACTCTCCGCTATTGTACGCAAGTCAGCATGGGGATATCCCGTGTCTGTTGCGAAGCAAAGCTTACGTCACAAGAATACTTTGATTCTCCCCCTCCTCAACTAGATTGCGGAATGCCTGGTCGGCCATGGCAAAAACGTGAGGCCTAGTTTCCTCCTTGCTCCGGTTCTTATACATTTTCACATATTCAGTGGTGTAGATGGGCAAAGGGCAGTATGGATTAACCGTGACCAAGAACAAGCCAGAATATGTCTGCGAAGATGTTAGTCTGATAGAGTAGAAGATCGTAAGACCTCGGGCATAACACGTACATATATCAAGTCTGATTGATACCGAGTCTGCAGGTTATGAATGACGGAGGGTTCATTCAAATGGGTGAGTTCAGCCATATCATCTGTCTTGTCGAACTTTGCCGGGTTCACTTTGTCGACTTGATCTGCGTAAACTTCTCGCTGCTGCATAGTATGTAAGCCAGTGAAAAAGTTAACCAGAAGAGGCCATGGTACCTACCTCCCCATTATCACATTGTACTAACAGCCTTCCATCGTCTTGCTCCTCCAGGACCAACCCACGCACGAACGCCTTGTCTGGGTCCTTCAGCCATACGTATTTATTACCCGAGAAGTCGTTGTCGCCTTCCAGGCCTCTAATTTGATCAGCCCCTCTCCGCAATTCTTCTGTCTTAATAAACTCTGGTGCAAAAGTTCCAGACGACACATTGTTCTTCGCTGAACTGGGTCGTTCGCGGAGGGAAGATTTAAGTCCTGTTTGAGATAATTGGGAGACTGAGCTATTTCGAAAGCGGCCGCGAGGCTCTTCATAAACGCTGGGCGAGCTTATGATGGCGGACTTCGGTCTTGTATGCTTCGGTTGGGGTGATGGGGAGGGAGATAAAGAAGCTCGACTGAATGGATTGGCACGCCTTGGCGAGCCATTTAATTGAGAGGGAAGCATAACGGCAATTCAATGGAAGCTCATCTAATAAAGAAAATTTTAGATCATGTCAGTTGCTCTGGGCAAACGATCGGGCAGGTACAGAGGGCGACAATTGAGCGAAGTACGAAGGTCCAGCCGAACAGGAAGGTCTCAAACGATGTGAAATGAAATCCTAAAAAGAAACGCTGTGAACAACGGCATAGACAATATAGACAAGAAGGCAGAAGGTTATCTGAAGCCGAGAGGAGGCCAGCTACCGGGGAATGTCGAGAATGGATGTCATCATCGCAGCTGCTGCCGGTATTTAGAAGTCCTCGACAGCTGTTTGTTTACATTATATCATCCTTCCTCTTTTGGAAACGGGCAAGCATATGGTCTGTGCACTGCGCTAGTCCGTATTCGTACAAAAAGTCACCTGACCATCACGGAGCAGAAACTCGCAGCTCTTCCGTTCTCTCTTTTCGCTCTGTTTCCTTCCAAGACTCAGTGGTTGTCTGCCTTTATCCAGTGATTACTCCATTATCCTTGGAGATACTGGCTTTGTATGCATCATTTGATGTCTACAACGGATTTTAACTTTGCTCACAGCTTATTCTAGGGATATAGGACTCTATCCGTCCGTTAGTCCTTCGACGCATCTCCTTCCTTGGATTTGATGTTAAACGATGCCTGAACGCGCCATTCTGCTTCTTACGAACAGCTCCTTTGTCCATTAGATTTTTCACACTGCTCCGTCTACGCGTATTATCCAACAGACTTTTCCTGCTGCCGATGTCGAATTATCCTTCAGCGCCGCCATTTGGCGGGCCTTTCGCCTACGTCCCACAATGGCCTCACGCGTCAACTCCAAACTCACTGCCTTCTTTACCTCCACACACCTTCCCCTCTAATGGAGATTATACTGCATCCATATCCCATAGTAATGCGAACAGTTTCCACCAGAATTCAAATATCGCGGGTCTAGGGGCATTTGGCGCCACTGGCACGCTTCCACCTCCCCTCCCGTTCATGGGGTTACCTCCACCTCCGTTCCCATCATTTCCGCTATCCTCTGTAACATTCCCGCCAGTGCCTCTGGCCAACGGTCCGCAGCCCGATGGCCGCTCTGTTGCTGCTGCGCGGACGTTCGCAAACGACGGGGCTGTACACACGCTTGATTCACAGGCCACGACCGAATCAAGTTCTAGGCAAGATTCCGATAGAGAGGAAGGTGAGGTCAGTGACATGGAAGGCCAGATTCCGTCGCAGGCAAAAGAGGCTGGATCTGAAAGATCGATTACTTTAAATCGGCATCAGGATGTGTCAGGTGGGATATGTGACTCCGCATTAAATTCAGGGTTTCCTAGAAACAGGACTCAACACCTCGGTATAAAGGACCCTGGAAATTTTGCTGCTATACCACGCGAAGTGTCTGGGAAGACTAATCAGGGTACAGATGAAGCTCCGTCTGAGCTCCACCCTTGTTCTAGGGACAGTGAATCACGTATTATTCCCATTACCTCTCAGTTTCTAACATTATGTGTGATGCTAATATTATGCAGCATATAACCCCCCAATCTCAATAGCTGAAGTACCACATGGATCAGAGTCGGAAGCGCCGAATTCTTCTGCTATGCGCCCCAAGAGTCCACCCATGTCTATTCCAAAGGAAGCTCAGTTTCAATTAAGCACCAAGTCTCCTTCACAGTTACGCATCCAGGCTCAGGGGGCTTTGCTTAGCTTAGCGCCTCATAATATTCGCTACAGCGAGCTTGTTGGGGAGGGAATTAACCCCATGGTACTAAAGCAACTCTATGAAGAAGTTGGAATCAAAATCGCGACATCTCAGCCTGGTACATCTGTCCCTTCGGTCCCCGTTAAGCTTGTTGCCTCAGGACATGAGGCTAATGCGACCGCCGACCTACCAGTGGTTAAACGGACCGCCAAAGAATTGACGGATCAAGAGGCTCCTCAGCAAAGGAAAATATCAGAAGTGGAAGCTGCAAACAAAGCTCTCACCCCTCCCGTTCTGTCTTCCACTCCCCAGCCTGACGGTGGAAAGCCTTTGGAAAGAAAGGAGGTCATCGCTCGCATGCTTGCTGCTAGGGCTGCTAAAACTTCCGGGACACCTCAACTCTCGAAGCCGGATGCTGAAAATGAAAGTACGGTTACTACAGCTCCTTCTGTACCAGCTACGGAGACATTGACACTTCCTTCGAGCGAAGCGACTGAAAGTGAGAAGGAAATTCGTGTTCGAGAAAAGAACAAGGCTCAGACGGAGTTGGCGAGACAGCGAATCGAGCTCCTTAAAAAGCAAGGATTGACCAGGACCCAATCAAAGCCACGAGCGGGTTCTATTTCACAAAACACATTGCAGCAAAACAACGACGCTGTCCAGGTTTCAACACCTCCAGCATCCAGCCCAGCAATCCGGCACCCTCTGCCCAACCGTCCTCCGGCACCTGATCCTGCACCATCTGCTCGTATTCCTGGTCTGTTTATGACTGAACAGAGCTCGCATCACGAACCTAATATTAAAGCTGACGGAGGAGCTGTCACTGTCTCAGCATCACAGCCTCGTGTCACTCACCGAAAGCGCCCGAGAGCGTCTGATTTTAATGAACCGGTCGTCACATCAAAATCATCTTTTGGCCATATCCAGAATGGCGGGGCGCCAGATGATAGACTCATAATTGATATTAGTGACGATGAAGTCTTTTATGGAGAGGCTGATACCGATGATATGGATATTGACTCCTCAGCTGATCAAATTTTACAAGACGCTCGCTCAAAGGCCCTAAGAGGAGCCAAGATTCCTCGGCTCGAGGGCTATCCTTCTTCGACAGGATCTGTCGGCCAAAGGAATAATGGTTCATTTAACACGAAGATATCGGCCTCATCTACTCCACAGTCACCCTTCAGAAACAACGATCGTCAG
The DNA here is from genome assembly GCA_025999795.1 of Monascus purpureus. NCBI lineage: Eukaryota > Fungi > Ascomycota > Eurotiomycetes > Eurotiales > Aspergillaceae > Monascus > Monascus purpureus. Next base: position 1,475,035 of record AP025348.1, read on the forward strand.
GATCTTCGGCAGGTGGACTTGGAAATCCAAGCTATGCGCCGACGAATTGCAGAGATGGAAGAAAAAAAGAAATCAAAGTCAGCTTCAGATCTTGCTCGGCCTCCTGGGACATTAAGCCCTTCGCGTCTGTCGCAAGCCGAAAATGCCATACCAGAAGTTGGCCTTTTGCAATGTCCTCCCGCAGCAGCTATGCCATCTATCGAAAAGGAAACGGCTGAGAGTACGATCATCAGCAATGGTACTCATGGTACTATTTCCAAGAAGCCCGTCTCTTCTGAATCAGGGGAACTGGAGAATCTACGGTTTAAATTGCTGAGAAAGAAGGAGATAGAATCTGGTCTTCCCGTCCTGGATGCAGAAATACTTAGGTCAGAAACACGACTCGCAGAAGTCAAAGAGGAGATGGAAAGGTTACTGGCTGAAATTGCAAAAGGAAAGCATGGAAGACAGCAACTCGTTGAAGAACTACAGCATCTTCAATCAGAGGCTAACAGCCACTCCCTCGACGAAGTCGAAACGACGCAGCGCCTTCTTGAAAATAAGGAGCCGCCAAAAAATACAGAGGAAGGTAAGTTTCGCTCTGTATGCTGAAGCATCTGCAGCAGCAATGTGCCTTAGATCCAACGCTCATTCTGTTTACAATGATTGTCTAGCTACTCCCATGCCAAATGATACAGTCGATGGCGACCTGGCTGTGCCAGATGCACTAGCCCTTCAGACTGGCGATTCAGAAGGGTCACGCTCTGCCAGTCTTAGCCGTGATACTGGTGCCGCCACAGACCTTGAGCCTGCTTCCGCTTCTGAACCCCTAGATACAGCCGAGCATCAAACGGTGTTTTCTGCCCATGTAACTGACGATCTTGGAGAAGCTCCACCGGCACCCTCCCTATCGGAGTCGGGAGGGTCTGCAATGGACGAATCGATTGACAGCGCTCTCTCCGAGCCTGTTCAGGAGCCGGCGCTGGAACAAACGGCTGCAGCAAGCGCTACTCCACCTGACGGTTCTGGGACCTCCGAATCGGTCGACATAAGCGAGACTGGTTCAATTCTAATGGAAAATAGCCATGATTCTCTTCCCGAGCGCCCTCGGTTTACTGACGCTGCGGCTGAATTGCCCAACGCGGGTGATGACGATGGTCAGGTTGACGTTCGCAACTCCCGTGAATCTTCTGCTGAGTCTGAGGCGTCTGAGGCATATGAGCCTCCAGAACCAGACACAAGTGCCGATTCTGCTGACGAACTTTATACACCCTCTTTTAGTCCTTCGTCGGGCCGTGGAGAATTGCCGGACGTTTCTGCTCACACTGTTGGCCAACCACAAGCTGACAAACCACTAACAGGGACAGTGCTGGTTTCGGATGTGAGCCAGACGCCTGAAGTTGGGAACCTCGATGTAGGATGAACCATATTGCGATAGGATGGCTTTGACTGCCTACTGACACTTTTATTATAGCATGCTCAGAAAGAGATGCCGGGGTTCGGATTTTCGCCGTATCATAGCCCTTTGAGATTTTTCAGGGCCTATCGCTATCACCCCAACTTCGTTGACAATGTCTCAGGCGGCTATCGTTCCCTAACATACAGTCATGATATTGACCCTATGGTATACGTATGCCCTTTCGAGGTAGCGGGAGGCGTCTGCAATGACCGCTCTTGCGAATTCCAGCATTTCCGTGATATGACTCTCAGCGGTGCGTCGACAGACATGAAAGCAAATATATATACCACTTCCCCCCTCCCCTTGTTGATAAAACCTTCCTCCACCCACAGACCCATATGTTCCACATGTTCCTGTGGCCAATTCCCCCCTCCACCCCGAGTTTCATTTCGCGAATAACTGCATTGCTCAAATACTGACCACAGCGTGGTTTATGTTGACAGATGACAAAATCTTGGTTCAGATGGGCTCCCTCAGAGAAGGCAAGACCCAGGAAGAAAAAGACAACTATCTGGCTGGTCTGAAACAGATCATCAATGACATGCGACGCGACCAGGTGAAGGATTTCAGCACTGTGGCGGCAGAGATTGCCGCATACCGTAGACGCTTCCTCCAAGATCCCTCGCGCATTTTGCCATTGTAACTGTTGTTCCCAACCAGCGAATTCGATTTCCAGATATTGTCAAGGTGAGCTTGCTGCTGATATATTCATCCGACGCAGCGGGCCAAAGTTTCGCCTGGCCCAGCACCAGGTGAACATTAAAAAGGGCGCGAAGAACGTCACTTAGTTTGATCCTCATTATGGACACACAGCCTTAACGCTTCCCTCGTATCTTTTCCATTCCCGCTTTTTGCCCTTTGGGTTCTCGGAAGGGACTCACCCATCTTCCCTGTGTCTCCTACATAGCAAGCACGGCGTTTTCTTTCTTTCCTTCTCTTCCTCTTTTCATATACCTCGTCCATTTACCATCAGTTCGCCGTATACTTGGGCCCCCGAAGCGGGCATGATTCTTTCTATCGACTTTGAAGTTGGAAAGGCACAATGACGGACACGCGTGGAGCAGTGAGCCTAAAGAAAGGAGGGTGGGAAAAAAAAAAAGGAAAAGAGGCATAAGAGGCCAATCGTTCCCCCCGGACAGACGAATTTGAGACCTATCCCAGGTCCATGGCCGCGAAGCATGACTCATGCATGTTCGGCCTCGGGGATGCGTCAGAGCCGAAAAGTCGGCCGTACGAGTATGACACGTATTATAGAAGTATACTGATATTGTCAATATAACTTCAATTCTTGATTGAGTTCTGAACAGCACGTAGGTTCATAACCCCCAGCTGAAATGTCCATACTTGGAAAACCGGCGTAGAAATGAAAATGAGACACTATCCAAGCAAGCCCATATATAATACGTATCATACATATTACATAGACGAAGACCATCAGGCTGCGCAATCTTGCCCGGCCAAGGGCTGGGGCGCAGTCAATGTCAATGTCATTCTTACTAGGAAGAAGTGCATCACATTACACGCAGATCCCAGTCCCAGATAAATTCCAAAGTGCAGCAGATACAACCCGTAGAAACGGTAAGACGATCCGAAGAGCCCGGGTTAGCATGCATGCAGGTAAGCGAACATAGGAAAAAAGAAGGGGGAAAAGAATGCAGTATTTACTGCAAGAAGGCCAGAGTATTGCGGTTTAATTTCATCCTACCGAACATTGTAGGTAGTAGGTTGGCCCGACGGGCTCCAAGGGCACAGCACAGCCTCGTGACGTTACTCCGATGCCAACGTCAACAACAGAAACAGAAAAGAAGCCTAGAGCATCCGAGATAGACCAGGAAGAAAGAAAGACTTCTGAAAATCTGACCGATATTCCTAAGGCTGGAACTGGATAGAACGAATGATTGGAATAGTAGAGAGAAGACGAGGCGAGGGCAATAGGCGACGACCGCTACTTCCTGGGCACTGATTGGCGGGGAGGTGCACTAGGGATAGCAAGAGACGGTGGAGGGTTTTCATTTATTTTATTTGATTGATTTATTTATATCTATTTTATATGGTTTCTGTGGAGTGAGATAAGTAGGCTGAATCAGAATGCGAATCGGCTCCGTTCCAATGGGATACTTACCTTGGCGGAATAATTCCGTATAGACTGCTGACTACTGACTACTGACTACTTACTACTTACTACCTACCAGCAAATGCGCCTGTTGATCCAGCCCTTGAAGGCTGCGTGCATACTTTATTACTCTCTTTTCTTTCTTGCGGTCTGCATGACTCACATTCTTCATGACTCAATTAATCACTTTCACCCGGTCTGATCTCATCTGACGTGAGGTACAACACAAAACATGACATGACGCGAAATGAAGAACCGAAGCCAATTGGAAACTGCATCTTATATTACAATGACGGATGAAGTGAATCCCGGACTGTCTCTAGGAAAATAAAGCTCAAAAGACAAAAAAAAAAAAAAAAGATAACCCCCCGGATGGGGGGCAGCCCTACTCCATGCTCCCGCAGAAGCCAATGCCATCTATGCTGAACATTTCCCAGTGTCCGAACAAATCAACAAGAAGAAATCCAATCATCACGCTCGGAATGCTATGCCGTCTCATAAGTCGTTCACGAAGATATATAATAACAACAAAAATAAAATGTATAGAACAGGTGCCGAGACTCGGAATTCCGCCTGGTTGGCCGGGCAAAACGTCGATGCAAGCGGATACGTTCTGCACTACCACTGCTTCAATCAAGCCCGAAAGCTGTCAGCTACGGATCCGGTAGAAAGAGGACAAGAACAAAAGGAACCAGCCAAGTTGCTTACCTCTCCTCCGCCTCAAGGGAAATTAAAAAATCACGCTCAGGGCTTCAGATGCGTGCAGTTTTCACAGGCCACATGGTGGCATATAACACACCGTGCCTGATGGTTGTAGACCTTCGGTCCGTCCCCGCAGTTACAGCAGATAAAATAGTAGGTAGGGCCATGCATCCTGATACCGCTCGTTGATCGTAGGGAAACTGCGGTGTCATCCTGCAGTAGCCTCCCGGTGTGTGTCGGCATCACACTGCTGGAGGAAGGCAGCGGTAATGTTGACTGGTCAGAATACGCCAGATTATCGAGTGTGAGAACGAGGGAAGGCGAAGACGCAGGAGAAAGAGCCGGGGTAGGGTACGGCGCCATCGTGCTGCAGGGAATAGGGTCCAGCTGGTCGTCATGTTTTTCTCGGCGGCAGTATTTGCAGGAAATGCTGTTGCAGTTAATGCAGGCAGAGTAGAGAGCAACGTTGTACGGGCCAAAGCCGCATTGGCAGCAGTACCAAAAGATAGCCATAATGGACGTCTGGGGAGGGATGGAAAAGAAGAGACTAGAGACGAGTCAAGACGAGCGATAGGGAAGACTCAGTGGGCGTTTTCTGTCGATGAGGAATAGGAAGCATTTGCAAGAGGAAGATGGGCTGGTTTATATGCTAGTTTACCCAAGACATCCATTCTGCAAGCCATGCCGCAGGGCAAATAGCGGACTCGTAGTTGGCCTTGAATGCCATTACCGTAAGCCCTGAACCGGGATGGTTTGCCCGTGGGATCATCCCGTCAGATTGGTAGATCAGAGATCCCCCGACCCGTATCTCATTGCGAGCACTAGCTCCATGGCCCACCGCGGTTTGGCCTTGCAGTTTCGCCTGGTGTCCTGAGGATCTCATTCGCGCAGGGGCAGCGAGCCAGCCATGACGACTCTGAATCACCCTAGATTTGCCGGGGTAATTGAGTCAAAGCAGCGCACGCGCTGCCTGGGGCGGTTCACCCAGGGCGAATCGAGGCAGTTCGAGGAAGGCTTGGACGGTCACGCCCGTCTGGCGCCCGGGTTCGCTTCATTTCGTTTCCTCTTTTTCTTTTCTTTTTTATTTTTCGAGTCATCAATGAGCAACAGAGTGGATGTCTGTATGGGTTGCAAAGAACTGTTCATAAACAGCGCGTCCAGTCAACGGCCTCTGATTTCAGGCAACCTCCAAGGCAGTCTGTTGCCTAGCTCTCCATGACGACATGCCCCTCCAAGTAGAGGTGAAAACCAGAGCACGAAAACGAAAAATAAATTGAAAGCGAAATAAAAAATAAAAATAACCACAGATGGGTCAGAGACGGAATCGAACAGCAAGGTTGACTCAAGTGTCGTAAGTGTCGTTTTCTCGCCCTGGGGGGAGAGAGGATGAAGGAGTTCCGCCCGTTCACCCTCTTTTCCCTCCATTTCCCCCTTCGTTCCCCTTCATTTTCTTTTAGAAACAAACAAAAGAAATTAAAACAAAGAGGTTCATTGCTTGGCTTCTTCACTCTTTTTTATTACCCTCTTGACTCCTCGTGGCAACCTGTATAGAGTCAGCACATGTGCTCCCACTACCCGACAACTAAACAAGTGATTAGAAATCAACGAGAACGAAAAAATAAATAGATAAATCAAATAAACAAAAAAATAAAGAAAAAAAAATAGATAAAATCAAAATCAAAATATAGAAACCTTTCCAATAATCTCAAATAAGCAATGCAGGGTCCTGTGCTTTGGGGAAGATCGTGGAAGAAGCGTTATAGCCTGTCGAGAACGGCTCGGACGATCTGAGACCACGCGAGAAACACGGGATAACTCATCGTTCCGAGTGCTCGAATATCCTCGTATGCTGGAATCATAGAAGCTTTCAGGGCACTGGAAGAGCTGACGGCAACGCTTGGGCCAGAGGTGGTCCCTAGCAGGCATCGGAGTCCCGGTGCCAGGACAGAAGTACTTAGCAGTCAAGAGCCGATGGTCCGGGTATTGCGGCCAGTCATCTTTATGATCTGGTGGACGCTCCGTGTGCTGCATCGTAGTATGAATGTGAAATGCGTCTTCCTGTTCTCCATGGCTAGAGCCAGGTTCAATGTCCAATCCATAGGGTCACGGGCTGGAAGAAGTCCATCGAGACATTGTCGGTAAACCAGATGTATACTGCATTAACAGGCGACATAGGTAACCATTCAAAGCAGTAGCTAGACAAGATATGGGTTGATGCCGACATGGTGGCATACCTCAGGATGTCTTGGACGTTTCCTGAGCAGCTCGAGAGCAGCCGTCCTCACCACCTCGCGGACAAAAATGAGGGAATCAGCGAGCCTTATATAGGAGGCGTTTGGGATATACCGAATACGCCATCTGACCCCCAGAATCTGCCCGTAGGCCAGTCATAACAATCATATCATCTGATGGATGGCCTGGGAATGCGACACGAGTCAGAAGTGGACAGCCCTACCCTCCGTATCGAACCAACAGCCGTTCAACCTTGAGCCTCATGCGGGTATGGGGCTCTCACAATCAAAATTGGCGTCCGTCCTCACCGGGGAAATGAGCCTCGGATATGGTGGTCTAGGGCAGATATAAGATTTGGAATCGACCGGACGTAGAGCACCCCTTCTCGCTGTGCGGGGTTGGCCAGCCTGGATTTTAATCATCACGAGGGCGGAAAGCGTTTTTTTTTCTTGAATCCATATTGAATCTTCGATGGACTCTCGAGCCTCCATTGTGTAGCTACTGGTAGCTTATTGGTGAGGTGGAGAGAGCGTTGTTGGACGACGCGGCTGGGATCCATGGAAATGAGAACCATGGGTGAGCAATCCCCAAAACATTACATGGAAAGCTATTCATTCTTGATTGTGCATGGACTGCATGGCAACTCAGTCCTACTTTCAATAGCAATGCGATCAACGGCAATGCATCGACTTGGTCGGTTCGCCTTTGCCCTATACTCATCCTCGTCGACACTACGCCTCCCGGGAATATCTGCTGCATTCTAGGGCTTAGATTGACAGATAGACAAATCCAAACATTCCGCCTAGTGAACAAGGCTACTAGCTCGGACGGCTCGTCTAAATGCACGAATAGGGATAGCAACAGCAACGCTTCTGCTTGGGACCGTCTTCTTGCTCCCAAGTGGCCATGTTCGAAGCACTATACAGCCTAACAGGCGTCAAATTTGGCAATGATGGGAGGAGTCCTATGCGGCTCTTCGGGACTATTCTCCACGAAAGGAAGCCCAGCCGTCCACGGCACGGCTCCATCTCTGCCTATTTGTCCCAGTGGAACATGCAATTGGAGGCTCAGTTCCAGTTCTGATCCATCCACGTTTGGATCTCGAACTGGCATTGGCCGTTTGCATAGCAAGCGTGCCCGGCCATGGGTCACAATCATACCCGGAAAGAGTCTCCAGGTATAGGAGCCCGGGTAGTTTTGTGACTCGCAAATACATCGATGCCATGGGGCTTCCTCGTCAGGAGGAAAGCCGGTATGGTGGCACAGAAGGTGCCCTCCGAGGTTGCGAGCAGCATCCCCTTTCTTCCCACTGTATTACGGTGAAACGGGGAACCAGTACTTGCTGTGCAAAGGCTGGCTTCCTGGTATGCATTGTGTATATGTTCATATATATTTGTTCCCGAGAACGATCGAAGACCCATTGTCGGCCACGACGCTTCGGAAATCGTCTGCCATGGCTCACGCCAATTGACAGTCAACCTGAGCCTCCTTCAATCCCTAGCAGACGTAGCAATTACCGTAACGGTATTCCGGGCTGTTTGACAGCGCCGATATCCACGATATCCATATGCCGGCGGTGCAGGGGAGGCAGAAGATGCCTAGATAGGAAGGTGGGTTGCGCAGAGACAATAATAAGTAAATAGTGCCTGGAAGCCCAGGCAAAGACCCGAGAGCTCTTCTCTGGACGTTGGGGATCCAGTAATTACAGTACTATCTTGCTGCTGCAACGTCACGGTGGAGGATTTTGGATCCTGCAGATCGCCGGGCGTGTCAAGTTCTTGCTCTCCCCGCCGTTTTGCGTCACTTATGCTCGTTCGGGGAATCCCAAACGGCCATTTCTCCGGCAGGGCTTACGCCGGCTCGTTTCCAGCTGAATTGCCCGTGGATCGCTGCCAAGGGCAGTCGAAGCTTCTCCGTACGTTGGAGGCAGTTCCAATTTGTTATCTACCCCTCCTCCCCTCGCGCTGTTCGCTGGAGAGCATCGTGCGGCTCTTCGCTCTTCGCTCTTTGCTCTTTGCTCTTTGCTCTTCCACGCGGTTTTCTCCTTGCTCGTATCAGTATCTCTGTCTGTCTCTCTACCCCCTGTTATTCGGCGTCAACTGTCCTCGCTTCAGTCGGTTTCGGTCTGAGTCACCACGGAATGAGCCATTCAGCCCGCCATCGGCCCTCTTCTCCAGGGGGCAAGCGCATCCTTATTGAACCCATGCGAGCGTCTACCGGAACAGTGCCGTTGAGTTCTTCCTACGATTCTTCCGCTGGCCTCCACAGCTACACCGGCTACCCGGCCGATGCAGGCTACGGAGGCGTCTACCATTCTCGTCCCAACGTCATTGAACCACACCTTAAAGCCCATCCGATCTCGTCCCACGTCTATCGCGATCCAGGCCAGGCGGTCACAACGAGAAGGGAGTACGCCGTCCGTCCAAGACAAAGGAGCAGTACGATTGCCTCTGCGACAGATGGCTATCTGAATCCGTTGCGGACCGCGGTACACTCGTCGGCGGCACGGCAGTCTCCTGTGGTCGTCTCGTCGAGTTACACTGCTCCTCCAACCCTATACTCATCACGACCGCCACATACGCAGGAAAGTTCAGGCCGTTATCTATCGCCGTCCTCGTCGCACCGTGGCCGCCATCGTCATCGGACCTATTACACGGACTATGCGAGCGACTCGGGCCGCTTGCATCAGGGTCGGAATCCCGCAAAAGTGCGAACCGTATACGCTAGACACCCGGAACATGGGTCCAGTCACCATCGGCCACATACGAGGGAAAGGCGCTTCGGGAAAGACGAGGATATCGACGCATATAACGCGTACTCCTATACAACTCCCTCGGAGCAGTTCGAGAGAGAGTCGCAAGACTATGTCGCGATGTTGAACCGCCGCCGGGGTGGCGATAGAAACCGAAGACCTGTCAGCATGACCGGACTGGAGGACTATGCTCAGTCGCTGTCGCTGCGAGAGCGGCCGGGAGCCCACTCATCGTCCGGCAGAGCGGCACCGCAAGACGAGAGGGATGACCGGTCTCGACGGCCGGTTCAAGACAGCGATGATGGACATTCACCCTGGCGGGAAGAGCATCATCACCACCGCCGCCGCGCGCGCCATGGCGATGACGTCAGTGGCCGACCGCACCGCGACGACCGCGCTGCTTTGACTTTGACCCAATACAACGGGGATCCGCTTGTGCCCGGGTCAGGGACGGGGCTGGCGACGGCTGTCCTGGCCAGTGGGTATTCGGACAATGACTATGACCGCTTCACAAGACACCCCCGGGGGCGTTCTCGTGATCCAGGGCGTGAATACGACCGGAGGGAGTCCGGCACCCGCGATCGCCCCGGCGAGGTTCTCGCCCCGAAAGACAGAAGGCACCATCATAGAAGCTATCGTAGCCTGTCGAGGCGGCCCTTGGACTGGCATGATGAAAGTGACACCGAAAGTTACTCGTCGGACCGTGAGCGTCGGAGTCGCAGACACAGACGGCCGTCTCGTCCTAGGCGCACAACTGACTCCGAAGGTCGCTCCGGTGATGAGAACCAGTCCTCACGACGCCTGAAGGTTGAGGACCGACGCCGTCGCAGATCATCCCGGTCACGGCATCGCGTGGATGACGGTTCTTCGGCGAAAGAGGAACGCTCTTCTGAGAGTCCCGAGAGGCCCAAAAAGCCCATCGCCGTCGATCCCGTGCCTCCGAAGGAACCGGAGGCGCCTCCAAAGGGCATCCTGAAGCCTCCTCGGGACAAGTTTCCGGAAGAGCCCAACCCGGTGCGGGAGGGAGTTGCGCCTGCCAAGGACGCTCACAAGAAAGGAATCCCTCCGGGAGCACGATGGACCAAAATCGACCGAAAGCTCGTCAATCCTGCCGCGTTGGAAGCTGGAAAAGAGCGGTTTGAAGAACGGCCCGACTTTGTTATTGTCCTGCGGGTATTGACCAAGGAGGAAGTTCAGGCATATGCGGTGAAAACGCAAGAGATACGAGGTGAGATTTTCCATTTCTTTGCCGCGTGCAAGCCGTTCAAGGAACAGTCGCTGACCTGGAAATAATGAAAATGATAGATGAGCGTTATGGACAATATCTTCGGGAGAAGCGGAGACAAAGAGAAGCAGCACAACGTCATGGTCTTAAGGACGAGGAGTTCTCGAGCGACGATGAAGATGACGGCGATGACAGGACTCCACTTGCCATCGAAGCGCCTCCAGAGTTGGAGAAGGAACAGTCGTCGTCTCGTGCGCGTTCCAGAGCACCAAATCAGCCGGAGGGCGAGCCTGCCAGGGCTAAGTAAGGCAGATACATGTTATCTAGGCGTTTCAGGGATTTTACATCTTATGTTTATGACTCAGGGGGATGTTTGTACGAGCGGAGGTGTCGGTGTCCTGTCAGACCTATAATTGAGCATCCATCCATGGCTTGGTTCTTTGACATGATCAAGCTCGGCGAAACATCCAGCATAGTATAAGTAGCATGAAACAAGGTATGCAGTATCTTAACCTTGTTAGATCTTTTATTTGGCTTTAGGTCTGAACACCAGTCGTATTTCTTCATTCAATAATGACCGTCGGCTGCGGCAACTCTGGCGTTATCTTGAGGAAACAAAGAAATAAAAATATATAAAAAATTTTAAATCATGAAACATATATGAATGTATATATATATATATATCTATCTATCTATCTATCTAGTTCCGTGAAGAAAGATATCTAGAAAAGAGACACAGTTTCAGACATAAACACCACTTCCCTGTACTTTCCCTCCTTCAGATAAAAACCGCTATCTATTACCTTACCACGCTCTAATACAATAACCCACAATGGAAACAATTAACGTCGACATCCTGATATGCGGAGGAGGCATGTCTGGACTATCCAGCGCCGTATTCGCCACAGAAGCCGGAGCGAAGGTTCTCGTCGTCGAGAAACTGTCGACGGTTGGGGGGTCGTCGAGTTACTCTGCTGGGATGTTGTATGTAGCCAGCCAGCCCTCCTTCTGCTTAGCTTAGGTGCGTTATGTTATAAACATGCCTGCCGGTGACCAGAAGCTGTGCTGATAATATGGTGTTCTTCAGCTGGGGCCCCAAGAACTTCGATCTATTGAGATCGTGGATTCCAGAAGGCAATGCAGCTCTGCAACGGGCGTGGTTGGATGATTACCTTCGTGCTGTGCAATGGGTGAGGGAGAGTGGTGTGGCTGTTTCGGGTCGGTTTGAGGGCGTTATGACTATCGGTAATCCAAAATATCAATATAAAAGGAGAGAAACCGAATGCAAACTGACCAGGTTAAGGAATCGGCTTCCCAATCGACATCCACCACTTTCATAGATCCTGCCAGGACAGATTGAAAGCCAGCAGAACAGGCTCGGACATCTTCACGAACACGTCCGTGGTAAGACTGATCCAAGAACTACCGCCTCATGAGCGGTATTTCTTTCAGAACCGTGCCGCATACCAGGATCCAGAGTAGTTGGCGCTATTATTCGTCGCAGCGGTGGCGCCTCCGACAGTCCAGACGATGCCAATGCCGCAGTCAAGTACTACTACGTCAATGCAAAGTCAGTCATCCTAGCCACAGGCGGCTTCCAGGGATCCCCTCGATTAACGTCTTCGCACTTGGGGCCCGGTGGGGGCAGCATTTTCGTCCGCTCGAATCGCGGTTCCGTGGGTGATGGGCTTGATCTGGCAGTCTCCGTTGGTGCTGGGTTGAGTAGAGGGTTAGATACGTATTATGGCCATCTTCTTCCTGCTCCCTTGAGGGTGGATCAGGTTGATCCGAGGGATTATTTGGGGCTTGCTCAGTATCGTGTGTTCCCCTCTCCTCTCTGTTCACCTTGTTCGTGGTTATCTCATCCAGACGCTGACCTGGAGGGGGAATAGAAAGTAAATACTTCCTACTCATCAACGAAGCCGGACGCAGATTCGCAGATGAAACGATGGGCGATGAGATTGTCAATCAGTGCCTGGCCAAACAGGAGAAACGACGAGGATTTCTGCTATTTAGGTATTTCCCCCCGGGGCCTCCATCCCCAAGCACCAAACTAGAGCAAGCTGAAAAAAAGTCATTGGCCATGGAAGCTCAGCCTTCGTACGTCTCTCTGATCTCCACCTTTCCAATGGATAAGAATGACAAGCCAGTTAACAAACCATCAAGCATCACATTCACCTATGGCGGGATCGCAATAGATACCAACAGCCATGCACTTACCGCCGACAAGACAATAATCCCAGGACTACTGGTAGCAGGAGCTGATGCGGGAGGGTTCAGCCATCTTGGGTATGCGGGCGGTCTTGCTCTGGCCTTTGTGACGGGGTACTGGGCTGGTCGGGAGGCGATACGACAACTGGGTCTCCCTGAGCCGACACTGCCAGCTGCTGATACGAGGGATTCGATGGATTTCAAGGCCGTGCTGTAGGTCTGGGTGTTCTGATGCGGGTATCCGCTGTATGCTGTCTACTGTACACTGTACACGGCACACTGTATGGGTTGTTGGCTAGGGCTAGACCTATAGTCATAGCAGCGGCTTTCGTTTCATTGTAACAATATTACACTGTGAGCTTTGACACGACGGTCAGCGAGCTTGGATCCTGATTCAACGGCGAGTCTGACTGCAGATTGCCTCGCAGATGCAGAGCCAATGCATATGACATTGATGATAAACAAGATATGCATAGATACTGGGCAGCTTGAGGCATTATTCATGAACGGAGAGCCGACAAAAGACCCGAGAGCTACCCAGTTCACAGGGAAAATCACCGAGATCACCAACATCTCGTATTGACAACCCACAGGAATATCCATAATCTAAACGGAACGATCGGACATGAGTGATCCGCGCAGGGGTCAATCAGGGTCGTGTCGTTTCGCGATTATCGTGCTTTGCCTGGCGATGATCGACAAGTTCTGCGGGTATCACGTGGTTACTCCGGAGTATTGTTGGTATTATTATTATTCGATGGGACAGGGTCCTGCTGCCTGGACTTCAGGCACCAGCGATGTGTTGTGCATGTGAGAAGAAAGAAGGGAAATGAAGCTGCCTGGCTGTCCGGAGATACGAAGCGCTGAAGCCGTAATGCAATCACCATGGAGGAATGCCAACGTCTGCAGCCCAATAGCCGTTGTCCGTGGGAACGTCCCGAGAATGGCGGCGGGAGCTAGAGACGACCCGGACAGCAAAGCCATGAGAGAAAGGATCCCCTGTTCATCTCGCCTGGTTCTGGAAGCGTCTTGTCTCCTCCAGGCCAACTGGCGGATAGCAGCAGCACTGCCGCAGAGCAGAGCAGAGGAGAGCGCGATTCCCGTTCTGATTCATCAGCTGCAGCATCGGTTACACGACAAAAGTACGTCTCCTAATAACGCTAATATAAAGAGAGTTTACGGTAATCAGACGAGCCTCCGCTAGCTGTTTCGAAACGCATTTCAGACGCAGGTTTGGCTTTCCGGCAGACCAGTGACAGCGCGGCCAGAGATAGCAGACGGTCCTGGAACACGCGGTTAACGAGCATCCACGAGGATCAACGCGCAGTGAGAGAAAGGGGACTCTGAGCTTAGTCCGGCTGAGCAGTCCCGCTTCCACGAAGATCATCATCTATATTATCTGCTGGGCGATGGATACCGCGGGAGAAGCACAGGTCCCGCGGCCCACTTGCACGCACATCAAGCGGAGATGCTGTCAGGGCACGACCGGCTGCTGATCCGGTCGTGTGCGTCGTCGTACATTGGATGGTCGAGTCTAGGAGTGGCAGCACCGGCAGCAGTAAACACATTGGAAATGACTCGGTGTAGGCCCGCAAAGGCTCGTTGTTATTTGTCACCGTTCATCGTATTTGCTTTGCAATCATCGGTGCTGCATGGCGTCGGGGAACGGTGAAACCAAATTAAAGGGGAAAAAGTAAAGATCAAAATAGCGAAGGCTTAATGCCGTTGAGCTCGAGGCCATCACATCCATCCGGAACAGATTCTCCAGAGCCTGATGGGTGTCTGATGTGTATCTGATGGGTATCTGATGGGTATCTCGATGAGCATCTCGATGAGCATCCATTCGCCTTGCTCCAACCACCCACGGCGCATTATTGCTGCTACATGCACCAGTGCATCCAATCCCCTTCCTATCCTTTGTTTCCGCTGCACACCATCGCTGTGCCATCTCTCGCTTTCCGTCAGAGCCCGGGCCCCAATCCCATCGAGTCCTCGCGCTGGTTGCGTTGCGCAATTGCGTCTGGTCGCTGCTGCGTCTGGTCGCTGCTGCGTCCTGCATCAACCCTGGCCCAGATTACACTGCTTCTGCTATTATTATCCTCGCCCTCCTTCACCGGCAGATGCCTGGAGGTGGGAGGGATATGCAACGGCTTGGTCGGTAGCTCTGGGCTTGGTGTCGTACCCTCTTCGTTGTGCTTGTTCTTTTTTTTTTTCTTTTTCGCTGCTGTGCTAATATTAATAATATTAATATTTGCTTAATATTATTGTTATTATTGTTATTATTGTTTCTGCTTCCACATGTAAGTACGACGAGTACATAGGATGGAACTCCCCCGGTCTGCCGCTAAAGCATAATAATAACCACCCTGGACCCTCATTCCTTCAAGATTATTATGTATTCTTGTCATCCGCATTGTACCCAATCTTGCTTGCCAGTATTATTATTATTATTCTTACTATTCTGTTGAATTCCAAATCTCGTCACCCCCCCCCGTCTCCCGCCCCCAGTCCGACAAGGCCCGCAGCCATTCATCCTGTGCCCTGATCCTGATCTTCCCCCCCCTTCTGATCCGCGGCTCTGGGGATCTGGGATCCGCTTCTTGTCTTCTTCTCTGCTTTGCCTATTGACACACGCCTTGTTCTCGTTACCTCCACCGGCCGCGCCGCTGCCGCTGCGCCGTCGCCGTCCAACCAGCCAGCTGAACTCCTTCACGCAAATCATTACCCCTAAACCTGGAAGGAACCTAATTTATACTTATCGGCGATAAAGAAATTAAAAGAAAATAACAAGCAACGACGCATTGTTGCTTGGTGCTGTTTTGTTTTGATTTTGAATTTTTTTCTTTCTTCTTCGTCTTCGTCGTCTTCATCTTCATCCTCCTCATCATACTATCTCAGATATCATCTTCGGTTTTCTTCGAACAAACCCAAGGCGAAGACGGTCGGTATTGGACTGAAAGGAAGAAAGTGCCGAGAAAAGAAAAGAAAACCACAAAGCAAACCGGACTGCAGTCCGTGAGAGAAACGGGTTAACCATGACCAGCATGGTTCAGACTGACCTAAGTGTTCCTTCGACCGGCCCAAAGTACAAGGAAGATCCTGACGGCGATTCTGTAAGTGGAACATTCTTTTTGTGTTCTTTCAGCCTGGAGTTCCGAGAGACGCCTGGACGCATCAATCGTCGACACCGCTGCCCACACGGCCTTTGTGCTCTTCTCCTTTATCCTGCTGTCAATAAGACTGGTTTCTTGGATTTGTCACCGGCTCCAGCAATCAGCGCAACTTGACTCTCTCATTGCTGTGGCTTTCCTTTGGTACTGGCCGTTGCCCGCATGTACCTCCGTTTCTTTCGTTTCGACCTGTCACCCGCGAACACTCCCATAAGCGCTGAGCAAAAGGTCGAGCTCCTTCACTTGTCCAATCACCATGGCCTTGCTTCGATCTGAGTTCGTCCCTGGGCCGAATGCGTCTGTCTTCCAATGTACTGAGTGCTCCCCGGGTCTTTGTTGTCCCCGTTTCACTGTGCTCTGCGTATCTTCCTGCTTCCACTCCGATATATGGGCTCGACGGACTCTCTCTGGCCAACAGACAAAGGGTCTGGGAGACGAGATAAGTCGACCGGAGCCTTTATCCAGCTCGCGGCGCAGATTGCTGGTTGTCCGTGGTGATGGAGAGACTTGTCGTTGCAGCAGAGCATCGTCTTTGTCGAGATCCATGGGCCTCGTCCACTCCGCTGGTTCCCAACTCTGTGGCCTAGCATGATTGATTGATCTGTTGCTTCTGTATTTTATTTCATTTATTTTTTTTATTTTTATTTTTTTTTCAAATATTTCACTTCTCTTCAATAACCCCCACGTATTCGCATCAAAACGATGCGTGGCTGCTGACACCCGTGTCTTTCTTCAGCTCCCCCGTCCTACTCCCGCACATCCCCACCACAGTCTCCAACATTCGAGGTCGACTGCTGTCCTCCAGCAGCTGAAGCAGCGGCCTCCCTCTCCTCGTCAATCGCCGTCCTCTGTCCCTTCAGTTACATATGCTACTTCCCACGGACTGGGAACCACCATCCTGCAGCATCAACAGCAACAGCAGCAGCAGCAGCAGCAACAGCAACAACCGTATGCGCAGCGCTCGCAGGAACCTCCATATTACCCACCCCATCCGAGTCCTTATACTCCAGCTGGGAGCCAGGGGCAATATCCTTCGAGTGGTGGGTTGCTAGCACGCTTTGCTATCCTCCCGCTCGCATGAAGCTGATCTTTACCTTAGGACCATCGAGTCTCATGGCGGCCACAGCCCACATGCAGAGACAGTATCCTCCCATGTACCACACGTCTCAGTCAAACGCCCCAGCACCGGTAGCTGCGCCCACCCAAGACCAACATTCCAGGAATATATATGCACCCTCTCCGAATATGGCACCTCACATCTACGGCTATGCATCCTACTCGCCCATGAACTCGGTGCAGCCATCGCAATACACGCAGCATGCACCACCCCAGCAGCACCATCTTACCTCGTCGCCGATGATCGTACCGCATCAGACAACTGCAACGCCAGTGCCCCATCACCCGTCGCCGTCGCAGGCTGTAAACGGCAGTCCCAATCTGAAATTAGACGCGGCAACGCCGCAGCCAGCACCACAGCCAGCGGTGTTTAACCCCGCGCATCCTGCAAGCACGGGTCCTCAGGGGACGGTAAATAACGTTCACCAGAGCACCCCCGTCGGGACAAGTTCGAGCGCGGCCCCAGGACCGATCCCAGCCACAACACCCCTGGTTGTCAGACAAGACAGTAATGGGGTGCAGTGGATTGCTTTCGAGTATTCCCGGGACCGCATAAAGATGGAGTACACGATCCGCTGCGACGTTGAATCCGTGAACGTGGACAAACTCAGCCAGGACTTCAAGAACGAAAACTGCGTCTATCCCCGAGCCTGTTGCAGCAAGGATCAATACAGGGGCAACCGACTGGTGTACGAAACCGAATGCAATGCCGTCGGTTGGGCGTTGGCTGAGCTCAACCCTACGCTGAGGGGGAAGCGAGGTCTGATCCAACGAGCCGTGGACAGCTGGAGAAATAGCAATCAGGATCCTCGACTCCGGAGCAGGCGAGTGCGTAGGATGGCCAAGTTGAATAGGCGACAGGCCCAGAACCCTCCCCAGGTGGCTTCTGCTACCGCCGCCGCCGTTGCTGCCCCGATTCCCTCTGGGATTTCAGCACCAAGCCTGGCAGCGTCTGGCCCGCGTTCTGGTGTCGCTCCTTTGCCCTTGGGCCATTCGATACACCACCACCATCCCCCTGAAGGAAATCCCGGCAATGAGGAAGTTAGCGGTACGTTCTACCACGCGTAATGTTTTTCTTGTTTTTGTTTTTGTTTTTTTTTTTTTTTTTTGTTTTTTTGTTTTTTGTTTGGTTCCTTGTGACTGCGAAATACCCAGGCTATTTTACACCGTGCATGCTTAGGATTAATAATTTTGTTTTTGTTCGGTTATATATAATTGGAAAGGGGGGAGGAAGTGAAGGTGGGCTTATGCCGGTGCCTGTACTTGTCTATCTATGTCTGCTTGTCCTCTCCTCTCTATGGCTGTATCTCTACACTAATACTTGTATTTTTGCCTCGTGCATTTTGAGATTTATTCGTTCGTTTATTGTACCCCCAGTGTTCTTCTGTCTGTGTGCTTGATATCTTCTATTGCAGTTCACCTACACGCATTGCAGTGTAGGCTAATTCCAACACCCGGAAATATCCATAATATAGGGAGCGTCGAGTATGTGAACAGTGCACATCTCCCATCGATCGCAAGCGGCCACCTACCACAACCCACACAACCTGCAGATATCCGCACCGCACAGGTCTTTCATGGCTACCCATCATTTCCGCCAGTTGCAAGTGTATCTTCCGGGCCGTCCATGCCTCCTCCGCTTCGGGACAGCGGCGTCGCCCCTATCAGCCGTCACCCGACGGTTGCAACTTCCACGAAGCCGGACGAAGAGGAAGAGGATGGCGATGAACGTAACCCCGACAAAGACGCATTATTCGGAGACCTTCCCGATGGCAAACGCCGAAAGTTTATTCTGGTGGACGACACGCAGCGTGGAAACCGCGTTCGTGTTAGGGTTACCCTTGATCAGGTGGATATGAATGAGATCCCAGATTCCTACCGCATGGCGAATTCAGTGTATCCCCGGACATACTTTCCCGTGCAGATGAAGGAGTCTCCGGGCCGGGTGGTACCGGGGAAGAGATACTTCAAGAATGACACTGAGATTGAGGACAGTAACGGTACGCATACGGGCAGCGATGACGAGAGCATCGCGACAGTTGGGCGGACATTTGTCCCCGCTCCGTCGGTAGACGGCGAGAGCGACATTGCCGTGCCAAAGTTATCCAGAAATAAGAGGAAGAAGGACATCCTACTGAATGACCTGGGCTACAGAATGAGTTGGAGCCAGAGCCGGGTCTTTGCGGGGAGGATGCTATTTCTGCAGCGATCCCGTACGTCCATCCCTCTCGCCCCCTTTGCCTGACAATCGCGGCACAATCAGAATCAGATTCCAGCTGACTTTGGTTACGCATGAAAACAGTCGATGCCTACCGCAACAAAATGCGTAGCACGGCGTTAGCCGCCGGCCACGACCCTTCGTCTATCCCCCAGCATTTCGAAACGCGCATTGGAAAGCGGCGGTGGCTCGAACGACGCGGGCGAAGCAACAATGGGATTCATGTCCCGGGTGCGAGTACTGCCAGCAGCGTGAGCACCTTGTCTGCTTCCAAGCGCAGTGCGGAGGAGGTTGAAGGATAAAACCAAGCGGTCCATGGCCACGTCTAGGAAGCTGGTACTTCAGACGGATTGTTGATTTCACTTTTTATTTTGTTCAATTCATGTCTTTTTTTTTTTTACGGTACGCAAAGGAAAGGAAAATGGGACAGATACTACTGGCTATGGAGAGTGGCATTTAGAATACGCATTGCTCCTGTACAGGAGTTGGGATATGGTATACTAATGGGTTCAAAACAAAGCAACGGTTTGTATGTGTTGATTGCACGGGATTCCATTTCTATTTCTCCTTGGCGATGATCTTTGGCATTTATTTTTCAATTTAGTATTCTCTGTTTTCTTTGTTTCAGTGATACCTCTGTGTTATACTGTCTTTACTGATGTTGCTATTGATGATCTGTGATACCTCTGTCTGTCTGTCTTTATTATTACCAGCAATTATTGTCGATTTTCTGTCTGCGCTTTATTATATTATATTATATTATATTAGACATGCAACCTTGGAAGTCGTACAGAGAGTCGTACAGAGGCATCAGTAAGCAAGCAGACCTAAGCCCGTGAGTCATCTTCATCCTCCAGACTCCAGAGCCTTGTCCCACACCGCATCTTCCTACAACCTCCCTCCTGTTTCTCTCTCTCTCCTTATGACTTCCCTTCATCCCAATGTGCGGTGTGCTCGAACCCCCAGGCTGACTCGGTATTCATTCCTTGCTGCCTGAAGCCCTGGGCCTGCAGGTCCACAGCAAGACATACTGTACAGTATCCACCAGGGCAAACAAAACCCAACTGGCACAAGACTCCTTCACAGATTCAAGGCTGAAGTACATGGGGATCTCTCCAGAAATCGCTGCTCATGTGAATCATTCGGCTCGGAGACCTCTGATGTATACGCAGTAACAATTATTCCCTAGGCGCATTTGTCGTTGATGATAACGGACAGACAGAATTGCGGCTCATGGGATGGATCCATTCTGTCACTGTCACTGTCACTGTCAACCTGTTCTCCACTATCATGCTATGATATGATATGCATACGTGCACTGCCACTGTTCGAACAGTGCTAGCAAGGTGGAACCTGAGAGCCTGGACTGAACCGAGTTTAAGGGCAAAAAGGGGAATTAGGTACACACCGGTCTGCCATTTGCCCAGCAGGTCTGGACGGGCAGACTGAGGCTTTTTTTTTCTTGCTTTCTTTTTCGCCCTCCCCTTGTGATTGATTGCCCGCTGCATCGCCCGGATTCAGTCTTGTCCTGTTTGTTTCGAGATCGCGGTGGATTGGGGATAGATCTTACTCTAATGATAATGCAGGCAGGCAAAGAAAAGCTCGAACCTAGATCAACCAATCCAAGGCAAACCTGTCCATATGATATCCCAGCACCTCGGTAATTGGTGCCTGTCTCTTCCTCTCTTGGCCATCTGCGGTTTAACTTCGGCAGTCAATCCGATATTCAGCTTGGGTCTAGCAGTTAAACCGTCCTTTCTAGGTGCTGATATGCTGCAGCATGATTAAAAAAGCTTTCACCCGCCCAAGGGCACACCATTACACGCCTGTCTGTACCGTTCCCTTGGGTGGAAAGGCCGAAATGGAGTTTCAGAGTGAAGCTTGCGCAGCCAACGTGTCTTGTCTGATGAAAGAACTTTTTGTGTTTCTTCCCTAAGGCAAATTACTCGTGACCCTCACGCCCGCATCTTCCCCTTGGTTTCGTTCCTTAATATGGTTCATTGCTGGGTTCTTTCGATCTGGTTTGTCGCTTCACTGATGTTGACGTCTGCGTCAGGCAGCCATGATCTTGCCAATTGCAGGGATCGAGGCTTTGAATGGTAAAGCTGTGCTTGAAGCTTCGCTTTCCTCAGGCAGTAATATGCAGTGCTATGGCAGGCGATGGTCAGTTGATGGATGAGGATGAGGATGCCCTGGGCTTCTTCTGGTCGTCATTATGTTCAACATATTCATGACTTGGTTGTTCCTTGGTCTACCATTTACCCGGGTTTATTTCTGGAAGAGAAAGAAGAAGGAGAAGGTATAAACACAAGCTAAGGCAGCTCTTTTTTCTCTTTTCCTCTTGTGGTTCAAGTCGCCCACTGCGTTTACTTCAAGTCTCCGTTCTTCCTGGTCAAGCTGCGGATGACAATACAATCAGTCCAGTTGTCATTGAATTATTCTATATTAGGTCTATCGAAACCCAACTTTCAGGTTGACTTACCGTCTCTGCCTCCTCGATACAGTCCAATTCGATCGAGATGTCATCTTCCATTGCCATGATATCAACGTCAGTGGGTACCAATTCGGTCCCTCCCCAGATGCACCGAGAGGATATTAACGTGGACATCCACCATTACCATTGCTATTCCACAATGGAAGACTCGATACCAATGGCACGCCCAAGGGGACAAGGACGAGGACGAGCCGTCACAAGAACAAGCATGAACATGAGCATGAGAGCAGCAATAGATACAAGAACAATGACAAGCAACCGGCAACAAATATACCCTCGTCACCACAAGAATATGGATACTGGAAGCCAGAACCATCCACCCCTTTCAACACCCAGCTACTCCATGCAAGGCTGGTGGCAGTGTTGCAAGTGCGGGAATGACAACAATCCAGGTCTAACGGCGGGGGTGTGCACGATTTGCGGTCATTGGAAATGTGATCTCTACTGTGTGGATCATTGAGGTTGGTGGTTGACTATGGATGGATGGATGGATGGATGGATTCTTGGAGAGTTTGGAAGTTGGGTTTTATAGGGTCCGTTTCTTTCTTTTCTTTTCTAGTCTTTTTGTGGTTTCTGTGGAAATTTTTTCTTGTATTCTACATTGTCATTCTTCTTTTTTTTTTTTTCTCTCCCTTCATATATTTTGTTCTATATTCTGTATTCTATTTTGCCCCTTTACCATTCATATCTTGTTCTTATTTATTAGTTTTCTACTCGTATACTATTTAGAATTGCTTTAATACAAATAGGCTGTCCTATTATCCCAAATCTCATGGTGCTCCACGCTGTACATGCTTCCATACATATTTAGTGTCCGGGTTTGGAGTAAGGGAATAATTCATGGCATCCGCCGTAATTTGATACTTATGATGTAGCCATGGCAATGCCTCACCCAGTCTTATGTATATACGTTTAACGTGTATAGTTATAGTTTATAGTTTATTCGCACAGGCTAGATGAGTCCGCTCGAAGAAATAAAGGGAATAATATTATAACCGTTCTATCTTTTAAAATAATCACCATTACTGCAAATTAAACCGTCCTCTGGTCGTTAGAACTTCGATTCAAACTTCCCGCTGTCCGAGGTTCTAGCCCGGACTCCCTTTTTAATCTCGTGACGACTGGTCCAAAGGCGAATGCGCCTTGAGAACCGCTGTGATCGGCACAAGGGCTCTGCTTGAATGGGAGAAACCAATCTGCTATAGAATGGCCAAGAATTTGCTGAAGGTTCTCCACCATGCTGCCGAGATCAAAGGGATTCTCTCCCGGCTGCGTTCGCAGGATTGCGAACACATGGCGTTCACCCGTTGTCGGCCGTTGGAAACCCTCAGACTCAAGGGAAGGAGGAGACATGTCTGGCTGAGGATAGGTAATTGTTTGGTATGGCAAGGCCAATGGCATGCCCGGGTTTGTTTGGGGTACGAGCGAGTCTGGAATCCGTATTGCTATTGTCCAAACTTTGGAGCGATGGTTGATATTCTCAATAGTCGTAAGGTTTTTCATTGCAAGCTGAAGCGAGCTGACTGTCATTGCGAAAGAAAAAATTCCGAAAAGAGCGCTTCTGTGGCCCGTTAGACAAAGGGTACAAGGGCAATAGACGAGAGGAATACCAAAGAGCTATCTTGGTGAGGTACTTACAATGCAATTCCGACAATCCAATGGGCATTAACACGGTGAGCCTGCAGCAGAACGAATATATCAGAAAGGCAACAACACACCTGGCCTTATGTCCTGTAGGCTCGAACTTACCTCTCGTCGAAGTTCTGCCGTGAATACAACAAACACAATGAGAACAAATATGCAAAGGAGGGCGGTGTAAAAAACAAACTGGATAAAAAACTTGAAGGATGTTTCGGAAACCACTCCTCCTACCCTGTAGTGCAGATCTCACGTTAGCCCACAGCGCATACCATCGGAACTGCAACAGGTGAAGTACCAAGGGCAGAAATGGTCCATCTTCCTCACGCATCGGTCGACCTCACGGCAATGATGCGCCCGATCCGTCTTGAATTGAAAGCACTTGGAGCAGTATGGAGGTCTTCCATCATCCTGGCAAATGAAGATGTCTTTTGTATAGAAACTCTCCAGTCCAGCTGTGTCTAAGGGAAAGGCCTTCCCCGGAGCATTGTAATCCAGACGACTCTCCAGGTCTACTTCTGGCTGATCTGTCTTCTCAGCCCCTTCTCTGCTTGTTCGCGAATGCTTTCGTCCATAGCGTCTCCTGTGACGGCGGCTTGTCCTTCCAGCTTCTTCTTGTTTTTGTATCCACTGTGCGCCGCGCGGGAGATAGCCCGGGTCCAGGTTCACTTTCTGCCAGAGTCGAAGGTATGTCGAGAGGAAGAAGATTAAAAGAACGTAGAATATTACAATTATGGCTATACCGGACCCAACTCGAGGTCGTCGGCGATAGCGACCCGAAGGATGTATTAGATAGTCAACTACCCAGGGAGCCACTACAGTCAGAAGGAAGCTCGACAGACCGCGACCACGGTTGAAAATCAGTACTCACTGCCTACTTGTTTTGTGATATCGTAGCAGATGTATGCGATAATCCCGATGATTATGGGAGGGAGGACTCGCGCAACAGCCAGATTCGCGCGTGCATCTCCGCGGCGGGCCATTTGCAGGGGATCATAAACGGTAGCAGAACTTTCAGGGACATGCGTATGGACCAGAATGAATGAGAGAAAGGTCTCAAGGCAAGAGGGCTGTCCCCCGGCCCTCTTTTAAGTGAGGTGTATCCGTAGTTGCAGCGGACGACAGCGCAAGCATGCCTGCGCTGCGCAGGAGACAAGAGTTCCAGCGTACGTCAGAGTTGGCAACGTTGCAAAACAAGCAAATCAGGGTCCGGGTAATCACATGCAGTAGGGCATAGGGCACAGCCCAGCCAGTCTTGGCCATGCAGCTCCCTGACTTCGTATGCTGTACAGAATCCGGATACGCCGTAATACAGAATGATGTTATGATCATGAACACTATTAATAGACGTGGCGTTCGACGGTGACAGTTCACAGTCTGCAATTGCTGGGAACAGGCCGTTCGCAGGAGAGTAAAAGGGCAATGATCTGCCTCGGTGCTGGGGTTTCCACGGTTTCCACCGAGCATTGATGATGATTATGATTGTAATTATTATGGTTCCTGTCTGGTCCCTGTTCCTGGTTGTCGGGGACACGGTCAAGCATCTTTCCCACTGGCCGTTTAGTATTGTCTCTTGTAGGAAGCCACTGTTGACGGCTGATCGATAACTGCTTTGTCCTCATTTGAGAAAAAGTGAAAAGTGAAAAGTGAAAAAGGAAGGGAAAAAAAAAAAAAAAACATCACCATTCTTACTGCGCTGTCCTGACAGCAGCCTCCAACCTTCCATTTGCCTTGTTTCAAACATGCCTGGATTAAGTTGACCCTCGTGGGAATCTCGTGACAGGTGTTTTCTGGTCTTTCTCTAAGCATCTATTTACATTCATATTCACACCTACTAGCATCTACTACTGAACCTGTCAGTATTCACTTGCACTACAGACTTCCCCACTGTCCCATCCTCCCACACTGTCATCAGTACCAGTCTTTGTCAAATGTGTCTCCTAATTCGTGACATCGCATCCACCCAGTTCCAGCTTGTCCAGTGCGCATAATACACAACTACCCGCATCGTGCCGACGCCCTCAGTTGCCCCATACAAAAAATGACTGGTGCCCATAGGGCACTCGGCTTTGATAGTGCTCACGAGGACATGGCGCAACACGCAGATTCAGTACGCGCAAACTCGACAGTCACCCCAGGAATGGACGATCTAGGTTCTTCTGCTGTCGGAGGTGGCATCAGCGGCATTGCTCTTGGCGTCGCAAACACCCATAGTCGCGAAAGCGGAATCGAGGCAGTCACGAACACAAGCGCGGGAAACACTGGTTTTGATGCACCAGCAGAACGAGATTTCCATACTACTGGCTCGGATAACCCCTACATCCCTTCTGCTCCGGGAGCGGAAAGCTCAGATACCTTGAGACCCAGGGATTCCTACGGTTCGAATGTTCCTCTAGGCGCCGGTTCATTCAGCGGACAACTGGCTCCAGGATCCTCCCCTCGATTCGCTCCATCCACCCCATCCAGAAGCATTCCCTACCAGAGTCCCGCAGTTTCTCAAGACGGACCGTACCAAAGGAATTCTTTCTACAACCCCGGAGGAGATTCTCTCGACATCATTAATCCTGACGATATTGCCGACGACGGCGATGATGGCTTTACCCATTCCGCTGCTGCTGGCGCCGGTGCTGGTGGCCTGCGACGCTCAATTGGGGCATTTATGAGGGGCCAGAAGTCAGCCAACGCGTCGGAGCTTGCTTACGACCCAGTTCCGGGGGGGAAGAAACAGTATCCTTATAACGAAGGAAAACGAAACAGAAGGATGGGATTGTTCGTGGGCATCTTCCTTGCCTTGGTCATCGTGGGGGCAATCGTCGGGGGTGTGGTTGGAGGTGTCGTTGGAGACAGAGGGAACAAGGATCGCACGTCTGTCAATTCTTCGGGCTCAACATCAAGTTCAGGCAGCTCTGATACTGGCTCTGATGACGGTTCTGATGACGGCAATGGTTCAAACGGTGACCTGGACAAGAACTCTCCCGAAATCAAAGCGCTGATGAACAACACGAACCTCCATAAAGTGTTCCCTGGGGTGGACTATACGCCCTGGGGTGTGCAGTATCCGCTGTGCCTCAAGTACCCTCCCTCCCAAAATAACGTCACCCGCGACATGGCTGTCCTATCGCAGCTGACCAACAATGTGCGACTCTACGGCACCGATTGTAATCAAACAGAGATGGTGCTTCATGCTATCGACCGGCTCGAACTTACTGATATGAAGCTCTGGCTAGGAGTATGGCTCGATACGAACACGACAACCAACGAAAGGCAATTGGAGCAGCTGTACAAGGTAATCGACAATACGAAAGATACCTCCATCTTCAATGGTGCCATTATCGGGAATGAAGCACTTTACCGTGCTGGTCCTGACATTGCTACCGCGGAGAAGAACCTGATCGCCTACATGAAGAGCGTCAGAGCAAACTTCACCCAGAGGAACCTTGACCTGCCAGTTGCAACATCTGACCTGGGAGACAACTGGAATTCAGAACTCGTGCAGGTCACAGACTTCGTCATGTCAAATGTCCATCCTTTCTTCGCTGGCGTGACGGTCGATATCGCCGCCAACTGGACGTGGGACTTTTGGCAGCAACATGATGTTTCCTTGACCCAAGGCACGACTAAGAAGCAGGTCATTTCCGAGGTCGGATGGCCCACTGGTGGTGGCAATGACTGCGGCTCTAACAACGATTGTCCAAACCCAACTGCAGGCTCAGTGGCGGGCATCGACGAGTTGAACCAGTTCATGTCTGAGTGGGTCTGTCAAGCTCTAGAGAACGGGACAGATTATTTTTGGTACGTCAAGTTTTTGACTTGTTGCTATTCTTGTCGCTGCTCATCCTAACGAGAACGATAGGTTCGAGGCCTTTGATGAGCCGTGGAAGGTCATATACAATACCCCCGGAAAAGAATGGGAAGATAAATGGGGTCTTATGGACTCGGCTCGCAAGTTGAAGCCCGGTGTCAAGATTCCAGACTGCGGTGGCAAGACCGCGTCCTAATATGACCTTCAGTGTCATTCTTTTTCTCCCGACTCTGGGCTCATATTGACACCAGCGATGTTGTCTAATCATCTAATGCTTCCAGTACGCTGCGCTTCACGCCTTATGCCGAATGAAGAAACACCTCGCCTCCAAAGTTCTAACACTGCCGGGTATATTTGTATGCAGCACATCAGCACATTCTCCGATGCAACTCGTTTCCTTTTTCTGTGTCTGCTGTTTTTGAGCATTGCCTTTTACTAAGTCACTTGTTTTTATTTATCAACAACATCTCATGCGTGAATGAATGGGTGTTTCAACACTTGTCTATCCATAGGGGATAGGGGTTCATGATGAACTGCATGTATGGAATCTTTGGGCTCTCTTTGGAAGAATTGTTGCTGTCTCAAAGCTGCCATGTTTGTTTCTTTGCTTTTCTTTTCATTTCCTTTTTTTTTTTTGTTGGTTAATTATTGCTTGCGTTGTTGGACATGTAATTCATTTCAGTTGGAGTTGGAACTTGTTTTTATTTTCATGATGGGTTATGCATATTATATTGTCTTTATATCTTTATTGCAATTCACTTGTATTTTCCCCCATCAGTTTCCTATACAAGTTATGTAGATTAGTTTTATTATGTTATGGGTTTGGGAAGAAGCCCGGGGCATATATACTCCAATTCTGAAATGACTTCAGCCAAAAAAGTACTCAGGATTACAAATCCCTTATCCAATAAAGCCGCATATTCCAAAATGCATGCTCACACGGCTCAAAAACAGGGATCCGAGCTGAGTCCCTCGTATCCAAGAACGTGGTCAAGAGCTCCGAATCATCGTGCTCTTCCAAGGGACCTCCAAACAGCACATCCGGCCCGGAGGGCCATGAGGACAACCGAGATAAAGACAATAGCTTCTCAATATGTATTCTCTCCGCTCCAGGACAGAAGAGGAAGACGCGTTCGTTCTCGTTCTCGCGCTGGTCTCTGACCATATCGAAGGCCGTGGGGTGCTCGATTACCGTGATTCCGAGGGAGTCAAGGAGCGACTTGTCCAGGGTGTTGAAGACGGGGTCCTGGGCGTAGACTCTGGGGATGACCTCTATGGGGAAGATTTGGTTTTAGTTTTTGACAGCTTCGGGGGTTATTTAATGTTTTTTGTTTCCCAGATACGAACCAGAATGAGAATCGAAAAAGTTCAGTATACTCGTCAGCGCAGCAAGTTGGTACATCGATACGTTTCTTCGATCCACCCATCCGCCGCGAAGAAAGCCGCTGGGGCTCCCAAGACCGAGACATATGATATTGATCGTGGTCGTGGTCGTGATCACATCGGGTCGTACGGACGGCGACGATAACGCAGAAGCAGCAGCGGAAGCACTAGCAATGGCCCTCAATGAATCTCTCACGGCATGCCAAGATGTCGAGCTTTCCCATTTCTCCCGGAAGGTTAGGTATTGGTTCTTCAATTCGTCGATGGTTAAGCCTCTCGGAGCTTCCGCGGGCAGCAACTGCGCCGGTGATTGTTCGTCGTCGTTGTCACGAGTTGCGGCGGCGGCAGCCTTCCATAGGGTTCTCTTGAGGTTTCCGCCCGTTGTGACATGAGTCCAGCCATCGTTGTCGGTGACTGCGATGCGCTTCTGCGATTTGATTCCCTTTTTCTTCCGGGACTGCGGGGTGTGGGGCATTGTTCTCTCTTTTTTTCACCCCTTGCTGCAGGCTCTGGCTGAGATGGAAGGAAATGTATATGAATAAACAAATATAAGCTGCCTTCACATTCTCACCAGCATGGAAGGGATATTAATCCATCGTCATTGCGTAGAGTCTGTTCTGGGTTGGTTGAGGGAGAAGGGAAGAGGTGAAGCGGAGATTAAGAAAAGAACTGGTGGAGAAGGCCAGAAAGGGCTCTCAGTGTTCTCGGAGTGTCAACCATCTAACAATAATCTGCCTCTTTGACGGCTGCTTTGATGTAAATATTAATATTTGGACAGCTACTTGATGCCTTTGTGAGATACCAGATCCCGGATACTTGAGATCAATGCTGACAGCCATACTCCCGGCAAGGTCGTAAGCGCCGACAACACAGCCTGTCTGCGAATCGCAGCACTGAGACGGCCTTTCTGCAGTGATGAAGTGACAAGACTTGCAGCTCGTCACAGAACTGCTGCAGCAATTTGCCTGCTCTGCATACAACCTGAACGGTTAACTTTTCGCCGGCGCCTAATGAACCAATGCAGCTTCCAGCCATCGAATCGGCTATCCTGTCGGCAGGTGGAAAATATGATGCGCGAGCTGACCACAGACAGTGGGTTTTGTCACACTCTGTGCTTTATCCTCACTCGTCCAGGCTGATCCCTCCCCCGCCAGGACTGTGGGTGGTCCGACTGTCGCAGTGATGGGTTTCCCTCAAAAGGTCTGACTGTGCCAGCCCAGTGCTCTTCTCCGGGCATTGGAATATTCCCACCTTGGCTCGTCCTCGTTAACCGGCGAGATCCGTGTACTGGAGAGGGAAGGCCGCTGCATCTGTGCAGGATACGGCTACAGAAAAGCCTGTTTCTCATCATGGGTTTCCTGGAATCAATATGGCGGCCGATTATCGTCGTTGCGCTGCTTTGCGCCGGAATGGTGCACGCCCACACAGTCATCGTCTATCCAGGCTATCGAGGAAACAATCTTCACTCCAACGGTACTGTTGAGCAGACAAACGGATTGGGTTCTGCTTGGGAGAATAACTCGTACCTCTACCCCTACGGAATGCAATGGATGTATCCATGTAAGAGGATTCCTTCGTGGGAAGAAAGTTCTAGTCCTTCAGACCGTGCAAGCATCTAACGGATTTCCTCATCGTTTTATTATGTATTAGGCGGTGGTATGCCAACGACAACGAATCGGACCAAGTGGCCCGTGAAGGGGGGGGCTGTTTCCGTTCAACCTGGCTGGTTCCAAGGGCACTCGAAAGCATTCTTCTACATCAACATGGGATTGGGGACGGATCCTCCGAACATGAGCCTTCCAATGGTGCCTGTCTTCCAGATCATCGGCCCGACGAACGAGCCTTACCCAGGCACCTTTTGTCTCCCTCAAGTACCGTTGCCATCCGGTGTGTCTGTGAATGTGGGCGACCATGCGACAATCCAGGTTGTTGAAGCTTCAAAGAGTGGGGCTGCTCTTTACAATGTACGCTGGATGTTCCTTTTTCTTGTCTTTTCCGTCTTTTCACGAACGCGAGTTCTGATTCTCTGGATACTTCAGTGTGTGGACATCGAATTCGCCGAACCGGAAGACGTGGACGAAGTGACGAGGGATAATTGCTTTAACTCGTCAGATATATCCTTTGACACTATCTTCACGACATCTTCTCTTTCGGGTGCGACTAGGCCGCTACGAGTTACGAAGCAGAGCGTCCTTTCGGCTGTGCCGTTACTTGTAGTAGGGCTTTTCGGGTTTGTGATTTAGATACCTATTCTTTTTTTGTCCTCTCCCTCATTGTTTCCTTTTTTTTTTTTTTTTTTTTTTTTTTCTCTGCGCTTGTGAATCTGCGCTTATGAAGCACATGTAGTGTGAATGAGTGTAGCTATGAATTTAAATACCCCGTGTTTGATAGATTATTCTGCTCGGCCATAGATTAGTAGCTTTCAACACAAGTGATGGAACCTGATTGCGATCATGGACTTCCACCTTGGAGTCACCGAGTACGCCTACTCGACTGTGTGAACATGGGGGGATGTACTCGGCGATGTTGCTGCTGCCCTCGAGTCTGGAGCAGTGGGGACCTACGTCAGCGCGTACCATTAAATCATCAAATAGCAGCGTAGTAAACAAGAGACAAAGCACGAGCAAGCGCAATCTCCAATCTGCAACAAGCAAGTGAGTAAATGGGCGAGGAATCAGCCACAGGACAGCAGGATGAAACCTCCGGATGCAGACGTGCAGGAACCGTGTGGCGGACCACGAAGTCCATGACGCAAATCGCCTGGTTGTCTGGGTCCAACTCAATCCCGTCCATCCTCATCATCCTCATTCCCCTCTTCTCTTGCTCTCCTCCCTCTCCGCTGCTGGTATTCTGCATCCATCGCGTCCAGCATTCCCGTTGACTGTCAATCGCGACTGCCCTTCGTGAAGTGCGATCATCCAATAGTCAATTAGCCACGCCGGCCTCCCCGACGGTCTCCCTCCTTCACCATTCATTCCAACGGGTTGGACTGTGACTCGATTCAGACAGGGTCAAGGAGAAGGAAGAGAAAGGGAATAAGACGAACAGGGGCCCTTTCGTTGACCCTCGAGACCCTTGTCTCTGCGTTGTCCAGTGGGTTGGCGACAGATCTGCTCGTTGGTTTCGCAGCCCGTTCAGAACCCTGCATCAGAATTCTGACCGAGAGAGCTTGTTGCTCTTCTGTTACACTTGCCTAACCTCAGCCCCATCTCTTCCCCCTGTGCTCTTTGAAATCAGAGCTATCCGCGCTCTACGGGGAACTGTAGCGTCGGGCGGGTCTTGTCTGTCCTCCTTGCGCGCCGACAGCGATATCCTGGGTCCTGCCCGACTTACCCTGGCCGAACATGTTTCGTCGGCGGAGGAGTTCGTCTTATCTACAGGTACTGTTTGTTTGTCCTGGGTTCTGGAGATCCCATCTCTTCCAGATTCCAGAAATTCTGTTGTACGACCTTTTGTACGGCAGCTAACTTTCTACGCTTCTTCATATACAGCCCCCTCTAAATGCGACCGAATCGCTCTCTGCACAGAGCGCCGCCTCCCATGCCTTCCTCAATTCTCGGTCTTCGTCAAGTAACCTCTCTTCCGCCGCAGCAGCAGCTGCGCTGCGGATGGCCGCTTCCACCCCGACCGCCGTCGAGGATGTCCAGACAAAACGAATGCTGAAGCGGCAGTCGTCTCTTACGTCGCATAATGGCCGTTCCGCGAGTATGCCAGCCGCTAGCAGGGGTAGTCTTCGTCGGTCAGGTAGCTCGAGTTCGATGAGTTCCAGAACGTTTCGGGACCCATCGCCAGGACCTGGTTTGACTCTTCCTGACTCTGCGCACCATTCCTCGCATCATTCGTTTGGTCTTGGAAGATCCAAGTCGTTCAATCGCCGCTCTGTTAGCCTAGATGCCCCAAGACGAACAAATTCGCTGCCGGGAAGCCACCGGTCTACGCGTGCCTTCAGCGCTGACAGGGTCAGGGCTCGTTCTCCTCCCAATTTTCTGAACCGTGGCCACCGTCTGAGCACAGTGCACGAGCTTGGAGGCGGAGATATCTCTGATACGGAAGCTGTTCATACGTCACCGACCCACCTTGACACAGGGCCCTCATCGGGCCCTTCCGAACCACACGCTGACGGGACTCCGGTCAGGAAGAACTCAAGGATATTTACGCAAGGAAATCCAGGGGGGACCCGCCCCGCTGGTAAGCATCCAGTCGGGACTGCTGTTGCGGCAGCGCAGGCAGCCAGTTTGCGGAAGGATGGGGCGGCTTCGCCGGTCGGTACTGGATTGTCAGGTTCCCTGGGCACTCCAACCGACAGGAGGAGTGTCGATGTAGTCCAACGAAAGCCATCAACTCATCTGGCTCTGAACAAGCGGCCGTCAGCTGTACGGAAGGCTACTCATCATGAAGAAGAGACCGTGGAGACCGAAGCCACAGAGGGACATGCGCACTCAGCCCGTTCTCCTAATCGAACTTCGAATCATCAGTTCCGAGAAAATGAGCAACTTTTTGTAGAAGACCACGGACTTGCCTCTCCGGAGCAGCCTTCAATGGTCCAAGAGCTGCCGATACCGGATGATAAAGACGAGCCATCAGTTGCTTCATCGGATATCTACGACCGTGAACTGGCACCTGTCGCGGAAAATTCTCACGTACGGCAGTCTACTAGTCCTGGCAGATCGGCGCACTTTTCAAACCAACTGTCTGTGGCCGATGCTGTTGGACGTTTGCACACTCCACCTCCGAGGTCAATGTCACCGGTTAAGTCTGCGTTGAAGCACTCTCCAAGAGATTCTCTTTCACCGGATGCAAGGCCAGTTCATTCCCCAAGTGAGATGTCGGATGGAACGTCAATTGCTTCGGATGACGGTGTTAGGATGGGCTTCAGAAAACGGCAGGTAAAAGTGAGTTTCGACGACGAGGCGGAAGTCGTGGGCGTTGCCAGCAGTCCACCAACGTCTCCGGAAGATCCAGTATTCCCGGTTTCTGCTCCAGAGAAAAAGTCCAAAACAAACTGGTTTGGCGTGGGTAAGAGGAAACGTGCTCAAATGGACAATATTAGTGGCGATGAATTTGAGCGAATGCTCAAGCCGCGGCCTGCTCTTCCTTCTTTCGGCAGCGTTCGAGTTGCCAAAGATTCAAGCAAGTGCCATACCGTTGGAGAAGACATGAGCGACAATGAATCAACCACCTCAAACTCTGATCCAGATGACGACGGGCCTTTTTTCCACCGCCAGGCGGCTGGCAGTCCAACGATCAATGTTTCGCCTGAGGGTATTCAAAGCCGTGCTGAAGTTCCAGACGGACAGACCGACTGGGATTATAAACCTGTTGGGAGTTCCAAGCGAGTAGCCACTCCCGATGCGGTTTCGACTGCAAATTCCTCTGGTCTACCAAGTGCTCCATTTGATGATACACCATCCAATTTGCCCCCCAAAGCAACAACTGTTAACGAGTTTGCTATGGATGGATCCGGCAGTCCGAACCTTGGTGCCAATTCAGGGTTTACCGAAACGGCTACTGCTGTACAACCGAAGTTGCAGAGACCCGAGAATAAAGGGGCGAGTGGATGGGAGAAAGAGAGACCTAGCTCGGAACGGTACAGGATGCCGGGAGACTTTCCTCCTTCGTCTTCCGAGGTCCCGACTCCGGGCAAATCGAGCACAGAACAGCCGCCCACAGAGGAGACCAGCGGACCAAGCCCCATGAAAACAGAAGGCGTTGACGATAGTGAACAGTCTAGTGAAGATTCTTACGTGAGTGTCTACAGTGATGCTGCTGAAAGTCTGCCTAAAGGAAATGGGTTTGGTTCGATCAATGCCATTGTGGGTAGCCGCAAGCTACCAACCGAAGCAGCACTCGCTGCTCTACGAGCTCGAAATGGACAGGTCTCAGAGTCTGCTAATACTGCGGTGACGTCCGGATCAGCGACACCCACTGGCCAGGTATCATCAAGTGCCAGCTCCCAGCCAGCAAAGCCGCCAAAGGTGGCAGAATCGACTTCAGACTCTGCAGATGAGCCAACTACTAGCTCACGCGATCTTTCGTATGGCGGCTCGGTCCTAATACCCTCGTCGCACCCAAGTCCGGGTGAAACGAAGAATGAAGCAGAGGCCCGGCCAGAAAGAACTACAAAAAAGGCGAAGCGACCTATATTTGTGGATGTTTACGAGGACAGTCGACAGGAGCAGCGCACTACTGATCAGCCCCGAGGCCCCCTAACGGATGGTCCCGCAAAGTATTCTTCTGGTTCACGACCGAACGTCGATGATAGACGGAAAACGAAGAGAAAGACTTTTGCTGGCGGTGAAGTGAGAGACGGTTTCGCAACTGGCAAAAGTGTCGGCCATGCTCGTTCTCAGTCCGCGAATATTGCCGCTTTCCCACTCAGAACGGTGTCAAACGGCAGTGATTCGTCCAGTAGCTTCAAAAGATCCAGAGCATCCTCTGCAAAGGCTGACCATATTAGCATGAAACGAACACTTAGAGGGTCCGTTGAAAGTCCACAGACGCGGTCCTCGCCCAGAAGTCCGACATTTCCTGTTGGTGAGACTTCATCAAGTACAATGGCCCGTACATTGCGAAGCCCTAATGGCGCGGGCCCGAAACCCTCACTCTTTTCGGGTCCCGGTAAGGGGCTCAAATCAAAGAATTCGAAATCAGCAATGGGCCTTCATTTTTCATCGCGCTTCGGCGGTGACTCCGATGACGAAGGCGGTTCCAGTCTCGCACCGCATTACCGCAGTCGGTTTGATGACTCCAGTGACGATGAGGGCCCTGTTGTGAGCACCAGGTCGCCCTCTCAGGTTCGAGGTATTCCACGTCGTGAAGGCGAGCGCGATGGGGACTCCACGGAATTAGAGGACAGCTCGGAGGATGGACGACCTCCCCCGCCGGCGGTTGCAAAGAACCCCGAGAGTTCTGCGCTGGAAGCTCTGGCCAAGTCCCGTGGTATGACCGTGGAGCAGTTGGAAGAATTCCTCAACCGACCTCCTCAGCGGAAGTCTGGCCGCCTTCTCCGTCGTTTCAAGAAGTCCAAGAATGCGGATGAGAAGATGCCCAGAACTGGCAACGACGGGACCACATCATCGCATGCGCATTTGGATCATCCCCAGCTGGAACATAACCAGGCCGGTGCCTTCTCGTCACGGAGAATGCAGAAGAAATCTGATAGTGATACCTGGCCGCCCAACCACTCGTCGAATGGAGAGCCTGAGCGACCCCGGACTGCAGACGATACAGTCCCAAGTCGCAACGGTTATAGCGGAGAAGCACTGGATGTTGTTATCGCTCCTCCATCGCCACGAAAGAAGCGCTTCTCTACACTACGAAAGGCATTCGGCCTACGATCCTAGTTCACTCGCTTTACTTCCGTTGATCTTTCTGATATTTGGGATGTCTGATTTTCTTAGTCTCTTCCCTCTTGTCTTAATATTTAATTATATCTAATTATTTCTGACGCTTTTTCTATGGAGAGGCGACTTTCTCCCTTTTTTTTTCTTTTTTTTTTTTTTTTTCCTCTTCAATATATTGTCTAATCTATTCGAAGACTGCCGAGATAGCGGTAATGATGTTATTACTATTATATTTGGAGAAGAGAAGGAAACAAATGAGTGTAAGCCGGCATATACTACGCAGCTACAGAACTTGCCATGTCCTGGAAGGAAAGGGAGGGGGCTGGTTTGGTTTAACAATCTTTGATACCCATTCGCTTTGCCTTTCTACAATGCCGATACTACTATGTACGAGATGATTCGAATCTATCCTAATTAATTATGCTAGCATAATAATCCCAGCCGGATAATAAGAGGGATCGTCGGCAGGAATTGCCACGGAAATGAGCATCAACAGCCACAGCTCGTGTACTACTGAGCATTATGGTGCCGGACCCATTATGCTATTGGAGTCCACGGATTATACCCAGTAATAACAATAATCTATTATGATTCGAACGGAGGCCCAAACAACTCAGGGAGAGGCCCAACCTCTTTCCTATCGAGCATATCCAAGCTTCAGTTCAGCTCAGCCCAGCTGAACCCGACTCATCTGCTCTCCGAGACGCAAAGTTAAAAAGACGATCCTTCCTGCTGCTTTGCCCCAGCAACCATTGGGGTGCTCGTTTCCGCGGGACGAATCGGGGATGGGCCGGCCGATAGCCGATCTGGAACGGCTTGGCCGCATACATCGCTCAGTGTCTAGTATCTACTGATTGTCGTATCGAGGATTGCATAAGGGGTGGCTGGGGATAATCATCGTGGGATGTGTTCATTGGAGGCGATGTGTCTCATCTGGCGCTGCATGAAGGAGACTAGTGTTGGCTGGGGGAGGCCAGTGGACAATGATGATATGATATCCGTCCAGCTGCAGCATGTGAACTGAG
The DNA here is from genome assembly GCA_025999795.1 of Monascus purpureus. Taxonomy (NCBI): domain Eukaryota; kingdom Fungi; phylum Ascomycota; class Eurotiomycetes; order Eurotiales; family Aspergillaceae; genus Monascus; species Monascus purpureus. The sequence goes on from AP025348.1 coordinate 1,511,897, forward strand.
GGTGTTGACGGAGTGGCGGTTGTTATTTTTAATGTCATGTTAGTATGGTGTTGTTGGAGAGAGCTTAATGATGATTGTTGATGTTGTTGGTGGCTCTTATACGGTTTGCCGAGGTTCTGGCCATGGACGCGTGGTATGGTAAGATCGGTGTACGGGACGGTATGGGTCTAGTATGGTATGGTATATTACCAGGTGGCTTTGGACAGCTTGGCAGGTACCTCTGTTCCTTCAGGAGCTTGTTCCTTAAGCAGCGGACAACAGAGTCCACTGGCATCCATACCCATTCCAACTGGCAATGGGTCTTTCGGTGTCATAAGCAGCTGCAGACGCAGCTAACCTCGGATCTGGTGGGTTAATAACAATAATTGTGAATGAATATGGAGAGGGTAGGGTCGTATCCTTTCTGAGGAGTCTGCTGTGGTAATGCCACAGGGGTGACTGGCTGTTGTTTGTTTACTTCCGGTACGCTGTAGTACTACCCGGGTACTGCAGCTCACTGCCGCTGCAGCGTATACATACGTACGACGACATAATAAACATCCTGTCTGCTCCTCCTCCCCTCTTCCTTCTCCATCCCTCTCCTCCCTCGTATCTCTGCATCATCGAACCTGTCGCCCTTCTCTGAAGCGGAATATCCTTTCCAGAGCAAGAAATAGGAACGTCAAGGCGGTTCTCACCTTCCGTTCCCCATTTCCAGCTCCCCCTCCCGCCCGTTGAGAAGACTTCTCCCACGTTAAGTCTTTTCTTGTCTCGCCTTTCGAGTTGTTTCGCAACAGTTCGAAAGGCATTCGAGGAAAGACGCCCAGAGGACAGTCAATCTGGACTTTGACGCGCGAGTTCCCATCCCATTCAGTGTCTTCCCGTCGTCGTACCGGAGTGACGCTGTCTCTGAGACTACTACTCTGACCGAGAGAGTAGAGGGAGAAGCCAAATTTGACCGCACTTCGCGCGTCGAACGGGAAGATACTCGAATCACTACTTCTCTCCCGGACTCTCAAGTCTACGGAAAGGAGGAAGTCGATATTCGCTATCGACCCGCTGCTGCCAACACCTACAACCAGGCTCAGGCTCAGGTTCAAGCTCCGTCGTCCTACGAGCGTTTCAGCGAGAAGCGTTATCCGGAGGTAGATCTCGCCCGCGAAAGGTGCGTGTGTACATATCTGTTTTTTCATGTGTTTTGTTCCGTTTTCCCCCCTTTCATGAGGCTGGTTATGTATTACGAGAGTGGAGACGGGCCTCCCCACATCTGCATATCGCGGGCTGCGTGGCACCATGCACCGCTTTGGCGCTGCTGAGACACTCCTAAGCTAGGGGCCGCGTCTTACTATTGCCGCTAGCCTCCCCTTTTCTTACGTGTCCTCCAAATCAAAACATAAACAAAAGTCACCCAATGAGCGGTGTCCGTGGCGTGTTTATATTATGGGGCTGACGCCTTCTCCAGTTACCGCCAATCCAACACTGCTGTTGCCCGCGAGGAAGCTCCCGCCGTTTACGACCAGGCTCTGTCCAACCAACTCGACATCACCGAGAGAGAGTACCGTCGTCGCACCAACCCGACCTACGACGTCAACGTCTCTCACGACTCCCGCTACCAGTCCACCGTCGACGACTCCTTCGACGACTACAAGTCCCGCACTCTTGACGTCTCCTATTCTCGCGGCTTTCAGTCCCAGACAGAAGACGAGTACAGGGATAACACCAACACCTACACCTACGACCGCTCCTACAAGCCCCTGCCTGCCGTCGAGTCTTACCGCCCGACTTCTTACGCCCGCAAGGAGATCGACACCGTCACCACCAGCGCCCCTAGGAACACCTACTACCCTTCCCCTGCCTCCCAGACTACTACCGTCCAGTCTACCGTGAAGGAAGAAGCCCCTGCTCGCAAGATGGGTTACTACGACGACGAGGGTCACTACCACTCCTTCCGCCGTGGCGTGGAGCGTGTTGCCAAGAGCATCGTCCACCCCCACGAGGAAGAGGAGATCGTCGTCTCCGAGGGAGGCCCTGCCCGCTACCGGGATGGACTCCGCGAGGATGTCCGCATTGTTGAGCCCCGTGGTGGCAGCAACGCCGAGACCGTCCCCATCCCCTGCCACTTCATCCGCATTGGTGACATCCTCATCCTCCAGGGCCGTCCCTGTCAGGTGATCCGTATCTCCGTCTCTCCCCAGACTGGCCAGCACCGCTACCTCGGTGTTGACCTCTTCACCCGCCAGCTGCAGGAGGAGTCTAGCTTCGTATCCAACCCGTCGCCCTCGGTTGTTGTCCAGACCATGCTGGGTCCCGTCTACAAGACCTACCGCATCCTGGACCTCCGTGACGATGGCAAGATCGTCGCCATGACCGAGACCGGTGATGTCAAGCAGGGTCTCTCCGTCATCACCCAGGGCAACCTCTTCAAGAGGATCCGCAATGCCTTCTCCGAAGGCCGCGGCAGTGTCCGTGCGCTCGTCATCAACGATGGTGGCCGTGAGCTGGTTGTTGACTTCAAGGTCATCCATGGTTCCAGACTGTAAATGCCGTTCCCCGGACCCACACCCGGCCCGTCTCGTCGCTTACATCATCGGCTATCTACTTCCGTAGTTTTTCCGTTCTATGTTTGTAGATGCTGATGCAAAAACGTGTTTTGACCTTGAAGAATGGATGCTTTGGAGGATGTCTATATATTGTTGTTATTGTTCTTTTTCTTTTCCTTTGTACTTTCCTTTGTAACCTGACACGATGGACTATCAATGAATGCATCAGATGTTGGATATATTGAAATCTTGAAAACTAAATCCCAGTTCTATATAAACTAATTCATCCCCTGACTATCTAGTCTTGTGTGTTCAGGCCATGCGTAGACTGGAAGAAAAGGGGAAAGGGGAAAGAAGAACTGACGGACGCGTGGATGCAGTATATATAGTAAAGGTTGACGGTCCATAAGCGCAGTGCGGGCTGAAGGCTAATAATAATGCCCTGGCATTTCCTTTGGGCCGACTCGCCAACAATATCTGCATCTTTAAGACCCGTGCTTTTCCAACCTGTACAGCAACGAAGCTTTAACCACGGGCCTGCATAAACACACCATCCTATTACCTAGATAAATGGCCTTAGTATACTTTCAATCGACTGGCGTGATCGGGGTATGTATCCCCGTACAAAATTGTCTTTTAATGCATAAATGTCACTTCTCTTGCAGCTCTCCAATGCACGTTGCCAAGCTGGCAATGTTTCCCCATCCAGTACGCTCTAGAGGCGCAATAACCTCCTCGATTCCGGCAATAGCGTCGTTCCGTCCTGTCATGGTTATGCTGAGGACAGCATCCGGACTCCTGGACTTCTGATGCACGCAGCAATCGCCAACAAGATAAATGGATCCATCCTCTCCGTTGCAGATGGGGTCACCAGTGCGAGACACCCGTTGATTGAGTCCATCTTGGGTGTCCTGTCAGGCACTCTGGGGGGGCCATGGCGGATTTTGTAAGAAAGCAGTGACCCAGCTCGCCAACCGCGCCAGTTGGTACAAGTTTGGATGGACCATATGCATTGGCGACCCATGGAATAGCATCGAGTCCCCAGCCTGCCCATGCACCAAATCTACCCTGTCTGCCCACCTCTCCACCAAGATCACCTTCATTGGTTCACCCCAATCACCAGGCGTTGCAATCCAGGGACCTCACTGGGATTGAGCTGCGACGCATAAAAGCGTTCCACTGTGGAGCTTTCTGCTTCCTCAATTAACCAACTACCAACACAACTACATTAAGGATGTCTCCTACCTCGCCTGGATCCAACACGTCCTGTCTCACTGGCCATGCATATTACTAGCGTAGCCGAACGCCAACTCCAATCGGTACATATAATCGAACTGAGGCCCCCGAAATAATTTCAGCTCCGATTTGCACAGCCTATATCACTCCCACCTGACAAACTGATCACCGGGGGTTATATCGTAGCGTGGGTTTGCCACAGCTAATCGTCGCCGGGCCATTTCAGAGTGTTTTAGCGATAGTAGAACGGGCCGAGCCGCTGAAGTGTCTCCAATGTTGGGAAGGCCAAGCATCTCGGCGAAGCTTACCTATAGTTAACTCACACTCGGCCCTGAGATCAGGGTCTTCGCCATGGCGATTGACCACGTTGGTCGAGCAATGACCTGGTCGGTTGGAATGCCCCAGATCCCTTGCGGAACAACAAAGGTACAGCTGCAATGCAACCATATATAATGCTCCGGCTCTCATGAGCAAATGAGCATGTCATTCTTTCGCGGTATGCATATGCATATATATAAAAAATTCACAGACAGCAGGAAATGACGATGATGACGATAATAATATAAACCTATAAATACAAACTTGAAGGTTAACCAGGTTATTACTCTCGAGGATACTTCCAACTGTAACCCAACCCAGGTCATGAATTGAACTGTACCCGTAACGAAACTACTGCATAGAGCAAGAATCATCACCCAAGTCGACCCGATCCGGATCAGCAGCCCAGTCTTCCCCGGCATCGAAACGCCGAAGTCGTCGTATGATCCTCTCCATATCAGGCTCCTGGCCATTCGGCGTGCGCAGCATCTCTTCCGGGGCAATCGCCTCGCGGTGTTGTCCTCTCTGATGGAGCCAGCGCGCAAATCCTCGTAGCTGGATCGTCCGCAGCTCGCTGGATAATGGGTCTAATTGGGTTGCAAAAGGTGATGGCGTGCTTCCAGTCAAGGCTTCTGTCGTACTCGTAGCTGCGCTTGGATTTAGATTTGGTGGTTGTTGAGTTGGCCACGGCGTCCCATTGACCTTGGAGTTTGCCAGGCCAAAAATTTCGTGCACAAGGGTATTGCGAATCCTATTCTGCATCCGCCAATTATGGATCTGCACCGGCACAGTTGGCCCAACGTAGACCTGGTTCTGGTGGTCCAGGGCAAGAGGCCAGAGGTCTTGAATGGTGACAGCGGCTTGGGATGAGAGCATCGCGAAAAGATCGCCCCAGACCAGACTGCCGAGGATGCGCATGTGGCCCTGGTAACCGGGACATTCGTCGGGTCGGTGGGGCCCTATCTCCGGATCATACCCTGGTTCGACGGCGAGGACGAAGCCGGCGAAGTCGCCGGGGAGGACAAGGTCGGTGGCTGCTGTGTAGGAAGAGGTGGTGTAAGAATCAATGCTGGGCTGGTCGACGACCAGGAAGACGCGCTCGTTCACCTGATCCTGCAAGTAGTAAGGGAATTCCTCTGGTTCATAGTGTTCAACGTAATGCCTGCACAGGGTTAGTTAATTATTTTTGCCTTGGTGCGGTGCCAGCCGAGACGACTTACTTATTGGCTGCCTCAATGTCTCCCTCAGGAATCCCTAAAGCCTTCCCATCGCGCCAATGCAACTTCAGATATGGCTTCAGAGACTCGCTCCCCGTCTGTCCTTGGCCCCAGTCTGCTATATGTGCTTCAAGTTTCTCCCTGAATGCTGCCCATTCAGCTTCACTCTGCTGGTAACTTAGTCGGTAGATGGTGAGCCCGTAACTTTGGATCTCCCTCCCAAATTTTTCGATGGGCCAGGCGTCTCGCAGGATCCACGGCTCTTTAGGCAGCGGCTCGATCGGATCACCGCATACTTCCTGACGTACCAGACTCTGACTGTTGATCTGGTCAAGAACTGTCTGGTGAAGTGATTCCGGTTCTGCAACGTGACGCTCCACGCGATGTGTCATGCTCTCCATAATCGACCAATACTGCGTCTGGCGACTGAGAGCTTTTAATCGCAGCCCGTACGCCATGCCTCGTTCTTTCAGATCCGGTGACCGCAAGCCAGGGATGATATTCGACGGCACCGGAGGCGGCGTATGCCCCCTGTACCCATTCATAGGGATCATAATCTTATAGTCAGCGCCCGCAGCGATCTCTGCCAGGACGTGCAGCCGATCCATCAACTTCCACTGCAACGGGTCCACGACGTCTAGGTCTATGGGGCGATGCGTTGCAAGATCCCGCATCAGCGGCGTCCGCAACTCATCCACATGCACAATGACCCAGCGGTGCGCGCGCTCCGTCATCACTTGGAAGTGCGCAGCCATGTACTCGGTCCACAGCTTCGTAACACTCACAAGCGGCAGCTGATCGCGCGTCCGCCGCATATTCAGCATCTTGTCCATCTCGTCCCAATGCTCCCAAATCAGATTAAACGTGTCGCGGAGGTGCTTTGCCACAGTCGGCTGGTTGAGGTACTCGAACGTTGCAATTACAGCGGAGAGCTGCTGGCATGCGATGTCGAAGTTTTGCGGCAGATGGAGGCCCTTCTCCTTCCATCGCTGATCGGAGAGCGGGATGAGCCCCTCCCATAGGCGGGTCTTGATGGATTGGATATTTTTCCCGACCAGGCATAAGCGATCTGAATCGGTGAATGACCCAATTCTGTCGGCGACGCGCTCGGAAATGCCGCGATTGTCATCGTCGGTTTCGGGGCTCGTGTTGGCGAGTTGCGCTTCCTCTTCGGTTAGATGTTCGAGCGATGTTTTCTTGCCATTTGGAAGGAGGCCGTGCATGCAGAATTCGAGGAAATGCACGATGGTCTGCGGCTCAAGGAGTCGATCGACTGCGCTCTAATTAGAAATTGGGTTAAAACAGCGTTTGGTACCCACTAATTGGCAGATCCTGGTTCTCGGAGTGGACTTTGGTGATCGCAGAGCATGACTGCAGGGCAGCAGGGCCAACATATGAGTAATTGCTCCACCCGGACATTTTTCTTCTACCGTGGCACGCTTTGGAGAATGATTGTAGACGAAAACACGCAGAGGAGGTAATTTTATGTGAGGAGAGTTGGGGTGTTCAGAGAAAGTCAAGCGGAGAAATCAGGAGTTTGAAGTCACGTGTTTGTATACATTTCATAATGGAGGCATATGTTGGTAACTAGCTAGATAGGCCGACGTGCTGGCGCTCTTTTGTATCTAAACTACCATAGCCAGCCCAGTCAGCTTCGGCCGTCTTATGTTCCGTTAATCTTAGGCACCTAGTCACGTGCCTTCTTTTCAGACGTTAAATAATACCAGGAATCAATCAATCAATCAATAGATAGGCCGACGTGGTGGAAAAGTGTTGGATCAACTTGCTTGTATTGTCTCTATCTAGGTTGGTCTAGCTATTTTAGTGTCAGGCCAAGCGAGGGCGGTCTACTATGGCATAACTCACGTGACTATAACAAAAAGGTGTTAGATCACGTGGTATTCTGCCGCATAGGTCCGCCCTCGCTGACCCTTTGCACCACGTAGGCCTATCTAGCTAGTGACTAACCAACGATATACCTCCATTAAAAGGGCAGCGAGGGCGGACGTAAGCGGCAGAATCCCACGTGATCTAACATTTCATGAACAGGAGAGATGATTGCTGACCAGAAGTCAATCAATGAATACTCATTCTTTCTATATGCCTTTTAATTGATATCCCACATGATCCCTACGCGAATCCATTTCATAACAAATATCCTTTTTAAGATAAAAATCCGAGGTGAAACCCTAAATATAAACATAAGAGACCTCACTGTGTTTTCTTAACCTTCAATGCACCAGAAGACGGCTCAGAGTAAAGCCAGGCGACGACAAATGCAAGGAAACCCCCAATGACAGACCAAAGCCCAGCGATCCAGACCCAGGCGCCACTGATGGCCCAACTGCGCGGGTATTCGTTGTGAGCGAAATGGCGGATTGTGATCTCGTGCTTTTCTTCGATGTTGCTGAGGAATGGACGATTGTAGTTGATGCGGAAGGAGAAGATACCGTGTTGATCGGGGACGGTGAATTGGGTGCTGTAGATAGTGCTGTTCTCTGTTCTCTGTGTGGGCTGCAGGTTCAGGCGGTAGAAGGGGGAGAGCATGGTGAATTCGAGCTGGAGGGCATCCAGGGCGGGCACCTCAAAGGGGATGTAATGATCCTGGTCATATTCGGAAATTTCAATGTTGAAGACCTGTTTGAACGATGGTTGCCGGGGTTAGTTAGGGTTTAGGCTTCATTGCCTTTCATGGGAAATAAGAAGAGAGGAATTCCACATACAATGTCGGTCTTGATACGGTAGATCTTTGGGTTCACTTCTTCCGGGTATTCAGCCAGATAATGCTCGATCTTGCCGACTTTCAGGACACCAGATTCCTTGAATGTCCAGGAGGTCAACTGTTTCGCAAACTCGCGGTTGACGGTGCTTGTCCCCTTCTCGTCGTCGGGCTTCTTGACTGTCGCGGAGAACCATTTGTCCTGCAAGCTCTCCACAGATCCTAGAACGGTAAAACGGGCCGAGTTCCTCGCCTGCATAGTTGAGACAAGAGCCAGCTGAGAGCCCGTGGCTATGACATCCTCGACAGAACCCGATTCGTCCTTGGGATTGTAACTGTAGGCCGTGGGGGGCGCTCGCAGGACAGGTGCAACAAGTGAACTATCGGCTCCCAGAGTCTGGGGGGCGGCGCGCGGGATGGCCAAAAGGCCATCACCGGAGAAGTAAGCTTTGGTATCGTTCCTGAGGGGCCCCGGTCGGGGGAGAAGAAGGACATCGTGTTTCTCGGTCGCGGATTGCGTGTCATAGTTGAAATGGTCAACGACAACAGCCGAGCGGTCAGGCGACAGGTGGATGTCGAGCTGGTCTAGTAGAATGTTGATGGCGCTAGGTGTTGAGGACTTGCCGGAGAGGGCGAGCAGGACGTTGCCCTCCTTGTTCATAAATTCGAGGATATTCTTGGGGGACAGAGAAGGTCCAAGCCCTGTGTTCCATACATGTTAATCGATACGCCAGGACCTAGACTGGTTGGAAGGTCATCTAACCTTTCGACTTGGGTGGGAGAATGAGCAAGTGGTCGTAAGCTCTCTCTCCAAGATGGAACAAGGACAACTTGTCATTCTTGGGAGACTCGAAAACGAGATCGTATCCTCGAGCTGTAGATGCCGTCAGTCTCCCCGAGTTACACCAGTTTCCCACGAAGCAAAGGTTGAGGGATAGCCACCTGTCAGATCACCCCAGAATGTCGAGTATAGGCCCTTCTCTGCGGCATCCTCCAGGACAACCAAGAGGCGATTTCCCGAGCTGCTCAACGCATTTACGCTTGCGAGAAAACCCAGGAAGAGAAACGAAAGGAACCATCGCATCTTGGAAGAAGATCCCGCACGACGGAGCGATGAGACGGTTAATTGAGAAGACAGGAAGCGAGCAGGAGCTAGAGGGACTTGGTGACTGCAACGTGTTTGGACGGAGAATGCCAAGAAACCGCAGTCCGGACGGAGCTGCAATCGTCACTTTCAACCTTCCTGCTCTCTTCCTCCGGCGATAACACTTCCCTTCCTCCCCTTCGACCTCCTTTCTCTCGCCGGATCATCCCAATTTCCAGGGAAGACCGTCACATCTCGGATCTACTCAATTGAACCGACTCGCTTTTCCCGACAGCTCCCCCGCAAGGATCCATGACAATGTCGTCCCCTCAGTTCTGGTCGACTCCCCTCCGCTACCTCCGCTGGGCGTCTCGCGAGAAGCCTGCCATCTTCTACTCCATCATCATCGGTTCTATGGGTCCCGTCTCGCTTGCAGTTCTGCCTCCGGTCAGACGGTATTTCGGCGATGTTGACCCAGAGCCGATTCCATTGACATATCCCAGTAAGGATTTTTGTTCTTTTCTCTCTCTTTTTCTTTGCGCATCTGTGTGTCTCTTGCTAGGTTTATGCATGCTTATCAATGCGTCAATGGGGAATCTAGTTCCGAAGGGCCCGCGAGTAATCCCTCAAGGCTTCGATGACGAATAAATGAACGTTTCCTGCGGGGGGATGCATTAGAGGTTGCATACTTCGAGTGTCTTTTGAGTTGTGGAAGCGCTATATCCAAAATTATCAATACTGGGAATTAGACGTGCCGTCTCGTCGGGCTTGGGCGATAATATGCAACATGAAAATTCGCATTATGCGTCAACGAATACTGTTGTCTACTTTCTTGACTCGGTGCTGTATCACTGCCCTGCGGATTTCCTGTTGAGTTCTAGAGGGGGCAAGCTGTGCTATGGTGTGTTATATGTACAGAGAAATCTACGAAAATACCGTCAATTGGGCCTGTTCTTTCATGTATCTGTCCTAGATCTTACACTTCTCTGCTGGACAACGCGGAAAACATCTCCGATACCCTTGAGGAGGACAACAGAATGAGGAATAAAGTTAACCATCTGAGAGGGAAGTATCATTTAGACGTGAAACGCGGCTCGGGGACTGCCATGATCTGACTTCAACGCCCGAGACGCGCTGCCGATGGAGTTTACGACAGTCCCCGAGCTCATTGTAACGAACATATCTCAAAGTTCAGAATAATCGGGCATTTTTATCCTTCATCAATCCAAGACATACGACAGTATGCCATTCTCCATATTCCGCCGCATACTTCCCAAGCTGGTCCCCAATACGAGACCTCAGCCGCCAGCGAAAGCCGTGAAGACAGCACAGAATCCACCGAAAACGACCAAATAACATATCTGCCCTTGGGATTCGATACGGAGCTTCCTTAGTCTTCTTCTTCTTATTTTCTGGGCACCGCTGATGGCAGCCCAGCTGCAGACCTGCGGCCGCCGAACCTGAAGAAGTATGGCTCCCCATACAACTGGCCAATCTACCGCAAAGTCCTTGTAACGGCCATCTTATGCACATGTCCCATGCTGTCCAGTTCTGCCGTGGGTTCATACGGCCCTGCTGTGCGGCAATTGACGGCTGAGTGGAAGGTCAGTGTTGTTGCAGCTTCTATTGGCATCACCACTTTCACTGCTGGGTTTGCCTTGGGGCCGATGGTGCTATCACCCATTTCTGAGATCCATACGAGGAAGCCCGTGTTTCTGGCTACGGCTGTTCTTTTTGCTATTGGTGAAGTCTGCACGGCCGTCACGCGGATATATGCAGGGTAAACCCCAGGCGTGGGAATCTTCACTATGGGCATCTTTTCCATCTACCTGGCTGTTTTTAATTACCTGGAATATACATCGTCAGGATCAACCATCTAAGATCCTACACAGTATCTAGAGATAAGCCCGAATGGTTCTAGAAAGCCAGTAGATTATGTATATACAGTGAATCTGATCATTACAGCATTACTTCTTTCAAATCCAAGAAAGGTATTTAAATCTCTATAGGAACTTCACATCCTGAACACGCCAAATCGCGTTCCTACATCCTCTGCCTTCCCACCAAGAGCAGCTGCCAAACTCAAGCCCAGTACATGTCTCGTCTGCGCTGGCGGGATGACCCCGTCATCCCAGAGACGGGCAGAAGAAAAGATAGCCTCTGATTCACGATCAATGCGCGCTTTCAGTTCCGGATCTGCCGTGCGGCCGACAGCCTCCATGACGGCGGAGAGCTGCTCGGAGCCCATGACGCCTATTTTGGCATTGGGCCACATGAACAGAAAACGGGGAGAATAGGCACGGCCACTGCACAGATTAGCATTTCAACGAGAAGTTCCGGGATGCTCAAGTGGGAGACTTACCACATACCATAGTTCCCTGCGCCAGCACTCGAGCCGAAAACGACAGTGAACTTGGGCACGTCTGCACATGCAACCGCGGTGACCAGTTTGGCGCCGTTCTTGGCGATGCCGCCCTTCTCTGCATCGGCTCCGACCATGAAGCCGGAAATGTTCTGTAGGAAGACGAGGGGGATATTGCGCTGACTGCAGAGCTGAATGAAATGGGCTCCTTTGAGTGATGATTCGGAAAAGAGGATGCCATTGTTGGCGACGATGCCGACCTGTGTTCCGTAGATGCGTGCGAAACCCGTAACCAAGGTATTGCCGTAATCGCGTTTGAACTCAGCGAACTCGCTGCCGTCGACAATGCGTGCGATGACTTCATGGACGGGGATCTGTCGGCGAAGGTTGGTACCGACAATGCCGTTCAGCTCATTAGCATCGTACAGAGGCTCCTTGATCGTCGGCGACGATTCTCCCGAGGGGATATGTAACGGGAAAGTCGTCTTGGGGTAGTTCAGGTTTGCAATGGACCTGCGCGCCAGGACAATGGCATGCGCATCGTCTACCGCTAGGTAGTCAGTCACGCCGGAAATCGTACTGTGTAGTTGGCCACCGCCGAGATCCTCAGCGGACACAATTTCACCCGTCGCAGCCTTCACCAACGGAGGGCCAGCGAGGAAGATCGTGCCCTGGTTCTCAACGATAATGGTCTCATCGCTCATTGCTGGAACGTATGCGCCTCCAGCCGTACAGGGACCCATCACCACGGAGATCTGAGGAATGCCCAACGAGCTCATTCGAGCTTGGTTGAAGAAGATGCGTCCGAAATGCTCCTTGTCCGGAAACACATCTGCCTGGTATGGTAGATTTGCACCGCCAGAATCAACGAGATAAATGCAAGGCAGCTTATTCTCCTGCGCGATTGCTTGCGCGCGAAGGTGCTTCTTCACTGTAATGGGGTAGTATGTGCCTCCCTTGACCGTGCTGTCATTGGCCACAATCATACAAGTAACGCCTTCCACAGTCCCTATGCCTGTTATAATGCCCCCTGCTGGTACAGATTCCCCAGGATACACATCGTGGCCTGCGAGCGCGGAGAGCTCCAGAAAGGAGGTCCCCGGGTCGATCAGGGACGTGACCCGGTCCCGCGGGAGCATTTTGCCCCTGGCTATATGCTTGTCTCTAGCTTTCTGTGGCCCTCCTCGAGCAATGGTAGTATGGAGATTTGTCATGCCGTCCAGGAGTTGCTGCATCTGTCTTGCATTGCCCTGGAATTCCGGTGACGATGTGTCCACGGTCGTGGAAAGAATAGAAATGGCCGAGGCATGATGTGGGTGCGTGTAGCTGGCAATTGACCTTGACGATGAGCAGAGTGCCAGGTAGTATGTCGATGGCAAGCAGCGTTGGGACGTGAGAGGCCTGGTTACTGCGTTCGAGCTCAACGCCCGGAGGAGTGGGGATGGAACGCGCATTGTATTGCGGGGAAGCGGATCTGGGGAAGAAAGCCTCTTCCGCTGCACACTGGCCAAAAGAAATGTAGTGATGTGATGATTGCACGGGAAAGAGAAGAAGAAAGAGAATATAATAATAAAGATTCAAATGATCTCCAGATTTTCATGAAGTCCAGAGTCACAGACAGTAGCATCTTTCTGTCTTTGAAGTTGCGGAGAGAAAACGCGGAGAGCGATCATTGCCGACGATACCCGCTCTCCCCGCCTCCATAGATTCTGACGGTCTCAGAGGGAAGAATAACAACAACTGCTTCTCCCTGCATATGCAACTCCCACACTGCAAGAATCCTCTCATCATGGCCATGCCAACTCTCTCTCTTCTGTTGCGGAGCTCTACCAGAGCGCTCGGCAGGATACACAAGCCCTTTGCCCCAATCCCCGCATTACGGACCCTGTCAACAAAACATCCCAAGGGCTTCGAGCCGCCCACAGACGAGGACTTGCTAGAACTCCGGGAGCGAGTTCAGGAGTTTACCAGTTAGTGCAGACTAAGATTTTGCTCAATTGTCTAGCATATAACCTGCATTTTCTAACAAATTACCTGCATCAATACAGGGAGAGAAATACCCGAAGAAGTAGCCGCGAGGACGGACCAGCAAAATGAGTTCCCTCCAGAGATGTGGAAGAAACTCGGAGACGCAGGGTTGGTGTTATTATCTTGGTCCATCATTTACCGTTGCGCCATTCTCTAAATGCGATATAGTTTACTCGGTGTTACCGCTAATGAGGAGTACGGGGGACTTGGAATGGGATACCAGGCGCATTGTATAGTCATGGAAGAAATCAGCAGAGCTTCAGGTATGTTTATACTTGTCTATTTTACGTTCAGAGGATCCCTTCATCATGTTCTAACAAATCCAAGGAAGCATTGGACTATCCTATGCCGCTCACTCCCAGCTCTGCGTGAACCAGATCTCTCTGAATGGAACGCCAGAACAAAAATCCCGCTTTCTCCCGGGTCTCCTTTCTGGTGAGAAAGTGGGCGCATTGGCTATGTCAGAACACTCGGCTGGTTCAGACGTTGTCAGCATGAAGACGACAGCCAAAGCCATCGATGGGGGATGGCTGTTGAATGGGACCAAGATGTGGATTACAAATGTGAGCATAATCAATCTCCCCCTTTTGCTTCTAGAGAGAGATAGAGAGACACGAAAACTAATTACGTATCTTACTCAGGGACCGGATGCGGACTATATCGTGGTATACGCCAAAACAGAACCCGAAAAGGGATCCAAAGGAATCACCGCTTTCGTGGTAGAGAAGACCTTCGAGGGCTTCTCCTGCGCCAGAAAACTAGATAAGCTGGGCATGCGCGGTTCAAATACCGGCGAGCTCATCTTCGATAATGTATTTGTACCCAAGGAAAACGTTTTGGGCGAATTAAACCGGGGAGTCAAAGTCCTAATGGAGGGTTTGGATCTGGAGCGACTTGTCCTGAGCGCTGGACCACTGGGGTGAGACATGCACACACACACAAACATATATATATATTTATAAACATTATAGGACTAACAACAAACAGCATCATGCAAGCCACCCTAGATCTCGTCCTCCCATACACCCATGTCCGCAAACAATTCAACACCCCCATAGCCCACAACCAGCTCATCCAAGGCAAACTGGCAGACATGTACACCAAGCTCTCCGTCTCACGAGCCTACACCTATTCAACAGCGCGGCAGATTGACAACGCCGCCGTTGCACCGGGGGATCTGCAGATTCGCACACAGGATTGTGCAGGGACGATCCTCTATGCAGCTGAGCGGGCCACTGAATGCGCACTGGACGCTATCCAGCTTATGGGTGGAAATGGTTATATCAATGAGATTCCTGCGGGACGGTTACTGCGAGATGCGAAGTTGTATGAGATCGGTGCGGGAACAAGCGAAATCCGACGTATGGTCATTGGGAGGGCTTTCAATAAGGAGTATTCTTGATTTTGGTACGAAGGTTTGAATAGCCTTTTTCTCTTGTTGTTTAGAGATCCGCAGCAGTTAAGGGAACATTAGTATTGGTATCACTGCTGATCTATCTAAGTATATATAAAACGAACGTAGCTGCGCTCTTACGCACGTCGAAGTGAGTCTTGAGCGAATAGATTGATTATATATGCTGCGATTGTTCGAAGCATTCCACTATGCAGTCCGTGAGGGAATAGAGATAATTCATTTGAAATCCTTCTTTACCCGTGTTGACCTAATAGAGATAATTCATTTGAAATCCTTCTTTACCCGTGTTGACCTCTGCACTTCGCTTGGTGGTGGCCGTGTCTGACCTCTGTGGTGATCATTCGCTGCCTTTCCCTTGGATGCGATCTTTCTTGACTTAGGATTTCTATCCTCACCACCGGTAACGTCGCGCTCAGGTCCGGTATCAACGGAAATTGACGCCTTGCGCTTCCTACTCTTCGTAGGCAGAACAGTCACGGCTGGTGCGGGCAGTTCATCCAGACTGGTATCGCTTGTGACGGATGATATCTGCGTCTGGGTTGTAGAGGGTATATCCGATGAGGGTGTTGCGGAGTCGGAGACATCGCTGGGCTGCTTATTGCAATAATCCATTGGGCTAGCAACGGGGACTTCCTCGACCGGTTCAACAGCTACTGATGGGATCTGTTTCTCCTTTGCATACTCCGAGGATCCATCGACTGGAACAGTATGAGTAACGGAATCGGATCTCGTGGAACTGAATGCCCTCTTTCGTATCCAGAAGCGATCATTGGAAGGATGAGCATTCTTAAAAACCTCCCTCCAGTTCTTCAACAGCGCGACCTTTTCCCCATTTCCTGGCTCATAGAGCTGGACAATATTGTCATCTTCATGGTTAGGTTTCTTCCACACAACAGCTCTGAACGACGAAGTATCCATTTTTACTGATTGTTTCTCTATATTGGAGGTGTTGCCCAGCTTCTGTTTTCGCTTCTCTGAAGGGATCCCGGTGGGTATGACATTGGAACGATTTCCGATCGATTTATTATTCCCAAGAACTCGACGTCTCCGCACGGCTGTAGGTTCCTCATCGTAGTAGTCATCCGACTGCTCATCCCAGTCGCTGAAATATTCACCCGTCTCAAGAGATGGATCATCAACGGTGACAATATCGTGGCTTGTGGCTCCGGCTAGTTGATCCTACATGTGTATCAATGAGTCAGTGAGGGACAACAAAATGGATACGGCACTCCAGGTGAGAGACTAACAACGAGGCTATCATCAAAGTCATCGTAGTCTTCGTAATCTTCGTAATAATCTTCGTCGTCGGACAGGTAGAGGGCCATAGTGCGCAGTACGTATGGAAAGCGCAATCTTTATAAGACGGGGGCACGGGCTAGAGTAGGCTGAAACGACTTCTTAAGTATCTGAAGCCCAAAACATTCGACAAAGGGACCTGCAGCAGCCTAGTGGGACAGATGACGTCTATCGTTTGCAAGAGAATGCGTTGCAGGAACAGGACGATATCCGCACGAAGGAAGAACCGTGTTGTGGCCAGAAGGAGTCTCTCAGATAGGATGGGAAAGAACAATATGAAGTACAGGACAATGAATGTCGTCAGAGATAAAGCATCAGCCACAAGGGGGAATGCTGGATCTCACAGGTGCTGCATATAATGACAGCCTTATGCCGCGGGAGTTTGCCTGCACTAGTTTTTGTGTTGCTCGACCTTTTTCGGCAATGGCACGTCACGTGCAGACTTCCCCGCAAGTTCGCTTTGCGTCGGCTAAACGGTGGCTTTCCCCGGGCAATCCATCTCTATATCTATTGTCCAGGACTGTCCGGGGCAATCATGGCTGCTTCTGCCTCCAACCCTTTCTCTCCAGGATATGTTACCTGACCTAATATCTTCTTTTTCATTTACTTGTTCCCTCAAGCCAGATCCGTTGATTACTGGCTTTCTCTGACCGCAATGCCGCTTTCCTCCTTTCTCCGCATCAGCCCCCGCTTGACGCCGATTGTAACACGCAGAGCCACTTCCACAGTTTCAAATGCCGCAAGATGTCAGGCTTCCTTGAATTCCATCCTCATTGCCAATAGAGGAGAGATTGCCTTGTGCGTTTATTGAAAGCCCTGTTGTGGACGTTGACCTGTACGGAGGACATATCTACTCACTCTTGACTTCTGTATAGACGAGTCGGGAGGACTGCTGCTCAACATGGCATCCGGGTAACAACACTTTATACAGACCCTGATAGCCAAGCCCAACATGCCCTAAGTTCGCCATTTGCGTTTAACCTCGGCGCTGTTTCTGCGTATCTCGATGGAGACCGTATAATAGACATTGCTAAACGAGAGGGCTGTCAAGGAATACACCCAGGCTATGGATTTGTTGGTTCCCATCTTCTTGGATGCTGGTTGCGTGGCTAATAGTTTGAGGTTTATATCCGTATAGTTAAGTGAGAACCCGGAATTTGCACGTAAATGTACGGAAGCTGGGTTAGTCTTCATCGGGCCTCCATGGAAAGCCATTGAGGATATGGGTGACAAGAGGTAGGCCATTCTTTTCAATAATACGATTGAAAACCAGGTGTCAACTTGCTGAGAGATTCGAAGCCGTTCGAAAGAGATCATGACAGCCGCAGGCGTTCCTTGCGTTCCAGGATATCATGGGGCCAACCAGGATGCCAACCTCCTGGAGAAAGAGGCGGACAAGATAGGATACCCAGTACTGATCAAGGCAATCAAAGGAGGCGGCGGGAAGGGGATGCGCATAGCCGGTTCAAAGGCCGAATTTCAAGACCAGTTACGGTCCGCAAAATCGGAAGCGATGAACTCATTTGGTGACGACCACGTATTGGTGGAGAAGTACATCACCACACCACGACACATCGAAGTACAAGTGTTTGCAGACAAGCACGGGAATTGTGTTGCGCTGGGAGAGCGGGATTGCAGTATACAACGGCGACATCAGAAGATCCTGGAAGAATCCCCGGCTCCTGATCTTGCAGTTACGAAGAGGAAAGACCTCTGGGAAAAGGCTCGGGCGGCTGCATTGGCTGTGGGCTACGAAGGTGCTGGCACGGTTGAGTTTATTTTTGACAACGACACTGGGGAGTTTTTCTTCATGGAGATGAACACCAGATTACAAGTTGAGCACCCGGTGACGGAGATGGTTACTGGCCAGGATCTAGTTCATTGGCAGATCCTCGTGGCAGAAGGTGCAGCACTCCCATTAACGCAGGAAGAGGTTGAGGCCAGAATAGGTGCCGGCGGGCATGCCATAGAGGCCAGGATATACGCAGAGAACCCAGAACAGGGCTTCATACCTGACTCCGGCCGTCTGGTGCATGTTCGTACGCCAGAGGTCACCAGCGACACCAGGATAGACGCAGGCTTCACCGTCGGAGACGATGTCTCTGCGCACTATGATCCTATGATCTCGAAACTTATCGTCAGGGGTGCTACCAGGCAAGAAGCGATCCGCAAATTAGCAGCTGCACTGGAGAAGTATGAAATCGCAGGCCCGATCACCAACATCGAGTTCTTAAAGACCCTTTGCAAGAGTCGCGACTTCGTAGACGGCAAGGTCGAGACGGGATACATCGAAAATCACCACTTAGAATTGTTCGCGAAACCACCAATCGAAAAGGAGGTTCTTGCGCAAGTTGCCCTCGCATGTCTGCATGGCTCCGATGGCAATGGCGCTGCTTTAGAGTCGCACAACCGCACAAATGCCACAAGACCGGCAGGAGCCCCTGTTGGATTCAGTCCAGGGTACCAGCAGCGGCGATTCACCTTTTCCAGTTCCAAAAATCCGGAAGAGGACGGAACAGTGTTCGATGTCGAGCTTCAGGAAATCGGAACGAACATGTTCAACGTGACAGTTGGAGAGCAGGTCTTTGAACACGTGATCAGCCACATGGATCCTATTTCGCAGGTGGTCACCTCATTCTTCCCGCACACCCGGCTGGACACTACCGTGATCCGGGACGAAGACTCGATCACTGCATTTCAGCGAGGGAGTCAATATCGACTGATACTACCGCGAGCGAAATGGATGGATAAGGCGCTGGGGACGAAGGATGTGGCCAACAGTGTGCTGGCACCGATGCCGTGCAAAATCTTGCGGGTGGAGGTTGCAGAGGGGGCGTCGGTGGAGAAGGACCAGCCGCTGGTGGTGATTGAGAGTATGAAGATGGAGACAGTCATCCGCAGCCCGCATCGGGGCGTCATTTCTCGAGTAATACATCGGGCAGGGGTAAGTTGATTCCGTGAATGAAGAAACCCGCGTGACTTTTCCCGAGATCGTATCTCTGGGCCGTGAAGCGCACGGGCCCTCGATCCCGAGCTTCCGACCAGTTCCTTTTGGACTTGGAGATCCCCACTGTTTAAAAAAGATCCCTGGAAGAGGCCCAGATAGCTAACATGCAACACGTACCTTGCAGGACCAGTGCAAAAGCGGAACGCCGCTAGTGGAATTCGTCGGGGAAAACTCTCCGTAGGCCGAACGAGTCGGTCAAGGCGAGAATCCAGGGATCCGAAGGTCATGTCTCATTAGGCAGGAGCAACAAAGTGGTGGGGATGTTACTTTGGATATGGATACCAGATGGAGATTGTGGAGTCTGGACCGTGAAGAGGGGAAGCGGAAATGCACGCACCATTCAATCCGTACGGAGATAGACAGCGATATCAGCCATAATATTAGGGGAGGAAGACGGATACCAATGGTTATCGAGTCGACTCGTATACGCAGCAAGTAGCGGAAGTACAGCTGCAAAAGCAACGACTAGAATCAGCGAAGATGGTCATGTGCCCTGACTGATCACGGGACCGTATGCGTCGCGGGGAAACTGAGGCATTTCGTGGTGCCGACGTGCGTTCCAGAAACTGCTGATCAACCAAGCTCTATCTAATTGATATTAGTTAATAATATCGTAAGACCAGAGAAATCAATAATAGTCCCTTCCTGGCTGTCACGGAACTGAGAAAAAGAAAAGAAAAGCTAATATTAGCAGCTGCGACATCGCACACTGTACACTGCACAGTTACTCGATCACGCGGGACAAGCACAAAAGCAACAGATCCTTCGGGGAGAAAGCGACGAGTGTTTATGGCCGACTATCACCGGCTTCCGGGGAGCTTCTGCAGCGTCGCCTTCTCTCCCGGCCGTGACATCACTGCGGTGCTGCTCGCCATTGACCTGTCCAGCTTCTGGTGCTGTTGCTCTGCCATTGGCGGCTTGTAAACCGGACCGTTTCTGGTTGTTCGGTGATCCTTTCGTTTTCTGTAAAAGTATATAAAAATAAAGACAAAAATAACAGTCGGGGTCATGGCAAGCTGCTCCTTTCACCGCTCCTCATTGCGCTGCTTGTCCAGGTACCTGCGAGCTGTCCTATATCTGGCCTCTGTTTCCCCGTCACAGAGGCATATTTGACTGTGCACCTTGCGCACCCTGGAAAGTCGTGTCGTAGGGCTTTACCCCCTTTCCTCGCAACGACGTGGAGTATATTTCCCCAGCTCCCACCGGTCCACCCTCTCACCTCTTTTCTCCCCGTTCTTTTCTCTTCCCCTTCCCTTACTAAATACGCGTTGCTCGTAGTAGCGGCTCTTTCTTCTTCTCATATCCTTCGTTGGTCCTGCTGATCAGCAATCATGTTCAGCTCCTCCGTCGCGCGCAATGCGACCAGGGCCATCAGACCCGTCCGCCGTGTTGCTGCCTCGGTTTCGCGTCCCTTCTCGTCGTCAGTCTTGCGTGCCAATGATGCTTCTGGCAAGAAGAAGGATCCCTTGATCAACGTCACTACCAAAGCCCCAGAGGGCGCCGTCGGCCCCCACGATGGCAAGTACGCTCGTACCGACGAGAACGTCAAGATCGAGTACCCCGATGAGACCGGAATCCCTCCTACCCCCATCGTGCGCGGTCGTGGAGGAATCCACTTCAAGCGTACTCTGCCCGAGTTCACGCTGGAGAACAAGGTCAGCGTCGTTACTGGTGGAGCTCGCGGTTTGGGACTGGTCCTGGCACAGGCCCTAGTTACGTCCGGGTCGGATGTTGCCATTGTTGATCTCAACAGTAAGCCCCCGTTGAGCGGCTAGCAGCAGCTGTCTTCGTGCTAACTCGCCAAAAAGAGCCCGATGCTGAACTACAGTCAAAGGAGCTCCTGAAGCATTTCCAGGAAGAAAACCCCGGACTGGAGGAGTAAGTGCGGCCAACAATATTCGACGTCCATTCATGTCATTTTGCTGATGACGTATGTTTACTCCCTTCACAGAGAAGATCTGCCCAAGATCACTGCCCACTACTGCGATATTGCGGATCCTGACTCCGTGAATGCAGCCCTCGAGGAAATCATCCAGCAGCATGGCAAGATCGACAACCTGGTCAATTCGGCCGGTTTCACGGAGAACTTCGACGCCGTTTCCTACCCTGTTGATCGGATGAGGAAGCTTTGGGGCGTCAACGTCGACGGATCCTACTTCTTTGCCACCGGTATTGCCAAGCATCTGATCGAGCGCAAGGCCCCCGGCAGCATTGTCTTGATCGGCAGCATGTCTGGCGCCATCGTCAATATTCCCCAGCCCCAAGCTCCCTACAACGCATCCAAGGCCGCTGTGCGCCACCTTGCCTCGAGTTTTGCCGTTGAATGGGCCAAATACAACATTCGCGTGAACTGCATCAGCCCCGGATACATGCTGACTGCCCTGTAAGTTCATAGATGATCCCCACAGCACGGGCACTAGCCGAATGCGGTTACTGATGCGGACCCCAGGACCCGCAAGATCCTCGACGAGAACCCCGAATTGAAGGAGAAGTGGGTGTCTCTCATTCCTTCTGGAAAGATGGGAACGCCCGAAGATCTCTCCGGCGCCGTGACTTTCCTGCTCAGCGACGCGTCCAAGTACGTTACCGGCGCAGAGCTTCGCGTTGACGGTGGCTACACTGTGACCTAAGAAACTTGCGATAGATTGCGGTCATGCGGCCTTCACCTTTTTGAAGACTGCTTTTTTCCCGGTTCTTCGGTTTTCTACACGGTTTACTTTTTATGCGGCCAAGATTCCTAGACAGCCCATAATTCTCTTTCTTTTTGTTATGTCTCCTTTATAAGCGGGTGAAAATGGCTTCTATGCGTTTAATACTCCAGGCATGGGGTGAAGGCAGGTCTCCTGGGAATTCGGTGCGGGCTGGGAGGACAAGGACATTGGACAGCACTTGTCATCATTTTAACCTATCTTTTCTCTTTGGATCTCTAGAAGGTATCTGCAATACAAGAGAGGTTTTTGAGGTGGGATCTGTGCCCACTACCTAGATGTATCTCTGCGTACCAGGGACATATTTGGAATAGACTTGACGCTAGACTACTCCGAAGGGGATAATATCCTTGGCAATGAAACGGTCGGCACGACTGTTCCCATTTCCAGGACACTCCATGCTCAGCAGACAGCCGAAGGTTGCGCAGACATTGACACTGACCAAATACAGCCAGTCGATTCCCCATGCACCATTCCTTCATTAGATGCGGTGTGTGCCGTCTTCGTGTACTCTATGTACTCCGCATCCTCCGGAGTCTGTACTCAGAGAGGAATCCCTCGGTGGTTGAATCCAATCAGATGTCTCTGATGCGCGTTGTTTGTCGACGTCTGCGCTCGATGATCCCCGCATTATTGTAGAAAGTGCATCGATCGCTTCCTGCGGATCATAAAATAATCAATCCATCAGGATAATCAAGACACTTCATCGAGATAAGTTGATCAATTCATGCCTTCTGGAATCTCTAAGTCCAGTGAAAAAAGGAAAATGCTGTCAACGCCGGACCGATCCGAGATCCAGCAAGTTTTGACCTATCGATGACATGTTATGACGGAGCGCTGCTGTGACTTCAGCTTGACCTGTGATTCTTTGTGGAACGCGCGTTGCAAACGAAGGCGTTGAAGAAGGAGAATAAGAAGAAGCAGAGAAGAAACAATAATGCTGCCTACCGGCCTGATGAGCGGCTCAAGCTCGTGTTTCCTTGGCCGTGTCTCTTTTTCCGCTCCCCCCTCTTACGCCTGTCAGGCTGGAAAGGCGGAGTTCTCTGCTTTGTTTGTGCCTGCAGTGTCATCTCTATATTTCATTTCATCGATCAATCTCAGGGAAAGGAATTTGTCCTTCCTATGAGTATCTCCTTCTTTCCCTGTGTTGTGTGCCCCATCCATCTCCGCCACAGCTCGCTCATTTTTCCCTGTTTCCCAGTGAACACCGGCCCATCCCAAATTCCGGATTGAGGTTTATTCAATAGTCTTACCTTTGGACTCCGCAACCAGCAGGATTTTTGGGACTTCCCTCTTTCTTTCCCTCCTTCTTTTGTCTGTCACTGCTGTTTGCTGCCCGGTCCTATTTCTTATGAATGAATGTGCTCCTCCAGTCTGTTGTCACTGTGAGATAGGCCAGTCCAATCCATCACACTTATTAACTGCTGCAGCATGACAACCACATCTCTTCTTTTTTTATCTTTGCAGTCGATGCGAACTGGATTGCCCCTCTTCTGAGAGCTCGAGTCCTCTCGCTTTCTTGTCCTTCGACCATGTAGCTCTCTGGAACGACTGCTTTTCCCT
This sequence comes from Monascus purpureus, assembly GCA_025999795.1. Classification (NCBI taxonomy): domain Eukaryota; kingdom Fungi; phylum Ascomycota; class Eurotiomycetes; order Eurotiales; family Aspergillaceae; genus Monascus; species Monascus purpureus. The sequence continues at coordinate 1,535,368 of AP025348.1, forward strand.
CTAAGAACCCTTGGCTTTTTGAGAGTTACTCCTTCATCTTGATCTGCTCTTTTACTTCCTCTTTTTTTTCTTTTTTTAACAAAAAAATAATCTTTGCTTCTGGTTTTTCAATATTCCTACCGGAACAATGCCCGCCAGTGTTCCTGAAGGCCTGGTTACAGTATCCGGAAGGGTCCTGTCGTCGGAGCTCAAGGACGATGGTGTCGATATGAACGACATCGCACGGTTATGGAGAGGTATTTCCTACCCATTTGTGGCTTTCTATTCTTTCCCGCGATTTGTTCCGACCAGCTTATCTTCTCGCTGATAGTCTACAATGCCATCGCATCCGCACAGAGCGGTCATGTTGGGCGCAGGCTGGAGAATCTGTTCTGGAGAATATGGGGCAGTAGACGCAGGCATGACACTCTGCGTGGTTCGACTGTCGCAAAGTTATTTCTGAAGATATCTCAAACCAGCCCTTTGCCTGGCATTCCGGTTCAGCAACCGAAGCAGGTGGGGAATAACCATGGGAATGTGCGCGATCTAACATTCGCATTCATCCTCGGGAATTGTCCCTTCCTTAACTGACCATTATCTTGCTCTACGGTGTAGGAACCATCTTCGCGTTCTTTGCGGGGTCCGCAGAAAGGGCCGTTATTGTCTCCTAAAGATCAGAGCAGAGAACATCCGCAGCAGCGACAACTCCAGGACCGCACCCGGAATCAGCCTCGAAGACCGGCGCCTCTTCCTCCTATTCTAAAGAAGTCGCAATCCGCTACCGGATCCCAGGGAGAGCGCCACAAGACAACGCGACTGCTCATTACATCGCCCGGAGGCCGGAGTGTTACCCGCAAGCCGTCCAACCCTCCTACCCCCGCGGGCGAGCTGGTGAACCGCCAGGGGCAGAAGAGAAGCTATTTTGTGGTCGGCAAGGGAGGGAATCCGAAACGCAAGCCCGTCACTGTGCGACGCAAGTCGTCACACCCGACGTCTGCTTCCGGAACGGAAATCCGCTCTCCCCAGATATCTCCCATTTCCCCAGTGTCTCTATCCGGACTCACCGCGGACCCCTCTCCGGTCCATCCAGATGAGAAGTTCTGTGTATCGAAGCCGCAGTTATTGAGGGGTAAGTACTTTTGGAAGAAATGACTCAATGCAGCCCTAATAGCCATGTGCCAGACCCTGCAATGCTATCACCCGAATCTCTCGATGATGAAGAATCCAAGCAGACATTATCTGCCTCTCTCTCGGCTCAAAAAATACTCATGGCCATAGAAGAACGACCAGCAAGCCCCAAATCACCTCCGCTGTCCCCCACAAGAGGGTTCGCCGCTAGTAGCATCCACAGTCATGCCCCTGCACCGATTTCGTCATCTTTGGAACAACAGGGCCGGAACACCTTTCAGCAACAAGAGCAACTACATTCGACGTCGCTTGTTGACAAGGGTTTCCGATCACGTTTTGCAGAAAGGAGATTGCAAGCGCAACGTCCTGTGGGAGTATCGTCGGAGAATTTCAATTCTGCAATTGACGGAAATCCGGTCGAGTTTACAACCAACAACAATACCTATCGGAGAAGCATTCTCTCTGCTGAATCGTGTGGCTTTGACGGTGGACCACGTGCAGGCTCTTGCAAAGCTCCCCCTTTCCCTTCGACGGCTCCGGTCTCCCAATCTCCCCACGTATCCCCACCGGTAGGCGGTCTTGATCCCGATCTCCTACCACCGTCTACACAAACCTTCCCCGGGTCATTGCCTTTTCCTACATCTACATATACGTCCCGACCTCGCAGCCAGCTGAGTCATCTCATTGAGCAGAGCCGAAGCAAGAACCTGATGAGCCGTAGCATCGAGGACCGTGAAGTGAAGTGAATTTTCCATGAACCCTGCGTCTAAAGTTTCGCGGGTAGTAGCAGTTTTTGGTTTTGGTTTTCCTTTTCTTGGGAGGTAGACAGGTGGATTAATATTGGTACTAGTAGATAGTTTCCTGCTTTTACTGCTAATAGACACTTCATGAAGAAAGGAATAAATTCAAGGATTCATAGGTTACATCTTATTCTTTGTGCCTGGAAGGACTTGATCCAAGGAGACTAGGGAAGATGTCCTCATCCTTGTTCATGATACAAATGCAAGTAACATGAATTTTCCATTAGTGCATGGCAGCCAGCTAAAACATAAATCCAGGGATGCTAAATATTAGATACAGATTATCCATGGTATGAGGGTCCAGGGTATGCAGACCTCCCAGACATACTCGATCATCCACAAGATCGAATGCAGAAATATCCATGGAGCATAAGACAAGCACAATGAAAGGAGCACGAAGAGTTCGGGAAAGCAAGAGAGAGCCTCCATGCCCATGGTGTCATGGACGCAACGATATCAACTCCAATGCATCGGCATCAACACAAGAGTCAACCCTCACTCAACTCTCCAAGGAACCCTCCTTCTCGAGATCACCACCCTTCTCACCAGCAGTCCTACCCTTCCACCATCGCAAAAATGACCACCCGGCAGTCCCAGCCCACAAAAGCAACTCCGTCAAATCCACCCAAACAGCATGCCTCATCCTCGCAACCCGCGCCCCATCAACACCCGAATAGTTCCCAATATACATCTTCCCGAACATCCCAAACATCACCAACCAAAGAATGACAAGCACGCCCTCCCACACTAAAAAGGGGAGATGCAGACCCGTCCGCACCGAGAGCGGCCGATCCTTCAACACGAACGGAAGGAGTAAATAAACCACCGCCGTGATGGAGGCCAGCGAGCCCGTGATCACAGCGAAGACGCATTTATCGTGGATCGTGTCAGTGTCGTGCTTGACGTCTTGCCCGTAGAGGCCTATGACTGTTACGCCGAGGACGAACTGGAAGAAGCGCAGGATTGTCTCGACCAGGACCTTGATCGGGTGTCTTGCTGCAGCATCTGGGGAGGTACTACCGGTTCCGGAGCCGGTTTTGTAGGCGGAGAGGACACTCATTTGGATGCTGGTTTTGGATTTGTTCTGGTTCGGGTGGTTGAATTGGAATTGGGGGTCGACTTGGAATCCTGCAGCTTGTGCTTGGGCTTGGGCTTTCTTTTCTTTGCGTTTCTTTGCTATCGCGCGGAGGAGTCTGAAGATGGCAAAGTACATGAGGAATAGATAGGATGGTAGATGAAAGAAAGAAAGAAAGAGAGAGAGAGAGAGAGACGTTACTATAGATCTCTTGCTCGGGAATAGGAAACTGCAACGACTGTAGAAGATGCAAGGAAAGAAGAATCACCGAGTAGGCGCAGTATGGCGTAGATATATCAACCAGGATGTTTCTGGATCCTGAATAAATGAAAGACAGCAGCAGCAGCAGCAAGAGATCGTATATACTCTTCAGCCTTTCTCTTCTCACTCACACTCCTTTATGGATGACCGGCACCACAAAGGACGAAGAAGGAATGAAATGGAAGAAAAGAAAAGGAAGAGAAAAAGAAAACAGACCAAAACAATGTAAATATTTTAAACTGCTCAATTCTTAGACAATGAAGAAAATAAAGAAGGAAAGATAAGGGCAGAATTCCATTGCCTTTATGTACCTTCAATTGCAGTCTCACAGCCAGCTAGCTAGCTACATCACTCACCAAAATAATACCATTGACTCCCGACCCATAAGGCAGTGTACTTGTTTCATGTTCCTGCGGGATTGCATGCCGAGGATTCACAGTAGTCAAATCACATCATTTATTTCCCTTTATTGGAGGAAGCATGAGAGTAGCAGGAATGGCAATAATTAGGGGTGTTCTTTTCGCGCGCGCTTAATCGCAATTATCCACAATTAACAAACGTGAATATCGCCTACCTAGTGAGTAAGTAATACGTAGCTCATAAGCTCCGTTTCAGAAATAGGATTTACTAGGAATGATTTGATGAGATTGATTCTCAGAGTATTGTTTTCTAAAAATATGCCAGAAATGAAAAGTTGAAAAGTCAGCGGATTGACAGAGCCCTAAATCCATAACCATAAGAAACTACAGCAGCTTCATGTAGCGCCGTGAGATTGATTACCACGAATTACTGGGTCTCATTGCTCTAGAGCGACTACTATGGTCTTCTTGGACTGTTTCAATTCATACTCGTTTATGTTAATAATAACTAGTTTATTCCTATCAATGGCTTTTTTTGTCTTTTTTCTGTCGAGTACTTCCTAAGTTCAACATAGTTTCTCCCTTGAGGGTTACTTCATACATGTAGTAATAAGGAAACGGGATGAGAGAAATAGAAAGAGAAAATAAATAGACAAGAGAAAAGAAAGAAGATTAACACCGACAAAGCATACATATTCCTTCGCTGTTACCATCCATGGACATTTCAGCATGACAATTCATGTTCAAACGATGCCGCTTTGCCAACGTTTCAAAGTCTGCGGATCTGCTAGTTTTAATATTCGGCGTATGCATATGAGTGGGGATTTATCTCATCGATGCAAGAAGCATCCTGAAAGAGAAGTTAAAGAAAAAATAATAACTTGAACAACAACACGCCCCGCACCAGGCTGTGATCAGAAAGAAGAACAACAAAGACCGACGAAATAAAGAAAGATAAAGAAGACAATAGGTCGGGCTGGAGACCCTGCCGGCCCAATCAACTGGTCTAGCGCCAGTAGGGACTGTTTCAGAATTGCTCTAAAAGAGCTGCCAGACCCATGCCAACGGTCGAACCGCGGCACAGACCACGTAATGTATGAGCCGGCCAACCCAGTCATCAGGATGGTAAACTAGTTCCTCCGCCTGCTACACCGTTGACTCCACCAGCGGGCGTCGTTGCTTTTGGTTGGTTTCCAGGGGAGGTGGATAACTTCAAGGAAGAGAGCGATGGAGCGGGCGCAGAGATTGGTATAGGTTCCTCGTCGTATTCGTTGGCCAAGTAGTCATCTTCATGCATGCAGCCGTAGGCATCGGCAGATGAATGGTCCCCAGACGCCCGGTCGCATCCCTGGTGATGATGGTGATGAGCAGCCTGCTGTGCTGCAGCTTTTTTAGTCGCCTTTTTGCCCTTGCGTCCTTTCATCTTTGCTTTCTCCAACAGCCTTCTTTTCTCCGCCAGTCGCTTCCGCTCCTTGCGGTCTTTGATCTCGTATTGTCGGATCAGCGCTTCAGGTGGGCGGCCAAATATACTCTCATACTCGCAGAATTCACATATCCATATGTCTTCGGGGGCAGGTGGACGATGCAGGTTCGTATATTGCTGTTGGATCTTTCGCTGACGCGCGGCCAACGCGTATATGCTTCCTGGAGACCTCTTCTTTTTTCTGCCAGTGCCACCTGCTTCAGCACCTTGGGGTTGTTGCTGTTGCGGTTGCTGCTGTTGTGAACCAGCCTGTGCATGGGTCGTCATGTTGGGGCTTGTCTGCGTGGCCTGCGTGGAAACCGCTCGTCGAGGTTGGGCTGTCGTCGAAGAAGTTACCGCAGGTCGATGCGGTTGCAGCTGTCGTTGGACTGCATAGGGACTTTGCCCTTGCAGTGCCATCCCTTTCGAGGAATCAGACTCACACGTGAAGGTAAATTGTGTCTTGGTTGGGGTCGTATTCTGCTGCTCAAGCAAGCTACCGTTGCCTGAACTGGGAGAGGAATGTACGGCGGCGTTTGCTATAGCGGCTGAGATGATACCTTGGTCGGACTTGCCAGGCGACTCGAGGCCTACGATCCTTGTGAGTTAAAATCGAAAAGAAAAAGGAGGAGAATGCAAGACGCCATAGAACTAGAGGAGAGATACCTGTTGACTCTGGTGGAGATATCAACTGGTCACGACAGCCCGTCGTACGACCATTAACCAAGTTGTTCTGAGTATGGACTGATAATGGACTTCTTCCACTGAGATGGCGCGCGATGTTGCGTGCAAGGCGGCCACGTCCAGACCCCGAAATTCCACTGCCTGCAGGAGACGCGGGACTTCCAGTGCCATGGTACGTACCAGTGGTGTTTCCATCACTAGCCGTCGCGGGAGGCGTTGATTTGGAGATGGAAAGCCCCATATTGGCAAAGTCATGGGACAAAGTAGAGTGATGGCTGCTCAAGTTGGCAGGGGTGGGGATTTTGCGTTTCTTCTTGTTGTTTGTATTTTCAAAGGCGTCATAACCGTCTGGCCCCACCAGCAACTTGGTCTCAGGTCTATCGATGGTATCTGAGTACTTTGCTGTGTAAGTGCCTGAGGCAGCAGGGGACAGAGAAGATCCACGAAATCCTGCACTTCGACGCACAACTACGGGTCCATCCTCGTCACCGCTTTCAAAGTCAACTCCATTTTCGTAGGGGTGATGGTGGTCACGCTCGGGACTATGATCCTGAGTCTCACTATCAATGTCCTGCTGCACGTAGACTTTGGAATCGTTGCCCGAATCGCCACCCTCTACAGACGAGCCGTAAAAAACCCGCGTGCTCGGCGGAGATAAGGGATATAGAATGGAATCGGCAGCCTCTAAAGATAGACGGGAGCGAATGGTACGTTTTGGAAGTGGTCGAATCAATCTGTCTGGATAGACGGGAGACGGTGTATCCGGGGCCGAGTTATATGTCCCATCTGCAGGTTGACAGATCGGTCAGTAGCTGAACGACCAGCAGATTGCTCTCTGGAGCCCCCAGAGATGCCTGTGATCCTGCACCAGGGGCAATGACATCCGCCAGACGAGCGGAAATGTTCTTTCTGCGAACACATACTCAACGTAGCAGACATCATGCCGAGTTATCGCCTTCAGCGGCCTTCACCGTTCTTATCCAACAACCCAGTCTTTCAAGACCTAACCTCCACGCTGCCCCCTCGATTCGAAATTCCGTTTTAACAGTACAAAGGGAGTGTTGAGATAGGGAAATCACCCGGACGATCCTAGTGAGTCAAGGCCACAAGGTCAGCAATGGGTAATGAGGCCAAATCTAATGAAAACGAGAGGGATAGACATCGGACGAAAGCAACGACCAATAACGAGAATTCCCTCTTCCCCGTAGTCCGAAAAGACACCACGGAAGCCCGTAGTGATGAGCCCTTTTTGGAGAAATAGGAGACAGGTTACCCACAGAATGGCAATTAATCAGCCACGAAAAGCCACGGGATTCGAGCCAGTTGCGAAGAAAGGTGCGGGCAAATTACGCACGGTGATAAAGGACCGGTTTGCAACTAATGAAGGGCTAACGAGAGAAAGCATGCAGGAGAGGTCAAGGAAGGCGGAGGTTGAATAACGGTTCTGGAGCTTTGGAGACGATGAAGCCGGATAATTCTCCAACAGAGCGGACGGGGCTGCCACTCGGCAAGCTGGAGCTGCTATACCGCTTTTGGAACGCCCGCCGAACGGCCGCCGATAGCCCCTCCATTGCAGGTGCCAAAGAACACTGCTTCTGGGGTGGAGAGAACAAGATTCTCTATGGTAGATCCTACAGGGTCTTCTTTTGACATGCACTGCATACCACTGTCATGTCTACTCGGGGGGAGTGGCACAACGCTATTACCAGGTGCTGCCCGGCTCTTCTGAGGACGATATCAGCAACAGCGTACTCGGTCGTCGCGAGCAAGATCATCCTGCAGTTATACGTTATCTACGCCAGCGGGGGTCTTCTTCCTGCACCTTGTCTTCATCGCCCGTCGTTATTCCCAAGACGCCAGAGTCAGGAGCATCGGGGCTTCGTAAGGAGGAATAGTACCAAAGCGAAGCAGAGACCCTCTTCTGCTCCAAGGAACCACTCAGATACAGTAGACATCACCATATCATTGAGCCTCAAAGCTTCACATTACCATCCTGTTAAAGCTTCCTCCGAACGGTCCGCGTAGTCTGAGCGGAACCACGCTCGCACGGAACCCATAACCCCTTATTCCCGGACGTGGAAAGGGACGAAACGTTTATCAAGAGCGAAGAACAATCAGCGGTGAATCTGCATGGGCATGATAAATTGGGAATTCGTCAAGGCAGAGAGGAAGCGAAACGGGGAGGCGACGCGTTCAACGGCGGGTGTCTGGACAGTAAGGGGAGAAAGGACGCGAAGACATGCTTGTCGGAGAGCGCTGAGAAGCGGGATCTGAAGGGAACGAATTGGACGCTTATAACTGAGAGGAAGGAGAAGAAGAATGGGTCATGCATACCGTTGCCAGGAAGACGGCGTGAGAAGGGACTCGAGCGAGGGCGGCTGCGTCATTGCGGCAGTCGAGCTGCAGGCGTTGAATCGGAACAGCAGGGCGAAGGCCAGGGAAGAAATGGATTTATGCGTATTCTCACACACATACATACATATTTCTCCTCCAGAAGATAAAACGGCTGTTGCTGCATCGAAGCGCGCCAGAACCTCCCGAACACATTGCCAGAGAAGGCAAACTGTTGCCGGCAATTTTGAATTCCCCGCTCCGTGGTTATGATAATAATTCCTCCCGTTCCTCCATTCCCATTCTCCTCCCTCGCCCACACCTCTTTGCGTCGGACCATGTAGGCAGCTCGCTTTAGCCTCGCATCCGGTCTTCAAATGCTGTCCTTGTTACCCTGGTTTTTGTTCTCAATTGCGTTTCTCATGTCCTTGGCCGGCTTGTCCCCCGAACGCCTACGGTTGAGCTAATTCCAGCTTTTCCTCAGCGTTGCAGCAGCTTCGCAGACGCAGCGCAGCGCTCTTTTCGGCCTATCCCTTATCCTAGCGGCCATTCGTTACCATTTACCATAATTATCCTGTCGAGACACCTTTGCTTCCGGTTACATGCTTCTCCGCAAAGATTCTCCCGACTCAACAGCAGTCGCAGCCATGACTCCTCGCCGCTCCTCTCGCGCCCGCACAACCCAGCCTCCGCCCTCGGTCCTTCAACATACCAATTCCTCTAGCTCGTCAAGCTCCCATTCTCGAGGAGAGAGGAATACCAGATCGAATCATAAGGCCCAGTCTCCTCATAGGTCTTCAACTCAACGGTCTCAATCCATCGACGATGCTGAAGCCAACTGGAAAAACGACTTCCCGCAGACGCGCCAGCGCCAGCGCACCCGAGAGGACGAAGACCATGACAACAGGCAAAGAACTACACAAGATGAGGAGTATGAGGAAGGTGAAGAAGAGGACGAGATTACCAGATGTATTTGTAGGCAACAGGACTATCCTGGCCTTCCTCCTTCTCGTCGAGAAGCTCTGGAGCGTGGCCGCATGGCTTCCGGCCTAAAGGATGAGAGCGTGCTAGGTCTGCCAACAGACTTATCCGACTTGATGCCTGATGAACTTGGCAGTATGTTCATTCAATGTGATACTTGCAAGGTTTGGCAACATGGTGGCTGTGTCGGCATCATGGACGAGGCGATGAGCCCCGATGAATATTTTTGCGAAGAATGTCGAAAGGACCTCCACAAAATCAGGGCTGAGTCAAATGGGTAAGTTCGTCAATAATGGATTCTCCCGTTTTGTCTGCTTTCTTCTGTTGCAGAAGCGCCTTTATCCACCTAAGTCTGCTTTCGAAATTTACTTGCAGCGCCCTCTTTTGGTCGAGTGCGAGGAACCTACCAGGGTCTCCCCATCCTCACTCCAGGCTAGATCCTCAAAGTCGCTGTTTTTGGTTGCACTTTACATGCAAAGAACATCCAATATGTGGGACTCCCGCTTACGATCTTGCAGACAATACTCGTCGCAGTACCTTCCCGTGGCCCCGGTGTCTTCTCCAGCCCCATCCTCCCGAGAGTCGACCAGAGATAGCTCCAGGCGCCCAAAAGACTCCAAGTCCCGGCAGAATGGAATACCTACCGTCACAAAACGTCGTTCCACGAACAACAGCCGTGAGGCTGCCTATGATGAAGAGGAACAGCTGCGACGTGCTATCGAAGAGAGCAAGGAAGACACCCAGGCTACCGCAGAAGAAGCTTCCTCAAGACGAAGCAAGAGAAGCCGAAGCGATAGTGAAACGTACGTGATGCTAGTTGCTGCATTGAGCAGTCTCTGCCCTGGGGTTTTCACTTTGTAATTTCAACCCGCCGATTGCATTTGCGCTGACTTCGGAGTCTAGGAACAAGCAAGTTGCCAAAAGGCAACGTACTGGTTCAGCGTCACCACCAGCTGCTTCAAAACAGGCGAATTCTATTTCTCAGCCTGCGTCAGAAGACGAAGCCAAAACAAGAGGAGCTGCAAATGGTGTCAAAAAGCAGAGACTGCCGTCACGTAACCAGCGTGAAAAAGATAGCAAGGACACCGAAGAAGTGGAACAAGAGCGTCCCGAGTCTTCTGGTAATCGCAGGAAAGCGAGATCAGACCGACGACGCGGCGAAGGTAAGTTCGCGAGCCCTACCCATCCTTGATATTCAAGTAGCTAACTGCCTGCCAATCAGCCGAGTCCGATCATGATGTTGGATCGCCAGTAAAAGCTGTCGTGAACGAACTGGCGGCTGAACCTGCCCAGCCAAGTCCCGACCCTTCTGTCCCTGTCCAAGAGCCAACCAATTCTCGTTCATCAACGCGCAAATCTGGGCGCCCACCAACCCGGCAAGGAGGCCGCGGACGCAATCAATATACCAGGGACCGGGATCTCAACCTGAACGGTACAGATTCGAACAACTCTCCACGCCGCGGGTATTCTCACGATATCGGCGCAGATTCTCCCAGAGTCGGTGCGCATGGGACGAATGGACACGTGAACGGTGGGGAATTCGGCAGACCCAGCAGGCCACGGTATATGAACCCACAGCGTACCACTATGAACGAGATGAAGAGACGTGTTGCTGCTATCCTTGAATTTATTTCGCGAATGCAAGTCGAGATGGCTACAGCGGGTGAGAGTTCGTCTACCCCCATCAGCAATGGCGATAAGCCAAACGGGAGCCTTCCCAAAGCTGTGGCCGATCATCTCGAAAATGGTGCCCCATCAATAGCCAACGATGTCAAGGAGTCTACGCCAGCTACAGATGGCGTGACCGAACAAGTATCAAAAGAGAAGGACTTCAAAGATCTAAGCAGTATCGAGATGATGGATGTCCTCACACGTCACCTTCTCAAATGGCAGCAAGAATATGGGAAATTTGGAGAGAGGTAAAATCTTCTTAGAAAAATCCCTCTCCCACAACCATCACTTGCCAGCTGTCGGCCTTCTGGTTCCTTCATTTACTTTGGATCGAGTATTCTCTGGCATTCTTCTGGTGAGAATCCTCCATATCCCCGCCCATCTCTCTGCGCAACATATGGACATACAGTACATTAGCGTCCCAACCTCCAATACGGATAGCAGCGTCTTGTTTTGTTATATTTCGACCATCACGATAAAAGAAACACAAAGGCATTAACGTCTTACGGCTTTCGGATTCTCGGTTGATTCACTTGCTGAATCTTTTTCATATCTAGACACGCCACGGCCTTAATTCATCGTTTCCATACTTGCGAAATTTGCGGCATTCTCGCTCTGCTCACTTTTCTACTAATCCATCTTGCGTTTTCTATTCCCTCCCGTTGCTTTTATGTTTAGATGGCTTGTCCTTGGTTTATTTGTGGGAAACTCTCAAAGGGGATATGACGCGTTGAACTTACCTGAGCAGCTTATTTTGCTGAACAATGGCGTTTGACTGCTCGAAATTCTAAGGAGTCTGGTCCGGTCCGGCCTCGTGTTCTTTTCTTCGTTATCTGTCCAGGAGTTCCCCGGGAAGGAAGTCGTGTGGATTGTCTCTGGCTACGGAATTTGGTTTAATTTGCTCTCTTTATTTCGCTTACTTCCTATAATCAAAACCAGGGCCATGTAAGTACAGGTTTCCGGCGTTTCTTAGGGTCAGGAATTCAGAAGTTGCCCTGGCCAGGGAGGGCAAGACTCGAAATGAAAGAAAACCTTTTTTTTAATATATATACAAGCCCAGCACAACTCAGTATCGTACACATTGACGTAAATCCATATCGTATTTGGCAAATGAAAACCGAACATCCTGAAAAGAAACTCCAGTGCACAGAAGAGCGCCACTCCAACCCAGCAGTAATCTGGGAACAAGAGATGCTGCACACGCTTCAAGCTGCGGCAAGATGCCCACCAGGGCATACCAACGCCATCGGAGGCCCAGCATTCTTCGAATCCTCCATTATTTACAAGCCTCTCGTCTTCTCCGGATCCATCTGGGCCTCATTCCCGCTTGTCTCCTTCACAGTCGGGAAAGCAGATTTACCCGCATAGAGCTGGTGACGATCACCCTTATCGAACTCCTTCCCTAACGAGACGGGTTGGTTTCCGCGGAAGCGTTTGCGCATATCGATTAACCCGCGCCTGTAAACAAAAAAACAACATCCCAGTCGTCAATTTAAAGTAATTGAAAAATGCCTTAGGCCCCAAGAAAACCCAATTCAGCTAACTCACTTGCACTCGCTGAAGCCTTTCCGTAGCTGTTGACATCTCGTAGGCAGTTCCTCGAGGAGTGGAGAACTTAGACATTCACGGGGGGTGTGGCGTTGGACCATGATGCAGTCGGATTCCTGGAGGCATTGCGCCAATGCCTGTCCTGTATATCGCGGTGTGTTAATTTGACTTTCGTTGTTCGTCCCAAATTGACTCCCTCATGCAGTCTCAGGAATCACGGTTGAATGGAAGGGAGAGAAGGAGAAAACGTACTGATATCCTTGCACGAACTGGGCATCTTGATTCGGGGGGATCCAACGTGCTTGATCAAAGGGAAAAACGAGAATCCCACTTCAGCAGAGTCGAACGTCTATGCGTCTGGCGGTGTTTCGGTGACAGCTTATCTGCCTTTGGATCGTCATGGGGGGTGATGGCAGCATCGAGGCCACAGCTCGTACCGTTTTGGTAATTCGATTACCGATTCTGCCTAACACCGCTAGTGAAGATTGCATAGCCGCTATGTATTATCGTAACACGGCGTACATACATAACTGGTACAAACCGGTGACACAAATTGTGGCTTACATAAACAGCGTTTGTGGCTTGGAGGGCAGCTGGGTTATCTTCTCGCTGTGAAGTCAACGACCAGCGCACCGCACACTATATATATCCCAATTGATCCTGCGACAGTACGTGGTAGATTTGCATCCTACATGGCATATGTTTCCGGCCAAAGAAGCTCAGTCTCTCAGCGACTGTGTTCAATCTGCCCGTTATGCCGCCGATGCTCTTCTGGTGAGCTTCTCGATTCTACTCCCCCACGTTTGACAAGCCATTCAGAATGTAAACTCATACCTGCTGATCTCGCCCAGGTACGAATATCTTTCGCTCTTTGGTTCCCTAGTCTTCGTTGTGCTGGAACGCGTCGTTGAGTTTATCACCTCTTGCCTGCGTGAGTGTCATACGCGCGGCCACTGGAACTCACCCCGTACCAAGTAAGCTAACTTCGAGCAGCGGAGTCGATAATAAATGTCTGTTACAACCAATCCAAGGCGCTGTTCAACTTCTTGTTACCCGGCGAAAGACAGGATAAGCGTGATAAACGAACAGGGTTCGCCTCGTCAATAGCTGAAGCATCGGACTTCACAGATATATGTGCATTGTTTGGCTATGCAACTGAGGAACACATTGTCCAAACCAGCGACGGTTACCTCCTGGGCCTCCACCGTCTGCCCTCTCGGAAAGGGGAAGAGCATTTGCTGGTAAACCAGGGCGAGGGAAGCATCAGGAAGAAAGTCGTTTACCTCCACCATGGCCTGCTCATGAGCAGTGAGGTGTGGGTGTGTATGACGGACGAGCGACGATGCTTGCCCTTCCAACTCGTTGAGAAAGGGTACGACGTGTGGCTGGGGAATAATCGGGGCAATAAATACTCGAAGAAGTCCGTCAAACATTCTCCGGTGACCAATGAGTTTTGGAGCTTTTCGATCGATGAGTTTGCTCTTTACGATATCCCAGACAGCATAGAGTATATCCTGGAGGTGACGGGTGAGCCTTCTCTGTCGTATATTGGGTTTTCCCAAGGCACCGCTCAGGCGTTTGCAACTCTCTCGATCCACCCGTATCTGAATCAGAAGGTCGATGTTTTCGTGGCTCTTGCGCCTGCAATGGCTCCTACGAGTCTCTCGAATCCCACCGTGGATTCTCTGATGAAAGCGTCTCCCAACTTCCTGTTTCTCCTCTTTGGCCGACGGACCATTCTCGGCTCCACTGTCATGTGGCAGTCTCTTCTCTACCCGCCTATCTACGCTCGCATAATCGATACAGCATTGTCTATTCTCTTCAACTGGAAGTGCGAGAACATTAGCCACTTTCAGAAGCTTGCGGCATATCCGCACTTGTATTCATTCACTAGCACTAAGTCGGTCGTCCATTGGTTTCAAATTATCCGAAACAAGAACTTCCAGTTTTTCGATGACGAGATCCACGTGCCTTTGCCCTTTGGTATTGGAGCGAGCGAGCGTTTCTACAAGCCTGCCAAATACCCAACCAGAAACATCAGGACGCCAATCGTCCTCATCTATGGTGGCAGCGATAGTCTTGTCAGCATCGATGTCATGTTGGAACGACTCCCTCGAGGTACTGTGGCCAAATGTATTCCAAAGTATGAGCACCTTGACTTCCTATGGGCGACTGATGTGGACGAACTCGTGTTTGGGCATATTTTCGAAGCCCTCGAACATTACGACCATAGCGCAGTTATGAAGAGTCGAAATGGGACTGCGTCTAGTTCCGAGATCAGCGTGGAAGGTACGGATCTCGAATATGGAGCGCGGGGACAAGCCAACGGTTCGATTCCTAGATCATTATGGAAACGCAAATATCAAGGACCTATTCACTGTTAAATTTTCTCACCACAAAGCACGGAAAGTTGCAATCCCCAGAAGCCTCTAGGGAGGAGCTTTTTTCTTTATACCTATCCGTGCCTATATTATAAGATATACGATAACTACCGGAAATTACGACTTCCATCTCAGCTCCTCCGGCACGTGGCTTTCATTTATCAACCTTGCTCTTATTTCCACCGCTGCTTCTCCGTGCAGTCTCGATAACTCATGAACCTAGTCGTCCAACACAACTTACCGGCTATATCTTAGCCTAGTAACGAGAGCTACCCAGGCATGGTCACACCCTGGATGCCTTGATTTTCTTCTAGCTCAAGTTTGTATTGCACAGCTCCAGAGGCTATTTTCGAACGTCGCCTTGGATATTACCTGTTCCAACCGTGTCGGCCATTGGGAGACAACCAAGGATCATGTGCCAACGAAGACTAGACAGCGTACCAACCCTAATCCTCAACCTGCATAGTTAGATTTTTGTAAATATTTTTGTGGTCCAATATTCCGTTCTAATACGCATCAGTCCTCGTAGAAGATATATGAGAGTCTTTCCCCCGAGGTAGATGACAACTCGGAACCTACGCAACTGTTGTCGATTTCCTCAGCAACATCGGTGGCATCGGTGGCCGGTTGCGAGTAATCGTTAAACACGTCAAAAAATAATTTTCCTGTTCGATAGCCCGGGGATCGTCGGGATTAAGGCACGACCGGAGAAGTGGCCATTGATGCAAACGCAGACTCGAAAACCAATATCTCGGCTGGGTTGGCAAGCTCTGCTGTCATATTCCCAGAAAGCTGGGATCTGTGGTAAATTGGATGGGTTGCTGAAGTGTACTTGTCCCATATACATGACAATGGGCAAAGATCAAGTTTCCCGGCATGTTTCGGGGCCTTGGTTATTGGGCTGACGTTTCCCCCTGTCAGATCTGCATTAGCGTAAACTTATAAATATCACGGGCGATGCCGCAAAAATGGGAGAAAGGAGAGAAAAACAAAAAAAGGTGATTGAAACCTGCAGTGTCACGTACTGGCCAGGTTGCTCAGGCTCAGCCGGCCGGGTCTACGTCCGGATTTTTAATCAGAAGACGGTCCACACAGAGAGCAGTCTGAGCAGACAGAAGTGAAAAAAAAAAAAATAAAATTAAAACACATTCAGCATCCGATCACCACCGACTGGATGAGCCTCGGACGGTCGTGATGCAGTGCACACATCCAATGATGGACTGGCAATGCCTGGACAGACCCGAGTGAGCACAGGAATGGCATATGAATTGTCCATGCGTCTCGTCTCCAGTCTCTCTTTTTCTCCTCTATCCCTTCGGTGGGTGAGATGCCATGCACGCTCTTGCTGTCAGGCATAGGTAACCGTAGGGACGGCCTATATCAATCACCTCGGAATAATAACTGCAAGAACAGAGCAGGACAAGGGGGCCTGTTGTGCCGAACGTGGATCAATCACGCGAATCCTATAATGGGCGGACGGAAGATGTATAGCATGAGTATATAAATGATATAAATGATATATAAATGCAGGTTCGGTTCTCTCCAAAAACAGAATATCAGCGTGCGAGATCTTGTTCTGCAGCAGCTGTCGTCAACGTCAACTGAAAAACTCCCTTTGAAACGCAGAATTTCATTGATCATTAAACCATTAAGGTTTTCGGGACGCGGGAATATAATTCCTCGGAAGTGTCTAGTAATTAATTAGTTAGTTTGAGCACGTTGAGGTTGCTGTGTTGCTGCATCTTAACCTTTTTTTTTTGGCCTTTTTTGACTTTTTTTTTCTGCCTTAATTTTGCTGGTGACTAGACTGGCTTCGTTTTCTCTCTCCCATTCCAGCCTCTACCATCGTCTACTTCTCTCCGCGACATCATCAACATCGCCCTTTTCGCTCGTCAATTGCTGGCCGGCAGCTAGCTAGCTCCCCAACCATCCATCCCTTGTATTCTCTCCACACTCCTCCCGCCCCCCGAGTCGAATCGGAGTCTGGGTTCAACCCCCTCCCCCCGAATTCAAGCTTCTCGTTTTACCAATTGGTCTTTCCTTTGTCCTTTTTTTGCCGTTTGCATTGTGTGTTCGCTAGCATCTCATTTTCCTTGAATCTCGGAACGACGTCCCCGGTTCCCGCTCCGGACAATACTACGTGACTGTAGTCCGATGTGATCGAGCCCCCGTGGCCTTTACCTGCAGCTATCTCGAAGAGAACCTAACATCCACACATCCATCGGATATTTGCGCAGAGAAGGGAACAATAACTTCGACGGAGGAGTGTCACTTGGTCTGTGTCGTTCCATGACGGCTTGGTATTGCTGGGATAGCTACGACTTGAGGGTACTCTGAGCTCGAAAAATCCAGGGAACACAACCCACACTGCACTTACTATCAGCTTGAGCTACAGAAGTATATTTTTGGAATTGATTGCGCTGCTGGAGTGTTACACGGCTTTTCTTTCCTTATCTCTCCTCTTCCTGGAATAACACGACCGTCGGGTTCATACATTTTCTTGGACTATCCCCAATGCGGCCACAGTGAGTGTTCAATTGACTGGCAATAATCATCTTCTCATTGTTCGCGCTCAATGCTAACAATTGCCTTCTCCCATTGCAGGCGGGAATATCATATTGTCGTGCTGGGTGCTGGTAGGCATAGGTTCCTCACCCTGCGCATCTCCCACATCCTGCTGATAAACTCGGTCTCGTGACCTGCCCTATAGGAGGCGTTGGGAAAAGTTGCCTTACCGGTATACACAAGGATCCTGTGGCATTCCATTGATCAAACGCTGATCGTCGTGCAGCCCAGTTCGTCCAGAATGTTTGGATTGAGAGCTATGACCCTACGATTGAGGACTCGTACCGTAAGCAGATAGAGGTAGATGTAAGTCGAACCCGGGTTCCCCGTTTGAAGTGTAGGCATTTAGCTTATCTGCCATTTCTCTTTAGGGTCGACAATGTATGCTGGAAATGTATGTGCGATTCCCCATGACGATGCGTGGTCATTTCAAATATGGGGTTGAATGCTCCTACCAAGCAAGAAGGGGCACTGATTGGATTGATTCTCTGCAGACTTGACACTGCGGGAACAGAGCAGTTCAGTAAGCATTACAAGTCCCCGCAGTCCTTGTTATAAATACTAACAATTTGTGCCAGCGGCCATGAGGTAACTTTCTCTTCCCCGCTCATTTCTACATCTAGGCCCTCTGTATATCTTGCATGTGCTAACGAGAGTTGTCCACTCTCAAGAGAACTATACATGAAACAAGGTCAAGGGTTCTTACTCGTGTTTTCCATAACGAGTATGTCCTCGCTCAACGAACTATCCGAACTACGGGAACAAATTATTCGTATCAAAGACGACGAAAGCGTGCCCATTGTCATCGTGGGAAACAAATCCGACCTCGAAGAGGATCGTGATGTACCGCGCGCTCGAGCTTTTGCCCTCTCGCAAAGCTGGGATAACGCCCCGTATTACGAGACCTCTGCTCGGAGGAAAGCAAACGTCAATGAGGTCTTTATTGATCTGTGCCGGCAGATCATCAGAAAAGACATGCAAGGGAATTCCAAGAGCAACGAATTAGTACGAAAGCGGGAAGTGCCCACTTACCGCAATGATAAAAGGAGGGATAAGAAACGGGCATCCAGACGCAGAGGTCCTTGTGTGATCTTATAAATAACTTTGTTGATCGAAGTTGAAAGTCCGGCGGCCTTGTTTATTTTTTCTCCCTTCTATCTCGAATGCTCCTATATCTTTTCTTTTCTTTTCTTTTTCTTTCTTTTTTTTTTTTTTTTTTTTTTTTTTTTGCGACGTTGTGCTCCTTCTCCCTTGGAGCGGGCGTCGTCGACCATCAAACCAAACCGTCCACCTACCCATTTCCTACATACCCATTGCATAACAACATCTCTGTTTCTTTTTTCTCCCTCTCTTTGTCTCATATTATACTCTGTTCTTCTTCTTGTTCTTTTTTTTTTTTTTTTTTTTTTTTTTTTTTTTTTTTATACTGCATGTTATTAGGTCACAGCAGTCAATCAGGCAATTACTGGTATGGAATGCAGGTCGATTAGGTATACTCACTAATGTTCATATAAGGTAAATACCATGTTATATATATCTATCCAAGGTGCAGACCCAGCAGATTTGCCAGTAGAGAATATTCTCCGTGGACGGAGAGGGCAGTCTTACAATGAATGATAGTGATAGGCTTTGCCTTGCCATCTTTACAAAATTCACCTGGAAATACTGACTGAACACACAATTGAATCTGCCTTCTGATGATTTGAAAAAGGGTAGCAATGAATGATGAATGGGACATGGCCAGATGCACGTCATCTGTCAGGAACAAAAGAATATACAACGAATTCTTTTTCCTGGACAGTAGTATAATGGAAATGGCTAAGTGCCTTGATACCTAATAAATATTTTTACACACGGAAATGAAATGGCACGCCTGCATAAAGCAGATTAATCAACCCAAGAAAGGCGATGCATTTCGGTTCAGTTCAGCTTAACTTGAAAAAGAGACCGGCGACAAAACGACCGTGACGAGGCCAATAATATAAAAAACCAAAGGGGAAACAAAACAGAACACAACCAGGACCAGAGAACGCCGCAGAATGCTCATTATCTACACATATACCTCATGACCAACATCGCTGTACAGGTATCAGCCCCCTAACATCATAATAAACCGAAAAAGAAATGGATATCCAGTACACGCGCAACACGCACTCCCGCAGGGTCTCAACATATTTGCCGGCCATTCCAAAGCATATCACGAACCAAACGCGAGGAATTGAATAGCCAGAAGGTACCCAGATGACAGATAAAAAACATCCTATCCGGAAAGGTTATCAAAAAACATCCAAGTCAAAATGCCGCCTTTTCGTAACCCTCACGCATAAGTTCCTAGCCGGGCAATAGACATCATTAAAGCTGGAGCAGTCTTTAGTCACGAAAGGCAACAACATCCAGTGCTCTAAAAGTATGCCACAGTAGGAATATCCCAACGATCCAGTAAATCCCCGAAAACATCAAACGGTAAAACCGTATAGAATCCACGGTCGAATGATTTCACCAAATACTCCCCTCAGATGACTCACTAAGCTGCATCTAGGGTTGATGGGGCCACAAAATATTGATTTTCTTTTTCTTCTTTTTTTCTTTCTCCGGTACGGCATCCAGGTTAAATGGTAGGCTTAATCCAGAAGCGCAGCCACGCAGACAATTCCAAGGCATTCCCGCAATCTTAGGATATCCGTGGGGAAAAAAAAAAAAAAAAGAAAAAAAGATACAGGAACAGTTTGAAGATAACGGTTCTCCAAGGTATCAACTGATATATTAACTGACTACCGAGGACGACGGGGTTCTCGGTCTCTTGCCGACTGCGTCCTAGAGCTGCGTTCGGAGTACGCCGACTCCGGAGTATATCTTGGATCAATTCCTACCCGTGGATCTGGGACAGTGGTACCAGAGTATGACATGGCTGATGTCACAGGGGAATAATCAGGGTCATTCTCGTAGGCGGAGCCTGACCCTGTATACCTAGGAGCGTTGTACCGTTCATTATTTTCGTATCCATAAGGTGGGTTGGTAGTGTACGTATATGCCGAGACATCGGCAACAGTCACAGCAGGTTGAGTGGAGCCGGTGTAAGGAGGAACGTAAGGAGTTTGGCCTGATCCATAAGGCGAATGGTTGCCGGAGTAAGTCGGCGGACTTGTATACGGCACTGCCGGTGGTGGGCCGCCATACGAACTCGCATATGGATCCACGTAAGATGGAGCAACACTGAAGGCAGGAGGAGACGGGCCCGGATGAGGCCGCACGTCAACTGCATAGCTTGCTGGAGGAATGCTGGGGGCATGCGGCACATTAGGCTTGTGAGAATAGCTACCCCTGTCGTACCTGCTACGCGAGACCTCGGCTTCCCAGCGAGCTGAGTCGGCTTTCAGGTCGGCAATCATCTCCTATACGTTCGCGGCCAGTTAGTTCCACTTCGAAGGAGGACTTGGAAGATCGATAATTCTAACTCACAGATGTAAGATTGCGATAGGCCCGAATGAAATAGCCAGTTTGACCCTGTTCCCGAATCAGTCATCGTTCTCAACAAGTCAGGAGATCATCTCAAGGTCGGAAGGCGAACATTATGTGTTCCCGGTCTTACGAGTGCATCATTTCCAAGGTAGCGACAGATATCCGCTTGAATGACCTCACGACTGATCCCATCTCCATTAATGAAGTATTCATTTTGACGCTCCGGGCGCCGTTCCTCATATGGATGACGTCCCGACATGGTATCCAGAGAAGAAGTCACCAGTTGGCGGAAGATATTAATAAGAACAATAACAGAAATAATATCAAGTCCACGGGATCACAGTGGCCACAAGAACTTCCAGGGAGAGCAAGAGCAGCCGAAACTAATCCAGGGAGCGAAGTAAGGTATTGTGACCGGGTCTCCTAGGGGTGGTGTTTTACTCTCCGGGAGGCAGAAACAATACAACTCCAACAGGAAGAGACGTCCAAGGGATTCCAAGGGCTAACGTTCCAGACTAGTCCAATTTCGACTCCAGCAGGCAGCAGACACACACGGACTCAATCAATGCGTGTGTATGTGAAACAGGTTCCGACCCGGATCTTGGCAGTAATATTGCTTTCTTTCAAGCAACGAACTTCACTCTGGCTAATATCCACGACGGTAGTCAAGTAAAGGAGCGGATTGACTTCCTCAACGGGCCCCTTGTCCAGCGGATGGTTGAAACGTGGGAGTACTGAACACGTGGGAAAATAGTCGATACAGTAGAGAAAGAGATGATTAAGAAAGAGAATGAAGAACCACTTCCGGTCAGGGACTGAATTAACACTATCTGTCGCTGCAGTGGCCGACGGGCTATCCTTTCTTTCCTCCGGGGTATTTTCTTTTCTCCAAGGATCCTGGGCAGACGAGCAACCACGCGCGCACGGGTTGAGAGAATTGCGCGATGTTTGGTGCAAGACAGGCTGGCAATGCCAGTATGGAAATGGACGAGGAAGGAGGAAAAGGGAAGAAGAGAGAGGAGGGAGAGGAGTAGGCAGAAGGTCAGAAGGAAGGATGAGAGGAAGGGGAGAGAGAAAGAGCCGGGAAGAGGATCAACAGATAAGAGGGAGGACAGTTGGGCCGTCTCTTTCGCTTTTTTCGGGCTGTGGCCTGTTGGTGCCACGACTCCACCCCCGTCATTGGCAGCGTCGCACCCCGGCAGTAATATAATAATAAATAATAATATAAGATTTTCTCCTGATTTTTCTCTTTTGTTCTTTCCTCTCTTAATTTGCCGCCGGTATTTACGGAGTAGTCGATGTCATCTCTGTTACCATAGTGGCAACGGATCGTTTGGATCTACTCATCATGACGGTCATATGCTGCTGTATAAACGCTGCTGCATGCGTCTCGCGTAGGACGGACAGATTTCTCCGACTGAATATAGGCAGGACTCTGTTCCAGAGCTGGTCCAGTGCCGGTCGGTTGCGCCTGTGGAACCGATGCTTTGCATCGATCAGCAACGTCTCTTCGTCAAATTCCACCAGCTTCGCAGTCCTCATTCTATGCGAGGCTCATAAGTTAAACCGGAATAATGACTTGCGACGCGCAGTTCGTGTAACGGCATCAGAGAAATCGAGATACCGGAGTACTTGCATACTCTTGGACTAGGAGCCCTGGTCAGCTAGATTTCTTGCAGAGCAGGCAGGGATTCGATGTCTACTCGCGCCTGGTCCCCACTCAAAGCTTCACTTTTCAGATTGATCGCGAGCTCTGAATTCTTGTTATTGCGGTGTGAAGCGACAGCCAGGCCGCCGGTCTGGTAACTCGGGCCTCGACCTGCAGACGGCGCATGACGAATCGCGAGTAGCAAGTTGCCACGCTGTATTAATCAATAATAACGATGATTACTGTCATATCGAATAATACCGAACGCATATGCGTTGGGCACGAATGCGTGGTGCTCGTTGGGCATGAACTGGGCGGCGACTTGTCGCCTGGCGGTAATTGCTTAGTCATTATACACCTTCCCGGTTGAGAATCACAGCAATATCTTCAACGTCCCAGCTTCGAACTTCTTAAGGAAGAGCACAATTACCATTGTGAAATTGACGGGCTGCATTGGATGTTGACTCTCTACTCGTCTGGTTGCCCAACTGACCGCATGTCTAGTCTTTGGTCGCTCCGTGTCCGCCAGGACCAGCTGGAGCCCGACAGGATAGGATGGTCGATAGGCTGGTGCCTTGTCCTACATTGGAGAATCTTATTACCTCCCATGGCGCGCCTCACGCTTGAATCGAAGGAAACCCCAAGCCGCTTCAATTCCCGTCTGTTTGCACGGCATGAGTGTGCCAACCCATGCCTTCTAAGTTTCGCCCAATTTTGCACGTATTACTCGGCGCAACAGCCAGCCAGGCTCGTTACTGGAAGATCCGCTCTCATCCGTCTATATTTCTTCTACCTTTCTTAATGCAGTAATCGTAAACTATAGTTTTCCCTCCAGACCTTTCTATAGCGACTACATTTCGCAACATGTCACATGACCGACAAGACCTGAGTGTCAGCCCTAAACCTGAAACTAGAATCAGGCTAACCAACTTCGGCAATATGCCGACAGACGCCGAACTCGTTCTCGCACGCGTTCTCTAGGCGCAACGTCGCAGCACTGTTTTGAGATGGATGAGACGAGCTGGCTAGAGTGCGTGTACTATCTTAAACCCTATATACGCGTATGACCATCCTCCACCTGAACCAGCCATGACTGCTATTCTCCTGGGCGCGAAATGTCATCTTCCCCGGAACCCTTCAGCGCGTCATCGCCGACCGGATCTCTGACTAGGCGTTCTTCGCAATACACATATCGTCAGCTACAGCTGCTCCGTCAGGCTTCGACTTCTACCCCACTTCGAGTGGTTGCGCATATTGACCTCGATGCATTCTACGCGCAATGTGAGATGGTGAGGCTTGAGACGCCGCGCACCACGCCTCTAGCCGTTCAACAGTGGGACTCGCTCATCGCGATAAATTACCCAGCACGGGAATTTGGTATAACTCGGATGATCAGCGCGATCGAAGCCAAGAAACTTTGCCCGGGTATAGTTCTGCAGCATGTTGCTACATTTAGGGAGGGTGAAGGTGGGAAGTGGGCGTACAGGGATGACGCCTCTAAACGATACAGTACAGATAAGGTGTCGCTGGATCCGTATCGGAGGGAGTCACGGAAGATCTTGAAAGTGATCAGAGAAGAACTGTCAGGATGGCGAGAGGATCTCGTCGGGGGTAGTGGTGAGACACCAGAGTTGCAGATACCAGATGCTCCTCTTGAAAAAGCCAGTATCGACGAGGTCTTTATTGATTTGTCTCCATTGGTTTTTGGTTCCCTATTAAGAAAATATCCGGAATTACGCCAGGGTGCTGGTGGTGATGGCAATGCAGCCATGTTACCTCCGCCTCCGACGACTGCGCTGGAATGGGATGCCGAAGAGAACCTGGTGGACCTGGACAAGAACGAGTCCGAGATGGACAATCCAGACTGGGATGATGTTGCAATGCTTATAGGCTCTGATATCGTCAGATCTTTGCGTACAGCGGTTTGGGGAAAGCTGAGTTACACGTGCTCTGCAGGTATCGCGAGAAACAAGATGATGGCAAAACTGGGTAGCGCCTGCAATAAGCCGAACAAGCAGACTGTTGTTCGAAATCGTGCAGTGCAAAAGTTTCTAGGCGGTTTCAAGTTCACAAAGATAAGGATGCTTGGAGGCAAGTTGGGTGATCAAGTTGCCTCCATCTTCGGAACTGACCAGGTCAGTGAGCTTCTGAAGGTTTCGCTGGAGCGATTCAGGGCAAACTTTGATGACGAAACGGCTGTCTGGCTGTACGGGATTATCCGGGGAGATGATAAAAGTGAAGTCAATCTCAGAACCCAGATCAAGTCCATGCTGTCGGCCAAGTCGTTTCGACCAAGCATCAGCTCTATTAACCAAGCAGACAAATGGCTGCGAATCTTTGCGGCAGATATCTACGGTCGTCTTGTTGAAGACGGCATGCTTGAAAATAGACGCCGTCCGAGAATAATCGCGTTACATCACAGGCAGGGTTCTCAGCTTCGATCTCGCCAGGCGTCTATTCCCGCTTCGAAGCCAATTGATGAGCTGATGCTGTTTGAACATGCGAAGGTCTTACTTCGGCAGGTTGTCGGTGATGCAGGCGTTTGGCCTTGTTCGAATCTATCGCTGAGCGTTGGCGGGTTCGAAGAGGGCGTGGCTAACAATAAAGCAATAGACGGGTTTCTTGTTCGGGGAGAACAGGCAAGATCTCTAAGCAAGCAGATGAAAGGAATGGATACCCCAGCAGAACGGTCATCAGTCCCGATGAAGAGAAAACTAGAGGATAGAGGCATACATCGTTTCTTTACCAAAGACACTGGTACTTTGGGGAAGGCTTCATTGGGAGAAACACGGCATGCAGTAGAACAGTCATGCAATTCAGACCCTGTACCTCCGACAGAACGGCCAAATGACAGAGACATCTACTACGCCTCTCTGGAAGGCGTTGCATCAGACGATATCAACGTCGGGCTTTTCCTCTGCGATCGATGCGGCGATTCATTTCTTGAATTGCAAAGGGTTGAGCATGACGACTGGCATTTTGCAATGGACCTGGAGAAGCAACAAAGGGAAGCAACAGAATCATCTCCACAGATTCCACGCTGGCCCGATGGTCCAGGGAAATCTCATGGTCGGAGCGGCAATTCAGGTAAAACCAGTCGCAACGGCCGCGGCAGATCTGAGAAAGGACAAATGCGGCTTAACTTTGGATAAGATGCCCTGAAATACAAACCAGCCGATGATGGTTTACTTCTAGGATCTGGGTATGGGCCAGCCGTATGTACATGTAGTGTTGCTCTTGCAACTGAAACCATACTGCCATCCCAAACAAGTGACATCTACCAGGGCACAATGAGAATGGAACCCACTGCATTCGCGTCTAGAACTCAAGCCATAGCTCTAACAGCAGACACACGAATGCATGCATGCTTGATGATCATTACTTGTCTGAACCATCTGCCATTCTGTCTGACATCACAGATCAATAGACATCCTTTGTTTGCCGTTTCAAATGTCAATCATCACTTGATACCATGCCTGTCCTTCAGTTATCTGCATTTCTTATAATAACCCTCCTTTGTCTTCTTTAATGGCCAACTTGTATGGTTTCAGTTCCATGTTTTGGCGTCAAGCAGGCTACAAAACCAACAGCAATAAATTCGGCATATACAGCTCTTCCAGCTCCGGTTTTCTGTGATATCTCAATTGAGCGGTTGTTGATGCCGTAATATGCGTTTATTGATACGTCTACCGTCTAAATCCCGCTGATGCTTCATTCTCGCCTCCGCTAAGACGCCATGGATCGCCGAAGAGATCCCCGCAATTACTATCACGATGACACGCTGGAGATCTACCGCCATCGCTACTCCGATGGGGCGAGATATGAGCTAGCTATTGGAGCCGACATCGAATACCGACATCACAAACCTAGCCCTCCAATTGGGAAACTAGAACGGGTCCGGATCCATGATGATGTCGAGACGCCGGATTTCATCCGCGGCAGGACTGGCTCAGGCTCAAATCACCGAAGGCCTAGAAGACATGCGTCTCCGCGAGCGAGAGAGTGGGAAGAAGAAGAAGAAGAAGAAGAAGAAGAAGAAGAAGAAGAAGAAGAAGAAGAAGAAGAAGAAGAAGAAGAAGAAGAAGAAGAAGAAGAAGAAGAAGAAGACAACGACGAGGAAGAATGTTACCTGCCTCGACCCTCTCGAGGAAGGACTCACGTCGAAGAAGATAGGCGGGACGAGCGGCACAGAGAGAGATATCTCGAGCGTAGTGGTGACGGTGAGGATATAAGGATACACAGGAGAGACCGTTCAGTGCCAAGGCACCGTGACAGTGAAGAGATTATCGTACAAAGGGATCGAAGGGGAGGAGCTAGGAGTCCCCCAAGTGCAGACGATGAGTGCGATGACTGTATTCTTCGATATTCCAGAAGAACTTACTATGAGAGGCGCAGTCCGAGAAGCTCACGCTTGCGATCTCCGCTCCTGAGAGACGAGAGAAAAGGGACTGACAGACAAAGCGATGATGATTGGAAAGCGGTAATTTTTCAAGAGAAGCATGGGCAGTCGTCGTCTCCTAAGATGCAAGTTCCCAGAAGACGCTCGCTCATTCGTGTACCGTCGTTGCGTCAGGATGTCGTTTCTCATCACACGCATGGCAAGAGCACTTTCTAGAGCTTTTAATCGCAGTATGGGTTACTAAGTTAAGGATTTGCTAACTTTATGGATGTCTTCCAGATTATGAAACGATTTGCCCCCGTCGTGTATCCAGCCCGGATTCTTGGTCAAGTGGTAGCAGCAAAGACGCCCTCAACAAACGCGATATGCAGGAAGAAGCAGACTGTTACGCGGCTCGTCATGGCGACAGGTCCTACGTAGGGGAAGCATACAGTGGAGCGACCACAGACTGGGCCATAGTCGACATGCCCCTAGGGATCAAACGAGTAACTATGGACGAAATTGGAGGCGCTAGCCAAGGGATCAGCTGGCACAGATCTGGCGGATCTCGAAAGTTTCGGTTTATTTCAAAAAAGAATAAGCCTTCGTCTTCGTCGTCGTCTGAAGATGAGTCCAGCTCCAGTGGGGACAATCATAGCCGCGTTGCTGCTCATCGATACATCGGAGTCGACCATAATAGACGAGACAAACTCTGGACTGCAGTAACGAAGCGTCTTGTTTCGAGGAAAGCGATTGAACAGGCAGGATATGGATACGAGGAAACGCGAGGTTTTTACTGCATATCTGCATTTCTCCACCATGTAAGGAGATTACTCTCTCTTCGCTCCTTTTCCTAGATCCGCCAGTCCGGATGCTGATTTTTTTCTCTCGTGCAACAGGGTGATTTAGCTGCTCTGGTTCATCTCTCCAGTGATATTCGCCGCGAACGTCATGAACGGACTCATGGAATGCATCACCAACGCGCCATGTTACGGGATCGGACGGCAGCGAAACCGTCATCTTTTTTGCTGTACGAGCTTCGTTCTTTTCGCCGTCATCCGGGGGAGAGGATCACAGAGCGTGAGTTGATATTTGAGGACGGGCCTGGTCGAGTTCGGCTTTGAGACAGCAGGTGTTTCCCACATGAAAAGGCTGTAGTCGACGTGATTTTATGACAGCTGCTGGTAAGAATAGACGTTACAAGAGGTATTATGTCTAAGAAGATCATGCCAACGGCTACCCAATCCTCTACTCAGTAAACACAGACTGAACAGAGCTTTGTAAACCTCTTGGTTAGGGTTACCGGTTATTCTGCCCTCGCTGATTCTCCAGGCAGCTCAGCTACAATGCCTCCGGATTAGCATTCGATAGCGGATTTCAAGAGAACAAGTTGAGATAGCATTTACGGCCATTGTCAAGAGAGCCATGGTTCAAACATCAGTGCCAAGCTCTGTACTCGTATAGCCGACCATGTCGGCGAAGCTTATATTGGCGAACTTGTACAGTCGTTTTATTCTCAGCCAATAAAAGAGCTATTAAACAATGCGGAGAAAGCCTATTCAAGCGCTCATGAAGTGAATCCGAAGCATTTCTGATAAGAGGGAGGGAGGGAACTCAGAGCTATGTTCCCCTCTTAGCCTGCAACTTTGCACGGAAAGTTGAAACTTGCACGCACGACGGTTGAAGACGAGTAGTTCAGCGCCGTTTTTATACCTAATTCCAATCACCAAAATGGCACACGGACGAGCTCAGGTAGACTTACCCGGCGGTTTTGTCGTCGGGCTTCGGAAACAAGACATCTTCCACGCTCGAGGGATCAAGTACGCGGAATGCAAACGATTCGAGCCACCAAAGCTCCTCGAGAAATGGGATAGTCCCATCGACGCTACCGAATCAGCTCCTGTATGTTCACAGCGCCGCCATGTCTGAGCTTCGTCAATGGAGACATCATCAAAGGTAGAGCGATGGTGGAAGACTGCCTCCGGCTCACGATCACAGCGCCGGTGCATGCTCTCGAGACGAAATCGAAGCTGTCGACAACGGTATTTTTACACGGCGGTGCTCACTGCCGTCGCGCACATTGACCTGGACCGGAATTTCTCGTTTCGCATCCAGGGGAGTCATGTTCATGATCGTTGATGGTGGAAGTATACGTTGATGATACTCTTGTGTTGTATCAAATCCAGCATGTATATCACGTCAGTAGAACATCGAGGATATCCTAACCCTAACGTTGCACTGCATGTACGTGTCTATGCGAGTTTCCTTTTCCTTTTCTTTTGCTCGATTTGTATTCCTTACATAAGATATAGCAATCCAAAATACATGAAAGCATTCACCTCGACAGGATGCTGTACGCACGGGGCCAGAGTATTCATTTAATCCACGGGATAATATGTCCCAGCTCACTACTGGAATGAGGACTAGAGGTAACAGTGATATCCGTCATCCGCGTCACCTGCACGCCATTCTTGCCATCCTGCAGATAATCCTGGTGCAAGTGCTCCTGGGACTCGGACCTGTCAAAGTCGGACATGCGCGTGCCGGTGCTGCTGCCGTCGATCCGATTGTAGGAGTCCGAGGCCCTCTTCGACCTGGACAGTTGGTGCGAGCCTGAACGCGGGCCGTAGGAATTGTCGCCCGAGGACCTCGCACTGATGCCGAGGTACTGTTTGACTCTTCGGGAGAGGCTGGACTCGGAAATGAGCTTGGGGAGACAGGGGACGCTGAGGACGAAGAAGCCGCAGGTCATCTCGGCGCAGGCCCAGAACAACAGGGGTCCGATGGAGAACATGGTGTCTGCCTCCTTGAAGAATGTGACGGTGTGTCCCAGGCGGAAGCATGCTGCAATGCAGGCTCTGGTTGATCGTTAGCAATAGTAGCAGCAGCAGCAGCAGCGGCGGCGGCAGCAAATGATACTTACATCACACCAACCCCGAAGATGACCGAGACACCCAGCTTCTTTTGCCAGTTCATGTGTAGGCTCCAGATGACCCTCTGCGGCAGCAAGACCATCGTGATATCGGTGATGACCTGGACACTCGCCGACGCCAGCATCACCTTGGGCAGGGAGTAGCATTTGCTAGGGGGGTAAAACTCCCAGATGGCCCTGTGGGGGTCGCATTGCTCATTCAACAGGATAATGCAGCAGAGCCCCCAGACACACTGGACAGTAGCCACGACCATGCAGCCCCACCAGAAGGGGTTTCTGAGCCGGTCAGCAGGCACGAGCATCCGACACCAGTCCAGCAAGATGGCTGTCTTGATCAGGGGGAGGACGGCTGAGTAGCAGCAGCCGTAGACGAGGATGAGCTGCTGCTCGTCAGCTACGTGCGGTGGGAGTGCCAGGAGGAGGTAAACGCACATAGAGCGGGTGGATCAGGTCCCTATTGCGAAGATTCCACGTATGGACATAATATCCAGGCGTCCAGATCAACGCGTATGCCGCGTATGCTGTGCCCCAGTAGGCTCCCTAGAGACAGTCGAGGGTGAGCAAGCGGGCAGAACGGCACAGGGAGAGGACGAACATATGCACAAACAACCAGGACTAAAAGGAAGACAGGACTGTCAGTGCTTGGGGTGCTTCGTGAAGCTCAAGGGGCCCGGTTGACCTACCTTCCTCAATATGGATCTTTTTCTCCCTCCACAGACGAGCGTAGAGACGAAGCAGGAGACATATGGTGGCAATGACCATACAGGCCGTCGTCACACCCCAGGCAAGGCTATTTCGGTTCGGGGGATTGTCGAACTGGGGTGTCACGCCTTCTGGAGGCGCGAGAGCCGGGGCCGCGAGCAGCTCGTCGAGAGATGCCGGTGGCATAGCCATGTCAAGTCGAGTCACGGAGAGGAGTGGATTCGAAGACGTGAAGAAAGCCCTTTTTAATAGCTCGGCCCTTCGCAGCTAACTGCTCGACAGCGAATTGCTGTCTTTGTGCCAATCCATGCGTGCCGTGCCGAACGGAATCTGCGCCGGAGCCCTAAAAAGTAGAAAAAAAAAATAAATAAAATAAAAATAAAAATAAAAGACTGAGGCTGTTCTAGTCGAGCCCGCTTGGAACATGATATGACATGTCCTATGACGGATAGAGAAATCCTCTTCATGCTTGCAGTTTCTGCACAATTCAAAGCATGGCTGGCCTCTAATCTCCCTGGTTTGTTGCAGGGCCGTCGCCCTTGCTGCCCGACTGAAAGCCCTAGGTGTTGACAGCGTCATGGCCGAGCGAAACCCCCGTCCTGGCGACAATTGGGCGCTCCGCTACGACAAAATGCGCTTTCACATCCCAACATCCTTCTGCGAATTGCCGTATATGCGTAGGTGCCGTCGTAACATGGCCCTCGTGAGCTGAATGCTGATGCTGAGACGGCGCAGGCTACGACAAGGAGCTGCAGACTCCTCACCTCCTCACCAAGGATGACTTGGCTGCGCAGGTTCGGCGATATGTAGCAGCCTTCAACCTCAACATCATCACCTCGGCACAGATCCTGTCGACGCAGTACGATCAGCTGTCCCAGCGGTGGACTGTCAAGTTCCAGACTCCGGCGGGCCAGCGTACAGCGGTCTCTAGGCACCTCGTCCAGGCCACGGGCCTGGGATCGCAGAAGCCCTACCTTCCGCCGATGAAAGACGAGGGTCTGTACAAGGGCACCCGGGTGCATTCGGCACAGTATCGGAATGCCAAAGAGTTCACGGACCAAGGAGCCAAGGTAAGAGCCGTGTGTGCCGTCGAGCGTAGCAAGTCCGATCAATCCCAACATGCTGATTGACCGACTTCCAGACTGCCCTGGTGATCGGGTCGGCCAATACAGCATTCGACGTGCTCGAAGACTGCCACTCGGCCGGTCTGCAGACGACCATGGTTGTCCGGACGCCGACTTACATCGTCCCACTCGAATACGTCTGCAACCAGCACAGTCTAGGCGCCTACGACTTTGGCGTCGAGGCGGCCGATAGACTCTTCCTGACACTCCCATTAGCCGTGGACGGCCAACTGGCCCGCGACCTTTTCCGGCTACTTGCTTCCAAGGAGCCCGACCGCTACGCGGCCCTGGAAGCGGCCGGCTTCCCCGTCGTCGACAGCAGCCATCCGGACTCGGCCCTGATGCATAACCTCCTCGAGCGTGCCGGCGGGCACTACGTGGACACAGGCGCCACCAAGCTGTTCGAAGAGGGGAAGGCAGGCGTGAAGGCCCTCGTCGAGCCCGTCGCGTACACAGAAACAGGCCTGCGCTTCTCCGACGGCAGCACCCTCGACGCGGACGTCATCATCTGGTGCACTGGGTTCGCCGACAAGGACGTCCGCTCCACGGCGGCCGAGATCCTGGGCGGCGGATCTGCTGCTGCCAACGATGACAAGAATGCTCGTCTTCTCGGCCCCTCGGAGATCGCTGCCCGGCTTGATGCTACCTGGGGCATTGATGCGGAGGGAGAAATCCGCGGCATGTGGAAGCGCCATTTGCGGCTTGACAATTATTGGGTTGCCGGCGGCTTTACACAGCAACACCGGTGGCATTCGAAGACCCTAGCCCTGCAGATCAAGGCTGAGCTGGAGGGTGTCTTGCCCCCGGCCTACCGGGAGACCCCTGTGCCGAGGGCGTGAGGATGTAGAGAGTTCTTGTCATCAGCGAGCAATATTGCGCGGGGACCCAATAGAGTATATGCATAATAACGGATAAGAAACAATCTATCTAATAAATATTCTTCTATGCCTTTGCTCCGACTAGCCCGTTAGATAGGGGGGGGGGAAGAGTATCTATAAAACAGCCTTTGGACCACTCCTAGCAATCAACGTGGGTTCCGTCGTCGTTGATGTCGAAGCTGGTGTATTTCTTGCCCAGTTAACGTCGATGTCGATGCTGAGCAGGCCACGGAACTTTCTCCGGTTAAGACAATAGTAATTCTCCATTGGGACATTGTATCTGTCCGTTCCCGTTTCCAGGTCGAGGAACCTGAAGCGGTCCTGGCCTAATTCAAGTGAGCATGAACCTTCTCCGTCTTTTCCCCATCGTGGTAAGAGTCCAGCTGACCTTTTGCCCCTTCGACTGAATCAACTTGGATAGTTGGGATCTTTGCAAAAAGCTCCGGCGGCAGACATGCTTCCAGCGCAGGCAGAGCCCAGTGCATTGCTATCCCGATGAACACGATGTTGAGCAATGACAGGTTGCAGGCAGTCCCATGAATGCCTATCGACCTATAAATGCCTCGACACCATGTCCCTTCACAGGCTCTCTGCTCTCCTATCGCAGTTGGCTTCATGCCTCCTGTCGCGTCTTGGTTAAGTCGGCGAGCTTGGTCCTGTGAGGCCGAGATAGGGTTTATCAAGTCGGCGACATGAAGATGAGCCCAAACGCTGAGCCCTTGCCCGAAGAAGGCATCGTCGAGGACTATGCAGCTCCCTCTACCCTCAAGGGCTTCCTCCAGAAGCTCATGAGGCCCGAGTCGAGCTGCGAGGGCTGGAACCAGTCTCGCCGGAGACCGGACGCATACCAAGTACTACAACATCATGACTCTGTTCCGGGGGCCCTTTTTGTCTATCCTGCCGGAAGTATGCACGCTCGGTTCAAGAATGGACAGCAGAAGCTCATTGCCTTTGGGAACAAACAGGCTCAGCATATTCGGCACTGCCATCGGGACATGTACAGCATCTCCCTGTTCCCTCCATGTCGAGTGTCTGGTACATCGGCCTATTGCTGCTCATGTTGGGGATTTGGCGTGGGAATTGGGGACTGCCTGTTCGGCGGTGCTGTATCTACCACTACGGGCTCTTGAGATTAATCATAGAGGACGCTATTGATCCGCATGAGCGTATTGCAGTGATATGCTATATTATAGTATGTATTCTGGGCGGGTGATAGTCGATAGGGCACTGAGATTACCCGTAAATGCCGGTCAACCCAGCGCACCGCGCTCCCTCCACAGATAATAAGATGCCGGGCTAATTAATTAACTGCAGCGTCATCAGCGCCTCTGTCTGTGCCTTTTCTTCTCTAAGCTTTCCACGGGCTTTTCTCATTGACCTGCGCTGTGGATGGACTCCACTCGAGGTCCTCTTCCTTGTCTTTACACAGCGGAGTCGTCCATGTCAGGTGGGAGGTCCGGGTTCTTTGACAGCTCACGCACACTCATTAGTTCCGGGTTACATCCAGCCTGTAGCATGTCCCAGCCCACTGCCGGAGCAAAAGTTGCCTGCAGGCTTTGCAATGCGCGCCGGGTGCGATGTGATCGTTCCGAATCTGGAGCTCCCTGCTCGAACTGTCGACTCACCAACACGGACTGTGAACTGATCGTGTCACAGCGTGGAAAGCATGGGTCATGCCGCTTCACGACCGGGTGTTCGAGGGAACTAATGAACTTCGCAATCCAGGCATCGGAGATCTCAGAATGGACGACAGCAGACAGATGCGTTTGCCTCTCGTGCCGCAGCCACTCGACACAGCAGCAGCCCGCAGACAACAACGCCGTCCGCGCCTCCGCCCAGTCATCCGTCTCCCCCACTGATTAATACAAACTCGACGAGAGACAGCATTGCGACCGTGCAGGCTGCCATTCTCTTGTCCCACTGGATCGACGGGCCCATGGAGCACAAGGATGCGTGACACTGACTGGGCATTGCTGCCGGGCTGGCTCAATCTCTGGGGATGAATCGAACGTTAGCCTCTTGGTCGACAACGACCTCCTGTTGACGTTAGCCAGCAAAATCTCTCGTTTGATTGAGGGCGTACTGGGCTCGGACGAGCTGTACCGCGCGCCCGTCCACATGCAAGGGGTCCCCTCGTTCTTGTTCTTTCGGTATCACGTCTAACAGCGTCCGAAGATTCCCTGCAATATTCGCTTCGATACTCATCCATATCATCCAAATGCGCAAAGAAGGCTCCCACATCAGCATCCTCTGCGAAAACCGCGTCCGACTGGCGACGCATATCTTGGAACGATTCCAGCAATCCTGGCCGCACGTTATCTGGACACGACATTTCCTCGAGCGTGCTCTAAAGGCCTGTTCAGGGCAGGACTCAGGCACAGGAGCAGCAGTCGGAGAACGGACGAACACCAACACAGACACTGCCCATTCGGCGGATAATCAGGACCTGATGAAAGGATTCACCAACTGCAGCACCTGGATCATGATGCGTCGGCTGAGGGTCTGTTTTCGCAGGGAGGAGCGATGGACCATCTAGATCAGTATCATCCGTGCGAGCATTGCTTCCCGGCATCGACGGTGCCGATGTCCATGTTCCCTTTTAATAATCTCGCCGAGGATGTGGGGGTTGGGCCTGATTTTTTGGTTTCTGAGCAAGGCGGTTATGGGTTTGTCGAGTTTAGACCCATTCCGTCGAACTTCAATTGAGCTAGCCACTGGCCAGGATCCTGATCCTGATTTCTTGACGAGGTCCAGTTTGGATGCGATGAGTGCCTCGTTGTCTTTCATCGACGCTCTAGATTCCAGGTGAGAGGAGGCTAACCGTCCGAAAGGATTTGGTCAACGTCTTCATGTTTCATGTCTTGTTTCAATGAAAATAAAACGTATCCCCCTTTTTTTATTCTCTTTGCTCTTTCCTTTCCCGCTCATACCATACCATACCATTGAAGGTGGTTTTGTTTCAACCGAAACTTCCTAGTGCTTGCTTGGTTCGCTTCTCTTGGCGTGCCAAATAGGAACGCTCAAACGATGAGCTGAAGGAACAAATGAACCGAAGCCTGGCAGGTGTCCTCAGTAGAGAAGATGGATTTATGTTTGGCGTTTGAAGATGTCGTTGGCAGCAGCTTAGGTATCCTGCAGGGCTGCCAAGGCATAGCTCGGAATAGGGAATAGGGAGAAAAGGGAACGCTTATATCCATAGCCATACAGTGTACTCGGTAGGTATATTGCTACGACGACACAGCACCTTTTTTCTATCGTTGAAGGCCTTCCCTTTCGGTTTGAGTGCTCCGGTGCTGGCACCTTTTGCTCCCCGAGTAGACCTGAGCATGCCCGGAGCATGGGCCGGGCATGGGGGCAGAGATGGTGTCCACGTATTCCGCCTGTAGGGGAGGGTAAGGGTGGTTGTCTAGAGATCCTATGTTATATAATGGCATACATATTTGCCCTTCTCAGCATGTACAGCTGCACAGCTGCCGGCATAGGCAATCCTAGATGGGAAGGATTTATTTCATCGACTGTGCCACCGCCACAGTGATATAATCTCGGTGCTGGCAGCCGAGCACCGGCGTCAATGCTAACAAAAATTTTAGTAAAACCAGGCGCAACGGAAAGATCTGGATCTTACTATGTATTTATTTATTATTATTTCACCGCTAGATCAGATCGAATCCTACAGGCTGGTATTAATGGAAGGGGGGGAAGAAACCGCAAGTATGTATTGCAGCATGATACCTAAGGAGGCGCGCCTAGTCGTTTCATCCTGGAAGAATAATCAAAAAGGCCAGGCACAGAATGTATCTCGTCGAATGGCCGTCGTCCACATTGTCGGAAGGATGGATCTCAATCTTAATCATGCACTGTCATTCGAATTGGATTCGATCTCGATCTCGATCCGCGTTGTGAATTGGACTCGAATAAGACTTCATCCGCGTACGCCGGTTCCAAGGTTTCAGCAATATGGAGGCAGGGCCTTTAATTTAACGTTTCCATCGATGCACTCCGAGTCAGGGACGGCGGGAATAGCGTCCCTTGCAGCGATGGAAGAGCATATACTATACAATACAGTATACCAGCGCATCCACACAATGATTTGTAAAAGATTGATAACCGCGAATTCAGCTGTTATACGGAGAGCAAAGAGGTGGTTTTTCTACAGATCGGGATCCAAAATTTCGCATTTTCTGGTTGCTGTGGACCCGTCGGTAATTACCCCTTCCAGAGTCCACTTTGGATGGAGATTTGGATTCAGGTACAGCTATGTCAGCTTACGGTAGCTGAAAGGCCAGAGCGGAGGTGATCATAACTCAAGTACGGCCCGACCTACTCTGAATCTACTGCGACTGTCTTCCAAGGTTCAGCCCAGAAAGGTTCAGAGTACTTCGCCCGTGGCTGTGTATACCTCGTTTAGGCTATTGCGCTGCTTCCCAGACGGGTAAGTCGGTATGTTAGGTATCCGTATTCTGTACGCGGCAGCAATCCAGTCTCGCTTAGAAATGCTGAATTCCCTGCATGCGTGAAAAAAAAAAAAAAAAAAAAAAAAAAAAAAGAAAAGAAAATGAAAATAAAAATGCAACTGTCGTCGTCAACATGCGTATTCTGCAACCATTCTCAATTAGACTTGGCCCTTGTCTCGTTCAGTGAGCATGTGCCCTGCAGAGGTATATATATGTACGTGACCAGCAGCCGTGGATTGTAGATTATTGGCCAAGACGCAATGACCGGGATGGCTGTCTTGCATATGGTCCACTGTAGAATGCATGTACTACTAGATACTACAGCGGGAGGAGCCCCAAAAATCCTCGATAGGCAGGTATCATGCAACAGAAACGGCCGGTAGAACGTTGCTTTCGCGAAGCTGGCTTGCTTGATGGATGGGTGATGGATGGATGATGGATGATGGACGATGGAGGGATGGAGGGATTTGCTATTCTTGGAAAGGGGGATATCACGTACGTATAAACCGAGCCTTCCAAGTTGTTATTCTTAGCTACTCCGCAGAGGATGATAACTGATCCGTGGTCTGGGAGGTGTCGATGCCGGAAATAATCATCATCATCACCATCATCATATTGTAATTACGTATCACCATGGCCGTAGGTATTGTGGCCGTACGCAGGGATTCATGTATGTATGCATACACAGGATGCTGTATGTAACTGAGCATTAATGTATATTATCAGACACAGGCCACCCACGTCATGGCAGCTTGCGATTAATTAATTGCAGGACCGCCGGCTTCCAGGTGAAGGAGGCAAAGCTTGTGTCTGTATCCATGGATACACTCCCACAGACAGCGGGATAATATGATCATAATAAGCGGGATCTTCGCTGGACAAGATATGATATGCGTCTCTATCGCGACCTATCAGGCGCGGCGCAGGTTTGGGTGAGTATCATATTTCTGCCGCGAGGACCGGACCTAGAAGTGGCACTCGGTAGAAGAATAAATAACGATGCAGGGCAAACCGACTATATACACTCCGTACGTGCCCAACAGCGCCGAGTTTATTCATTAGTCGGCCGGCGATCTGCCATGACTTGTCTCAGAATTGGGGCAGGACAAGGAAGGGCGATACAAAGGTGGTGGAACGCCCTAGACGTGATTGGATCGCGTCCTCGTAGATACTGGTATTTTCTCCTTCCCAGTTGAAGGATCTCCTCGTGGACTGGATAGGAAATATATACGCCGTATCCGTAGGAAGGAAGGGCCAGGATGCAGTGCCATGTTGCACATTGGCTATGTCCGCTACATCCAGGCGACGACACCGACCCATAGCCGGGCATGTGATCTGGAGGGTTGATATTTGAATATTTGGGCGGACGAAGCTGCCTTGGATATTTATGGGAGTCCTTTATCAGGTCGTCGTCATGCATGTCTATGGTTGCATGTTACAAGGGCTTGTGAGTGGGTGGCGCCACAGAGAATTGATATTTTAGCTCGCATAGCTCGCAGTCTAGAAGCAAGCCACATAATCCAAAACTAATAATGGTGCGCACGACAGTCCGAAAGCTAGGCAGATGCCCCGATCGCCGTGGGAGAGGCTTGTTGGAAGTTGAAACGGCTGGCGACTTGGACGGACACTCCTGCTGGACGTATCCTGCGGAGTAGCAAGAGTCTACTGCTACAGGAAAGAATCCATCAGAGCACGTAGAAGGACGGTACCTAGGAAGAGGATCTTGCCAAGGCGGCCCTTTCATCCACGCAGCGGCAGTGCCGGATGTGATTCGGTCCCCTGGACCAGCTGTCGTCACTATTGGTCGATCCCGTGGCAATAGCACTAATATTCCGTTAACTTACAGGCTGTACCGGTATTACCCGTACGGGCTGTCTTCTCCGTCGTACGTTCCGTGCCCGCCATAACACTAAGTAGGTACACCCATACCATACATACATACATACATGCTCCTCCGTACTGGTCAAATCTTCTCCTTCGCTTTCTATTAACTGCCATCTTCCTTCTTGTTCCACCCCGCTCTCCAACGCTCTCTATCCCTCTTCCATCTCCTCTGCATCTGCACTAGCTTGCAGAACAATCAGAACGATCAGAACGAAAGGGTCGACATTCCCCCGACTGATCGTCCATCGCCTGCTTGCGTCGTCCCCCTCCTTTGACTCTCTCTCGACGGTCGCTTGACCGACGCTGCTTTGCCATTCGTTTCTCCTCAATTGGTCACGCTGCTCCATCGTCGAGCCCGACGATGTCTTTCATCCTCTGACATCCATACGGCTGTTCATTCTTCCTGCACCCATGCCTGTTCTTGCACCTAACCAAAGGTGAAGGCACGGCGGGCAGTCCTGGTCTGGGAAGACAAAGAATCAAGAAAAGAAACCACACTCCGTCCTGGGGTAAGGTCGAGGTTTGTCCAGTCTCTTTCCCCCCTGCCAAACGCCATGGCTGATGGAGTCCGTTTAGACTCGTTTCTTCTCAACTACACGAAGGAAAGCGACCTCCACAACCTCTCCTGACTGGAGTTCTGTTCCACTCGTTGCAGAATCCCCGTTTGTGTCATCTTCAACATTTAATCCTTCCCGATTCATTCTCTGCTGTGCTAGACACTGCAGAAACCGATCAATCCGTAAGCGGTGATTCCTTCTCCACCGTCGTCCGATTCTCTTCAAAATCCGACTGGGAGGCATCGGTGGAACGAAAAGGGAAAACACGGGGATTGTCACCGTTCTGGAGATCGTCGAAAGAATAGACCCATTTTACAACACTCGGCACTGATCTGCGCCCTCGCCCTCTTTCATCATGCGGTCGACGGTACTTTTGCCGCTCTTTGCGTTTCTCGCGCGCCCAATCCTCGCTACGGACGCCACTTATTGCTCGAAACAGAATACCGGATCCTCTTTCAAAGCGAGTATGTCGATATCGTCTGTCCTCTGTATTTGAGCTGCTGCGTGCTGACCCGATCTCAAAGACTACAGCACGTTTCAGTCGGTTGGCAATTGCCAGGACGTATGCAATGCTGAGTACGCCTTTGGCATTCTCCAGAAATTCTACTGCTGGTGCTCAAACGATGCTCCCGGGGATACGACCGATGTCTCCGATTGCAATACCGGATGTCCGGGTTATCCTAACGACCCCTGTGGGAGTTTGTCCGATAACCTTTTCGCCTATATTGAAATGTCTCTCCATGCACCATCGACCACAATTGGAGGAACGACCTCGACGACATCTACATCATCTACATCCCATTCATCCACATCCTCCTCCTCATCATCCTCATCCTCATCCACGGTTAGTATCAATCTACTTGGAAGCCATCGCTCGGTTTTCCCCGTGCTATTTTGCTTTCCATTTGGGGCGTCTTGAGAACTAACATATCACTCCAGATCACCACTACCTCAGCGCCAGCCGAGACAACGTCATCCGAAAGTGTGGGCCAGATAGTACCAATTACGATCCACGCCACGCCAACATCTCAACCGACTGTTCATCCAGACCACAAAAGCTCTGGCCTGAGTGGCGGAGGCATTGCTGGTGTTGTCATTGGCTGCGTTGGTGGTGTGGCCCTAATTCTTGCTGCCGTGGGATTCTACATCGCAAAACGTCGCTCTCGCTCGCGGGATACTTCATATGCTGGAAGTGTACAGAACATGTTACCGGACGGACGACAAAGTGAGGAATCTCCAACAACATAATATACCGGCCAACTTCAGGGACATCATGCTCACATGTTTTCCTTAGCAGGATCCTCGAGTACCACTATGCGAATGCCAACGTTCACCGATAATCGTTTGAAGACGGACACGATTCTGTTCCCCAACGGTCGCCGAGATAGCAGTGTATCATTACAAGATAACGAGGACTATTCTCGTCCCGTCCTACGCGTAAGGCTTTTCCCGTCGGACCAGGCTTCCGGGATATTGGACTGACATGCTGATCTCATTAGTTGACGAATCCCGATTAATTAACGGAGATAAGATAATCTTTCCACCATTTCCTTTCGCCCTTCTAGTTCGGCTTATTCCTCCTCTCGATTCTAATTGCACACTTTGGTGATTAAAAGCGAAATAGCGGTCCAGTGATACCTCAACAGCATACATAATTATTTGCTTGTTATCATCTTTTCCTAACTGGAGTTTTACTTTTCTTTTGTCCTTTTTGCCTTCTTTTGTCTTTTCTTGCATCGCATTTTGAACGAGGAGAGAAATGGACTCGGATCGACCCCTTGCACACCATATTTGGCCAATACGGCCTGCGAGTCAGACCACATCAATCCTGGTCAAAATCATTACGGGATTGAAACCGAAGACCATCTACATCCTACATTCTCCCTGAGAAGGGCCGACGCCATCATGACAACGAGTCACGATAAATCATAAGACAGAAGAGGCCAATTCGACCTAGGTCGATTCGATGCACTTTGATCAGGCTATGGCTTTCCATACGCATTGAAAGCATATTCGCTGGGGGCAATTGTATCCATGCGGCGCGGCTGTTCCGTTGCGTATCTTTATGTTTCACTGCTGTTTTCCCCTTGCTTTGCGTCTTGCCCCTGTACCTAGTCTATTTTCCTTCGTTGTTCTCGTGGAGCGTCGGTGGACGACCATCGCAATCGGCGAGCTTCAACGGCGTGTATGGTTTGCGAGGTACGCGGTTTGTCCGAATCGGGTTGTATGATGCGCAATTGCTAGAGGATTGATGTGCGATTACTTAGAATAAACTACTGAATAATGATAGGATGGCATAGTATGGAGCTGTTTGTGCTGTCTCGCGACGGCATGGTGTGTTTACTTTTCTTCCCCCCTTGTCCCTAGGATGGATAGATTGATTCCGGGAAATACGGAGTAGATAATCCCAATATCTTTGAAGTGAAGAGCAGGGATACTTTTACCGCATTGGGAAGAGACACCCCCAGACGGCGCCTTTCCGTTTTGGTACAGTCGGTCCTCCAACGCGTTTTCTTCCCTTCTGTCTATCGCTGCGGTGTTCCTTTTCGACGCATGCAGGCAGACAGTATTCTGTCCCGATTACAGATAACAAAGAAGACGGATTACGTCAAGTCCGCCCTGAGGACACACTACTCCGGCAGTGAAAGTAATTCAACGTCGATGCTGGACAGACAGCTGCCTCTCTCTTCCTTGCTGGACGCGTTACGAGGACGACGCTGCCGCGAAGTCAAGCCCAGGAGGCACAATCCTACAATCCAGGACCTCCGGCCAAGCAGGTCAATAACCACAGTTGATACGCCGTTGATCTTTCGCCCCAGGCTCTGGATGCAAGTCATCCTTATCTCCTTATCTGCATATTC
Source organism: Monascus purpureus (assembly GCA_025999795.1). Taxonomy (NCBI): domain Eukaryota; kingdom Fungi; phylum Ascomycota; class Eurotiomycetes; order Eurotiales; family Aspergillaceae; genus Monascus; species Monascus purpureus. Next base: position 1,577,470 of record AP025348.1, read on the forward strand.
TCTCCAAACTCAGTAAAAGCACTCGAATTCTGCCTCAGTTGACGCTGGCTGCCGAATCATATTGCTACTTGATAATGCTTGCTCGACTTCGGCTCCTCAGATTGGAAGTTGTCCCCGCTCCAATTCCTGTCCCTGTACGGAATACCGGAGCATGGGTGTTGATGCATCAAAGGCATCCCATCCCCCCCCCATGTCGCTTTGGGTGTATTTGTCCCTGGGCTGCTGCTGGCAATGATGGATGGCCCGCTTGGCGCTGGACTCTTATATCTAATAATGTCGTCTCTTCCATTTTGAGGGGTCTCTTTGATTTCTTCTGTGCTTTCAAGGTCGCTCGCTCTATTTACTGCTTGAGAACTCCGTTTCTCTCTTTTGTTTCTTTCCCTACGAATAATATCATCCCAATCCGGATGGACTAAAGCTCCCAATGGACGTGCTCAAGGCTTCGGACAGTGTTTGGTTCTTTGGCCTTGTTGCCATCTCACTGACCGGGCTCTGTTTTGCTCTGGAGAGAGCGCTTGGAAAGTCCCTCTGGGCTGGAGTAAGGCTTCATGGCCGAAAGGCGTCAACTGCTAGAACTCCCCCACGTTCACTATCGCCCGAGAAGAAACCTGCTGCTAGTCCTACGTCGCCGTCCAGCTATTCTGATGCCTTTCCACCCCAACGTCGGCAAGCACTGCCAGATCTGAAGGATCATGCAGTCGATGAGGAGGAGGTGAAGAAGCATATTCTGCCCATGTCTGCAGACTACAGAAGTAGTCCAGACGGGAAATACACGCCAACGGGGATTTCAGTAAAGGAGGTGAAAGCATTGGGTGACTTCCCAGACTATGCAGGACTTAGTGGGGTGCCTCTGCCACGACCCTACCGTGAGTTTGACATCGACAAGGCACTTCCCAGACCCTATCGTCCGTTTCGATGGGTTTATCATCAGACAATGTGTACGTCCATCAACCATCCTGGATATCCAATCATGATTGGGGTTCTGACCTAGCCAAACAATCGTTTTGCGTTGCCACAGCATTGACCAAATTGGAAACGGACTGGTGGGTTGAGCTTGAGAACACATACAAGTTCCGGGTTGCTCAGCGCAAGGAGCTGTACGCTAAGCACGGTAAAGCCGTGCTTGACTATCTTCCTGGATCTGAACTGGCCTGCAAGGAGCTTATGGAAATGGTGTTGCAGTTCATCTGTAGCCGATATCCGCAGTACTTCTCCTTGGTGGACAACCACATTCTTCAGAATAGAATCCTCGGCGTGGAACAGGATATCAGGTCTAAGCATCCCTTGGAGATCCTGCTGGACCATGTCCCCGAAGACTATGGGATTACCATGCGGGACGATGCGACTGGCTATTACTTCTTCCGAGCTGGTGTCATCTGCTCCTCATTGGGCTGGAATGTCTCGACCAAGATTGGGCTTCAGCTTCATGAAATCCATGCCCCGATCCCGGATTACAAGGAAAAGATGCAGTTCTCAATGGATCGGTAGGTGCCTCTCCTCTCTTCTGCTTATTGGACTATATCTTACAAACGAGCAGTTTCTTCTCCAAGATGCCAACAGACAAGCCTATCCAACGAGGCTCTTGGGGTCTCGAGGTCGGACAACCCCTTTACATGCCCAGTGGCGACCCTCACGAACTACACCGACTATCTCAGAACCCCAACCTGCCGCTCTCAGACTGTTATCTGCGCGTAGACTGGCAAACCCTCCGCCGTCTCCCTCTATCCGGCGGAATCGTATTCAACTTCAAGGCTCTCTTCACGCCCGTCACCGAGTTCCGGGACGAACCAGGCGTACCGGCTCTTGTTGCAAAGATCCTGAAGGAGGGAAAGAAGAACTTAATGAAGTACAAGAATACCTGGCACGTGGAACATGTTGTCTTGCCGAAGCTGGAAGAATGGGCTAAGGAGCAAGAAGAAAATGGACTCGTCCCCGAGAACTGGGAGGTGTCCACGCTGGAGGAAAGTCCGTGGTTTAAAAATTGGGAGGAAAAATGGCATCGCCAACAGGGGTTTTAGATGTGTTCCTTGCATTTATTTTTTTGTTCTTCATATTGGCCCCTTTGGGTACCACCTGCTGGGTTTGGGCCGTGCTTTTTACAATGATAGAGGGGAGCTAGCTTTCTCCTGGATATAGCAATCTACACATGAACAATGAAGTCCTATTGGGGGTGTCCAGCATTGTATGCGGACTTTTGTATTCGATTCTCAATTCTAACGAACTGGATGGTCTTAAATGGTTAGAGCTTAGTTAGAACTGAGTTCCAAGGTCTGGATAACCTTGTCTTTCTTTAGCTGAAGCGTCCCATGTTGTGCTCGTGCCTTCGTACGTCTCCGGAACGACCATGGAGCTTTGAACCCTCGTAGACGTGACCACTCAGGCATCTTAGAGCCCATCTCACAGTTCTTTTCAGCTTCGACCGGCTAAGCTCTCAGCATCTGTAGTCTAGAGCGTTCATCACGAGGACGTCAAGCCAGGACCGCGCATCTGCCTTTCGAAAGGGGGGTGGCAATCTCCATCCGCTTAATAGAAGATAGCATTTCTCTCGTAAACCGTAGTCCAGAGAAGTGCAACAGTCTCCCTTTTTTAAAAGCGAGGCAAAATGAAAGAATGCCTTATAAACGCTGCACGAGGTCCGACCAAACTCAATCCTCGTCTTCCGCACGTTGACTTCCAGCCTTCTCATTCTCCTCCTCCCGCTCCTCATCAAGCTCCTCCAACTCGGCAGCCAACGGACTAACCCGTTCCTCCAACAGATCCAAATCCTCCAGCAACTGCCGCGGTGGCAACTTCCACAAACTTGTCCCGCAAACCCGATCCTTCGTGAGCAAATCATCCACGAACTGATCCATATGCGTCAGCGTAAACGAATCGCGTAACCGTCGTTTCAGCTTCCGGTAGTCAAGCAACAATGGTTCTAGCGTTTTGTACACGTCCGCCGGGTCAAAGGTTAAGCGTACGTAGAACGCGGCCAGGGCGCGGAGGTATTTGAAGTCGCCTTTTGTCTTGACGACATTATCATCCTCTCCCCCATCCCCATCGTCGTCATCACCCCCAGAATGCAGATCATGATCGGTAAAATTCAAATACTCAAGCACAATATCCCGTTCCGGCCCAAGCTGCAACATCTTAAACGCAAGACAGAGAAACGGCGACGGCTTCTCCGACACCCCGTACGTGCCGCCAATGTAGGTGAGTTCGACGGCACGATCGCACAGCGTCGCTGCATTTAACCCGAAGCATTGTTCCTTCCAGTAATAGGAATCTGTGATGCGGTCGCGGACGGCTTTTTCGAAGAGGGTGGCTGGGTTCACGCCGCGGATTAGGGGGCCGGCGTAGCCGCGGTTGTCGAGGAGGGTGCTTGCATCTGCGCGGTGGGACGTCATTTCTTTTTTGTCTTTTTTTTTTTCTTGTGGGTGTGTGTGGAACACTGTTGGTGTGGTATTGAGATTGCGATGGTGATTGCTGTGTTAAGGGTATTTGTTATTTTATTTCGAGGAAATGGATAAACATTGATGCCTTAGGCGGAAAACCTTATCTAAGATATAGCTAGATCTAACTATGCCACTATACAGACTTTCCCCTTCTGGATGCCACCACCTTCGTGAGGGCACTCAGGGTGATGATCAGTGAGCATCTCACATCACAGGTGAGTACTCAGGGTCTTCTCAGTCTGCTGAGTGATAGGTTGTGTGCCGCCATGAGCTGCCCCCTGCATTTTGTGCAGGTAGCCTGATTACCCATCCTCAAATTACCCAGACCCGTCGGTTTACCCATGAGAAAAATGATGCATGCAAAACGCTGATGGGGACCAAATGAAGCTCAGGTGGCAAATCATCCAAAGCAAGAGTTACCCAGTATAAAAAGAAATGAAGTATCCTACAAGACGACAGGTACGCCGCCGGAATGGCTCCTCTGCGCTCTCCATTCGCTCAGTTGTCCTGATGCCCTAGAGAAAGTAGATTCAGGTTGATACGGCATTTATTGGAACGGTCCTGCTATACGTATAGGCAAGAGAGGGGAAAGCCGAGATGACAACCGAAAAAGGTAGCTCAATATGTTCTGACCAGTTTGGCCGTCGATACTGCTTTTGTTCAACAGCTTTTACGCTACACGCAATCCAGCAACCTTGTCAATTGGCCTGTGGAGGGATTTTGGAAGTGTTAAACTGATTTTCAAGCATAGATAGCAAATGATTTATCCAGGTGAGCCTGAATTGGTACCAAAGAAAGAGCCCTTCACTGATTGGAGATTGTTCAAGTTGGACAGTCCAAAAGGGCTTTAGTTCTCCCACTGCCACTGCCATGGAGTCTGTTGAATTGACTATGACAATATCAGGGATCTTTTCTTCTCATCAGTTGGTTCTAGCACCTGGCAATCTCCACACTTCAGGTTTGACAGATTGGTGGCTGGGAGTGCCTTTGTAACTGCATCGCAGATATGCTTGGAAAACCGACCAGTCAATCCAAGTTCGCTGCCAACAATGAAATTCTCACTTTGATCATCAGTCAGGGGAACTGGCAGACTCAGATCAAGACCAGAGCAAGCTTGCAGGACATCCTGTTCGAAGGTGGGCCATTCTTGGAGAGATTGCAGTGAGACAGTCTCACTTGACAGGGAGGCACAGGTTGTACCATTTACCTGAGTAAGATGAGGAGGCGGTCTCAAGATCAACTGAGCTGCTTCCTCCATAATATTCCGGATAGTAATGACTTAACACAGCCCCTGAACATGAAAGGGACATCATCCCTGTAGAAAGGTTAGCATGTTTAACCATGTCTTTGGAAATAGCACTCTTCTGTTGTGACCAGGACGCCAGCTAGGTACTGATAAGAGAGGATCAGGAGGAATAAAGAAAACGAGAACCCAACGAACCATGCAGCAGGTGGAGTTTCGGGATGATTGGGATGATTGCAGATGAAATTCCTTTTCTATTAGATGATGGCCCTGCTATCTTTCGCTAGTCAGCATGTAGGGCCGAGGAGATACTCCGTACTACCGGATTAACTAACTGGTTCAGCCGCAAATAGGGAATCTGAGTACCCAGCCAATAACATATAATGGAACAAGCGCCCTCGCTTTATGTAACCTGACGTGGTCCGCATAACTTTGTTATCCCTCGGGGGAATTGGCTGGGTTGGGATAAGCTCGGAGTGATGCAGATGTAGCTCAGACACTATCTCTACTGCTGGGGGGCACCAGCCATGGATAGTGACTGATTGGGACGGTGTATAAATCTGAATCCGAATCCCTCCCTAAGCCAAATGAATGTTAACAGCTGTTAGCTGATAAACCCACAAAACACCATGTGCAGAACTCCCTGGAAGCAGGCTTTTTGGAAGCTTTTCCAAAGCAGACTTTCTTATTGCCAGACACAGAATATGCATTCACTCTCTTCATCACATTTGAGAGAGCATGAGCCAGGATGTCATTGTGACGACCATACCTGAGGTATGACCGTCAGCATGTGACCCTGGCACGTCTTAGAAGGTGCCAGCAGATTGAGCAAGTAGGGCACAGGGCTAGGGCTGAGGGCAGGCAGCTGCCCTCGCCTCCTATTTCCTCCCCCATTCCCGGGCCCAATATGCCATGCATGACGAACTATTATTGTAGATAAGAGCCAACGACTGGTGCAGTATGTATTGTTATTATTATTATTGCAGTTGGGAATTTAAAGAAGACGGCTAATTCAGGCGGATAGTCAATGTGTCCGAATGTATTGTCATGGGCTACGCCCAGGCATATGGCAACTCAGGTCCAACGCCTGAGTACCCTATCTGTCTCTTTTGCTTCATTTGCTCTGTTTGTTGCTGGCATACCGCTGTCTTTGACAAGGTGTGGCTAAAGACTTATGCTGACTGTAGGGCAAAGCTATTGAGAGGTTTGGGGTAGTGACAGACTCCGGCAAAATAGAAAAGAGCAGTAACAAATGAAGGAAGAGCTGATCCTGATGACTTGGGTGCCAACTGGATGGAAACTGTCACGGTGCGACCTCCGGGAGCATTCAGAAGCTTAACCGCTGCACTGGCAGACTAGGATATAGAGCCTCCGGCCCTACACTGCTCTCTCATATATATCCAAGGCAGGACAGGACAGGACAGGCACCGTAACAGAAACAAAGATTGAGTGGGGCGTTGGGAGTGACTGGGCTTTCAACCATGGTGGCTAGATGCCAGCTAGCCATCAGCTGGTGGGGTGCTGAGGAGGCCATTTTCCGTGCCCTTGTGAAACTTAATAGAAAGTAAATGGTGTTGCAGATGATGAAAGCCATGATGCTGCCTGAGGATTGTATGGGTGATGTGTGGGCAAAATGTGCAGGAGCGTGGCAGGCGATAGTTGCTTAAACGGAGGACATATGTTTAATACACTCCTTAACCAAGCCTATTTGTAGACAAGAGATACTAGATTGTTCTGAACATAAATCTTCATGAAGGGCTATATATACACACCTCAAATTGACTCAACAAGCCCAAGTCTAGATGGCTAAATTGGCACAGCTAAAAGCCGGCGAAACGCCGGCCGTGTAATCAGCAATGATGGCTTCAACAGCCGCATAAAGTCCCGGGCCAGGCAGAAACAACCCGCTAAGCAGAACAACAAAATGGATCAAAGTCATAACCGTCCTGCCGAGACCGGTAAACAGATTCCCCCTGAAGAGCTGCCAATAGGCAACAGCGAAGAAGATAAAGCCAAAGAAGGAGTCAAAAGCCGCACCGAGAAGAGAGAGGAAGTCTCCCATGCTCGGGACGACCTCGGAGAAGATGAAAGCAACAGCCCAGATGGCGCCCATCACGAGGAACCAGACGGCCCATCCAACGACGGTGTTGCTGTGTGCGTGCCTCGACTTGCGCATGATCCTGGTGTAGATGAATTTGGCAGTGACGTTGGCGTAGATGACGCCGATAATAAGGGTGGGGACAATGACGAATGCAAAGGACGCCTTCTTGTATTTGACGACGCCCAGACTGCCGAATGCAGGGGCGGTGGAATATTGGCCCAGATACCTAAATCCAATGGCCGGGGGCACGATGAATAGGATGATAGAGATGACGGTGAGGATGGCGAGAGATTTAGGGAAGTCCTGTGGCTTTTCCATCTCGGCGATGAAGCTCGGGAATAAGATCTGAGGAACCCAGAGGAAAGTAATATTCAAGACGGCGTTCAAGCATGCGACCCAAGTGGTGCCGGGGAGAGGAAAGGCGTAGGTTCTCACTGGGCCGTCGGAGGGGTAGTTTCCATTGTATCCGACCAGAGGGGCTTTCTCGATACCGGCGAAGATGAGGAAGAGGAGGATGGCCATTCCCATGCAGAAGGCTGTGAGGTCAGAACGACAGTTCAAGAATGTAGGGCTAAAGTGGTACTCACCTGAGAACATGGACATGAACGAGACATGGGCCAGTGTCCTTGGGATGGACAGCACGATACCCATCAACATGACAATCACCGAAAAGACGACAGTACACTGCGAGTGATCGGACAGAGTGTTTATGACCTTGGCACCGGTAAGGATGTGGAAGCCGATAAGAATGATGTTGTTGGCGAGCAACATGAATCCGGAAAAGATGTAGGCAATTTTGCTCTCTCCAAAGGCGTAGTATCCAAAATCACCTATTGAAGGGTTGAGCTGGAGAAGACCAAAAAAGAGAAAGAAAAGAAGAGAACCTACAGATATCCATAATTTGGGGGTGCTTCATGATGTACTTGTGCATAGTAATGGAGGTGATCCAAAAGAAGATAGCCGCAACCACCATCGTGATGATTCCTGGAACCCAGCCCAAAACGCTGCAAGAGACCAACTATCAGTCTAGCGTGAAGGCGATTATTGGGATTGAGCATCGACGAGAGCAACTTACGAGAGAGACCATGACTGGGCCATGATGGCAAGACAGACCTGATCTCCTGCGAGCAACCAGGCCGCCTTGTGCCACGACATGGTGCGTAGCTTGATATCATGTTGGTGATCTAAAGAACGAACAAGATCATGTCAGCATGGACTTTACTATTAAATAAATGCCGTAGAGCACTCACCCTCGGCAACCAGAGCAGCCAAGATGTCGGGGGAACTGGCGCTTTCGGCGTCGACGGCATCGAGGGCGTCGACATAGCCGTCTTTTTTGTCAGGATGGGACATAGTTGTCTGCTAGGAAATTAAGAATATTAAGAATAATTAAGATACTGCAGATCTGCGTCGAGAATCCTGCAGCACGGGGTCATGCTTACTTTATACTTACAGAATATTCTTATTATATACTGTGCATAATCACATCCCGCGCGGATGGCGCGATTGCTGCACAAAATGGCAAGCTTGCAACTTTACTGTTCAGGGGTTTAAAGATAGGAGTGGATACGGAGATTTGATAATGATTATTAGATAAGGATGATCTGCACAGAGATTATTACATTATGAAGGAACTGGATGCTTGCTAGTAGTTAGTATCTAGCCAGGTGCTTAAACCGGCTGTGCTAGGCCAGTCAAGGACGGTCTACATGTATTGGATCACGTGGGATTCTGCCGCATAGGTCCGCCCTCGCTGACCCTTTCCACGTAGGCCTATCTAGCTAGTAACCAACCAACGATATACCTCCATTAACATGGGGCATAACCCACGTGACCTCCAACATACTATACTTTATCTGCATTAATATAGTGTACACTGCTCTCAATGCAAACAGAACAACAGGAATTCAAACAGCTTAGATTGACTGCAAACAACATCCCAGATGGCTTCTCAGTCTCAAGATACAATGCTCGACCAGAGCATCTCTGGCATCTCCCAGAGGAAGAGGTTCTGTTCTCTTCCAGTGATGGTGAATCGAAGTTGCCTCCAGGAATTGACCCTCAAAGCAGCTGTCTTCACCTCTTCTGCAGGCTGGACCCTGCAGTGAATAACTTCAGGCCTGCACTGTCCGTCACGCTTCCCTATAAGAAGCCAGACTTCTCATCCAATTTCCTTCCTGGACTTGCCTTCTCCTTCCTACCACTCCCAGTTCGACACTCCCAGACCCAGGCCAACGCTGGCTGCCCCTGCAGTCATGGATCCCACTACTCGTCGAGACAACCAGACCTTTGATATTCGCGACTCCGTCCTCGTTAACATCGCCAACCCAGCAATCAAGAAGTACTTCTCCCAAGCCGAACAGTCCGCAGATGAAGGTGACTGGCTCTCCAGGCCCGAGATTCCCTCCTCAGAGGAGATCATCGGTGCAGAATCTTCGGATGACGACTGTGTCGAATTGGCTCCAAACAAGGTTACTGGTCCCTGGCTGTCAAAAGATCTGTATCTCAAATCCCATTACGAGCTGCTCAGAGAGGATGCCGTTGCACCCTTGAGAGATGCCGTTGCCTATGTCAGGGAGGATCCGCAGATGATGGATTCCCAGACTGTCGCCATTTATGAGAAGGTACTGTCCTGTCCTTCCTTCCTAGGACCTTCTTCTGCCCCCAGTGATTGACTCCAGCTCAACCCAGGTTCATATCGTCGGCATCACTTTTGCTCAAAAAGGACTGGCTTTCCGCATCCAGTTCTCCACCAACCGCTCTGGGAAGAACATTGTATGGGAATACTCCAAACGCCTGATGAGCGGTACCATCGTCGCTCTATCCCCGGTCCAAGACTATTTCCGCAGAGAGTGCATCGTTGCTGTCGTCGCAGCGAGGCCTTTGGAAGGCGTGAAAATGCAGCCTGCAGAGGTGGATCTTTATTTTTCTCGATCCGAAGATGTCCATTTTGACCCCCAGCAAGAGTGGGTTATGGTGGAGTCACGCTCTGGCTACTACGAGTCGGCAAGGCATACGATGACCGCGCTTCAAAGGATGGCGAGGGAAGAGTAAGGAGGAGCGCTCCTACATTGCGGTCTTGCTATTGGCAACAGATGCTAAGTATCTACCAGGTTTCCTCTTCAAAATCATATCTGTCACCTAGATCCCACAATCGATGCCCCGGAATACATCAAGGAGAACCCCGTTGTTGATATCCGGCCAGCCTTCGGAAACTTGGACAATGGCAAGATTAACTTGCTGAAATCGTGGCCCAAACGGCCACTGAGCGACCATCTCGACGCTTCTCAGTGGTCCGCTTTGGAGTGCATACTCACTAAGAAACTGGCCATCATCCAGGGCCCTCCAGGAACGGGCAAAACTCACGTCTCTGTGATTGCGTTGAAAATCATGCTCAGCAACGCACAACCCGACGATCCCCCGATTATCATTGCGGCTCAGACAAATCATGCTCTTGACCAACTGTTGACTCACGTCTCATCCTTTGAGAAGAATTACATCCGTCTGGGTGCTCGCAGTACTGACGTCGAGATCAGAAAGCGCACTCTGTTTGCCGTCAGGCAAAGGGAACCCGTCGAGAACCTTCACGGGGGGCTTTTTAGCCCGGCAAGGAAATCATTTGGGCGCATCGTTGCGTCCATTGTACGCCACCTGAAAGCTTTCAGTAAGGCTAATGGCGACGCGCCACTTCCGGCTTCGTTCTTTCTGGATCACGGACTCCTGACACAAACTCAGTATGATTCCCTCGAAAGCGGCTCAAAAAGCTGGCGACGCCCAGGCTGTGACGAAGAAGTTGACCCACTAATTGCCTGGCTTGGCGATGAAGTGGTGAAGTATGAAGTTAATTATACAACAGAGAACTTTGGCTTCGTGGAGGATGAGGTCGATCTGGAATATGAGCAACTCAAGGAATTTGAAGCGGAACAAGGGCTCGACGATGATGATCAGGAAGCGCTCAAGGGCCAATACATGGGCCTCAAAGAAGGATTCCGTGGGCGGAATGCGATTTCTTGCTCCGAGAAAGCTATTTCAGAGTACCTGAGACGCCGTGATATGTGGAAGATACCGTCCAAGGTTCGTGGAGCAGTTTACAACAAGCTTCGACAGCTAGCGAAGGTGGAAATTCTCCATGACTTCCGCAGGCTTGTAGAACTTTACAATCTCAACTGCAGAGATCTTCAAATCGGAAAGTGGGAGCGCGACTATACTATTCTCCGAGGTGCAAAGGTCGTTGGGATGACGACGACAGGTTTGACGAAGTACCGGGCTCTTGTCTCGAGCCTCAGGCCGAAGATCATCATGATTGAAGAAGCAGCTGAGGTGATCGAGGCTCCAGTTGCTACTTCCTGTGTTGAATCACTTCAACATCTCATCCTTGTGGGCGACCACAAGCAGCTCAGGGGGCATTGTACGGTACAAGAACTCGCAGGAGATCCGTTCTTTCTCGACATGTCCATGTTCGAACGGCTTGTGAATAATGGGATTTCTTACATGACCTTGACGAGGCAAAGACGTATGGCACCCGAAATACGGCGATTACTCACACCAATCTATGGTGATGAACTGCAAGACCACCCTTCTGTGGAGAATCGGCCAGGCGTCCCCGGAATGGGGGATATTGCATGTTTCTTTTTCAGCCATAAGTGGCTAGAAAGTACGGACAGTCTGGCATCAAAGTTCAATGAGATGGAGGCGAATATGATAGTAGGGTTTTTCCTCCACCTAGTGCTGAACGGAGTCGCAGTGACGGATATAACCGTCTTGACGTTTTACAATGGGCAGAGGAAAAGGCTTTTGAGACTACTCAAGAACCATCCGTATCTCCAAGGGACCTACGTGAAAGTGGTGACGGTCGATTCATATCAGGGTGAAGAGAACGAGGTCATCATCCTCTCACTGGTCAGGAGCAGCTCGCACGACCGCATTGGATTCCTTTCCGTGGAGAACAGAGTCTGCGTTGCTCTCTCCCGTGCCAAACGTGGCCTCTTCATATTTGGAAATGCAAGATCGCTGGCATCGGCGGATCGACTGTGGTGGGAGATTATTCATATGATGGGCAATGATGAAGCAGAGAAAAGACGACTAGGGTTCCATTTACCTTTGCAATGCTCCAGGCATAAGAACAAAACTTTTATTCGCGGTTTGTGGCCTGATTCATTCTTAACCAATCTGGAGGGTTTCGCTAATAGGACATATTCTACTACAGAGCCGACTCAGTGGACCGGTATAAATGGAGGATGTCGAATCGTGTGTAATGAGAATCTCTCTTGCGGCCACAAGTGCAGCCTTCGATGCCACAGGTATGATGATCAATTGAAGCTTTTATTGTTATTATTACTATTATACGTATATGTGACTAAAGATGGTGTTTTCTCTTTTTTAGCTTCACACACGATCGAGTCAGTTGCAGCGAAATCTGTGGGAAGAAGAATCCTTGCGGACATAAATGTATGCAACCTTGCTCAAATGGCCACATCTGCAACTGCAAATGTGCGGCCGGCAACCAAATTGCGGCTTCCAACTTGTCGTTTGGCTTTGGAGCCACCGACAATGAAGAGATGACAGCAGAAGAAGAACGACGAGCCCTAGCAAAGAGCTACCAGGACTTTGCAAACGGCGGCGCCAGGAAACAGGATTTTCTTCTTCTCGCTAAAGCAAGAGGACAGTTACAGGAGGGTCTGGACAGGATGGCACTCACTGACTTGCTCGAAGACCACAGCAGCATGGAGAGCGAGACCATGCCTGGTAGTAGCACCACGGCTGCTGCTGCTGCGCCTTCGCAGGTGGATGCCAACGTTGGTGACGTATATGCCGGGGATTACCTCGATCGCCTGGGATAAGCATCCACCCCCGCAGTGCAGTGCAGTGGCACCTGCCACGCTCTTGATGAAGCTGGACTGAATAACATATTAGTGATGATTGATAAGCCATGATAGTCGCAGGCCAAGACGGAAATTGTCATTAAGTCCATTGACTGTTATCAGATATAACCGAGTCTTATTCTGTGGTGCCACTCTTGTATCTTATAAAGTATCTATCTAGGTTCATGGAAAGTTAATTGGAGATGATAGTAATACGAACGGGAACTGATAAACACCGATCCTCACTCCATCCTACCCAAATCTAAATCCAACAAGCAGTGGTTATCATTATCATTGTGAGTATGCTTTCTTTTCTAATTGGCAAAAACAACTAACTATTGAATTTATCTATCAGAATCATGCTCCTCCTCGTACCCCTAGTCGTTTTCACTGGTATCCACCCCGTCACTGTTACTGCGGCGGCGGTACCACCAGAGATAAGACCAGCCGCTACAACGACAGCAACAATAGCCCATGATGCATTCAGGGGGTCAGTATTCGAAAAGAGGAGGTTTGAAGGAGCGAATGCTGTCCGTTTAATGATTGCTGAAGAACATGATGGCGACAGTGACTTTGGTGGGAATGGAGATCCAACCAGCAACGATATCGATATCGATATCGACTTGATCCTCTCCAATCCAAAACAATCATCACGAACAACAACCCACAAAAGAGCTAGCAAAAACCTACCCGACTACAAGGAACAAGAACAAGATAGCCTACCCGAAGATGAAGAAGACGAAGAAGACGAAGAGTATTATCATGACACCCCGTCACTCGTTTCCGGACAACTACTCCTCCTCGCCTTCTTGATATTCATCATCATAGGGATAGTGCGGGGATTAAGTTAACCCTTTCGAGTTCATGATCTACTTGACTGCATTTGTGGTGGATAGAAAGGAGAGGGAGGATATGAAGGTTGATTGATTGATTCAAAATGAAAGTTTTGCTGCCACGCATAAAAGAGAGAAGAAAGAAGGCATGGATCTGATGATTGACTTGACTGGTTTAGTATGGTATGATACCCCTCTTTTTATTTATATGTACATACATAATTCTACTTTCGGTATTCACACTGCTTGAATCCTGGCCTCTGGTAGTTTTTGCCTTCTACATGTGGATAGGACGGTTTTGGTTCTTTGCATAGCTATCTTGGGTATCTCTCTCAACTACAGCAACAGTGACATTGTAAAGGGGGGCGTACGTGCGTTGTTCCCTGCGACAGGAACCGGGTTATGATCGAGGGATCTCAGGGATGGACACACTGGACGATCTAGTAAGGAAACGATATAATAAAAGAAGAAACACGACGACGAAAATGATGCTAGTGAAGTAACTTAGAAACCAAAAGTATGCTCAATTCTCGAAACTACCTACCCCTTCCGCCACGGGCTCCACCATACATAAGTATGCCGGAGGCCGCGGCCGGTACATTAAGGATTTCGTTGATCTTAATGGCAGGACATCGCCAAAGTCGACCTTCATGGGTGGATCCGCCACAATAGGATAAATCAATGTTCTAATTGTATCCTCATTGCTAGGCTCTTCCACTTCGTTTGGGCTACTTACTGTACAAAGAACATTCAATGGATGCCTACGGTATTTCACAACACGTTTCATAACCGAAAATAGCACAATACAGCTAAGCACGGGTTGCAGAAGAAGTATCCAAATTCAGACTAGGGTGCTTCAAGTTAGGGCTCGGGAAATAATTCGTGAGTATATGTGGAATCTGTTTTCGACTCCGACTGTAACTACAAGAGATAACAGCAAACTGCTTTTCATGCCAAATCAAATGAGATGTTCAATGTCCGCACTCTTCTATCGGCCTTTTAAAATGCGTGATATTCTGTGTTCCTGGTGGTGGAAGCTGGACTCCTTTCTTCATCTCGACATAAAGCTGGTAGCTGAATTCTAAAGCCATATCTTTGTTATTCTTCCAGTCATCATATGCTGGGTCTATTTGCCGTCTAGCCCACTCATGGAATGGCTCAGCAAGATAATCCAGCTGAAGATTGACTCTATCTTCCAGGACATCGCCAACAGACCTTACAGGCATGCTAAGTTAGCCGCCTCAGGCATATTAATCACGTGTATCTAGAATATCTTCCCCAGGATCGCGCACCTCCGTACGATCATCAGCGACGAAGATACCTACGTTTTCCCTCTATTACCTCTCCTTCGTACAAGACCGTATCTAGCTATCTTAGCACACTGTCGCACACTACCGCTTACAGTTACGGTGCCTGTCCTGTCCTGCCTTATATATATATGAGAGAGCAGTGTAGAGCTGGAGGCTCTACATCCTAGTCTTAAGAGCAGATCAGCAAACTACTGAGAAGACTGATAAAGGCCCCAACTCAAAAAACCGACTGGACCCGTGCTATGTGCTGCTGTTGCACTGGGCCTAGACCATAAAGCTCACAGTGCCCTTGCCTTATCCACTGAGGCAACTATTTAAACACCCACTGGCTGTACAATGGCTCTGTGACGATCAGTGTCACGGAGCTCAACTAGACGATGAATAGGATGCTATTCGACTATCTAGGCAGCTATCGACGAGAACTTCAAGCATGAAGAGGAAGGAAAAAGGAAGAGGTCTACGTGAAGCTGGACGACGTACTCCTATCCACGCGCCACGCTAATCCAAGTAAGGAAGCTCACGTGCTCGTCCTGGTCTACATGGCAAGGGCCCTGACAATCAGCTATAATAGGATGAGAAGAGGAAAGCAACTCGCTATTTGGCCGTACTGTCTAGGAATATCGTACACGAGGAGAAGAAGAAGAAGGAAAGAGGCGAGGGCAGCTGCCTGCCCTCAGCCCTAGCCCTGTGCCCTACTTGCTCACTCTGTTGGCACCTTCTAAGACGTGCCAGGGTCACATGCTGACGGTCATACCTCAGGTATAGTCGTCACAGTAACGGTCTCGAGGTAGTTTACTCAACTAGCTAGGCCACTCTACGAGTACATTAAATCTTGAAGAAGGGAAGGGAAAGAGGTGGTGTGGCTCCTGGTCTGTTTACCTAGGGAGCTCGGGGCGGAATAACATGGGTCCGTGGTCATATGATGATGAGTAGGGCGGTGAATGGTGACAGAATGAAGTTTGTAGACCGTGCTCACTGTTAATGCTGGCTGAGGCTATCAAGCCCTATATCGGGCCTAGCCCGTCACAAGCAGAAGCAAACTTCGCAAGTCAACGCCGGCTAAAAGAAAACCTCCTGGACCTGCCTCGGCGCCACCACGCGGGATCTGAGCAATTGATGGCTATGATGTTTATTCCTATGGGCAACACAAGCTCATCGTTGGAGCAACTGATAGGAATGGCCTTACCCGTGAATCCCGCCACAATCTTGATGCGGTTGACCCGGCTGGGTACGACATGATACTAGGTATCCATGGCTTATGGAGGTCAATCCAGGCCCCAACTGAAAAGACATGGGCATACCAGGAAACCACGAGGGTCACCACCCGCAAAGCAGGTGAACGCGAACTTCGCAAGGAACACCAGGTCGCCTGTCTTCTGATTCCAGACAAACCAGATGAATTCCAAGATATATTTGATAAGAAGCCGGGGCACTATACCCTCATGCCGCGCATTGAACTAGGGCAGGGAAGCAGCCACCTCCTTCCTATGAACCCATTGGAACCAATAGGCTGTGCAGCTGTACCGAGGATAAAGATCGGGCCCTTGCATCGGTCTTCAGTTAGCCCGCCTTTACAGATAAAGTGTCCGAGTTGGCGTGAATGTTTCCGACCTGCTGCTAATCTGCCCGACTGGCAAATGTTTCCGACGTGGCTTAATAACTTGTCGCCCAGCTAGCTATATACCATGTCTTTTTCTTTTCTGCGGCGTAGGCTGGGGACTCTCTTGCCTATCCTTTCGCTCCCAACTCTTAGCAGTCCGCCCCTCTCCGCGTGGCCGCCGGCTTGGGAATAATCAATTTGGCTTTGCAATTCATCAACCATGCAGTCACTACGACAGTACCGCCGTCTGCGGCAGGAGGTGCAAGAGGACCTGGCACGTGCCTGGCAAGCCAAGCTGCCCTCCAGTTCCCTGGCGAGGACCTCTACATCCGAGCCCGAGGCGTTCAGCGACGGCAAAGAGCCTGGAACAGGGGCAACAGAGAAGCCAGCGACCATTGACCCAGCCCTGGTGCCTGGCGTCACTGTGTCGCGCCCGGACGAGGGCGATGGCAGCACCGTCTATGTGGTCGGCTGGAAGGACAACGATCCTAGCAGCCCGCAGGCTTGGAGCTTGGCCAAAAAATGGATGGTCATGCTGACCTGCTGCTGCCTCGGTATTGCCTTTACAATCCCAGCCTCCGTCGAGGGTCCCACGCAAGACGCTTTCAACGCTCGTTTTGGCACCAGTCCCATGGCTGGATCTATGGCTACCGGTGAGGGCGACCTCAATTTTCTCCGCGAATAAATATCAGAACCAAGCCTAACATTGGAACAAATGCAGGCATCTTCCTGATTGGTATCGGTGTGGGCTCGCTGTTCTCTGGCCCCTTCTCCGAAACCTTCGGCCGCAATACCGTCTACTTTGTTTCAATGGTCGTGGCCATGCTGTTCATCATGGCCAAGGCTCTGGCGCCCAACTACGGTGCCGCTCTTGCTTTCCGCTTTCTGTGTGCCCTGTTCGCGGCAACCCCAATGACCGTGGCAGGTGGCACCATTGGCGACATCTGGACTCCCATGCAGATCCCCTTCGGCCTGCCCTTGGTCACTATCTGTGCCTACTCCGGCCCAATCCTGGGGCCTGTGATCGGTGCTTATACACCCGAGATCGGCTTCGAATGGGCCGACTGGATTTCCATGATCATCATCGGCGCCGTCCTGGTCTTCGTGCTGCTCGCCCAGCCCGAGACTTACAGTCCCTTGTTGCTGGAATGGCGTGCCAAGCACCTGCGTGAATTGACGGGCGACGACCGGTACCAGGCGGAGCATGCGTCGGCCAGCTCCCTCGGCTCCCGGCTGCTGGCCAATGTGTACAGGCCTTTTATCATGATCTGGACCGAGCCCATCATCTTGGTCTTCAGCTTTTATCTCGTCCTGCTGTACTTTGTGCTCTTCACCTTCCTGAATGGCTACCCCTACATTTTCACCAAGACGTATGGCATCTCCATGAGCCTAACCTTCGCCATCTGGGTTGCCATGATGCCGGGTGTCGCTGTCGCCCTGGTCATGGTCCCTTGCATCTATCATCTTACCAAGAAGACGGCCGCAAAGGCCATGGCCGCGGGGAAGCCTCTGCAGCCCGAGGTGTCCCTGTACTGGGCCATGGCTGGTGCTTCCATACTGATGCCAGTCTCCCTGTTCTGGATGGCATGGACCTGCTATGTAAGTTGTCCTCCAGACCCTTATTCTAAGATTCTGCAATAACACCGTTCTGTTCCAGAGAGACATCAGCATCTGGTCGCCCATCGTGGCCTCGGGGGTTTTCGGCTACGCGCTTGTCTGCATCTTCACTACGACCTACATGTACATCATCTTCGTGTACCTTCAGTACGCGGCCTCTGCTCTGGGCTTCATGACCTTCTCCCGCTACATCATCTCCGGTGCGCTGAGTCCGGCCTCGATCAAGATGTACGAGAACCTGGGCCCGCATCTGGCTTTGACAATCGTGGCCGTTGTCGCCGCTGTTATGGCGCCAGTGCCGTATGTGCTGTACAAGTACGGCCACAAGGTCCGAGCCATGAGCAAGAATGTTCAGAACAAATCTTAGATATTCCTGGTAGCCTGTGACTTTTGAGTCACGCTCTTTTCTATGGTTGGGGGAAGACAACAACAGAACCATGAAAAGAATGCATGGTATGTCGTCCTTGACCGGACTCGCCGTGGCCTTTGGCTGAGACGACTGATCCACTCTTGATATAGTGCTTGATGTATAGCGCCCGAAGCATTCGGTTCGATACGTCTTGCTTCAGGCCCTTTCCAATCATTTTAATTGAGAGATTGAAAGGAGTGTCTAATATGATGATTTTAGGCCTTTAAAATGAAGTGCGTCTGTAATTTTTTCTCAGCTCTGGGGGCTGGCCTTCATTGACTCCATTGGGTTACCTTAGTGTTAAGTAATCTCTCAAATCCCCAGTCGGAAGTCGCTGGACCTTAAGAATACTTGTTTTCATAGTTGACTCTCTCTATATAGATCAGTCTTGCACCTAGCCTGGGTGTCTTAGTTGAATTGACTCTCTCTTTCAAGAATGAGCGTTCGACCGGAGGCGCCCCGTGGGGCGCAGAAATCGAATGGACACTCATGCGTATTGTCCAGGTGTATGCAGGTCTGTCAGGAAGTGCACGCTACAGATCACTGTCACTCTGACTTGACTCCTGCAGGATTCTTGCCCCACCACTGGATCCAGAGTCAACACATTACCCGGTCTCTCCATGACTCCACAATATTGGGCCTCTGCTTCCCTCGTCTCTAGGCTGGAGATGCTGTCCTCCGCACTTTCAAGCTCTCAGTCGCCATTGGGCCCGAACTTGCCCGCCGCACTCATCTTTGCGGGTGTACTTGTCCGATATCGCCAATACGCGTCAATCAGAAAGTATGGACTGTAGCATAGAAGGTAGTACTGAAGCTGGAAGGGTAGAACACAGGTTGTTGGGGTGTGG
This sequence comes from Monascus purpureus, assembly GCA_025999795.1. NCBI lineage: Eukaryota > Fungi > Ascomycota > Eurotiomycetes > Eurotiales > Aspergillaceae > Monascus > Monascus purpureus. Next base: position 1,596,726 of record AP025348.1, read on the forward strand.
TGTCACTGCCAACTGCCAGGAGCAGAGGACCGCACAGGGGAGTTTTCATTGTTAGATAAAGCAGCATATTGCTTAGAGTGTGGCCACAGGTTTCCTGCGCTCTCAACTCTGGCTGACTGAAGCTGTTTTTCTTTCACAACCTGTTTTTGGTTAGTGTCACCCAAATATCCCTATTGCCTGCCACTGACTGGTGGCTCACCTCAGGGACCTCATATGTCTTGTCAGCTGTCCACATCAAGTGAAAGTGTCTTAGTTTGCCTACCTTGCTGCATTTAACCCGGGCAGCTGCACAGGCGGGCTTCAACAGTTTTGGCTAGAAGGTTGGCAGAGTACTCAGTATGGAGTCTGCTCATCCCTGTGTCACAGAGCTCAAAACTAGGATCAAATAGGATGCTATTTAACTAACTAGGCAGCTGTTTGATAAGAACTTCGAACGTGGAGGGAGGAAAGAGAAAGAAGAAAAAGAAGACGCCCTGGCCTGACGCGAGCTATATAGTAATGGAGGTATACCGTTGCTTACTAGCTAGATAGGCCTACGTGGTGGAAAGGGTCAGCGAGGGCGGACCTATGCGGCAGAATCCCACGTGATCCAACAAGGACCGGTCTGTCACACCCTGCCAGTCACAGAGATCACAAAGACTACTCATTGCCATGGGCCACCTAAAATCCCTTTGAACCAATATACACCAATCGCCAGCCGTCTGTACAAGGCGACTGGGATGAATTGGAAATATCACCACAAACACAACCCACTTCAGGCAGCAACATTGACAGTTGACACACACCTCACTTGTCAGAATTGCTGCTGACTTGTCTTAAGGGGGATAAATCTAGGATCTCAGGGTCAATAACAATGGTGTTTCATGTGCATCTATTGGTCCTATCATTGTTTCCAAGGAAGCGACTCGCGAAGCACCCAAAAATGCGTCAATCTACGCCTAAGAGGACGTGCAATATGGGGTACTTTTTGATCGTATTGACTTGTAGGACCATATTGGAACCCGCCCTTACCCCCTTCCCTGTGTTGGCCCAAGTAGCAGCAGAGTCAATTCTCCAGCATAATTCTGATCCAGCAGAACCACCCCCAATGCTATCACGAAACTGGGTCGACTGCTTCATGAGGCAGAATCCAGATTCCCAGAAGACAGCCCGATTGAGTAAAGAGCTTCAGGGAGCACGTGCAAAAGATCCAGATGTTATACTATGGTGGTATGGATATCTATAGGTTTACAGAAGCATTTATAGCTGACCCATACCATCTTAGTGTGGGGTGGCCCATGGCAATAGATAGTACAGGGACTCCACCGACCCACACACTTTCTTGTTGCTGGACCTTATTTCACTTCCCCAAATGCTGCTAGCAATTGGATGGTTCATCTTGCCAGACATTGTTTCCTGCTTTTCCAGTCCATCTCTGCACTGAGTATTCTTACTGAGTATTCTTCGCAATAAGGAATCCTAGATTCCATTTGTGTGCATCTGACATTCTACCCAGTCGACAGTCGTTGAAGCAGCAATGGTGAACCTCCAGGCTATCCAGGCACACAATGGCAACTCTCGAATCCCTAACCTCAGGTCTTGTCGCGGTGTTTAGGAAGTTCAATCGGCTCCAACATGCCACCTGCTACGATGAAACCATTGCTGCAAGATCTCCTCTCTTCAAAGCCTTACATCTCACTAATCCCCGGCATCGTCTCGGTGCATTCATTCCCAAGATTCCTTGACCACGACCAACGCACGTACGCCCCCCTTTACATCATCAATTCTGATCTGCACCTGTATCAGTTGTGAGTCTGGGGGCATGTCCAGCAAATGGCTGAATTGTTTCAGTGAAAAGAGGCCTTGGATTGGTTTTACCCATCTTCAGGGTCTTTATTCCTTGAATATGCAACGCTGCAGCCTTCCAGACACCTCAGCTGATGGTTATTAAATTCAAAAGCAGATCCAGTGAGAAGCTTATCCAGTAAACACACACATTCAGCTGAGAGTCAGTTGCAATGGTGACCACATAACCAGCAACGTTCCCACTACCTTCCCCTTTTCCTGTCATTTTCTGTGCACAGAACATTTGATGAGGATGCAGGCTGAAGGATAGGCAAAGAATATAGACCTGAGGGCAAATAGAACATTCAGCACTGTAGTCCAGTACTCACTCTGGCTGGCCAGTCCAGCAATAAAGACTGAAAGGGAGAGAAATGACCACTCTTTCACAAATTACAATGGGAAAGGAAGGATCAACTAAGTCTGCAAAAGTTTGCTGAATCATACTGAACAAGGAAGCAAAGTGATCTGTGTCCCATATCTGATGTGCAATATCCAATGTCCTTCACAACGCCGGTCTATCCACTTTTATGAGTGGAGAAGGGGGCTGCGTCGCGGATTCAAAAGGTTTCAGCCAGCAAGGGGCCACGTCAGCTGGTCCAGGAATGCTGCCTGACATCTGCTCAAAGGGAGGTGACAATCGAGGGCAGGAATGTGGGAAACAAGAGAGAAGGGTTGTAGAGCGACGCACCGAGATTTATATAGATGGCGGTGGTCGGCTCGGGCAGTGCGGGATGGCAGGTCCCAGGACGGCTAGAGTTAGACGCCAAACCCAATCCGGATCCGGCTAAACCGTGAACGGTGGACGCTATACCGGAACGGGCGGCGCGGCGGACAGGGAGCCAAAAACGGCAGGCGTCCGCAAATCGAAATTATGCTATATGCGGACATTATGGTGCTAGAAGCAGTGAATTCAGAATAAAGAATGTCCCTGAGTTCAGGATTCCATTGATAAATTAGCTGTAATTCAATGGGATGACTATAAACAAGCCAGACAGAGTCTGGTAGAAGAACTATAATGATAACCGATGCTAGGTACAAAATAATAAACCAATTAACCGCCAGCTATGGTTACGTAGAAAGCAATCATATTTTGGTTTTACCTTTCTTTTTCTCTATATGTCTTTCTTTTCCTTTTCTTTCCCTCCCCTGGAAGGCATCCATGGGGATCTAGGAAACATCAACAAGCTGCTTCTGTTCCCATGCCTTCTTGGCGCCATCAAGCAGAGTCTCCATGTTACCACTGTTCTCACACATGCTCTGGAAGACACCGCCCTCCTTCTGTATCAATGTCCAGGGATGGTCAAACTCGATGACCTTGCCATGATCCAGCACCAGCACCTTATCGTAGTCGATAATAGTTTGCAGCCGGTGTGCAATCGTGATGATGGTACTCTCCTTCAATTCGCGGAGAGTATCCTGGATCTTACTGTCGGTAGCATAATCGATCGATGCGGTAGCCTCGTCCATCATGAGAACTCGAGGATTCTTAAGGAGAGCCCGCGCGAGGCAAAGAAGTTGTCGTTGACCCTGCGAAAGATTCGAGCCAGACTCGGAGACTGGAGTCTGCAGATTGTGAAAGACGTTCTTGTTGTCCGATATCACAATCGTGTTGCCATTAACGCCATTCGTAACCGGGATGGGATCCACAACAGTCAGCGTACTCGGAGTTGCCGGGGTCGTCGTCCCAGAAGTACCAGAACCGATTAAGTGGACACGACGGAGGGCTGTAAAGATCTCTTCGTCCGTGAACAATTCAAAGGGGTCCAGGTTGCTGCGGATGGTACCTGTGAAAAGTGTGGGATCCTGGGGGACTATCGTAATGGCTTCTCGCAGGTCCCGGAGTCCGATGGTGCTGATGTCTATGCCGTCGATGATGATCTGTCCCTTTTCTGCTTCGAGGCCACGGAAAAGCGCAAGTGCAAGAGAGCTCTTACCCGCGCCAGTGCGACCGACAATGCCAACTCTCTCTCCAGGCTGCACTGTAAAAGAGATTCCCTTTAGGACAGGATCTAGATCGGGCCGGTAGCGAGTGGTATAGTCGACAAATTTCACCGCGCCTTGGCTAGGCCAATCAGCCGGTGGTCTTGAATCAGGGATGACCGGGTTCGCCTCCTGCTCGACCTCAAGATACTCGTTCACTCGCTCAACTGAGTTCATGTTTTGTTGCACATCGGCATAGAGTCGAACAAGCCACAATATATTCTCCGTGAAAGTAACGGCATAAGTCAGTGAAAGCCCAGCAGCACCAGCATCAACTTTGCCGATATTCAAAAGCACAAAGGCAGCCGAGAAGAAGCTGACCATGGCACCAGTCATATCGACACGGAATGCAAGCCATCGGTTGCTGGCCCAGAGATATATGTGTGGCCGGTTGTACGAATTGATCCGCCGATGATTGTCCGTGGCGAACCGCGACCTATCGCCATACGCGCGGATAGTTACAATACCATTCAGTGTCTCGCCGAATTGCTGATACAGTGGGCTCCGCTGAACAGACTCCAGTCTCTTCAAATCTCGTGAGGAGTTTATGTAGACTGCGCCAAGCGCGGAGTATAACAGGGTAATGAAGATTCCCGCAATCAAAAATCCTGGCGTGATCACCGAGATGAGAACCACGATCATGATAACCGACGCCAAGCTATGAAGCATGCCGATCGCTACCGGGGCGACTTCCTGGTCAACGGCCTCGACATCCTTTGAGAACCGATTCATCATCTGGCCCAATGGAGTCGAATCGAAAAATTTGAATTTTGCGTGAAGAATGGCATTCAGCAACCGCGTATGGATCTTCCGGGAGGCGTGCAGCGAGCCCCAGAAGAGCACGCCCTCCCTTGACAGTGAAATAATCACGTAGGCAAGCCCGAGAAGAGCATAGACTCCGAGATAGTAGGCAACGTTAACGTTCGTGTCAGCAGCAGCAGGAGGTTGTGTGTTGAGCTGGGTAGCTGTCCAAGTTGTCGTCCGCGGTACACCTGCAACATTGAAGGATGGGAACTTGAAATTCGCAACGGCGGCATAGGTACCAGCATCCGCGGCTCCATCATCTGTCGCGCCGGTCTCTTCCGTACCATAGGCGTTTGCCCACTGTCTGATCCAGACGTTTGTGGACACTGAACCCACCTGCTGCAAGCAAAAGACGAGAACGGCTGCAATCCAGTAGTACCAGGAGCCCATAGAATGGAGGTACATCAGGACCGTCGACCATTTAATGCTCCCAATCGCCTTCGACTCAACTAACTGAGGTTGGGGGCTCTTCTTCTGCTGTCCATTGGGGGTAGAGCCAGCTTCCGCTGTCTCGTTCGGTCTACCATCTGCAGGGGATCGGTCCGCTGGCTGGTGCTCATCCAGATCTGAGGGCACGCGAGAGAGGTGGCGGGATCCGGCTCTGGAAGTCGGTTGTGATTTCAGGAGTTCTTCCCCCAAGGCACCAGAAGCCGCAACGTCGTCTGGAGAACCCTGGGCCACAACCTTTCCATTGTCAAGCACGACAACAAGATCAGCTTGGGGTACTGCCAAAGCAACGTTATGAGTAACCAGGATACAGGTGCGATCAAGCATCAGCGGGCCCGTAAGTGCTTCCCTGAAGATATGTTTAGCTGTGTGGGAGTCTACTGCACTAAGGCAGTCGTCGAGAAGAAGATGCCGGGCTCTGCTATAAATAGCACGAGCAAGGGATATCCGTTGTTTCTGACCACCCGAAAGACTAATGCCCTTCTCCCCAACCATGGTCTGGTCACCGGCGTCGAGGATGGCAAAATCACGCTCCAATGCACATGCTCGTACCACTGCATCGTAGCGTCTTTGGTCGAAGGGAGAAGCGAACACAATGTTTTCCTTGATAGTATCATTGACTAGCCATGCTTCCTGTGCGCAGTAGGCGACGCTCTCCATAAGCCCCGTTGCGGGATCAACTGGGAGGTCTGCTCTGTCTATCGCTCCCCCTGGCAAGTAGACGCTTCCTTCCAGGAGACTCATCTCACCCAAGAGGGCCATCAGAAGAGACGTCTTGCCTGAACCAGTCGGACCTGCGATGATATTCAGCTTTCCAATATGGAACAACACGTCTACATCGATCAGACGGAAAGCATTGTTGGCATCAAACGCCAGGCTATCCTGGTAGAGCCGTTTGGAGGCGCCCCAGCTGAGAGTGGCTCTTTCCAGTCCAATCCTGGGAGGCTCCCCGGAGATATTGCTATCACGCAGCTGGGCGTATTTCTCCGTTTCATCCTCGTTCAAATATTTGTCTACTCGATCCAAAGAGACCTTTGATTCCTGGACATGTGCAACCATGTCCGCCAACTGATCCAAAGGAACACGAAGTAGGGAGAACATTGACAAAGCGGGAAAGGCAATGGACGGGGTCAGGCTCTTCTTCTCAACAACCGTGTACAGAAAGAACGAGGTGAAAGTGATGAGGATGGGTGTTCCATACCACACCGTCGCTGCGGTGGACCAGAGAATGTAGCGGAAGCGCAAGGCTTTCAATTCCGCATCACGTTTCTCATTCACAATATCCGCGAACCGTCGTTCCCAGGCGAAATATTTAATGATTCGGATATTTTGAAGGACTTCATTCGTGGCGTGGATCCGAGCATCAGTGCTTGCCAGGATCTGGTTCTGTATCTTCCTAAATTGCCTGGCAATGAGAAGATTCACTGGGAGCATGAGCGCCATCAGTGCAATACCAGCGAATGAGCTAAATCCCAAGATCCGATACAGCAAGGTGACGGCCATGATGACCTGGACGGGCACACTCGCCCATAGGAAGTGGAGATACGCGCCTACTTCGCTGACTTTGAATGAATCTATGGCCATCAAGTTAACAATGGTTCCTATATTGGCCTGGGCAGAAGTTGCGTCAGTCTCCGGGTCCTTCTTGTTTCCGAGATCTGTCTCCGATCTGAGCGCCGCCTTCTTCTTGCGATAAAATGAGAGAATCCTCCTTTTATTCCCTTGCTTCTTCGGCGGTTCCTCTGTCGCACCCCGGGAAGAATCAATGGAGGCCCCAGCCCTGCGTCTCAGGGCCTTGGCGTAGATCTCGCCTATAATGATAGCACGGAGTTTCACCCCCAATTTCCGCCCCATCCAAAGAGCTTGCCCATCACAAGTACCCTGAACGACTCCACAGCAGAACAGCAGTATAGCATAGAGCCAGGCAGCATTGGGCGTCGTCGACCTTGGGTCTTCAACGTATTCCAGGATTGCCTTGAGAAGGAGGGTGGGCAGGAAGGTGAACAGGTTTGAGAACACGGTCCACGCTCCTTGCAACAGGATGGTGCCGTAGAAATAACGCGCTAGCTTCCATACAAGAGTGCCCTTTGTCTGCTTCCGTCGGAAGTCGTCCAGAACATTGGCCGCTTGTTGGGACAAGGTTAGATTCCAGACATCCTCAAGCTCGAGGGCCTGTCTATAGCCCTTGAAAATAAGGGGGTCGAACCAAGAGAAAGTCGCCAGAGACAGCAAGCTGGCGGTCGGGTGGCGTGGAGGCTCCAAGTCATCCTCGTGCTGGACCAAGACTGGCTTATTCCCTCTGCGACTGGTAAGAGCGATAAGTAGCAGTAGCGTACATAGGCAGAATTCAAGAGTACTGTATAAAAGAGCGCGTTTCGACGCAGGATGGATAATGGCAGAGCGGAAAGAAAACACGGAGAACAACCACTGCAGGCCGTACAGGATGGCTGTGTGGTTCCACAGCCTGGGGAACGAATGGAGATCCCTGGCGGAAAGCAACAATCTGACCAGCACCAAGAACAGAATATAACCCCAGGATATCAATCCGGCCACTGCAGGAAGCGATCCACGGTTTCCCCAGCCATGAGTGACCAGAACCGCAGTGAAAACGGCGATTTCTCCCAGCAGCGCCAATACCTCGACCGCTATGAAGACAAATTGGCCCCGAGGGCGATTGACCTCGAACTGAGAATGGTGCGCTTGCACTGTCTCCTGTATATTCTCCTCTTCCTGTGGCCCTCTGCGAGGTTGGTCTTCGAATACATCATCGGGTAAAAGTTTGTAGGCGATGCTCTTGCGGGACACTGCGTAGGTATATGCAACATGGAGTAGGATCACCAAGAGTGAGAGTGCGCAAGCTCCAAGAGGGAAGGTCACTTGAAGATAACTAACCCGCCAGGAGAGTCAGCTGTGCGGTTCGTCTTCTAGCCATCAGGGGGGTATTTCTTTGGGTAGGCGGGAACATACGTGCGCTGAAAGCAGCGAGAGACGTCATCGACTGCCCAAATAGGGCCGTGACAATGCGGTAGCATTATCCGCGGGAGGGGAAAATAGCAAAGGAGTCGCAAGGGTCAGGGAGAAGGAGAAGGGCGTTGCAGGATCTTTCGCCTCTCATTGACGGATTTCAACAGAGCTGAAGAAAGCTCAACTATTCTCGCGATGCGGGCTGCCTTGCACAGATGACGAGCAGGGCCAGTTCCGTCATTGCATGGGAAAGGCGAGGGGCAAAAGGGTGCGACGACGCGAGGGAAGAGAGAGCTGCGTGACGACAGGGAAACGGGACAGACGGGAGGAGCGGGAGGAAGTAGCTGTGGCGACCAAGTCCGAGAAATTCTCAAAGTGGCCGTTGAAGGTCAGTAATAATAATTTTACTACGGCGTGCAACATATGGCGACGGCGTACCGACTACCCAGCGGAACAGCGAATGATGGCCGCCAGATATCATGCCTCTATGCAGTAAACAATTTAATAAAAAGGACGGAATCCCTCCGCGAGAGTTTAATATTATAGATAGCGAAAACGGAGTCCACCCTGTGTTGCAGGCGGGGTTGGAGCGCGGTGTATGTACTATGTACTATGAGTACCGTACTGCTGCTTCAAGAAGAGGAACCAGCGTGGACATGTCAAAGAATCAGACTGACGGTTTATTTAGCCGATCAGCAAATCAAGGATTCATCTTCGTCCCAGGATATCACGATGCAGACCAGTCGTGTAGAGAGCAGGATCCTGGAAAGGAACATCTGTGTGACTGTCTAGGCATCCTTTGGGGCCTAAGACAGCAGAAATAGATTGTTATACTCTCGGCGTAGGAATGCGCAGACCGAAACAGCATGCTGCATGCCTTATTAACGGCGGCAAGAATGTCTAATAGCAATAAGGAACAAGAAACAATTCCCGCCTGCGTGGTATCCCGTTGTATTATTACTTTGAAGCTTGTACGCTACCATGTCTAACCAACATACTCCATCTTCAACACTACCGGGCAATAAATCCATGGACGCCAAGACCGTTGCCCGCCTCGTTCTAGTAGGTGAGCAGTGCCCCCTGGGTGGAGATGCTTGCAGACTCCGAAGAACTTGTCACGTTTGCATATCTCAGCTTAAAATGTCTTGTATCGAACTCTATAGCGAACACAGGAATGATATGGTGGTTGTGGGTCAAACCATGCAAACTACTAGTCAGCAAAAGCTCGGCTTGACCACCCGCCGTCACACCTTATTCCAAAACGCCCGGCGCATCTACCGCGCAAAGAGCAGGTGCGCCAATACAAGCACTTTAGAAGCCAGTTAACATCATATCTGCAATGCATGAGTGGCTGGAGACAAACTGTCTAGCCTACTGAACAGTGAACACAGACCACAGAGGTGACAGGGACACCTTCTCTCAATGATAACACGCTTTTCAGCCTTGGATAGGGGAGGAAGAAAATAGTGATACTGAAGATGACGTGCTGGGATTCAAAGAAGAATAATGGCACTGGACAACATACTAATTCTTCATTTACTAAAACAGCAGGGCCTACTAAATGATTATTCTCATTGATATGGAAAAAGTCACGTGGTATGGCGGCTTGGCTCCCTCTCTGACCCTTGAGAATCCGAGCCCCTGATGATAGACAGAGAGACATAGAACTGAATGGTATCCGTTCCTTAGTAGGCTACGTACGTGTAGTCGATACAGCTTCGTTCTGCCCTTCTTCCCTGAGTTACATGCATATTCCACAACACTGACAAATGCAACAATTAAAATGAGCTGTGTCGAAACACCATAAGTCGGGGCTATTCCATCTGATTCTTTGAGTTCTATGCCTGGGAAGCCTCATCAAATTCAGCCAGGTAGTTGTGAAGGGGCTACAGCAATTAAATACATCAATACAACTGGTCAAGTGCTTCCTTGCATAGATTTCAAGTCGAAGGTCCATATGGAAAGATGGTGTCAAGATCACAATCTACCGTCCGCTTGGAGAATGGGAGTCAGTCGAAATGAATGAAGGATAGATGGGATAGGCCTCTAGTGTCTTCAGAAGTCTTCATATTTGCGACAACTAGTCGTACGGTTGGTGCATCATCTACTCATCCTGGATGGCCATGGGGGGCATCTAACGCCTGGCTTTGATAAAGCCTGGAAGGATGAGGATATTTGCCATTTTATGCTGCCCATCTTCTCATCCTAAAAGCCAATAGAAGTTAGTTGATTTGGCCGTTTGAAGCATGCTTACGTGCTCATGGAGGCCTTGTTGAGCAAAAGATTCGCTAATGTGAGGGGGCAAATAGGCTTGATCTATCCTTATTTCTTTTTAACCCGCACTTTTCAGATGGTATATCAATATCCCCAGCTTTGGTTTACACTGCTAAGCGTCACGCCTTCTATTGTTGATGGACGGAAAGAGAAAGGGAATAATAGGATAACATATTACCAGGTTGATTTTGAGAATGATAAATATCTGTCATTCCTTCCCTTGCTTGTCTCTGATGGAAAGTCATCAGAGAGTAATATTACAGTACGCTTATATATTTTCTGTCTTCAAAGTCCTGTCAAGTATTCATTGGCCAAAATGCACTTTCATGTATTTATTACATGTGCGACGACTCTGTTGCAGTTTTATCCTCTCCAGTGGCCGAAACTGACGTGGAGTATCGCTTGGGATACAAGGGAAAATGTACAAGTGATGGAAGCCTGGGTTGGTGCATGCCAGGTTACTATTGCAAGGTGAATCACCAATTCACCTGCTGATCTTAGAGAAAAAATCCATCGGAATTAACAACTCCATAGCAAGGACTTACAGACCGCTATGGAAGTGTTGCCATGAGGGTTCAGGTTGGGCGAGATGCTGATTGACTAAACCATCACACTTTTTTGAGGGTCTTCCATTCATTCACTGCGCCTGAAGTTTTGTTGAATCAGGAATGATTATGCCATATGTGTAGTCCAAATTTAGGGTGTTCGGGTTCACGTGAGCCTAAGCCTCGACATGTGCAATTAGAAGACCTAACCGACCGCACCAATGAGTATTGGTGTGTACGTATGCTGACCTTGGGGCTACTTATTCGCACGGTTGAGTATTCTTCCGTATGTTTCTATGGGCAAAACTTTATATGAAGAGAAAAATAAAAGACCGTGAACACGTTTGAATAGACCATTGTGAAAGGCTACCTGGATAAGAGCAGATCGTTTTCCACCCCGCCAGGAACCTATTTGAGATGTATTGCTCGTTAGTCAATCGGAATTGAGTCGTGCTGTTTGGCCTCCACTCGGCAAGAAATCTTGTGATCTTATCCTCGAGACGATCCTAATACGTGGCTTCATATTGACCGAACTTCATCCCCTTAAGAGTCAATCCTACTGCTCGATTGGATATTCTCGAGCTTCTGTTGGCGAATCTGCAGTCTTCGCAAAGAAGATAATCTTTTACTGCTGCTGCCCCCAGAATGCGATGGACTGCATGTCCTTGAGGCAAGAAAGTCTGCCAAAATAACTACATAAACTGATCTACATATATTACAGAACAACACAAAAGGTCTCTCTTATTGCTAGCGGCTCTAAGAGATTATTCTCAAATCACTTTTGCGCACTTGCCGGTTTCCTTTTGGCCACTTGTCCTGCATGGCGTCAAGAAAAGCAGAAATATGAAGTTGGGTCTTCTCACGACACCCATGAACAGCAACATGCACATTAGACTTGTCGCTCTGCTCTACGGCCCCACCAGGACATTCCCAGATGTTTCTGTGGCTGACTCTCTCCGACCTCTTGACGAGAAGCACACGATCCTTCAGAGGTGAAAAGATGAGGACGCCAACTTTCAAGTCAGACTGTGCTTTAGAAAGGGGGCCGCGGAATTGTTCGAGGTATAGCCGACAGTTCTTCCTGCACTGCAGCCATTCGACACAGGAGATTTTGCACTTGGTCTTCTGTATCATCGATAAATCCCCGGCGCTTGTAGTCCCAGAGCAACAAAAACCTATGGTATGTTAGAGCCGGTGTTACGTACGAGAGTCCTGGTTTGAACTTACACGAAATCGGTACACCTGTAGTCACAATCTTGGAATGAAACCCATATGTGAGACGCAAGACTTCTGAGGCCCGGGCACTTATACATGACCAGGAATATGATGGTGGTAATAGCTTTCTCACGTGGAATGTCTTGAATCCACTTCATTGGGATGTTCTTCTCCCGGCTCACACTTGTCGTGTTCCCGGAACGATGAATATAGGTGATTAGCCAGTGGTAGTCACAATCCCCATGTACACACCAAAGCTCAATGGAACTGGTAGGAATGTCATCGCCAGGACGGCCTACAAGCTCAAGAGTGTTCATTTCGTTAGACATGGTTAGAAGATATGAAAGAGATGGAGAAAATGATCCCAAAGTGAGTCCAATATTGCAATTGTCTACCCTTCCGTCGGAGTTGAGGGAGGGGAGGTGTCGTATTATATGATGTGCCTGAATACGGCAGTACGATGATCTCTTCGCTTGGGTGAGTGCTAAGAGATGTCGATATAATCTTGGGATATCGACACTCTAATACACTAGCCTCTCTGTTTGTGTTCCAGTGCTCACGCGTGCCCTGGAGTAGGGCAGGAGATGGATCTTGGAGTTCGATATCTTCACCCCACGAGAATGTGTCGGAGTAACGACGCTCTCTATTTGAGTCTTGGAGTTTGGAAAGGAATGCTTTTATCTTGTGAGGCAAAAGCAAGTTAAAACGAGCCATATACCAACAACAGGTTGCTATGATGAATTGAAGATTGGAATGAATGATATCCAAAGAGAGAGGCCTGAGGGAAAAATTGCGTCCTTATATTGAATGAGCAGGAACGGACAACAAAGTTTGAGACAGTGGATCTGTAGAATTACTAGACTTCGAGGTCAGTATCATGCCCATTGCAAATGCTACGGCCATGATCATATTTATTACTGTTACTTGGGAAGCTCTCATCCCCCTCTCTGCTCCAGTAATGACCGTATCTCCTCCATACTATTCCTGTTCATGGGTCTATACCTGGAAAATTTGGGGAATCTGGGAAATCTGGGAAACCTCACGTGGTTAGGCAGCATATCTAATGGAGGTGTATTGTTGGTTGGTAACTAGCTAGATAGGCCTACGTGGTGAAAAGGGTCAGCGCGGGCGGACCTATGCGGCAGAATCCCACGTGATCCAACACTGTTAGAGGTCATGTGTATTCTGCCATATTAGACCGCCCTCGCTTGGCCTGACACACTAAAATAGCTAGACCAACCTAGATAGAGACAATACAAGCAAGTTGATCCAACAGTATCGTTCCTTGGTTACTAGCTAGATAGGCCTCCCGCTGCCATGAGAGCACGAGCTGTGTGATTACTGTGCGATTCAGACTAGGCGCTGTCACGACAGCTTCGCTGCTAGTGTATTGTTTGACCTTGTCTCCGACTCTGTCCCTAGCTCTCTCTCATGCCTCGACCTGCCTGTGCCGACCAGGCTGCCTTGAGCTTCCCCACTACTCTAGTCAACTAATTACTTGGAAACTTTCGTCATATAAGACATCCTCTCCCCTCTCTCCTCCGAGTTTCCTTTCCCGTCTCCCCCAACCTTTGCTTGCTACCATGGAACACTTCCAACATACCGCCCACATCGGAACCCACTCCTTGAGCTACGCATTGCGAGGTATTCCTCGGCAGCCCGGCGCTCCGCTTGTGGTGGTTCTTACAGGGATCACCAGCAGCGCGCTAGAATGGAGCGCGGCGTGTCGACATCTCAAGAATGAGGCATCTGTGCTGCTGTATGAGCGGACTGGCTACGGTCAGAGCGAAGCATGCCCTACCGCCGAGCCGGACTCACGAACAATTGTGGATGAGCTGTCTCGGCCGCCGCGGTCCGTTTCCAGAAAATCACCATCTGATCATCAACTAGCGACCTAACGGTCACTGGACACTATCTTGAACACAGATTTTGGCAGTGCAAAATACGACATGCTCAGACATCCCGGACCTCCTTTTTTTGACATGTCCTATGTCATCTCACCCTCTTCCACCAAAGGCGAGGGTCAAAAGACATGGAAAGCTGCAGGAACCAATGTAACCAGTCTCCCAGGTCCAAGTAGACGTACTATCGGCCCTCTGCATCTAATATAAATTCAATTCCATATTCGTCTATCCGAATCAAACCACAGGATACGGGTGTTTGTCTAGCACTTCTATGAAGCGTTATTCCCAAACAGGTAGGCGCTGTCCCGCTATACCCACGGCGGTAGGCGGTTCAATGAGGGCCGTTTCCAGCGCCCCGCTAGCCGACGCAACGTATCCATGAGAATTATATAAGAAATGATGGATGATAGATAAAAAGCGAAGACGCCACTTTGGGCTCTTCCATTGCCACTTTCATGTCTGAGAAGTGAATGAATAACTTTTTCCCAAGGCATCCCTGTTGGCGTGTGCCTAACTATAGCATCCACTATCGCGCTGTTCCCTGGATGGTTTGTGCTGCTGTCATCATCCACCTCTCTCCTTTCTAGGCCGCACCTCCCTTACATGATCTTCCTGATCCCTGTTCTTCTCTTAGCGCTTGATCTCAGAGCCAGTGCCTTCCACGAAATTCTCATATTATCTGCTATTGCTACCTGATCACTACCTCACTATGGCAGAACGCATATTGATGAACGAGTACAAATCCCTGGTAAAAGAAGACTGGGTTCATATCGATGTCGGTTTAGAACTGTATTCTAAAAAGAAGACCGCTCCATGCTAACGCTACACACAGCTCAATAATGACGACGTCTTCAACTGGACCATCGGGCTCATCGTGCTGAACCCTGATTCTCTCTACTACGGCGGCTATTTCAGAGCCATCATGACATTTCCCAAAAACTACCCCTACTCCCCGCCTGGTAAGGCCAGAGCCCCGTTATACGGAAGCGTACATCCCACGCACAAGCAACCACTAACAACCCTTTTCTTCCCTGTAGAATTCCGCTTCGCCCGCCCATTATACCACCCAAACATCTACGAGGACGGCAAGATCTGCATCTCCATCCTCCACGCACCGGGCGAGGACGAAATGTCCGGTGAACTAGCCTCAGAACGCTGGTCCCCCGCCCAGCGCGTCGAGTCCGTCCTCATCTCCATCCTCTCCCTGCTCGACGATGCAGAAATCTCATCACCCGCCAACGTCGACGCCTCCGTCATGCTCCGCAAGAACCCAGAAAACTACAAACAAATCGTCCGGCAGTGCGTGGAGCGGTCGAGAAGCGATATCCCCGAGGGCTTTGTCATGCCCACGCATGAATCGACCATGCGGAAGCCCGTCGAGAAGTTCGATGATGAGGACTTCTGGGTTGACAGCGACGTTGATGGCGATGATGTGTTTGGGGGGAGCGATTCGGATGGGGATATGGATTTTGATCAGGATACTGGAACTGAAGAAGAGGAGGATGAAGAGAAGGAGGAAACGAAATAGAACTCTTCCGTTAACCGTCCAATACGTTTACGGACTGGGATCGGTCAGTTTCCATTCGATGACGGGGAAGATCTCTTTTTCTATGGTGTTCTTGGTTCACGGCATAGCGACATGGCGTCTCATGGCAAGGCAAGGGCTAGGCTGGGAATATTAGCGTGGATTTTTTTCCTCTTTATCTCACTATATCTTTTGTTACTCCAACGGGATTTCTTTTCGCGAAAGACTTTTATCTCTACAGCGGATAAACAGTATTTATTAAATACGTGTACGGAATTTTTAAGTAAATCTCGTTGCAAAGTACCTGTACTATCTCAGGATCATTTGACATTTGAGTCTACTTCTCGCGTATATATTTATATCTAATATATATACAAGACACATCCCTTGCTTCGTAGTGGTCACCTTCAGCCTGTCGCCCTTTGTAGCACTAGAGATTCCGGTCAGAATTATCACAGATTAAGCTTAATTCAGGAAGTACCAGAAATAAATTGGACATCGGTACCGACAACTACTACCTACCTAGAAGGATCGCGGCTTCTTACTCTGGAACAAAACTGGGTGCTTTCAATTTGGCATTCTGTCAAAGCAATCTTAAAAAAAAAACAAGCACATTCTCTAAATCCGCATCCCAAATGTATGGTTATGAGCATGGGTACAATTGCTAACAATAAACACCAAAAAGCAGCAAGTAAACACGCGTAAAACATAAAACTAATACTATTGAAGTCCCGATCTCCAAAGGAAGGCCAAGGAAATAAAACGTGAACAGCCCTGCGCCAAGGTGCCAATCCTAAGTGTCCCCCCCCGGACCCTGCCCGGAACAGAGAAACTGAAAATCGATGGCCAATTACTCCACAATGGCATCCTGAATCTCGCTGTAAATAGCACCAAGTCTCTCCGACAGGTATTCCTGAGCCTTGGAGACGACGTTGTCAAAGACGTCCTCGGAATCATCAACCTTGTATCCGCCCTTAGAAACGATGTCGGTGAAGTTAGAAGAGCCACCACCGTTCCAGGCAAGAAGCTGCAAATCCCAGTCAGTATTCAGTATTTTATGCGTCTCTGTTGAGGAACTTACGTTAGGAGTATCGGATGGGATGTCAGTGAGGGCACCCTTAGTGGCAATGGAGATGAGAGCCTTCTTCAGCTTCTCCGGTGTGATTTCGGGGACAGCAAATGCAGAATCCTTGGAAGGCTGAAGAGAGAGATAGTAGGCCAAGAGACCGGCAATGTGAGGGGAGGCCATCGAAGTTCCGGAGATGGTGTTAATAGCGTGCTTGCTGCCGACCCAGGTAGAGACAATGTTGAGACCGGGAGCGAAAATGTCAGTGCACTTTCCATAGTTGGAGAAGTAAGCCCGCTCATCACCCAGGGTAGAGGCGCCGACAGTGACGGCCTTCTCAGCCGCAGCAGGGGAGTAGCTGCAAGCATCGGCGTTGTCATTACCGGCAGCAACAGCGAAGTGAACACCAGCTTCAACAGCAGCATTGACCATCTGGTCAAGAGCCCTAGACTTGCCACCTCCAAGACTCATGTTGGCGACACTACCCTTGAAGCCCTTAGCCTTGCCCTGCTTGGCAGCCTTGACCTTCTTGGTATGACTCTGAGCGGCCCACTGCACTCCGAGAATGACGTCGTTCATGGTGCCAGAACCGTTAGATCTGAGGACCTTGACAGCGTAGATGTTTGCCTTCTTGGCCACACCAAACTTCTTGCCAGCAATGGTACCGGAACAGTGAGTTCCATGACCGTTGCCATCAATGTCATCGTCATTCTCGGGAATAGTCTGTCCCCAGGAGGCACGACCCTCAAAGTCCACGTGCTCAATGTTGGTGCCAGTGTCAATAACATAGACATCAACGCCCTCCCCACTGTCATTTGCATAGAGATACTTGTTGAAGGTACCGAAGGTGAGACTGTCCCTGTGAGAGATACGGGCGAGACCCCAAGGAGCGCCGTTCTCTATCGCAGGGGCCTCCATCATATGGACCACCGAATCCCTTTCGATGTAGTCGACCTGAAATTGACGTCAATCAAAGTCACTTGAGGGCCATGGGCATCACTGGGTACTCACATCGGGGTTCCTCCGGACTTGTTCGATAACATCCTCGGAGAAATGTCCAGAGTAGCCGAGAAACGAGCCACCCACGTTGAAGGTGTGCTTCAGGCCACGATAGACGTCTTCCCCGAACCAGGAACGCTTCCTTGACAGCTGCGAGGTCTCGTGGATGTCCTGCACCCAGCTTTGGTGTTCAGCAGCTGCCTCGGAGGTCACATGCTTCTTGAAGACAACGAGATAGGAGTCAGGAATTTCCTTTGCATTCGCTGACGAGAGAATAGGGGCTGCCCCGTTGTGAATGGAGCTGACAGCTACAGGTGACGCAGCCGTGAGCAAGGGGAGGAAGGCGAGGGTAAGGCCCAGGACCTTCATGATGAGGAGACGGGACTACGAGGGATATATAAATGAGATAGGCTGACGGTATGGATGGACGAACAGAACTGGAGGAAAGGATGGACAAGGAAGAGAAGGAGGATGAAAGAAGGATGAAGGAGGATGAAGGAGGAAGGAGATGGGAGATGGGAGGAGGTCGGCTGAGGCAATGAGTAATGGACTATCGAGCTGGCACGGGAGCACTAAAGCAAGGCGAGGAGGCGATGATGCAAGCGGGATACGGTAACTTACGCTGAGCGGATGGACTGATTGGCGCAGGTGTCGATCCCGATAGCGCTTGTGGGGAATTGCTGATATCGGAGGTACGGGCGCTTGGGGAGTTGCCTAGAGCTGTGGCTGGCCGGAAGGTGATTTGTCTTTTATAGCTAAAGAGACCCTTGCTCTTCAACAAGGCCTGCTGGCCCAATGGTAAGGCGCTCGACTACGGATCGAGAGATTGCAGGTTCGAATCCTGCGTAGGTCAATTTTTTTTGTTTTTTTTATTTTTTGCCCTTTTTCCCATTCCAATTTTTTTTTCTCCCTTATTTTATTTCCAATCCTTGATTCCTTCCTCTTTCCCTTTTTGATAAGTTTTTGTTACCAGAGGGGGTCTTATGTTGTACCACGGTGATCACTACCTAGTTTTAAATACTGTCTCAGCTAGGCGGACCGCAGCTCCGTACCGCGTCCGTATTGTGACTTGTCACGCTGCAACTATTCGCCGTGATGGATGACTCCCACTGTCCTTATCTCCTTATCACGCTGCCTATCGGCCCAATGGCAGCCCTGGTCACTGCGAGAGCAAAGCGCACTGTGGCGCAGAAGGCCTTGACCAATATTGCAGATCACATGATTGATACCGATGTTCCGCAGCTGACGCCGGGCCTGCCGCAGTTGAGTTGAGGATGGGCAATTGGAAGAGCATCAGCATATCGCCGGACTTCGTTGGCTGTTACCTCTAAGCAGTGCTCCATACGGAATAGCCATCCAGTTTGTCATTTCCGCCTTGCAGTGGGCCAGGCTTTCCTCACTTAACTCAATCGCTCCGGCGACCTCACCTTCTGAATTATGGCACACTCAACATCGATCTCTAACCGGTAGTCCCTCTCGATCCCCAATCGCCTTCTGTGGTTTAGGCTTGGTCACAGAAGACATACCAATGTGCAATTTCTTCTTCACTATACCCTACAGGTTCATGGTGTCTAGTGCTCGCTGGTCACCCGAAAGATAACCTGGGATAACAATTAGTGGCGCGATGGACCAGGCGACCTCCCCCCTCCGCCCGTTGTCTCCTGTCTCTGAGCAACTCACCGCGGAGATAGCCTCAGTTATCGCAAATCTAAGAGAAATTTGCGATGGAGATGGTACATCACTGCAGAGTGCTCTTGCGGCAACTGAGAGCTTACTCCGTTTACGTCATACCTTCATCGATACAGATCGTCCTCGAGAGGCGAAAGACGCATTCCGACATTTATATGGTTTCCAGACACTACTGGACTTCGCCGGGAAGGTTTCGGATGTTTATGATATAAATTGTCTGTCGAGGGAAGAAAGGAAAGACTTTCTGATCCTTTACAAGGATGTCTTGGAAGTCTTGGCTGAGAGCTTGAGAGACCATTTCGGGAATAAGCGGTACTTCGCCAAAAGGATTGCGGGTGGAGGAACTGCTGTATTGGAGGCTGCACTTGCTACCCTTGTCAAAAAAATAGATAATACCGAGGGTGACACAGAGCAACTTTATGGGTGCATCCTTGCTGCAGCGCTATGCCAGGAAACAGTTGCGGATCTGTTTACAACATTGGCCGCTGTCTTCCAACGGAATGCAGGACAAGTGCCTTTGAAGGACGTCCTCACGGCCGTGGGTAAGCGCTTGGGAACTACAGAGATAATCGAAGCACCTGAATTTTTGGGTCCCTTCCTGCGATTATGGTTGATTCAGTCTTCGTCCTCTAAAAATGAAGTGCTGAGACTGGCACTACCTGCATGCCTTTATCAGCTTGCTTCACAGTCTTTAAGAAATACCATAGCCTTACATGCTACCGGAATGCTAACCTCAATCTTGCCCATTCTATTTACCAATGACCGCCCGGAGAATGAAAAGTCTCTCTACAATAAACTTGCACAATTGCTTTGTGTCCAGGGTATGAGCAATCTGAATGATGCTGTTGATCTCTATCGAAAGGCGTGTGATTCTTCCGATGTTCTACGATTTCTCCTCGATTCTATTAAATGTTCGAAAGAACCCCCTTCTATACATTTTGATATGTCTCTCCACGGGTACTGTTCAGTGGAGTTTTCAACGCTAGGACGGCTATTTCCGTCGACGGCTTCGTCCGGTTATACACTGGCAGTATGGGCCCGCTTTGAACAATTTGATTCAAGCACACATACTACTATCTTTGGGGCATTTGATGCCAGCCAGACCTGTTTTGTGCTTGCGTACCTTGAAAAGGATACTCGACATTTCATCCTGCAAACTTCGATTAGGGGTCCTCGTCCAAGTGTCCGTTTCAAGTCATTTGCTTTTGAACCACGTCGGTGGTACCACATTTGCGTGGTACACAAGAGACCCAGGCCCACTTCCTCATCTCGAGCGGCTCTGTTTATTGACGGGAGATTCGTTGAACAGCAGAAAATAGAATACCCATGTGCGCCTGCCGGGATAGACAAATCACGGCGCGTTCAGGCATTCTTTGGAACTCCCCAAGATTTAGCAGTGAGACTTGGACGGGGAGTTTCAACTTCGCGATGGTCATTGGCAAATGCGATCCTATTTGATGAATCCTACAGCGATGATCTTATTGCTGTTTTCTACAATCTTGGACCTCGCTACTATGGAAACTTCCAGGATTGCTTAGGCTCTTTTCAAACGTATAAGGCTTCCGCGGTCTTGAACCTGAGAAACGAGCAACTACACGCTGGAAAAGAAGACAGCTCTGATATTGTCACGGCTATCCGTCGCAAAGCAAGCTCTCTTGTTCGCGAAGATTCTATTTTGATCAACATTTCACCGACAAGTGTTCTTGACGATGACGACACCAACAATGTCGACGAGTCTCAACTTGTTAAATCTTTGTCTAAACAGGCAGCGAAGAACCTGCACCATTTGACAAAGGCTGGTGGCAACCCCATAGCTGTAAATGGTGTGACGCCCGCCATCAACGATGCTTTAACTCAGCCACATGGTATTGGGATTTTAACGGGCGACCCTGTGGTTTCAGTACCGCAGTCTTTGGATGACGTGAGCTGGCGCATCGGCGGATGTGCATCTGTGCATTTGAGTTTAGTCCAAGCAGCCAACAGCGCGGAATGTATGCTCTTAGCAGTTGAAACGCTCTACGAAGCAGTGCAGGACAACTGGAGGAATAGCGAGGCAATGGAACGAGATAATGGGTACGGAATTCTTGCGGCTCTGCTCCCAGAAAAACTGGGATTTACCTTGGGAAATTCTGCCACGCCATCCAAATCGTCCATTGTTTGTTCCAGCAGCGAAGAACGGTCTGCTTTGGCTCTCGAGCTGCTACGTCTAACGCTCAAGTTCGTTGGTTATGACCTTCAACGCCCTGACTGTTCCATTATCATAAATCCGCTTGCGTACAGGGTCTTGCTTGTGGATTTGGACATATGGCGATTTGGCGATCTTCCTGTCCTCCAACTATACTATTCTCAGTTTACTACCTTTGCCGCTGAAAGCCAATTTCGTCGTTTCAACGCAAAGCGCTTAGCTCGCATGCGTATGGGCTCCCATCCGAATGTTCGTGGCTGGCTCCGTTGTGCTAACTCACTGCAGGTGTCAACAAAAAGCTTCTAGAATCCTTGAAAGGAGACGGATTTACCCAGGATGCGTTGCCTCTTTTCGTATCTGCCTTTAGGTCGCTTTTGGATAGTTCCTTGTCCGGAGATTTGCTCCGATCTCTGGCTCTGTTCATAACATACGCCATTCACAAGCCTAAACCATCTGCAAAGCTGCAGAAGAAACGAAGCCTTCGATTCGCCTCAAGACCCGATCAATCAGTGCTTCCTTCTTCAAACCCTGTGAAGTATGTTTCAAGCCCTACGCTGGCGGTTGAAATACTTCGAATGTACTGTTCTCTCCTCTGCAACCCCGACGATCCCATGCCGCTGAAGAAATTCGCCAGAGCTGTTACAAACAAGGTTTGTTTATTGATGAGGACAAATTTCTTTTTGAGTCTATCCTGACACTTTGTAGTGGCTCCTATATCTTATGTGCGAAGACGAACCTGAAATTGTGTTTCTTGCGACTAAGATCATGGCTCGCTTGATTGTCGTTCATGGTAGCAGCTATAGCAAAAAGTTCGCCGAGAAAACAGGAGGTTATCGCATAATGCAATATCGCCTCAAGCGATGGTGGAATATCCCTGCTTTATGGCCTGTATGCTTCGCTATTCTCTTTGGAATAGACGTTGCGCTTTTGAAGATTGACAGACCCTTCGACCGCTTTGAGCTACTGCACATACTTTCCTTGAGAGGCGAACCTAAGATCATGTTTCCTGAGATGCTCTCTGTCATTGCGGAAATGATGCAGAGCGGGTTGAAAAAGGCAGTCTTAGCGAGTGAAATCCCAAAGACAGATGAAGTAGATCGAAGTTCTTTACAGGAACGCCTGAACCGGTTGGCCAGGCCGTCCATGTCTTCCTTCGGCCCCGTCGGTAAGGCTCCTTACCTTCCGTTTTCTTCTTCTTACACTCAGAAACGTTATACCTGACGATTCTTCCTTCGCATCATCAAATGGCTTACACGAGTTGCTGCAGGCAATATTCCACCAAACAAGACGCCCGAAGAAATCCTAATCCTGACAACGGTCGTTGAATTTCTTGCTGAGCTTCATGTAAAGTCACGGCATTTCCGCGACTTCGCTGCTCAGTCGATTTATGTTGAAAAGTTGCTTTTCATCCTGTTTCCAGTGGTTGTTGGGTCAGATATACCCAGCGCGGAAGTTGAATTGAATTCTTGCGACGGCGAGCTCGGCTTTGATGAGAATAGCCTCGTCATTCGTCCCCGTTCAAATACGGCAACTGAATTGCGAACAACTAGAGTCGAAGAGTCAGGCCCACGCGATGAAAACGGTGGTCCTCTGAAACGTGGATCGTCTTTCATCCTTGTGTCTTCAAATAAAGCAAAATACCTACCGTCCTCTGCACGCTTACGCCATGTGATTACTCCTAACATCGATCAGAAGGGGACGATATGCGACCATCCTATTGTCAAGGGTGTGTTGTCGCTGGTGCTAGCCGTCTTCTCGGATCACCTATTCGAGCGTAAAGATTTTACTGGTTTGGGATTCTATGCTCAAGCGCCTCCTGCATTTCCTGACGACCACGCTTACTTTGTTTCCTGGTTGCTTCAAAACCTGCTTTCAACTCTGAAGGACGCTTTACTTTCGCACAATGAGCTGTTGTGGGAACCACGAACACTGAACAATTTAGGGCGGCTTGTGTCGCAGGTAAGGGAAGCAGTGTATGAAGGTTGGTTTGTAGATGGAGCAATAGCTACGCTTGATTTTGCAGGGTCTATTCTGGAGTATCTTCAACAGCCCGACGTGGCACGTTCAAAGAGCATCCGGCTCTGCAGCCAAGCTGTTACGACGATCGTCTCGACCCTGTTCCGCGTTGTCCTTCTGAAGTTATCAGAATCTGATGATTCGGAGAGTGTTTCTGTTCTCCGTCGTTTGATATACTGGCAAGCGGTGCTCTTATCAGCGGGTGAGACCCAGTCAGAGAATTTACAGTTGCTATGCTACTTGCTGTACACAAAATTAATTAGTGACAATGACGACGTTCGCCTGGGCGCGGCCAATCTATGGCGTGTGATTCTGGTTCAGAAGCCTACTGAGATGTCTACAATACTGAGCCAAGCAACGGTTTCTCTGCGAAAGCGATTGTCGGGCGGTCTTGAGACCCTCGTTGGTCTGGATGATGCTGCCTTCCTTGAATGGGTTGATGAGCAACGAGACGATCTTGATGCCCTGTTCTTTGGTGTATTCTCTAAGACCTGGGAATCTTTCGTGCAGGGAGAAAATTCCAGTACTGAAGAATCCGCGCGAAGTAGAATTTCTAAACGCAGGGAGAAATTGAAACAGTGGATGCAAGCCGAGAAATTCAGTGACGAGTTGATCCGCAAGCAGGAGGTTACATTCAACCGCTGGGTATCAAACATATCTGCATCCGAATTTTTGAAGTATCAGAGGATCTTACAAGACCAACAAGACGATTCGGCATTCATGTGGTCTGCATTCTCACATTTGTCGATGGACTTGCGGCGTTTTGGGGGTGTCCTTGCTGAACGGAAAGAGAAGAAGTGGCGACTCGACCACACTGAAGGACGTAGTCGGATGCGACTACGAGTGGTGCCAGATGACTCAGGGGAGAGGCAAGATTACCAGCCGAAGAGAAAGGCTTCGGAGCCCCCAGTTCCCAAGATAGATATGCGTGTGCGTTCCGTGTCTAATGGTGACACATTGGCGCTTACTTCAACAGTTCTGGCATCAGAACCTGCGGATGGGCATCCACAGGCTATTGACTCGGATAATAAGGAAGTTCTCGAGGAAAGCTTCGAGATGATTGATGATCCAAGTCCGGACGTGGAAGACTATGAGGACAGAAATCGAAAAGTCATGAGAAGCCTATATCGCGGCGACCAAGTCCAAAATGTTTGCAATATGTCTCGCGTTATTGGCTTGGAAGCATGCGAAGGTCTCTTGATCCTGGGCAAGGATAGAATTTACATCCTAGACAACTTCTTTCAGAGAGCAGATGGGGAGATTGTCAACGTTTGGCAAGCTCCCTCGGAGGAGCGAGACCCATATGTTCGCATGATTGCTGGTAGGGAGTCAGTGGAACGCAAATCGCAAGACCATGAAACAAGAAATTGGAAATGGTCAGACGTGGTCAGCGTGTCTAAAAGACGTTTCTTGTTCCGCGATGTGGCACTCGAGATATTTTTCACAGATGGGGGCAGCTACTTGATAACCTTCATCTCCTCGCGCATTCGAGATGATCTATATGCCCAACTAGCAGCCAAGGCTCCTCAAATAACCGGAAGCATTGGCCACTTGCGACCGGAAGATGCGTGGAGATTCGAGACTCTACGAAGCCAGGAGGATGCACCGCAGACCCTCGGATCGAAGTTTGCCAGCGTCTTTGGTCATTCGCCGGCACATCCGGTGACACGTAAATGGATCAAGGGCGAAATATCGAACTTCCATTATCTGATGCTGTTGAACACACTTGCGGGAAGAACTTTTAACGATCTGACACAGTATCCTGTCTTTCCATGGGTTCTTGCCGATTACACGAGCGAGGAACTGGATTTGACAAACCCCAGGACTTTCCGTGATTTGTCAAAACCGATGGGTTGCCAAACGTTGGAACGTGAAGCCGACTTCAGAGAACGCTACAGAGCGTTTGCAGAAATGGGGGATGACAATTCCCCGCCATTCCATTATGGGACCCACTATTCTTCTGCAATGATTGTCAGCTCATACCTCATTCGACTGCAGCCATTTGTGAAGTCGTATCTACTTCTTCAGGGTGGAACGTTCGACCACGCCGATCGTCTCTTCTATTCTGTGGGCAAGGCGTGGGAGTCGGCTTCAAGGGGAAACATGTCGGATGTCAGAGAGCTTATCCCCGAGTTCTTCTATCTGCCCGAGTTCCTCATGAACCTGAATAAATACGACTTTGGCCTTCTTCAGAACAATACAGCTATTGATTCAGTGGAACTACCACCTTGGGCTAAGGGCGATCCGAAGATCTTTATTGCAAAGCACCGGGAAGCGCTCGAGAGCCCCTACGTGACGCAAAACCTACACCAATGGATCGACTTGGTCTTTGGGTGCAAACAGAAAGGTGAAGCGGCAGAGGAAGCAGTCAACGTTTTCCACCATTTATCCTACCAAGGTTCCAAGGACATCGACAATATCAACGACCCCGTGGAGCGGTTGGCTACTATTGGTATTATCCACAACTTCGGGCAGACACCACATCAGATCTTCAGTCGACCCCATCCTCCGAGAGAAGATAAGCACCACAGAGCTGCGCGGCTGGACCACCTTGCCGAGTCACTTACGCAACTTCCAGTTGCCCTGCTTGACATTGAGGAGAGAGTGTCGTCGCTTTCAATGAAGCAAGATCGTCTTCTCTGCACTGCTGCTCTTCGACTGAACATCCCGCCTCTTTACGACAGGTATATGGAGTGGGGTTTTTTTGATGGGAGCGTCAGATTCTATTCTTCGGAAAGCCGGAAGGTATGTTTTATCAATTCTACATCCAGAAGTTTAAGAGCACGAGGGCTGATTACCGTAGCTCCTTGGACATTTTGAGCATTTGCATATCGGCCAACTATCTTGCGCAGTTTTTGCGGACTCTCGAACCCTCATCACATCGGGCACGGACTGTACAATTTGCATCTGGACATTTACCTTAAGCGCGAAGTCGGTAGATCTGCAACCCGTATGTTCTCTATTCGGACATCGATCTCCAGTCACTGTACTTGCAGTTTCACGGTCATTTAGTACTCTGCTGTCAGCATCGGTGGATGGCCAGATAATACTCTGGGACCTCAACCAACACTGCTTCGTCCGGGAACTTCCAGCGAACGGAACTGTGGAGGTGAGCATTTCCCCCAAACATGCTTTTATGGACACTTCCCACTGACCACTGTTCAGTGTGCCCGAATCAGTGACGTGACAGGGGACATCATGGTCTGCCGTGGCAATCGCATCAGTCTCTATACCTTAAATGGGGAACTGCTGGCAGAGGAGACGGTGTATGAAGCGCCCGACGACCCGATTTTGACGTGCATGTTTTACGAAGGGGTGAATGATGAATGGCTGGAGCGCGATCTTCTCTTCACGGGTCACAGGAGAGGCGTTGTTAACATATGGAGCAAGACCATTCGCAGCGGGAGATTCGAATTAGACCTTGTCCGGCAACTTCATCATGTCGACAGCAACCGCGACGATGGTGTGAACATCTCCGCAGGGATCAGCTGTGTGCTGGCGCTTCCGAACGTCGTTTACACGGGAGACGAGATGGGCAGGGTGGTGAGTTCTTTCTTCAGTTTCGTGGTATTTATATAGCCATGTTGCTAACGAAACCCTTTCTTCGTCTCAGTACGAGTGGAGTTGCATCCCACGCCCTTGAGATGTCCTATAGAGAATTCTTTATCCAGCCAACGGCCAGCCATTGGTACAGCTTTCTTTTCCTTTTCTTTTCCTTTTCTTTTCCTTTTCTTTTCCTTTTCTTTTCTTTTTTTGGGAATTATAAAAGTTTTAACGAAGACATATGAGCAGTTTGCTTTTGGCGTATAAATTATCATGGGCTTGCGGACAAAATTTCACTTTTCTTTTCGTGTCTTTTCTTTGGTTTTATTAGAAAAGAAGGCTTATAGAACCATGACTGATGCTCACGTAAAGCAAATGTACAGTGTAGTTGCAGAAGTTACTGACGACATTCAGCTCTCGTACAATGAATTTTCGATTACGTCGACTTCTGTAGTTCAACACTATCGTGCTTAACATAGAGAAACGGAAGCATCCAGACCACCGTGCCTTTGTTGCCTTGTGAACACGCTGGATGGAGTAATAATAAGCGTTCAGACCTTGAGGGTTGATCCCCGTATCTTGGCATTAGGGTTTGGAAATTACCGCAGACGGAGCACTCTGCCCCGGGCATTACTTACCGGTGTAAGAACTCAGCGAATATTGTCATTATGGGAGCTGTAGGTGACACGGAATTGCAGGCGGTTCTAGTGCATCGAATGCGCCCAGCTGCTGGCTATATGCATGCATACTGAGGAGATGGAAATGTATGTACCTTCGGCGGTATAGTCTGTAAAGATGTAACAGAATACCAGTGCGTCATAGTGCCCCACCTATATCCCACTCAGACCTCCCGCATCGTCGCCACTCTCAAGCACTCTTAAGCTACCTTTGTTCCGTCTCCTCCGCCATCTTCTTCTTTCTCCCCAGCTTCAATTGCAATTGCATCCATCTCTCTCCCATCTGTCTGTCTTGAAGTTCATCCGTGTTCGCCTCACATTCAACGAAAATGACTTCCTCTCTCGATCAGCTCAAGCAAACCGGCACTGTAAGAACTTTTCCCACCTACTCTATCTACCCCGCTACCTTGGGGAATGTTTTTTTGCTGACCGTCGCTGGGCGTCTAGGTCGTCGTCTGCGACTCTGGTGAGTTTCGAGTTTCCGATAGTAGAGGCGTGCACTTTACGGCTTGTACATGGCGTGCTGACTACCGTTTCAATCGATTGCAGGTGACTTTGCTAGTATGTTCTAATAACACCAACCTGCCACATAGCACGACAGGATGCGCTTTCTGACCAGTCAAAACTATAGCTATCGGCAAATACAAGCCCCAAGATGCTACGACCAACCCTTCCTTGATCCTGGCGGCTTCAAAGAAGCCCGAATACGCGAGTCTCATCGATACTGCTGTTGAATATGGCAAGAAGACTGTTCGTAACTTTTTGCCCCCTTCTTTGTAACCTGCTAACAACTGTACAGGGCAAGAACCTTGACGAGCAGGTCGATGCCACCCTCGACCGTCTTCTCGTTGAGTTCGGAAAGGAAATCCTCAAGATCATCCCTGGCAAGGTCTCCACTGAGGTCGATGCTCGGTTCTCCTTCGATACCAAGGCCTCGGTTGATAAGGCGTTGCACATCATCAAGGTACCTTCGTCTCTGATTTTATGATGGCTAGATTGTTACGACCGCTAACAACAAACAGCTCTATAAAGAGGTTGGTGTTTCGCCGGACCGCATCCTGATCAAGATCGCCTCGACCTGGGAGGGTATCCAGGCCGCACATATCCTTCAGTCCAAGCATGGAATCAATGTCAACTTGACTCTCATGTTCTCGCAGGTGCAGGCCATCGCCGGTGCTGAAGCTGGTGCTTATCTGATTTCTCCCTTCGTCGGCCGTATCCTCGACTGGTACAAGGCCAACCACAAGAAGGAATACACTGCTGCGGAGGATCCCGGTGTCAAGTCGGTGCAGAACATCTACAACTACTACAAGAAGCACGGGTATAAGACCATTGTCATGGGTGCCTCTTTCCGGAACACTGGTGAAATCACCGAGTTGGCTGGATGCGATTACTTGACCATCTCGGTATGTATTCCCCCCTCCCCCTTACATGTTCTATGCACTCTGCCTGATTCGTGCTAATCAAAACCGGTTCCTAGCCGACTCTCCTGGAGGAGCTGTACAACTCGACCGCTCCCGTGCCCAAGAAGCTGGACCCCTCGGGCGCGACCAGCCTGGACATTCCCAAGGTTAGCTACCTAAACGACGAGTCTGCATTCCGCTTTGACTTCAACGAGGACCCAATGGCGGTGGACAAGCTGCGGGAGGGTATCTCCAAGTTCGCCAAGGACGCGGTGACTCTGAAGGAGCTGCTGAAGGCGAAGATCCAAGCATAGACAAGTGTACATTAGTCTGGTAAATTGGGGTTATGATTTGGACGAGGATGCACGAAAACTACAGAAATAAGACATTCTAGTTCATTAATAGTAATAATAGCGTAGATGGTGCAATCCAGGCCGCGGTGCTTATCAATCGGCATGCCCAGGAATACGCAGCAGCGCACGACTGAGACGCGAGGGGAAAGACGTCATGGTGAGCGATGAGGGGCATTTGTTATTATTATGGGTTATTACACTGCTGGGAGGAGCACCAACAAGCTAGAGCAGAGAAAGCCGTCGAATCCCCCGTCAATTCCGTCAGTTCCCCTCTTCTTTTATTCTCCCCTCTCCCGTCTCGAAGCATCCTCGCTGAATTGCAAAAAAGTCCTTATTTCCCTTATATTTCTTAGAATATTATCCGAATCACGTCCAAAATGGTCAAGGCTGGTATGTGTATTTTTATTTGTATTTTGTCTGCTCTGGTTTCATCGGCCGACCGTGGCAGAGGACCTTGTATGAGCAGATTTGAGCACCTTGGGGTCTCTTCCGGGCCTATCATCCTGCTGTCCTGGCCTTGTCCCTGCATTCCATTCCTGCTGGCATCCATCCATATGATTTAGTACTGTCCGTAGGGCTGACTAGTTCCTCCAGTTGCTGTTCTCCGGGGTGACTCCAAGATCACCGGCACCGTCACCTTCGAGCAGGCCAGTGAGTCGGCGCCCACCACCGTCTCCTGGAACATCAAGGGCCACGATGCCAACGCTCAACGCGCCTTCCACGTCCACCAGTTCGGTGACAACACTAACGGCTGCACCTCCGCTGGTCCTCACTGTACGTTGCCTTACCCGAGAAAGAGAAATAAGTTTACCCCTGCTGATTAATGTCTTCAGTCAACCCCCACGGCAAGACCCACGGTGCTCCTGATGATGCGGATCGCCATGTCGGTGATCTCGGTAACTTCACCACCGATGCTGAGGGCAACTCCGTTGGCAGCAAGCAGGATAAGCTGATCAAGCTGATTGGTGCTGAGAGCGTCCTGGGTGTAAGTAGAGCCGAGTGCATAAGAATGGACGTGCTATACTGACTCTACCCTAGCGTACCCTCGTCGTTCATGCTGGTACTGACGACCTCGGCCGTGGCGGCAACGAGGAGTCCAAGAAGACCGGTAACGCCGGTCCCCGTCCTGCTTGCGGTAAGTCTAACAAGCACCGAAACAAAGACAAGCTGATATTGATCATTCTCGACAGGTGTCATCGGCATTGCTGCATAGATACGCTGCCAGCAACACTCTGGTGTCCAGGATAATGTGTGGAGAGAGTTGCCCCATGGACAAAAGTAGCGAATGGCAAAATTGGATATGATGCTATCTCTCGCATAACTAGACACGAATAATCTGCGCAATTTGACTGCAATTAATCCGTTCCTGTTTCCTGTTTCCTGTTGTAAAATGTAGTCTGAATATGTTAAGTCCACAGACCGCCTTTGGCTCCCCCACAGTCTCACGTGCTGGACAGTGCTTAGCTCCAGGTGTCATGATCCAGTCCTCCTGTCTGCTCCTGGTAACCTCAATTGCTTCTCTTCTCTGTATCCTTTCCTGTCCTTCCTTTTACCTTTTCATCCTTTTCATTCCTTTTTTTTTCTTTCTGCGTTCCGTTATCCTTGCGCGTAGGAAACAAGCATGGTTTTAGAAGCTCGCGTCAAATCCGCCCTTTCAGGCGACACGGTGCTGCTGTCGAACATCCACAATCCCTCACAAGAACGCACTCTCAGCTTGGCTTATGTGTCAGCGCCGAGACTACGGAAGGAGGGTGATGAGGTGGGCATTCTTTGTCTTACTTTCTTGCCTCTTTGTTTTCTTTTTGTCTTGTCTTATCCACTGCACATATATTTGGCTAGAGCTACTCTGACTTGCTCCTCACTTGCAGCCATTTGGATTCCACTCGCGCGAATTCCTCAGAGAGATCCTCGTCGGCAAGGTTGTTCGTTTCGAAATACTATACACCGTCTCAACTGGCGCAAAGCGCGAATACGGTACCATCACTCTTCCTGGCTCCAACGCCTCCTTGCCCGCAATATGCGTCCAGGAAGGCTGGGTCCGTGTCCGCGACGAGGCAGGGAAGCGGGCCGATGAGTCCAGCGACATAATAGCCTTCATTGACGACCTCCGCGCGCTTGAAGAAATAGCTAGAGGTGAAGAACGGGGTATCTGGGGTGCTACGGAAGGTGGTCGCACCGAGACTGTTCATCAGACGTCGGACCCGCAGGCCCTGGTGAAGGAGTGGAAGGGCAAGACCCTCTACGGTATCGTTGAGAAAGTCTTGACTGGTGACAGACTGCTTCTTCGCTTGCTTCTCTCGCCGCATGAGCATCTCCAGACTGTCGTTGCGGTAGCGGGTGTCAGGGCCCCGGCGACCAAGCGCGTGAATGCTGCTGATGGCACAGAGCAACCTGCGGAGCCGTTTGGAGAGGAGGCCCAGCAGTACGTGGAAGAAAGATTGCTTCAGCGGAAGGTGCAGGTGTCCCTGCTAGGTGTCACGCCTCAAGGCCAATTTATCGCCACGGTCCTCCATCCGATGGGCAACATCGCCAAGTTCGTTCTGGAAGCCGGATTGGCTCGCTGCAATGACCTTCATTCTACCTTGCTCGGCCCCAACATGGCCACTTTCCGACAGGCAGAAAGAACCGCAAGGGATGCTAGGAAGGGTGTGTTCGCGGGGCTTGGTGCTCCGAAAGGCCCTGCTGCTGGGGCAACCGAGACAGATTACGTTGTGAGCCGTGTAGTGTCTGCAGACACCATCCTCATTAGAGAAAAGGGCGGTAATGAGAAGAGGATCAGCCTCAGTAGCATCAGACAGCCCAAGCCGTCAGACCCCAGTCAGGCACCGTTCGGAGCTGACGCGAAGGAGTTCGTGCGCAAGAGGCTCATTGGGAAGCACGTCAAGGTTACTATCAACGGCAAGAAGCCGGCAACAGAGGGATACGAGGAGAGGGAGGTCGCTACAGTTATCCTTGGAAACACCAACATCGCCCTGGCGCTCGTTGAAGCTGGCTATGCATCTGTGATCCGTCATCGTGCTGACGACGAGGATCGGTCCCCCGACTACGACGCACTGCTGGCTGTAGAACTGACTGCCCAGAACGAAGGCAAAGGAATGTGGTCATCTAAACCACCCAAGGCGCAGCAGTACCGGGATTACTCGGAGAGTCTGCGAACAGCCAAGATGGAGATTTCCGTTCTCCAACGCCGGAAGCGAGTTCCTGCCATCGTCGATTACGTTAAGTCTGGATCTCGATTCAGTTTACTTATTCCCAGGGAAAATGCCAAGTTGACTCTTGTTCTTTCTGGGATTTATACTCCCCGATCCGCTCGTAACCCCGAAGAAAAATCGGAGCCCTTTGGCCAAGAAGCTCACGATTTTGCGAATAGAAGGTGCATGCAGCGTGACGTTGAGATTGACGTTGAGACCCTAGACAAGGTTGGCGGCTTCATCGGTACTCTCTATGTGAACGGACAGAATTTTGCAAAAGCTCTTCTAGAAGAAGGATTGGCTTCTGTCCATGAGTACTCCGCTGAGCAATCCGGTCATGCGTCGGAGTATTTCGCTGCGGAAAAGAGAGCTCAGGCTGCACGCAAGGGTCTATGGCGCCATTACGATCCTAACAAGGAGGATGAAGCAGACGAAGAGGCGTCGGCGGAGACGGGCAACGGCCAGGCTCCTCAACGCCGCAAAGATTACCGCGACGTCATGCTCACCTTCGTCGACCCCACCAGTGCACGTCTCAAGGTGCAGCAAATCGGCTCCGGTACGTCTGCTCTGACTGAGCTGATGAGCGAATTCCGGAAGTTCCACCTCAATAAGGCCAATGCTACTCCACTCCCCGGTGCTCCCAAGGCCGGTGATCTCGTCGCGGCCCGATTCACAGAAGACAATGAATGGTACCGAGCCAGGATCCGACGCAACGACCGCGAGAAGAAGCAAGCAGAAGTGGTGTACATTGACTTCGGCAATGCTGAGACCCTACCTTGGTCTGACCTCCGTCCTCTTACGCAGCCGCAGTTCTCCACCCAGAAACTCCGGCCGCAGGCGGTGGACGCCGTGCTTTCGTTCTTGCAGTTCCCTGCTTCTGGCGACTATCTAGCCGACGCCGTCCGGTTCATTGAAGAGCAGACCTATGACCGCCAACTCGTGGCGAACGTGGACTATATTTCTCCTGAAGGCACTCTGCACATCACCCTGCTGGACCCGTCCGTGTCGAAGAACTTGGACCAAAGTATTAACGCCGATGTCGCCCGCGAGGGTCTCGCCATGGTGCCCAGGAAGCTGAAGGCGTGGGAACGTTCCGCCAAGGATACCCTAGCGCACTTGCGGACCCTCGAGGAAGAGGCTAAGCAGGAGAGAAAGGGCATGTGGGAGTATGGGGATTTGACGGAGGACTAGACTGATGGTGTACTACCTCCATTTCAAATGCTTCTTTCACTAGGGCCCTATCCGGAGGGTTCTCTGTATTTGTACAGGCACTGGATATTTGAGATTTCCCACCATGTTTCTTTTTCGTTTGTCTACTCATTTATTGTACTTGTTTCTTCTATTAATGGCCCTCGCCCTCATCTTCACCGCTGTTCATAAGGGTACTGCAAAAAACAAAAAAGGGAAACAAAAGTAATTTAAATCAAAGCGAGAAATGGAAAGAACAATATTCTCGTTAATTAATAACTGAATGCAAAGTCTTAAGTAAGTAATAATGTAAGTATGTATATATATTATGCATCACTATGTCATATTATTTGCATCGGAGACGGGGATCTTGATTCATTGATTCAGCCCTGCGGACGAATTCCCGTGGACAAATTCCCGACACGAGTCTAATTTAATCTCATTGCTATTTCTATTTTAATTTATCCCCCATCCATCCATCATTTATTTCATCCATCTACCTCTCCCAAGCATACCAACTCTGTGGCGGGCTTGCGGAGCTCAGCACCGCCAAGAACCAGATTAAAGCCACTCTATCCTTCCTTCGAACAGATAGATCCTTCTTAAAAAATTACCCCCTAACGGCGAAGGCAGAACGAAACCACTGCACGCGCGAGGCAAGAGAGGACACAAATCAGCGCAAAAGAAGCAAAAGCAACAATGTTCTCCCTCTTCAAATCAAAAACCCACAAGTCGCACCACAGCCACGAGGATGAAGATCTCGCGCACGAGCAGGATATGAAGAAGAACGACCCCGTCGCGGCCGCTTCTCATGCTGCCAGCGAGGCATGGCTTGCGGGACACCTAAACCACCTGACGGAGGAGCAGGAACAGAAGTTTGTCGAGTTTAAGAAGGTTTGTGAGGAGAGGGGATACTATAAGCCTTCTTGTGAGGAGGGGGGCCCGAGTCATGATGATGCAACTATGTTGTATGTTTTCTCTTCCCAACGTTCTTCTTTCAGTTGTTGTCGCTAACGTTAATATTTCTGAGTTAGGAGATTTCTTCGTGCTCGCAAGTTCGATGTTGATGGTGCCTGGGGTCAGTTTAAGGATACCGAGGACTGGCGGAAGGATAATGCTATCGAGACGCTGTATGAGAATATCGATGTCGAGTCGTACGAGCTGTCGAGAAGAAAGGTGCGTCTCTCTTGTCCGAACAACATCGAAGGGGCAAGGGGATATTCTTGCTAACGCATATTATCTAGTATCCCCAATGGACCGGCCGCCGTGATCGCCGTGGTATCCCCGTCTACGTTTTCGAAATCAAAGATCTAAACAGGGAAAACATGGCTGCTTATAATGCCAGCATCTCCAGTACGATGACGTCGGAGACGCACAAGTCCTCCACCGTGCCCGGGCGGCTTCTTCGTCTTTTCGCGTTGTACGAGAACCTCCTCCGATTCGTAATGCCGCTGTGCTCGGCGTTGCCTCGTCCGAACCCTGAAACCCCTATCGTCTCGTCAAATAACATTGTTGATGTCAGCGGCGTTGGCCTGAAGCAGTTTTGGAATCTGAAGGGACACATGCAGGATGCGAGTGTGTTGGCTACGGCACATTATCCAGAGACGTTGGATCGTATCTTCGTAAGGCCCCCTTTACTTATTCCGATCCTTAGTTCTGATACTGATATAACCAAGATCATCGGCGCACCCTCCTTCTTCCCAACAGTCTGGGGCTGGATTAAACGCTGGTTCGACCCAGTCACCACCTCAAAGATCTTCATCCTCTCCGCCTCAGAAGTCACTCCCACCCTGACCTCTTTCATGGACCCATCCAGCATCCCCAAGCAATACGGCGGTGAACTAGACTGGAAATGGGGCGACATGCCGAACCTGGATGAACCCGCACGAGAACTGGTCGGTGCATTAGAGACTGCCCCGGCCGAAGGAGAGACTAAGCCCGGGTTCATCAAGGGACCGGTCCTGTTTAAGGGCAAGGAGATTGAGGTCCTAGGTACTGTCGACGGAAAAAGCAGGCGAGAGACTATCCCTGTTCCTCAAAAGGAGGAGCAGAATCCTTCCGAACAGAAGGAAGAATCCAAGGCTGCCGAGCCCGCTCCTGTGGAGACAAAGGATACCCCTGCCCAGCTGGAGAAACAACTAGGACAGGAGACGACGACTGAACAACGCAAGGCCGAAGCAAATGACAGCATTGAGTCCTCCATTACCGCTGTCTCTGGTGAGGATGAATCGGCTATCAAGTCCCCGCTTGAGAAAGAGACGGAGGTCATCAACAGCGAGACCACTACGACAGTATCATGAATGGGCAATAGACTGCTGATATTTTCTTTTACTTCTTCATTATTCCTCTGGTTCTTCCCCCTTCACTTGAAGCAAACCAAGCATAGCGCTGATTTAATATTGTTTTTTGTCTTCCTTTCTACCATCCTGTATTGCATTAGATGTTCATCTGCGTACCATATATCTGTATTTGCATGTGTTAATCAAGTATAATAGATTGTGTATGTACACACGGTTGCAGGCTAGAAGTTTGAATTCGGATATGTCCAGACCTGGTTGATGAGCATTTGTTCCTGTGATCAGCTTCAGCTTCAGCCTTAATTAGGATTGATGGCAGATCTCATTAGCTTTGCGAGTACTACTCCACGACACGAGAGTCGATGAGTTCTCGGTGTTCCATCAGATTACTCCATATTCTTAACAGCCATCTCCTTCCTCATAAACGCCTCCCACAGCTTAATCACCTCCCCATTCAAAGCCTTCTCCTCGTACAGCGGCTCCGACTTCCAACTGACATACCCCAACTGCTCATACCACTCCTGAACACTGAACGACGGCGGCGTCATGCCAATCCTCGCCCACATACCCCTCCATTCCGGCCCTTCGTCATATACATACCGCTTACTGAGCCCCGTGAGCGTAACAAAACGACAGCGCGGACTACCATACGGTTCCGTGACGGCTAGTTCCTCGACAAGGCCCATCGCGCGCCGTCCCAGCCCGTAAGAGCGATACTCGGGCAGGATGAAGAACGAACTGACGGTGAGCACGGACTTGTCTGCGCGGGCTAGATCGGGCTCCGGCGGATCAGTGTATGCGTCGAGGGAGATGTGGCCGGTGCGGATGATGCTGTTCTCCTCATTGCTGGAAGAGTTGGGGATGGTGATCCAGAAGAGGTTCTTGAGGCCCTCTTGTTGTTTGGCCTTCCATTTCTGGAGGGTTTGCGGGTCATAGTTCCAGCCACATATGAGGCGTTGTCTTTGGATCTCGGCGAATTGGCCTGCATCGGACAGATCGACAGGTTCGAGGCGGCATTGTGATGCGGTTGCCATGGGTGTAGGGGGTTTTCTGGCATTGCTGCCCATCATCGTCGTTATGAAGGTCCAGTCTCTCTGCCAGGGGTAAATTGCTCGGTGGTTCGGAGAGGATACTAGGGCATGTCGTTCCATGCAAGAGACAGCAACAGGGCAAATCACAAAGGACCAAGACCGTTCCCGCTAACCGGAAGCCTACAGCAAGCATCCAGCAAGCCGATATGATGTTGATTTTGTCCTGCAGCTCGGGATGGACAGTCACAGCTCGGAAGGCGAACGATTGGCTGTCACAGTAATCCTGGCAGAGAGCAAAAATGAGACAGTACAGGAAAACTCCATCTTCAACTGTCTACTAATTCCATCTTGCCGAACTTTTGGAGATATCCTCGGCGTCACTAGCGCATGGCGTCCTGCGACGCAGAAAATACAAGGCCGTCCTTGCCTGCACGACCTGTCGTCGGTGCAAGCTCAAATGCGACGGTCTCCGTCCAGGTGCTTCCATGTCTTCTCACCCGTAGCCTCGAAGTAAAAGCTGATGAATGGGGTTTCAGCGTGTGGAAGATGTCAAGCCAAAAGAGCGCTTCGAGAGACATACACCTACATCCCTGCGTCTGCCCGCAATAGCACTCCACAACTACCGACTTCTGCTGTACCGGCCCAGATATATTCGGAGCAACCCAATGCCGTCGACATCCCAGGAGCTCACGACCCCGATGATGAAGGAGGATTCGCTTCCGAAGTCAAGGCTGCCGTTGATGCCAGACTGGGGCTACCGTCCTCGAAGAAACGCTGTCCTATTCCTCTGACGGATGCACCGTTATTTGGCTCGTTCTCTCTCCCGGATGCTGTCAATGGCGGCGGCGTAAATCCTGCGGAGAATGTGCTTCCCTCGCGCAAGCATGCGAACGAACTGGCCAGCCTGTACTGGCGATGTCTGGAACCTCTGGAACCGCTGTTTGACCGGACATCCTTCTGTGCCGCCTACCAAGCACTATTCGGGCACAGAGATGGAGTGCGATGAGCAGATCTTCCCGTGCACGCTCAATCTTGTATTTGCTTTGCCCACTCAACTACAGGAGTCGATTCCTTCGGACCAGCGAGATGGTGCCAGCAGAACTTTATTCGAGCGAGCCTGGCGTCTGCTGCGTCCGGACATCGTCCTCTGGCAAGCTGGCTCGGTGGAGGTTGTTCAATGCCTGCTTCTTATAACCAGATATCTTCAGTGCACCACGAATCTGCAGCAGACGTGGATGACACTTGGTTCAGCGGTCCGGATTGCCCTGAGGATTGGCCTTGACTGGGATGGGGACCGGTTGACGCGGGACGTGTGGCAGCAGTGCGTCTCCATGGACAGGTATAGAGAGAAATTCTTGCATTCGTAGGCCTCTCGTCAGGCTAATCCTAGCACAGAAATCTTTCCTGGTCGCTTGGACGGCCTTCCACGATACCTATCACACCCTTGCCTTCGTTGGACTCGCTTCGAAACGACAGAAATCCACCAGACTTGGACGGTGAGACCGTCGCGCGAGTCTCAGAGAAAATGCACGTGTTGACCAAAATCGCCGGTTATATCAGTCTTTCTCAAGTGCCCGCCAGCAGCAGTTTGCCAGAGCGTCTGGGCTTGATAGGGCCAACAACACACGTCGAGCCCAGCGCTGTTATGCGAATCGATGAATATCTGACTGCGTTGGTGAGCAGCCTTCCTGCCATCCCATCATTCAATGCTGCTGGTTATGAAACTGCCCATCTCTTCGACAGACGATCGCTTCTTCATCGCCGGTGAGTCTGCCTGCTTGACCGCAGTAGTTCTCGTTACCAGGACACAAGCTAAACTGAAGCCTTCGCTTTCTTTCTCAGTCTCGCGCATACACGCATCCTACTCCTCAGACCCATGATGGCTTGCTTCGCCTATCGCATCTACAAACGCAGAAAGAAGCTTTCCCGTCAACCGAAAAGGGCCTAAGCGACCGTATCATACAAACATGCGCCACACTCTGCGTCGAAAACGCACAGAAGCTCATCGCCCTGATCTAGGAGTGCTCGCGATCAGACAGTAGGATGGGAGTCGGACTCATACTAGGACCGTGGTGGTATCGTATTTTTCTACCTCTACGTGGCCATGCAGCATTTAATAACGGCCATGCTGAGACCTGACGTCTTCGCGACTGTGGTTCTGGAGTCATGGAACATGGCCGTATCCGTACTCAGCGCACACGGGCATCTCAGTCCGTCTGTCGGGCGATGTCTGAATAGTTTTTAGATGATGTGGCAGAGGGTCGTTGATATTCACTATCCGTCTACCCAGGAGGGGTTTTCATTCAGCGCGGATTCCAGTATGGGACTTGAGCTGCAGGATGTCGTTCAACATCTTGGATTCGACTCCCAGACTCCGTTGTTCGGGATGGAGGATCAAGCGTGGCTGGAGAATGTGGATTAGATTACATGATCTCGCTCGTCTTGAGAATCAGCATATCGGCTAAATATAGTGCAACAGGGAATAGACACATTGTCTATGATTTCGGTGTCGATTATCGAAACATGTCTTTGGCAAGATATAACAATTCTTCCGTATTTCAATGATAATACAACTAAACAACTAACGCGGCCATTTACGCCTTCCACAGTGCATTGACTTGCTTCCTCCGGACCTGTATAGGAAGTCAGTCATCAAGGTTGATCTCAGGGGAAAATATCTTTTCAGCAGAAGGAAAAGCTTACCATCGGCGCCAAAATCACCACACAAACGCCCGATGCCACCACCGTAACTAGTAGTTGGAGTTTCGAGAACCCCTTACCCAGGACATCGAATGCCTGACTAGGAGTCACTCTTGTGGCAAAGATATCTCCGCCAAATGCAAAGATCAGGCTCGTACTTTCCAGAAGTGTCGGGCTAGACAGGACGGTCTTGATACCAGTCACGTCTCGGGCATGTGTGATGAACCACCTTCCGTCAAATTCGAGGAAAGGACTATACTTGAAGAGGCCCTCTTCTGCCTCTGCAGGGATGGGGTCTCGTCCGACTGGTCTTCGGGGGTCTAGGACGGGTCGAGGAATGCCGATAATAGCATTCGACTCTGGAAGTGTGCAGAGGAGCAGACGAGTGGCGATTCCCTGCCGAGTTTGGCTGACGGCCATGTGGGAGATGGGTTCGGGGATGATGTACGCTTGGGAAATTACGTGTGGCTCCGGTAGCATATCGACGCCATAGATGCTGGAATAATTCAAGGAGGATCCCAAGGGCCCGCGGTCATTAGGAACCGGGGATTCGTAGAGCTCGGAAATGACAAGTTGGTAGCCTTTCGCATCTG
The DNA here is from genome assembly GCA_025999795.1 of Monascus purpureus. NCBI lineage: Eukaryota > Fungi > Ascomycota > Eurotiomycetes > Eurotiales > Aspergillaceae > Monascus > Monascus purpureus. The sequence goes on from AP025348.1 coordinate 1,637,139, forward strand.
ATGTATCAGACACATCGCTCCAGAATGAATAAGCGAACCAGTTCTCCGATATTACGGAGGCGATCGGCTGGCTAGTGTCGACACCGGTTTGGGTGCTGGCATAGAGAATCTTCCCAGAGATGGCATCCAGAAGGTAAAAAGTAGCAGAGCTATCGCCTACTGCTGTGATAAGAGCAAGATTGGGGTTCAAATATTTGTACAGGACCGACCGGTCACCTAGTACCTTTCCGATTGAGGCGACAGGATCATGCGAGGGCCGGGCAGTGGCACGGATAACCTTTTGACCCTGGGATGGTACAAACTCCCAAACAGGAGACTGGTTGTTATCTGCTCTCCAACCAACAACGCGGCCGTCCGTACTCAGTGTGATAAGAAACCCAGGTCCATCCAACGGCTTCATGGGAGTGCCATCTTCCTTGACACCAATGACAACTGGCGTAGATTCTTGGTCGATGACGGCGATAGAATTGAGCTTCATAGATGGTGCATCACGTGCAACAATATCCCCAGAAGTAACGTTCAGAGTTACCGAGCTTCCATCATCCGCGTAGACGGTTGCTGTGCCTGGCTGAGCAACAATGGACTTCACATTCCACTTGTCCGTCTCCACGGCCTTCACACTCCAGGAAACTGCGCCATGCTTTCCACTGTCAATGGAAAATACCCGTCCATTCTCCGTGGCGACAATGATGGACTTGAAAACCCCAAAGTTGTTGAGGTTAGATACTTCATCAGTAATGAAACTCGTGATGATACGTTTCGGTAATTCACGTAGCCAATCTGGGAGATATTGAAGATCCTTGATATGGCGCTTGACGCGATGAATGTAGGCACCATATAGACTTCCATGGCCTTCCACCTCGAGTTCATGAACAAGCTCTTCTCGATCAGCGGACTCTGCCCAGGTCGCAGCCAACGCTCCAGCCAAGGCTTCGTGTCTGATCCACCCTGTCTGGCCGTTTCGGATCAGTTGCCAATCGCCAGAAGCCAAAACAGAAGCCGACCGTACAGCCACAGCATCTCCTTTAGTTACTACTTCTGACACGGTGTGCAACGCACGACCAGACAGGGGCGATTGGTGGTTCCAGCGTCCGAGTATACCGTGGGAAGCAGAAGACACGACCACAGTCTCAGATTCCGTGATACGAGTGAAATACACATTCGCATCTTTGTTGCTCGTAGCGAAAGCAGACTTCTCCTGCACCCGGGGCAGCTGATAAGCCATCGACACTGTAGCCGCCTTCAGATCGACATGGAAAACCTCCGCCCAGGAGCTCGAATCCGTTTCGTAATGAACAAGGAAATGAGGCAGTGAGTTAAGCTGACGGGGAGCATGGACCATAATGGACCGAATCTCCTCTCCACTGTCGTTGCCAATGGTGACCGAGTTCACCCGTTTGGAGCCAAGCACATTTATCTTCAGCGTTTTGCGAGATTTGTCCGACCAGACTATCAGAGGGGAGGCAGTATTAGCGCCAGTGAAGAGGATAGACTCGGGACCAGCGACATCGCTATCAGAGCTCAGGATATGCTGTTGGGTCTGTCGACCCGTCAGTACATCCAAGGATGTCACCTTGATCTTGTATCCTTTCAATAAAGACGATTGTAGCGAGATGTAGAATATTTCCGTGGGGGAAGATGACACCTGGAAGGGGATATCGTCACTTTCGACAGCAGTAAACAGTTAGCAAACAGAAAGCACCACACAAGCTACACTTCCAACGAGAGAAAGTCAAACCTGTCATCCTTAAACTCCCATTTTACACCTCCAGAGCTGCCGTCGAGCCTCCTGACACTACCAGAACCGGCATTATCACCGAAAAGCACAATGGCATCTCTGGTCGTCGGTGCCGCGCTGGGGTCATCCAGCTCCAACAATTCAAGATCCGCGACAGGACCATCCGTAAACCGGTTCTCCCAAACCAATTTACCATCCAATCCACTCCAAGAAGATACGTATCCACCCGCCGCACTCACGACGGCATCAGACCCATCGCTCGCACGCAGGAAACCCTCCGCACCCTGTCCAGGGAGCGATAGCTTTGTGAGATTTTGTCTCCAGACAATCGACCCATCTTTCGGATTGACAGCACCTAAAATAAGTTTCTCGGATAGAGTGTAGAGAAGGGAGGCACTGGATGCAGAAGGCCGGTGGAAGAAGGTTGAATGGGTTGAAGGGACACCTAGCAGTGCATGGTGGAAGTCGATCTGGTCGACTTCATCGGGGTAGATAGCCCACGTAGAAGAAACACACGCGGCGAGCAGAAGGAGCGCCGCCTGTAGCCGCATTATTACCTTGGCTCTAGCACGGGCATTTGAGGGGGAAACGGGGAGGCGATAGCTGTTCTTGGGATGTTATTAAAGTATCATGGCGTTGATGCGTAGGCGGTGGTCTAGCTTTTTTAGCTTCTTACGACATCTTCCCACTTTCAGCTACGCTCTACAAAGCGATTAGCTACCAGAACTCTACACCCAAGCAGATTTTACACGGCGATCAGCCTGAAATATGACAAAGCAATTTCCTGTCAGGATCTGTTCGGTTCAAATACATTCGTGGAGTTTCCACAACCAACCCCGTCGGCAATACGCGATACGCGCTCAGATCTCAAGTTACAGCCAGCTGGGAACTCTCAGACTGGGAGACACCGAGATATCTGTGGAGGTGGCTTTGATGAAGTAACAGCGCTCACGACTGATGTGGAAGAAACTTGAGAGAGTCATGGGTCGATATTAAGCGCCGATGGTCCACAGCGAATCTACCGAGAAAGGAACACGGCATGGCTGCTCGGGTAATTCAGTGAGATTGGATTGCGGCCTTCTTCGGTTTTTGGTTCTAAGTTCAATGGATATTGCTTGGGCCAAGACGCGAGTGACTCTATTGTGGTGTTCGCCATGAGAGTCGACAGTGACATTGACCAACGTGGGCTTGTTCAATCCTAGCAGGATCAGAACCTCCACCACAGATACAGTAATACACCATCGCAGACACCATTGTACCACCTACGTAGACATGCGGATGCTCGGTTGAATTCCGCAATACATAGTGATCCCTCGGGGTAAACCAACCCCGCAATGGATTCCAGTTCCCCTCATATTTTGCCTAAATCGTAGAGAGCAGCAGCAGTAGTAGTCGTGACAGGAGTGTATATATAGGCTCCACAAGAGGGAGAGGGGATTCCCTTCCCCGTTGAGTCTCTGGCTTTTCGCTGTTAGTAGATAACTGCTGTTGATCCTTGGAAATGACTCTATCAGTCAAGGGAAGGTCTGCCCTGGTCACTGGTGCCGGCTCAGGTAACGGCCACTCGTCTATATGTCTATACGGTAGATATAGAGATCCTGCTAATTCGAAACCCGACAGGAATCAACCTGAGCTTCGCGAAACTGCTACTTGACAATGGATGCAATGTCCTCATTGCGGACATTGGTCTTCGTCCAGAGGCACAGGTGCTTGTCGACAAACACTCTGCAGGAGCTCCGCGGGCTGTCTTCCAAAAGACCGATGTCAGGGATTGGAAGCAGCTGGAGAGAATGTTTGAGGTTGCAGAAAAGGAATTCGGGGAGCTCGATATTGTCTGCCCAGGAGCTGGCATCTACGAACCGGTATGTTTGTTTCCCTTCTCCAACATCGAGAGTCGAGGGACAATATCTATAAACGTCGCGGTAGCTAGGCTGTTCGCTGATAAACGACTGTCGGGGCAACAGAACTGGTCGAACTTCTGGCGTCCCCCAGGGACTCCGCAGAGCCGCGACGCGCAGACTGGGGATAGATATGCCGTGATAGACATCAATTTTGTCCACCCGATCCGTACCAGTCAGATGGCAATTGCTCATTTCCTTCGTCATGGAGCAGGCAAAGGCAAGGCACGCAAGCACATTATCCACATCTCCAGCATTGCCGGACAGAATCCTGCTTTCGCCCATCCGATATACGTCGCCACAAAACACGGCATCAATGGCCTGGTGCGATCGTTGGCCCAGTTGGATACCAAATTCGGAATTCGTGTCACTGCTGTGGCACCGGGTGTAATCAAGACGCCTCTGTGGACAGACAATCCGGATAAGCTCAAGATCATCGACGAGAAATCCGACGAGTGGGTGACTCCGGAGGAGGTATCAGAGGTCATGCTGGCTCTCATTCAGCAAGACGAGGTCAGCGAGAAGATTGGCGATAAGAGCGGACAGGGACGCTCGTTCCGAGTGCAGGGAGGAAGCATCCTGGAGGTATCGAAGACGGTGCGGGAAGTCACTGCATTCAATGACCCAGGACCAGGGAAACGGGCAGGAAACACGGCGTCAGACACGAGAGTGATCGATGAAGAAGTGGTGGGGATCTTGTCGCAGAGAGGATGGGGGATGTCGAAGCTGTAGATACTGGCTGTAGATACTAGATAGCGATGATCACTAAATGGCGGACTGTCGTAAGCCGGGCTTGGACTGTCAACATCGTCTCCGAATTATAATCTTCTTTCTTCTTCCTCTTTCCCTCTGCAGAAATCGTTTTTCTTCAACTGCCCCTCTCTCTGTCTTGTCTATCTACTTCTGTCCGCTATTATGAGTGTCATAACCGTCTCTCTAGTGTTGGCCATTCCTTAACAGAACACGTAATCTCTGTGTCGCCGTTATCTCCACCACGGCACCCCGTCGCTATCTCCACCATGCTGGACGACGAAGCATCTGTGGGCGTTGGTACCCTTGGGGGATCCCGAAATCCATCAAGAAGGTACCTACACATTCATTATCTTTCCCTTTTCCTGTTCTCCAGGCACCTCTTCCAGACACACCTTCAATCCGCCACCGAACCGAATCTTACTGAATCATCTCTCCTAGGCGCAGTGCGAGACTGAAGCGAAATGTTGGGTTCGCTGGAGAGGCTAGCTGGACGAGCAGCGTCATCAACCTTGTTAATACAAGTAAGTCAGAATATCATCGATCGTCGACCGTTCTCCCAGAGCGATTCTAATCGTTCTTGCTGTCATCAGTTATCGGAGCCGGTGTCCTAGCTATGCCCCTTGCCATGGCCCATATGGGAATCGTTCTCGGAGTTTGCGTGATACTATGGTCAGGGATTACATCGGGGTTCGGTCTTTACCTTCAGTCGCGATGTGCACAGTATCTCGACAGGGGTACCGCCTCGTTCTTTGCCCTTTCGCAAATCACCTATCCGAATGCCGCCGTCATCTTCGACGCCGCTATCGCTATAAAGTGTTTCGGAGTTGGTGTGAGCTATCTGATCATTATAGGAGATCTGATGCCAGGAGTAGTTCAAGGCTTTGTGGGTGACTCACCGGCCTATGATTTCCTGATGGACAGGCATTTTTGGGTCACTGCCTTCATGTGCGTATATCTGTGCCGCTCTGAAGAAAGGGATCACTGACACATCGGCCAGGCTGATCGTGATTCCTCTGTCTTATCTTCGACGTCTCGATTCTCTTAAGTATACCAGTATTGCTGCGTTGATTTCTATGGGTTACTTGGCGGTCCTGGTTGTATATCACTTCATCAAGGGTGACACCATGGCCGATCGAGGCGAGGTTCGCATTCTTCGCTGGGCAGGTCCTATTCCGGCTTTGAGCAGTCTCCCGGTGATTGTCTTCGCTTTTACATGCCACCAAAATGTATGAATTTTTGGGCCGTTCACCGTTTGTTAATCGCAAACTGACCATGCAACTAGATGTTCTCGGTGCTAAACGAAATCGCCAATAACAGCCACTTTCGAACTACGGGCGTTGTTTTCGCAAGTATCGGAAGTTCGGCTGCTACCTACATAATCGTTGCTATTACTGGATACCTCTCGTTCGGAGATAAAGTTGGCGGAAACATTGTCAGCATGTACCCACCAGGGTTATATGCCACCATTGGCCGGGCTGCGATCGTTATACTCGTTATGTTCTCGTACCCTCTTCAGTGTCATCCGTGCCGGGCCTCCGTCGATGCAGTGCTGAAATGGAGGCTTAAGTCTTCATCTAACAGCAGCCGAGAGGGCTCGCCTCATCGCCATCCTCTTCTAGGCCCGCGTGGAAACCGCCCGGTGGAAGCGATGAGCGAGACGCGCTTTTCCATCATCACTACGACAATTCTTATCTTGAGTTACATCGTCGCTATGACAGTGTCCTCTCTTGAAGCCGTGCTTGCATATGTCGGCAGTACGGGAAGCACGAGCATCAGTTTTATCCTTCCGGGATTGTTCTACTACAAGATTTCTTCTCCGGACTCGCTTCTTCACCAGCGACTAATGAAAGAAGATGACGAAGCGATAGATGACGACATTCCATCTAGTGATGAAAATGATGAGAATAACGACGGTGATAGACGACCTCTCACAGACAGCGGCATCCTCTATCGCGCTACACGTCATTGGCGCAGAGTCCTACTGCGTAAGCTAAGTCTGGCTCTCGCAGTGTACGGCGCCGTAGTCATGGTTGTGTGTTTGATTACGAATACTTTTTTTATTGCTTCTCACTGAGTTTTTTTTTTTTTCGGCTATCCTCTTCTTTCCCTTAGATGTTCATCGCGACCGGTGTTCGGAGTATTTGATTGTCGTGTTGCTCCAATATCTGCTCTGCTCTGCTTCAAAATGTTCGTGTCATAGTTCAAGCTTCAAGCAATTAACGCCCAGAAAACTGATGTCGTATTGTTGAGAATACGAGTGATATATTATCCTTCTATGGTTCAGGGTACATAAAACGCAGCTATTTGTTATAATTGATGTTCTTGTTATTCTTGGGAATTGTATTCGGATTGGCTTCTTGATTTATTTGTTTTGATACATGACTTTAAGAACTGACGACGTATGACATATTACACCGAATTCTTAACTATACAGGGATAGGTAGAAAACGGGTGGGTTCTGCTGCGAATTTTATGGACTATTCAACCTGACTTGGAAGATACAGAAAGACTATAGATAGTATGGGGTTTCCAATTTAATTATTGATGTAGCATCGACGCAACAAAAAACAGAAAGTAGAATTACAGTGATATGTATATGCAAGCCTTTGTCTCGTATTTAATTAGGGGGAAAACGCCAGAATGAGGGAAAATGCGAGTCCAAAAGACCATCACATTCTCGGTCATGAACGAATATAAAAGTTCCCTGCTGCGAATAGGATATTTAACTCTGAAATATATCCTCCACCGGATACCTAACCCAAATTCGCGATAAGCTGTATAGCTTCATTCCCAACTGAGCAATGACCCATATAGAGTTAATGCTATCTCTGTTGCATTTGTTTCTCTCCAGTTGCAGGGTCAAGAGACAAGCCACCCGCTTAGTTGTTGTTCTGTTGGTTGAGGATACGCAGGATGGAGAGGAACAAGTTCAGAACATCCAGATAGAGGGAGATAGAAGCAGCGATCTCCTCTTCGACATGATAATGACGCATGACCAACTGAGTATCGACCAAGATATATCCAGAGAAGATCAAAGCACCGAGGGCGCCGTAGACGAGCTCGGCAGTGCTGCCCATGGGGAAGAAAGCAGCCATGAATCCAAACAGAATCAGGAACCACAGAGCTCCGAATAGGTAAGGAATCCAGTTGGTGAAGTCATACTTGGTTTGGCATGCGAAAAGCGTTAGCGCTATGAAAATACCAAGAGTGAGGACGAGGGCTTGAACGACGATGCTGGCATCATAGAACGACGTAACTACGCTGACGGCGTAGGCCTCGAGAAGTGTGAAGGCAGTCAAGAATAGCAAGTTGGATGGGTAGCTCTTGCGCTTCCAGTAGGTTATGAGCATGAAGCCGAGAGCGCCAAAAACAGACACCAGCATCATCCAGGGGTTAGACTGAATCCAATAGCGGTAGCTGTCGCTAACGAACGAGATTGAGCTCATGACAGCCGTGAGGAGAATCTGTACGGTCCTAAAAGTATTACTTAGACTCTGTCCCTCTCCCCCTCTCCCAGAGAACAAATCGCTAGACTTACAAGATAGAATAGACCTTGCGGACAAACTGCATGCGGATGGGAAGAGTCGCCTCCGCAACTGAACCACCGAACTGTACGTAGTTAGCATCTGTTACGGTCTCCATCCTCGACAACCATCATGTTGGCAGTCCCATGTCTAGGAAAACTATGGAGTACCTTGAAATCATCAGGGATATTGTCTCCTTCAGCGCGCGGTGCATTGTCGTCTGTTGCCTGATAAGATGGTGGCGGTTGAGTAAATGCTCGTTCCTCGAATGAGTCTCGTTGAGGGGCTGGCTCGTATCTGGCGTTTGCAGCCATGGTGTAGCACAGAGGATTAACCTATAAGTGGTTTCTCCTTGCGAGAGTGCAGATATCGATAGATTCCGAGAGGTGGTTGATGATGGAGGACAAGAGAAGGAGAAGACAGTAGTCGATTCGAGGCGTGGAATCGAGAAGCGGCATGTGACGTCGTGGAACATCACGTGGCGCAGTCATGTGGAGCCGCGGAAACGGGATGCTGTCAGGCTGAGCATAGCCATCAGCGATGCATCTACAACTACCGGAGGAGTCCACTTCCATAGCTTCAGGCATCTATTTAAAGGGATGGATAGTGTGTGTACATCATATACACTATACAGGGACACGGTTTGCTTAGTAGTTTTGGGGATATCCCTGCGATGTTTTTCAGGATGTTTTCAGGGATGTGTTCTGCTTTGCTTTCCTTTGACCTGGTGTGCTTTGGTACTTGAATCATTAGTAGCAAACTGAAATACACTATAAAATTCTTTGTTCCATCCTCAATTATAAACCTGTGACCTGTGTAGTTGCGAATAATAAGATTGCTGTCTCTCGTAGTGCGCTCTTCCCAAGCCCTAACTCCCGGGTTGACCCGGAGGATCTTCTGGTAATTAGAGCAAACAGTATACCGAGTCACAATTTCTGGGAGTTGTAAGGCTCATATGAAAAGATAGTACTTGATTATTTTTGGGATTGGCTTGGTTCTATCGGGTATTCTCCGTATGCACGACATGTTCCATGTCAATTAGGTGGAAAGCTCCATGGCCACCGAGTCCTCCAGACATAAGAAGGCTTTAGGTCCTGAAAGGATGTATCTTTCCTTTTATTGACAATCATACATCACTTCATCATTGAAACGATGACCCGCACAATTCTCCCGTTCCACCACACGCCCCCCCTACCCCAAACCTCCGGCCAGCGTTCCTCGTACCCGGAACTGGACTGGGAGGAAGAACAGGTTAAAGAGTTCCTGTGCATCTTTGTCAAGGATCGTTCTACCAGAAACGGGGAACACAGAGTATGCGGCACCACGGCTCGCAAGTTATACCAAGGTGACATTGAAGATCTCAAAATTTACGTCGGCGATGATGAGACAATCGCAAAATGTCTGTATCGCGAATTGCAGCTTTATTCAAAATATGCTGTAGTATGTGATATTTCTTCAGAAATCAGTGTCTGCCTACCATGCCTGCCCATTCAATTCCCACGTCGGGGGTTCTGTGTATTCGCGTATGTGTATATCCTGTCTATTGACGTATTTCTCTACCACCCAGACAAAGCATACATGGCTCTACACGGATCTGGTGATGGTAATTTCCCTAATAATCATACTATCCAGCAACGTTATCAAGTCAAAGCTCCTGGGACTCGGCATTTGGACTGCTTGTGTGGTTGTGTACGTGGGTGCGATCGTGGCCTGTTACGAAAAAAATTGTATTGCCAAACATCTTCCAGAATTTCTGGTGTATAGGGAGTGGTTCACTCCTCATATTTTGAGGATGTTCAGTGTTATTTACAATCTCCTGCCTATTTCGCTTTCCTGTCCTGCGGATGATGGGCCTTGAGGGCAAGTCATTCAAGTTACATTCCGGTTACATTCCGGTGGGGTTGATGGATTAGGGCTAGTTACAGGGATGACTCTCCATGTTGGACGCTGTCAGTTCTCACAATAGACGCACATTGTAACCAGCATTTGATTTCTGGGACTATAGAAGAGTTGAGAATTAGTATTTCCATACTTCGTACGTGTCTTGCTCAGGAGTTGTCCAAACTGGCAACCTCTTGTCAATTCAGGGTAACTTGTGCACTTGTGCTTGCAAGGTAAATCTTGTACCAATGAGTTGGAAGAAGGTCAAGTTGCATTCCCTGTCATAATAGAAGACAGCAGGAATAAATACAATAATTTCCATTCACAGTAAATTCTTACCCTGGATACCCAGCTTCACACTAACTTGACAGTATATTTCATCCTTACAAGCTTTAAGAGCCCTATAAAAGATAAAAGGGTTAAAGGGCTCTCTTCACCCCTAATGGGATTCTCCATGAATGCCTGTGAGGACCTTCTATAATGGTGTTTTCCACACTCTTCATGGAGTTCTCTACACTTCATGGAGTCCTCCATATTCTATTATTATCCCCTGGATATAAATATTTTCAAGTCCCCCAGAATGCAATACCATCTCCATTCCCACAACAATCCCCATTATCAACCCTCTAAAGGCTCTCCTCCAGCCAGTCTCCATCAATGCCAACTCAATTGGCTTCAATTGCGACCATGTGGGAGGAGCTTAGATTTGAGATACGTCGCTACGGCAAGGCTGACTGCCCCGATTTTTTTGTGCCGAGTTGTCCGCGTCCTGATGACCCAACAGAAAAGGTGCATCATTACTTTCGTAAAGTTGCGGCAGCTGGGTTTAAAAAATTCCCAACGCATCCACTCATCCGCAAGATGCAATTCAACTTCACGGGGACAGCTGCCGACCTGCGTACGGCCACAAAAAAGCAACTTCAGGCGTACATGGGCAGTATATTCTTGGGAAATAGGCTGGATTCGAACCTTAGAGTGACTCGCTTTCGTAATCAAACTGTAAGTAAAGCATGCTTCTAGTTAGCCATGTGAGTTATACCTGCTAACCATACTCCTAATTCTATCTAGACATATGTAAAGATCGGTAACTCCATGAACGATTTCGATGCCAAACTCCATCAGTTGCTCATCGGTGACGAAAAATGGTCGCCTTGGGTGTTCGAGGATGATGTGAAACGGGAGCGGCCCGATGAACTTGTCAAGTACCTGGGGAAGCAAGTCAAGGGGGGAGATAGAGAAGAGATTTTTGGCAGTTCCTCAGCTGTTGACTCGACGGCCATTTCCAAGTTGATGGGGAATTCCGGTCCCTTGCGTTACCGAACGCAAGCAAGGAGCATCCAACATGGCCGGTTTTGACCTTTACCCGTCACTGGAGTCGTCATGGGAATCATCACCCTGTTCCTGTTGCAAGGGACTGCCACCGGATACAGGATCCGGGTTCTTTCTGCGCTGGAAATCTTGAGCATGGGCAGTAGCCATCATTGTTCCAACACGTGACATGCCTTCTGCCAACGATGGGCGTCGAGCTCGAGTAGTTTGTCTCCCGGATGAAGGCGGTCCTTGCTCAAGCTCACCTGAAGCAACAAACGGTGATGCCGCTGGCTGACTCTCGAGTTGTACATCTTGCGACTGGAGACCATTTTGGGAAGGAGTGGTATGAGGTGCCTGAGACGGAATTTCATATGGCAGGGGCAAATCCCGCGACGCTCGGTAAAGAAGGACGTTCGTGCAATGTTCGTTCTCTACCCGGAATATTGACCACATACCTCTCCGACAGACCTCAGAGAACGAGACAAAGAAGCTGAGGATGGCGGAATGTTGTACCTCTCTAGTGAATATAGCATAGAAAATCCAGTTGAAACGTATGATGACATCCAAGACCATGGCCACGTAGTACACCCACCAGTTGCGAAAAGCCAGCATCTCGCGTAGGAACCGTCGTTTGGCGTAGGGATTGCACAAACTCCAATCCATAACAAGATCCCAGATGGATGTATATATGGCATTTAGCAGTGCAAATATAATGAACACAGCTAAATATCGTGGCACCTTGTCGATGCGATACAGGCTCAGAGTGAGATAGTACAAAACACCGCAGATGTACTTCACAAAGTTGAGAAGGTGAGGGAACGCGCTCTTCGTATCTGCGAATCGACGGAGACATTGAAATGCTCGCCAAATAGATGGAAGGCAGGTGAAGAATCCCAGCAGCCTGGAATGGGATGAATTGCATTGCTCTGGAAATCCCCAGTGTTTTGCGTAGAGACAGAAGAAGAGAGCGATATTCTGGGAAGTGTTAGTAATATTTTGATCTGTAGATAGGCTAATTCAGGTAGCTCACCCCCATAGAATATGTTTGAGAGCAGTACATGTCCCCCAAGAAGAAGTCACGGAACTCAACTGGATAGAGCCCTGCTAACAGAAGACGCCACTGATTTGCAGGGTTAGCGGAATCAGGAAACAAAATGCAGTTGGACAAGAGGCCAACTCACATTAGAGTACAGCCACCATTGTCGACTCCGGTGATAGAACACCCTCACTGGAAGAAACATAATGATAAGGTATTCTGCCACAAGTACAACTGGCCAGTAGATATACATCTTATTAATCCAAGAAAAATTGAGCCACATAAATAATCCTAATAGAAAGAAGAAAATCGATGGTATCTAATATAGTGTGAGGAACCGTATGGTAGCAAGGGAGGGGACAGAGAGAGAAGAACTTACCTCCAATAATTGACGCCAATCTAACGCGTGCCTTGTGTCAAACTCAAAAACAAAAACGTAATTAATTTTAGATCTTGTCCATATCATGCAATCAAGACAAAAGAGTAGAAAGTGAAATATCACAAGAAAGAAGCCACCGTAGATCTATTTCCACGCATTAGCATTGTTGAAGGTCCCTTGGAATTGCAAGTTGGACCACTGACCTGAAGTAAATAACTTGTTTTGCTCTTGACCGCAGGATCTGGATGACGCAAGTGCTGTGCCGCGTAGACCAGGGCCTGAATACCAAAAAGTATACCCCCCATCAGTAGAAGACCAACACGAAATGTGTTGGGAGAATAGTCTCCGGGCTTGAGCCCCGTGTGGCGGAGTTTCGAAACAGCAATCTTATGGTTTCCACGCTCAAAATAACGAGTATATAGGTCTTCTACGGTGACCATGAGGCTATCGACGATGTCACTCTGGACAAACCAAGCCTTGTTGACCTTCTCGGACATATACCGCATAGTAGGGCGGGAGTTCGTAACCTTGTCGTATTTCTTATTGATCTTTCGAAAAGCAGTCCGGTTCAGGTAGGCATAGGATTTCAAGAGTTCCAGGCCACGATAAAATTCTTGTAGGGCCAGCTTCAGTTTTCTCTTAGCCGTGCGGTAAGGGACCTCGTTGGTCTGCGCCGGTTCTGGTCGTCGCATAAAGTCCCTTCGAAGAGTGACAGATTCCGCATCATGTGGCTGGAGAGCTGCAGGTGACGCCAGGTGCGGTAAGGCTTCTGAATTCTTCCCAATGTGTCCTCGCCCCTTGATAGGATTTTTCAATATTGTGCCATTATCTCCTCCACCAGAGCCATTTGCCTGATTTTTGCCTTTACCATTGGCAGCGAACGCATTCTTGGCTGCCAGAACTTCCTGGATTCTTTGATCTCCCATAATGTGCAGCTGTTGCCGGAGAGTCTTCAAGCGGTCTGTGGCTTCAGTTTCCTTGGTCTTGTAAAAAGATTCAATCTTAGATAGCTCGCTATCCAAGAAAGCAAAGAACTCATCCTGCCGCTGTTCAACCTCGGACAGCTGCTCGCCTTGAGAATTTCTCCCCGGGGACTCGCACTCCGGGATAGAGAAGACCCTCTTGAGAAACGAGGGCCTCCTCCTAAGACTGGGTGTTCCCTGCACGGTGCCATGCCTTGAGGCAGCAGAGCTGCCGATGCTCCAAGTAGAAGACCTCTGGTTAGCTGGACTACCGCTACCAGTATCCACAGCGTCCTGTCTGAAGATAACAGGAGAATGGCCTTTTCTATCCCTTTCCAGGAGAAAATTCTGTCCTGCCAAAACAGGAGCTTCACTGGGATCTATAGCCGGATCAGGCAATTTCAAGGAGGCGAGATCCGACGCCTGAGGATTGTCAGACGGCGGTGTAGGACCGATGCTGCCATAGCTCCCGTGTGATCCTGGGAATCGTGTTCTCGGTGACTTCAAGGGCTGCCGCTCTGCTTTTCCGGTGGGACTCGACTGTGATATCGATGGAAGATTCGGGTTAGACCTTACCGTGGACGAGCGGAAGGGACTTCGAGGGTAGGAAAACGGTTGGTCCCCTAGCCCAGTGGCGGCGCGACGGAAGGTGAGAGGCTGGTAATTACTCCGAGACTCCCTTTGGAGGGCCCGAGAAATGGCTTTTAGTTTCTTTTTCCCTGTCTAGGAGATGGTTAGGAGAAGCACACGGAGCCCAAGTAGTATTTTGACTTGCCTTGTAGTTCAGGTACTTAGCACGCCATTCCGGAACCAACTCCTGTTCTAGCTCCCTGAAGTATTATTCTGGTCAGCTGTAGCACGAAAAAGATATAGTAATGAATTGGGTGAACGGACTTCGCAAATTTCATCCTGGCGACAGAGCAATTCTGACATGATCAGGTCGCCGATGAAACCAGGAGACGTAGATCAGAAGCGACTGAAGGGAAGAGCCAATTGACCGATGGGAGTCTCCATATACTGCAGAAAATAAGCAAAGAATAAGGGAGAAACGGAAGGAAAAAAAAAAAAAAAAAAAAAAAAAAAAAAAAAGGAAACGCGACGTTCAAAGGGACTGCAGCCAAGAAGACATCATATCAACTGGAGAGAGTCTGGGCTGGGCTGCAGCAGCCATTGGCTGCCGTGCAGCCTTACAGAGCCTGGCGGAGGCACGTGCTCTGACGGGACGCTCAGTCTGGGCATTGTGAATAACATATCTCGGTCAATCTACCCACAGTTATTATCTAGGAAGCTTATATCATTCTGTCGCCTCGGTGAGGTTGAAGACGCAGCTCGGGAATCTAAGGGCAGACAGTAATCCCGCTTCCGTATGCGGGATTTAAACAGAGCCCCATCACAGTAGTACAGGCATATAAGAGTATACTGTTTCCAGGTTTACAAAAATTATTTCATTCAATCCATAATTCATTCGAATCAGAGGTATCCTAGCGATAATGCACGTATATAGCCATTCAATAACACAAGAGCAGGCCCCTTCTCACAGAATCTAGTAGTTGTTGTTACCATAGCGCTCGTCGTAGATACGCTCAGCGTTCTGTTTGGCATGCTCGTGGGCGCGGATCTTGTCGATCTCGTCAAGGCCCTTGGTCTCGAAGAGCTTGTCGACCTCGGCACCGGCAAGGCCAGCAAGGACTTCCTTGGCGAAGGCATGGTCGACCTCTTGGCCTGTTCGCAAATGGGATTATCAGTCAGCGATGCTTGCTTGCTAGGTTTTAGTGTTTGGTATGGTTATTCCTTCACGTACCCTCGTCCTTCCTCTTGTCCTCGTATGCCTTGAAGGCGGCGAAGGAGGCAGCACCTCCGATCAGTTCATGGGAGAGGTGGCCCTCATGCTTGTCGTTGTAGACACGGTCGTGAGCGTCAGCGGATTCGTCTAGCAGCGTACATACATATGTTAGTGATGGATTCATAAAGGATGATGGTAGTATGGATAGTGCAATAGGAGATATTATTTGAAGGAAAAGAGAGAAACATACCCCAGCCCCAAGCCATGGTTGCTAAGTGTGTATATATAGAGGAGTTGTACGGTTGAAGAGATGTAAATATGGATTCGTGACTATGGAAGAGAAGAAGAGAAAGGGAAGACCAACGGGGAACAAGAGCGTCTTATATGCCCATCCAAGCAGGCGTTAGCAACGTCTACCTGGCCGTAATCCATATTCGTCTTCGCAGCCCCTCATCGTCTCATCTCCCCCCTGCCCCACCATCCGAGGGGAAGCACTGCGCCCAATTCCAGCTGAACCGCGCAGCCACCGTGGCGCCCGCCTATAATCTATTATTATGTATGTATCTGGCGAAACCATATGGAGTAAAGTACAACGCATTTTTCAGGTGAAATGGAGACGGTTGTCTGGGACCCAATCAAAGCCCTACAGCGCATTCGGCATCCACAGAGTTGAGACCGGGAGGCGGCAGATATCTCTCCCATTTGACAGCAAAGTGTTTCAGAGGGTATGGTATTATGCTATGGAACACGCCAGCAACACCGACAGGCGTCTATACAGGAGAAGCAAAGACCTGCATGCACAAGCAATCTGGGCACCACGGGCCATCAAAGCTTAGTCACAGCCCAGTTCTAAGAATAGACTTCATTCCTATCTGATTTGTCTTATTGGTCCGTGCAGAAGTGGGGTAGTGGGACTACACCGCCTCAGGTGGCGGTGTAAATTTGATTACGTACTGACAGAACCGCTCTTACCGTACCATACTGTACGGTAAGGTGCCTACCTAAGGCATCCATAGCACATTGAACATCACCAGAAAAGAGTTAAGCATCACCAATGGACTAACAATAGCACTCACAAAGCACAAAGAACATGCCTGCCAAACCCCCCTCCCTCACTGACTTTCCCTCCAACCTCACTCTAACTATCACTCCACCACCACCAACAATCTCCAGCTCCAACTCAAACTCACCCCCAAACATCCTCCTCCTCCTTCACGGCCTAGGCGACTCCGCACCCGCATTCACATCTCTCGCCCGCGCCCTCAATCTCCCCGAAACAACCATCCTGACCATCCAAGCCCCGACCTCCCTCCCCTTCGACCTCCACGGCTTCCACTGGGGCGACGATGTCGCCTTCGACTCCTCCACCGGCGCCCTGGACATGGACGCCGGCTTCCAGCGGAGTCTGAAGCTGCTCATTGACGAGGTCATTCGCGGCGTCCTGCTGCGGAAATGCGGGTATCAGCTGCGTGAGGTCATGGTTTTGGGGCTGGGTCAGGGTGGGATGCTTGGGTTGGTGGTTGCGAGGGAGTTGGAATCATCTTCTGCTGCTGGCTCAAACGAAACAGGCTCCCTGGCCGGTGTTATTTCGATCGGGGCACCGTTTCCCTTGTCCGGTCGGAGAGGAGGTGCTAAATGCCGATCGCCTGTTTTGATTCTTGCTGGGAGGGATTCGCTGGTTGTTTCCGATGAGGCAGTGCGGAGGACGAAGGGCGTCTTTGAGTTTGTCGAGGTTCATCGGTATGCGAGGAAGGGGGACGGTATGCCTCGCAATAGGGATGAGATGTTACCTGTCATGCAGTTCTTTGCGAGGCGGTTGAGGAGTCATCAGGGCGTGCCTGAGGGGAGTATTGAGATTACATGAAAGTCAATTCCTGGGAATAAAAAAATTGTACTTCTACAGCCATCGCTAAATAATTCATATACACTTTGCCATCCTATGTTTTTCTATGTATCTAAATGACAGCCGATACTGATTACTTCGTAGCTTCAAGTGCCCTCCGTGCCTTTTCAATGGCGTCTCTTGCAGCATTTTCCGAAACGTCCTCGGCCGGTCTCCCTCCTTCTCGGACGATAGCCCGAAGGTCACGCTCCGTCTCCCTCAAAGATGTCCGACCATCTTCCCGTACTTCATTCTCCCAGAAAGTCCGCGCCGAGTCCCATCTCTTCTGCTGCCGTCGTAGAGAGTATACGAGACCCACCGCTGCTATACTGCATGACTCATAGATAGATGCGGTAGGGAAGGAGATGTATGTCAGCGCCGAAAGGGCGGATGTGAGCGTAGTCGTGGAGACGCTGAACAGCACCAGTTTCTGCGCCAGTGCTTGCAGGGAAGGAACAGTAACGTTCAGAAGTTTAGAGCGACTCGTAGGGATCTGCGCTGGCCACGCCTCTTGAGAGGGTTGAGAGGGTGCGGTCTCCACTACCGTCTGTTCGTCATTCTCGTTCACTTCTCCAGCTTGAGAAGTGGCAGCAGCAGCAGCATCGCCGACATTACTGCTATCCGGAATTTCGTTAAGCAGGCCCGCCTGCTGGAGTCTGCCTGACGTCCAGATCAGCTCCTTCTCAGCCTGACAGAGGTACCTCTTTTCGAGGATCTCCGAGGTAATCATCCCAACATCGTCAACATGCCAGAAGAGCTTCCACCATGCAAGTTCTCTCCAATTTTGACTGGAGAATCCTTTTTCTAGGGAGTGGCGGAGTTCTGTATGCGCTCTCTCCGCCCAGGCGGATATCGATTGATCAAGATCTTCCCGTACCTGGTCAGAAACAGATAGTGCTTCCTGTTGTGCAATCTGCCTGGCCTCCTGGACGCGCACGCCTTCCTCTGCACTGTCAAGCAATGAGCCTATCAATCTCTCCAGAGCGGGATCCAAATGTCCATTTGACGGCGGAGACGAGAGCCAGTCCAGGACTCTCTGCACGCCACTGTAGTTCCAACCACGTTCATACTCCGATGCATTCTGGACGGATTCGCGGAATTTATCCAGTGCTTTACCGGCTGCTCCGATATCCACAAAGGCTATGCGACCATTGTGCTTCTCTTTATCCATGATCGGTAGGTCAATGGCCCCGAAAACGGATTTTTCATCCTTATTAAGAGCAGACCGAGCGACCAGACCGCTGTACGCAAGTAGACCATCCACCCCACTCCCACACACAAGGGCTCTGTGTACAGGGTATCGAATGAAATTCTGCCGACCGGAGTGAGACGTGCGAATCGGGACGGTCGGTACGAGAAAGGTCTTCGGGGCTACTTGGGCACCCGGAGGCACCGCGTCAGCACCAAAGGCGCTTACTAGGATCTCCATATTTCCTTTCTTCAGAACCGACGAGGGTATAGAGATGGTAGGGAGCAGGTCATTGTGAATCGTTTCGGATACCTCGCCATATCTGCGGAATTGTTAACCATACAGCATAATATAGGCATAATCCCCGACAGATGAATTCAGTACCGAATAAGCAAGCCGCGTGAGGTGTCTTCATCGTAGGAATCCAAGATATCTTCCCAATCTTCTTTCGGATTCAATGGGTCAGCAAGAAGCAGACGGATGAGTTTGCGCGCAGCGGTTGCATCGTTTAATCCCAAGACTGTACACAAGACAGAGAAATTAGCCACTGTCAGTTTGCAGAGTCAAAGGACTCCAAGTAGATAACACTCTCTCCACCTACCAGCAACGCGAATAAGAGGCGTCTCGGACTCCAATCCCCGCAGTGCCAGTTGTAATCGACTCAGACTGAACTGTTCCGGGGCTGTATTTTTAACCTTATCCAGGGCCTCGTACAACTCTCGAAACCTGTCAGGCACATTTCTCCCTGCATTGAGGACAGACGATGTCGCCAGCCGACGTTGATTGGAGTTCCAGATGGGGGAATGATGTAGCCGATGGCCTCGCCGCGGTTGAAGGGCGCTGGGACGCGTTGACAGCGTCCGTCGCCAGGTCGCGCAAGATGGACAGTAAAAGAACCCTCCTCCACTGTCGGCCACATGCGACAGGCTCGTGGAGAGCGCGCCGCGAATTCTTGGAGGCATTGACCAACGATGGTAGTTGGGGAGAGAAACAGAAGTTGCAGTGCAGCGTCGAGAACTGTTCGGACCTGGAAGAGTTTCCGGCTTTTGTCCAGGCTTGGCGGAGCTGCGGAATAGCCATAGATGCCCACTCGGTAATCCTGCTCTTGACCTGAGCAACATACTACACTATCCTCCTAGCTGGAGAAAGGAAAAGATGCTCATCCATTATCTGTTAGGCAATTCCTTCTCATGGTTATCAGCTAATGCACCATGCATAGCATACTGTCCGTCCAGAGCACCCCCTAGTGAACTAGGACGAAATGTAGTATTTTGTAGAGATTACATTCCAAGGTACAACGAAGTACAGATATAAATGAAGGACGCAGCACAGAATAGAAGAGTGTATAACAAAGTGCATAGGAATATGTGTTCATCATCTCATTGTGATCCAGAATATCACTGTCCAGAACCACGTTCTCCGCGTCCCCCCATATCCCAGAATTCAGCCACCGACAATCTCCTTCCTCAAGTCGACCTCGGAGTAAATATGAATCCTGGGACAGAGACCGTGAAACTGATAGATGCCGCCTCGACGGTTTAGGCTCACGAAACTTTATACATGTAGACAAATAGCTTTCAATGACAGATTCAACAGGGTATCGTGCAGCGAGGAGCATGCTGAAGTGGCAATATTTGAAAGAGTGACATAACCACGAAACTGGATGGATCCTCAGACTTCCTTGACTTGCCTGGCATCTTTGGCCTCTTGGGCCTCTTTAGCCTCCTTTGCCTGCCGACGACTTCTGCCCGAACCCCCAGACCTTAAAAATGGATTAGAATACCGGCAGTTTCATCACAGGGGTTTTAGTGTGATACTCACATGCTGATGCGCCTGGCCACAGTCGCTAAGCCTGTGTCATTTTCTGCCTCATGTTGGGCCCGCACCAAAGCTGCCCGCCTCTCTTCTTCGCTTTTCCGGATGACCTCCTCCTGGCTCGGGGGAAGGCGTTCGTTCTGTATGTCAACCTTGCGTGCATCTTCAAAGTTGTGGATGGCCTGTTTGATCCCTTCTGCTCCAAGCATGAGAGTTCCTGTCGGAAGACGACCACCGGCTGCCGTTTTGAGTTCGGTGACTCTCTCCGACTCTTCACGAAGCACCTGGAACACACGTGAGATACGACCAATGGCAAGAATTTTGTTTTTGATTGCGCGTCTTTTGAACTCGCTCATCTCGGAATCCATAGGAGTCGCCGGGGAGAATTGATCCTGGGGCGCACTTTCGGATGTTGGGGTATCCTCTTCCAGTTCTTCCTTAGAGCAGGTATTCAGAATAGCAATAAGCATATCCGTGATCTTCTCACCAACGAAGGGAAGGGACCACGTAAAAACATCCATGAAATTCGGCAACCAGTAAGGATGGGGGGTGCAGTTGAACTGCCGGATGTTCATGACATTATTCTCATATTTCAGAACAGCGGCCTTGTTGTTGTAAACGTCGAGATAATTCGGAGCGCTGAAAATCGTCATCACACTGGGAAACCCGGTCGTCCTAGTCTTACGATACATGCGATATCCGGCATCCTGGGCCTCATGTGCTCGAATGATGGAAAGGAGGTTATTCTTTTCGAGGAACGCGCACGCGGCAGGATAGGAGAAGAAGTACGAGCAACCTCTAACACTGTTGTGGACGAAATAGTCTGCAGTTTTCTCCTGCCCAAATTCCTCCAGAGGATCGGCCCACAGGATATCGCACATGAGACCATGAGTAGGGGGCTCACGGAAGCGATCAATCTATTCTCCAGGTTTAGAACACAGTCAGATGTCGGGATGTATAATAAGTCGACCTACCGTCTTGATATCTTCCAAGGTATGCAGCTCTGGGCTGAGACCCCCGTGAATGCAAAGAAACTGTTTGTTCATAACAGCCGCCAGTGGTAGCGCACAAAATGATTCGAGGCAAGCCTCGTAGATGCGCTCGCTATACTTGTGCTTGCATTCCAGTTTGAACGTAAAGTAATCTGTGAGGTGCCTACACTCGTGATTACCGCGCAGAAGCCAGAGCGAATTGGGGTACCAGATCTTCAAGGCCCAAAGGTAGAGAACGCACTGGAAAGGGTTAGTCGAGGTAAGCAGAAGCAGGCAAAAACAGGGGGCCAGCGCACCTCGATGCTGAAATACCCTCTGTCGACATAGTCGCCCAAGAACAGATATCTTGTCTCGGAAGGGTCGCCGCCGACCTCGAACAGCTTCATCAGATCATAATATTGGCCATGAACGTCGCCGCACACAGTAATGGGAGCGTCCATCTCCAATAGGTTTGGCTCCAACCTGAGGATCTCTGTACCAGCGTGTATAATCCATAGTGCTTGCTCCTCCGTGA
This sequence comes from Monascus purpureus, assembly GCA_025999795.1. Classification (NCBI taxonomy): domain Eukaryota; kingdom Fungi; phylum Ascomycota; class Eurotiomycetes; order Eurotiales; family Aspergillaceae; genus Monascus; species Monascus purpureus. The sequence goes on from AP025348.1 coordinate 1,658,796, forward strand.
GACGGCCTTCCCGGTAGAAATGCTGTTTGAGGAACTGGAGATTGGGTTTCGAAGGATCCTCAGGGGACCAAAAGACGTCGTCGGACGGGATATTTAACGCAGGTGCCTGCACCTCTGGTGATTCACAGAAGGAACAGAATCAGCCAACAGTGCTCTTGTAAAAAAAAAAAAAATTAAAAAAAGAAGGCTAACCTTTGATTACTCTTTCCAGCGTAGACACTTGAGAGCCATCTTCCATAGTATGCAGAGTAAAGTCTATCTCCGGGACCGGCTTCTTGTGCGTCACCGCTCGCGCCAATTTGCGATCCATCTTGCGAGGAACAAGAGTGCTTGCGGGGTGGGTTTCGGAGATCGCAAGCGGCAGTGTTCAGACTGAATTCAGGGACAACGGGTTAAACGAGGCTGTGGTGAACGGATTGTAAAACGAGGAACGGGGCGCAGCAGCAGGATCAACGCAGAATAAGGTCGGTTCACCGAGCAGTCTCAACTATTATTATTGGGCGGACCAGATCGAGACAGAACAGGGAAGCCAGACGAGAGCGTCTCGAAGGCGAATAGATCTGGAGATGAAAGATGGAGAAAAAGAGTGGAACAGAATGAGAACGCAAGTCTTGGACTAGACTCGGCAGTCGATAGAGCTTAAGAAAGGAGGGGAAGTTAGAAGGGCCGGTTATCAAGAGCCCCTCGAGGATTCAGCTTCATATGTAATGTTAATATTAAATACTCCGTACGGAACATTGGCATTCATATCCATATTAATAGCAGTGGCGCAGAACACGAGAAGAACTTTGGTTGCCCCTCTGCAATCCCCTTTGCTGCTATTATTACTCTCTTCCACTCCACGCTCTCCAGCGTCACCACCATCATGTATGAGTCGTATAGTAAGCAAGCTTGCCCGTCTCTTCTTCTTCCCAGAAGCTAACTAACTGATGATTTCACTTTAGGACCCCATCACCTCCTCGCCCAAGTTCCGTTAACAGTCTCCCCTTTCATCAACCTTCCTACATCCGTCACTCTTCCCTACACATTCAAATCCGTCCCGTCGACTCTTCCTCCCTCCGTGACCGTCGATCCAAGCAATCCCGATGTAAAAGCCCGCTACATTGTGTCGCCCAGTGGCGAGCACGCTGCGCTCCCAGAAGAGATACTGGCATCATGCCAGGCTCTTGAAAACCACCTGAAGAAAGCTCGCGATGACGCAACAGTCACTATCCGGGACTGGGAAGAATCGATCAAACAGCGAGATCTTGCCGAGAAACGACGCGTCGCCCCTGGTTGGCTGGATCGAGAAGAGAAACTGCTACAGCCAAGCAAACTCGCTTCGCCTCATGGGCAAAGGATGGAGCAGCAAAAAGAACCAAGCTTGCTGGACACTTTATCTGCAGACCAGAGCGCTTACAACACCCCGTCGATAGTGCCACGCAACGAAGGCGAAGAGCTAGATAGGGCGTTTGGTGGACTGAACGTAAAATAAACTCGAATATCGTTTTCGTCTACCGCTGACGTTCGATCTTGCTGGTATATATGATCTTGCAAAGAAACCAGAATCGGCTTTCTTTCATGAATCAATGTATCACAAAGCATTCTTCGTGCACTAGGTGCAGGATGAAGCAGGGGGCCATTTCTCCGTATTCCACGGAGCATACGGGCAACCGCCAAATTATCCCTTCAGATTGTTGGCTGAAAGACTGTAAACAAGCCTGGCGCTGCTGCTGGACTCTGGATGCGTTTACCGATCTGGCACAGGCGCTCCAAGAACTGCAGAGATATTATGTATACCCTGCCAACATTCGTATTGACTTTGCCGGTTGTTGGGGATAGCATTTTTGAGATCCATGAGCTTTTGATGTGGTTCATCTATGGATCTTTTTGTTCACTACGGCACTATGAAATGACCTTCATATAGCAGAATGTGAATGCCTTGCGGAGTACAGCAAGGAATACTGTACTCGATTGATAGGACGTGAGAATTTGCTTTCTCGACTTGTGTTTGTAGATAATCTTCACGAGCTAGATAAATAGTGTTCCCTCCACTCCACCTCGATTGACGTGTATAAGAAGAGATGCTGTGGGTTGTCTCCCGGAGATACGCACGTGTATTACTCCGTATGGAGCTGTAGCTTACTAGGTAAACTCCGGTAAATAAGATTCCTGCCTCAACCCCTCCATCTCAACCGTGCCCAGCATCTTCAAGCAATGGAAGTCCTCCACGCCGCTCCAGAGTCTTCTTCATTCGTACTTCTGGCGGAGCACCAGGCGCGCACACCTGCGTCGTTCTACTCCGGACCGCCAGTACTGCACTACCACAGCAAGCGATGCAAAGTGGTCATTCTCGAGCGCGATTTGCGCGCCTCCCCAGCTCTCAATTCCATGCGCGGAACTTCTGCGTCGGCTACCGTAAATGGTTCTAGGGCTGGTAATAATGCTACCACTGAAGGAGGCGAAGAATTTGGGGGAGAGGAGGAGGAAGAGAAAAATGTCGTTATCGATGGGGTGGACGTATGGGTTACTTCCGAGTACGTATTACGAAAACTTCCACGATGATAGATCACCTTGCTAACACTTCAAAAACATGATAGCAAGTTCCTCCTCTATGTCCCCGCTACCTCGACAGGTGTCTCTATCCCCTACCCATCTATCTCCTTGCACGCTATCCAGAGACTTCAAGTACCAGACGCGCCGAACAGCGAAGAAGTCCAAGGACTATACATGCAGATTGCAACGGACCAACAACCCGCCTACGGAGAGGAAGAAGAAGATGAAAGCTGTATAACATTAACCCTCGTCCCGCCCACGGGACCGGAAATGCTCAACACATCCACCGCAGAGACCACGACGGCCACGTCTGCCGAGCGCGTCATGCAGGAGGATTTCAGCGATAAGCCCGACGAGACTCCGACACAGATGCTGTATGCGGCTGTCTCGGCATGTTCGAATCTCCATCCCGATCCGCCCCAGCCCGGTGAGGAAGATGATGATCAGAATGCCTTGTTCCAGTCTGGCTTTGCTGTTCCTGGTTCTGCGGATGGAGGGCTGCCACCTCCCGTTGATGGCAGCTCGGGGTGGATCACTGCGGAGAATATGCATGAGTATTTTGATGAAGAAGGGAACTGGATTGCTGGGGGTGAGGCGCCGTCTTTGCTTTCTCCCCTGGGTCCTGGGGCTGGGAGTGTGAGGTCGAGGGAGCAAGAAGAGGATGACCAGGAAGGCGCAGACGGGGAAGAAACGAAATGGAGGAGGACCGATTAATACCAGCAAATACCGGGGTAGGTTATTTTCTTTTACTTGTTACGGTGCCTAATTAATGGGTGCAAGTCCTGCGGTACCAGGTATTGGGGAAAGAAAAAAGTTCCGCCATTCGAATGAACTATTTAGTTTCCTAGATTCTCAATCCAGCAGAGATCCATATGGAAACCAAAACGACAAAAATAAAGCAAAAAAAAGCAGTCATTGTGTTAGAAGATACAAGCTCTGTAGGCTGTAAAAGAGCAGATGCAAATGCCAGCGACAGTAACCAGTACTTGCGCTTGATTCCAACCACCCAGTTACTCCCGGCGAACTCGAAAGCAAAAAAGCAAAGTGATACAGACCATGACTATATGATAGCTTGTGCCAGAATGGCAGAACAGAACGGAGACTGAGGGCAATTGATGAGACTCGGAAAAAAGAAAAGCCATAACCAAAAGCCAACAGCACAAATAAGACAACCACCAAGAATTCTCTCCAAGTCGAGCAAGTCACATAAGTAAAGAGTATCGAGGTAATTTGCACAGTATATTTCCGTGAATACAATGCAAAATGGCCATACAATACTCTTAGTACTCTCTGAAAAACCCGTCTTGGTCATAGAGACTTCCAGGCGTCTTCTCTTCTGCGCTCGCACTTAGTCTCAGCCCAACGTTTCTACCAAAAGGAGTCTCGACCTCTGAATCTTGCACAATGCGGACACTTGGGGTTTCCGCCAGCGTTTCTCCCTGGACATCGTGCGCGAACAGCGCTTCCTTTACCATACCATGACCGTTAGAGGAACCTTGCACGTCAGAACCAAGCTGGGACATCTTGCCATCCTTGTCTTCTTCCCAGATGGTCATCATACTGGTACCTTTGAGGCTATGTACGGAGCGACGAGACATACCCACATTCTTATTGCAGGGCGACGACTTTGGGCCACTTTCTGGATTTCGACGACGCTCATACTGGTATTGATTTTCCTGTCGTTCCTGGCCGTTGGCGATCCTGTTGTCCACAGATTCCATGCTAGGGAACTTCCACTGCTGTACCTTTCCCTGATGTAACGCTTCAGCCAGACGTTTTCTAGGTCTGTAAGTGGCGTAGATGTCTTCCCGTTCGGGATTTTGGTTCTCAGCACGCTGTTTCTGTTTCCCTTTCTTTGAACCCTGAGAGTCAAGTTCATCCAGTTCGTGAGCCTCGTTACCAGGACGAGAGGAAGCACCCCCGAAAATATCGGACGGGATCGTTGGTAAGCGTACAGAGTACTGTCGCTTGTGACCTTTGCGGAACAGGTTGTTGGGAGACGAAGGGACCGATGGTCCTGCCTGTCCCATGTTTCTCGAAGTTAGCAGAGACGACATACCGACGCTACTGCTGATCGTTCTCTCGTTACTTGTTCCACTGCCATTTCCGCTTCCAAGACCACCAGGCACTGTTTCTGGGTCGGAATGACCCTCCTCGCCAGCCGTGTGCAGGTTCTCATGTTTAGGATAATGCGGATGGATCGGATTGAGCCTTAGGGGATGGTACTGTGGCTTGGCGGAGGCTTCACCAGAATTGGTATTCGTATATGACAGAAATGGGTCCGGCCGTCCGCTGAACTGCACGGCGCCACCTTGTCTAGTTAAGACAGGAGGCGGTGGTAGTAGAGCAGTGAAAGGAACAGAGTTCACTTGGTACCTATCGTCCGCGTCCGTATCATCATCATCGCCATCAAACCCCAAAGTAGGGCCAGGGCAGCCCAACGGATACGCGAAATCATGCTCGCTAGGAGATGAAGTCAACCCGATGCCATCATCCAGTATTGCTGGGTTGATAGATGATAGCCCCGTATCTGAATCGGGAAGACGATAGCGAGTGGGAACAGGCGGAGGGGGAGGTATTGGCAGCGTTGGAACGGCTCCCGCTGTCTGGTTCGTTATTGGGGTACGTAAGAGGGGCGGATTGAGTGCGCTGAGTTGCGAGTCCCAATGCTCTACTCGAGATGATGCCAGTGGCAAAGGAGCTGATATCGGACGGTGCGTTCTCGAATTGAAACGCGTACGAAATATCTCTCTGACGGAAACCGGTCTCGAGCCTGTCTCTCTCTGAATTGGAGCCTGCAAGATGCTCGTCAGTATGCTAGCGGTGACACACTCTTCTCTCAGACGAGGAAGGGAGTGTGAACTCTGGGCATCTGACGAAGCATCGGTAGGCTCAGTCAGGGCTTCTAGAGAACTCAAATGGAGAGGCCTCTGCAGAACATTACCGCGATGGGTTTTAAATCTCGCAATGGCTTTTCGTAAAGATCTTGTCCAGGCAAAAGACGTCGACCATGTTTTCTTTGGCGGCTGGGATAACGCTTCCGAGTCCACGTCTCCGAACGACTGAACCAGATTCTCTTGTGAGGAAAACAAGGCCGGAATTTCTGCACTTGCATCTGAACGCTCCCCATAACCGTCTTGATGCCACGAGCTCTCTCCATCGCCGTTGCGCGATATCTCACGATGGAAGGAGACGCGTGGCTCTCTATCGTGGTCTGTAGTCGGCATATCTCTGGTATGCCTGCGCCTCGGGAAGAAATATATCGCAGCTGTAAGAGCCACGAAAAGGAGGCAGGCGCCAATCGCAACAAGGACAACGATGACCTGGAAAGGAAGCATAGTGGCGTTGTTCCCTCGTGTTTTGACTTGGAAAACTGAAGAACAAAGGAGACGCGGGCAACTGGAGAAAGAAAAAGAGAACTGAAGACGTAGCAACAACGACTGCTGAGAAACAAGACGCAGGAATTGGTTCTGCAATCGCGTTGCTTCTCTGTCTGGCTGGGGAGAACTAGGGAGCCAATTTGGAGCGTTGCCCTGGGTGAGAAGACGAGTCCAAATAGCTCCCAAGTCTCAAGAGAAGAAGGAAGAGCAGCAGTGAAAGCTCAATTGGGTGGAGATGGAAGCATAGAGACAACCAGGCCTGCTAGAAACAAGTCCGCAGAAGCAGGACATGGGACAGTGGGCATGCTGCCTGAGGAATAAGACAGGGTGAATTATTCCCTCGAGGGGCAGGGAGGCCCAATGAGGTGGCCTCCTGAGTAGGCATGACTCCAAGAACATCTACTTCCCATGTTAGTCTCCACACTGGATGGACGATGCGATCAGGCAGCAGGTGAAAAGCAAACACTCAACTCAACTGACTCCGTGAGGATCTCAGTGAAAGAGGATGGTTAACATTGCAGGGGTCATGGCAGGGAGAGCTCCAGGAAGTGCCACAGGAAGATCTCCTTGTCCCTATGGCAAAGAGGGATATCATTTTCTCCTAATTCTGATATTTTTATCCTGGATGGCAGATAGGATGAAGACAGGGAGGTGAAGAGGGAAGTTGATTCTCTTCTCAGAAAGATCCGTTTTATACAAGGAAGGTACACAAGATACACACGTGACTGATAAGAACCTAACACCTGCAAAGTGACACAGCAGCTCAAGTGTTCAGCCTGTCTCTGGCAGCCAAGCCACCCGCAGTCAGCAGCCATGGAGAATGCTAGGGGCAGATGAGAGCCAGAGAGGGCAAGAATAGGCTGCATCTGGAATGGAATATTCTATTGGGTGCAAACATACTCTGTTCTATGGACAAGGTTAGGAGACATGTGCTTATAATTCCTTATATTTCCTAGTTCATTACCTGACAAAACAAGGTCACTAACTAGTTAACTAACTAACTACTTGGTGCTAAGTTTACTAATCGGAGATAGCACTGACTACTGAACCCTTTCCAGAAATACAGAACAAAAGCCTTTCTTTTCCTCCACCCTTTTCTCACATTCCTCGGAAGCCACTTCAGGTTCGGACCACGTCTAGATCGGAGCACTAGGACGCCGCGTCAATCGTCGCGCACCTTGCGGGCCGAAAGTGTATACTACCGTGTCTGATTCTATAACCCGTCGCGAAGGGGATATCGACGGATTCCAAGACAACGGCGCATCACCAATCCAATAGGATACTCTGGGTCTGGAACAAGGACTTCGGTAACCTTATTTGTCAACTCTGGAACTGCCATCGGCGCTTCATTCAAATAAGAGCCTAGCATCCAGAAATCGCCCGACAGGAGGCGAGGGATGAAGGCGAATCAGACGTGTATGCATGTACCCCTCCTTGGTTGATGGGACAGGCTCTCGGATGGATGTAATAGGCGGTCAGACAGCCAGTGTTTGTGGGCGCTGACAATGGGATGCTTGATATCATGCCCGACGATCTAGCGTGTGAATTTCAGGGAGTTTCAGGGAGTCGTGGATGCATTCCGGCTCTGGGGAATGTGGCCTTAGGGCCCACCAGGTCCTGTGGTGCTGCCCGCAGACATGCCCTCTTCCTGCTCTCCACATCCCCAGGTATAAAGACAGACACGCTTCGCTTGTCCCTTTTGCTACTCCTCCCCCTCAGCTGCTTTTCTCCAGCCTCCTCTTCATCACTGTCGTTCTCTCTCCATCCTCCCTGTCTCTCCCACATCGCTTCACAATGGCTGCCAATCCTGTCGCCAATGGACTCTTCATCCACAACAACTCTACCCCCCCTGAGGACTCCAGCTTGTTTAGCCTCTTCTCCCTCAAGGGCAAGACTGCCATCGTCACTGGTGCCGGTGCTGGTATCGGCTTCCAGGTAGCCAACGGTCTCGCGGAAGCTGGTGCAAACGTCGCCATTACCTATCACACCAACACCAAGACTCCCGAGCGCGCTGCTGAGATCGCCCAGAAATATGGCGTGCAGAGTGAGTTCACCTTAAAATTCTCTTGTTCCAAGGAAGCAGATTGACCGACTTTCCGATTCTGTTTATCTAGGCAAGGCCTACCAGCTCGATGTCAGAGATGCCAAGGCTGTCGAGGACACCATCAACCAGATCGTCAAGGAGTTCAACGGCCGTCTGGATGTCGTGATTGCCAACGCGGGTGTCGCGTGGGTTAAGGGTCCCATGGTGGACGCCTCCATCGACCACTACAACGAAGTCGTCCAGGTCGACTTGGATGGCGTCTTCTACTGCGCCCGCGCGGCCGCTGCCCACTGGAGAAGACAGAAGGAGGAGGGCACCGACATCAATGGCAACAAGCTCACCAACTTCACCTATGGCAGCTTCGTCGCTACCTCGTCCATGAGCGGACACATTGTCAACTTCCCCCAGATGCAGGCCGCCTACAACGCTGCCAAGGCAGGCTGCAGGCATCTCTGTAAGCTCACCCTTACATTATACTATTCCAATTGTTGATGTCTAACTAACGGTGAAAAGGTAAATCCCTTGCCGTCGAGTGGGTTAGATTCGCCCGTGCCAACACCATCTCCCCCGGCTACATCGCCACGGAGCTCTCCAACTTCGTCCCCAAGGAGACGAAGGATATCTGGAAGGACAAGATCCCTATGGGCCGCGAGGGTCTCCCCCAGGAGCTCAAGGGTGCCTATCTCTACCTTGCCTCCGATGCCGCCAGCTACACTACTGGTGCTGACATTGTGGTTGACGGCGGTTACTCCCTCCCCTAGGCTTAAAAACTAAACGCCTTAATTTACGTCCTTTTTCTTGGGTGGTAATAGACGGGAAAGAGGGTTGTTTTCTTGATGCCTGATGGGGAAAAAAAGAAAAGAAAAGAAAAAAAGAAACGAACCGAAACGAACCGAAACCATACATTTGCTTTTAATTTTGCATTCTGGGAAGGATTTTTTTAATGTTATATTTTCTTGGACACACAGGACGAGTACAATACATACACGAATGATATGACGCTAGATGACATACCATGGAAGGTTGATGCATACATTAATTGTTGGGGGGATTCTCTGAATAGTCCTCTAATAATAGAATACCAGACAATCTTTGGTCCTTGGCTCGCATTTATAATGCAAGTCCATTTGGATACTGACGGAAATACGAGGGGTAACCTTTCCACGGAGAAACATCCTTCATAAGATTTTAGAACATACATAGGCAATATGGAGATTCACCAAGAAAAAGAAAAGAAAAAAACAAAAATGCTAAGAACATCTTTCAAAAAAGAAACAATAATAATAAATGACAGACTTGACCTCAACCCCGTCGCAAGGAAAACCAAATGGCGAAAACAAATACGATACAGACAGGAGCCGGCCCCAAATATCTTTGTTGTTTTTTTCTTTTTTCTTTTTCCACGACGGTGAATAATAGTCTCAAAGTTATGACCAAGGAAAAGCTTCAGCAAAGGCATTGCAGGGTCACACGGACCGCGGGATAAGACAGAGAAACCCCACTGCGTCGAGTACTCACTGCATTAGTGGGGATGGCCAAGGGAGTTCGGCTTTGGAAGCCCAAGCTATTGTCAGCCACAATCCAAAGTGATCACGAGCTCCGGAGTGAGGAGGCCAACAGAGAGGAAGCGCATGATTCATCACTACGCCTTCTCTGTGCCCGACATTTGCGTGTCACGTCCCAGCGACACGATGAGCTCCTTTGTGTCGGCGTTACGAGGTTCGCTCGACACCACAGGTTCCTTTATATCACTAGCCACAGACTCACTCTGCGGCTCCTGCTGCTGCTTTGGCGTGTCAGTCCTGGTTCTGTAATCCGGACGCTTCTTGCCCAGTCGATCGCACCAGTGTTCCGCGCTAACAAGAGTATCGTTGACGACACAAGTTACCTGTGCCATAATATCCAGACCCTCCTGGGCCAGGACTAAGGCTCTGTTGGCGCCAGCAATAGTGGCATCGAAGGCCTGCACCGACGAGTCCGCTGGTGTCAACTTGGCCGACGATGCTATCTGAAATCGCCGTGGCAGGGATGTGAGATGTCGGCGAACGAGGTTACGTGCGTTCTCGGGCAGGGCACCGCCAGCGTATTTCGAAACGATCCCAACCACTCGTTTCAGAGTAGCGAGCACATCTTCCTTGACGGCATCGATACGCCTGGAAAGAGCACTGTCCGGATTATCCTGATCTTCCCGTAGCTTCACATCCTCCCATTCCTTTAGCGTATGTTTCAATGCCAGTATGGCTTTTCCCAACCGCTCATTCGCCCAGCGCAACCAGGTCAAACAGTATTGTAAGCTACGAAGCGATTCCTCGCTCATCGCAACCCCAAGACCGGAAGTTGATATCATCAATCGACTCTGCCAAGTCGTTGACCGCGCTCTGCCCTTGCTGGAAGAGGGAATCGCCGTTGCACTGACTTCATCGTAACTGGGGCTTCTCAGATCATCATACGGAGGAAGTGACTCGGAACATGATATGTCTGAGGAGCTGCGCGCGCGGTGCAGCGACGCATGGCCTTCCTGTCGTTTTTGAACATCTACGTTCACGTCAACGCTGTCACTAGACTGGTTGTTCTCCCCGCCCACCTTGCGACGCTTGGCACGGCTAGAATCTGCCGAAGCAGATCCGCGTCGTTCAAGTGCCCAACGAAGGCCGCTTTCAACGCCTGTCTTCCGGCCCACTGTGCCGACCTTGTTTGCGACGGGCGCGATATTACGCTCGAGAAACTCCGCGCCGGATTTGAACCGTGGGGAATAGGACTTGGAGGAAGTATATGCGGACATGGAACCATTAATGGCGGAGGAAATGAGAGGGTGGGTAGAAGTAAGTAGCGATAGAAGAGGCTCCGGTTCCGGCTTCACATCGGGAGAAGAAGTAGTACTCATGGGCATGACCGATCGCTGGGACGACGCTCGGGGGGACTGGCCGTATTCTGTTGAGAACCGGGAAGCATTAGTCTCGATCACAGGCCACTTGAGAAATTCGATAGAAGCTCACCCGAACGCAGACCTTCGAGGGTCTGAGCGGCTTCGATGTCATCCATGGACAGAACGCTGGTGGCCCGACGAGAACGATCGTCCACGACGCTGTCGATATCCATCACGGAGACTGCAACTGGGGCATGCTGGAAGGGCGCTAGGACAGAAATATGAGGTAAAGCAGCCGCTGTGGCGTCTCGAGAGGGGAAAGCAGCGGTAACAGGAAGAGAAGGAAGACGAGCAGAGGCTTCTGACGGCGGAGGCGCTCCGACTTGGGTTCGCGAATGTGAAAGCGACTGGGTAGGCAATCGCGGAGGAATGATTCGTCTGCCCGGCTCTAGACGGGCCTCCTCCATCGCTTAACCCGGACAGGAAGAGCGACAGAACAAGGATGATGCGGCAGCCCAAGCAACGGGCCTGACGGAGTATGCTATGATTTGACCGTATCGCCTCAGCTGTGTCTGGTTTTCACGTGAAAGCGAGCGAGGACGGGGCTGGACAGTCCGGGTTGACATGTGAAACGTGAGATGCACGTCTGCGTCTGAGGTGGAAGGGACGCGGGTTTATACATTGCCCGCGGCGTGAGATGCGGGCTGTTTGCTGGATGCTGTGATGCATCCACAATATCTTAATTCCTGACATGATTAAATGGTCATGGCAGTCATGATATTCTTATTTATCGGCGGCATTTGCACTATTTGCATTGTTCTTCCACGCGGCATTCCGCCTCGCGCCAATTGACCAATAAGAAAGTTGTATATGGGGCTGGTCATGCATGTGACGTCGGTTACAGAATGGATTTCCGCTTAGGGTATAGTAGTCACGTGTATATATACCATACCCGATCTGGAATATGCCTGGAGCAGCGCAATCTATATAGAAGGCTCGTTCTATCTACGTAGGTACATACATCCAAAATTCAACATATGAACAGAATACTATCATCCAAAATGCAAGTCTAGCACGGCTGTTATCAATGCATCGTCAACGCTTTCAACGCACATTGCCTGGCTCCAATGCCCCAGCAGTTGAAACGGGAATATGCACGTCCCCGTACGCCGATATTCGAATATCGTCATCGTCAAAATCATAATAGCCATAGCTCCCTGGAATAGCCATTTCCTCGAGACTAAATGTCTCCGCAGCTTCCTGGTTGTCGTACTCATATCCAAATTCACCTGGTTCGTCATCGCCGACGTCTGCCGCTTCTTCTGCCCCTTCGAGCAGCTCCTCTCCAGTTAATGTTCGAGCAGTGATCTGCTGCACGAGCTTCCGTCCCACTTTGTAGCAAGCCAGGATGTCGTTTGTCACAATTCGAGACGGGTGGCAGTTCGCCTTGATCCGGCAGAGCGTTTCGCCAAAAGCGTGCAGCACGAAGCTCGAGAACGGGTACTTCCTGTACGTGCATGAGGCAAGCGCCTTTTGCCATTCGTCTGGGCTGTTTCTCCAGGTTTGTAGAATGGGATGATCGCCATTAGTTGGAACACTGAGGGACTGGATACCACTGACGGCTTCTTGTGCTATGGGCCCGTAGGCCTTGTTATTTAAAGCCCAGTCCCGTTCCCATTTTGTTTTGAATTCGTCGATTAGGCGTTCAATTTTGACCAAGGCTGTATGGAGAGAGTCGCCGCTCGCGCCCTTGTCTGCTTCTACCAGCTTCCACACCTTCGTCCACGGCCGAATAAGGTCTTCATCTTTGCCATTAGCGCTGCTCTCCGGGAACGTGCGCTCCAGCTGTTCCAAGACAGCCCCTCTCTCCTTCCTAGCCACTTCGAACTTCAAGTAGTCCGTTATGTTTGATCTTTTGTATTTCCGCTCCGGATACTTGTCCTTGTATGCCGGTCGTTGTCGCTGCACGGGACTGATCGTCTTCCGATACAGCTGCCAGGCTCGTTCGGATAGATGAACACCAGCCTTGTGACCATCCACAAGATGGCTCAGTAGACAGGCCAGTTCTATCGCGTGGTCCGAGTGTATGGATTCGTCGTACACCACCTTCTCATGTTCTAAGGTGCATCGTCCAAGATTGGACAATGCCAGGTTGAGCAAGAACGCGCCGTGCAAGAAGTCGTCCGTTGACTGGACCTCACGCATGGGTATCGAATGCTTCGTCAGGCCGAAGTGATCTTCGGAGAACAGGTTCTCAGGGAGCTGTGAATTCTTGAAGTTGGCGGCAATGTTCTGGTCCCAGCAGATCCACGGCGTGTCCCCATCGTAATCACCGCCAGATAGCATGTGCGCCAGGGGGACGTTGCCCTTGCTTGAGAATACAATAACATCCTTGAAATGGCGCAGTTCTGGCTTCCACACGGCTCTACGGCGTTGGATATCGGAAGGAAAATGTGCAGGCAAACGGCCAACCAGGATATCCATGCCGTCCAGTAAATTGTCTTCAAACTGACCTCGTGGATCTCGCCATTGACTGGAGAAGCCGAAGTGGACCTCGTCCTCTTCCAACACCCCGTATGGATCTGCGATGCAGTATGCATATGTTGAAAGGGGCACTTCAATGTGGAGCTTATCGACATATCGGTCCAGCAGGTCCATCAGGAGCTTTCGCAGCCGCGTACGAAGTGGGAAGAAGTCTCGTGGCAGGAATCCAGCCTCCGAGAAGCGGGTTATACATTCCGCATTGTCAATCACCCAGTGCTCCAAGCACCTACTCTTGATCGTTTTGGTTGAGCTTATCCCTGGCATGGGTCGATGCTTCTGGACCAGGCTCCTACAGAGGATGTTGCTGTTATTTTCCAGCACTTCCATGAAATCCTGTCCTAATGCCTGTATGCCGGCACGTGTGAGCTCACCAATGTACTCCTTCACCTGCCCTCCATGTTCTAGAATGGCTAGAAGTTGCACATTCAACCCAGCAGGGCGCAATGGCTTCGACCAGTTCACAACCTCAAAGGTCAGCTGGTCATCGTCAACTGGTTCTTTCCAGAGCCGCGGATGCGGTTTGATCTTAAGCTGTGAGTCCGAGATTTGTATCCAGTAATCACCGTCGTCGCCAGAGACGAGCGATTCGTGTCTATCTACCATCCACAGTCCCTTTGCCCCCGCAATCCGACCTTGGAAGCAGCTAGGCGTGTTCCCGGAAATACCCAAAGAGCCACAAATCGCATTTGCCAGGCTCCTTGACATCAATGCACAGCCGTCGTTCATGACGGGACGACCGGGGATATGCCTAAGGGGGAGGACCTGAGCTGGATTCAGCTTCACGGTAGCAAAGGTTTTTGACAGGCCCAAATGAAGCCTCTGGAAGAGCTTGCAATTGCTTTGTTCGGCATTTGCCTCGGGAGGCATGTGCCAATTAATGAACGCCTCAAGGGACATCGGAGTATGGTTATCGCTCTGTTGTCTCGCAGGAGCCACGACCGGTATTGGCTGAAGGCCATGGTTAAAATCCACGCCGTCAACCGCGAAGAACTCAACTTTGAACCTGGGTTCCGCGGCCTTGCGTTTTCCCTTGTCCTCTTCCACATAGAACGGTCGCCACACTCTTCCTAGTAGTCGATGCTCGTTCTGCGTTAGCCACATTGCCATGCACTCACGCAAGAATGCCGGCTGGAAGTTGTGGCGAAGGTGATCAGGCGGCCGCGATGGTGCTGGAATAGTTAGGCTCAGAAATCTATCAGACCCGAAACGCCTGTAGAATCGACACGTCCTTTGGATTCTCAGTGGATTCAAGTTCAGTTTCAAGATACCGGGCTCTGCTTCGCTGCACCAGTGTAAGTCTCCCGTCAGCACTACCGCTTCTGAATGCCTTTCCGTCTTAAAATCACCAACCGCCGAATCCCAAGCCCTGAGAGCGGACCTCTCTGGAAGCGGGTTCTCCCCGCGCTGGCTGTGCTTGACAATCCATTGCCAGAATTCGTCATATGTCTTGAATGGAATGCTGTTACCAGCGAGCATCTGGTCCAGAGGGACCTCCCATGCTCTTCCTATTCTCTCCAGTTCGTACCGGAACCGTAGAGGTATGGAGTTCTTGAATGGGTGCTCCACGGAGAATGGTCCACTCTGGCAAAGTTCATTAACGATATCTTCTTGGGCAGGTCCAGATTTCCTTTCAGAAAGATATCTATACTCCAGTTCCTCCTGCGCCTCCAGGCTCACTTTCATCTCCGGACTGGTCAAGTGTGTCGCTATCGAAAAGCCGTACATCGACTCTGAGTCCGTCTGCTCTGTGTCGTCTGTGGCATGCGTCTTGAAAGAGTCCAATCGAGAACTACCGAAGTTGGTTATATAGGATGTCGCCGACGTCGCGAAGCTAGTTCTCGGCCCGCTGGGAACAAAGTTCCCTCGTCCACTACTGTCAGAAGTAGCCTCTGTCACTGCTGGTCGCTGAGACGACTTGAATGGGTCGTTATCCGCGTCGTCAACGTTGTCTGCGGTGGGTTTGAGATTGATTCCGTCCCAAGGAGGTTTATTCAGAGCCAAATCACGGTGATCATCCACCTGGATCTTGGTGGATCGTGGCAAGTCCGGATCCTTTGTGGGTGAGTTAGGAGCAGTATGGAACTCGCCTTCCTCCTCTTCATCGTCTAAGAACCTCCTAGAGGGCCTGGACTGCGTCAAAACTTCTCTAAGATCCCGAGGCCCTTGAGCTTTCGACTGAGCAGCGTACGGGGAATACCGACCCCCGTTTAACAGATATATCTCATCGTCAATGAGCTTCATAAGGTAATTCAGACGCTGCTCCACTTCCTCAGAGGAGAGGGACACAGGCATGGACATGCGGCCATGCGCATGGACGGATCTATTTGACCTCCCCCTTCCCAACGGTCTCGATCTCACTCGCAGATCGCCAAATTCCGACTCATCAGACCTAGCAATGACCCATTCCTCAAAACCGTTAATAACAACATTCACATCAACATCGGGACTGTAGTAAAGTCGCTGAATAGCAAAATAAAAGTTCCAGTTCGTTTCCTTTCCGCCGTAATGAAGCCACGGAGAGTAGATGCGCGGATTGGGCAGATCCAGCCCGAACTGGTTAAGAGTGTCGATTATTTTTCGCAGCTCTTCCCCACTCTTATTTGGAGTTCGGGGCGAAGCCATCTTCAACAAATAGAGACTGATCCAGGCAGTCTCTTGTAATTGTGGAAATGGCCGCTTTTGCAGACGATGCATATTCAAGATGCCTCATCCACCTCGCAAAACGGCATTGGGCATGTCAATCCACCTCTGGCTCTACCGAATCCGCACATGGCGCTCATCATGAAACTACGTGGCAGTCTGCGGATTACGACGGATCGAATAAGCCGATCCTGGCTCTGATGTGTCTGTTCATCATCAACAACCTATTCCTTCCCTCCATGAATGAACTTGGTTAACCATTATTGGAAACGTGAAAAAAAAAAAACCACAGCCACGACCTTTGCCCAAGGTCCGTACTTGGGCTTCGAAAAGAGCCTGATCTGATGATCAGACCAGATAATGAGTCGCTGCCGCATTTTTGTAATTGAATCTGGCCGGTCGGAATCTTTAGCATGCCTACGCGTTGACATAAACTTGTGGGTCGTTCTCTATGACATTTTTAGTGTTTGTATTCACGAGGATGGGCGATGGGCGGGGAGCTGGTTATTACCCCTCAATTCGGCCTCCTCGGGTTGTCACGGACATGTTGGAGTGTACTTGGCCGCTTGCAGGGTTGACAAGTGATGCATTGCAGAACACATATGGTTTCTGCACGTATCTTTTCTGAGGTGGGAGAGTCCAGGGTGTTCCTCCGGGCATCTCTATACCCCACTTGATAGTTATGGATGCATGGATCATCACATATACGACAATCACTTATTAATCCCAGTTATTCAGACCGTCAGCCAGTGAAAACCTTGATAAGTTATATTGAAGGAAAGGATGGAGAGAAATGCCAGCAGAGGAAGTGAAAGCTGCGTGTGCAGGTACAAAGTCAACGCAACCTCATATGGCCAGTGAAAACAACATTGAAGATGTCTAGTACTAGGTATGTTCTTGGCTCGTGAAACGATGCAACTGTTATATAGCCTAAGGCCATAACTAACTCAGTGAAGCCATGTAATGTGCACTGGACCACACGAGGCAACCATTGAAAGACTGCAACAGGGGTTCGACAAGATTCATTTGACATACTTGACGATTCTGTCTAGCCAACTGGATGGTCCATCCTGCGGATGTCCTCTTGCTTCCACGTTCTCAGGGTTGTCTGCTTCGCGAATGTCGAACTCGTATTTGCCGGTTGATAGATCGACTTCTACAGAGCGGACTCGCTTGCACTTCGTAGCCATCTTGTACCCAATTAACAATCCCAGGTAGAGGGGAATGCCGAGGTACGACGTGATGAAGCCTACATAGTCAAACCCTCCCGGAAATTCATTGCCGTTAAATAGGTCGACGCTCTTTGTCAATGATATGGTTACACAAGAAATCAGAGCAGCCCATGACCCACAAGACCCCAATGGTGCTTTGAAGGCCAGTGCCTCATCAGGGACTTTCTGTGCTTTGCGTGCACGGATGAACGATATGTGGGTTATTAGAACCGAAATCCATATGAGCAGACCGAGAATTGTTACCAGGTTGACAAAATAGCCAAAGACGATCTTGGAGTTCTCAGAGGTGCTCATAAACGCTAGCGATGCTAATAAGGAGCATGCACCTAGGGAATAAATGGGAATCCCCCTTCGATCTGTGCGGGAGAAAAGGGCAGGGGCCTGGTTTTCCCGCGAAAGCCCATAAATGGTTCTAACAGCCATGAAAAGGCTTGAATTGGCTGCTGCCAACACGAAAACCAGTATGCAGGCATTCAGAAGGTCAGGGAGAACGGCTATTCCTGCGATTTCAATTGCCGCGACGAAAGCAGATGCTGGTGCCGATTCGCTTGCGTGAGAGGCAAAAGCCAAACGCTCACAGTTATATGGGACAATCATGCCCAACAGGATGGCGCTGAGGATATGGAAAACCAGAATTCGGTAAGAAGTGATCCTGACTGCGTGTCTGATGAACTTTGGAGGATTCTCCGATTGGGAGACTCTCATACCTATCAGCTCAGTTCCAATATAGGCAAATGTAGTAGAGGGAAGCGTCTTCCACACTGCTGACAGCCTTTTGACGTGACCATTGCTGCCATCTCCAGCAATGGCAAAAGAACCCGGTTGTTTCCAATATCGAAACCCTTTCCGGTCACGATCCGGACCACCTCCCAGTGCCAGGACAAGAGACAGTACCATAAGGCCAGCGATAACGGCGATCTTAAACGAACTCAACCAGAATTCGAATTCGCCTAGGAAGCGAACAGCGAACCAATTTGCAAAGACAATGATGACCAGGAATACCGTAATCCAAACTGCAGGGCTGACACGGTCACTGCTGAGCCAATACGACATCACCAACGCACCAGCCGTCAGTTGGTTTGGCGTAGCAACTAGATGTTTGAACAAGTATCTGAGAAGTTTCGCTTTCCCAGTCAGAAATAAAATGACCTCGATACTAAGAGGTAGCATACGGGCCAAGAAACTTACATCCAACCCAGCGTGAAACCAAGAGCTGGATGACAGAATCGGCTTGCATGACCTGTAAATGTATCGGGGACTGGCAACCAAACTGCCATCTCCCCGAGTGCACATAGAACCATGAAAACGATGAAACCAACAGCAGTGTGAGATATAACGAGAGCTGCGGGCTGATAGAGGGTCAGAGCCGATTGCAGTGAGGTTCAGCCATAGGAAGGACCTACTCCAGCCCTGTGAAGATATCAGCGTCATCCATCATCTATCGTCATAGTCAAGGAGGCAAGAAGGGATTTCTCACTTTGAAAGTGCGTAGCCTGTCCCGATCATCTGTAGCAACCTAAGTTAGAGTCCACTGGTATATAGATGAGATAAACCGAAACACCGCACCAGACCAGTTCCGACAGCACCTCCGATAGCTGTGTACTGTTAGCTAGTGACATTTGGTTCTGGAAATGGAGTAAAGACGGACTGTTCATCGTAACATGACGCGGTGTGAAAACCCAGTGAGAGTCAGCGTGAAGACCGTCCTGGGCGAAGACATGGTTGGAAGACGTGGCGGTATTATCGTCTCCCGAGGATGACACATTTGACAATTGAACATCTTGCCCGGGATTGGGACGCTGGGACATTTCCCACGGCTTTCAGTGCTCGTCGAAGATTGGGAAAAAAAAATAGGTGCCAAGTGCGAAAAAAACACTCGGAAGTTGTACGTCCATTCTTCGCATTGGGAAAGAAGACGGAACGCATTCT
Source organism: Monascus purpureus (assembly GCA_025999795.1). Classification (NCBI taxonomy): domain Eukaryota; kingdom Fungi; phylum Ascomycota; class Eurotiomycetes; order Eurotiales; family Aspergillaceae; genus Monascus; species Monascus purpureus. The sequence goes on from AP025348.1 coordinate 1,677,966, forward strand.
TGGATATCCTGGATGGCTTCCTGTCTAGACGCATAAGCAGCTGGACAACTCGAGATGATAGGAAGGAGGAACACGGAGAGAGATGGAGCGAGGAAGGAAACAACCAAATGATACAGCCTACCTGAATTGGAGTACTTTAAAGATGATCAGAGTATGCGGTATATCAGACAATAAAAATGCACCATCTAGTTGACTCTATCTATTGCAGACAAAGGACAATATTTCAACCCATTCCACATCATTCTGTTGAGTGGAACAACATAATATTGCAAACGAAGTTGAGCAGCGAAAGCTCGGGATAGAAGATCGCGGAAAGGCAAAAAAAGGTATCCATAAAAAGAAAAGAAAAAGGGAATAATATCAAAGGTAAAAACAGAAAGTCTAGAATCTCTCGGAACCTGTCCGTACATAAAAGTAGCCGCAAGAGATCTGAAATCGGATTCCGACCATGATCTCAAACATAAAACGCCGTGAGACACCCCTTCAAAAAAAAAAAAAAAAGCACAAAAGGCCGGGAATAAAATTTGATATGACCAGAAGACAACTCGCTGGTTAAAGCTAGCATCGTCTCATGCCAATGCAGTCATAGATGACTTATCTTCCCTTCATCACCAAAGAGTCGCTTGACTCAGTTCGCCGGTAGGCTTGGGCCATTAGCGAATCGCTGGAAGGAGTCCGATGCCACCCTCTACCGGCCAAGGAATCGCTTGATTCGGTTCGGGGGAATGAACGCTGGTAAGCCCTCGAGACCGTCCGGTCGGTGTAGATCCCCTTTGCTGTACCTTGGACGACGGATTCAAGGTATTCTCTAATATCCGTGGGTTCAAAATCGGGGTAAAGTTCCTTGCAAGTGATGTAGCCAAGGTACTTGGCGTACTCGGGGTTGTTATCGCCGCGGATTCCCCAAGATAGCTGGTATTCAGCAATATATCGAGGAATAAACTTTATTGAGTCGAAAGGGTACGTTTCGCTCGACTGCCTGGCCGCGAGCACTCTGTGATAGATGGCCTCCGGGGGAATCTGTGACGGATAGAGAGACGACCTGTTAGCTGAAATCGGTCAAAAGGGGAGGGAAGAGATTCCCATGGCGCTCACATAATGCCTTTCAATTTTCTCCCCACTGATTTCCTCCAGGAGGCTGTAGATCTCGTTCTGTGTCATGACGACATTGTACGCGAAGACCATCTTATTCAATGTTCGATCGTCGACGATGATCTTCGCAACGTAGCGACCAATATCTCGCAGATCCGTCAAGGCTGTGAGAGTGTTGCCTTCGCCGACGATCTCGTCGTTTGTTGTATTCATGGCGTAATCGACCTTTCCCGAAGGCAACCTAGGATATGAGATTTGATACCACCAGCCGACGTCGATGATGGTGTAAGGAAGGTGAAGCTGCTTGACATGATTATACACGGTTTCTTTCTGTTAAGAAAGCACAGTCCATCAGAAAGAGCGTCAAGACATGAAACAGCGTCAAATCACAGCCCCACGTACCTCATCTCGCAACCACATGATGCCCCCCGGAGGGCACACGGTGATGAAACCGCAGGGGACAAATCGCTTCACACCAGCCCTTTTGGCAGCCTTTGCCAGGGGGATCTGATCCTGCTGCTCAGCAGGGCCAACGCAGCTGATGATAACGTCGATGTCATAGACAGCATCCATCAATTCCTCCTCGGACGCTTTCAGATCACACTTGCGAATGCCGACACCACGATTTTGGAAGGCCAAAAGGGCAGGTTTATGGATCGACTTGGGCCGTACAAGAGCATATATCTCCTGGAGAGGAAAGAAGAAGCTTTCTGTCAGCGAGGATCTTCCTGCGATTACCCGATGACGATCTTTCTTACAAATTGGCCGTCGTCCAAGAGCCCGTTCGTGATGGAGCCTCCAGTCTCCCCGGTGACACCGACCACGAGAACCTTTGTCTTGGCCATGGTGGTGTTGATGAACGACAGATTGTGTGTTTTGCCTGTGGATACTAGGGTGAGGTTGTATTTTTGACTTTCTGAGATGAAGGTTCAGAAGAGTTGTAGCGAGGGTAGGTGGAGAGGGAGAGAAAGGTGGAGGAGAGGTGACAAGGAGATGGAAAAGGAAAAGATTATTAAACTCTGACGGTCCCAGCGATAGGACCAGAGGGTTTAATAAGGGGCAAGCGGGTGAGCGAGATGAAGCGGGAGAGGGACAGGGAGGAAGGAGAAGCAGTTGGTTAGATGACGCTGGTCTGCCCACACACCCTTGGGCAGTGGGTCGGGGGTGGAGGAGTGGTGAGGTGCCAGAAACAGCGGCAGTCAAGGAACAGGAGAGTGTGAGTATGGGCAGACGTATCCCATGACTTCTAGGAATATATACACTTGTTCTTATTTACTTGCAGCAACAACCAACAGTGACCATATTCCTCCTGGATGCAGAAAAAGAAGAAAAAAATGATGCTGTTGTCTCGGGCCGGTGCACTCGGCTCCGGACGGTCATTACCGGTATTAATTACCGTGCCTTGTTGCAGGAACTGGGTATTATACATATAACACCTGCAGCGGACCGCTGGGCGGACTGCTGAAACGACAGACCCGGTATTGTCATTACTGGTAATATGGATACAATGCAGGATGATGTCATGGAGCCTTCATCAGATTCTTCCTTTTGCTCTCTGCAATACACACTACAGTGTCCTCTCTACTCCCCCATGTAATTAGAATTACGTGTCTGTACGCTGCTCTCTCTCCAATACACACTACAGTGTCCTCTCTACTCCCCCATGTAATTAGAATTACGTGTCTGTACGCTGCTCTCTCTCTTGTTCTTCTGCTTCCCTTTGTGTCATCATTTCACAATCCCCCTGCGATGAGGTCAAAAGCGGGGTATGGAGTACCCCCAGAAAGGCAAAATCGTGAATGCTCCCCTCCGGAATCTGCACTGCATATATTATGGGCCTAAATATGCGCCTACAAGCTTCATCCCCACTCCGCTACAACCATCGGCCAGAGATGCCAGAGATCTTCAGATCTGCATGCTAGCATAAAGTATCGCGATCCAATCTCACGGGGGGAGGTCCGCAAAAGCTGACGGTTCTTGATCCTGTACTCGGTCTCTGTCGTGACTTGCTGTTTCACGTGATCGAATCACATGTCTGCAGGTCGTTCCCAATTTCCCGGAGTGTCATCGGATGATCCTCAAGATGGGATGGATGAAAGAAGGAAAATGGAACGAGGAAGACAGGTTGCGTTCGGGCGGCATACGTGGGACAGAGGAGGATTCAGATGGAGTGATCGCGTGCATGTTGGGCGTCAGCTGCGACCAGCGTAGCAAATGGCGAGAGGCGCAAGCAGAGTCCCAGAACACCACTTCTGGTCAACATCGAGGAGACTGCGGTTAGAAATAGAGCTGCCCGAGTCTCCTGGTCATTCCTACACCGAAAAAGCAATGCCGCTCCAAGCTTCAGCCTAGTCTGTTTGCCCGCGCCAGTCGAGCCAGTATTGCTCTTCCCATTACATAACAACGAGGCCAGGGTTTCAGAGAACTCTGTTTCGCTGCCAAAGTGATAGATAATATTAAAACTGCCGCACACCATGAGAGGTGGTCGAGTCATTCCACGAACACTGCGCTGTCACGTTCCTGCGGCCCGTCGCGTTATTTTTAGACTTCAACCTGTCTCCAGACTATCCACCAAAGCACCCGACAGCAGTCGCGAGATATTCGAATACACATCGGGCAGGTGGATGTAAGTTTGAGTTTTTCCTACCCTGGAGACGCTGTACGTCTCTAATAATCTCAGTTACAATGAATCGCTGCGTTTGTCTGAACGGCGCCATGCCCTTAATGTCCACGAGCTCAAAAGAATAGCTGCCCAGTCAGTCGATCGCCATGAAACTGACATCAAGAGCTTCCACAAGCTCGCCGAAGGCGGCTTCAATCGCGTCTTTGAGATTACCATGAATGACAACACGCGAGTGCTCGCTCGCGTACCTTACCCGTCCACCCTGCCGAAGGGGCTAGCGGTGGCCAGTGAGGCGGCAACATTGAGCCTACTTCGCTCCCATGGTATCCCTGTGCCCAAGGTGCTGGGCTATTCAGCGACCTCTGAAAACCCTGTTGGCGCGGAATACATCATCATGGAGAAACTTCCCGGGAAGCCAATTGGAGACGCATGGTACTATCTGCCCGAAGACGAGCGGCTCAAGGTCGTCCTGGGACTAGTGCTGCTTGAGGCAAAGCTCTTTGCTATCGAACTCCCCGCATACGGTAGTATCTACTATTCTGATGACTTACCTCCGGAGATGAGCCGCATTGCGGTGCACCGACAGGACTCTAGCCATTCTGAAATCAGCGTTGGCCCTGATTCTGCACTTAAGTGGTGGTCTAAGGAGCGCAGCTTGCTTCCCATCGACCGTGGTCCGCGTGAGTACAATCTTCCATTGACGAGTGTTTTAAGTCAGGCATCCCTAACTTAAATACCAGATACAAGCCCTACGGACTCTCTTGTAAGCATTGCAAGAAAAGAGCTAGCGTGGCTACAATCTTACGGACAGCCACGTCTTCCTTTCGAACGAGCTTACAGGGAGGACACAAACTATCGGAAATCAATGCCCGAAGAACACATAGAGACTCTCAGAAAGTATATGAGAATTGCTCCATATCTCGTTCCAGATGATACCAGCCTCCACAGACCGACCCTCCGCCACCCTGACCTTCAGCCTAACAACATCTTCGTTTCTGAGAAGTTCGATATCGTCGGCATCATCGACTGGCAACATTCTTCGGTCCTACCACTGTTTCTCGCCGCCGGCATCCCACATCACCTCCAGAACTACCATGACGAGGAATCGCTACGGTTCGTACCGCCAATATTACCCGAGAACCTCGACAATATGAACGAAAGAGAACGCGCTGTCTCCCTGGAACAATTCCGACGCCGGCAGCTCCATTTCTACTATCTCGGCTTCACCAAGAGGTTCAACAAACCGCATTTCCATGCCCTGGCCCAAGAAGACACACGTCTCTTGAAACGCAAAACATTCATCCATGCGGGAGATCCTTGGGAGGGAAACAATATCCCCCTCAAGGCGGATCTGATCCACATCACCCGCTTCTGGGGAGATTTCTCCAAGACACGAGACGGGACCGTTCCGCCCTGCCCCATATCCTTCGACACTGCCGAGGCAGAAGAGTGTCTCCGGATTGAGAAATCGCAAGAAGAGACAGATACACAGCTTGATCAGATCCGCGGGATGCTGGGGATCGGGCTGGACGGCTGGACGTCACACAAAGAATATGAAAATGCCGTTGCGCAAGCGAGGTATATCAAAGATGTAGCTCTGGGGTATCTTGAGACGGAGGCTGAGAAGGAGATGGTCTCACGTCATTGGCCTTTTGATGACCATGACGAGGATGAGTAATTAGAATTAGGACATTGACATGAATACCTAGACCAAGACTACCGGTTGAACAATACATGGCTAGAATAACATATACCCAACATATTACAATACTACTCAGTAGTACAGCAATGATGATCAACTATCACTGAATCTTGATGACATGCATGCGCCCGGACTTGCAGAAATAGGCTTACCCGAGATCCCATTCCATGCACGGTTTTCCTATTCGGGAAGTCCTTATTATTAACATGTCCGTGTCTGATCCGCTATTCTTGCTGTTGCTTTCTCCTGCTCGCCCTCAGCTTCCTAGGATACCTACCTAGGGAGATAGCATAGTTACAGGTTGACGAGCTCAAAAGTCTATACACTGGGCCTCTTTGATCTGGTCAAGGAACAATTCCTCCTTGGGAGATAGGTCTCATACAGCAGGAATCGACATGACCATTGTTACATTCCACGTTTTATGTTGATTCCGTTCTAGAAACAAGCATCAATCAATATATCCACTACAATGCACTATAAGAAAATGAATGAAAGTGAGGGGTTACAACTTGCCCACAACTCCATTTCTCCGGTTAAAACAGCAATTTACAGCGTACTTTTGCCCGCCAGAATCATACAGATTACTCGGAATTTTCCTCCGCAATATCATGCTGTCCGACAATGGTAAGAAATACCTGATCCAACGATGTCTGGCTGATGGAGTAATACTGCACGCCTAGCACGGACTTATTCTGCTCTAGACAGGAGAAGAGCATGCTGGCACTGCTAGTACTGTTACTATTCTTCAACCGTGCGGTGGTAGAGCAGGAAGACGATCCGTCTCGTGCCATGCTGGACTGAGTTTCATCGACGAAGGTCCAGGACGAGGCCGTGTCTTCCGTTGTTGTTGTTGCTGCTGTTTCTTCCACTGACAACGTTGCAGGGACGCTGAATCGCAATTGGCCGTGGTATGTCTTTTGCTGGATCATAGCGCCGGGGAAGGTTGACCAGACCCAGTTGCGGAGACGGTGCATGTCTTCGTCGGGGGTGTGCGGTGCCTGGGCATGGACCAGGTGGACATGATACATGTTTCCGTATTTCTGTCGAAGGTATTCTGTGGTTCCCAGTGCGAGCATTCGTCTGGCCAGGATACCCGCGCGGCCTGCTAATGCATCTGCCTCCTCCATGGAATGCGTCGTGAGTACGATCGATCGACCGGGCACGATAGAGCCGAGTGTCTTCCACATCACACGCTTCGCGGCAGCGTCCATCCCCGATGACGGTTCGTCCAGCAAGAGAACCGTCGGATTACCCATCAATGCAATGCCAAGGGACAGCTTGCGTTTGTTGCCCCCGGATAGCTTCATCGCCATGCGCTCCTTGAACGCTGTCAATCCCACAGCTCGCAGGATTTCGTGGACATTGTGCTCTACATCTGGCACTCCGCGGATACGGGCGTAGAATCTCAAATGCTCCAGCACCGTCATCTGGTCGATCGCGTCAAATTGCGGACATACTCCTAGATGCAATCTGGCTGTTCCCCGATGTTTTCGCACCGATATATTTTCTACAAATATTTCACCTCCATGTCGAGATGGATGCATGTCACCGCGGATAAGAGAAAGGGTGGTCGTCTTCCCAGCTCCGTTGGGACCGAGTAGAGCGAACACTTCACCCTTGCACACGCTGAACGAAACATCCTCGATGGCAACGGACTTTCCAAACGTCTTTGTTAGGTTTATGACACGGAGTCCGTCACTTGTGTTTGTCATATCGATCATTCTTGAGAAGCGACTGGGAACATCTGCACCAGTAAACTCCTCATCTTCCGTTATTCTGTTCTCTCTGTTTCTTGATCTGAGCCAGGAGAATGAAAGTCCAGCATCCAGCCATACAAGCACTCCCAAGAACAGTAACGATTGAAGGGTCAGATAGAGAATGGGGCCCCCATAGACGGTGATTTCGCCCGGGTACGTGGCAGTTTCTGTACCTCGACAAAGAATTGAGAAGAAGTTCAACGACACAAACATGGACCGCGCCAGACTGGCGACAGGACTGACTATTGCGACAGTGAAATAAGCAACGTTGACATAGCGGTCAATCTTGTCGACAGGCGAGTATACCAACGCGGCTACATAAACGATTAAGTAGACGAGGTACATAACACATTGTCCGCCCGCTGCAAGGGCGAATGCGGCAAGTTGGGATCTCGCAAAGTGAGAAACAATATACGATAATAGCGTGGAGCATATCCCGTACAGGAAGAAAACCACGAAGAGGTACTCTGGATGATACCAAATACTCGAGACGGCTCTGAAGATGATAACCGCAAAAGCACTGGTGATGGCAACTATGCAAAAGTCGAATCCGAGATACGCTATCCATAGTGCCAGGCTTCTCACTCCGCTGCTATAGTGAAGAGCTCGAACATTTCTCAACCTCTCAACAGTAGGATACAGGGCAAAGAAAGCTGGGTAAACTGCCATTGCAAGATTGAGGTAGGTGATGAGTTGGAGAATCTTGCTGGCGTTTGGCATGCGCGGGATGTCGAACGGTTGGTATTGAAAGCCAATTGACACATTTGTCAAGAACATATCAAGGACATTTTGCGTGATGGCTGGAAGTACCAGACTGCCCCTATCGCCATTCCATGCGAAAGTCGGTGGCGATGATGAATCGCCGAGATAGACACCTCCTGGAATCACATTGGCAAAATTGTGATCGATATAGCTCCTAAACTCCTCGAAGCTATCCACCATATGTAAACTTCTATTATCCCTCGTGTCGTTTGAACTGTTTGAGCTATTCAAGCTGCTCGGAAAATCAGATTGAATAACGCTAACGACGCGGTTCAGAGTTGCAGATTGCACTTTTCTTGACGGTCCCAGCACAAAATCGAGCTTTTCATGGCGTTCCAGGGATTCGGCAGCATTATAGGTGGAGGTTTGATCTACAGAGCATCCAGTTCTGCTGACACCAGGAAGAAAAAGGGTAACCAAACCCGCCGCGATGACGGGAATGAGAAAGGGCGCAAGACAAAGAAGAGCATTGCGACGCAATATGGTTGCTCTTTTACCGAACAAAATCAGGGCTTGACGCACCACTCCAACGCGTCTGCCTCTCATAAGTCGAGGTGCATGAGACGTGACATCGTCAACAGGGAAGCTTTTCTCTCCATCAAACTTTGGCAGCCGCTCGTCCATGGCGATGGTATTCCCTCCATCGGATCCGCCAGGCTCCTGATTGTCAAGCTCCAGCTCTTCTGCAACTTTCAAAAACACATCTTCAATTGAAGGCCCGCAGACACGGTAGTCTGTGATACCCTCCTGTTCTAAGATCGTGACAAACCTCGTAGTGTCGGCGGAATTCTTAGCTTTATAAACAGTCTCGTCGAAATGGATCTCCCTAGGGATATGTTTAAACATTGGGACACTGAAGTCGCCAGAGCCAGGATTCCTCTGCACGTAGATCCGGTACCCTGACCCAAACTGATGTTTGAGTCCGGCGCTTGATCCTTCGACCTTGAGGACTCCCCGTGAAAGTATTGCAATATGATCTGCCAATAATTCGGCTTCGTCCAGGAAATGCGTGGTCAAAAGGATCGTTCGTGCGCCTCTCTCGGCCAGAAGAATGTCCCAGATTTTCCTTCGTGAGATTGGGTCAACGCCGGATGATACCTCATCCACGCAGCAGATAGAAGAGCCGCCCGTAAACATCATGGCCAACTGAAGCTTTCTTTTCTGGCCACCAGAGAGTGTTTTCGAACGAGTGCTAACTTTGCTCCCCAAATCACAATCTTTGATGAGCTTCGATATCTGATTATCAGCATCGGGGTTGCCCACAGATTTCAATCTATTGAAGATGGTGACATGCTCCTTGACTGTCAAAGAGTCCCATAGGACATTCTTCTGCGGACAGAGACCGAAAGTGCCTCCATTTCTTCCGTAGTTCAACCGGATCTCACCAGACGTGAGCTTGGTTAACCCGGAAATCGCATCCAGCGTTGTTGATTTGCCCGATCCATTTGCTCCAAGAAGGATCATTATTTGTCCCTTCACGATATCCAGCGAAAGACCGTTGACTGCTAGAACGCTCTGGCAATTTTCGCCAAAGAGCCTGGCTACTTTTCTGTAGAACCAACTTGGCTGGTACGACTTGCTGACACGGTCAAGGGTGACAGCTGAGGGAGCATTTGTCCTTGCGGCAATGAGGCCCCTTGAGGCAGTCCCATACAACGCACGCTCGACTAAAGCACCAAGTATAGGATACACGAAGATCTGCACAACGAGGAACAACCACAGAACTATTCCCGGGACGGTCCATGGGCTTTCAGGGGCAGAATTTACCAAGTTAGTCGGGCGATCATGCCTTTCCCATCTGGCCATGAAGATGGTGAAGTAGACGTGGTTCATCGGGGGAAAGAGGAGGCTAAGGATAATCACATTACCGTTCGCAGTTACAGGAACCAGCTGTGCTACGATCCCTAGAAGCAAGCAGGCAATAACAGCAGAAATACCGCTGAGCTCCGCTTTCTTGAAGAAGGACGCCCCGAATATCGAAAACGACGAGAGCGCAAGACCAGTTAAGAGATTATTGATGATGACAATTCCCGCTGGTGTTTTGTTGAACGCGCCAGCTTTCAGGATCGCACCCGTGATTACCCATCCAGGGCCATACACAAGATCCAGGGCCAAATGGGCAGCGATAAATCGGGCAGCCTGGGGCTGCCAGCGTGAGATATTTGGCATCATACAGTCTATCAACTGGCTCATGCCCAGCTCGCGCTCCATCGCAATCAATCCGGTGAGCTGATATGTGACACCGATCAACCCAACGAAGATAGCGACGCCTAGAATATGGATTATGGTATCCATATAGCCTTCTCGAAGCCTATCGTCACGTTGTTCCTGAGTCAACGATGTAAACGCGTATTCCGTTACCTGTCTGGGTGCTCAGCAAACTTTACATCAATGAAGTCGCTTCAGGGAAGTTGTAACGGACCTCACTGGGAAAAGCACTCGCGTCAATTGTGCGATTGACCTGAGCTATGGCCCAGTCAATGGAATGTTGAAAAGGAAAAAGGTATTTTGCCTCGTCGGTATTGCTCCCATGCACGTCGAGCCGTGAGCCCAGCTCTGCATCTGCCCTGATTGTGTAGTTCCATATTCCTCCGAGACCTTCATTTGGCGAGGAATGGAAGACAGCAGCAGCCAGGCAAGAAGAGACACCGCGCAAATTGCTTCGGCAGATATCTCTCAGATCACTCTCCGAGGCCAGGATGCGCACATCGTCTCCTCGCAGTTTAGCGGGCTCTGCGATGGTGGAAATCACCTGTTCGACATAGCCTCCCACGAAGCCATTGTTGACAAATACCAACTTATCTCTGCCATTGGAGGCATCCACGAAGGGATGGAGGGGTTTTGGCTCGCCGATTCCATAGACGGATGGCTGCGTGAACAGGAATCTTGCGTAACCTCTGTACTCAATCGCCGTCAGCAAGGCTACACAGAGGAACAAACAAATGAACACGCAAACGAAGGAGCGAGAGAAGAAAGAGAGAAGGGAGAGGGGGTGGGAAGAGAGAGAGGGAGATAATTCACACGAAAGCTATGTAAACGATAGGCAATATTAAAGCCCTCAGAGGGGTCGTCACGCAAGGACGGACAACAACGAGAAGGAGATTCTTGACCATCAACGCCCGGATCTGCCGCAGAAGAAGATACATGGCAGCAGCACCCGCACACTGTCTATACGCATAGACATGGGGTATGAAGCTTCTGGGGACGGCGACGGAAGGACAGGAAAGAAGAAGAGCGTCGACAGCGAGAGGTAGAAGAATCTACCGGATCTTACTCGCGGAGAAAGACCTTGTAATAATATATGGATTACGCATGCTTGAGATCGGAAATCCTGGCAACGAGCAGAAACACAGCCCTAGCCGTTCACGCGAGAGATCGTTTCTCTTAGTGTCGATGCTATTATTTGACTTTGCAGGGATATGCGGGGCCCCTGCAGCTCACCCGCGTCGGTCCTTGTTTATCGCTAGCTATTTTCGGAAAATACGCGGTGTTGGCAAATCCTGTTGGGCAGTACAAGAGATTGCTGCCTTGTCTAACGAAAACGCCCAACTGTCCTGTGTGAAGGGGTCCATGATTGCATGCGATGCGACCATTCTTGTTCTCTCGCGCTTCCGTCAAGGCTTATTTTCTTTGTATCTTGGCCGGTGTTCGTTTGAGTCGGACAGTACACTCAGGAAGCATATGCTGCACATGTATTATCTTGACCATGATGAGGATAGAAGCTTCAAAATGGAAAGCGTTGCATAAGCTAGAATGGATAAGATCAGGAATGATACTGATCCATCAGTAATATTTTGTTGGTAGCTCTCATGGTTCAGCTCCCTCCTAACTAGTTAACTAACTAGTTGGGCTTAGCTCCTGTTAGTCAGCATAGCATGGATAGTTTGCCTGAGGCCTCCATAGCTAGGACAGCCAACGCAGCGAGTTCGACCCCCATCAACAGCACATACGTTTGGCTAGTTGCTCTCCGTACACAATACCGATTCTTGCTTACCTTCCTTTTGCACGTCACTGAGACTTAGCTCGCTGGCACATTTCCTCCTATTATCAAAATCAAGGTTGGATGAAGATCAAGGGTCACATCCTGAAATTTTGTCGATGCAATCGATAGAAATTATGAAATGGTGATGGCTTAATTGATGATAATATGAAGCTAAAGTGGACTGAACGGTACGAGCGAGGGTCGGGTTCGCCTTTTTCTCTGCCAACTACCTGGACGACCACTACAGTGCTGTACATGGCCTGTCTAATGCGAGTGTGGTCGGCAAAGGCAAAGGTCACACTACCATCAACAGAGAAACTCGTACCTTTCTCTTTTCTCCTCGCAAATTGACACGGTAGGTAGGTGTGCAGCAGTTCTAAAGGCTGGCATGATGGAGACCGCATGTCCATGTACGCGTGGGATTTTCGAGATTGCTACAGACTCAACCCTCGAAGTAAGATGCAGACAATGTGGCCGTCTTCTTTCGGAGCACCAGGACACCCAGATGTACTACCCTCTTACAGAAGGTTCATCTTCCGTTAGCAACTCTGGGTACGCCCAGCACGCGTCACTAAACGTCAGATTCTGGCCCCCAATAACGGTCTTACTCTTAAGGGACTACTGTCTTGAGAACAAAAGAAACGTGTTTTTAGTTGGCTATTGGGAATCATTGGAGCATTTCAGTGGTAAGGACCTTGGCACGGATTTGCTTCGCTCCTGCGTCGAAGACACCCTGAGTACAGTTCTATGGGCTTTTTCGCCTCAAACACTGTGATTATTGTTGATGAGACACGGTCATTGTAAAAAGATACAGTCCCTGTGGATGACAGCGAAGGAATTGTCTGATGGTTCGACGTTTCATATCGATCTGTATGATTTGAAGGATATGGAAAACTGCAAATTGAATCAAGGAGAGAGCACTCACTGCTGTGTTTCAAAATTTTGGATACAAGTACTTACATATATGTGGAATTCATCTAATAAGACTTCTATCTCATCTAGGTATGAATTAGACTTTTGATGTTTGATGTTTGATCCTGTTTGGGGATTTTGGAGAAGAATGAATGAAGGCACAGCAGGTTACCATGTTGTCAAGGGTTTATTCCGTTACTACTATACAGGTGGTAGGTAGTTTTTAATCAAAAAGCAGTGTAACTTAACAGAAACCGAACAGACTCATAATCAACTGAATCACCGCTTCGCGTTTGCTTTTTGCCTCGATGCAGCTTGACCCATAAGAATAGACTTCCGCCGGAGGTAGTTGGACACGATATTTTCCACGCTTCCCATATCGTGCTTGGGTTTTCTAAAGAAGAAGTCAAAAGTCAGTCAACCTGCCCAGGAAACAATATTTGCCCTCTTTTTTTAGAACATACCTCATGTAGTATAACCTCGCTCTCCTCTTCCTCTTCTCTGTTCTCTGCACGATCTCCACGCTTTCGACATTGGGGCTGAAAACTTTAACCCACATCTCAACACCAACCCTCGTAAGTTCATTCCGTAATAGGAAAGCCGTGTCAATGCCTCGCAGCCGAATGTTCAGGCAAACACCTGCAAACGGGTCTCCGTTCTTGAACGTCACCCGGACGATATCGCCCTGCTTCACACTTCGCGGGTTTCTCCGGTAGTCGAAAAGCGCCTTGCGCTCGCCCGTTGGGTCCAGTACTTGCAGCTGAGACTCTGTGACTGCTGCAATAGGGTCTTTGCAGACGGTTCGTGTTGACGGGGGTGGTGGGTAGACTTTGAGCTTCTTCGGCGCTGCAATAGAGGTTATATCGCATTAGGCAATCAGGCTGCGAAATTCGACCAATAGAACATATAATCAAAAATACCTTGATCAGGCCTCAATCTTTCAGGTAATTGCGAGTAAAACTGTGGGGGTAGTTTCGCAGGAAGTGCGACTGGCTCTGGCTTCGGAGTATATGGTGTAGAGATGCATCGCCGACTGATCCGTGGCTGCATCCAGGCCTGGGTTCTCACAAAGGACCTTAAGCAGCCGAGCGGCCGCATAATGGGCGACAAGGTCGTCATTGTAGTAGAATTCGCGTGCCTTGCGCTGCAGGAGAGGGCCTGGAGAGAAGGTCAATCCATCCAAGCGTTTCGGCGGAAGATTGACCTGATCCGGTCCGGCAGAATTTCCGCCAAGTCTCAAGTTTCCTTTTCGGGCCATTTTATTCGATCCTCCAATTCAGACCCTGTCAGGGAACTTCTTTTTGACTCGTGCTATATTCTCGTCTCTCATGAGTGTTTAGTTTCGGTGAACTATCGTCTTCTGATAGTAGGAAGGCGTCGAGCACCTCTTCTCTTATCATAATCAACAATGGCGCAAAACGCCGTTGGCAGGCTCTTCCGCAGCGGAAATACCAGTACTCTGCGTCAACCCATTGTTACTTTCACACAATCGCGCAGCTACTCAAAGCATGGTATTTAGTTTTCTACTATTCAATTTTTAAACCTAGGATTCATCTTTCGCTGACTCGTTGGGGCCTCACTGTACAGCAATCCCAACCTTCTCCCAAACCTCCTCTCCAGAGCTAGACCAAGCGCTGAACCATTTCCGCGAAGAGCTGTTCATACCATTCGGTCTGAATGTCCAGCAAAGAAAACTTATGTTTAGACAGAGATACTCCCGACGACTGAAGGAAGACCCAGTGAGGGTTAGCATTGGCGAGAATGACGAGCAGTTCACACTCCGACCCATGAACCTGCTTGAGCGACCGAAAACGAAGGAGATCGCGAACATCGTCTCATTGATGAAAACAAAGAGCGACTGGAACAACATCATTCCCTTCCTTTCCGGACTACGGATGTCGCACCGCTCCCTGAGCTCCGGTCGGTGGCAGTGGCTGATTCGGAAAGCCGGAGAGGCTGATGCATTGGGCATAATTCTTGAATGCGCGAAGCAGTCGGAGCGAACGGGCCTCCGGCTCAATACTACTGAGCTTGTTCAGCCTCTCTTTTTCCAAATTCATCGGATGGCGCAGGTGGCTGAGTTCAAGGATCCCGCCGTTTCCAAGGCGCTCGGGCTTGCGAAGCAGTTTGTTGAACTGATGGAGACGCCAGAGCATATTGAGCATGATATGTCATGGGATCCGAAGCGGAAGCCTTTTGTTATCGGTGTATTTCTGGAGCTAAATGCCGCGCGTGCGCTCAACGAGTCTGGGGGAAATGATGAAACCGGAGACGTTCTTGCCTACGCCCGGCGGCTGTCCGCGAGCTGGGACCGTGGAAACTTCTCTACCTATTCTAAGGATTGGTACCAGGCTGATGAGCTGCTCCGAGAAAACCTCCCTATTTTCAACGGATTGAAGCTCGCGTTGGAGGTGAATGGAATCGATCTCCAGATGTCAGTTAAGTCGTCTTTGGAGTCCAACTTGGAGCAGGTACGGAAACAAATCGCGGCACTAATGGAGATGGCGCCCGAGAAGGTCAAAGAAAAGCCGACGCTGGGTTACCAGCAAGCTCAACTGTTGTTCAAATAGTACCTTTATACGAAGCGAGACTACATTGTATTATAACTAGGCGAATTCTTCGAAACTGGAAATTCTTGTTGAGATTCTTTGCTTACTCAAAAGATATAGATAACTTTTCCTTTCAGATTCATTTAGAAGTCAGAGTTGTAGATATACGGACGGGTTATCTAAATCTAAGATTTGACAATGACAGGAGATGATGCTCGTTTTTGTTAGCCGGACAGGGAGGGTAGTACTACCTCAGCGAAAAGAACTCCACTTAGGGGAGCAACTCGAGTGTGTTATCCTCACGGAAATGTCCTCTAATAGGTATAGTCGTTTTACCGGAGACAACTGCAGGACCACTTACAGTGATCTGTCAGGAAAAGTTAGTAGCAGTGCGGGTATGTACGTTTTCGGGGCGGAGTGCCATCTCCTTACCTTGCCCTCTACAGGTCTGTCAGACTCTGCTTCCCTTGGAACGTCTGTCAAGAGCACTTCAACGCTGCTCAGAGGAGGGCCAAAGTGGCAGGGCCCTGGGAATCGCCGATAGTCAAAAATGTTCGTCTGGCAGATAGCGCCGGCAACACCCGGAGCGGTCAAGGCATATACAACACGAGCACCAGTGAAGATCCTCAGGTCGGTCAACTGCTCAGAAGTTAAACAGTTCTCAGAGCTATCACCAGCTCGATGGGAAATGCATAGTAAGCGGAGTTTGTTAAGAGATAGCTCGGCTGTAGGTCCAGCAGTGGCAAGTTGACTTAACAAGTTATGTGATGACATAACTCCGGCATCCAAACTCCGTATTTGGATCCAACGAGCGAATTTAGAGATAATCCCAGTATTAGGACGCATAAATCTCTTGTGATACTGGGAGACGGTGCGAGACGAAGTAATGACAACCGTCGGAGATACACCGACCGTAGCAAGTGCGAAATTGGAAGTATCCCCGGTAACGGAATTGAGCGCGATAGAAGCATTTGAATAAAGTGCTGCAAATATCTGGCACAGTGGATACAGTCTCGAGAGGGAATCGATTGAGAGAACGAGATCGCCACTGCCAAATCGTTGGCCAGCAGGCAAGCAAGAGATTAATGCACCTATGGCAGATGCCAAGTTCTAATGCCGCCATCAGCATTTCCGATAAGATGAGAGTTCATGGGACGGGCTTACCTCTGGCTGGTAGTCGATGAACTCTGAGGTATCTCCCGATGACGGTTGGAGGGTAGACAATGGAGAAGATGGAGTCTTGGGATCCCAGCTAGGAACCTCGAGTCCACCCAGGTCTCTCTTTTCTTCAACTAGCTCATGCCAAACAGCAACCTTCAAGTCAGCTCTAACACCCGGTGGTAGCTGGTTCCAAGCCATGTGCCTGCTTCCATCCTTGGCAACCCAGATGACATGGGACAGCTCCTTGCTATCGTTGGCTATAATGCTCAGGTCAAGAGCACCAGCTTCAGCAATTAGAATATCAGCCTGCGCTTTGCGTAGATGCGCAGACAGAACTTCGGAGGCAAGATTGTGGGGAATAAGAGCCACCTTGAAGCCGTAAAAGGCACCAGCTGTATTCAAGCATGGTTAGTGTATGTCCTACTTCAAGAGAGAGATGGTGTAGAAAGATAGGTAAGTGCGAACCGAATATAGCCACAAGTAGCTCAACCGAGTCTGTCAGACAAATAGCTACAGTTTTCGCCGCAGTTTTTTCAATGAATTTCCCAATCACATTGATGTCCTCCGTAACATCCTCGAAGCTGCGTTCGGTGACATGTCTCCCAAGCACAGTATAGATCTTTCCTTGCTTCCGAGTGCCGTCTTCGCTCACAGTTCCACGCACTGCAGTCTTCCAAATATCACGCAGATCTCCTCTTCTACCACTTGTCCACTTTGGGGTATCCGGATCCTTCACATTCAACCCTGATCGGAGTGGGAAATCGTAAGGCGTCTCGAGACTTCTATATTTGGCAGATTCGCCAGGATTTCGTACGGGTGACGAACTCGCCTGTCGGGCAAGCAAGTACGGATGAAGGTCAGGATCTTTTGATGAGACGATGGAAAACAAGACAAAGGCTGCAATGGCACCCGCAATAAGAGTGGTGTAGGTGTTCCAGTCGGCCAGAAGGTCCATTACCAAGGAGTCGATCTTGGCCACCAGTGTCGGCTCTGCCATCTTGAGTGCTTCGGAACCAGACAACCACTCCACTTATACTGAGAAGGTATGAAGTGAAATCGACATCAGACAACCGAGCGGTAGAAGAGAGGCTTCTACGTTCAGCTCGTTCAGCTCGTCCAGCTTGGCGAAACGTCATCTGAGGCAGTGCAGCCACGTGATGGAATTGCGGGGAAAGGCCGAAAACGGCGTCTGGCAAACGCGCGCTAAGGATCGCGGCAAGGGCGCCTGTCTCCCAGGCGGTTGTGATAACAATCCCGTTGTTGTGGAAGAGTCCAAACATCAGCACCAGACGATTCCCCAGCCATGATCCTCCTCTCCAGCCCAGACCAGAACGATATCAAGTGCCATAGGTAAGTTGGGCCAATTGTTGTCCCCCGAAAAAAAGCTTTTTCCTTGAAGGTAAGCTCCCCACTGGCACTTATTACTCGTGAATAGTCTTCATACATGCTCACATTCATGCTATCCAGTTCCTGTTTGCCTCTTCCCCTTTTTTTGATACTTTGATTTCGACTCTTGTTTTCATCCACATATCTCAATGGCATCCAAGTCTCTGCCATCAACCCCCAAGCCAGTTTCTTCTTCCGCCCCTGGATCAGGCGCATCCCAAACGCCCGGGAAGTGGCGGCATCCTCGTCTTGACGAGATTGTTAGACGGCAAAATGCTTCGATATTTGGTCCAAATAACGCGAGGAGGCTTCTGTCAAATGGGGTTGCATTGATTATAACATGGTTATTTGGAGATACCCTGAAGACCCAGTGAGCAGAATAGATCTCATTCATCACCTGCCCTGCTTGCGCAATACTGATAGTTCACGAATCATCAGACTACTCCGGCCACACTTTCTCCAAGACTACCCCGCAAAGATCGACCTCGCCTTTTTTGCCCTCCAGCTTTATTTCACTGTGAATATAGTTGTCGCATTATACCCTCTATTCCGACCAAAAGATGAAATGACCGACATACCTCTTACACCAACACAACGCGCTCTTTTGGGACTTGATCCAGTGGTCGCCCTACCTCCGACGCCTGAAAGCGCCTATGTAACCCCACCGAGATATCGTCTTTCTGTATCTCGGCCAGCAAGTCCATTCAGTACAAGTCCATCTCCTGCATCTGCCAGGACGAGTCTCTCTAGCAACACGTATTCCGCGGGCGCCTCCTTCTCGCCTTCAACGAGCCCGTTATTACAGAGAGCAATTGCCAATGGAAACAAGGGAAGTGGACAGAGACCAAGTTTCGGATCTTCGCCGGTCGCTCGAGGAAGCTTTTGGTCTTCGTCGCCACTCGCCCAGAGCTCCTCGTTCAAGGAGTCAACTTTATCTAGCTGGGGTCCCCCAACGCCCTCGCCAACAGGTAGAAGGGGGACGGGGATAGGTGTGACCAATAAGTGGCTGTATGAGAGAAGCGGAAGGCTCTCCACAAGCAACAGCGCTTTTTCTCTTTGACGTGCGCTGGGTTTGGCTGTAGCAATAATCGATCGAGAACTGTATTTCGGTAGATCGTGTACTTAAGGAATCGTCGTATGGCCAGGTACCATGATTAGGAATCTGCGCGTCGACTGTCTACATAAATAAAATAGAGATGACCAGAATGAAAGAATTAACCAATGCGACTAGTATTGCAAAGTTTTGCTGTGGAGTTGGCCCCAAGATGACCCCAGTGGAAGATCTGAGATCTCCGCGACTGCTCCGCCGATATGCATTCCGCATTCGCAACAACACACCTATCCGCAACTTCACCTTATCCCATGCAGTTGGCAACCTTGGCACGTCTTGCACATCGCTGATAACTACGTTCTCCTGCAAATATTTGATGATCTTTGAATCACGATACTGCATGAGGTCGATAGTATCGTGAGACGTCCGGCGCGGTCACAATGGGAGCCTCAGAGTCGAAACTTGTCTTCAAAAAAGGAATCTTCCGCCTCTCAGAAGAGAGGAACATTCCAGCGGGCGATCCCTATTGGGCTAGAGTACGTTTGGCATTTTATTTCATTTTCCAGTTTTATCTAATTCATACTGACGCTCCTGTTAAGTTCTGGGAGCTCCCAGAATCAACGGAAGATGTCTTCAGTTTATTCACCCCGTCAGATATACGACGAACTCGAGATCAAGCGCTGTCGAACCTTGAGACGTTAATCATTTCTGTAACCTCTCATCTCGTCTCTTTAAAAAATCATCCCTCGTTTCCGGACCCAGAGCTGGCTCCGGCCAGTCATGCGCTCAACTGTATCCGCATACTCACTCGGGTGCTCCCCTTCATCTACGAAGTAGAACATTTGGATGACTGGGAAGAGAAGTTCTTTTGGTCCCGTCGCCGGAAAGACAGTCAGAGTTCGCAGGGCGCTCCCGAAATCCTGTTTGACGAAGCGCAGCCGGAGGAGCAGCTGGATGGGACCTCGCCTCGGGAGAGTGACTACAAAGACGCGAAACCGCTGGCCGAGGAATTGATAGATACTCTACTTGATTTGTTGTTCTACATTGACTTTACGATACCAAAAATTGCAACAGCGAAAGGCAATGTTTCATATTCCATTTGGCAGAGTGGTGTCGGTTGCAACAGTGCGATGGGGTCGAACAAAGAAATGGAAAACAATCGATGCGAAATTCTTCGTTTGCTGCTCACGTTGACTGGTAAGGCAATGTACATGCCATCTGGTAAGTGGTTGCTCCTCAGATACAGCCTAGCTTTTGCTGACAGATATTTAGGCCTGTTACCTGTGCAGGGAGTGAAGGCTATTACGTATATCACAACGTGCCCTGACAAGCAGGCCGTCTTAACGTTGCTCTGCTCACTGTTGAACACTGTATGTATAAGATACTCACTAGTGAGCATAGCTATGTGCTCACTATTTCAATCAAGGCTGTCAAATACAACCCTGCGTCGTGGAGAGTTCCGTACGATCACGTCGTCTGGAAAGATCCGAAGCAGATTCTAGTGATCTACTGTCTGCAGCTTCTGCTCGTCCTTATTCTATATCCAATTCCAGAGGACGGCCGTGGTCCTCCACCGAAGAATTACTATCGTCATTATTTCGGACGATTGCATCGGCCGCATGACTTCCAGTTCCTTGTGGACGGCATGACTCGGATTTTGAACCAACCTGTACGTCTATTCCTTTCTTATTTGTTATTTTTTATTCCTATTTCTCTCCCCTGGCCCGACTACTGACGAGTACTACCGGACAGATGGAAGCTACAAATTCATATCTTCCCGGCAGCCACAAATCCGTCAAATGGGCTCCGGAGATGCTTATGCTTTTCTGGGAGACCCTGCAATGTAACAAGAGGTTCAGGTCATTTATTATTGATTCCAGCCGCTCGCACGACTTCATCATTCTCTGCCTCTTCTATGCTTCCGAGTACCGAGCTGATCCTGCAAAACAAGGACTGGTCCGAATGTGCATTTTTATCTTACAGACAATGAGCGTAGAGCCAAATTTTGGGAAGAGCCTAAACTTGAAATTCGCAGCTCAAGACACTTTGCCGCAAAGCATTCGTTTATCCAACTTCAAAGGCTCCTATGCCGACTATTTGATTACGGTTTGTCTCTTGCGGCCCTGTATGTTCTAGACACACCTGCTGATGAAATAGTCCATCATTACTCTAATGTCCACAAGGAAAGGGCATTTGGATGCTGTATATCCGGCCCTTCTGGCAATAATCAACAACATAGCTGCATATGTAGAGCACTTGTCGGCCTCCACGTGCTCGAGGATATTACAACTCTTCGCGTCAATGTCCGCACCCAGCTTTCTATTGGCTAACGAGACAAATCATAATCTTCTTTCTCTGGTACTAGACTTTATTAACACGATAGTGGAGCATCAGTTTGCCAGTAAGCAACAAATCCGAACCTGCCTTACTAGGTTGCATTACTGATATACTCTAGAAAACCCGTATCTCGTGTATGGGATTCTCAAGTACAAGGAACGGTTCGAGGCCGTTAGAGCTTTCACACTTGAAAGCGGACAACAAGAACTGGAACGTCAACGTGAGAGTCAAAAATCCGGGAGTAGTGCTCATGACCTGGCCGCTGGTCTTCGTCGACCACAGTCTGAAGACGATTTGCAGACTCCTTCTGGTGCACGGCCATCGTTAAGTCGTATCCCTGAAGAAAACAACCCTTTTGCGATCGGCGGGGACGATTCAGACGAGGAGGGAGACGAGCAGCCTACACCATCTCTGTCCTCTCCGTCCTTGGAGAATTCGAGGAGACCGTCAGTTTCATCCTCAGCCGATGAAAGCGTGCCAGTTCAACTGCGAGGAATGTCCGAAAAAGCGCGAGGCAAGATGCCTGCGGGACGACCGTCTTTTTCCCGACAAAACAGTGTGGCCAGTCAAAGCAGTGTATCCCTCTTTCTATCGTCCTCTAATAATTTTATACCAACCGCAGCCTGGGTGAGTGCAGACAGCTTCTTGGTTTTATTTATGCCCCAACTAACTAACCTCTGCAACTCTCCTAGCTTGAATCTTGGTTGCCAGAACTCTCTCTGCACACTGTGCTTACCCTTATCTCTGCCATTTCTCCACACATACCCGATGCTGCTCTTGAATCTAGTTCGAATCCAGAAGCGCGTACATTGATTACGAATCTCGCATCATTTTCCGATGAACCACACATCCATAGCATGATTTCAGAACCATCCCCAATCCCTGTTCACACCTTTGAATGGTCTGCTTTATCTATGGGCTGGTATGAGTCATTGCTATGGGGCTTTATCTTCTCCGGTGAAATGGTTGTCGGTTCGGCTTCCGGCGCGACTCCTGGTACTGTGGGAGTCTGGAATGGGACCGGTATCAAGCTGTTTAAAGTCCAGGAGGCGGCAGCACAGGGGCCGACATTACTCGCCCCTAAGGGTGCTGTAGATGCTGTAGGCAGCAACCTTGTGCAGCGGATTGGGAATTTGAGTCTTAGGGGACGAACATCCCAGGATTCACAGCGGAATAGTGGTGCTATTTCAAGGTCTCCAAGCTCTAGAGAAGCCTAACTTAGTATCTGCGCTATTGGTCCGTTTATGTTTCGTTTTATCTTCATTTCCATTCTGACTTCTCAATACCTTGATTCAGTTGACGTCTTTCCGATCAAGCTGGTGGCTTTGAGGGCGGTCATACCCTTATTATATTGCGCCTTTCCTCTCTTACTGTTTTCAGTCACATAAGGTTACAGGTTGTTTGTAGATGCTAGTTGTTTCCAACATGTGGTTATAGCACAATGTAAATCAATTCAATAGCAGGACTGCATACGGAGTATTTTTAGCCCTAACATCACTGAAATTACACCGGACCGAAAGCATGAAGTCTGCCAAAAGCCCCCATTCACCACCTCTCAACCCTCAAGCACCTTCATAAGCTTCCTCCAAGACACCATCCCCCTCCGCGCATGCACAACAGGCGTGTCCGGATCTGGATCCGCCAAAGTCCTCGAAAACAACTCCAACGATACCCATCCTTCAAAGCCCAACCCATCAAAAACGGCCCTCACCACATCAAGAACAGGTAAATAGCCACCCCTCTCCTCCTCAAACGCGAACAACCTCGCATTCCGCGACCAGGACATCCGCACCGGCTGCCCAGGAACATGAAACGGATGCTGCTCGTCCAGCGGCGCAGAAAGTCTCTCCCCATCAACAACCTGTACGTAAAAGACTTTCTTAACATCGATCATCCGCCGAAGCCGTTCCATGGACTCCTTCATCTCCATCTCCCCGTTCTTGGCCTTCCCCGATGCCACAGAGGGGTCAGCATATACCCGTCCAGCAATGTTGAATGTATCCAGACAAATCCCGAAATTGGGCCTGTCAACCGCCCGAACGACACTCCACGCTTCCTCCCATGTATCGATGTGGTTGGACCACGCGAGAGCCTCGTAGGCGAACCGGATAGCTCGTGGCGTCTCCTGGAGGCCCTTGTCTGCTAGTTCTTGGAGGTCAGCGATGATGACGTCCCTGTCCCCCGTTGTTCTGTGTGTGCCTGTTTCCTGATCTGCACCGAGGAAGTTCGCAGGGATCTGGATCAAATCCGTATCCAGGATCTTGGCTAGTTCAAACCAGAGGGGTAGTTTTTCCGATATGAGGCATTTGTGTTGGTTGCGGTCGAGGAGGCCTTCGTAGAAGGTGAAGGGTTGGAGACAGATGATGTGAAGGTTTAGCTCTTTGCATTTTTCGTGAGTGTATTGTGCTGCTTTGTGGAGGTTGTTGTTGAAGTTGGCTTGGGCCAGTGATTCCAAGTCGCCGTAGAAGAGTTCTATGCCCTTGAAGCCGTGGATTGACGCCTGTGAGAGCTTGTCTGGGAGGGGATGGAGCCGGGGTTTGCCCAGGGACATGGAGGGAATGGCAGGCCGGTATTTTGGCATATTGTGGCTTTGCTACTTGAGGTGGTGGTTCTGTATGACTGTCTGTAGGGAAGATGTGAAATAGAGGATGGATATTGATGCGTTGCTCAGTTAAGTTGAGAGGTAGCGGATGGGCTATTTAATGCTTAAACGACAAAGAAGAGAATATGTGAGGTTATAACAATAAACATGATAAAGAGCAGCCTGGTCTTGTGGGCACATCTGCAGGTGAATGGTCTCAGTCATGGTATTTCTTGACATTCAACTCATGCAAAAGAAGGACTGCAGCAACCGAATATCCCATATAAGTCAAGACAAAAGGATGAACCATCATCCAATAGTCTATACACATAACAAACAGGGTACCTGAATGACATTGCGAGTAATAATAAAGCCAGCAGAGGATGAATGTAGGATGAGTGCTGGTCTTTCATGCAGCATCCCGAGTTTCACTTGCATGGGTTTCAGTGTTGATATTCACAAAATTACCGCAGTTGAGTCTCGCACTGTTTGGCGCATGAACAACGATCGACCTGTTCCCAATGAAGGCAGGGTCCTCTGGATTCGTCGAGAGAAAGAGATCTGTGTACTCTGTTTCAAAAGGCTCTCCAATGCCAACAAAAATCACCCCATGTTTCCCGCTCAAGTCGCCAACCTGGCACGTTTCCGGCAGATTGGGATTACAGGGAGGCTGTTCGCCACGGCGATAAGGGTCAAGGTGGCCAAGGGTGCTGTAACAGTTGCCATCTGGGGGCACGGGGAACTCGTGGATATGGTATTCTACAGAGAAGAGTTAGCCATGTAACGTTGTTGTCTCCTCCGGGTGTGCCGGTGATAGAAAGGCATACGGTAAGGGCCCTCATCAGGCAATCCCCAGAAATCGGCATGGATCCTGACTCCAACACCACTTGAAGGTGCCGATGCTCTGACGTATCCCCGCACGGTCGTATTGGTCTTGTCCAGCAGCATGAGCTCGTAGACATTTGGAGGGTTATCATACACGATGGGAGCCGAAGTATTCTGGGCAGCGACGGATAGACACAGGCTAGCGAGGACACTGGCAACGAGTCCAGAATGCATGTTTATTGTATTTCGAGTGAAGTCTGGGAGTAGAGTGTTAGCTCCGATAGGAGCAGAATAATGAAGTATGGCAAATGGTACTGGTTGGTAACGTATGCAATAAACAGCGTCAGTATACATGAAAGGAAGAAGTCCAAGTCGACGGGACAGAGATGGAGATGGAGAATACCTCATGCGTTGCTTCCATATCGCATAGCCGGGCTTCTGGAAGGAGCACTGGTGGTTCTATTGCCGTTTGATGCTTCAGGTTTCTCCCGTACCTTCCTATGAGATTGCTACTCTCCCCAGCTACTTGAGAAAGGCCTTTAAGCTCGTTAGCTATAAGATGACTTGTTCATGTATTTACCTCGGGTTAAGTACCCTCCCTAGCGAGGTCAGGTTATCTGTACGCACTAGCCCACATTGGGAAGCATGCCCTAGACGGCTTTGCAAGACAGGAAGCATGAGAAGTGAACGACCTGGCCTGTCAGGGATTTGGTGACAGGAGAGTTTCTGCCGCTGCTACAGCAGACACAAAGTGGATGATTGTCAACCTGAGTTTGGTGGGCACTCATAGAGTACTATACCTGATGATATTGTCTCCGAGCTGGTGGTATTTCCCTCCGGATTAAGCATATTCCACGCATCTTTATTATGATCTGCCCTTCTTGGCCTTTGTATTACAAGACCACACTTTATGCGGCTGTAAATAATGATGCTCCACAACGGTAACTATTACAGGATGTCTTGGAAAGCATAGGATACTACTCCATTTAACGTTGTGATGGTTAGCAGGCCGTCAGGGCCTCGCTACGTATATATCAAAGACCTCCTAGCCTTATCCTCTCCCCTTACCGCTTTCCATCCCTTGAGGGTATGCTGAGAAGACCCTAATTTCACCTTTTCAACTCACTGCATCTTCTGGATTTATTCTCTCCATACGGTCTTATTAACCTTCACGGATTCCCAGTATACGCAATGCCTCTGGTGCGCGATTATTTCGATAATGATGGGGTGCGCAACGCGACTAACCCATCTAGATTTGGGCACCATTATGGTGAGTAAGCATATGCTCATTCTTAAAGGCCCTATTCCCAATCCTGGCTGGCTGCCAGATCGCCAGCGTGCAGCCCGTGATAATGACCTTCGCTGTTAGGATACCACTGGTTCATTCATTATGTATACATAGCATATGCTAAAGTTATACAGTGCCTGATGTGACTGCAGCTGAGAATGCGACGGCACCCCAAACTGGGACCAAAATGTCCTCAGTCAATACTTTGGTGTATGTACACAATATGCTCACACTATACTCGCCTATGTGGAGCATATGCTAAGTATCATACAGTTGCAACATTGACGTGAATTCTGGCCAGATGTGTGGCATGCATGATCATGTCAAACCAGCCTTCAGTACGTGTACTTCTAGCATATACTTTATCTATGCTTACCGATATTTGTTCTCTAGCTCCGCCGCCACCTCCGCAATGCGCATCCAGGCGCTGGTATGTTAATTCCCTACGTATACTCAGTGCTTGCTGATCTATACTAGTCTGCAATCCCCGGATGAACAATACTTCAACTGATGAGATCATTGCCGGGCAAAAGTAAATTCGGAATATACGATGATCCTGAGCATATGCTGACCTATCTAGTGCAATCAAGAGCTTTGTGCTTTCAGGAGGATGGCGCAAAGCAAGATATGTGCATGAGCCTGGGTATGTTTGCTTTATACCGAGTATTTGCCATATATATTTTAGCATATGTCCAACTAATGCACAGTTGTGGTCCCCTTGGAGGTCTTCTTGATACTTGTGCAACTGCCTGTGAGACTATTGCGTAAGTTCTGCTTATTCCAGATTCATGCATTGCATATGTTTCCCGACATGGTACTAGTATGAATGACCCTAAGTTTGCTAGTCAATTTGGAACTCGCTTCCATCGTGAGGTAAGTAGTACTCATGTTTGAGACATGTTTGACATATGCTGAGCTATTCAGCGCATCCCTTCAACCTGACCATCCAGCCACAAGCGCAAGGTAAGTATGGTCCAAGCATATTTTGGCAGTGTTCTGATTGTATGTCCAGCGTGGACCATCTCCTCCAGATGATGGCTCCAACAATAATAGTGGCAGTGACCTAAACACCTCAAGGAGTAAGTTATCAGAAAACAAATGCAAAGCATATGCACTACCAATTTCCAGCAGAATCAAAGACAGCTCGTCGCAGCAGCAGAATTCGTGCCGCTAAGGGTAAGGATAAGTACACTTGATAAATTGGCCATATACTAAGCCAACGCGTTGTAGGTAAAGGCAGCCGTAGAGCCTATGCGGACTCAAATGTAGCCTAAGTACCTCACATCTCAGTGGTGGTAGTTAGGAGTTAGGTTAGGAATGGGGATAGTCTAGTGATATGGTAGGAATTTGCTGGCCTACACTAGAAATGTACTCGGAATACGCCTAGCATATATATACTGGTATGGGCATCAATGCAGAACAGGGAACAGTGGGCATGATATTGTGCACAATTTCTGCAAGAATAGGACTGAAGTTACCCTGCTGCAGAGACATGCTACCTATGTGCAGAGGGCAGAGAAGGGGGCTCTCGTGTTGCAATTTCGTGATGCACAAGGGGCTTCATAAGGAAAGTGGGTAATGCTCCGTAGTTGGAGTGCTTGGATATAACAAGCTGACGCTCATTTCTTGCAAACAGTGACTAGACGCGTAAACCATCTGAACCAGCAGTCTCATAAGGTGGCATAACCCATTGGTCATGTGATGTTGGACAAGTTGGGGTATTATGGTGGATGAAGACACAAGATCTCAGAGTTAACAATTGGATTTAGTAAATTTAGTAAACCAGATCTATCACCGACCGTATTTCATATCAAGATAAGGCCCCCGCAGTATTTGATGTTATCTCTGCCATGGGGTGACTTGCAGTGACGAACTGCCCTCGTGATAAGAGAGACATCATCCCTTCTTCCTCTCTCTCCTCCCCTCTCCTCCTCTTCTTCTCTCTTCCCATCTCTCTCTCCCTCTCCTTCTTCATCACTGCCATCATGCCTCCTCCTCTTTTGCGTCAGATCACTGCAATCGCCCTCCCCGACCACTGCGAGCCATCGTCGCCCTACTTAGCCGCCCTCTCCTCCTACCTCCACATATGCCTTCCCACGCCGCTCGCCCTCATCTCCTCCCTCCTGGGTACTCTCAGCATCGTCTCATGGCTGTTTGCTCAAATCCCCCAGATATATAAGAACTACCAGCTCCAGTCTACCGCTGGTCTCTCTGCTTTCTTCCTCATTGAATGGTGCTTGGGCGATTCGGCGAACCTGGTGGGCTCGCTGCTCACGCGACAGGCCGGTTGGCAAGTCGTTGTTGCGGCCTACTATGTCCTGGTTGATATCACCCTGGTGGCTCAGTTCTTCTGGTACACTCATGGCCAGAGGAAGTGGAGACGGTACGCACGCGACCATCCGCCTCACTCCCGTCGGAATCCGCCTGGTTCGGGCGTCTTGGAAGGCGTCTCTCTGCCTGAGGATGACCACGGCGCTTCTGCGTCTCGATCGCCTTCGGAGCTGTCCCCACGATCACTCCCCAAGGATGTCGATCCCCCGAAGAAGCCGATCGTCGACGTCCTAGCCGGCCCATCGCCGTCTTATTCCCATAACGAGAAGAAGCACTCCTTCGCTTCTCGCAGAACTGTCGCCGGGAACGGGTCCAGTCTCTCAACCCGCACGGTCCTCCTGACGTCAATGCTCTGCGCTGTCCTGGCCAATGCAGCCCCGACAGAGCCTCATTTGCAGTCTGCATCACCGTTCACCGCTGCATCCGAGTCCTCCACCCTCGAGATCATCGGCCGTGTCGCCTCCTGGATTTCTTCCGTCCTGTACCTCTTCTCGCGCCCGCCCCAGCTCTACAAGAACTATCGCCGGAAAAGCACATCTGGCTTGTCCCCCTTGCTCTTTATGGCAGCCTTCTGCGGAAATTTTTTCTACTCGGCCTCACTCCTCACAAACCCCAACGCCTGGTTTGATTTCCCCCCCTACGGTGGCGGAGGGTGGGCCAGTGTCGACGGTAATTCCCGTGTCGAGTGGATCGTACGCACCCTTCCATTCTTTCTCGGCGCTGCGGGCGTTCTGGCGCTAGACGCTTTCATGGGCGTGCAGTTCCTTGTGTACGGTGAGGGCGAGCCTGTGATTATGGTCGACGTGGGTGATGAGGATGGGAAAGGAGAACAGACGAGCCATTGGACGGCCGTCAGAGGGTGGATGAGAGGGTGGATCCCTTCTGTCTCCCCAGACCGAGGATCTATCGCTGAGGCTTCCGAGGAGGAAGCCGCTCTCTTGCCAGACGAACGTCCGCGCAATGCATACGGCGCTATTTGACTTATGAAGCATGGATAGAGTTATATCGCTTATACATACGAAGTGTTTTCATTTTGATTTTCTGCGTTGCCAACGACACAAGACGAAACAGGTCATGACACTCTTCGTTTGATTCATTGCATTCCCCATGTTATGGTGAGAGGCGTTCTGGTCAACGACGAGGTTCAGTATATTTATTTTATTTCAATTCCGTTTGCTGATTATTGTTTTTCTTCCTGGCTTGCTTACTTGTTTACTGGCGTCAATGTGTTTTATCAACTGTGGTTGTTTCTCTTTACAGATTACAGAGCATGCATATTCAGATACCCAGGACTACACGCATCCTTCTATGGAATAATGCAGCTAGTTCCTACATATCTTTATAATCGTCCCTGTGCACAAAGATTGCCTACATCGTACGAGTCCTAGTGTGGTACAATAAATAGCTTTAAACTCAATGGCAGAATTCAATGATTATACTCCATGCCTTCCCACATAAATGACATCTACCATACACAAGCCTGCAAATCCATCATTCAGTAAGAATATTATTAACATCCAAGCTAATTATAGACAATAATTACTTCCAGCCAGGCCAGTGTCCGCCTGAGCACCTCCATCCATTCCCCACAGCCTCATCTTGAACAAGACCGTTTCAACTGATGTATTCAATCGTGTGTGAAGAACTTGCAAAGTTCTATGTATTTCTCTTTTTTTGGCTTCTTTGTCAATTTTTCTTTTTCGTTGACGACCAATACAGTACGTCGCAGATACCAAGGAGAAACGAATAAAAGAAACAGAACCTAGGGCTCTTAGACATTACCACCAACAGAACAAATGAGAAAAACTCCTTGGCCTGGCGATATACACGTTACCAGAGCAGGTACCTCAAGGTGATTCCGAAACAAGTCCGAAGGACTATTGACAGGCATTGAAGATCAGACAATATCGTGGGCCGTCAGAATATAGCTTAGAACAACGGCAGTTTGGCATCCTGGACACCTCTCTTGATAACATCTTCGATCCGCCAGCGTGGGGGCGTGATCTTGACGGGTCGCTTGTGTTGCTCATCCTTCTCATTCTCCGGAGTATTGAACGTGTTTTCAGAAGGATAGAGTCCACCAGCGATGCCAGTGGAAAATTTGAGCTGCAAGCTGTTACCGATCTCATCACAGGCAGTCAGAACGCGGTCAAGATCCTCCTTTGTATGGGCAGCCGAAACACAAAGACGGGCACGGGAAGAAACCAAAGGCGTTGCAGGATAGCCGACAATAACGACGGAGATTTTACGCTTCAGCATCTCATGGGAGAATGCAGGCATTTTGCCGGGATTGAAGAGAAGGATCGGAATAATGGGTGAATCGTCATGGCCGTAAACTATGAAGCCAAGACGCTTTAACCCCAGACGAAGATACCTAGAATTGAAGGCCAAACGCTGTAACCGTTCCTCACCCTGACCAGGAACCAGTTCGCCGGCGATGATGCGGAGAGCAGTGGCTATTTGCATTAGCACTGCCGGACACGGTGACTCCCCAAAAAAGACACCGGAATTGGTGGCACGGAGTTTCTGAATCATCATTCGGTCCGCAGCAACGTACCCACCGTTTGCGCCGAATGATTTCGTAAGAGTGCCCATCAGGATATCAACCTCAGAGGTGTCGATACCGAAATAGTCGCAAACACCCCTGCCCCTGGGACCAACAGCGCCGATAGAGTGAGCCTCATCGATGAAGAGATGGAACTTGTAGCGTCGCTTCAGGGCGATTAAACCGGGAAGATTACACATCGACCCTTCCATTGAGTAAAGACCTTCCACAACTACCAGGATCTTCTTCCAAGGGCGATGAGTGCGCGGCTGACCCTGAGAGATAGATTCCCGGAGTTTCTCCTCAAGTGCCTTCATGTCATTGTGTTTGAACATGCAGATGGATGCTCCCGAAAGTCGGGCTCCAAAGCGGATTGACGCATGATTGAGCTCGTCCGAAATGATGAGACAGCCTTTACCGACCAGTGCGGGAAAGATGTTGGCATTGGTACCGAAACCCATGGAGAAAACCATAGCAGCCTCCTTTCCAACAAACCGGGCGACCTGCTCCTCGACTTCCAAGTGGAGGTCTTGAGTTCCTACCTCAGAACGGGTGCTGCAGGAGGTAATGCCATATTTCTTGATCGCCTCTTCGGCAGCATCTGAGCAAGGCCCTATTGACTGGGCAAACCCGAGGTAGTTGTAAGAACTCAGGTTGAGAGTGTCGGTGGTAGTGCCGGTGAAGTAAAAGTGCTTGTTGTGATCATCCGAGGCCCGGTCGATCAAAGTGATGTTACGTCCCGGAACACCGCTGACAGGTCGCTCGAAGCAGTCGCGAATGCGCTGCTGGAGACGGCGGATGTAGAAGTTGTCAAAGTCGCTGTTGAGTGCGGCATATCCGTCGCGAGGCTTCAAATGTCGGTAATTAGCCTCGCGGAAGCGCTTTCCAAAGAAGTCACGGACGTGTCCATAGGCAATTAGGATTAAATAACTGATGTAAGTCGTTAGAAGGTAAAAATAGGGCGGTTCGTCCATAACGGGCTCAGGAAAGACATTGCCAGCGTGTCGACTGGTATAACGATGGCTTGGATGGCCAATGGGACCGAACTCGGCGTGCTGCTTGGCCAAGCGACGTGCTTCCTCTTGCGAGGGGGGCTGAAAGAGTGTGGTGGAAGTTGTGTCCATGTTGGAACTGTCTGCTGTAGCAGTGGATAGAGAAATGGTCGGTAGGGACAGTGAGGCCGAGCTAATCGGTGGAGAAATCGTGCTGGAATCGTATCCTACAGTACCCGCGTTTACAACGGCGGATGAGGTCTGTTGTTCTGTCTTGGACTTTGGGTTTGTCGAAAATATCTGGCTCAGACGATTCTGCTTGGTGGCAGCCTTCACGGCGATACCAGCCTTGGAGGCAGAGAACGATGGCGAGTCGTTAGAGGACGAGTTGGCTGACCGACGACGAGGCATCGCAGAAGACGGCGACAGAGGAAAAAGTCAATTCAAGGATCCCAGAATAACGTGCATACGAAGTAGTCCTAACAGCCTGGCCGATCCCCGTTAGGACTTTGACGGAAACGGTCGGTCTAGATTTCCCGTCCCGTTTTCCTTTTCTTTCCCTCGCTCACTCTCTCCACGATGGAATAGCGACGAGTCCAGTAGGATCTGCAACGATTGGTCATTAACGTCAGTACTAGATGGTGGTCCAAGCAGATAAGAGATTTTGTGGACGGTTGCAGCCTGGAATGTTGGAGCCTGGAGAAAACGAACGGGGGAGAGATTTCAGGAGTCCACCAAAAATGAAACGCACCACTTGGAGGAAATCTCGAGGATGCTTCCTTGCTCTCGTTCTCCTAAATGAGAGAATCCGGCGGCCCGGAAGAGAGGAGCATGTAGCCACGCTACGGACCCAGTCAACCACTCCCGACGGGAGAAGGGGAAATGTTTAGGGAAGGAGGGTCAATGAGGATGAGGCGAGAAGGGCCGAGATGGATGCGCAGTGAGGCACCAGGTCGGGATACGAGGGACGACAGAGGGATTGAGGAAGAGGATGGGATGGGACAAGGGGTCGAGGAAGAAAGCGCTGGGAAAACACGAGACTGCGGTTGGTCACGGGAGCCGTCACGGCGTGACCGGTATTCTTACGCTCCGTAATTCTCGTCGAGCACAACTTTCCAATGCTCTTAATACTTCCTAGTTATCTGTTGCTTCCTCTCGTCCAGAGCACTGCGACATTTTCCATCAAGCAAATATTGCATTCCTGTGAGGAGGATCCTTTGCTTCCCTGACCATCTGACCGGAACAAACCCGCGCGTTCCTACGTATCTATCCATCGTCACCGCTACTCTGATATGCAATGATCAGGCCAGGAGGAACAGCGCAGTGCGCTGGCTGTGTTATCTAGATCAGAATCTGCAATTAACATGCCTTCATGAGTTGTTGAGACCAACGATGCATCATTCCGATTGAGAATATGTCTGCCGTGCTTAAATGGGAAATGAATCTACCGGTCCGGATGCTCCGTCTCAGACCGCCGGTGATCTTGTCGACAGGATCCGATCCATGAACCGAGGGCCCTGGGGCGATGGGCTCCCGCCCCGCGGTTATACTGTTCATGCACGCCCTCTATACAGCGAGATACGCAGGAGGATCTGTTCTTTTTCATCTGCACAGCTATTGTTGGCAATATACGGAATAAATCACGTTCACGATTATCATTGGCACCATCTAATAATCACAGACCATGCTGCAAGAATCGGCCGACTCGGAACCGCTATGGCGGCCCTCTTCCCCGCAAACCACGCAAATATTCGATTTTGGGTCCAAAGTCAGCCAGAAGCATGGCTTTTCCTTTGCTAATTACAATGATCTCTGGCAATGGAGCATCTCAAAGCCGGTAGAATTCTGGGAGGAGGTCTGGAACTATACCGCCATCAAAGCTCACACGCCTTTTGACCAAGTGAGTTGTTCCTGTTGCTGGGCTCGTGTCACAATTGGTGGTAGCTGTGGGGTGCAATGCTGCATATATGCTATCATTGCAGTATGTGCTAATCTCGCTTGTTCGCAGGTCTTAGAGTCGGACAAGATCCTGTTTCCCAGACCGCGCTTTTTCGAGGGAAGTAAACTTAATTTTGCCGAAAACCTTCTCTACCCTGCATCTTCACCGGACGAAGATGCTGTGGCGGTAATTGCGGCCACAGAGGTGGATCGGGAGTTTGTGTCGTGGAAAGAACTACGGGATCGAGTCCGCCAGTGCGCCAATGCACTGAAAGGAGCTGGGTTGCAAACAGGAGATCGGGTCGCGGGATTTGTGGGAAACCATGTTAACACTCTCGTTGCAATGCTCGCAGCAGCATCCATTGGCGCTTTCTGGACCGGGGTATCCCCGGACACGGGGGTACATGCGGTGCTGGAACGTCTCCAGCAGATTGAACCCAAAGTCCTATTCGTCGACAATGCCTCTCTATATAACGGCAAAGTACATGGAGCGCAGGCCAAGGTCCACGAGGTTGTTTCCGGCCTACCGGCTTTGGAAATCTTGGTTGTCTTTAACACCGTCAGCTCCCATGGATTCAATCTTGACGGTGTGAAGCCTGTTCAGGGTAAAGCCTTCACGTATGAATATTTTATATGCACAGTCCACAATCCATCTGCGCCTCTTGAATTTGCCTCCCTGGATGCCGATCATCCAGTATATATCCTGTACTCATCGGGTACCACAGGAGCACCCAAACCTATCGTACATGGAGCGCTAGGGACACTGTTGCAACACAAGAAGGAGCACGTCCTCCATTGCAATATCAGACCTGGTGATCGTCTGTTCTATTTCACCACTGTGACATGGATGATGTGGCACTGGCTCGTCTCCGGTCTAGCCAGTGGTGCTACGATTGTCCTCTACGATGGGTCGCCCTTCCGGCCGCTGGATCCTGAGGGAGGAAAAGGCGAGATGGCTATGCCACGCCTTATTGATGAATTGCAGATTACTCATTTCGGAACGTCTGCGAAATATCTCTCCATCCTGGAGCAGACATCATTGAATCCGCGAAAGCATCCCCATCGGCCGGCCTCTCTAAAAACGCTCAGAGCTATTTTCAGCACTGCCTCCCCACTAGCCCCTTCAACCTTCGAATATGTCTATTCTTCCATTCATCCGGATATCATGCTCGGATCCATCACTGGGGGCACTGACATCTTGTCCCTATTCTGCAGCTGCTGTCCCATTCTGCCTGTCTACAAGGGTGAGATACAATGCCGGAGTCTGGGGATGGCTGTCTCCGTGGTTGACTACACTGGAAATGACATCGGCGCCTCCGGCGATGCGGGAGACCTCGTTTGTGTTAGGCCCTTCCCAGCTCAGCCTGTGATGTTCTGGCCACCTGGTCCGGAGGGAGCGAAGAAATACCGGAAAAGTTACTTTGAGACATTCGGGTCGTCAATCTGGCATCACGGTGATTTTGTCCGTCTGAATCCGCGGACTGGGGGTGTATTCATGTTGGGTAGAAGCGATGGGGTGCTAAAGCCAGCCGGTGTCCGATTTGGAAGTGCGGAGATATACAATGTCCTCCTGCGACACTTTGCAGAAGAGGTCGACGACTCCCTATGCATCGGCCGGAGAAGAGAAGGTGTAGATACAGATGAGACGGTCATCCTGTTTGTGAAATTGGCCTCCCGCAGTGATGGTCATCCGCCTGTGGCTATGCCGAGCGACCTCGCCGCACGTATCCAGGCTACGATCCGCAAGGAGCTCAGCCCACGACATGTTCCAGGCATCGTAGACGCATGCCCGGAGATTCCGGTGACTTCGAACGGCAAGAAGGTTGAAGGTGCCGTGAAACAGATCCTGTGCGGGCTGAACATAAAGATTGGGGCGAGTGTCGCAAACGCCTCTTGTCTTGACTGGTATCGCAGATGGGCTGCCGAGCATCCATGATTGCTGCAAAGGGACATTGCTTTAATATTGATTCCGCAGATGCCGCGGATAGGAATCCATTACGCTGTCTACCTAGAAGCCTGGACCTTGCAGGCTGTTGAGAAATCGCGCTTCCTGGTTCTTCATAGAACAGTATCTATTCCCTGCATATACATAGACCCATAGCGTATTCAATCAACTCGAAGTACTCTCTATTCGAGCTGGATAATTCTTCCTTGCAAACTGAAAGAACATTGCCCCAACTGATTAGATAATCATCGTATCCGGGCCGATCCTCTTCCGCACAGCTTTTCACGGGTTGGCCAGCTTTTCACGGGTTGGCGTCAGCTGTGCCGGACCTGGGAATGTGCAATTAACAGGTCCTTTCTGTACAGCTTCTAGTGTACATCTGTGGACGAAAGATGAGGCGCTCAGCACTACGGACAGTTGAGGTTGCGAAGCCACTCACCAGGTTTCCTCGTTCCGTGTCCAAAGGCTTCGCTACAGCCGCCAGCGAAACAACGACCAGGGTACGCATGATGAACTCGAAATCGATACAGTCGGAAATAACCTAGCTGATAGCTGATATTTTTTTCGTTATTTTCTTTGATTCCATAGGATCCAGGGGAATTAGAACAGATCACCACACTCTCAAATGGAGTCCGCGTTGCGACAGAGTCGCTCCCAGGACCCTTCTCGGGCGTTGGGGTATACATCGACGCCGGATCGCGGTACGAGGATGAAAGTCTCCGGGGAGTCAGCCACATTATGGATCGGCTAGCATTTAAGTCGACAAAGTCGCGCTCTGGAGATGAGATGCTGGAGCTTCTTGAGTCGCTGGGAGGAAACATACAGTGCGCGTCGTCCCGCGAGTCGTTGATGTACCAGTCCGCCAGCTTCAACTCGACCGTGCCGGAAACTCTGGGCCTATTGGCGGAGACGATTCGTGATCCATTGATTACGGAGGAAGAAGTAATGCAACAACTGGCGACGGCGGAGTACGAAATCAACGAGATTTGGGCCAAACCAGACCTCATCCTGCCCGAACTGGTTCACATGGCCGCCTACAAGGACAACACTCTGGGAAACCCGATATTATGCCCACGTGAGAGACTAGGGGAGATCAACAAGTCCGTGGTAGATCGATACAGAGAGATCTTCTTCAATCCAGACAGAATGGTCGTTGCCTTCGCCGGAGTGCCTCATAATCAAGCCGTCAAGCTTGCAGAACGGTATTTTGGGGACATGAAACAGAACAAGCTGACCAGTGGTCCGGTCTTGTCGGGTGCTGGGATTGAAACAACTTTATCTGAGTCCGAGTCTGCCACCAAAGAGGGCCAGGTGCCGACACTTCCTCAGTTCACGCCGACATCGACTACGACGACTACGGCTACCTCCCCACATGGCCAGTCGAAAATTCTCTCTAAGCTTCCATTTTTGAAGAAGCTCTCTCCTTCTAATGCCAAGAACGAATCTGTTACACCGCTGGACCCTTCATTAGTGCAGCCGTCGATGTTAGACCTGACACGGCCCTCTCACTACACCGGTGGATTTCTCTCCCTTCCTCCTATCCCCCCTCCCGCTAATCCCATGCTTCCTCGATTGAGTTATATTCACCTCGCCTTCGAGGCTGTGCCCATTTCATCACCAGACATTTACGCCATGGCAACTCT
The DNA here is from genome assembly GCA_025999795.1 of Monascus purpureus. Taxonomy (NCBI): domain Eukaryota; kingdom Fungi; phylum Ascomycota; class Eurotiomycetes; order Eurotiales; family Aspergillaceae; genus Monascus; species Monascus purpureus. The sequence goes on from AP025348.1 coordinate 1,715,368, forward strand.
CCAGACCCTGCTGGGAGGCGGTGGCTCCTTCTCTGCCGGCGGCCCTGGCAAGGGCATGTATTCTCGTCTCTACACCAACGTTCTGAACCAGTTTGGCTGGGTTGAGAGCTGCTTTGCATTCAACCACAGCTACACGGATAGTGGTATCTTCGGTATCTCCGCCTCTTGTAGCCCAACCCGGACCACGGACATGCTTGAGGTCATGTGTCGGGAGCTTCATGCCCTCACGCGGGATTCGGGGTACACGGCCCTACAGCCTCACGAGGTCAACCGGGCCAAGAACCAACTCCGCTCGTCCCTCCTCATGAATCTGGAGTCTCGTCTGGTCGAACTCGAGGACCTTGGTCGTCAGGTCCAGGTTCACGGGCACAAGGTCTCCGTCAAGGAGATGTGTGAGAGGATCGAGGCTTTGACTGTGCAAGACTTGCGAAGGGTAGCCAAGCAGGTCTTTGGCGGTTACGTACAGAACAAGGGAAATGGTACTGGGAGGCCGACCGTTGTGCTGCAGGAAGGCGAGTTGGAGGGCTACCAGCTCCGCGCTTTTCCGTGGGAGGAGATCAAGGAACGGATTGCAAGATGGAATCTAGGGAGGAGGTAAATGCCTACATGGTGGTGATATGAAGAGGATCTATTCATCTGTTTGAGTTTATCTCTCTTCGTCAAATACTGTACACTAGCAGGTGTGATATAGACAATGGCTACTGGCATATCGGATTGTGCTTTCTCGTACTAGATAGATTGAATTTAGTGATAATCACAATGTAACTGTAGGTGTTTTGGAAAAAATGAAAAGAGTGAAGCCATCAGCAATGATAGCCACGATGGATGTTCCAGCTGCTTACCGCTTTCGGGCGGACCGGGGAAAAAAGTTGAAACGACGCAAGCGGCGAAAAGACTCGACATCCTCCATCGTCCATCGGCTCTGCTCTGCTCTCTTCATCCCTACAACAACGCGCCCAGTGCTTTGTCTTCGACTCTAATCCAGACAGTCATCTGAATCCTATCGCAACACCTTCCTGGTTTTGATTTTCTCTTTTCCCTTTTTCACAATGGTCAAGCTTACCGAGGTCGAAGACGAACACTTCAAGGAGAAGCCCGTCCCAACCAAGGATAACTCATTGCTGGCTTCTGACGATGAGGATGAGGATTACACTGATACAGGTTAGTGTTTTTCTTGTTCATTATCTTGACCGCGTAGACACTGGCATTCAGCGATATGCCGTCCCATCCGATCGGGTTCAATTGAGATAGAAATTCCCTTCTGAAATAACAGCAAACTAATAAGTGGAAAATAAACAATTACAGAATCCGAAATTTCTACAGATTCCGATTTCGAAATTGAAGCTGAAACGCTCTACGACCGTATCTATGCCTTGAAAGATATCATTCCGCCCTCCGCTCGCCGCAGTGTTGCCAGCTCCGCCTCCGCCCTCACCTCCTTCACCAAATCGACTATTTCATTCAGCGGAAGGGCTCTGTGGGTTATCAGCACGAGCGCTTTTCTTCTCGGTGTCCCGTGGGCGCTTGCATATGCAGAAGAAGAGCAGTATATACAGATGGAGCGCGAGCAGGGGATGATCAAGGGAGCTAATGAGGTAAGTTTAGAGAACGTCTAATAATTGTTTTCCATTTATCATTGCTCTTAATCCATTGTGAAAAAAAAGTGTACTATATGATCCAAGAATACTGACCATAAGTCTAAATTAGATGCTCACACCTGGCCTTCCTGCTGCGGAGAAGCCGGAATCTCAACCCACTTTGTAAAAGAATTGAATTAATTCACCGCGGAGGTATGAGAGGGAAAGAGGAAGGAAAGAACTATCAGGATTTACCGCTTCAAATTCGACCTCTGAGCCCAGTGATGCCAGTTTCTTTACTGGAATTGCAGGCAGGGATGCGCTTTCATATTCTGCTCTTCTCCATTCGGAATACGGAGAGGTCATACCAGCAAAATAATGAGATTTTCGGCAAAACTGTTCAAAGTGTTCCGTTGTGTTCCATTCAAATATCCAGATAAATTGGAATTGGAATTGGTCGGAAGTGCGATAAAGGCGAAACTTTCAACACACGATTCTGTACAAATGGTTCCCGTTTCTCGTTTGCCTCTTCATATTTATCTTTCGGCTTTTCGGGACTGGCGCAGCAAAGATCAATTGTACTTCATGGGTTATGGACGCGATAAAGGCGGCCGATAAAAAACTTGTTTCTCCTTCCTTCGAGTATTTCTGCCTCCTTTTCTTTTTCTCCTTTTTTTTTCATGTACGGAATACCTTCACCCTCTTCGACTTACTTCAACTTGAGTCTTCTGGCTTGTATTTTTATAACTATATCTTTTTTTTTTTCCTGTTGACTTCTCATCCAGCATTGGATAGGTTGATTGCCATCTCTTATATATCTGCTATGGTATATTATATCTACTGGATAATGTATATGGATGTGGATTAAAATATCTCCCATGGTGTCTCAGCCGATCGCGTTGCGTAGAACTTCCATCCAAGTCCTACATACGAAAGATCAACGCTTTGAAAGTGATATGCCGTAATTGCAAAGTCGTGTCTTGCCAAGTCGTAGAATAAGATTGACTATCGGCACTACCAACTTGGATGAGGCCCATGACCAAGACGAATAAAATAGAAATTACAAATCGAAAAAACAGTGTATATTGCCGGGGGTATCATAAAAATGAAGGCACTAATATCTGCTTAAGAACCCAGAAATAAAAAGAACAAATCATACGTATAAAATAAACCGGGAAAATCATTAACTCCATGAACGGGCAGTTCTAATATTGCATTGCCATATCATATCGTCGCTCCTCTTGCTTCTTTCAGGGTAATGTGGAAGTCGCGCCAAAGCTTTTTTACTTCGCCGCTCTGGACCATCATGTCGACGACCTCGTTGGCATATCGAGTTTGTCGTTTCACACTCCAGTGGCTACGTTCGAGGATTTTGTTATCACTCAAAATTCCCTGGTGTTCAAGATAGCCGATGACCCATTCATTGAGATCGACGCGCCAGTGGATGAGTGCGTGGGCCATAGTTGCTTTGGCCTTGCAGTGTCTGCGGTTTTGAGGGTAGATGTAAGCGACCTGGACATTTCCAAACAAAACCACTTGGTATACTGGGTTCCTGGGGAAAAGCAAAAAGAAAAAAGAAACCAACCTTCCTAGGAGGAATCTTGTGTTTTCATCCGGAAGCACATTTCCTTTCCTGTCTCGATCCATGGTCGCGGTCTCATTACCTTCCTCATCACTGTCATCATCAGAAAGAGGTTCGAGAGTTTCCAACGAGTATGGTTTGCCGTGGAGTTTGATCTCGAAGGATGCTGGATGACTAGATCTGTTGCAGGCATCACATGAATGTTCGTCCGCTATGGGATACGGAGTGACTTGAATATAGGGTCTTGCCATCAACGCCCTCTGAAAACTGGAGTTCCATACTGTAGAGACAAGCTGCGAGCCGGTTCTCCCCTTGACTTCGTCTTCGACTTTGAGAAACGCGACTTCATAGAGCGCGTCAGCGCGAGGGAAAGCTGGGTTGAGTTTGTTGTGCACCATCCATTCCACCACGTCTCGGAAATACTCCTTTGTTTGCTTATACGCATGTCTTGTGAATTCAAATGGTATTTCCGTGGGTACTCCCAATTCGGCTTCATCATCCTCCAAAATAAACTCATCATCATCGCGATCTAGGTCCTCGTCGATCGGAATCGCAGGTTCGACATCACTCTCATCCGTTGCATCTTGATACCCTAACTGGGGTCCACCGGTTTCGGATTCGGAATCGCCAGTTTCTAAGCCCTTCTCATTAGGCTCCAGTTCCAGCTCCGTGATGCTCTTCACTCTCTCGCCGGCGCGTCTTCTACGCAGAGCCTCCAACTGTTGTTGCCTTTTGCTCCTTGCCGAATTCGCCAGGTGGCCACGAGTGCGCGTTGATTTGACAACTACGTACATGTCAGCAGTTGGTAATTTGAGGCATGAGGACAATATGATACCTGAGTCTTGAAGGTCTTTGAGATCTTCTTCAAGATCGAGTCTATCCTGTTCTGACGTTTGCCGCGGTGTTTTGGGTTCCTCTATATCCTCATTTCGCTTTCTCCTTTTTGTCGGAGAAACAATTGGTTCTTCCTCGGATTCATCTGATTCATCCTCGACAATGGCCTTCCTCTTTTGTGCGACTCCCCGTCGCAATCTTCGGGTAGGCCGAGTCACAATCTCCTCTGCATCACTGGTTTCTGGAGAGCCAAAATCGGACAGAACGATTGGTGTGTTTTTGTCCGACCTGCGTTGAGCACTCGATCTTGTTTTTCTAGACGCGTTGTTTTCCAGTACATCTTCAGCTTTTCTCCGTTCAATAGTGATGCCGTCTCGTTCCTTGGGTCTTTTTGATTTTAAAGACTTCCTTTTTCCCTTCACCTTCACATGATGATCAAGGTCAAGGTCACTGTCATTGATAGAAGCCCCCGCTTTGTTTCTCTGCTGTCTTCGAGTAGAAACTAGAATGGCGTCCTCGTCTGATGATGCGTGGCCGGTATCATATGGATTCGCCTTAGAAGGAGGACAAGGGCTTGAGGCTCCAGTTATCCTTGGCTGACTATCTTCCCATGCAAATGTCAGTACTAGTCAATAATGTGATCCATAGTGATCAGATTGATCATCCATACTTTCGTTATCCGTAAGAGAAATCTGAGAAGACTGGCCAAGTTTTGCAGAGGATGATCGTTCTTCGCCAGCAGATGGCCCCGTAGTTGGAGGCAAAACGGGAGAGAGATTCTCTCTACGCGTGAGGTAGTCATCTATCCGTGGCGGTCTGCGATGAAGGAAAGATTTAGAAGAACGACCATATCGGACTCTGGCCAGGCGATCCGGCGAGTCTCCAGGGCTGTGCTCAAAGCCTGGTGACGATGCTACTGGCGCGAAGGTGAGCTGCGTCTGCTTCACTTTAGGGCGGGGCATGAGTGCTTGCGCGATAATGGCCAAGTTTGAATACGTGGGAAAGGAGGGCGTATCGACAGAGAATCCGATTATAGTAATCTTTCAAATGCAACCGCGGGCAAATCGCGTCGGATTCGCGATAGCACGTGATACTTGTGATATTACCTGATTGGGACAAAGCAAGGCACTCTACTTCTATCATCAAGTCTCTTATATTTTGGTACCAGCCGGATCCAGTCGTCTGCAATGATGTATTATCTGATATTCCGATACAATTCATCATATTTCATATCCATCCATGGAATACTCCAATACCATTGTACCTTGTTGGGTTCGATGCAATTTCCCAGCAATCTTCTTGACTACGTCCTGTCGCATGATTTTTTTTTCACAGCAGGACTTGGTTACTGTTTGTGTTTCAAAAGGAAAGAGTGGTGTGTATAGAGTAAGTGAATACAAAATAACAAGGGAGCAGCGCAGATATGGAAAGAGTGAGCTATTAGGCTTTAACAGAGCCAGTCTGCTTCACATTACTCTCTCTTGAAACTCTTCTGCAGTTCCAAATCCTAAACTATATAGAAGTACTCTTCTATTTTATAACATTTCTCTGTCAAACCAAGTCTTATATTGACTCCGATGTATTGTCAATCGCGCGTTGTTGCTCTCCTCTATGCTGCACTTGGCCTCTCCTGCGACAAGGCTCGGGACTATCTTTCCTCGGTCAGTCCGGAAGCAATGTCAAATAACTCGGCAACTGTTCTCACCAGTTCCAAAAATGCTCTCGATGGAATGGGCGAACTGGTGCTTTCTAGCACTCGGGACCCTGTCGGGATTAAATTGGATAACTCACCGGAGTGTCGCCTCAAATGGGAGGCTCTCAGCTGGACAGACCAGGGAAACCATACAGGTCTCAATCCAACGGCGACAGTAAACCTAAGGTTTACTCTATCGAGCTTCGATGGAAGTGTGCAGGGTCTACAGTGGTGCAAGGATACAGTGGGAAAGCTCTTGGGTAGTAAAATGGCAATGAGATATCAGCCCGGATCTTTGCACGCAAAGCTGCCATTGTTCCAGCAGTCCGTTCAAAAGCTATTCAAGAAAAATGCCGAACCAATTGAGTGTCATTCATGGCGAAGAGACACAATGCCTTTCTATGGTGGGACGGTGTACGATTATAACAGGTCACTCGAAAGGAAGACTCGTGGACTCCTTGGGTATCTCTCGGCGTTACTCTATCGCTACCATCCAAGAGGCCTCATCCATTATATCAAGAACAGAAAGCCAGGATTCTTGGACGCATTGGACGCATTGGTGCTCTTTCTCCTCGACCGTGACTCTACCAATAGCCAGAAAATCCCGAGGCAGATGTCTTCCAACCCCGTTCCCTACAACGATCGGTTTCAGCACGAGGGGATGCTTAGTAAAACACACGATGCGCAACATGTTCACAACGAGAGTGCAAGCAATAAAAATCATGGCAACAACTTCCATACTGAATGGGGAACGCGACGCACGACGCTAGCCATAGCAGTATGTGCCGTTTCAGCAGTGGGGACCGGCGTTCTCTACGTGATGTGTAATAACCCTAATTTTTGTGCACGACTAAAGAGAAGACTTCTGGTCAGGGATGGAGACCATATCAATAACGACAGATTTTCTTCTAGTAATCTGGATAGCAACGGAGAGGAACTCCTGCCTGGCAAGATCGTCGAAGGAAAGGATGTGATTCAGGGTCGACACGACGATGACACTGACGACGACGTGGCGAGGCTAGCAAGCATTAGACTCAGGTTCAGTCAATTCGGGCATCTCGCAAACGCGCCTCGCAAGAGGATACAAGATCTGTTCGATCTCGAACCACTGAGATTCAGAAACAGAGGCAACGTGGCTAAGATGGTCCCGGTTCTCCCCCGAGCCCCCAATGCAAGCGTGCGAAAGAGCTTCCGAGACTTCTACACAGAGAGCCATCGCGAAGAGGCGCCTAGTGATGAACTCCACGAGATCAGAAATCTCTTTTCAATTTCTCATACGGCCAATACTTCCCAGAGATACCGTGTACCTCGTGCTTGTATCGACTGAAGACATGTCCTAGCTTACACCATTGTGATATAGTATAGTGTTTAGAGGGTCAACTTCAAACTGTATCCATGAGTCCCTAATAGAACTCTAGGTGTATTAGTGAGCAGAATTAAGATCTTCGTTACCGTCTTACTCCATTCACCCAAGGTCGATACATCCACTTCTGCGCAGTGCTGGCAACGGGTACCTGTTGGCTGACTGAACAGGGAAACCAAGATGAACTCAAAAACAACTGGTATCAAATCAACCCCATGGGCAAAGCAGCCAGCCATCTCTTGGAGCCGCCGCATACACACACATGAATCGCTTTTCAATCCAATGACACGATTTTCTTGGTGCGGAACAGTCATCGAATAGAGAATGCGGGCTTCGACTCCCTGGAGCATATGACATTCTGCTGTAGTTCCATTGAGCTTAGCCATTGTCTGTTCTGTGCTCAAGATAGGATGTCGACCGTCCTACCTAATAAGATATGTCGATGGTTGCAGGAATATTATTAGTGGATTGCTCTTAGTTAAGTTAGGTTACAAAACACGAGCAGTTCAAGGCCCTTCGTAGTCAAGAGAGAGCCTTGCTACAGAAAATGCGAGACTTTCTCGTCGCTTTGGAATCAAGTATGCTGCGGTTTTCAACAGACATCAGCTATGTCTGTTTGTATGACGCTCGCAGTTCGTGATATCTTCAAAACCACAGGCACCACTGATAGAGTAACAACACTGTTTTTAGGAGGATACTTTCCATACAATAATGAAATAAATGATCCCCTTGGTTATCTGTTCTCGCATGATTCTACTACATACATCTCAGTGTAAACAGATAATTGATCTTGTCCATTACCGCCGGTAAAACGTCTTCGTGTGGATCATATTCCTGGATGTCCCATCTTGCCCTCTTTCCCCATTACTCCCGGTAAATGTACATTCCCACGAAGTGATCTCCACTCCCCGAGACAGAAATTTATAGTCGCAGTCGTAGTCATGATTCTCAGGATAGGTATCGCTGCCCAATCCAGCATCACCCTGGACAGCAGTCGTTCTTGCACGAGCTCGAACTACGTATTCCCCCGGGATAGTTTCCCCGTGTTCCATCCTTTGGAGAGAAGAGGTAAAGTCTATAGCGTGAGAGAATATGGGGCTGTTGCTCTTATCCGTATTCGTTGACCAGATGCTGATATAGGAGTTGTTCTTGCCATACTCGGATCTGGGTATGCTTTCTCGAAAGCGGTAGATGGATCTGATAGGATTTATATTCTTCTTCTCTGTGTCAGTAGCTGTCGGGTCGGCATGTCCACCTTGCTCTTCGTAAATGTATTCTTTTGAGTACATTTCGGATGATGGGTAGCAAGGGTGGAATGTTGCTGTGCCAGTAATGTCCCGTACTCGGTTCCTTCCTTTTTCGGACGTGGATGGGTTATTGCCGTTCTGGCTTCTGTATACTGTCCGAGAAAATATCCATGTACCGTGAAGAGCCCGGAAGATTGCCCGTGGTAATGCTGGTCCGAATATATTCTGTTCAGAAGACAGCGTGAGTCGGAGAGAGTTGAGAGTGGTTGCCATCTGAGACTCTCTGTCTATATCCTGGGGAGTCGATGATGAAGAAGCTCGACAACTATTCTTATGAAACGGATACCTGGCAGGTATGACGGGACCCTTCCGTTCGGGAACATCGCAGTCAAAAATCTCCGTGCGGGATATTTCCAGGTCCCTGCCGAATGACTCCATCAACCCTACATAATCACCCATTGGGAACTGACCGCGTTGGTGTTCAGGGTTAGCTTGTCGAAGAGCACGCAAGCGCTCCCTTTCATCCTCTCGTTTCCGTTTATCTGTCAGTTCCGTCTCAGGAGGTGTTCCTTCTTCCTCACGGGCCCAATTCTGTCCCAGACTTCGAGCTTGCATTTCCATTACACCCCAGTACGGACCACGGTAGAACCCAACAAATCCCAGATCAGGCATATTGGAATGCATGCTGCCGCCCTTGTCGAGGATTACAGGGCAAAATATGTCGTGCTCGGAATACTCCAACGTCGAAAGGATATCAGGGGGCAAAAACGAAAGGGAATCAAATGGAGAAAAGCCCGTGGACATCACGATAACAGCGACATCGTCCAGAATAGTGTTTTTCCCATCTGGGAGTTTGAGTTCGATCTTTGCCAGCCCAGATGAGGAATACCGTACGGCACTGACTCGACCGGTGGTGACTGATATCGTTCCTGAGCGAACAAATTCCGTGTAGTCATCACTTATAGCCACCCAGGGAGGTCTAGGAATTCGTGTCTCTTTATCCTGAAGGGGCTTCTCATGCCCAAGACTTGCATTGTCCATACTGAGCAGTGAACGGAGGTATTCGGTCACCTTAGCAGCCTGCTGTGAAGAGACAGGTCCGACAGAGTATTCCACGGGCCCTGCCGGTCGTCGACACAGATCATACATGACCAGGTCAAGCGGGAGAAATGAAACACTTCCTTTCCCTCTCGAATCAGGACTAGTCACGGTCTGTGGGAGATAGGTTGGCAAAGTCCAAACGGGCTGCGGGCAAATATGATGCACCTCGCAATTTGTCCAAAGGTCTGCGGATGGCAGTGAGGAAAACCTGGAAGAAGATAAATGCAAAGCAAGCGTAGACGCAGCTTCAACTCCTGACATGCTTCCCCCGATAACCACCAATTTCTTAGTACCAGTGGACTGGCCACCAGTCCGGAGAAGAGGGAGTAAATCGTCTGTATCTCGGAGCGCGGAGCTGTGGATTATCCTGTCCTTGAGGCCAGATTCAGACAGGCCGCGGATATCTGGGATATATGGACGCGAGAAGTATCCAGAAGCAACGACAAGAATGTCAAAGTCTTCTTCTTCTTCTTCTTCTCCCGTGGTGACCGAGTAGACAGTCCACCCTGCGTTCTTCTGCCTATTGTTTCTTCCACGGACGACTCGCATGACTCTGCGTCCCAGTCTCAGCACAGTATGAGGGATATACATATCTACATATTTTTGCAAATACATCCCCACCTGCCATGCCTGCGGGAACATAGGTACATTCCCATGTCCATCGAAGACAGATTCCCAGGATAAATCCGAGAATGCAACCGAGAACCGACTCAGGTTCGTCCTCATGGATGGATTCAGACTTGGTGTATCCCCAGATCCAGATCCCCGTTTAACATGAGTCGTTATATGGTCGGTAGCGGTACGGCCACCAGGCCACAGACCACCCACCACATCCCGTGCCTCAAAGACCGTCGGGGAAAACGTCCCTGCAGGGAAATCCCGTAGAAGGGTTTTGGCAGTGACGAGGCCTGATGCGCCGGCTCCTGTGCAGCTTTTAGTGGTGTACTTGACATTATGACACAACCCAGGGTAGTGTGGTGGTAGTGGATGTAACAGATTGCCAGTATCGATGACAGACTTGAATTGGGGGGAAGGGTTAACCAACCAACCTATAATAGCGACCTTTTTCGGTTCTAGCGGGGGCATTATTTGGTTGTTTTTATTGTTGTTGTGCAATCGAGCGATTTTGTTGCTTTCTTCTTAGATGTCACTCTTGATATTGTGCCCCAACCCCGCTCGCTCGATATATATATATATGTATATCACAGGTTCCAATGAAAGGATTACCCAACCAGCACAACCCAGAAGAGTCACTCGCATCAATCGATATCATAAAAATAGACTAGACACAAAAATTAAGTGATCAATCTACTACTTACTGTTTGCATGAAATCAAATGACTAGCTAGATAGGTAGAAAGAAAGAAGAACTAATAATAAAAAAAAATAATTGAAGGTTATATATAAAAAAGGTGAAAAAGAAAAAAAAGAAACAAGGCCCGAGCCGCGGATCGAACGCGGGACCTCTCGCATATTGAGCATTAGGGTTGACCCTAAGCGAGAATCATACCACTAGACCACCCGGGCTTGCTTGTTGAAATATGAAGATGAATAATAATATTTGAAACTCTTGAAAGCTTTTGTAAAACGACGTCATGCCTGCTAACCCCGCAATTTTTAAGTTGCAGGTGCCAGAAAGTATGGTCCACCGTACGGCATATAATAGGCACGCCCATGCAGGTACAGGTCCATATTCCAGTATTCTCAAGTAAAATCATCGTAATTGACATTTTCGACATAACTCATGAAACCAAATTCGAGACGCCCCATAAAACACGTCGCTCTTTTTTTGAATAAAAATGCCATGAAACCCCGACAGCTTACGAATTCAATAGATCCCTCACGCTCATACTCGTCCTCTTATGGATGCTTTGGTCATCAGGGTGCTCGCCATTCCGCGAGTCCGGGTGTGTGTGTGCGAGTTCATTGACTGAGGCTACTGAACCCCTGGAATCTCGATTCAGCATAAGCAGCGCGGCAGAAGCCTGACGGTCCACATCAGTTTCGGCGTCGTGGTATGCGGGAAAGTTTTGCTGATGCTGTCCACCCGGAGAGAAAGAGACAGACCAGACATGCTGTAGCGACTGGATAGGAGAATGAGTGGGAACCAGAGCCGGGCTAGGAAGCACAGATGGTGCCAGTTCAGTGGATTGATAATTTGTCGAGGGGTCCAGAGTACGTGGAGACAGTGAAGGCGAGATACTGCCGCTTGGAAGTAGCTCTGGTGACGCTGATGATGATTGCGCGCCGTCTGCCGATGAAGCTAGTAGATCGGGAGATGTTGGTGATGGCGGAGCGGGCGGGATATCCGACTGCATGGATGTGTTTTTGATTTTCCCGGTTTTGAGGTCTTTGATGCACTGCTCCAGATAATTGAGGTATTCGATGCTTGCCTAGAGAGCCCCATTAACCCCGGTCCTAGGCCGAACGTAAAATGTGTCCTACCTGCAAAATCAAGAGCTTGTGCATATCCTGACCCTGACAGGCCGGGATCAAACTCTTCAACGTAGCAAACTCCTCGTTCATCTTCGACCTCCGTCTCCGCTCTATCAAGCTATGTGCAGTCTTCCTAGCAACCTTCTTGCCAGCTGCACTGCTAGCGGTAGGCTGTTTCTTCTTCGAGTTTGACTGCCCTGCTCCATTGCCGGAGCTCTTCCCACCAGCAGCATCCCTGGCGGCCTTGCTGGTCGTTGCAGCGGGCTTTGTATCAGTCTGTGTTTTAGGCTTCATCTGGATGATCCTGCGTGTGCGGGTGGGTGGTGGTGGCAGGCCAAGATCTTCGAGGGGCCGTTTAATACCGGTTTTGGATGTGGAATTGGAAGGACGCCCCAGAGCATGGAGATTGGGGGAAGTTGGGGAGGCGGGTATAGAAGCTGCGAAGCTCTTTGGACTCTGAATCTTGGAAGGACTGAGAGCCGCTGGGGGGAGCTGGAAGGAAGACTCCATGCCCTCTGCGAACGGGCGTTCTTTGGCAGAGAGCTCACCTGACATGGCAGGCGTTGGAGGCAGACGGGAATATGGCATGATGCGACTGATAGATGAAGGGATGGACGAAGGGATGGATGGGAATGAAGACGAAGACAGGTGTTTGGGGAGTCTGGGGCAGTTTGCAGTCGTGGGACAGCGTCGCACCGACGGCGGGAGGGGAGTTCAGGGAGGACAGAGGGCCTGGACTACGGAGGGCATGCATAGCACTGATATATTAACCTAAGCAGTAGCAGGGAGAAATGGAGGAGAGGGCGATCTTCAGTGTCGCGTGCTTGGGCAGGGCACGCGGCAGATCCCGGGGCGCTGATTGGCCCTGGGGAGGTTACACGTGCGCCCTGGCCGGCCTCTATTTGGTTGCTTACTAAGAAGGTCTAACATAATTTAGATAACGCAGCTTATCGCGTTCCAGACAGGTATGCCAGCACGTGGGACGCATCGCTCCCTCATACACGCGCAATGCTGAATATCCGCTCCATCAGCACCTGCCCAAACGTGTCTTCTGCTGGGGATCCCTGCATCCGCCAGATACGGTTGCCCGCTCGACTGCTCAACCACAGCCCGTGGTCCCGTGGGCTCTCGACGTCATCCTCAATCCGGTGTCGATTGCGCCGGTCGACCACGCACATCCCCCGCGTCCATTGGCCCGTGGTTTCAATCCTGATATCCTCGGGTGAGCCCCCGCTTGCTGTCCAGCCCTTGTCCTCTGCAGTCAATGCGTACCACACACACACCGGGTCGTGCAGGCTGAGCCGTGCCTGGTCCCCTGTGTGTCCCGGGTGCATTGCTTCCAGCGTTCTGAACGTATGAGCCATAAACGCCGAAACCCATTCCGCCAGCGGTGAACCCGACTCAATGAGCGGTGCGACTGTCTCCCGGAACAGCCCTCGGGTGATATTGTGTCGTAGGGTGATGTCCAGGGCAAACAGGCGAAGCGTAAGCTGCTTGCTAAGTTTGGGGGGATATGATGGGAGTTTTCCCCTGGACGGCGGCACTGTGCTTGCCGGCGAGGGAGACGTCAGTGCAAAAACCCGCGCTGCCGCAATTGCATCGGCATAAGAATTGAATTCGCTTGTTGGCGTGACCTATCTGCTTGTCAGCTAGCTGCCCAATGAAATCTGCAACTATCAACTAGAGAACAGACTCACATTCCCAGGCTCGTCCACAGCTCCTCCCATGACAACCACTTCCTTGACCCGCAGAAAGGCCTCCGGATCCTCCGCAGCAGCCAGTGCCAGGTTAGTTAGAGGGCCTACGGCCACCAGAGTCACTGTATCCGGATCATTCTCACGCAGTAGGCGAAGTATCTCCTGATGTGCAGGACGTGTAGATGGAAGGAAAGACGGTCGCTCATCTCCCGTTTGTACGGTTTCAATGTGTTGGGGATTGGCCGACGGGTCAAAGAGATGTTTCCAAGTCTCACTGGGAGTGAAATGTGGGTGCTGCATTGGCATTGTTAGCGGATTCACCTGCAGGAAGTCTTAGTGGACCGTTTATTGTGAACACACCGTCTCATGGATTCCTCCGAGCCCATCCGCCCCGTCTGTCAACTGTCAGCGCTCAAAGATCAACATACAGACATGATGCAGCCCTGTACTTACGGAAATAGTCACCCAGCATCTTCTGTGCATCCAAGGGATCCTCTGCGCCAACCGCCACGACTGGTCGAAGGGCGCGCAAGGCACCGAATCCCTCAGGCAGTCCGCGTTGTCGGCGCCATTGCATCTCACGCTCAATGATATGGAACATGGAGACGACATTACGAAGGCAGCTGGTAGAATCCAAGGGGAAAGAAGAGGCATGTTAGCTAATTGATCAATAATAAATGGTAGCTGGAACGAGCGTGCTCACCTCCTCACTTCGATATTTCCAAAAGTCAAGGATATCAACAGCACCTCGACCTCTTCCTCTTTGGCTGATAAGGCGAGGAGAATCGCAAGAATATCATCAATACCCTGAATTGGCCGCTCGCATCAGCATACAATAGCATTAAGAGGCAGAAGCGGCTGGTGAATTGGTTGAGATGGACATACTGGGTCGGTATCGATGATGATCTTCTTGGGAGCCATGATGCAAATCAATTGATAGACACAGTATAAAATGTATGCAAGTCAGATTTTCCCTAGTCCAGGTACTGAGAGAATGGTGTAAGATGTTGAAAATGGAACACAGAGAGATGTGCTTTTCTTTTATCATATCTCCGCCGCAATGATGATGTGGGGCACGCGGCAGATACACAAAATGTTGCCTTACGGAGTTATCGTCATTACTAAATGCCGTCGAGGAAGAATACACATCACCCATCACGGTTCATATGCAGGTCTCTGTCTAGTATAATTTCAAGCTTATGAGGCACATGCAGTTGTGTATGGAGATTTATTTTTATCCATGGCGCAGCCCATGTCCAGAAGGAGCGTAGGCCGTGTTTCTATAAACTGTGGAGTCCGGGCAAAATAGTGCGAGATAGATCACCGACTATGGTAACATCCAAGGCTCTTGTGCGGCTTTCTCGTAACGTGTTCGATTCGAGCATTATTATTAAATAATATTCAGGGGTATCCTTTGATAGGACCTCGAACCAGCGAGGGTAACATGCCCCTTGACGTCGCTGCATGCCAGGGCGTTCCTTGTAGATTCTGCACGTTGTACGGAGTAGAGTAGACATAATAGATCTAGATGATATTGCCAGGTGGCCTCTTCGACGATCACATATTCCAGAAGCCTGTGAGATCTGATAATGAATTCAGAGTTCAAACTCGGACACGGAGGCATTGTAAATCCCAGAGCACAATAGCAGTGACACCGAAGACATTTCCAGACACTGACAAAAATAGTCTGATACATCACCAATCCGCCTGGGATTGCTCGAGCTGCCAGCACGGACTGTCCATCGTTCGTAGGTGGGAGCGTCCTCGCACGTAGCGCTTGGTGGATCGATCCAAGATGCTCCATCTACTTGCGTATCCAACGTGCCATGCCTAGAATGACAGAATACGACCCAAGGAACCAACGATAATATCGACAGTGCAGGCAATTGAGACAGCTCCGTGAGGGATGGTCGAGTAAAGCTCAGGCTTGGGGGCATGCATGTATTACGCAGTACGGTAAGCGTCTTAAGTAATTCACGCAACTCCGCGTGTCCTCTTCGCTTCCCCTTCCCATCTCAACTTCCCTCAAGTCCTTTCTCTTTCTTCCCTCCTCTCTCGCCTTCTTTCACATCTGTGCACAGTGTTGTCTCATCTCACTTAAGCCCTGCAAGTGGTTCCAGAGCTGTGAATCCCCTTACATCTTCTGTTCCCCCCAGTGCGCATTCCTCTTCCATTACTAATGTGTCTTCTCCCTCCCTCTCTTGCGCGCGCTCAGTTCCCTTAAGACTGCCAGGTTTGCTGGCTTGGTCAAGGCCACTGCAATTCCCTCTGGACTACCATAATTGAAGGTCTAAGGAGGGGGTTGGAAGCCAATCTGCTGCTTGTGGAGCTTGATACTGTGATTCATTGTTAACTGAGTGGACACACTGCCCAGCTGTCTGTCCACAAGGCGATTTATCTGGCCTCATCACATCAGACGCTTCCCACCAGCAACCACCCATAACTCATCCTCTGTTCTGAACCTCTGATCTCCATGATCTGAAGTAATCTGGCTCTACAGCAGATTGCTTCTTGAATTGCACAGTTACTCGGTTCAGATCCGATTCCATTAGTGCTCTCCTCGCCGTTTCCACCCTATTTCTCCGCCCTCATATAACCGATAACCTTTTTCAGATCTGCGTCGCATCCTCTTCATAACTATAAGTTTCTTTTAATCTGCTGAGAATAAGTCGAAAAGGTATTTTTCGACCTCCTTTACTTCCGCATCACCCGGATACTCAACCTTGATGTCGCTGACTTTTCTTCAGCAGTTTTGAAATGATGATGAATCCTTACCTTAGTTGGGCCATTGTGGTCGCCGTGGCCGGGAGTTTAGGCTGGTACTACAACAGCGGTTCCAAGTCAAAGACTAAAGCGCCTCTTAAGCCCATTGCGGAGAAGCCGGAGGCTACTCAGAGCTCGAAGAAGCAAAAGCGGAAGAACAACAAGAAGGCTCCCGAACCTGCAACTGTCCTGAAAAAGGAGGAAAAGCCCGAGAAGCCCGAGCCTCAGTTGAAAGTTGAGGAAGTTGATCAACCAGATGAAGAGATTGACAGGAAAGAACTCGCAAAGCGCTTCACTGCTGTGAAGACTGGGGCTTTGGCACCTTCTAGCACCAGCACTGGCAAATCCCAGAAGAAAAACAAGAAGAATAAGAAGGCCGCTGCTGGTCCGACTGCAGATGGTAGCAGTGAACGCTCTGCATCCCGTGTCTCTACTCGTGCCTCCTCTACCACCGGTGCCGATGCCGATGATGATCTCTCTCCAGCGGGATCTCCGATGGTGAACGCTACCGTTTCCAGCGCGGGGTATGTCTCAGACATGCTTGAAACTCCGGCGCCGGCCGCATCGGTTCTCCGGATTACGGGATCCTACGAGTCGGAGCCAGCGAAGCAGAAGGCTCAGTCCTCCAAGCCTACGGAAACAAAGAAACAGCGTCAGCAGCGTCTGAAGAATGAGGAGCGCAAGCGTCAGGTCCAGGAGGCCGAGCAGGAAAGACGTAAGTTGCTCGAGAAGCAGCTCCAT
This sequence comes from Monascus purpureus, assembly GCA_025999795.1. Classification (NCBI taxonomy): domain Eukaryota; kingdom Fungi; phylum Ascomycota; class Eurotiomycetes; order Eurotiales; family Aspergillaceae; genus Monascus; species Monascus purpureus. The sequence continues at coordinate 1,732,401 of AP025348.1, forward strand.
GCGGCTAGGGAGGCAGAACGTCGTGAGGCGGCGAAAACAAAGCCTGTTGCTACCACTAACGCTTGGGCGACAAAAGAAGTGAAAAGCAACGGAACCGATACCCCAAAAGTTACTCAAACCGCCAAGGTGGAATTGCTGGATACGTTCGATGAGCCTGCGTCCAAACCCAACAAGGATGCTCCCAGTGCCTCTCAGGCTTCTAAGAAGTGGGATCAATCTATACCATCTGAGGAGGAACAGATGCGCATTCTCGGCGTGAGCAGTGAGAGTGAATGGACTACTGTCTCAAATAAAAAGACCAAAAAGAAGGGCGGAAAGAGTGATGAGAGTGTCAGTGAAGCTAGCGGTTCGGAGAGCCTGCCTGTCCCGTCCGCCCCTTTGCCGGCCGAACCAAAGGTCACAGTCCAGCAGACCTATATCCCAGACATTCTTCGCTCTAAAGTGAAGGGCCATCCATTGGACTCCGATTGGGTTGCTTAAACCAACCTGCATCTTTTTCAGTTTTCGGAGAGAGAATCCACGGCATCTTCCCGCTTCCTGAGAGCTCAACTTCTTAACTTTTTACCATCTACGGTTCATAACTGTGGTATTTCAGTTTGAGATCCTGATAAAAAAAATCCCACGAAGAGCGTGACTTTTCCTGCTGCGCCGTACGTGCCGGGCTATTGTGACAGTCAAAATACGATACCAAAATCAGTCTGCCCTTGATTTCTCCATACCTCACATAATGTCCTGTTCTCTTTTCGTCTTCGCATCGCCATCAAAAGTGGAAAATTTGATTCCCAGTTGCCACCGCACTTCCGATGTAATATTGGCTAACGACTTACGGACTACGGTCATGTAATTTGTCTGCGCCATTCTTGTCTTCTCTTCTCTTTTATTTATTTTCTTTTCTTTTCCTCGTCGCCTCCCTTTCGACTTTGCGGATTGTGTGAACCTTCGGAGTGGTACACCAGGAGCGGCGGACAATGGCTGGTAGATCGGATCTGGGCTGTGGATATGGATTATCTGTGACTCTCGGCGGTTTTGTTATGCACGAGCGTCTGCGTCAGACCTTGGATTCGAGTGCTAACTATTGTGGACTGTTTTATTAGTCTTCCTCTTTTTCAGTTCTGTTCTATGTAGCTTTGCTTTCTCTGTGGCTATTTCTATCTGGAAATGGGTATTGGCAAAGACGGGAAACCCAGTTTCGCGCTGTTCTTTTCACATGTACAGTATGAGTAGGCAATAAATGCAGGGCATCTGCATGGAGGTGTTAATATTATCGAGTGTTAAAATTAAAAGACTGAAAAAGTAGAATGATGCCTGAGGAATAAATCGAGGGAAAAGATTTCCTTCACGTGCTGCGCGTACGGTATGGTAAGACCCGTATCGATCAGCGGATGACGGCGCTCGTAACGATCATACATAGTTGTCAACAAGAGCATCATCGCTTTTGCAGATTCCCCTCTCTTCTTCCCTCTATCCCCCTCCCTCTTCTCGATTTGCTCCCTTTCTCTTACCCTTAGTGGCTCTCTCTTGATATACATTAACCCATCCCTTGCCATTTATTTTTGTGCTACACCCCATCATGGCTCAAATCCGCGGCACCGCGGGCTACAACCTCGGGCACCAGAATCCATTCGGCAGACCCGGCGGCATCGACGCTACCAGCGACCCGAGTCCTTTGGATGCAATCCGGGAGCAGACGAGTAAAATCGAGGATTGGCTTGAGACTATTGCAGATCCCATTAAACCGTACGTTGCTCTGTCCGTAGCATACCGGGGCCACATTGGAGGTGTGGAAAGGGAGGCAAGAGGGGCGGCATTCAGCATTCGCAGTTGACTGACACTGGTTGCTCTTGAATAGACATCTACCCAGAATTGGTCGCTTCTTGATCGTGGTTACATTTATTGAGGATAGTATACGCATCGTCACTCAATGGAGCGATCAGCTTCTGTACCTTCGCGACTGGCAAAAAAGTAAGCATCTGGCATTGTACACGCTGTCCTCTTAGTTATTGGACGTCCACAAACACACACACACACACACACAAAAGAGAGAATGGACCAGTTTCTAACGGTTTCATTGCTTCTACTTCCTACAGTACCATGGGGAATCGCACACATCTTTCTGATCGCCAACGTCCTCGCTATGTCCACATGTTCATTCCTGGTCATCGTCCGCAAACACACTGAGTATGCTGTTGCCGGTCTCCTCGGAGTCGTTGTCACCCAGGCCATCGGTTACGGTCTCATCTTCGATCTGAATTTCTTCCTACGCAACCTGAGCGTCGTCGGTGGGCTTCTCATGGTCATTTCAGACTCGTGGGTTCGCAAGAGGTTCGTGCCCGCCGGACTACCCCAGATTGACGAGAGGGATCGCAAGATGTACGTTCAGCTTGCGGGCCGAGTACTACTGATCTTCTTGTTCGTCGGGTTCGTCTTTTCGGGCCAGTGGAGTTTCTGGCGGGTGCTGGTTAGTCTGTTCGGGCTCGTGGCGTGCGTTATGGTTGTTGTAGGATTCAAGGCGAAATGGAGCGCTATTCTCTTGGTTGTTCTGCTGAGCATTTTCAATGTGCTTGTGAACAATTTCTGGACGGTATGCCGGCGGAAAACCTTTTCTTTATATATTAATTACCATGGGCCATTTTACTGACCGAACGGCATTTAACCTCATACAGCTTCACCCTCATCATCCTCACAAGGACTTTGCCAAGTACGATTTCTTCCAGGTTTTGTCGATTGTGTAAGTCCGCACAGCCCTATGGATTATTGATATGCGAGACCCTTGACCCACAAAACTGACTTTTATCTCCAGTGGAGGCTTGCTTCTTTTGATCAACATGGGTCCCGGCCAACTAAGCGTGGATGAGAAGAAGAAAGTGTACTAGGTGAGAAAAAGGAAAAATAAAAAAGAAGAAAAAGAAACATGAAAATGCTGGTGTTAACCCTATCTATCTCCTTCCCCCCAACTTCCGCGGCAGCCTCCAAGCCCTTTGTTATTCCCATTCCGGTCCTCGCAGCTACGGTTTCATCATCTGGATTTGGGCGTTTACCTTTTGTTACTTATGCAGTTGAATAGAAACGAACAACAGTCCTCTATTAAGCGACTGGCCATCGTAAACAAATTAAATACATTGAGACTACGGACTCAGCTTCGTCCACTCTCCTGCACTCTTGAGTCTGCTGAAACAGCCCTACAATCCTGAAACCTAACCACATCATCCAGTAGACTAATGGCTACTGAATAAATTAATCGAGCATTGTAATCCTAATGAAGCGTATCCAGGACGAGGACATCAGTCACCCCGCATAATCTAATACTGCATGAGATAAGGAAAGGGTACCGAAATGAGGCTTGACTGCAATGACAGTTGGATGAGAAAAAAAGGACATCATCATCACTGGAAAGACATTTGGTGAGATTTACCTGCACAAATCACGGAGCTGGACGATGACCATCTACTGACTTGGTTCACCCGTGATTTAGGCGTATGCGAGGACACTCGGCCAAAGAACCAAGGGAAAGTTCTCAAGCCAATTAGCAATCCCAGATGCTCAAATAAGGACATTCAAGTGTATACCTACAGGAGTCAGACTCAGGGGAATAAAATAAATGAAATGGTTATGTGTACCACCTCAGCTGGTGGAAAGAAAGAATAATCAAAGGGTTTACAAGCAGCACCTTCCCCTAGATAGAAGGCAAGGAACTTGAGAGATACTCTTACAATGGCACTTCTCTAACAGCATTGCATGAAATGATGTATATATTTTTAATTATTGGCACACAGAGGCAGTATCCAGCATTTAGACCCATAACTAATTTTGACTTTTGTTCTTTCCCCCAGTGGACCAGAACATGCAGGTTAAAGGCTAGGCAGATAAGGCATACTAATCAGCTAAAGTGCAGCAGCTCACTGTCCAAATCCTTAAGAAAGCAGTACCCAATGCAAGTACATATCCTTCCTCCAGCTGGCCTAATGCATACAAATAACTTGACTGGCTGTGATAACTCTAAGGGGTGCTGCATTCATTAGCAATAAATTTCAATCTATCAAGATGCATTTGATGCACAGAATATGAAAACATGAATAAGCATGACTATTTATACTGAAATAGATATTGTTGTATGCTGGGCCTCCTGCATGCACCCTGCAATATCCACTAGTTATAGAAAATGACACCTTGACATACAGCTGAGTGCCTGAGCGTATGAGACATCTGCGCCATCACCATCAACAACTACATTGGCAAAGCACACATCCACAGCCACTGGTAAATAAATGGATGAAGGTATGTGGAAGGCTTCTACATAATGAGATGAACAATATACAAACCAGAAGAAATGGTCGATGGTCTAAGCATAGGTCTCGACTATGACCTATCTCTGAGCCTATTCCGAAGATGATGTACACGGAGGAACTGATCTACGTTTTAACAAGCCTTATGTGCCTCAGCTAGTATTCTTGGCATGGATGGCCCCACGCAAGGGCCCACAGAATATCACATACAGAGGAGCCGATATACTGCAATCAATTGGTGGCTGTCGTTGTGGACCTTAATCGGGTGCTGGGGTGCTGGATACCCAGCGCTATTTGGATCAATGCGAACTGTAGGCTGTGGCTTGGTGCTCAGGGGACTTTAGAGCCGACAGCCAGGGAGCCAAGGCCAGAGAAGTGCTAGTATTTCAACCAGCTAACCTGCCTTCCCAGCTCCAGAACTGGGAAAGCAAACTCTGACGTACATTTCACCGTATAGTCTGGTGGAGAGACCCTCTATTCCCCTCAACTTGTCAGCGCAATGTGCGGATATGCGGACAGCCTTTTCCGCTTGTCCGCTGCCTGAGAATGCCCTAAGTCTCTCGCAGCTTGGTCTCTTTCAGCAGCCGCCACAGTAGCCACAGGAGCCTGCATTTCCGTGACGTTAGATGCAACAGACCCATTCAATTTTCTGCCTCCAACTATTTGTCTTACCCCACCCGGCCGTACTTATGCAGAGTACAGTGCTGTCGAATTGAGTCTATAAAGCCATACTCGTAGAGCCGCGAAAAACCAGAGCCTGGTCGTCGCCTACTATGGGTAAACATATAACAAAGAGAAACACTGGAGAGCTTTGCAAACTTTGTGAAGTAGCAAACTTTGCGGGGCCCAGATTTCTAGCTCTTAGTGATTATGATGGGGAACGTGGAAAATGGGGGGTCATTCTCATATAAATTAGGGCTTGTTCTTCGCGTGCGAGCACATAGTGTAATTCAGTGTCCTTTTCTGCCCCATAATCCTTACTAGATATCAGCTCCATACACACCTTGATTATGTTTGGATTGAAGGTACCTAAGGTCTACAACGTATACTTTGTAGCCTTGATTGCTGCCGTGGGCGGTATGCTGTACATCTTACATCCTACCTCTCTCATTCCCACCATAACAACTGTAGTATCTCACCTCATTTTAACTGCGGCTTCAGTATCTCTTCCATGTCAGCAGCCGCCAGGACAGAGCAGCACCCGACCTATTTTGACAACCCCGTCGACACCTGCCAGGGGACAATTGGATCCGCCCTTGCAGCCAGCTCTGTCATCGGCTCCTTCGCATCGGGGTACGTATCCGACCAATGTGGACGCCGATACGCAATCTGGTTCTCGTGTATCTTCTGCTTGTCGGTACCGTCATCCAAACTACCATACAGAACTGGCAAATGCTTCTTGTCGGCCACATCATCAATAGTGTGATGGTTGGCGTCACCAGCTCGCAGGTCCCCTGTGTATCTGGCCGAGATTTCCAAGCATGACAAGCGTGGGTCAATCATGCTCACCCAGCAGATTGCCATTGACATCGGGTTCACCATCTACTTCCTGTGTCTGCGTGAGAAAAGGACCGCAGAGTTGCAGGGCAGAGGCGGAAAACTTACAACTCAGAGTGATCCTTATTCTCTCGCTATTGAACCCCAGTAGACTCCCTTTTTGGCCACTTCTGCCTTCCTAAGCTGAACGCTCATGGTTGGAAAGATAGGCTTGTGTATCCACGCAGATCTAGTGTCCACCAGAGCATCTGGCACAGCAACCGGTCGACGCAGCTCCAGAGAGGCTTGACCTAAATGCAGATATTTCGCATTTCTTGTAATTGTTGCTGCCTGAGGCTTCATTGGGATGGAAATGATACACGACAGGGATCTCACCAATTTGTTTCTCATTGAACATGCAACTCACGCAACTCATGCAACTGGCCATCATCAGAATAGCATCAATAGAGAAATTTTATTGAATGAAGCACTATAAGACCCGCTCTGTCATAATCCCGCATCAATCATTGATGACAACTGTTCTCTAAGGGTGGAGATTATGGGCTTGGCTCTAGGAGAATCTCTTAGCTGTCATGGGCTACACCCGGGCATATTGCGAACTCAGACGTTGGCCCTATTTGTTCCATTTGTTCTGTTTGTTGCTAGCTCGCCTATTTCCTTCCTTGCACCCAAAGCCGTTGCCTGTCAAAAAGCCCTCCTGTTCGGGTTGTGCAGGGAGCACAGGAGGAATAGAATAGAAATAGGAGTTTGAATAGGACAGGCATGTCCTTATATGTCCTGTGGTGAACCAGAAAGGAGCAGCCCATGACAACTCTTAATGGATAGCAGTGTTCCTGTGAAGGTGCTGAGTCACTCCCAGGATCCACTCTCATCACAGGATGATGCTGATTATTCTTGGGAGCTGGCAGTATTTTCACAAAAGCTCAACATCCTGCAAACACAGCACATCATACCGGTACCATCATCAAATCCAGTTGATTGCTGCATATAGATTTTGTTACTGGCTATCTGGGCATTGAGGAAGGCTGGGATGAAGTCAATTTGCTCGCAATATAGCTTCTTCATGGCAATAATGCTTAATACAACTTGATTGCCGTATCGGTAGCCACTGGAGAGTAGGTATGCTCATGGTCAACACCCTGGATTTGCGGTTGCCGCAGATTACCCATCTAGCTCGGTATTTTGTGATAATATTGCCATGATCTGTTTTGACGTCGAATACCGATTTACCAGTGAGTATATTGATGTCGTTATTGGTTGGTCGTTCAATCAATCCCATGCTGGTCTTTCGGGGTTGGTCATCCATGGCTTGTTTCCAGGCATATGTCTGTGGAGACCGTATGACATCCGTATAGGTCCGGGGGATCCTAATTTGGTGTGTATATAGCTTATAGTCTGGGTTGATGATGTCCCAGATTTGGAGAGCTGATGCCCCAGTGCAGACCTTGGCGAACCATGTCTTCCAGTCGGAATCTTTGATCAATCTGACATTATTGATGATGCTAGCATTTGCCATAATGATGGTGCTTGCTAGGCTGTATGCTGCTCAGAGGTAGAAGTCAACTGGAGACAGTGAAGCTGTAGAATGGGCAATTTAGTATTGTTGCTGGAGAACACGGTGCAAAATGATGCATTATGAGTGCGTGTTGATAGCTCAATGAGAATGATTAAGGATAGATATTGTCAATCTACCGAAACGAAACTACCTAATGGACCCAGTCCAGTTGCAATAGAATAATACAAGGCCGAACAGGATCACCCCCAAAAAAGGGTTAAAATAAAAGAGGAGACAAGACAAGAAAGGAATCTATCTAACGAACCCGAAAGCTCGTCACACAGTGACATCTACCTAGAAAAGCCCAATCCCAAACGCAAATTCCCTTCCCTCTTTTCTCGGGGAGGAAGAAACCAAATCAGAAAAGCCCGCTGAAACAAATCGCCAAATCAGAATCCCGACTGGAGAAACGCCATGTCCATGGCACCATGACAAGATTTTTGTTGCTTTTTTATATATATATATATATAATTCTTTTTTTGGCAATGGCCGTATTCCACCGTTGTCAAATGAGTTGGCACCACATGAATCTTTCCAAATGCCAAAACGGAAAAAAGAACAAAAAAACGCCATGCCAGTAGAAAATGCTTTCAGCGGTTCATACTCCGATGCCAAACCAGTTTGAAAAGAACAAACCCGAAATTCAAACGTCCGTAATAGAAACGCCATGTCTGCAGAATACCTCCAGGTTGAGCCTGCTCAGAAACAAAGGAAAAAAGGAGTATTAGGAAGACATTAGTAGAAGTGAATATAACAAAAGAAACATCATGTGGGTAGTTGTTGTTTTGACAGAGAAGGTATGAGGACAAAAAAGAAAACCAAGCAGAATGCTGGTATCTTATGTGCAATTCCTGCAGAATCCAGGCGCCGCCATAATGCTTTCGTGAATGCCGAAAAGAAAATAATTGCATAATTCAAAGAAAAGTTTATGTAAAGAGAGCGATTTCAAAAGTCAATACTCCAACGGGCAGGCTGTATGCTGTCAAGCTGGCCGACAGCTATATCGTGGGAACCATCGTCGTTGATTTCCAAATGCCACAACTGTACGTTTTTGCTGTTGCTTCTTTGGGGAGCGTGGAGATAGCTACCGTTAGAAGGAGGCGAGCGGTAATCAATCGATCCGCTGGCAGTGAGTTTTGGAGATTTGGTCCGACGAGAGTAAATGCTTGAGCATTCAGTTGGGTTTCTTCCGAATCTCAGTCTGTATTCCATAGAATACGTGATTGTTTCCCATCCGAAGCCGAGGCTTCTAAGGGTGTCGCAAGAAAAACTTCTGGATGGAGGACGAAAAGTCGGAGAAGGCTCACAAGGAATTCTTAGATCACATTCAGAGGAGCTAGTGGTATCATCGTACAACCCGTCGGAGAGGGTAGCAGGACATGTTATTACAGTCTTCTTCGATCGAACAGCAGGACTGGGAAGATGAGAGACACCGCTTCTGCGCGGTGAAGGGTTCAAGCGGCAACTAAGTTTTCCGTTTTCCGGCTCAGATATTTTGGGTTCGTCTTCGCCATCCTCAGAACGAAGATTATTGAGAGTCCTGCGGCGCGGAAGTTCCCGGACAGTGGTGGACTTCTCCTTCCCAGCCATAACCTTGGCACTGGGTGGCGGCTGAAGCATCCACTTTACTTCAGCCCGACTCTTGGGGCCGCTGACGATAGGAGGGTGAAGGTCGTTGACCGGAGGCACCCGGGGGATGTAGTAACTGTTAGAGGTATCCGTGTCAGCTCTGGCACGACCAGAGATACCAACAGATGAGCCCTTCAAACCCTGGCCCCACAATGGCTCGTCTTCACGTTGGTAACGCATCCAATTCCGACGTTCTCCACGGGCACCTTTTTCCGTCCTGTTGGATACTTCGTCCTCCGAGGAAGAGGACCCGGGACATTCTCGATCGGCCTTGTGACGTCCCTTCCTTGCCGGAGGTCCCGGACCAAGGGATATTTCTTCTGCCCATCCTGGATTGGTGCTGAAGGGGGTGGGTTGTAGGAAGGCCCTTGGTTGGTCGGTAACAACAGCGTTGGCTTTTGCCTTTTCTTTCTGGGAACGAAACGCTTCCCTCTTGCGCTTATGACGCTCGCTGGAATTGATACATGGAGTACAAGACAGATAGTAGAAAACAGCAGACTGAGCACCTCTAAAGAGCCACATGTTGCTTTGAGAAGGCAGAGAGATTCGGCAGATACGAAGGCGGTAAGGAGCAAAAGTACCGACACTTGTCGATCACTTGATCACCTGACCGCCTTAGTTGGGTGGCTAAGCGCCTTCCGACTATGAATTACTTACAATATATATTCTATTCTGTAAGGCCAGCGTCTTTCTTGCAACTCAAGAAAGACGGAGCGGAGATGTAGAGTTCTCGAGATTGAGACGGAAAGTACTAAGGACGAGAGCGTTAGCCAGACAATGCCTTCCATTCTCGAGATTTTAATTTCCCTTACAAAGTCAGATCCGCATGTAGGAAGGAAAGGTCGAATTTGGATAGAGACGATTCTCTGACTGTGCCAAGAGATTACAACCAAACGAAGCTCCGGAGAGAGAAAACAGTCACCTGAGCCACAATTGGTCAGCCATTTGTCATGTTTGTTGGATTTGCTTGACTCACGTTTTCATGTAAGCAAGCGAGTCCAGAAAGGGCATGCGAAGCGAAAAGTTATCCGGATGACGTCGGAGGAAGAAGTAACGACGTAACACCGAGGGAGGGTCTAGTGAGTGGAGTTCGTCAGTCAGCCAAGAAGCCCCGTCTTCATCGCTCCTTCCTGGGCTTGTTTATCACTTACAGTCTCGAGATGATGACCACTGAGGATAGAAGGTACGATTCAAAAACGATGATGTCTTCTGAAAGGTGTAGATGGAAAGTAGGCACCTTCAGCAAGTGCTCAACGCGGTCTTTGAAAGGCAAGGTTAGTCAGACACTGTTCCAAGTAGGTGGATGTTCTCTCTTACTGTATTGTCAGACGATGACTGCAGAGAAGATCAAGTATACAAGAAGACAATGATAAAGTTACGAATCCGTACTGCGACTGTCTTGTAGAGCGTCTGGCTGGAGGTCGTCTCGAGATGACTGACGAGAGGAGGGGTCGTCCGGCGACCTCGTCCGCGAGCTTTGGCTCGTCGTCGGACTTGGAAATAGGTTTCTGAGAATATACAGTAGGTGTGAACAGCCAAGAAGAAACTCTCCTGCCTTCTTTGATGGAAGGAGCTCGTGTAACAGGGGAATTGGATGATGACGTGGTGGTGGTGAGGAGGGAAGGAGAGAAGTAAGCGGGAGAGAGAAGACGGAAGGGACGACATTCAGGAGGGCATTGTTCTTACTAAGGTGCTAATATTACAGGCGTTACGAAGATTACATAGATGACGGCAAATGACACGCCGGATGCGGGACAACGGTTGTAAATGACGGTATTGCACATTCACGATAAGATCGGATGGCCCATCGTGTCAGCCACATCAAGCCACATATAGCCGCCATCAGCCACGCGCTAGCCGCCGTACCATCCAATAGGAGGTCTACAGAATATAGGGTTGGCAGCCGACGGAGCCGTGAAGCTTATCTAACCTTGGCAGGGACCGGTCACCGCAGATCGCCTCTTATCAAATGTATTGAACTCTACCTGTATGTAGTAACAAGTACAATTGACTACAGAGAGAATGGATCCTGATGAATCCCTAGAAAACCACACTTGGTGCAGGAAATACACCCCGTAGAATCATCTCCGCTCTTATCCAGACTTTCCTAGCGTCTACGAAATACTCCATACACCACGATTCAGCAATATTTATTATTGGATCCAACTTCAACGGATCATTCACCAATTTGTACTATACCATTGTTCTAGTAAAGGCCCAAATATATTCTCTACATCCCAGAGATACCCCAGGTTCCTGTCTTTAGGGCCCAGGTCGATGACGACAATCGTTTCGTGCTGACCAGGGTGGAAACGGTAGAATATTAGCGCGCTTGTTACTTGGTGCATTTGCGTCAATTCACGTATAACTCGTTGGCATTATTGCCGTGACTGATGTTATTCTGAGGAACTTCATACTCGGAATTTGAAGAAAATTAGGGCATTCTGAAACGCATCCCGGTCTCGCCGCCAAAGAGCCAATGGGCAAGAAAGTGAAACTTGATTGGCATTTCGGTTTGGGTCTTTTGCGACGGACCTTTATTCGAGCGCACTGAAGGTTAAAATATTGGGGTAGAGACGAGAAAGAAAATAAAAGAAATGAAGAGGAAGACAGGATATTTATACTTCGACTGGAGGCGCTTTCTGGGAGGATTTACGTTCATCTTCCTTTCTAGGGAATTCCAATAAGCAGGTAAGTAGTAAATGACAGTCCCCATTTACATCTGTTGGATACTGCCTTTTTAATTTTGCCGCGAGCAAGGGCCAAGGTAGACATGGGCGGGTGAACTCCCGTGTGTAAGTGAAGAACGAATCATTGCATGATCATTCAAGAATTGAGGCTGTAGCCCAATGCTCAATCATCTAGGCCTCAGGAAAGATCTATACCAGAACAGTATACGTGTATGGACCTGCACCTGTTCCTCGTAGATTCGAAGCTTGCTCTACTATGGCTGACAGATTATACACATTTGCCATTAACTTGTATCCCAATAGCACCAGAGTACTCACCCTCATGAATTTTTAATTTTCGTCTATGACAGAAAACAATATTATGTTAAAGGGGAAGTTCTTTTTCCTAGATCCAAAGACATATCATCTTCATGTTGGACTTCTCCATATATCAATGGTAGGGGCACTGTAGAAAACCCCCGTCAAGAGGGATGTAGGTGTTCTGGAGCAGGACAGAATGTGCCAGTGAGGAGTAACAAAAAAAGCGCCACGAAACTTGACAGGGGATCCGTGATATTATCCCAGAACATTCAGCACACAACGGATGGATAGTCAGTCAATTCAATTGAATGACGGCATGCTGCGATTCTTTTCTCACAAGGCGTAACTGCTATCCTCGAAACACTGCCCCCCCCTGTCGTGAAATCGAGGTCCATAAAAGTCGAAAGGGCCCTTGACATCCACTTCACGATCCATGTTGGTCAAATGCCGTTGGCATCTTCTGATATTCGACGAAGAAATAGATCGTTCACACATTCTTTGTGCCTCTGACCACTTCGCCTTTCACCTTGGTCCAGTCGATATCGTTATCAATGGCTTCGTCAACTTCGCCACATACCACCACGTTATCGCCTCGGATCAGGTACAAGCCATGCTCGATCTCGGAGCTCGGTTCGGGGTCATCCGGAGTTCGAATTATACGTTCAATTGTATTGGTGAGGACGAGATTCGTTAGCTGATCTGTCGATAGGAGTGTGCCGAGAAGAGTCCGGCCGTCAACAGTCAGGATTAGGACCTTCTCTATCCATGATGTTGATACGTTAGCTGGATCAATGTCAACAATAAAAGTGCGGACCAAAGGGACTACCAACTATTTACATAGGAATGAAGAGACATGGTGTCGCTCTTGGGAACCAAGCAACTCAGGGCATATAATGAAGGGCGGCTCGCTTTGCGCTAACGGCTAGACTTCTGACAGCGTACGGAGCAAGTGCTTGTGTGAGCGCTTTGCCTCCTGTTCCCCGCAACGCGGTGCGGACTCTAGAAGAGCTAGCGACGTATGCGGTTTTTCCCCTTTCCAGTTTCGATAGCTGTACCGAGGTGCAAAAAAGAAAGCTTCGACTTCTCTTTCCCTTGAAATCGAGAAGAAATCCTCGAGGGTTTAATTGATGGATTCAACTGTTTGCGAATGCCAACGTTGTCAACAGACTCTTGCAGACCGCAGCAAGGGTTCCAGAGTGAAACAAGAACCGTCGAGGTGTAGGGTTCGAAAACAGGCCGTAACTAGTCGTATAGGAATTGATTTGGGCCGGGTCTTTGTGAAATCTTTTTTTTTGGAGTCCTTACGTTCTTTTATAATAATAGCTCGTCCGGGAGGAGATGCCAGATTCAAAAGTCACGTGGTTACGCCAAGCTCTATTACCACAACTATGCTGCTCATTGCGGACAGGAAGTTTGCTTTGATATAGCTGTGGACAGTTTATGCATTTGGCATTGGCTTATCGACTTGAGCAACATACTGAATGCTTCTTAGGTGTCATGACATCTTTTGGGCTCAACATGGCTAATGATGTATGTGCAGCTAAGTATCCTCTTGAGACGAAATGTCAAATAGGCAACAGATCAAACCAATCTCCGGCTTCTCTTACCCAAGACTGTTAGCAAGGTGAGGAAATTCGCGTCAGTGGTCATTATCGTATCCTCCTCCATAGTGCCCACGCTGGTTTCAGCGAGCCGATCTTCAGCAATTCCGAACTCCAGAAACAGATCAGTCTCGGTAATGTGGTGCTATACTAGTAAGCAAGTAGTACACATGGTATAACGTACTTCCGTATCATCCTTCCCCATAGGCTGCTGGGACTTTGGAGATTCCATCTTTAACTATCAGTCAGGATGCCATGGACTGTGATATTGGTTTTCGACAATTTCTTTTCCGTTGCACCAAAACTAGTACAGGGATTAGCTGGACTGGTCCATTCGATCGTGGGGCGTGGAAGTATATGAGATCTGGCCTAGTAGGCCAAAAGAACTCTCGGAAGAGAGGATTGTACTCAAAAGATTCCTGTATACCTTTTGAATGAGGGTTTGCAGGTTCGAAGAATAGAGCTCGCTGGATAGCTTTGGAGTTGTTGATTATAGCTTTCCAGTGCCTGCAGACACGTTGCACAGAGATCAATAGGATGCACACGTCCAGGTAGAGGGAATAGGCTCCAGTAGCACTGGAACCCAAAACATGGATGAAGGAGCTGGTCTGAGTCTTGGTCCGTACATTTAGTCACAGAAAGTACGAAGCACAAGCAACTAGGATTTGTAAATGTAGGAGTTGAGAAGGACGATGGGGGGAAAATGAAATTAGTCAGATTAGGCGACTTCATGGAGAATATGGTAGCCTGTTCCATAGTTTGTCATGGTATTCTTCATTCTATACCCAGTAAGGATCAAGTAAGGCAATAGGCTGAGACCATACCATTAACAAGTATATGCATAGAGAAGCAATCAGGGCGGAGTACAATGTCTTTTCAAAATTGTTTTCCACGGGCGAGGGGCATAATATACAGTGCAGCCCCCTACTATGGCAGCTCATATGAGCAACTTCTCATGCTAATTAGATAGTTACGAAGTTCCAGAAAGGGGCCAAATCCTCATAGATAACTAGAGGTCAAAAAAGGTTGTTGTTTCCCCTCATATTTGATAACGTAATCAACCACCGAGCTGCGAATTTCTTGTGTTCCCCGCGCCAGTTTCATTCTACCATTTTCAACGCATCGTTTTTTTACCTTCTTCGTATAAAATGCCTCCTTCTCAAGAAGCCCACATGCAGATGGCTATTTCTGAGTCTTCCTTATCAATATGATTGTTGCCAGCAATTATCATCACCTCAAAAAGCTTTCCATATGCACACTTTAAAGACCCAAAGAGGCCAACATCCAGTGGCTGAAGAAGGTGAGATGTATATGTAGGCATGCAAAGACAGATAATTGCATTCTCCTTGCAGAAGATATCAACATCTGCAGATAAATGACTGCTATGGCCATCAAAAATAAGAAGCCACTTCACACCAATTGAATATTGTCTTAAATATGGTTTAAACACCTCTTTAAGCCAGTGAAGGCCTATTTATCAGCAGTCTAACCATACTGACTTATTGAAATATGCCATTCTTGTGAAAGAGCTGATTCTTGATATCAAGCAGCTTGTTGCTCCTTCCCTTTTAAGATTATCAATGGTGGAATATGATAACCTCTGGATCCAATACACTCAATAATTGTGACCCATTATCTATTCCCTTAAATCACTGTTCTTGGTCTCTCACTGCATTCAACTAAAGTGATAACTTTAGAAGTTGAACAGAGACCCATTGCAAAGCTAGTCTCATCAAAGTTCCAGATATCATCTTCATGGATACCATACTCTTGAATAGCTGCTTGTACAGTATCCAACCATGATATTATGATATTTGGATTCTCCTGCTTTGCCCTTTTATATGAAATCTGCCGATTATATCTTGTTTGAATTTCAGAATGGCGTTTGACAAAGTTAGATGCCCAATTGATACCAATAGGAGGTGAGGTGCAGAAGGATTTTATTCTTGGAGTAGAATTTGTGCTCTTCGCAGGAACTCTGGCTGAATTGGAAATCCTCATTTATCTGCCTCTAAAAGCCGTTTGATAAGGACCTGTTCTTCAAAATCTGATAATTTATGGCCATTTGCACGTGTTTCTGTACGTGGTTTGACCCTATGAAGCTGATCACGAAGGGTTGCTTTTGAGACATTAAAAACCTCAGCAGCAACAATTGATTTGAACTGTTTCTTTTTATATGCTGATATGGCCATGTGCAAATTATTTCCTTGAGATAAAGGCATTTTGATAAAATTTAATGATGGTGGTTGCAAAAGCATTAATTCTGATGGGTGGTGGATTCGGTGGGAAAATGAGCGGCTCGGTGGTGGATTACGTACGGAGTGCCTAGTGAGGACGCCTAGAGAATATTTATAGATTGAAGGTTATTTATTTACTCATTACTTCAGATTGTTGGCTACCTCTATATGTTCTATCGGGTATCAACTATACACCAGTGACCATACATAAGAAGCTGCTGATTCAAGCTTCAAAGCGCGGATTGTACATCCGCTTAGCAACCCGAATCATATACTGGGTATACCGACACGACATAACACTGCACCAGAATATCAGAATCGTATCATAAAGCATAGACCTTTCATGTTGCACTTACCAAGCAGCATGGTGAAATGTGAAATGCATAGACATGCGAAGACAGATGCCACATTCGAAATGGCAGCAGTCGGTTCAACCACCTAAAGCGCTCAGGTTCAATGGCACACTACTCCCTCTCCCAGCTCGATATCTTCTGGTTCCACCTGAAAATGGTCGAGGCTTTGGTAGTAGCGATTCGCCCTGAAACTTGAACCTGTTGTCATCAATGCGCACAACCCCATGAGATCCAGAAGTAGATGAGGCAGATGACCCGCCATTGCTGAGAGTATAAGCGCTTGGATCCAGTCGCTGACGATCTGGCTGGTGACTGGTATGGTGGTTGATGGAGGACATGATTGTACTCGCTGTGGTCGCAAACGAAGACGGGCGAGACGGCGGCTCGCTTGGAGGGGGAACAGGAGGAGCAACAGGAGGAGGAGGAGGAGGTGCTGACGGAGCCATCGAAGGCGGTGCCGGTGGTGCCGGCGGTAGTGGAGGGGGAGAAGAGGGAATGTGATTACTGTTTCCAAAAGCATTCCTGGCAGCCTGGACAGCTATTGAAGCAGCTGCAACTCCATTTGCATGCGATGTAGCTGTCGCCGGAGCAGGAGGCGGAGGTGGAGGCGGAGGAGGGGTCGACCGCATTGGAGGTGGCGGTCGGGGGAGCAGATGACGGGGGTGGTGGAGGAGGAGGAGGGGGTGCAGCTGGGCTAGTAGAAGGAGGGGGAGGTGGAGGTGGTTGAAATGGAGCTGACGGTTTCCTAGAAGATACTGTAGGTTTAGCCCCAGGCAATGGAGGCGGCTGACGCGGAGGTGCCGCATCTGGGAATGTTTTTGTGGAAGTTGTAGTTGAGGAGGGCCTCGAGACTGGTCTCAGAGGTGTTTTTCTGAGGTTCGCGACCAACGGGTTAATGGGAGGAGACTCCGTAGACGGCGGCTGTGGAGGAGGGCGCGCCACAGGTGGTTTTGGAGCTGCCGGTGGTCTGGGAGCAGATGCAACAGGGGGCTTCGGCCTTGTACTCTCAGAATCCGAAAGATATGGAGAATCCCGACTGGCCCCAGTATCAACACCCCCACGGCTGCGCAACTTGGGCATCCCACCTGCGAAAAGCCCACCCAGTTGTGGTGCTGCTGGGAGGCTGGATGTATTATCGGGCCCGGAACGTCCCTCACTATTGCTTCGTAGTCTGTTTGCAGAGGGAACTGGAGGCGCAAGACCAGACGGCGGCTTAGGAATGCCAGGAACAGGGGGGGCACCAGCGATTGGAGGACCGGATGTCTTGCTGCCCTCTTTAGAAATTATTGGTGCGGATCTATCGTTGGTCACTGCCTTTTTCAAACGGGTCCCCTTCGTGATATCAGATAGTAGTGCGCTCTAGTATGACAGTTAGCGGCTGACCTCCACAAGCGAAATATCGGTACCAGAAACGGGAAAAGTGGGATCATCGGACTAACTCGGTCTTTCACTGCCGCATTTGAAGGTCTTGCGGGAAAATTGCCTGGGGGCGGAGGGGGAGGAGGAGGGCCTCCCAACCCACCTGGGGGAGGCGGAGGAGGAGGGGGAGGAGGAGGAGGCATGGTGTTCGAATGGACACCAAGGCGATAAGACTTTTGTGGTCGGGATCAAGACGTCGGTTGCAACGATAGAGATTATCGATATGAGGGCTTCAATCGGGGGCAATGAGGTGGACCATCTGGCATCAACAGCAGTCTGGCGATGGTATCTGGAGGAGTAGACAGTGAAGTTGAAGTTGTACGGGAAGCACGCAGTATGACATGAAGGCGAGGTGACGGACGCTGTGGCAGTGCCAGGCGGCAGTAATTGCCAAGGCGGTAAGGGTGTTCGATGCTCGACCAGAACAAATCCCCGAAGAAGCGTTTTGAAGGCTTCACTCTGCCTCCATGACCATGAAGAGCATTGCCTTCAGACCGCAGC
This sequence comes from Monascus purpureus, assembly GCA_025999795.1. NCBI lineage: Eukaryota > Fungi > Ascomycota > Eurotiomycetes > Eurotiales > Aspergillaceae > Monascus > Monascus purpureus. The sequence goes on from AP025348.1 coordinate 1,750,466, forward strand.
GCAGTTCAGGCCCCAAAGGGCTGGTCTGCTACTGCTGCCAGTTCTCCACCTTCTCAGCCGCACATTGTAGCCCTTTCCTGGCACAACAGAACCCCGTCAGCCGGGCAAACCGCAGGGTAAATCCGGGGGCATTGCGGCCGAAGGGGATTCCATCACTCCCATTGATATATTCGCAGCCTATCTCCCGACGATTTGCTTCGAAGAAAGCGAAGGCAGCCTCTACTGCTGACTTGGAAGCAGCCTTGCGACAAGTCGGCCAGGAATCGTCGCATATCCGCAATTCAGGTTCTGTCCCCTCCAACGAATCTGTGGTCCAATTACTTCAGAGATGTGAAGAAATCGCCTCAGCGCTCGTCTTGCGAGAACAGGATGGAGGAAAGTCATTTCCAGCAAAGGACAAGGGCAATGCGACCTCATCGTTACTGAACCTAGAAGAGGAAAAGAGCAGCAACAGAACGACGACTACGAAAAGACAACGACAACTAAAAGCAGTAATGCCAGGCACGAATAGCGTCCAATCGCATCTGGCGAATTCCGTGTCGAAGATAGTCAACGGCATCGTGAAGGACGAGAAAGTCTTCATCTCTCCCGAAGCCCTAGCTTCCTACACGAAGATCCAAACCCTGCTGAAACGCGCCGACGATTTCCCCGAGATCTTCCGTCTCTACGCCCACAAGCCCATTCCTGAGGAAAACAGTTCGCCGGTCAAATACCACAAACCTAACCCCAAGGGCGTTAATAGTGCTGTCCCTGCAGATATCGCCAATATGGCCCTCGACGTAGCCATCGAGCAAAAGGACCTGCCGCTCGTTCTGAATATCATCGATAATACCTTCTGCACTCCCGCATTCCACCGTGCGAAATTCTTTAAAAAGGCTGCGGTTCCGCTAGGTGCATTGGCTGCTACACCTGCTGCAAGTTACGCCATTGCGTCCTGGGTGTCGTCGTTCCAGAATACCATGGATCCCAGTACAGCAACAGGGATCACGCTGGCTGCCATCCTGGCATATGTCGGGGGCGTGTCGTCGATGGGGATGATCTCCATCGCCACCGCAAATGATCAGATGGAACGTGTTGTTTGGATGCCTGGGGTTCCGTTGCGGCTTCGTTGGATTCGTGAGGAAGAGCGCGCAGCCCTAGATAAAGTCGCTGTTGCTTGGGGGTTCAAGGACGTTTCGATGAGAGGTGAGGAAGAAGGCGAAGAATGGGATAGCCTGCGTGAGTTCATCGGGATTAGAGGTATGATTCTGGACAAAACCGATTTGATGCCTGGAATGCAGTGAGTCCCATGGCAAGTTGGGTTGACCTACTGAAGACTACGATTCTTACGATGTAGATATACCTATATATAGTCGCTTTTGCCGAGATGGAACTGTATGCCAATAATAATCCAAAACGTGACTCAGAAATATTTACCGTCAAAGCGGGAAATAGTAGCTCACTTATGTGATCGAATGCAAGAAGAACGGGTTAAGTCATGAAGTTTTTTTTGTTTTCATATTCAAGGTGTGTACACTGTCACTTCTAAGCTAATAAGAAACCTCCCAGCGCGGCACAGACATGAACAGAATTTCCTCCTCCCGGTTTAGTATAGACGCTTGGGGGGAGACATGGTAGCCTTGATGACAAGACTGCCAACGTTCTGCCAGCCTTTCTTCAGAAGGGAGACGAGGTAGTTGATGGCCAACATGATGTTAGCAACCAGCTCCTCCTGGGCCATGCCGACGTTGCCAACGGCAACACCGAGGCAAAGAACCTTCTTAAGCTGGAACTTGATGGTGGACTTGACCTCGGTGACCTTATTGGCGAGGTCCTCGGAGTGGGAGACGGGGGTAGGGAATTTACCAGCTGTTGGGAAAGGCAATATTAGCACTGGCAACGTGAAACAGAAAGTGAAAATTGGGAAAACGTACCCCTGGAAAGACCGGGTCCGAGAAGACGGGGGATCTGCTTGATGAGACCGTCGGAAGCGAGGAAAGCATCGTACTTGTGGGCAAGCTTCTTGATGAGCTTCTTGTTCCTGTTCAGCTTCTTGAGGTCCTCAGCGGACATGCCATCGATTCCGTGGTGCTTGGCACGGTCGAGATCGTGCTGGTCACCAAGAACACTGTAAAAACACGGGTTGTCGTCAGCTCGGCATTACTCTGCTTCAATATCTGTCCCTTCTGCATTATCCTGAATTTCTTCCACACAGCATCGCAACCGCCTCTCTTCCTCCCTTCCATGGCCTCCCCGTAAAAAAAATCACGATAATTCGACTAGGGCAAAACGCACCAGATGCTCATGTTGGGACGAGGAACTGAAGGCAGCTTAATGGTGCCCGAGAAACGCTTGTCACGCTGGACATCGTAGTTCTTCAGACCGATCTGAAGCTCAACAGTCTCGAGGAAGTTCCTCTTCTTCTCATTCTGAGAGTAGTCGAGCAGCTGCTGGACATTCTGGCGCACACCGGCTGTCGCAAAAGTTAGTCTCTGGTTCAGCCGCCTATTCCGTCATCAACGAAACAAGAATCGTAGACAAACTTACCGACTGTGATCTTGGACATGGTGGCTGTAGTCTTCCAAAAGAACTTATTAGATTCTTATGGTGAGGCACTGCGCTGAATGTCGTTGCTGTTTTCGTCAAAAAAAAAGGGAACGCTTTCGCTGCCGCAGAAAAGTCCGTATTTCGTCTCCGCTTGTGGGTGTCTTGTTGCACTAGCCGTTTGTGGATTAGGCTTGCCCTAAGCCCCTGTTCCCTCTTTCTGTTGTAGGTCACGTGGTCTATGCCCGGTTAAACCGCCCTCGCCTGGCCTAGCACAGCCGGTTTAGGAAGTGCGCTCTAGATAGTAGCAGGACAGAAGACACACCTCCAATATAGTTAGTTGACTAGCTGCATCGTGGACTAACTATGCCTACTTCGTACAGCGCAGGGAATAAGGCTTACAGAGGATGGTATGAGGTCTATGGGCGAGTATATCGGCCTTATCAAAGCTCTGTATATGGTTTTCGTAGTGTACAGAGACCATATACTCTTGTCAGCATCAATTCTCAAGCATACTACCCAGCGAACGGATTGCGACAGACGCTGCTGGCCATTTGGATATTTCAAGGAGCAAACCAGAACGGCAGAATACATCGGGGGTTTATCGGATGATGATATTTGGTAGTGTCTTTCTAGTATGGCCATCGCCGACTACGCAGAGATTGGCTTATTCCAACTCATCGGATACCATGCTTTATTATATCTTCAGTATTAAAAACAGTTGACGAGCCATGATTGTATGAATCAGGTATGGAATGCAAGTTATCCTATCCTTTGAGTTGCATGGAGTGAGTACATTCCACGGCGGATATCCAAGGTCTCTTTCCCATTCCTAACTTTTTTAACGTATCAGTGTACAGGATATTCAAGACAGTACCTACTGGATAGTGTCCTATTAGTGTTTGATTAATGGGGTCAGCTGTTGAATAACTAAGCGCGGTTCCCTACGCTGCGCAAGCCGGGCGCGTGCACGATGTCACTTGCCCGACAGGGATGCTCTGATAATAATAATGAAGCACCTATTAATATTAGATGATGATGCAGCATCCAGCATCTTGCCCATCCATTCTCTGATTCCCCCCTTCATGGTGTCTAACTTCCTACCATTCTTTTCTCTACAGTGATGTGTATGCCAAGTGAATGTCAAATCACCCCAGACTAGACTAGACATACAAAAGAAAGATTCTTTTTTCATGATGGAAAAACCAGAAGGATTCGTTACGCATCCTGCCCCTCCTCACTCTTCCCCTTGTGCAAGTGTTAGAAGTCCACGATCCGCGTCCGAATATTATTCGAGTTTCGGGGATCTGGGGAATAAATTTGGCAATGTCGATGACCCCGTGACATTCGCCCACTACATGACGCTGCTGAAAGAGCATGAGACTACGAACTTCGTGTTGGATTTTGGAGACAAGGATGCGTGGTGCGCTGTGAACCTAGAGAAGCATGATATCGAACAGTTGCTCAGTAGGCCGGTAAGCTGTTTCCTCCATCTTATTTTCATCAAAGTCTAGGTATCTGATTAAATGCTAATATATAAGCTCTAGAAACATCCATGTTTTGGGACCAGGTGGATGTGAGTAGAAAGCGATATCCTGGCGTTATATTCTGTCGAGCATTGTAGACTGATGTTGGAGGAAACTGTCAGCAATATATGGGCCCCCGAGGAACAGAAGACTTCCATCAAGGTTGGTTCCGCTCCATTCCGTCAGTCTCGAGATACCTGCATTACTGACAGCTTGAAGACTATTATGAGCCACTATGGTATCTCAGAGAGACTGCAGGGAATGATGTGTACGGACCCCACTCCGTGCTCCTCTAAAGTTAAAGTACCGCCACCAGTTCACACAAGACTGAATGGCATCCTGGACCACTCTCGTAAGGACGACCTAGAAGGAGCGTATATTTTGAAAGAGCTAGCCGCGCCCGAAGAAAAACATGCAACTGCGTTTCCGAAGAGCCTCACGTTCTCCCAGATCCATGATCAGCTCTGGCATTTCTGCACCGTTGATTATGGACAGAGGTGTACGCAGACATTATTATATTGGCTGGTGATCGTGTACCCTTGCTGACATTGCACCAGATACCTGCATTGGGTATAACTCTTTATACGCGATCCCGAACATTCAGATCGAAAATGGCCCAGGCTTACCAGACGGGAAACGACTATGGTCGTGGTTAATACTCTGTGATGATGGTATAGCTGAGGAACTCCCGCTATCCGAATGTGCAGTATTGGCGCTGACTTCATAAGGAACGATAATTTCAATTCAGGATAACCCATACCCCAAGGCGTTTGACCTTTCGGATGAGGATGAGCAGAAGGTGGTGGTAGAGGTCGTCCGGCGAAATGTGCGATTGATCTTCGCGGGGGCCTCTAAGCAGCACTTGCCATTGTCTGAAAGCGAATCGCTTGAGACAATCCGTATACGGCAGGTCACCAATGTTGGACTGAATCAGGCGCGTATCAAACAGGAAGACGGGCCCAGCTTGCTCTTCTATTATATCTTTGATGACTGGATGTCCAGCTATGGGATAATTGCGAAACGGGAGCACAGATATGGCGTCTCTCTGGATAGATTGGTAAGGCCTTGCCCAGGTCTGTGTGCGGATGTGTCAGGATGACTTATGAACTTGGAAATGCAGAGAAAACAAATGCTGGAGCATCCCCGAGTCGAATTGATCAACGAGTTGCATTGGCTGGGTAGAAGACTCGGGGTGCTCAAGCGTCTGTATCAGAGCTACGAACTCATCATGAGGCGCATCCTGCAGAGACAGCGTTTGTTTTGTGACAACACGCGTGCCAACCGGGGTAGGATTTTATTCGAAAGTATGCCGGAAGAAATGGAGTATGATTTGCAGCGATCAACCGCCAGAAGTCAAAGCAATATCAGTGGCATAAGCATGTATGATGTTCCAAACGGGGTGCCTTTGAGCTCCGCTGCGGTGGGTCGCTTTGAGAGGCTGGTAGATCGCATCAAACTGTACTGCCTGAGCGAAATCGAGACGTGCCTGGTGGAGAAGGAATCGCTCACATTTCTTGTGAGTCCCATTTCTACCTGGGCGGATATATCGACATGGTGCTGACTAGCCTGAGCAATAACGCAGAACTTCAACCTCATTGCCCTGAAGGATTCGCAGGCCGTCGAGAAGCTAACGCGGATCACCGTTTTCTTAGCAAAAGTGACTATACTGTTTCTACCAGTCAGCTTGATGACTGCGTATTTTTCAACGCAGATTGACGATCTCCAAGGCGTGTACACGAAGAATGACTACTGGGTTAGTTTTGGAGTGATCATGTTCCTGTCCATTGTGGTGCTCCTTCTTTTCGGGTATGCCAGTGGCACGGTAGAGGGAGCTCCTATCTACCAGCCCTTGCTTAGGGCATTCTTCCGGTCCTCGAAAGAGAGGCTCTCGCGCCGGCAAAAGGAATGATCGAGGCCCTCTACTACCGAATAACGCGGCAGATGTGCCTTGTAAGGCAGCAATTCCCTTACGACCGAGGAGGGACGTGCACCTTGGAAGTAGGCAGATTCATTTGGACATGGAGCTGAGGCGAAGGATCCAAAACAGGTGAACCAAGGAGAAGAAGACAAGTAATAAATGATAGCGAGTGGCGGTGGCCAGTGAGCGGGCGTTTGGCAGCAGTGGACCGCAAATAGAAACGTGCGACGCTTTAATAATCCCCCGCGGAGCCTATCAGGGCGAAATAAAGCAGTGTTTTCTCAGATCCAGACCTGGAATCTCTGGTTATTATAAGAAATTAGGTATAATGCTTCTCCGTATGAGAGCATCGACGGGACAACACCGTGTCCTTTTGGCCTCCAGGCAGAAGGGAACCGCCTCGACGGCAACCTGCACGTATACCAGTCTGTAGAGCATCCTACTATGCGTAGCTAAATACCTATCATAAATTCATAATAACAGCATCCACTGTAGTAATCTGGCACAGCAAGGAGGCGTTCCTCTGGTTCTGCGTTGCGCGATCTGCTTAGTGACAGGGGCTACGCCGGCCGCCGCACTTCTCAACCTGGCTCCTGCTCCCCGAAATTTGCACCTCCATCAACTCATCTCCAACTCCTGTCTTGCCTATTATTTTTATCGCTGCGACTCTGCGTCTCTGCCTCGTACCCTTCCATCGACCCCTAACCGCCCTCCTGTTCGGTATCTCCTGTAAGTCGCCCTGTTTCGCTTATCTCACTGCCCTCTGCGAGAATTCGTTCTGGCGACAATTCTCCTCGGTACTCCAGTACCTCCCTTACAACCCCCCTATTGATTGCTCCGTGTCCTTTACGTTCTCCCCATCTGTCATTCCCCGTGGACGACCTTTCTTCAGCCATCGTCCATTCCATCGATTTAGTCCCATCTACATTTTATCACTACCCACGTCCGTCTCTCGCTCGCTCGTACACGTGCCCTTTCATATCCAGCACGTGTTGTGCGTGCTCACGTTGTCTTTGCCTGAACTGACACTCTTCCTCTGAGCTCACAGCCTTGGTTTTTTTTCTCCCTAGACATATCGGTTCACCACAGCCAAAATGGGTATTAGCATTTCGAAGCTATTCGATCGGATATGGGGGAAGAAGGAGATGCGAATCCTCATGGTTGGTCTTGATGCTGCCGGAAAGACCACCATCTTGTACAAGTTGAAACTCGGTGAAATCGTCACTACCATCCCTACCATTGGTCAGTCTTTCCGCCCTCAACCTATGCGCCATACTATTAATCTCCTTTCATTTGCTTTCCATGCTCCTTATCTCTCGTGAACGGCAAGCCAGCTGACACCTGCCCCTCGTCACGTAGGTTTCAACGTCGAGACTGTCGAATACAGGAACATCCAGTTCACCGTGTGGGATGTTGGTGGTCAGGATAAGATCCGTCCTCTCTGGAGGCATTATTTCCAGAATACCCAGGGTATCATCTTCGTTGTCGACAGCAACGATCGCGACCGTATTGTCGAGGCCCGGGAAGAATTGCAGCGCATGCTGAACGAAGACGAACTCCGCGATGCCCTTCTCCTTGTCTTTGCTAACAAGCAAGATCTACCTGTATGCTCTCTCCTGCCGTATGAGCCGCATTTCACGCAAGCTGACCCTCTTCGTTTTCTTCCTAGAATGCCATGAGCCCTGCCGAGATCACCCAGCAGCTTGGTCTACAGAGTCTCACCCGCCGTGCTTGGGTAAGTTTCTAATCTCCTTACATCTTCAGTCTCCCCAGATCAACTGACATACTCGTTCATCTAGTTTATCCAATCCACTTGCGCCACCACTGGTGACGGATTGTACGAAGGTCTGGAGTGGCTCGCAAATACCCTCAAGAGGACCAACCATGACTAGACGGAAGCGGAAATTTTACGGAGTTGGTGGTGGAAGAATACGGAAGATGACGAAGAGTTGCGAACGACGGGACATTGACGGTGACTACCCTTCTTCACTCTGGAGAGTAGCAGCCAGTGCCAGCAATGACACTTCACGCGTAGGGAAGGTATTTGCAGCTTTTGGCACCTGTGTGTTCACGAATGGCTCTTCATTCCTCTATGCCTATTAGCCTTATGTCTCTTTCTCATCCTGGCGTCGATCCAACGAAATACTCCTGTGTGTTTTAAACTTTTTTTTTTTTTCTTTTTTTCTCCTTTTTCTTTTGTTGTGTACCTGATTTGCTTTACAGTTTGTCTTAAATATCCATGTTTCTTTTTCTCAAAACGGACTTATCTCCGCGTCTTTCTCGTCGGCCTCTTTTCTAAAACGCATTCGGCTGGGGTTTCAGCCTTCTTGTTTTCCAAGAGCTCATCTCTTCTCGACCGGTACAGACATTCATGTTGCTAATTCCAGGCAGTACTAAGGGGTCCTGTTTCGAATAGGAACGGCGTATTGCTCTATGTTAAGAGAGATATGGGGGGATACGAAATTGCTACGACGTTTTGGTCTCTTATCCTGGTCCCTATTGCATTGGGATGCTCTCACGCCTCGTAGGCCAGCTTTCTGATCTGCAATGCGCAATTGTATTAATCCAAGGATCTCTTCACAGATACGCGTTTCAATAACGTAGAGTATTCGGGATCGTCCGCGACAGGTTGTTTAGCGGAAGATCAAGCGTCTGGTGCTAAGATGGTGAGACAGTGGAATGAGCACAGATAAGCAGGGAGTAAACGGTTTGGATCTTCCTACCTTTCTCCATGGTAGAGAAGAACAGGACAGAGTAGTATATACTATAAAGTAGTTATACGCTGCAGACAGAAAGGCTTTTTGTCACATGGCGTCCTGAGAAACCATGGACAATTCAGAACAGCAAAAATCCGCTCCTTTCAAATTCCCACTGCCTTTTGGGACCATGGATGGGCCGTGTCATTATGGGGATGCCCACATTTCCTCCGTCTCGTGGAAATTATGCTAGGTTCTAGACCCCCGTCGCAGTGAGGGACATTACACTTGTTCAGAACGCGTTTGCCAGCGCCAAGAAAATAGGAAGGCAATGCCCAGACTGAAACCCCTTAAGTGTTCAGCCCTCTGCGGAGATTTGTGTTGGGGATTTGTTCGAAGCACTCATCTTTTCTCTTCATGCTGCTCTGACTATCGTTATTATTCCATCGTCCATCTCCCTACGCCGCGCAGAAGTTGGTTGTCTCTGCAATTGATGGTTGCCGTGGCACCAGCTATTTAGTGAGTTCTGCTGTCACCCCTGCTTCATTGCAGCTGTGGGAATTAATAGTAACAATGTGCTGACTGTTCTTTTCCTCTTAACACTCAGGCTTTAGCCTTGTTTCTCAAGTGACAATTGCAATAGCCAGTTATATATATAATATACCCAGTTACAAAGAACAGGTATTGTGTGACACAACGGTGTGTTTGTGTCCCCTCCCCATGCTACTGCATTCCTGTCCGCTGCCTTGGCAACAACTGCCTCATTGCTTATCAGAGATTGACGACTGACTCTCTCTCATTGTTCTCCTTCAGCTTGCCTTCTGGGATTGGGTGGCATACTCATACCCAATCCTTTGATGCCATCTCGCTGACCGATCGCGGTCAGTCACCAGAGTGATACGTCGATGTTGACGCCGATGTTTATTTCCGTCCGTTTAAAGACATGACTGTCCAGGCGAGGAGGCATTCCTCCGCATACAAGGCCCCATCCCCTTTCGCACGCTCCTATGATACCTCTATAGATGTCGAGAAGCAGCCGCCACCCAAGCGCCAGAGTACCCGTCCCTACCGCAGCGTCTCCGGATTAGAAAAAGGAGATGATTTGCCCGCTGCCGCCTCCTATCAGCCTATGTCGAATGCTAGTTCGCCATCCAGACGGCGTAGTCGAATAAGGGCTGGTTTCTACCGGGTTCCGAATCGCATTATGAGATGGCTATGCTTGTCGCTTTTTGTCGCGCTTCTCCTCTTCGTTTTAACTTTGTTCCGCTTTGCCTTCTCCACTTCCACCCAAAAGCTTCCGCTCGAGGTATCTAAATCTGCTCCCAAACCGCCGCGATGGGAGAGCTTCCCCTTTCTCAAACGCTACCATGGCGGCATTCGAACGCTGGTGTCGCGAAAGGAGAATGTACCTGAATATCCTGGCCAGGGTCCCGAAGATTTGGTTCTGGCAGTTGACAAGGAGTCCGAAACGGATTCCGATGCGAAAAATAGTCTCAACAAAAGGAGCGAGCCTCCTAAGATGTCCAGTGCCCCCTTCTATCCATATCCCGATTATAATTCCGCGGAGTACGTGAAGAAATACGGAGAGAAACGTGAGTGCTTTCTGGATGACAGCGGTACCGTACGTATCCCGCTAGTTCGCCATTACCGTGGCGTTCCACGCGGATTCCCAGACGCAATCATGGGCTCTAATGAGATTATCGGCATTCGGGACGACGTATGCTTTGACCGGTTTGGTCGCCTTGGACCTTACGGTCTGGGCTATGGAGTGCCCAAAGGAGGTAGTGGCGCGGGCTTGGAAGGAGATCGGGAGGGCGCAGAGCGTGTCTGGGAAGATATACCGCCTGTCGATTTCCGCAAGGTGAACTGGGCATCGGCCCAAAACAGATGCGTAGCAATCAACAATCACCGCTTCAAAGAGCTTCCGGAACCAAGGATCAATCAGTTCCTTTCCATGTCCGTAGGTTCTCCGAAGCCAAATGGTTTGAACCCTCTGGGCAGTGACGCGAATGCGAAGGCCCAAGCCGGAACAGATCATCTGCCCCGAACGGCTGTTGTCATTCGGACCTGGCATGATTTCCAGTATACCCCGGAAGATATTATGTATCTGCGCTCCTTGATCTCTGAGCTTTCTCTTCTGTCGGGCGGTGAATATGTCGTTCACTTTCTCATTCACGTCAAGGATGAGAATCTACAGATCTGGTCAGACGATGAAACCTATGAGCGCGTTCTCAGTAACTCACTCCCTGAGGAGTTTCACGGCATGGGAACTCTCTGGACGGAGCGCCAGATGGCTCTGATGTATCCGGGCCTAGAAGAAACGTGGGCCCGCGATTTACCTGTGCATGGCGTGTACCGGAGCACATTCATGTGCATGCAGTATTTTGCACATCAGCATCCAGAGTATGATTACTTTTGGAACTGGGAAATGGACGTTCGTTACACGGGTCATTGGTACCATCTCTTTGACAAGGTTGCGGATTGGGCTAAACAGCAGCCTCGCAAGGGCCTCTGGGAGAGAAACTCTCGCTTCTACGTACCCTCGGTGCATGGGAGCTGGGAGGAATTCAAACAGATGGTCCGCTGGCACACCCAATCTGGCACCAACAGCCCTAACAACATGTGGAGCCCCGTCAAGCCTGGTCAGGACCAGCACGGGGGCATTCAACAGCCACAAGGTGATAAATTTATCTGGGGTCCAGAGCGACCAGATGAACAGGATGTTTTCGAAGTGGAGGGAGAGGGTATCCCACCGACCACAATGGAAAAAGACGACTACCAATGGGGCGTCGGTGAGGACGCTGACCTCATCGTCTTCAACCCTCTTTACGACCCCGAGGGCACAACGTGGTTGCTACGCGAAGATGTCACGGGATATAACAAGAAAAACGGTTTCCCCCCTCGGCGCGCAGCCATCATCACCGCCTCTCGACTATCACGCAAACTTCTCAATACCATGCACAGAGAAACCAGTCTCCAACGACACAGCATGTTCTCCGAAATGTGGCCAGCGACAACAGCTCTCCACCACGGCTTCAAAGCAGTCTACGTCCCGCATTCCGTCTACGTTGATCGCCGGTGGCCCCCTCGCTACCTAGAATTAGTCTTCAACGCCGGCCGTAACGGCGCCTCCGGCGGTGCTCGAACTTCCATATTTGGCGAACGTGAACATAACTTCCGCGGCACAACATGGTTCTATTCTGCTGGATTTTCTCCGAATCTCTGGAGACGTTGGCTGGGCTACAAGGTTGACAATGATGGTGGCGAGCAGGAGGAACTGGCCGGTGAAGGCCGGATGTGTCTTCCTCCAATGCTATTACATCCCATCAAAGAGGTGGAGATGATCATTGATTCTGGTCCTATGGCTGAGGCCTAGAAAATGGTATTAAGGTGAAGGGGAACAAAGGAAAAAGAAAAGAAAAGCAAAAGGGAGAGAGAGGAAAAGAAAGAGCGGATGCCCATGCTTCGTTTTTTTTTTTTTCATATTTTTTTATCTCTTTGACTATGATTGATTGATTGGATTGGCGTATACTTATAGGATATGAATCATGGAAGGGAAAACGGGAAAATCTATCCCTTCTCTCATGCATAATGCTGGGATGTCTTTTATTTTATCGTCTTACATACATTCTTATGATGGTGTTCTTTTCTCTTCTTATTCCTTGTCTCCTTACCAATTAATTCCTCCTTGCCATCTTAGTAGAATTTAAGGGAGTCTCATCGGTGAAATTTCCTTGGTTCTGTTTCCTGCTCACTATGAGATGCACAGATACCAGACAGCATTGCTGGATTACTAAAGGGAAGGGAGGCCCGCTTCACGCATATTATCAATATCCAGAACAGTAGTTTAGACTTTGAATTGGCACTAACATATCCTCGTAAAAATCAAGCTGATATAACAAAAAAAAGACACGAAAACTATGGTCCGGGTATTCCAGCAACAGCAAGTCGCAATGGTAAAAAGAAAGAGCAAAAAGGAGAGAACCTGTAAGAGACTGGAGGAAAAGAAGAGGGAAGGTAAGCGAGCGGCATTGGCTCTGCCTCACAGAACCCGCCTGAAATAGAAGATAATGCAAATGTGATTGGCAAACGAGTGAGGGAAAGAAAAAAGAGGGAAACCCCAAAGAAACTACCTGGTTTCAGAGTCTAACTCTCAGGGTTCGACTTGGGTGTTGTTATATAAAATGGACTGAACGCGAAGGGAATGCACCCGCCATGGGGACACTGATGGCTAACTGACACGCCAAGCGGGGCAGGGCCGTACGGCGACGAAATGAATGAACTTAGTCATTATCATGTGTCCAGCACACTACGACTCCTGGTAGACGTGTTTCGTACACATGTTCAAAAATTCCCTCACCATGTCCGACCTCCGCGACTTTCAGAGTGGTGGGTTGCGTACCCTCCTCGAGATCCAATCGACAAGCATCTCGTCGAGTTGATTTGCCATCTCTTTAAGCCGCTTGCTCTCTTCTCTGAAAAGGCTTCCACTGATCGGGTGGTCCGGGCCAGCAGGAGGGATATTTGATTTGTCATGGACAATGATAAACAAATCACGAATATCGCTTCCGTCGTCCAGATACGTCCGCAAACTGGAATCACTCCATGCTACAGACTCAACAGAGGCAACCCCAGCGGAAATGGGGGTTTCCGCTTCGGCTTTGTCGCCGGTAGCATCGGCAACCGGGGACGTACGTGAAGAGATGGGAGAAATGGAAGGCGACGAGTTGTCCATAGATAGACGAGGTGCAGAAGGGTCCAAAGGTGACACATCGACCGGAGACTCTGAACCGCGTAGACTTGTTTGAAGCGGCTCCGGAGGAGATGCAGAAGGTCGCACTGTTACCGCTGGGTGATCAACTGAAGCTAGCACTCTGTTGGATTCGCCAGATGCCCGTTCAACTGGGAATGTCGAGGAATCCAGAGAACTGGGTTGAACAGCGGGGGGAAGAGTTTGAGAACCGCCTGACCTGCTGCTGACTGGAGATGATGATGGGTCCTGGAAACCTCCGGGACGTTTCGTAGGCTCCGTGGACTCGGGGAAGTCTTCAGTCGTTGGGGAGAACACCCGTCGGATAGATTCCTTCGCCGCTGGAGCTGCGCCCTTTCTATTGGGGGCAGAGTCTGGTGACATAGATTCCAGTTGTGTATCCGACTTCACAGAGGCCGCCTCCGCAAATGATCTTGGCTGCGGCTTACTGTACTGTTGCTGCCCTGAAGATTTAGGAAACTGGGACTCCTGTGGCGACAACGGACCGTCAAAGGAGTTTTCCGGCGACAGCGAAGAAAATTCTCCCGATGATTTCTCAGGTTCTTCAGCGTCATCATCTGCTGCCTTTGTTTTCTTATCCTTCCTTTTGAACCATCCACTGAGCATTCCGGACTTCTTGTCTTTTCGTCTCTTGTCGTCTTTGCCTTTATCGCTCAAGATGACGCCTTTGTCATTCGATTCAATCGTCTGGAGTTGAAACGTCATCAGCAATTATGAAGTGAGTAATTTACTAACGGAAACGGCTCTTACCTCTTTCGCTTCAGGAGAAAGAGTACTTGTGCTGAGCTCGTCACGAAGGAGGTTAGGGGTCAAGGATATCTTCTTCGTTTCAATGGAATCATCTTTGAAGAACGAATCCGTGTTGCGCACAGTACCATTCCGGGACCTGCTGATAGTAGTTTCGGCTGCTCCTGACAAGTCAGCAAGTCTGTGCTACGTATGATCACGGTGCAACGCAAACCGAAATTCTTACGCTGTGACCGGGATGATTCTTCGCTTGACCTCGGTTCTTCGGAATCAACACGCTCAGGTTCCTGTTTCATCTGTACTCTTTCTGGCTCGTCGGATTCCTTCGGTTTTGGTTTAAGAGGTTCGATGACAATATCACTGTCCTCATTGTCGTGCATATCATCTTCAATCCTCTGGGAAATCGCCTCATCATCACTATTGAAGTAGTCTGCACCATCCAGCTCCTCGTCGCTGGAAAACTCCATTTCAGAGGCTTCGATGAAAGTTGGGGCTGTGAAGGTAACAGTCTTTGCATTTCTTCGACGCATCGCCTTTTTCAAGGGGTTCTTGGACTTCTCCGGATTATCGCCAAGCATAGTTGCAGACAACTACGAATATTAGGGCTGTTCATCATGACGCCTAGATTTTGCACTTACGTCGACATTTCTGTGTTTGTTCAGCCTGGCAAGTCGTTCAGTAGGGGTTTCGATGTGTTCAGCGGGAAGGTATCCTGCTTAAGTGTTAACCAACGCAATAGCAACAGCAGGATATGACCAACCAATGCTGCCATCTTTCACAACTCGTACGAGCCACCAATAACTGTTGCTGTCATCTAGAAGGACCATGGTGTCTCCCTTCGCTGCATTTGCCTGCCCCTCGACAGTTGCGACAAAATTATGGAGCGCATAAACAAATTCAAAATCAATATCCTCTGCCTCGTGTAAGCCGTGACTTCTCATAATCGACCATGACAGGCTATATATCGATTACACCCACCATCATCGATGGACGGAGAGCTAGAAATCTTGTCCATGAAGTCGTCATCCATCAAGTCATCATCACCATCAACAAAATCGCCCTCCTCAGAGCCACCCGTTGTGTCACCATCGTATTGTGAATTATGATGTTCAAGTTGCTGGGAGTCGCTGTCCATCTCATCAGGCTCCTCATAGATCTCAATACCATTGCGTTGTCCATTGGGGTCCAGGTGTCTGTCCTCGTCAATGGCAACCCGGCCCATCTCAGCCTCCGACTCCTGCTGGGCTTCATGGAGAGATTTTTGTTGGTGGGGAGCAGGCCGGCCGCTCTCCAGGTAGACGGTGGATTGTATGGGTTGCTTGGAATGATCTTGAGCCGAAGGCGCATCTTGATTCTGAAGATCAAGGGTATCTACGGAAATTGTTCCCCTGAGTCAGCAGGAATTGATTCGATTATAGACCAAAAGCGGCGCATTATTGATCATTGTAGACAGTAAGTAACCGTTGAACGTACCAGCCCGAATAATTCCAGGCCTCGGCATTTTGGCGGACCAGTCGTTAGCTAAGGGAGGGTATGATTGGCAGAAATGGAGATTGGTGCAAATTGCGTTGCGAATGAGTGGCTCATGAAGGTGAAACGAAGACCAGGTTATGAATGTTGTTGCGTGTCTGTAGTAACGTCGGTAGGCAAGGAACGATAAGGGGGAATCCTGGCGCGGGAGAAAACACAACAATGGAAGAGAACGGGTCAGACAAAGGCAGGGGGCAGTACGCCAAATACGTCCCAGAAAAGGACTGGGAGGGATTGTTCAACAAACTACTTCCAGAGCAACATGGGGAGAAGAGGACTGCAGGCCTCTTGGAGGCTGGGCGTTGCTGCCGCTTCCAGCCCAAAGCGGAAATCCTGGGCGCGTCTGTATTCATATCATGTGATATAAATCCCGCACAGGCGCGTTTAGCGCGCGGCTGTCTGAGACACTATTCGCTATCACGTGCAATGGGGTATATGGGCCCTTTCAGCCGCCGAAAACTTTAATTCGCCTTGTTTGCAGCTGTTTCAGGCGTGTTTATTGGCTGAAGCCCCGTAATTTGCGTTCAGGCTAAGATGTTTCTGGATTGGAGTCCGATCGCGGGGTTGCCTTAGAGGTTTAGCCCTCGTTTTTGCTTTTGCTCCCTCCGTCATCACCCGGGATTCTCTACTTCTTTTCTCCCATTTCCTCCCCTCCATCCTCTACTATCTCGCATCTTCTATTTCATCGCATCCCCCTCCCTTTACTTTCTGAAATTCGGCTTAACAACGAGATAAACCGCCTTAGCGCACCAAGCGGGAAGAGAAAGTCGTACCCGCGCCTGTCGGAGTCCTCCGCCCCGATAGTCGATCATACAATATCATCATCATCGCAACGTCGGCGACCTCCGTTCAATCGACATTCATGTTCCTTCCTCACAACCATCGAAAAATACTGCATTTATAGGAAGACTGTGCACAAATCACATTTGTGTCTAAATTAGCGACTATTCTCGACGAAGAACAGGATTGGATCGTGCTGTCTGGAGTCGTATGGCTCAGACGGAGAAGAAGACACCGCTGGCAGGCTTGAAGATTGAGACGTCTTTTCAAGAAAGACATAGGTCCGGCTGGCTTGATCGAGATGGGATTAGAGCGGCGACGCCGGATAGAGATGGTATCGAGGGCGACCGTACCAACATATTCCACGATTCTGGCGCTCGCGCTCGCGGTACTGATCAGGACAGCAGTGTATTGAGTGAACTTCATTCGGCAACACCGCCCATCTCCGTCCCTCGCCCTGATGAGCCCTCGAGTACGGAGATCCGTTTCCCACACAAACCTGATGATGTACAGGCGTCTCCACTCGATAATTTCCTTCATAATCGCCGTCCGTCTATCAGCTTTAGCCCTAATGTCACTCTCGACTCTGGTCGCCAACATGCACTTGAAGAACCGTTGGCAAAGGGTGACATAAGGAATCGACCATCGTACAGGTCTCAAGCGAAACCTTCTGGGTTAAGGAATGCCCTATCTCATGACGAAAACGATGGCTTTGATAGTACCAAGAGCATGGATTGGGCTTCCGACCCGAAAAGGATCGAAAGCCGCAGAGCCCTCCATAACGGAAACTCTCGTCTCATCTCGAGCCCGGAAGATGACATGTCCACGGGCTCTGAACTTGATCGTCTCTCCTCTCTAACTTCGGCATCTCCTGCATCTCCCTTCAGTGACGAGTTGCGAACACCTCCCGAACCCAAAGGATTCTGGCCTTTTTGTGTGGCTTCACCAATACAACAATTCCCACAGCTGGATGAACGCAGTTCCTGGTCTGGGGCTTCTCTGACAACTTTCGGAAGTAAACCTCGAGGCTTCCCTCTGGAGCGAAATAGTAGCTTTCGGAACGGCACGCGTCGGAGCTCACGCCGCTCTACAGCTTCGAGCGCTAAGTCTCCAGCTAGCGCATTTCTTTCTATGTGGAGTTCCCGCGAGGAACCTGCCCCTCAGCCGGACGATGAGGGTCAAATGGTTGGAACCGACTATGTCCTAGGTAAACAGATCGGCTTCGGGGGCTTTAGTACTGTGAAGGAGGCCTTTAAGGTGGAAACAGATGGCTCCACGAAGCGGCTTGCGATCAAAATTGTGAAGAAGCACGTTTCCGGGAAGAACGAAATCGAAAATGACCAGGTCCAAGCGGAGTTCGATCACGAAGTTCGAGTTTGGCGTTATCTCAATAACCCACACGTTTTGACCCTTGATGCCGTATATGAAACGGACTACGCCACATTCTGCTTTACGAAATTAGCAATCGGCGGCACTCTATTCGATTTGGTCCGCCAAAATCGCCATGGTCTGGATATAAAACTTGCGAAGAAGTATACTTATCAGCTAGCGTGCGCACTACGGTACCTACATGAGGACGCCCGGGTAGTACACAGGGATATAAAGCTGGAAAACTGCCTCTTGGACCCGGTTGAGTGGCCGGATGGTACGAAAACGTCGAATCTGGTATTATGCGACTTCGGGATGGCCGAATGGATGAGTACAGATAACGGAACGAATTCACCGGACCCGTACGAAGCTGCAGCGGACCGCCCTCCGCCCAAGAATATCGGCCCTTCCGACTCAAGCACCAGCATTGCCGGGAGCTTGGAATACGCCTCTCCTGAATTACTGCTCTCTACCAACGGTGTTATCAATCCTGCCGTCGACATATGGGCATTCGGTGTCGTGGTCTTCACTGTCGTCGTGGGCTCACGACCTTTCAGTGACGCGTTTATGCCGCGAATTCGCTCGAACATCATAAATGGATCTTGGAATAGAGAAGCAGTGCAGGGCGATATTGACGATCGGCAAACATTCCAGAACCGAGCAGATGCGCTTGAACTGATCCAAGGCTGTCTTGAATTAGACGTTGACAAACGTTGGACCATCCGAGACGTTCTGGCTTCGCGATGGTTCGGCGGTTATCAGGAAACCAGCGACGAAAATCTGACCGACACTACCTGGAGGTTGTGATTAACGTTGTGACATAGGGATTCTTCCCAATCTTGGATTTCGAGGACTTTGATCCTCTCTGTCGGTCTTGTGCCGACCTCTTGCGATATTATTGATCATCTGATACCCCATTTCTCTTTGTTCTTTTTCTTTCGCATGCTGCATTTACAATTATTGACATCTCAATTTCGGTATGGGCATCTGGTCTCGGAGTTCATTATATAATATGAATTGGGATTCCGTTACGATTAAAATGGTGCTACGGATGATGTCAAGCAAGGCGTTTTGAGACAGTGTTTTATCTTCTCGGTGCTCGGATTTCGTGTTTCTCGGTTGATCTTGGATGGTTTGTATCTATAATCTCGGACGCTGTACTGTTTTGGCTTGCTCTACTCTGGACTTCTTGGTGTGTATCTACGTGGAATACTTATTCCCCTCCATCTTGGGCTGGGACAATGAAAAGCTTCAACTTCGCTATTGCTAATTTCTATTATATTCATTCTACTGATGGTGTAGCCTTCTGGGAAATAGTATTTCATGTACAGCTGAATGCCAAATACAATTATTGGTCCATTCAAATTCTTCACGCCGGGCAGTTGATAGTCATACAATTGTATTTATACAAAGAATCACACTTCCAATGCAGAACAGTCATGTAAAAAAAAAAACAATCTACCACAACCGATTCTCAGGAAGAGTCTTCTCCTTCTTAACACCAACCATAGACTTCCTCTCAGCCGGCGACCGGAAGAACAAACTAGGGCCCTCCATAGGCTTGAGCAAATGACTCAAATATCCCCTATGAGCCGGATCACGGTAATACTCAATGTCCCTTCTCTTAGTGGGATCAGGAAGCCGATACTTAAAGCCCATCTCCTTCATGATCTTCGACTCACTCACTTCCTCGATACCGGCAGCCTTCGTGAGCGCCTCGCTGGCACTCTCTGCAGACCACGCAGACGACACAAACGGATGTGTCTCGCGGCGCATGATACGCGCAATCGATGCCCGCGTGTAGAAGCGAGTGGTCACCGAGCCACCCGCTGCTTCGATGGCGGCTATGGCGCTGGCGGAGGCGCGGGAAACAACGACGTGAATGGGTTGTTTGAGGACGTTTTGTTTTTCTCCTTCTTCCGCTTCGCTGGCACCCCGGCCAAGCAGCTTCACGCCGTCTTTCGTTTGGTGGATACAGCGGGATTTGGCCAGTTCGCGGATCGTAATGGGACGGGTTGGGTCGATGCGGCCTTGGTCAATCCATTCTTGGATTCGGTCGAGGTTGACAGGGGCTAGGTCGATGGAGAGTCTATATAACATCATCATTCAGCCGGCCAATTCTTTCTATATATAGATGCAATGGAAAGTGTGAGGAGAACATACATATTCTTGAATCCGCGCTCACCATGCACAATAATATCAGGTGTCTGTCCACCATTGAACCCCGCTGGCACCTTTCCATGCTGCTTCTGACCCTTGTGACCCCTTCCGGAGGTTTTACCCTTGCCGGACGCGGGACCGCGACCTCTTCTGATCCGCTTATTGTAGGCTCCGGGGGTGTCGGAGAGGGAGCCTAGGATGTGGGCATTGCGGGTTTGCTGGAGTTGGGGGAGCAGGAACAATAGGGGGGTTGTTGTGGGATTTTGGAGGGGTCTGGTGAGGAATTGTTGCAGCTGCGTTGGCAGCGTGAGTAGCCGGGGAGGCATTGCGTAGGTTGCGTTGAAGATGGCTATTTGTTCTTGTCTACTTGATCCGGGTCTTTTTTGATGTTACCAAAGATCCTTCGGTGAGGTTGTTCACGTGATTGGCAGTAAGATACCGCCTGGCCCTCTAGAGTGTACAGTGATAACTACTATTACTCTGTGCGGACTCCGCAGAGTACAAGGAACAATCTATTCAGCCGATTTCTTTTGTAAAACGATTGAAGAGCGGGCTGTAAGGAGTGCATTGCTCGATGATACCTCGATGATACCGTGGGACTGAGACGGAAACTGCATATTCCATGTGCTTTTGCGGTAATATCCCGTGTTTGCTGTTCAGGGTCACTTGGAGCACTCTACATGTACACATGCGCTGTACGCAGACGGTAGAATTCACGACGGAATCTTGTGAGCTGGAACTAAAATTGACTAATAGCCGAAATCGACTGTCAAATGTCGAAAGGAGATCCTGCAGCAGGGAGAGAAACCGGGACACCCCGTGTTGAACCTCCCAGCAACCCAACAGATCCAGGATGGATGGACAGATAGATAGAAAATACAACACAAGACAGGACTACACTGCCTACCTGTCACGGACGTTACCGTTCTCAGCATGCTGCATTTTGCATTTCCGACTGGATGGCTGTGATTCGATCCAGGTCCCGGAAGTAATCAAACGGTACAGCGTGATGCTGGATGCTAGTAGGGATGGCCTCGTAGCTAGTAGCTAGTAACGGAGGACATGGGACATACCTTGTCGAAGGAAAAGTGGAACGAGATGGATGAACTGAACTGGATGGTATGCTGCAGTAGATGCAGGATAATCCGTGGTCGGATGAATAATAATAGATGGTGAATCAGACCATTTCGCCGAAAACGACGATGGAAAGGAAGAGAAAGAACAATCCCGGTTTCTCATCTCATCTCGTGTATTTGATTTGATTTGATTTGAAATTCAGCCCGTTCATCTTTTATTCATCTAAACTAGCCGCCCGTGGAACGGTAGGGGAGATGCGAAGAGACGGGGGCTCCGTCTACATACGACATTCTAATTTCGGGCATGTTATTCATTAATTAATGTACTTGCTGCTTAGCATAGTCTTGTGGAGTACTCTATAGGTGATTGAATAGAAAAAGAATAGTCGTACAGTGTCCTAAGTACTGACAGTCTTCCATGCCGTCATCCACAGTGTACGCAGCCATGCAACGCAAGTTCCAGCCGTGCGCCGGCCGTGTCAGGTCAGCCGTGCAGTCGCTGTGTTCATTATTGCGTTGTTCCGTGATGATAAATAATAATAATTATTACAATAGTAATAATAATAATAATAACATCAATAACAATAGAGAGTGGATGGATCGTCCAGGCGGCAAGTAACTGCTGATTCTTGGATGGGATGGGGAGCTTGTGGTGCAGCAGGCGACTATTCATGCCGACGGGGCGATTGGCCGGCGCACTTTCTTTGTATGGACTCCAGCCTAGGCAGAGAAGAAGAACCGGGGTTATCTGGTGGAGTGTATTTTTTTAACCGACTTAATTAAGATCCATCCTCGTGTTGTTCCAGCTTCCTTGGTATTAATCCCAAGGGTTATTGTCAAATCAGAGGATGTTTCGGTTTTATAGGAAAGAGGGAAAAAAAAGGCCAGTGCTCGTATGATAGGATCTACAGCAGAGCTGAATATTAAATCCTGGATGGTTTGGATGGATCATGGAATGGCGCTGTTAGAGCAGATAAATGATGACGATACGATTGGTGTTGCAATAATATTATGTCCAGAAAACTAGCACATCGTACATCTTACAGACTACTCGGAGGATGTTTGGGAGGACATGGACGTGCCAGAAGACCCAATCACACAGCCGGCTGCGGTGTTACTGCGGTGTGATATCAGAAATGAAGTCTGGGTAGAATTTGGTGTTAGGCGCAGTGTTCCGTACTGGACACTGGATAATCAATGAAGAATTAAATCTCGGTCTTGGATGAGTCGAATAATCATGTCTCTGGCTCTCCTCTCTGCACGCAACATCGAGCACTTCCCGTGGTGGATAAGCCAAGTACGGGACTATGATTGCTGTTTCCGTCGCTGTCTGGATGATTTATTGGCGGATCTACAGCGCCGGAGCGTGAGTGGAATGGAGAAGGAGAAGGCTGGACGCGTGTTTCCTTCGTGTGAACCGTCGCTGTCTGGATGATTTATTGGCGGATCTACAGCGCCGGAGCGTGAGTGGAATGGAGAAGGAGAAGGCTGGACGCGTGTTTCCTTCGTGTGAACCGTCGCTGCGTCGTCCATTCTGAAACCGTCATTGGAGTAATAACAAATCTTGTTCCGGAAGGCAGTGCTGGATGGAGATGAATATGAAGACTGCCCAAGTGGAATGAATAGTAAGTATTATTAAGACTCCGGCACTTCCTGAAGGCAACATTACTGTATATTGGTATTATAATTTATTACTACGCAACACAACGCAACGCAATGCAACCCCTTTTCATGGGTTCGACATGCCTCCCCCATTGGCCATACCGGATTACTGTCTGTGTTATCGGGCAATCAATTTGCCCCTGTCCCCATCTGTGATCCAGTTGTCCCAGAGTTACTGCTCTGTAAGAAATGCCTGTATTAATACGTCCATACCACCTTTCCGGTCAACTATTCTGGCGATCAACCACGGGATGCGTAATGCTCTTACGCTGTAATTACCAGCGATACTTTTCCCAAAGTTAAAAGGCGAAAATAAAAAGACGAAATCATCAAAAAAGGGTTCCATTGAGACAACCGGAAACCCGCATTATGATTGGGCCTCCCTCGCCTCGCATGCCGCCTGCGTCCTCCAGGCGTCGACGGTGCTGCTGCTGCTGCTGGCACTGCTGACCTTCTTTGCCTCCAACCCGCGTCCACTAACGAACTCACTGGAGCAGTCAACCAGGCGTTATTTTTTTTTCTTTTTTTTAGTAAAAAAAAATTTCACAAAAATTAAAATAAACCAAACCGGAACTGTCCCAGACTGTCCAGAAGGGAGGATCAACCTCCTCTGGGTCCAAACTCTGTCCTTCTGCGGACACATCCTCTCCGAATGGAACAGAGACGAAGGACAAGAGAAACTAACTTGTTACCACTGCCTGACCCTGGCTTTCCAGCTTCTTGTACGGTGTACGCCGTACGGCATGTAAAAAAAAAAAAAAAAAAAAAAAAAAAAAGAAATCCCTTCGTCAATCAATGCACAAGCGATGATGTCTTTGACCTCATCCTTCATTATCCCTTCTACCACCCTTCTTCTTCCCTTCTAATTATATTACCTTCACTGCTGCTCCTACTACTGCCATCCCTTCTCTTCGATTCTTCGTTTCATGCCAAGCCATCTCCCTGCCCGGTCCCTTCATTCGTTCCGTCTGTTTCCCATCCAGAGGGCCCTGCGGTTACGCTGATGGCTGCAATCCTCATCCATATCGGCTTCGCTTTCCGTCTTTTTACGACTATATGAACAATCTGCCCGTGGCTGGCTCGACCCTTCCGCGCCTTTTTTTCCCTTCCTTCTGCCAAGGAACATCAGACCTTTACTGGGTCTGTCGTTTCTCATCCATTCTCTTGTCGACATTCACCCGAGTCTGCTATACAATCCAGTATCCCACGTCATTGGATATTCGCCATTGAACCTGTTTCCATCACCAGGACTATGTGAAGCTCGTCCCATTCATACTCATCTACCGATCCTGCCTTGCTTGTAGCTCGTTTGAGGGCCTCAAAACAAAAATTCGACTATCCTGTCCGTCCCTATGCCTTCGATATCTCTCCCCTTCCCGAATTCCGTATCTCCCGCCCTCTTCGCTCGCTCCCGGGGAAAAGTTCCTATGCGTGAGAAACTGCTACTAGGCATCAATTCCGCCACATCTTCTACCTGGACCCCTCCCTTTCGGGACGGTCTACCCACTCCTCCAAACGACATGACTGGCGTTGCCTACAATGCCGTTCCTGCCGGCTATGGAGGGAAGTCGAATGGGGTTCCCTTCCATCCTTCCCTTGGGGTCCCCAGTAGCTCCCATTTCAACTTCGACCCCCGTTCCTCCGCTCCCAAGTCCTACGCTACTCAATCCCAACCCTCATCCAGCAGAGATGCCGCCGTCTCCAAGAGGGTCGACCAGATAAAGTCCTCCAAGAACTCCACTCCCACCTTTCTGGAGATCCCCTCATCCATCAAGGCCGGCAAGGGGAATCTTGCGGAGTTCGCAGCACAGGTAAGAGCTCCTTAACCAGGAAAATCAGGGGCCAAAAAGAAATGAATCCTGACAAATACTCTGCCTACAGATGACGTGTTTCTTCTGGTTTGAAAAGACGGCGATATTGAAAGCCATCGAAGACGGCCTCAATCCCTACCATTCCCTCGTTCCCGAAGCCATCCCAACAGTTGGTTTCCAAAAATGGGCGACCACGGTGCTTTCCACAACGCAAGTGAGCCAGAACGTGATCCTGTTGGCACTACTGTTCATTTATCGCATGAAGAAGTTCAATTCGGGAGTTAAAGGAAAGAAGGGAAGTGAATGCAGGCTGTTGACGATTGCTTTGATGCTAGGAAACAAATGTAGGTGCAGCACACTCATGGTCCATCTAGCTGCTGTTGATGCCCTCAGGATGCTAATGGCAATATGCAGTTCTCGATGATAACACCTATACCAACAAAACCTGGGCCGAAGTCTCGGGGATCCCTGTTCAAGAAATACACATTATGGAGGTGGAATTCCTCAGCAATATTCGATACAATCTCTTCGTATCCAAGGAAGAGTGGGAAAGCTGGCATTTCAAGCTGAGTTTGTTCGCGGGCTATTTCAACGAAGCCTCCCAATTTCCCACCGAGGACAGTCTGTGTCAAACAGCTCCCATTCAAGCGTCTCAGGCTTCTCCCAGTCGAGCACCGACGACTCAAGTGCAGACTGCCTCACCCCTGTCCAGACTTCCTTCTCCCCCCTTATCTGGTCCCCTGGGGCAGCAGGGTTGGAACCAGCAATACCTTGCTCCTCCACAACACCTTTCCGATGGCCCTGTCGCTGTCAGCTCCCGCAAACGCGGCCGTGATGAGTTCATAGACGAACCGCCCGTGAAGCGGATTGCAGTATCGAATCCAGCCTCCGTCCCAGGTTCTACCCTCCCATCATCGTCCGTTCTTCCACCGCTCCCTCCTGCATTGGCGTCTGTCACTGGTCCGCCGTCTCACGCACCTATGGTGGGCTCTGTAGCCTCCCGATTGCCGTGTCCTCCGTTTCCATCGAATGGTACGGTCCAGACCCCCCCGCCGGTTGCACCACAGCTCCCTGCTCCCGCTGGTCGCGCTATGCCTACTATCTATAACCCTCCCGCCAACTGGGTCCAACCGTTGCCGACTTCGGCGCCTATGCCACCAGTTACAAGTGGTTTATACAATGCGCCGATGACATTGCCGGAACCCGTAAGGCCTCATCGGAGCTACTACGATGTACCTTCAACGACCGTCTCACCAGCAGTGTCTGCATATTCCGTGCATACGCCTCAGATGAATCTGTCGCCGTCTTTTATTCTGGCGAACAGGAACTCGCCCTATCGGCCTGTTCGAGCCGTCAATACGCTGCTCATCCCGCCTCCATCAGCCTCCCTGCAACCACGGCGAACGATCCCATTTGATCACATGCATTACCAGCCGCTGGGGCGACCAGCGGCGGAAAGCAAAACGGGCCTGCTACCGTACCTTCACCATGGAGCCTGGCCCCAGGACCCGTTTAACCAGCCCGCTTTTCACCATATCTAGGGGTGCTTCCACCCGAACCCGACATTATGAGCAACACGTTAGCTTCTTACGACCGCCTCAGACCTTAAAGCGCATTGCATATATTTCTTTTTTTTCTTTCTCCTGGCTTTTGTATTAGAATCCCGAGTTATCACGACAGCATTTGCATCATCATGGAGTTCTAACATTTTAGATGGCTGTATCTTCGAGTGGTTTTATATTTATCTTCCTTGGCTTTCCATTCTTTTCTGCGGAGGCTTTTGTCTTTCGATGTTGACACGCGGTGTGGCGTTAAGTAGGGGTTTCCAGGGCATGTGTCACTGCATTTGCATAGTGGAGTTTAGATGTTCTTCCAGATATGGATTGACCTGGAAATGGTCTCGATGAGAATGAATGAGGTTGCTCGAGGCATTGCTTCTGATTCCATAAATTCTATAGACGGTATGATGTCATGGTCGGTGACTTGTAAATGTCCACACGTGACCTCCATGCTGGGCGAGAGGAAAGTGTGCGGAGGACGAACGGAGCTGCGGAGAACATCCACTTACCCACAGGCCAGCGGATGCGGAAGCGCCTTCAGGCCGATGCGGATAAGCGGACAGGAGACAACGGATGGGAAGTAACCAGGCACTCTTAGGTACGGATCCAGGGGACGCTCATTCCTGAAGCGCAGTCGGTCAGGGATTTGCGTACAGCATACAGCATACAAGAGTGCTTCTTACGAGAGCATCCATTGCGTCCACAGGAACAGTGCACGTGAGAGATGACTCAGCTGGTCATGCGGACCCGAGCAGAGCTTATCGGAGGCTAAACCCCATCTGGCAGGGAAGAGCCTGGCACACCGATCAGCCCGAAACAGGCAATCGCGACCTCGGATTCTTATCGAGGATAATAATCCTCAGCCTCGTTTTTCGCTCTTTTTTTCTTCCCCTTCTCCAAGCTGTGGCTCTTCGTCCCCAACCTGTCAAACCCTCTCCACTCACTTCGCCTGTTCCTCTCCCATTCTGGGGACTTGTCAAACCTGACAATGGCGGCTGGCTCTTTGGCGATCCGTTCCCGGGCCCTCCCTTCCCCGTCCATAATGCAGCTGTCGTCGCTGTCGCGCAGGTCGCTCTCTACGCGATCACAGTTCTCAGCCCGCTCTCCTCTGCTTTCTTCAACACGCAGTAGCTGTCGTGCCATCCCCCGTCAGCAGTCGTCGCCGTTCCAACGCGTCGCGCGCAGATCCTACGCCGACGATGCCGCGTCAGCAACTCCAGCTCCTAAGCCGAAGAAGAGGTTCAGGTTCTTGCGATGGACCTGGCGGTTGACTTGGTTAACCGGTGTTGGTCTCACCGGTGTCCTGGCTTATAGTATTTTCCATCTGCGACATCCGGCAGAACAGATGGAGCCAGATCCATCCAAGAAGACTCTTGTTATTCTCGGTGGGTTTGCATTTGTTTATGTCTTAACGCTTTACAAGCATTTACTAACACATTATTCCCTACTTCAGGTACCGGTTGGGGCTCCGTTTCCCTACTCAAGAAACTCGACACCGAAAACTACAATGTCATCGTCATCTCCCCCCGAAACTACTTCCTTTTCACCCCCCTACTCCCCTCCTGTACCACTGGTATGATCGAGCATCGCTCTATCATGGAACCCATCCGTAATATCCTCCGCCACAAGAAGGCTACCGTAAAGTTTTACGAAGCGGAAGCTACCAAGATTGATCATGAGAAGCGCGTAGTGTACATTAGCGATGACTCGGAGGTCAAGGGCGAGATCTCCCACACCGAGGTGCCTTTTGACATGCTTGTTATTGGCGTTGGAGCTGAAAATGCCACGTTCGGTACGTGGAACTTCTTTTCCCTTCGAATTTAGT
The DNA here is from genome assembly GCA_025999795.1 of Monascus purpureus. NCBI lineage: Eukaryota > Fungi > Ascomycota > Eurotiomycetes > Eurotiales > Aspergillaceae > Monascus > Monascus purpureus. Next base: position 1,778,418 of record AP025348.1, read on the forward strand.
ATCCATCTAACAACACGTGCAGGTATCGAAGGTGTCAGGGAAAACTCCTGCTTCCTGAAAGAAGTCGACGATGCCCAGAAGATTCGTAAGAGTATCATGGACTGCGTCGAGACAGCTATGTTCAAAGACCAGGCTCCGGAAGAGGTCAAACGACTTCTGCACACAGTTGTTGTTGGCGGTGGCCCAACTGGTGTTGAATTCGCTGGTGAATTGCAGGACTTTTTCAATGCGGACCTGAAAAAGTGGATTCCGGACATCAAGGAAAACTTCCATGTGACTCTCGTGGAAGCTTTGCCAAATGTAAAGTCACTCTGGATTGCTTTTTCTTGTGCACGAAAAATGAGGGAATTCCGCAAATTGACTCCTGCCACAGGTTCTACCCATGTTCTCTAAGCAACTGATCGACTACACCGAGTCTACCTTTAAGGAAGAATCCATTACCATCCGTACAAAGACCATGGTTAAGAAGGTCACCGACAAGCACATCGAGGCCGAGGTCACTCGTCCTGATGGGACTAAGGAAAGAGAAATCATTCCTTATGGATTGTTGGTCTGGGCCACCGGTAACGCTGTTCGCCCCGTTGTCCGGGACCTCATGAGCAAGATTCCGGCCCAGAAGAACTCCCGCCGTGGCCTTGCAGTCAACGAGTACCTGGTTGTAAATGGAACCGAGAATATCTGGGCGGTCGGTGATTGTGCCGTTGCCAACTATGCCCCGACAGCCCAGGTTGCCAGCCAGGAGGGTACTTTCCTTGCCCATCTTCTAAACAGCATGGCCAAGGCCGAGACGATCGAGAATGAACTAAAGCGGCTGTCTGATGTTCAAGCCCAGGCAAAGAGCGAAGAGGACCGGAACGCCGCCCTCGGTGAGATCCGTGAGTGCCAGCGACAGCTGCGCAGAATCAAGCAGATCGGGCCATTCCAGTACTCGCACCAGGGAAGTCTTGCTTACATTGGAAAAGAGCGTGCTGTCGCCGACATCAGTTGGTGGGCCGGCAACATTGCAAGCGGTGGAACTTTGACATACCTCTTCTGGCGTAGCGCCTATCTGAGCATGTGCTTTAGCAGTAAGTACTCTTCCCCCTTGCGTTGCTTTCTCGTTGTCTGACGCGATCCTGCAGCTCGGAACCGTGTTCTCGTCGCTTTCGACTGGACCAAGGCCCTTTTGTTCGGACGTGACGTGTCTCGGGAGTAAAGATATTTGTTTAATGATTCTCAATAATCCGTATTTCGCGGATATACCCCTCCTATATTCGAAAAGCGGGTTTTTGTATAACCACCAATATCCCATGGTATTTGGAAATATGGAAACAGAGGGGAGGGGGAATGGAGCCTCCTTTCCTTGTCTTCTCTTTCCTTGATATATCATCTCCTCATTTTCGCTCCTTTTTTCTCTTCTCTTCTTCTCTCCCTTTCTCGTGTACTCTAGCGTCGTTAGATGCCACTTTCTTTTTTTTTTTTTTTTTGTTTCTCTCGAGACCTTTTTATATATGATGTGACGGTTGTACGAGAAACTTCCTGCTGTTCGTAATGATTCCGATTATTTCGATGTGGATGGTTGATTACAGAAAGTAATCATGTATCTCCTTGGTTGGATGTCATGGATGTCATGGATATCCATGATATATGCCACTATATAAACTGGAAATTCTAGAGCCACATTGACTTTCTCCTTGGACTGCTCACCCCCTCTATTTTGTGCGGGTAGAATAAAAGGTCTGTATACTGACATATTGGATTTTTATACTAGTAAGAGTGTATGATTCTTGATGAGAATTAATCGTAATCACTAAGAATCCACCCATTACCAGAAATCTTTCTCAATTAAAGATTTTGAGTATGAAGTCAAACATTTACTGGCCTTCTTGGCCAACTGTTCCTGAACCGAGGTGCATTCTTCGTGCCTAAACGAAGACCCTTAAGACCAGCAGACCTTTTTACCCGAAGGGTACAGGAGCCTCGGGCTTCAGCATGAGGCTAAGTCAAGTCCAGAAGGCCTAGGCGTCAACGGCGTTGCCCCAGACTATTTTTCTGGCTCCCTAGGTTAAGCGTTGGATTCGACTCCAAGTCTATCATCAGATGACCGTCCAGGATTGACTCCTATGATGCCATAGCTGAAAGATGGAGGAAAAGTGCGCTAGTGGTCTGACAGGAACGACGTATTACTTTCGGGCACCAAAACACTCAGAATGCCCCTCCACCCCGCAACATTGCCTTGTTGCAGGTCGCGCGCGGCCAACACCCTATTTTTTCCTACTTCTAAAAGACGTAAGTTGTTGGAGAGTATACTTTGGTTAGGATATATGGCGGAGTGAGACATGAGATATCTATCTCCTGAAAGCGGACGTAGGTGATAGCTACCCTATGCAACTTCGCTGCTAAATACGTTTATTTTAGACGCCGTCAATACTTCACGTCGATACTCGAATTTCGAAGCGTTTCATATCGCTCAAGCTAATTTCGGTATATGCATCATTTAGGGTTTGCCATAGTCAACAGGATGACGATTCTGTTTCAGATAGTTGGCCAGACACAGTCAGGTCCAAAGAAGGCTCGAGTGCATCACACGCGTCCGTGCCGTCGCCAGTCAAACAGACCAAACAAGCTTGGCGGTGGCACCGGGAAGAGATGTGTATCCGGAACAAGCAGTGCGTTCGGAAACGCCAAGAGATACCCTTGCACCAGGTCACGGGCCTCGTTCTTCATTATTTGCAATGCGGCCCTTGCATTTTAGTGGAGATAACCTCCAGAACGAAGTCTAATCGGGCGCTGAACTAGGTTGTCCTTATTGGCGTGGCACGCATGCTTCCACAAGCACAACCCCACGCACACATCAGGTTCACAATCCGAATCAACCAAGTGCTCGGAACTGTGTAAACCTAAATGTGCACCTAGTTTCTGCGCAACAGCATGGTGGAGGCAGCCATTGGAAGTCTTGGTGGAATCAATCCAGTTGGTAAATACTTGTGCTACCTATATGTACACAGTGCATCTATCTAATTATCTCACAAGAATAAAGGACCCTTTTATATTCTAATGTATTACAAGTCCTGTATTCCACAATCAACACTAGCTGTGACCATTCCTTATATTGCTCTACTCTTACTCTACTTATCTTTTCACGACTTGAGCCAAGTCAGAAACGGTGATTGAGAATAAGGGGGCCGGAGACTTGATGATCAACGTTTGTTACATGTTGCGAAACACATTAGACATTGCACTCTGGCATCTTCAGGTTCAGTATTCTAAAGTGCGTAGTGGGCTTTGGGTGATCCTTAGGTTTATGTGGACGTGAAAGCTTGGTTTAATTATACCTGTAATAAAAGCACTGTTTTAGGACTAGGACCTTCCCTGCCAGGTTCCGTCATGCTCTAAGACCACAATTCTAGCCGAATTGTTTGCAACCAGGAAGATTCAGAGACAAAAGGTTCCAAGACTTTCTCAATCCAAAGGCACCAGTCATCATCCCATCGTAATGCGCAGACGGCAAGAGAATACTCCCAGTAGCTAGGATACCAACCTGACTTTTCCCAGTCAAGAATGGCAATTTGCGGCTTTGGAATATCATATCCACCACTATTGTCTATCACCCTTTGGATCTGCACATTTTTTCTTTGAAAGTCACCATGAGTGAATGTTGGACCATGGCTACGGTGGAACACGCGGTAGACACTGGCGGTAGAACTCAGCTCTGAAGCGTGGCCGACCATCGTAGGTATATTTCCGTGCCATTGCCTCGATAAGGGCATTTTCTGACGTGAACGGCCCATTGATCGTTGGTTCAGGGTCGTGGGTCCAAAATACTTCGTCGAGAAGACATTTTCTGCCTAAGCTACCGTAGTAGTCTGGTGGTGCTAAGTGTCGTAGCTGGTTGAAGTAGTTATGAAGTGTAGCGACGATGATCTCCTTTTCCGATGGACTTAGCTATGGCCACAGGGACAAAAGAGTTTGTCCAGGAACTTTTTCCATGACGATGTAATTTTTGCCCGTGGCCGGGTTTGAATAAAGTGCAAAGACTCGAGGTACACATATGCTGGTGTTTTCCTGAACAAACAACATGTTCTCCCCTTCAACAAGGTTTACACCTTTCCCAAACTTCACCACCAAATGTTCTCCGATCTCAACGATTCTTCATCCTCCATACTCCAGGGATATGTCGGGTGCTTCATCGATTTCCGAATCTGTAGGTAGCGGGCAAGGTATGTCGGGCGCATAGTACGGTAATGTGACGGCGGTAGCCATCGATATTTGGTTGAGGGTGAGGATAGAAACTAAACTGGAGGAGGAAACGTGGGTTAAATACAAAGACTCCTAATCTTGAACAGTCGCCATCACAGTTATTGCTATTTTTGGAGATGTTACAGTACTAATCAGTATATGGAGAATTTGTCCAGCTGATTCGCCCTCCCCTATCGTACTTTCGTAAAAACTAAAGAGTATTGTCGCAACCCGGGTTTGTCCAAGGTGTTTCACTAGTGTGGTTGCAATAGTTTATGGTTTGATGGGCCAATTCCTTCAGAGGCTCTTGACTCTCCTGTCTTGTTTTTGTGGGGAAAGACAACATGGCCTCAGGTTGGGTTGTTGGAGGCCTCCAGAAACGGATCTTCAGTTCCTTCGCACTAGTATGTGAGGGCGACGAAGGATGCTTCTGGCGCTTGCAATGGCATTTTTGCTGGTCAAGTGTATTTGCGTCCGGAGCAGACCCCTTCTCAAGCCCGGAGGATGATCGTTTCCTGTGAGTTTTCTCACGTCTTACGCAAACAGGTTTATTATAACGGTGTGAATCGTGAAGGTGCCGACGATAATCCAGTTCATCGATAGAGATGTGGCTACAACGCACGTCAGGGCAATCGAACGGCCACGACTTTCAGCCAATATGCTCTTCCAGGTGATCTCCTAGCTCCGTGCTTCTTTCAAATGCCCTCATTCTGCGGGTTGCAGCAAGTTTACCATCCCACATGCATTCGATACAGTATCCGGCTCTGATCGTGGTGTGGCGGGCGATACACCATCACTTCGTAATGCTTGCTAGTCATCGTTGAGAGATGGCTTGCGCAATGCCTTTCGAATTCCAGGCTCTCTCCATCAAAGAAGGTGAAGCACTTCCAACAATACTTGACCTGTTGAAAGGGAATTCCCATGGTACGAGAAACTTCTTGGCGAACGCAAGTATGGATGTGGTTGCTTCTCGTGGGCTTTTTCAACCTGCAGGAACATCAGTAGAGAACATGTGTAGGTCAATAGGCGAGGCTCACATCTCCAGTGAATAGCTACAACTTGTCACCGGACATCGACCTTCAACTGGCTCCTCTCCCGGACGGTAAACCACGTCACAAAAGTCACGGAGGCACAGAGTGTATAGATCTCTCACAACAATGGCTTTTTCGTCAAATGAAAAAGGTACATTAGACGACATGATAGCCGCCAGACGACCCTATTCGGGCATGAGTTTGCAGAGAGCCTGTTTTCCTGCAGTTTCCTCCACGAGATCGGGGCGTTCTCGGCCTCTAGTCAATATTGTCCAATCGCGCTGGTTCTGGACCCATTCACTTTGAAACTGCTGGAACATCATAGCATAGATCTTTCTTTTTAGGATATTGTAATCACGCTTCAGGCGTTTGATATCATCGTCAGATTCTGCGTTGCGGATTTCCGTGGCTTTAGTGACCAGCTGCGGATCCGCATCAATCTTTTGTTCCTCTTCTATAGGCAGACGTCGTGGTAGGCCGTGCTCGTGGAATTGGCTGTATCCCTGAAAATAGTCAATGTGAGTGTTATCGGCTGGTTTGCCCGTCAGAGCGTTGAACACATCCACGCCGGAACAGTTAGCGAGATAGTCATTTCCGTAGACAGTTTTGGGCTTCTGTGTAAGGATCTGGGCTACGTGAGCCGATGAATATTTGCTATCTTAGAACACCGTAGAGCCGCGGTCTCCGACATCTAATGTATGGTGGAGCCCGCAGCCGGAGAGTACTTATGGAGTAAACACCATAGAGGAAGACATCTAATCTCCTTGAGTCCCCCACTATCAGCGCTCCTGGGTCTCCGAAACCGCTTTGAACCTGGGCAGAGCTATCAATCAGAGCCGAGAATGGAGGACACACTGGAAATGAAATCCTCTGCGGACATCTCCTCATTATCCATGAGGGTCTTGTAGTGCTCGACCTTATCCTTAATCTCATCATATGCTGCCAGGTCCTTCAGCTTGTCAGCTACAAATTTTTCGACCTCTTCTGTGTCCCCCTGGTCCGTCATGCGCTCATCCCACCACTTCGCGCCCTTGTGCTTTCGCAGCTGCATACAAGGAAAGGTCAGATTGTCAAAAAAGCCACTGGAAAGAAGCATATGGAGCCACATAGCCCCTGTGTCTCTAGACCATTTGACCAACTCAGTGAGTTCTCTCCGGCCACTTTCTGTCATCCTTGTCTCTTCCTCCTCAAGTACGCGTAAAAAGATCTCGAGACATTTGAAGTAGCGATCGGTAGCCTTTGGGGCCTCTCCCTCTTCGAAGTCCCACTCGTCGTTGACAGGACGATCGAGGAGAAGCTACCAGGGAGCAGATCCAAATAATTGAGCTGGTCCAGCATAGACCCACTCAATATCCACTACCCCGGTGATTGTAAGGTCATCCTTACTTCGAACGATGACATTTGCCATGCCGAAATCATCACATATAAGTTTGAAAGGGCCGCGATCATAGGGTGTATTTGTTAATTCGGGAATTAGAGACTTCAATATGTTCAGTGCCGCATATCTTGATCTTGCACTCCGCGGCCCTGCTATTGAATTTGGTTGAAGCAAGAGCTGCTGCCAGTCTTGCTTGTTGATGTATTCAAAGTATCGCCTGGTGGATTGGAGATTGTGAGCCCAATCACCTAATGTTATTAGCCCAAGTTCATGTTTCAGATCGTCCACGGCACAAACCAAATGCGTTAACACCTCCTACCCTCAGAATCTCATGTCCCTTCCACGTGAGCGGGCGACCAGGAGCAGGGAATCTTGTCTTTAGAGTCGGTAAGCTGCCAATCTGGTTGAAGTCGACCTTGAAAAGCTGAAGCATAAATTGCGCCATCTGTCTGTAGACGTATTCAATGTTAGCCTCTGATATTTCTTCCTTAAGGAGTCTCGAATCGCCTCCGCCAAATACGTCGTGAAGGCAAATGCCGTTGATGAAGTCCATCAAAATGAAGGGGCCTAGATCAAGCTGATTTTCTCCTGCGAGACCCCAGGCATGAATTTTAGGGACGGGTATCGACGTCTTCTCTCGTATGAGGAAAAGAGCTTCGACCTCCATGGCCACCTTTTCATCTGCATGTTCTGGAGAGATGCTGCTAGCACGGGGGAGGCGGAGAAACCAGGTTGTTCCATCATCAAAAACAATCCGTTGGCCAACATTGTAAGACCCGTTTAGAAATCCCCCATCTAGCCGACATGGGAGTTTTTCAGGATGGAAACCAGAAGCCCAGCTGCAAATACGCCCGTCCACACGAGCCGTATTTACCTTCTTCACCCAAACAGTCTCTTCCGCCATGTGTAGGAGGTCAAGAGGTTTATTGTAGTCCATTGTAGTTCCAGTCACTCATGAGGTACACAAAAATGAGCAGTAAGGGATGGAAAGAGAATGTGGACAGCGAGCACAAGGAGCGTGATTTATCTTCACAGAACTTGTTTACTGACCGCCAAGTTGGAAGAGGACGCAGAATATTGGGTGCACCAAACAAAAACTAAGAGGTGCTAAATAAGTATCCTAAATAAAGACTGAATATTCGTCTTTGAGTTCTGCCGGTCAGAATCCCAAGGATCTGCATGTGGCCGACTTAACCCCTGTGGACAGGAAGCAGGGAACGGAACGAGACAGAACAGAACAGGGCGGAAGGGGACACAGAACTCTCTAACGGCCCTAGTTCCAAGTGATTTGAGTCCTAGAGACGGCAGGGTGAGGACAGCAGAAAATATAAATATGGGTGCCGATACTCCAGCACGACGATTCTGGAAGGCAGTCTTCATTCAGCATTTGCAACGTTTTCCCATATAGCGTTCAAAAATTGCACCACATCACTATGTCCACCAACGAGGCTGATAACCATATCTACATGGGAGGAGGAATCTGCAAAGTTGGAAAACGACGTCGAGTCTGCGGCCAGACCTGTGGTGTGCTTTCAATGCAAGAAATACTCCGACCACAACGGGATGAAACGACACTTCAGGGCATCGCATTTGCAGGACCGCAATGCAACGCTTGTGATGAGGTGTTGTTTCAGCATGAAATGCACCTATGGAGGCATGCACAGGAGGCTCATCGGCTTCGCACATAACTTGTAAGAGCGGAGGTAGAAATGGAGATGAGCGTAGTGCGGTGTTAGATGCAACCTTGCAAGGCTCGATGAACCCCGGAGGACAGCGGTGGGTTCCAAGAGAAGCCCATAAAGGGGATGCCATGATTACCCGAGGACAAGGATGTCTCTGGATCCATTACGCATCTAGGATTCATACTACCCTAATAATTAGATGACAGGGGACGATTTCAAAGCTATACATCTATCGATCCTGTATAGAAAATGTTGTGGAATATGCATGTAGCTCAGGGAAGAAGGGCAGAATGAAGCTGTATCGACTACACGTACGTAGCCTCCTAAGGAACGGATGCCATTTTGTATCTATCTCTCTCTCTATATAATCAGGGGCTCGGATTCTCAGGGGTCAGAGAAGGAGCCAATAATGGAGGTATATCGTTGGTTGGTTACTAGCTAGATAGGCCGAAGTGGTGAAAAGGGTCAGCGAGGGCGGACCTATGCGGCAGAATCCCACGTGATCCAACCGCCAAGTCGCTATATCACGTGACTTTTCCATATCAGGAAACATAGCGGGTATAGCTGGACCCTAAGAAACATCACCTGAAAATCAGTCTTCCTTCACATACAGCATGGTGTGAAGAGAAGCTCAATGCTTTAAGGTGGGTTTTGAAGATTCTTAGTATCAAATTGACGATAATTAACCACTCCTAGTGTCTGAGATTGACAATACCTCATCCTGCCGCAGCCCACCGCAGCCGTCCAAGTTCCCGCTCAAAGACCGTAGTATGTCATAATTTATAATCGAACTTGGATCGAGAGCAGTCTTCAAATTAGGGCCTAGGTACATTGGCTAGCCTGATGAACAAGCCCCTCGCAAGATCCTACCCAGAGAAAGACATGGTGGCAGACTGTTTCGCATTCTATGTTCGATAAGAGATTATTCGTTTCTAATTGCCGCCCCAGATTGTCAGGCTAGGAGGATTAACACGGGTTATTCTTTTGGAACTTATCTTGTCTCTTTAGATAGCAGTCTATGAAGCGAGACCAGTGTACTTATTTTTGTTCATTGGGTAGAGTGATGGGGCTGAAAGAGATCAAAGGTGCCAGCACTTAAACGATGGGCAGAGGGGCGGAAATATGCTACAGGGTGCCTAGTATGCTGCGGTCTAGACAGTCCAGGCATGGACTTCAGCGGCTGCGGTGGCCGCGGCTGATTATGGAACTGTTCGTCCCACAGAACAGTCGGACACAAGCCAATCAAGAGGATCTGATCCCCTCAGCCGTTTCAAGGCCTCTATAAAAACAGCAAGATGTCCAATCTCAGGCGCATGGCATACGCAGTAATGTACCCACCATTATTTGTTTGGGAGCTTCTATGGTGCCAGTGCTGCCAACAATCTCTTGTGGCCTTTAGCTGAGGAAGGACATACAGATGTGTATGTATTATATTGAGAAAAGACCATCCTCATGCATGCTGCATCTCCTCATGGGCCCAAGACAGTTGCTGAGTTGCTCCTGGTGAGATCAGACACCATATTGAATACCAAAACAAACAAGGACAGAGTGCATTACAGTTGGCAGTCAACAAGGGCCACCAAGGCATCATCCAGAAACTCCTGGAAAGCATCCGGGCGAACAAGCAAGACCACAACCAAGAGTCTTTGTCCACGCAATTTCTTGTCACTTAGGGCATCTGGACCAAGACTTCAGGGACACCTGACTACAGTGGCTTGACTTTTATCCATACTGCAAATTGTCTGATATCCATTATGTTCTTTGCCTGAATTCAATATTTGGCTTTTTGCATATATTGTTAGGTGTTCTCTTTCTTCCAATCATCACTTATTTTTTATTTATTTATTTATTTTATTTTTTTTTTTTGAATCCACTCTGGCTGGACAAAACTGCTTCTAAAGTGGTGGCCCCTCACCCACAGTTTGGGAATACCATGGCTTCGAATTCACCCACCTCTTAGTTAAACCCATGGTTTTTAGCAACCGGAAGTTGCCGCGCGGATTGTACAGAGATGCCATAGTTCAGGAACAGGAAGTTACCGTGCGACGTATCCATCCTCACAGCCACCAAATGCGTACAGTCAGCTACAATCTGTAAAATCAAGATTGCCGTGCATTCATCCTTCCCCACGGCATCAGACCCCACGGTATGCCATACTTTTGGTAGAATTTCTGACAAATTGAAGCCCACCGCGTGTAATATTTGGCCCTGCGGACTCAGATGCCACAGTTCTTGGATGTTGGGCTACCGCTGGGGTTGTTCAACCCTGCGGACTTCCAGTCCTTACAGCAACTTGTGCACTAGCCATGCTTATCAAGAACACGCTCTGCACGGTACAAACCCCCTTTATTCCATTACTCCCTATTCATAGTAGCTCCAAGACATTTGCCGACCTTGATATCCATTCGCCTTCCAAAGTGTCCTCCAGCCTGTGATGGTAGACATTCTCTGTAGCCGCAGACGCCCATTCTGCTTCATTGACTGCCTTCCATAAGGAAGTGTTCCTTGGTAATGGGAATTGCAAATCGGTTGCGCATAGTCCCGTGCTCGACATCCTAGTTGAATTTAAATGGTCTGTCAAACTTTCCTGCTTGCTGCACATCTTGCAAACTCTGTATAATGTTATGTTAAACCGTTTCACTTCCTCAATGCTTAAGCAAACATATGCTGGAAGATCGCTCTGGTAATATTGCGCAAGCATGTTCGGATAGTACATCATGCCCAATTTCTTGCAACTCTGGACAAGCCTGTCAAGTAGGTCGGCATCAGCAGGGGTCAAACAAGGCTTAAGGTCTAAGCCCAGCGCTCCACTGCCTTTATAGAGTACAGCGAAAATTATATGGAGCAAGATAGCCTGGTAAGTTGGGATAGGCCAGAAACAGGCACTACATGCGTCCTCCGAATTAGAGACATCCCAGAGTTCCTACGATGTTGGTGTTAATGAGATAGACTGCTTTGTGACGTTCGGTGTAACATACCTTCTGTTCATGTATAGCAGAGCTCAGAACATTATGAAGGGCAATTGCGCTTGGTCGTGCATTATCCTCATTGCTAAGCCACAAACCAATAACAACAACCGACTGGACAAGTAAGGGTGCCTGATCATACTTGCGAAACGACCCTTGGTGAATAAATGGCCAGTATGGATGGAATAGCTTGAAATACAGATCAATGAAATGCTTTTGCTTTTCGGAGCGACTTCTCTTTGACTGTGCGGGAGTATGATGCAACACTAGTGATAACGATTCGGTCGGACAGGTGATGAGTCCACTCTGCTGTACTTCAACGCTTTTGCTTAACGAACACTGTATTCTGTGACGACGGCAGTTGCTACAGGGTGGACCCTCTTCGCATCGAACCTTCTGATTTCGACATCTTGTACAGGCGAATTTCATGCGAGCGGGCTCCTTCACTCCATGCACCTTTTGCATATGGCGCCGGAGCGTGTCACTGAAAAGCCAGTCTTAGATTTACAATGATCAGCTATCAACAAACGACGAAGGTGCTTACCGTCGGCTAAACTTCTGGTCACAGGTTGCACACTTGATCGCTCGATCTTGGTCATGTTGCGCCTCGTGGCGACGCCGATGCTCCTGCCGGCAATAGCTCGCCTCGCAGCGTGGAAAGCGACATATAAATGGTTTTGGAGACATGATTTCAGTGCCCATGAAATGCAAAGACTCGAAGGAGCATCACATGCACTAAGAGGTATACTTCAGAAACCCAGGATGCCTGTCGGTAGGGACGAGGGATGTTCCGCCGCGGGGTTCATCTCCAGTGTTAGTTAACTAGTTAGAGATAGACCCCGCAGCGGAACATCCCTTGTCTCTACTGACTGACTGCCCGTAGGTTTCTAAAGTACACCTCATAATAGCAATGATACCTTGGATTGCCAGCGGTTTAACTCAATTGCTGGTCTCTGAACCAGGGCAGCTGGATAACACTCATCCCAAATTTGCTAGCTTCAGTATATCCCACACTGCAAAAGGCAAGTTCCACGGCAAGCGTAGGTACAGAATTCATTATATGTTACTTTCTTTTTGCCCTGCGTGATGACGCATAGTCTGGGCTTGACCTTCCTTCGCTCATCTCTCGTCACACTGTATCAAATTGAAAAAAAAAAAAAAAGAAAAAGAAAAAAATATTGCCCGACCTGCCCAAAGCAAAACACACGGTAAATGTATATGTATTGTATCACATTAGTATTGCACTTCACTCCTCACCTAGCATAGTCTTCAAAACATCAGCCAGTGTACGATTGGGTGCGGCAATCTCAAATACTTCCTTGCTAGTCGTGGAAGCTGTGCATTTTCCATCCCATGCTGTCTCCGGAGCATGTCTCATAGTCATAATAACGTTCTTTGATTCCCCAGTCCTCGCAAAGGTATGCTCGTAATAAGCCTGGGTGAATGGGAGCATCTCCTCATAGCCAACATCCTTGACTTTAGTACCGGTATACTGCTCAACCATCTCAACAATTTGCGCCCCAGTAATGTCTTCCGGTCCATTGAGGACATATTTAGCTTTGTCGTGCACAGCTGGGTTGTCTTGGGCCAAGAGGTGAGCAGCAAAAATCCCAACGTCGTTCGGGTCAATAAGGCCCACGGGTGCATCTTTCGATAGAATCAAACTCAATTTCCCCTGCACACCAGATTTGCGGTAGTCTTGAATGTATTTAACCGCGGGAGCGAGGACAAACTGAAAAAAGAGATTGGACTGAAGTGAAGTCCACTTTATAGCTTCGAATTCGGGCGAGCTCAGCAGAGCCTCAATTGCCCAATGGGAGCGCGGATAGTACGCCTTACAGTCTGGGCGAACGTTTGCGGCAGTAGTTGAGATTCGAACAACATACTCGACCTGAGCTTGAAGGGCGTTCAAATGGAAGACGCTCTCCTCGGCAAACTGATTTGGGTTGTTGTGCGATGCGATGAAGGCCCTGACGACATGGTATTCCCTCAGCCAGTCGGCGGTGATGTCAACCCAATTCTTCTCTATCATCTCGACACCAGGGATCTTTGCGAGCTGCTTTGCAACTGGAGAGTCCAAAGACCGCGTCAGACCGATCACTCGGTGGTTGAATAGTGTGTTGCTTTTCTGAAGCAACCCGGGTAGGGTTTCGATCAGACTGCGACCAGTGTTCCCGGTTGCACCGGCAATGAGGATAGTTGGGGCCATGGCGAACGGAAAGCGAATGTATTGCTGGAGGTGGTTCTCAAATGACAGGAAGTGGATGGGTACCACCCAATCCTGCCTTCTGCCCATGAATTTATATTCTGCAAAGACCGGCCGAGCGCGACAAAATGCATAGTAATGAACAATGCCTGTTACGTGTAGAATATTTGCGAGCTGACAAACACAGCAGTATATTTAGTCAGTGGGCTCTCCGAGGTAGGTGGGATGTCCGGGTTGAGTGGGATGTCCGTTGAGAGGAGCACACCAGTGTATGTATGACATACGTTCCTATGCTACGCCTAGTCTCAAAGTCTTTTCTCGGAGAGCCCACCCTCGGAGCCCGCTGCCCCAGAAAGTCCAAGGTGTTTTATTAATAAACTGCGAGGTACAGTGCCTATTGGTTGTTTCTCCCGTGCCCCTTCATGATGCCAACGGATTAACTAGTTAGGTTACATTGCGCTGATTATGTGATGGCGGCAAGCAATACGGCACCACTTTATCGATCGATTGTCCCTTGGAGCATAGATAAAGGAATAGGTTATCTCTGATCAGGTGTACCCCCTTGCGGAGTACCGTGAGGCTCATCGAAGGCTGGAATCTGGACAGCAAGTCGGCAAAGTTATTATTCAATTGTGACCTCGAACAGCAGGCGGGAAGCTGCTCTGCGTGACCAAATCCGCCGGCAACCAAGGGGTAATTTTCTCAACGCTTCTATGGCTTTCTATAAACGACTATTCCCGGACTGGCAGTGAGCCCTAAGCCTTATGAGGGCCTTAAAGATCTTGGTGCAAGATGTGAAGCATCAGACTGTTTTCTGAAGTAGCCAATGACAGTCAATGACATAGGCCTTTCTAGAAGGCCGAAGCGTTGGAAGAGGCAATTTCGCAGCTTATCTGGCAAGTACGGTCTTATCTTGGGTAGATGAACTTGTACCTTTTCGGCGAAGCAGTCAACACATGCCTCATCGTTTTACTTGTTTCCTCGTCCAGGCTTGATATGTGAAATATTGTGCTAGAGACAGTGTCCGTTCTGGCCAGAGGGGAAAGCGTACTTGATGGTATGTGCTACTCTGGTAGGTCATCATTTGCAGTATCCTCAAGTTCTTGCCCAGCTTCCCAACTTGCTAGCCATTCTGCCAGCCTCCTTGGGGGGCCAGGTTGGTCAGGGAACGCTCTGTGGAAGTCTTGGATCTTATATGGAGCACCCTTAAAACCATGTGCTGGATACCGGGTATGGTCCGGCTCACACCCCGTCCACTCCGCTTGATATTGCAGCTTGCCTCTTGAGATACGCGAAGCCATGATTTGCTCCACTTCCCATTCTTGCTCGTCCCTCACGTCGCATGCTTCACCCATAGAACTAGGTATGGCGTTTCCTCGCCTAGACCCTTTGAGTAGTTTCAGCGCCATGCAAGGGTGAAGCGCTGCCATAGGGGCTTGGATTGTCATTGATGGGCGGTTGTAATAATGGTGTGTTTGTCTTACTATAATGACGCGGTCTTCCAGAGATGACCTTGCGGCGTAATCTTCTCGAATAGTGGACTTGGAGAGACGATGCATTTTGGCCAGGAAAGTGTTCAGCAATCTCCGGCCATGGCAGTTCCTCTCTTTCTTTCAGCTGGACCAACTGTGCAATTTTCATCTGATGAGTACGGTCTTTGTTTTCCCAAAACATCGGCCAGATCGCCGTCAGGAAGATCCTTGTATCTCAGTGGTTTAGAGTGAGAGACTGCTGGACTAGCATCAGGCACGAAGGTGAAATAATCTGCTGGCTTCAGCCCCAAATCAGATTGGACCATGAGAAGAGCACTGCTCCAGATCCTGCTGGCATCATGGAAACAATGGCACAAAGAGGGGATCAGATTGCCCAGTGGACGAGACAGAGTCGTGACTGTAAGCCTTTGTTTCTTCTTCTTCCAGCTCCATCTCTCTGTATCAGAAAATAATGGACCTGGATCTAGGTCATTGTGGTGACTATCACCTTGAATAAAGCCACTTCCTGCACGCAGCAGCAGCAGCCCTGGTGCTTGTCCCGATAGGTCTTCCTTGGTCCCGTAAAGATTCCGGTGCAACCACAGCTAATGAAGGGTGGTGCTCTGGATGAGGGTGACTGGTTGGCTTACTCAACTGGCCACATGTGGTTGACTCACCCTCAGCTGGGCTGGTACCTTTGGTCTATATTGGAGCAGTGGCTGCTTTGGAGCATGGATCCTCACCTAAGTCAGGTGCATCGCGTGGCCATGATGCCGTATCCTCGTCAAAGTGGCTAGGATTGATATAGTTATCATGGAGTAGGTAAGCTACATATGGGTCGGATATCAATAGAATAACAGGCCGGAGGAGCGGCGGAGCATCACCACCTTCGATACTATATAATTTATTCCCTTAAAGATGTCTATTACATGCGACCACAGGGTGTGGAAAACAGGGCTTCCCGTCCGCTCAGCCGTACTTAAGCCACACGCCGGCCGGTTAGTAGTTGGGTGGGTGACCACCAGCGAATCCCGGCTGTTGCATGTTTTTATTTAATATATATTTTTTTAATTTTAATAACCCTATGCTGAAAAGCACTGGGGAGTAGAATAACATTACAGTATGAATTCTTCATAGGATATGGATGTTTATTGGGTACAAATACCCAATGTGGGTGGACGACGCTATATCCAAGCCCTAAAGGGTACATACATTCCCGTCCTTCCATTTAGACGGGCAATGAGCTCAACGAGCTCAGCCAGCAGTCTGTAAGTGCAGTTCGGGAAGGTCATGAAACAGATTCAGAAGACAGATACCGATTGGATTGGATACACAGGCAGGCTACAGGTCAGGCTATGCTTGTGTTGTTTTGCATGGCAGAATTTTGCGCGGTGGATTTAGCATGTTTTTGCGTGTTCAAGACCTTTGAACCCCACTGTTTGTGATCTCTCTGCCCCAGGCTGCGAGGCAACTATGTACATACAATGTATGGAGGTGAGCAAAGAAGATCCAGTAAGGTATCACGACCCGTAAGGGAGCTGCCTGTAACCTGCTGTCTGACATTCCTGAACCCGCGCTTTGACATAAGGGAGCAAACAAATAACTACACTCCACTGTAGAACATTAACACATGGACTGTTGTCTTCTGAACCATCTACATGGGTAAATCTTCCCTGATGGCTGAGTAACACCATCATTGTTCATGTAAGGAACCTTCACCTCTTGAACTCCACCATTTCCACAGCCCCACTAACCAAGTTCCCTCAACTGGAACAACATGCATATGTCCACCTTTAGAAGGATCACATATGACACCTACCTACCTGCCTATTATAACTCCCCCATGCAAGGATTGTGGAAGGCAGGAAGGAGATTCGAGCACAGCTTTTGCACATTCCCATTACCTAGGGTGGGCAAAAGACAAACCAACTCGTTTCCTAACAACCTTGTGAATTTGAAATTGTTTATCTGTGATTATGAAAACTCAAAAACTTGGTGTTACACCTTGGGATCGCTCATATCTGTTTCTTATTAGACTTTGTCTCTGGTTGACTGTTACCACCAGTGGGTGCGACGCCTGGCATGCGTAGTCTGGTAAATGTCGTAAGGACCGTATACCGCGATGGCGGTGTTGCTTGATTGAGGTATGTAAGAAGCAAGGCCTACTTGTTACATATACCTCATAGTTAGATTGTTCTGATGAATAGAGATTACCCCCAAGTATATGATTAAGTAAAAATGGTGTGAAGATCCAATCTGTAACGAGTTTTGAGCGCAAAGAGAGAAGGAGTAAACTAGATACATGATGGTGAATAAGCATCCTTATATGTCCATCCCTGATAGGTGTAACCTACGTGGTGAGTATACAGGTTGTGATGTGTAAGAATGAGCTGACATAATTAATCAACATGGCTGACGCTCAATGCCTGACTGGTGAAACAAGTCGATGTGGTCAAGACCCTTCGAGCAGGGTGCATTTTACTACTCACCCCATGCCCAGATGTACTTAGTGATCAGGGGGTGAGCACCAAAACGGAAAGGGAAAGCCTTCAAGCTGTCTAGAACCCCCCTATATGTATGTATAGTTTAAAATATGTTCCAACCACGACTCCTCTTCTCGGGAACTAAAGGACGCTCCGACTTCTTATGTAAATTGCGGCCGTCCAGTTGCCGAATACTCTCGATCTTCTGCAACGCCAATTCTAGCAATTCCTTCTTCTTTATAACGTCCAGGTGTCTTCTGATCCGGGGATCTTCGCGGGCGAACTTTTCGACTTCGGCTTCGGAAAGGTGGCGGCCCAGGCGCATGTCTAGTTCACGGGGGAAGTTGTAGTAGAACTCCGAGAGGAGTTCGACATTCAGGAATAGGACGGCTGTGGATGTGAGCTTGTCTGCGACGACGTCGAGGAAGACTTCGGGGCAGTAGTATTTGTTTTTTTTATTTGAGCATTGTTTGGAGCGGACGGCGAGGAGTCGCATTTTGATTATAGCGGCTCGGTCGCGGAGGAAAACACCTTCTCGGCCTGCATAATATGTTAGCAATATGAATAGAAAGATCAAGTGTATCTAGTAGAAAAACGTACCCCTTTTTAATAAGGCAGCGCTGAATCCACCTGCACCACCTAAACCGTCGCCTTCTAGAACCACTTCGCCTTTCCTGACCTTTTCAATAAAGGACATAACGTCATTGAGCTTCCTTTTGCCGATGCTTTCTTCGACGCGTTTGAGGGCTCCTTCGCATGCTCGAAGTTCGTCCTTGAGCACTTTGCCAATGTTGTCCCTGGCCTTCGCCCACTCAGGATCTTCGACCTCGATTTCATACTTGTAGGGTTTGATGCAGTTCTCCACCTGATCGCTAGTACTGAAGAAGCGGTCGTTCAGAATGCTGTTGGTCGCGTCAACGATCTGTGCTTGAGCATACGGATGCGAGGCGAAAGTAGAAGAGGCCAATAGATGCTCGACGTGGCTCTGAAGAGCATTCGCGACTACTGTGGTTGCCATTCTACCTATCCCAAGTTTTGTCAAGGCAGACGTCGAAGCATCAAGCTTGCGATGCCAATATTGAGATTCCGGATCCGCCTTGGGAAGATCGCTCAACGGATCCGGTTCGGGCATAGGAGGTGTCAAGTCTTCGATAGGCTTGTTCCAATATCTCTGGGCGAGGATATCCATTACTCGCTGATCCAGTTCATTCTTCAGCATCTCTCGGACCTGTGGCCGACCAAAATCCTCAGCAAACGCTTTGAACGAGTGTTTGAAGCTGTCTAGACTCTCAGCGAGATAAGACTCCGCGCTAAGTGGGCGGTCATTATACTGAACTTTGAACTCGTAGGTGGCTTCTTCAAGTTCTTGACTAATCGCATCCCTGGTCCCTGATAGATTGTATGCCATGGTCTGCTCGAGAACGGTCATCAGTTTCTTCCGGAGCGTCGCAACGCCCACGGAAACGTCCGACTCAGGGCCGAATTCCACAGGATGTGCAGAGAAAAATGCCTGTTCGTTCTTCAGGATGGCACTGGTAATATTGCCGGTACTTCTGGAGAACAAGGCGGTCGTTTGGGGAATCCGAGAGACTACACCCACATAGCCCAACCGCAGCGGATATTTCTGGTCGGAGAGAATTTTGCAACCGCGTTCTGGATCGATGAGATCCATTTTGGTAATAACCCCGATGGTCCTCTCGCCTCGCGGGTCCACCCTGCGGCTTGCCCTTAAAGCAGTAGAATTGGCAAGATCAACATCTGCTGCAGAAATAGCCAGGATGATGTTTGGCGCTTGAATGTACTTGTCGCACAGGTCAGAGATCTTCTGTTTCAGCTGCGGAGGTTGATCACGACCAGCAACTTGGATATAGCCCGGAAGGTCGATTAGAGAGAGATCGGGAACGTTAGGGGAATAAATATTTAGTCGGATAGGATCATCGCTGACGCAGTCCCTTTCGGGAACAGCGAGGTTAAGGTCTGTCAGAGTCCGCTGGATCTGAGAAAAATCGGTTATCCGGCCAAGACCGAGCGCAGGGAATTCACCATACTCCGTCTGGCCCTTGGAGGTGTTGATAAGGGTGAGCTCGATTGGCCGGCGAGTAACCATGTTGAAGCCCTTCGGCAAGAATTCATGTCCTACGATGGCCTCAAGAACGGAGCTCTTGCCCGAAGATTGAGACCCAATGACCACAATTGACGGGAGTGAGAGAGTGTTTGATTGTCCCACCGCTTGCAGGATGTTCCTGATCTCAATCATTTTCCGAGTAAGAAGCATCATCTGATCCTGCTCGGCAATCTCCATCCCAAGGACAGTATCATCTTCATCCGCATACATGACTGAGCCGGCGGCACCCCCAAAAGCGGCAGCAGTACCAATCCGACTCTCCTTGGGCGGCCTTCCTCCCCCTGAAGGACCTTCATCTCCAGATTCAGAATCCTCACGTTGGCGAAATATCTTCTGCAACCACTCGGGCAGCTCGGCGTCCTCTTTCGTTCTCTGCCATCCTCGGTGAGTCTGCTCAGCCACATCGTGAATCCCCTGCATTAAACTTGTCGCCGCATCACTTGCAGTCTCTCCGGCCCGTTTAAACATATCTATCGCGTAGTTTCCTGCCTCTGTAAAACCGTCAGTAAAGAGCAATTAATCACCATTAAATTGCTGACTCCCTTCAGCGACTTACGATTTGCCTGATACTGAATGTAAGCTAGTCCAGCAATCATAGCTCCCCCAAACATAGCTGGCACACGTGCTAGCTTCAGCGCCAGCTTGGGAAGTATCCTCGCAAACGAAATCGCCCGCACAGTAGACACATTATTGTGAATGGAATTTGCGCCAACGGGCCATGCACGGCCTCTCAGTGCGGCACTGCCATCTGAACGCAGAAGACCACCAGTCCTCGTGGACACGTTGTGAACCTGGCGTGCCAGTAGGCCTCTCCGCAAAAGCGGACCAAGACGGTGGGAGAGAATTCTCCCGCTCATAGCCACCTTGATCTCATAGACAATCAGAGAAAAGGAGCAGGGAATGTCATTTCCAAGCGGCAAGACCAGCCACAAGGAGCGTTGATTGCGATGATTGAATGATGCCAAGGACAGACAGGATGGAAACGGCCATCATCGTCCAGGCAATCCGTCATTGATCGGAACTTCGCGAACACGAACTCCGGGGTTGCACGTGCCGGGTCTCGTGACCTGCGCCAGTGGCTGTCCTGCTGTCGCCGGAGACACATGTCACGTGATAAGGAGCTGCGATGACGTGACGGAGCAAAGAAAGAATTCCCATCTAGAAGAGGCCATTGCTTTCTTTCTTTCTCCTCTTCTGCTGTTCAGTCACTGCCTTTGTGAATACCAGTATTCTTGAGTTGCTTGCCGATTGAGCTTTTTTCTCTTGTTCCTTGTTGCGTATGAGGTGCAACTAATACCTAGCTTTGTTGTTACATCGTGCTACTATATACTGGACAGATTCCTAGCCTTCTTTGATTCCCAAACTGCTTTGGGAGCAGGCCTTGTGTTGGGTTATTAAGAAATAGAGGTTCTTAAGCACCAAATATGTGTCGATTCATGGTAAGATTCACTCTGGAATGTTGAATTGACAGCGCAGCCCCTAATTTCCACTAGATATACAAGGGGACCAGCGAGATCCGTCTCTGCAAGCTGGTAACTGAGCCGAGTCACTCAATTCTGACCCAATCCTATGACTCGCGGCTAAGACTGGTTGGTTCTCTATGATTCTCCTCAGCTTCGGTGCTGTACGTGTACTGATACAATTATTCCAGGATAATCGACGCCCTGTTAATGGTGATGGTTTCGGAGTGGGCTTCTACACAGACCCAAAACTAGGCCCGGAACCGTGTATTTTCAAATCGACCTTACCCGCATGGAACTGCGAGAACCTGGAGCGGCTAGCATCGAAGACGTGCTCGAACCTCATTTTCGCTCATGTGCGTGCCTCGACGGAGGGTGCGCTCGCGGAGAATAATTGCCATCCTTTCCAACATGGCACACTGATGTGGATGCATAACGGCGGTATCGGCGGGTGGAAGTACGTCAAGCGAGAACTGGCCAGTTCGTTGGCGGATCGATGGTACCTGGGAGTCAAGGGCGGGACGGATAGCGAGTGGGCATTTGCGCTGTTTCTCGACCTGATGGAGAAGGAGGAGGGCGTGGATCCCAGCTCGGACCCGGGCCCGGAAGGGTTTGGCCATGCGCTCTTGCGACGTGTGATGATGAGAACAATTGCGAAGATCAACGAGTTTGTTCGAGACATTCCAAAGAAGCATGGCGATGCTGCCATTGGGCTTGAAACCCGGAGCCTACTCAATTTCGCCGTTACCGACGGTCATACTGTGGTTTGCACGCGGTACATCAGCAGTAAGACGGATGAGCCTGCGAGCTTGTATTTTTCTTCAGGCACCAAGTGGAAAGAGGGCAAGACAAAGGGCCATTTCAAGATGGAGCGTCATGATAAAGGTGCAGACATTGTTCTGGTGGCAAGTGAGCCCATCACATTCGAAAGACGTGAGTTGAGAACCTTTCCTGTCTGGCTCGTATAGTTGCTAACTGTCTGTGCTCTTGCAGACAATTGGGTTTCTGTCCCTACGAACTCTGTTGTCACTGTTCATAAACAGACTGTTCTCTTGCATCCTATTATTGATGAGTTCTACGACGAGGGATTGAATCACGATCGCTCGTCCTGCTACGCCGTGTCAAAGGGCCTTGTCAGCACCGCACCAGGAACCACCATGCAACCGGAGGAAGCACGTTGCGCACCTCCGGCAATCAATATCGACTCTCAAAATACCTCGATCGAATGCCAATGAGCACGACCTAGGTCTTCGCTGGCAGATAATGTCTCTGGCGCTAGCCTGTTATATTTGATTACGAAGGAATGAGCGCATGCTTCACTTTTGCGCAAAAAATCGCCAAAGGCGTGCATTTTTCTTTTTCGGGTTTTGGGTTGGTCATATATGGCGTTGAGAAGAGAGGGCTTAATGGGTTTCTTCGATTATTTATGGTCGACTCAAGTGTTAAATTAATATTAGACTATAATTACACGTGCAATATGCCACCAGGGCAATATACTGCAAAATTTCTTGTCTCACGTATCATCTCCCGAGATATTAGCATGTTTGAAATACTTCATCCCAACCCAAGCGACAACAACCCACACCCAAGACATGACAGCCGTCAACGTAATCAACGCGGGATAGTACCCCACAATGGGCAGGGTCGGATCATCCTCCAGCTCAGGCGGCGCGTAAGGCGTCTCTCCCACATCCCATGCCCAGCTCCAGACACCGAAACAGCTGCCCATACCGATCACGAATCCCAACCAGGTAACAACGAGTATGATCCACCCCCACCACTCTGTTTCGGAGTAGTCCCATGTTTCCATCATGTCGGAGGCCGTCCCGGGGCTGGTGGGAAGGTGATGGTGGGTGCTCGACATGGTTCCAAGGGGGGATTTAGGTGTTCGACGCGTGTGTGTATGTGTATGTGCATGGGTGTGCGTATGCGTGTGCATGTGAGAGTGGACATGAGTCGCTTGCGTTCTGTGTTGGTGCTGAAGCTGGAGTTGTCTTGACGAGGGACGGAGACGGAAATAGGAGTCGGAGGTAGATTTCGATGATGCGGGGGGAGGCATATACAGGTCATGGCCATGGACGTTGCTGTCATCTGTTGTGGAGATGCTATTCTCTCTTGCCTCTTCGCCAGGAAGCATTTTTTTTTTCTTCCCTTGTCTGGGAGGGAGTGAGATGAAGCGAGGTGAAAGTGACAGGTGCCAAGAGAAAAGCATCTAGCTTCCGCATTCCCGTTCCGCAAGCTTGGCAGAATCTCGACTATGGGGCATATGGTTTCAATAGCCTACAATGTCCTGCATGGAGAATGAATTGCTGCAGCACCAAATGCTAGATATGAAGATATGGTTATACCTATGCTAATACGAGGGGGAGGTAGTGGCTGAAGATGTTCATACCATACTTCACTTGAACAGACGCAAATCTGGCTAGCCTAATAAACGCCATGCTGGAACTCAAAACACCCGGCAAGAGTTATTGTTATTATTCTTCTTCTCAAGCTTCTTCATTCCTGCAGACGCCGTCGACCCCGATCATGTGACATTTCGTTTATGTCACGTGTTACACTGAAGTAGATAGCTCCACGGATCGTTGTGCTGATCGTCCTTTCTTTCCTTATGCTTGATCTTCTCGTCGCATAGCTACCTAGATAGCTGAGTAGCATTCTCTATTCTTTCTAGCTCTGAGCGTCATGACACCGTGATGAACTGGCGGCTTATCTACAGACAAGGAGTATTCGCGATAGGCGACTGCGCTTCACAGAAGTTCTTTGGATATGCCCGCCACTGTTGGCTTTGCTGCTTCTGGCGCTGCTACCCATCTGCAGGCGGGCATTTAAGTATTGATGCTTGACAGAGGCCATCCTGGAAGTGAGATATTATGAACAACCAAGTGATAGCAATCTTTAAGTAGCTAAAACAAGATCACCATATATTCTTTTGCTAAGCAGGGTCAACACACCCATCATGAATTTATAAACCGTCATAAGGCTGGCTTCTTATATGGCCGGGTATAATAGTATGCTAACTAAAGAAGACAAGAGGCTGGCATCCATACATGGTTCGAAAGGGCACAGATAGGGTACCAGGACCGCGAAAATGAGAAGGAACAAGACATTGTCCAGAGAAGAGTTAGAAACAGTCCAAAGAAGCCCCAGGATGTCAAGAAGAGGGTATTGAACAGCAAAACATAGTCTCATGAAGGGATGGAAAAGATCAAGCCTGTTCAAAATAGACGCTCATGCATACAGAAACAAGATGGTACGATATAAAGCCAGATAAGACAGTCTGATGGGTGGCAGAGAAGAAAGGTACTTTTAATTAGTTGGGGAGCACCCTTGAACCGCAAATCCAAGAAGCTCTTACTGAAACATTCACAATACACATTCAAAGAGATAGGCATAGAAAGGATGATTCAACGAAGTGGATTTGGGGTATTGGGTGCATGTTAACACACAAATTTCAAAAGGACGCACTTCAGAATCGGAGACATTCGCTGAAAATCCACTTAATAAAGTCAATTTAAAAGCACCTGAAAGGAGAAATGGATATGCGAGAGAGAAAAGAGAGAAAGAGAGAGGAAATTGACAGCAAAATTGGCATGAAAATCCGATGTTAGGGGGGGAAATAGAAAAGGCCGCTCGTCTCATTTTCTTTTAGATGTCGTGAATGGCCACTCTCTCGAACTTCTTCATCCAAGATAGGCTTCATACCGCAGATCGTTAGACCAAAACTACGCCTGGTAGTTCCCAAAGCCGTTTCCGAAATTGGCATTGTTTTGTTGGTTCCAGTTAGCATTGGGAGCGCCCTGTCCACGGCCATAGCCAGCAGCACTTGCCGGGACGCCGTAACCCTGCGCAGGCATGCCAGGACCAGTAAAGTTGCTGCCTTGCTGGTCCCAGCTTCGTCCAGCGGGAGATGGACCTATAACCAAGCAAGTTAGCCCATGGCCTGAAAGCGAAAGCAGCAAGAGGACCTACCCGGAGTAGTCATAGGTCCTCCGGGGCCGCCATATTGAGGGAAGTACGCAGGCGCGTTAGAATGGAAGCCAGCATTACCTTGTTGGGGATTGTACCCGTCGAATTGACCTGTGGGAGGACGGTCCTTGCCCCACTTGTGAAGGTTAGTAAAATTTACCTAGTTACATTGGCGAAGGGGACGTACACTGCACTTCAGTGGACGGCCATTGACGTTGTATCCACTGAGTTGACAAATGGCCATGGCGGCATTTTCATGCGAGTCCATCTTGACAAACGCAAATCCTCGGTCAGCTTGAAGGCGAGTTTCGAGGACATAACCGAAGTTCTGGAACAGAGGAACGATGTCGTTCTGCGTGGTGTAAGGGGTGAGATTGCCAACGTAGCACGTGGTCTGCCACTGAGGAGTTTGCTGGACAACCATGTCGTAACTCTGAACACCATGAGTAGGGAAGTGGTGATGGCCAAAGGCTCCAGCCGGCGACATGCCCATCGCGGTCATCGCTTGCTGCTGTGAAATAGAAGGTTGCCCCTTTTGGTTGGCCCAGTTGCAACGAATGGCACGGGAACCAAGCCATTCACCGTCCATAGAGCTGAGAGCCTTTTCAGCGTCCGCACGTTCCCGGAATGCGACAAAACCATATCCACGAGAACGACCAGTCTTCATATCCCACATGACACGAGCTTCGGACACGGATCCAAAGGCGGAGAAGGCTTGGAGCAAAACTTCGTCGTTCACCTCATTGCTCAAATCACCCACAAAAATATGGAAGTGGCTAGACGTGTCTTCCTTGTTTGCATTGTTGGACTGATAGGCCCAATTCACACGTATCTCCTGCGAGAACAATCAGAAAATAGTCCGTAGCGGTCGTAGCCTGCATGTCCATACCGATTGGTGGATGCGACGTCCATTGAGGGTCTGCATAGCTCTCTCGGCTGCACCTGGATCGTCAAATTCGACAAAGCCATAGTTGTATCCTTTGCTGTTGAACTGATGTATGTGTCAATAAAAGAGCAATCTATGCAGAAGAAATGCATGGGATCGACAATATTTTGGTGAAAAGGTGGGTAGCAAAATGGGGAGGTACATAGACAGGTAGAAGTAACGAAGAAATAAACGTTCGCCTTTAAAAAAATATCGAAGACAGCAAGGCGGGCTATCCGTAAAAGCGCATATGCAGATCAGTCTATCATTTAATGATAGACCGCAAAGGACTTACATTTTTGTCAGGGATAATCTTGACACTGACAACATGGCCAGTAGTCTCAAATATTTGTCTCATGATATCTTCCGTCACCCTTGGGTCCAGCCCACCTACATAGAGGGCCCTTTTATTTGGTTCGGGTGCAGCTCGACGCACATACCCGCCAGCACTGGTGGGCGACATCATATTTGCAGACATCGGGGATGTAATAGCCGTCGGGATGGGATTGGTATTCTGTGGGATCACCACGGGCGGACGAGGTGGTGGTGGCATATGGGAGGGGTTAGTCTGGCCATTACCCTGAGGCGCATCGTACTGTTGCTGACCCGGTACACCAGACGGTGGCTGCGAAGCAGGAAGATTTGAGTTGGAAGCAGGAGCGTTTTCAGTCATTTTTGGATATTCAAAGGCAGAAAAATCAATCGACTTGGCGGATCGATGCAGGTGTCAACTACCGTTCAGAGCGCCGGGACCAAATCAGTTTCAAGGAGGGTGGCGTATGCGGTGGACGGGATGATGCAGATGAAGCTAGAAACAGACGCAGAGGTTCGCAGAATATCGAGATTGATCAGGCAATCAAAAAAGGAAGATGAACGGAGAAGAAAAAGCGAAACAAAAAAGTTGCTAGATCAGATAAAACGTGATATGAATGGGGGTCGTGTATTAAAGTTTGCAGATGGAGGAAGCTTTGCAAAATAGATTCAGGCGGGAGCTTCCTTGGCGGACCCCGTAGCTAGAGTAAAGACAACCAGAAGGTTTCGGTAAGCGCTTAGGGGAGAAAGAGACCAAGGAAGTGGGACAAAGGAAAAGGCCCAGGCACACAAATTCCCGACTCCAGTAGATGCGCAGCAAGCACGAGACAAGAAAACGAACAAAGTGGGAGTAACAGAGATGGAGAGGAGCAGGAGATGAAAACAGAAATGAGAAAGGAAAAGAGGGAAGTGAAGATGGAAGCGTGCCAGAGATGGAGAGAGGAGGCAGAAGCAGAAACAGAAACGATGAAAGACAGAAGAGGAGGTTCACGTGGGGCCGCGCTAAACTGCAAAGGGGCTGACACTTGGGCCAGCTTCTCTTGACACTTTCACTTTCTCTCTCTCCAGCATCTCCCTCAAAACGCATCAATCATGGCGTCCTCGATCAGCTCCAATCCGGAACCCTTGGCTGTCCTCTCCACCATGGTCAATCAGACGGTAACGTCCCGAGGCGCACCTCCTCCCTTGCGGTGCTAACCAGCATCAGCTCATCGAGACAGGACGCTTTTTCCGATCATCGGGTTCCCTGCAATCAAAGGCCCATTTGAAGCGTTCAATCCCTGCTGCTCATGAACAATTCCAACGTGCGCTTGACAGCCTCTCTGAGGAGATAGTATGTGCAGCTGCAGTGGACGCATCACTCTGCAGTGATATATCTGATGCAGACGCCTAGATTAAAAGTCTGACACACTATATAGTTTATCGCAAAGGCGTTTCTAGAGAGGGATTACAAAGCAGTTATAGCCAAAAAAACATCTATCAAACCTGTGCAAGATGTGATGATGAAGGAAGCGGACGAGAGAGAAGAACTGGGAAAGGTGCCATCACAGCCTGTAGAGGATGGAAGGACGGCTAAGGACATAGAAGAAGCCGGACCCCAAGTGACGACCGATGGCGCTATTGCGGTGCCTACAGCTGCGGGGGCACGCCAACCAAATCTCCTCGGTAATATAGAAAACTCCGAAGCAGTGCCAGACGAAAACCCAGCCCCGGAACAATCACAACCAGGAACTGGGGAAGACATCAATTTCGGCTCCATGCTCAACAACCCGGAGGGTGGTCCGAATGAATTCGACCTGCACCTCAATTTCAGCAGTGATGATGTTGGGCATCACAACTTCCTCTCCGGCCATAACTTTGTAAACTTAGGAGCAGAGAACAATGGTCTAGATTCTGAATTGCCGGACACGAAGACTGGTGTGGGCCAGCCGTATCAACAGGGAGAACAACAGCCTGACACACAGACTAATAACAATCCAGAGGAAGTGATGGCGCCTGGAGAATCCAGCTTTGATGATCTGTTCATGGACAATGACAATTTTGAAGGGGGTGGCACGGGCGACCAGGGCCTACTTGAAGGTGACCATCTGATGAATATGAGCGAACTGGACGACAGTTGGTTCACCTGAGGGGTATATTCTGTCCAGTATTCACTACGTTGCATTTCTTCCTACTTAAAATACATCATTAGTCCTTCCTTGTCGACTCCATCTCGTGTTTAGAAACATAATTGTTTCTCGGACATCCTGTTAAAACAAAAATGCAGCCACTACGCCAAAACCCCACGCTGGTTATGGGCAGGGCTTATACACGCACTATTGTATATGAACATGATACGTTCAAGTCCATTAGCCTTCATTGTCCTTGTGAGAAAGACTCCTATACCACTACGTCCAAGAGCCTTGAGGACTGGCCTGCATGCGAAGAGTGTGGTCATCGTATGTGTCTACACAACGACTATGGTGGGGAACGTCCTCTTTCCTTGGTATCTTATAGCTAACCCAGTTACCAAATAGCCTCCTCCCAGCTACCAGAAGTTTGTCGATAGTTTTACGATTCGATATTTGCCCGCGGATCAACACAGTCGAGAAGATAGCTGAACTCCTAAATGAGCATAAGCTTATTCACATCAGAGGGACCCCTTCCTCTGGTAAAACGACGTTTTCTCGTCTGCTGAGGGTTGGAAAGGGGAATAAGGTGAAGCGAGTCTCGGCGCAAGGGGATTTTGTTAAGGCCTTCGTGTGCGTCAATAAGAATGACTGCTATGGAACTATCAGCTTCAACGTGGAAGATCCATGTGCGATTTTCATGCCACTCTGGTAAAAACACACTCCGTCGACCCGTTGGAATAGCAAGCTGGAATATGCAATGTGAGAGGGTATCACCAAATAACTCATAGAGCCCTCCACTGGGCCCGATGATTCCGAAAGAGGAACTATCCCCCAACATCTCAATGTCCACCAGCAGGTCTTCATCGTTAAATCCCACCATCCAGATTCGCCTCAAGTTTGTCTTTGTTACAATGAGGAAGAATTCAATGATGTTATCCACAGCCAGTGGATTTTCTCATTGGCCAGGAGGCTTGAGAAGTGGACATGATGTATAGGTATTCAACGACCGATGGACCTCCTGGTGAAGGTCAGCATGTCTCATGACCAGTCTACAAGCTCAGTTCGACGGCAGTTGGCAGGCCTATTAGTGATGTCGGCTGAGACTGAATCTTCGGAAACCTGGCCAGCCTTAGCAGCAGCAGCAGCAAGAGAAAACGATAGCTAAATACTAACTCCAGAATTGCAATGACAAAGTATATCCTACAGCCCTCTCTGATTGCCCTTATTCGATGGCTCCCAGAAGGTAGCTAAGAATATATGCCTAGAGATATCATAAATGCTACTATGGACAAAGATATCTATGACATCTTTCATAATCTTAATATAATTAGATACAATCTCATGCCCAAAATATCTTTGAAGGGACTGTGATGTAATATAAATGTCTCTGCTTATAGAAGTGAGACCTTTTCATAATATTTCCTGACGTCAAACGGAGCGGCAGCTGCTCCTTAGAAGAAATGTTCTCAAAATCAGCCATAACCTCACTGAGAACTATCATTCCACAGCATGATGCACCACTCATGATCGCAGTGCACCACCCCATGTGATTGAAGGACCTCTGTAAGCTTCTCCTGCTCATTCTCAAAGAAGGAAATTTTGCCTTTGTCTTTGTAGATGATGTTTTGAACATGGATTCCAGATGAGCTGAGGATCATCATATGGGCCATCGGCTCTCCATGACAGCAAGATAGAACGCGCAGCCTGAACACTCCAACACAAACTGGAATAGAGGATCATTGCAAAGGGTGCAGCCGGTAGTGGTTGTCAATTTCCCTTAAGAGATTACGCTCGTTTTCCTTTGTTGTAGCTTTGATGATCACTATGTAGCCAAGGGACAGTAGTAAAGTTGCCTTTAGTAAAAGTCCCGTCCGACCACGTATATCCAGTATTTCAAAGCCCTCATTCTGATCCCTTAATAACTGGTACTCGGGCTGTCATCTTTGAGCATTAAATTTATTATTCTTTCTACCCACCTACCTACCCACAGCTGGTTCATTCATCACATCTCAAACTGTAAAGTACAGTTTCTGTTCTCATTATTGTCCCGCATACATCTAGTCACACACATGCAGGATGAACAGATGCACATGAGATCATAGATCATAGAGTGTATCAATCTACTACGTTGATCTCCATACTCGTGCTCTCTCACAGATTATGAGCCCTCCGTGGCTTTGCTATTCCTTGAGATTGCATATCTCGCAGGTTTATCCCATCCAATAAACGTCCTCTTAATTTCATTTATGAATCCTCTATATTCATCGAAGCAGATTTGGATTCGCTTTCGAGTTATACTAACACATCCTGGAGTTTTTATACAATAAGAACATGGAGTCAAGCATGCGTATTATCAAGAAGTGCATCTATCAACGCGATCCTCACTGGGAAGCATGCCAGCTTCATGCATTTATTAAATGAAATTCTGGAATAACCCCCTTGTTATTACGGTCTAAAAC
Source organism: Monascus purpureus (assembly GCA_025999795.1). Lineage (NCBI taxonomy): Eukaryota > Fungi > Ascomycota > Eurotiomycetes > Eurotiales > Aspergillaceae > Monascus > Monascus purpureus. Next base: position 1,809,215 of record AP025348.1, read on the forward strand.
GACTCTCTAAAGTCTCTGCTCGCCAGCCTCTGACTAGGTATTAGTGATAAGCCATGTATTAGCTGGGGAGAGGGCAGAACTCACTTTTTCTTGTCCTCTTTCTCCTTTGCCCTTTGCTGGTGCGTTCTTGGAGTTCGCTTTGAATGGACTGCATTCTGTGCGGGGATAGGTATGTTTACAGTCTAATATCGCCCGATCCCTAAGAACTCCACGCTGAATCCACAAATAATAGATACTGTAAAGGGGGCCGTACGTGCGTTGTTCCCTGCAACAGGAACCGGGTTGTGATCGAGGGATCTCGGGGATGGATGCACCAATATGATGCCGCTATACCACACGGCACTGAATGATCTAGTAAGGAAACGATATAACGAAAGAAGAAACACAACAACGATGGAGCCTCGCTCCATCCTATACGACGATGACAACGAAAACGATACTAGTGAAGCAACTTAGAAACCAAAAGTATGCTCGATTCCTCATAACTATCTGGGAGGAAACTCTCCTTAAGTACTCTCCGGCCACGGGCTCCACCATACATAAGTATGGTGGAGGCCGCGGCCCAGCAGTATCTAAAACAGGAAAATAGAAGATAGGGGAGAGCCCCCGGCACAGGGCCTTCTTTAGAGAACTGATTGCAATGGTTGTCAAGATGATCACCATCTTGTGACAACTTGACACCCCACCTAGGATTGAGAATATGGAAATTAATATGGCCTTCTTCACTAGCAGTCCACTGGCTTGAGATTCCAATTCCAAGTCCAACTTCACTCCAATATCTGTGACGATCAGCTATAATAGGATGAGAAGAAGAAGGAAGCAACTCGCTATTTGGCTGTACTTGTCTAAGAATTGTCACGGAACTCAACTAGACGATGAATAGGATGCTATTCAGCTATCTAGGCAGCTATCGACCAGAACTTCAAGCATGGAGAGGAAGGAAAAAGGGAGAGATCTACGTGAAGCTGGACGACGTACTCCTATCCACGCGCCACGCTAATCCAAGTAAGGAAGCTCACGTGCTCGTCCTGGTCTACATGGCAAGGGCCCTGACACCTGGTGTTCAAGAACTGTGCTTAAAGATCATACAAAGGCTCTCAAGCACAAGGCTACACCAGAGTTGTGTTGGACAACAACTGGGAACATTAGGTAAGTTACAGCCTCCAGAAGCTGTCTTTTAAGATAAGTTCTACCAGTGATATTGTGATGACCATACCAGAGCGGATTGAACAAGTAGGGCACAGGGCTAGGGCTGAGGGCAAGCAGCCGCCCTCGCCTCCTATTTTCCTCCCCACCATGTCTTCACCCTCTTTCCTCTCCTTCTTCTTCTCCTCATGTACGATATTCTTGTCAGGGCCCTTACCATGTAGACCAGGACGAGCACGTGAGCTTCCTTACTTGGATTAGCGTGGCGCGTGGATAGGAGTACGTCGTCCAGCTTCACGTAGATCTCTCCCTTTTTCCTTCCTCTCCATGCTTGAAGTTCTGGTCGATAGCTGCCTAGATAGCTGAATAGCATCCTATTCATCGTCTAGTTGAGTTCCATGACACCAGGGTATTCAATAATGGGAAAAGGCTTATGGTTCCACTGACCATAGTAATATCCAATGAATCTAAAACCATATTAGGATGATAAGTAAATATAGATCTAATTGAAAGACACTTACCTAACGTGGAAAGTCAATGGCAAAACATAAACTAGCTTGTCATCTTCACTGGCTTCTATATGTACCCAGCCACTTCTGAAATATTTTCTGATTCTATGATTATTGTGGTTATACAAAATATTCCCATCCTGCAGTATGATAAGGAGCATACAGACAATTTCTGGGTCAATGACCCCTTTTTGTATTATCCTTGAAGGCAGTTATCTGCCAGTATAATGATTTTTAAGGAAATAAAAGAGCTGCCCATTATCTTCCAATGTATCTTAGATCTGGGCCAGACCAACTTGTGATACTCCAGAAGGCTTCAAGCTGTTGTGGCGAAGCTAAACAGTTAGCGTTCAAATTGAGCCAAACTAGGAGGTGCTCACATTATGGACATATGTTATGACTGAATTTACCATGCCAGCATGTCCATTTGTCAGCTGATACAGGTAGCAACATGCATTGTTTATAAGAGTGAAGTCAATAGTTCGTATGTTGCAATATCTATCGACCATGTCTTCAAAATTGGATAGATCGTAAAAAGACATTTATCTGGAAAACCCGGGGTTTGAACGACAGTAAGAGACACTCTTTGGCTCAAGATAAGAATCGGCGGAGTGGTAGCGGGGATACATGCATGACTCCATGTTCTTTAAGAAGTCAGGCAAGCGTCTGCACTATTCTATGGCGGGGATACATGTCATGGTAGTCTTTTGCAAACTTAAGTTGTGAGTTTATTGATGAAGGCGCCGCAGGTTCATTGCCCAATGCTTTAGAAGCATGAGGGGGTGCTATATACAGTTAGCAGTGCTTAACATTGGTATACTTCATTAGAAGTAATCTCACGATAATTAACATGCTCAGATAACAGGTGCTCGCAGTTTGAGCAAGTGAATCCACGTCACCCACACCCGCTGTAATTGAGGAGCCTGCTTTGCATGCACATTTGAAGCGGCTGCCCTCAATCGACGCTGATGCCATACAGGGTCCAGCAGTAATTAGAGCCATTTTTGGCTCTTTCTTGCCAGTTGCCGTAGGCAATGCATACCAATGAGAAACATTAATGGTTCGTTTATGATAGTTTTCAAGCCAAAAGAAGATTTCAGTTTTAAAAAACCGGTTGGCATACATATGGGCCAGGCACCTTATTTGATTCAAAGCTTTTTGTTGGACGTGTTTCATAGATAGAGGAAATGGAAAAGGTTCTCTTGCAAGACAGGGAACCTTCAGAGCAACAAAGACTGGTTCTTGGTGGTGTAGGTGGTATTGGCAAGATAGTTACAGCTTTCTATTGCTTATGCAAGGCGCCACCATGGCAGCTACACATCAATCTTCTGGCTGAATGCAACTTCAGAAACCACTCTGAAAGACAGTCTTCTATCTATGGCAAAACAGATCTTTGGTATACAAGATCCTCAAACCTTTGCAGATGAGAAGATGATTACTTACATAAATCAATGATTATCTGACACCAAGAACACTCCGTGGCTTCGCGACCTAGCGGCAATGTATGGGTGGGCGTACACGCGTTGTCCTGGTCGTAGGACTTGGTCGTTCGACGGGATCGAGGGAGAACGGTCAGGGGAAGAGGGAGAGAAGAAGGAAACCAAGAACCAACGTACTCGTGTACGTTGAGGCCAAATGCAAGATCAGACGAAAACCTCCAAGGTAGTCGCCAACACAATCAGGTCCCAAAGACCGTAACAGAATAGACTCCCAAAGAATTTACATACCAAAGAACACGCACAAAAAGACTAAGCTGAAGCAAGAAGAATGGAATGCTTGATTAAGTTAACATCCATGTGGGCGAAAGCCCCCTTAGATACATAAGTAGATAATGTAATAAGACCGCCGTACGCGAGTATCTCAGTATCTGAGAAAAAACAGATGATCCACAAGCAACCTAGCAATCCGCCGAGACGCCTTCAACCCTCAAGTAGTTGGTATGCGCTGTACCACCGGTACAGCAACCTACACAATAAGAAGGGAACCCATTATTACACTGTTATTCCGTATACTTGACATGGGCCATCACACGAGTTTGCAACCAGCTATCCCATAATGGCCCTGACCAGTTTCAAGTGAAACTGGAACAGTATTATCCTCCTGCTTTCCATGGAGCCATTATCATCACCATACGACGCCCAGATCTTGTTGCTGGAACATCCATCCAAATCAATGCTCTTCAGAATACAGTAGAGACAGTAGAGAGCCTTGCAATACTGCAACCCCGATCCAAACGACAAAATGTTCAGTCTGGTATGGCATTCATCCTGTCCATTATTATGGTTTGTCTTTACTTATAGCTTTGTTGAAAATTATAACTTCATTTTCTTTTACTACCAGGTAAATCCCACTTTGGAGGGTTTGCCACTTTACAATCATTTGATCCCCATCAGCTTTTTGCATTGCATCATTTTTCTCATGGATAAATGGATGGGCCTGGGTAATTTGAAAGTGGTTAATCTGGCACCATTGTTAAGCTACCCGCACAAAATAGATGAGAGGGTCAGCCAAGGACAATGCTTCGTATCTTGCTGCAAAGGGAAGATTTACAGTGTCCGACATTTAGGTGTTATTAAAAATACCGTTCGTTGTATTTCATGAAGGTCTGCTGGCGAGCCGTGCCAGCTAGAAGAGCGTCTATCTTCGATAGAGTGACGTAGTGTCGTTCTTCTTGTTCGGTCGATCTCTCCAGCAGGGCTGCAATTTTTAACCGCACCCGAAGAACAACCTATTGAGCTATTATTATTATTTACCAACGGTAATAATGAGCTGTTCCTCAGGATTTGGCATACTAGTAGTATTAGTACACCTAAGGTACCAAAGTCAACGGTACGCCCGGCAAAAGGGAACGAACTGAGTCATGGAGCTCAACCCAATTGGGCACACACGGTGTGCACCTGCAGGAAACGCATTGCAGGCAACATGACTGCCAGCGTAATCTTCTACATCATCCACGAAGTATTGGAGAGTTGAGACAGGCACAGATGTTCGTAGGAATAATATAAGTTGGGGCTCTCGAGCGTTATGAAAGCCACCGTTGTCACGCGGCAGTAGCCGATTTTTTTTTTTTTTTTTTTTTTGGTCTTCTGGAGTGGGGTGGTAAATATAGGAGCACTATGACATAGGAGGATGGATGGGATCGTATCGTATCTGCTTAAGTCTATTTGTGGTGATGTCTTGTCCTTGTCTGGGCCCTTTTTATGTAGATCATACATCATTACCTCCGCCAAATGGGTCCGAGATTACGACTCGGACATTCTCTCGGGGTGATGCTAATAATTAAGATTTCGAGGAAGGATTTTCTGAAACTCCTTCTTTCCTATTCTTCTTCTGGTTACTGTTCGTAATTATCTTCCCTTCTCCCGGGTCTCACGGGGGAAACTGGAGGACAACAGAGAAAAAAGCAGGCCGGACAGGCCGGATAGGACGGTGCCTCAGGCCACGAGTCCACTCCACTCCATCCGCCGTTGAAGTCGCCCAGACCTGCCCAGGAATCCATCCTGTCCATCCGTATATATCATCATCATCATCTGGTGTCTCCGTGCTTCTGTCTTTTCTATATTTTTTTTCACCCCCACCATTGCAACGCGCCTACCGCTGATTCCCTCCGCTGTCGGGGCCCTGCGGTAGTCGCTTGCGATGCGAACACCATATACATTGCATTGTTATTCCGAACTTGTGGCGTCCATCTGCATCGCTCTCTTGAAACAAAGAGGTTAATGAAGCGAGACGGCCATCAAAAAACCAAAGAATCTTAAGAAAGAAAACGCCGTCTCACAGCATCAGGTTCGGGACCGCGCATAGTATATACTCGATCCCTGAAGCAGAGAAGATACCGGCAAGGATACCTGAGACAGGTACGCCAAAAGGAAATCAAAGGTACAACATGCGCTTTGTCCCTGTTTCTGCGTCTCTCTCCATCCCTGTTTTCTTCCCGCCTTTGTTCAGTTTCATATTCCGCAAGATATTTTTGTATCTACCCCTTCCTCCCCTTGATTTCTTACCCTTCACCAAGAGAAGGAGCGTTCTGTCTGGATGCTGTGCTCCTGGGTCTCACTGCATCCAATATGATGCATACATATACATATTCCCCTCCTGTCGCTCTGCTCGATCTGCATTCATGCGCGTTTCTCCCTCCGCCCTCCCAGTAACAATGCCTCTGTATTGCTTTTCCAAAATGACGGCTCACATACCATTCGTACAGTCTAGTTATCTGAGATCCATCCCGGAATCTCATCCGTCCTGCGACTTTGCTGCTGAACCCTTCTCACCTCCCTCACGTTCGAAGTCCAGTCGACGTCGTTCGCGGGCGGCAACCGCCTCCATTGCAGTTGCTGTTGCCCCGGCCATTGCCGCCGCCACCACCACCGCGACTACTACCATCTTAGGTCCATACTTCGCGACTGAAGATCATTTCCGCCCACCGTCTAAAGAAAAGTCCGTCTTAGCCAAACTGGCTGGAACGCGGGATAACGCAAAGCGGTTCCTCCGTATGGGGGCTGCAGTCAATACACACTCGATGGAAACCCTCAGAGTGCCGCGGACATCTAGGCCGCGGCCCATGTCCGAAATCATCGTGTCTCCGCAACTTGCGGAGATGCTATCTAATGCAGGCTCGGGAACCGGCCGACCCCGGACAGGCTCTACGTCAACGATCTCGCCCGTTCCATCGTCTGTGTTGGAATCCCCGACTGCTTCATCAGCTGCGTCTACAGCTCCGTTTCCTGTCATTCGGAACGAGAAGATTGTTGCCACAGGAAGTGGCATCTCCGTTGGCATTGCCCTCACAGAGCCTGTCCTCTTCCTGGCGGGATATGATCCGAATGATCCGAGCACGAAGAAGTCCGCTATTCTACGGGGACAGTTGCATTTGAAGATCACCAAATGTGTCAAGATCAAGAAGATATCTATCTGCTTCCGTGGACATGCGCAGACCGACTGGCCTGATGGTAATGCTCACATGCAATTTTTCTTTTTAACGCCTTCGCCCGAAATCTTCATGCTAACTCGCCACAAAACTAGGCATTCCACCAAAAAAGACACATTTCCATGATAAAAAGGACTTGGTGACTCATGGCGTCATCTATTTCAACCATGGCGATACGGCCCTGATGAAAAACGACTATGGCGCGCACTACTACCAGTATGCAAAGTCGTCCACTGCCAACTTGAAAGACGGAGTTACGGCGACTACTCGTGAGCTGCGCTCCAAGAATGGATCCTCGACGTCTATGCACAGCGGTCATAGCAGTCATAGCGGTCATACTACCACCAAAGAACTCAAGGCTCTTTCTCTCCAGTCAAATGCGTCTCGCAGTTTCGGGAAGAATGAGGCGCCACCCGCAACACAATCGCACCCTCAACGCAACTACAGAATGTTCCCGGTTGGCGATTATCTCTACAGTTTCGAATTCCCCATTGACGGGTCACTCCCGGAAACAATTAAGACCGATTTGGGATTTGTTAGGTATGACCTGGAAGCGATCGTGGAACGAGCTGGGGCTTTTCGACCAAACCTCCTGGGTACGATGGAGGTTCCTGTCATCCGGACGCCGGCGGAAGGTTCACTGGAACAAGTGGAGCCGATCGCCATATCCCGGAATTGGGAAGATCAGCTTCATTACGATATTGTCATTTCGGGAAAATCATTTCCATTGGGTTCCCAGGTCCCAATTGCCTTCAAATTAACGCCCCTCGCAAAGGTTGAGTGCCATCGAATCAAAGTATTCGTGACGGAAAATATCCAGCACTGGACGGCGGACAAGAATGTCCACCGACTTCAGCCGGCAAAGAAAGTGCTGTTGTTCGAGAAACGGGCGGACTCTGCCAGTACCAGCACGTATCCGGGAAGCTCCATCCGTGTCACCGCAGGCGGCGGCATCGACTGGGACCACCGTGCGGCTGCTGCCAGGGGCGAGGAAATCGTTGATCGGAGACGGACCAGTTTGCTGGGGGACCTCTCCAGCGATATTGGTATAGGGCCGACGGAGATGGAGTTCAGCGTACAGTTGCCAACCTGTCACGAAATGAAGAATAGACCCGAATCTCAACGGCTACATTTCGATACGACGTATGAGAATATTCAAATAAGTCATTGGATCAAGGTATGGGTGGATGGCCCCTCTGTATTGTTGTAATGGTATTGACATTTTCTTTCAGATTGTGTTGCGTTTATCCAAGGTTGATGAGAGAGATCCAACCAAACGAAGGCATTTTGAAATCTCGATCGACTCACCATTCCACCTCCTTTCTTGCAAAGCTACGCAAGCCAACATCTACCTCCCGGCGTACACGTCTCCTGACAGTGAACCGGCTTCGGTGCAAGAATGTGAATGTGGCTGTCAGAGGACAGCCAAGAAAGATGGACAATCCACCCCGGTCGCTGACGTCTCTCGCCAGAGTCAGCCAAACATGTCGCGGAGCTTTACCAGTGGATCTGGAGGACTAGCTCGCCCTGCTCAAGCTCATCTGGCTGATGATCCTCCTGATCGGATTCAACGCCCGATACATCTGCTTCGGTTCCCGTCGTTTGCCCCACCAGCCTTCGAGGAGGTCCCGCCCCCACCGCCGTTGATAACACCGCCCCCGGATTACTCTTCGATCGTGGGTAATAATGATCGGGAGGCTGTTCTTGAGGACTACTTCCAGCGGCTGTCCAGCTATGAGGAACATGCAGACGACGATCGAGGCCGAGGACGTGTTGATGTGCCTCTCACACCAGGGGGGCGTGTCAACCGCAGCATGGATGTTCCCCGCGACTGGGTGCGGTTGGATGCATAGACTACTTCCTTCACAGTATCTGATTTGATGAAGTTACGAAAGCGAAGTTCTTATATTTGGATGAGGGATGAGGACCGTCACGGGGTTCATTAGTGAACGGTCAACAAAAATAGGGGAGAACAAAAAAAACATTTTCAAAAGGGCATTGTATAGATTTGGACTGTTTTGAGTCTTACGGCTGATAATGTTTTATTCTATCTGCGGGGGTATACTATGACACCGAGCCACTTGTATATACTTCGGTCTTCTTCCTTTGGTTTCCTCCTTTCCTCTGTTTCTGTCTATTTTCATATCTTGGACAAGCACGCATCAATCTATTGAATTGTTGGAAGGATGGACATCGTCTCTTCTTATTGTCTCTTCACAGTGCAAAATCGGGCGGATGGGAATAGGCAGGTATAGGGCCAGCATGGCGCTTGGTGCTTCATAAGCGATTTCAATAAAAAAAATTTACGGAGTAGCTCTCGAGTATATAAATGATGCATAACCTTTATCGCTTACTCTATCCCGTTCCCCGCAGCGCCTCTTCTCGGCTTTGTTATCTCGCAGACGTACTTTACACCCGGCCTGTCCTACTCTAGCAGGTTGGATCCGTCATCTCCTCTTTTCCCTCTTCCCATGCTTCTTGCAGCCCCCCTTTTAAGACTAACGAGACTTCTCACCCGTCGTTCAGGATAAGTCGACCTTCAGCATGGCCATCCAAGTCGTCCCGCTATCGGAAGCCGATATCCCGGGCGCCATCGAGGTGATCCAGCGGGCGTTCGAGAGCGATCCATATTTTCTGTGGGTTTTTGATCGGTCCAAGGTACCTATGATCAGATAGAAAAAAAAATACAATGAGAAATGAGGGACGAGAAACAAAAGCTAACATTTTCTTTCCTCTCCTTTCGTCGTGACGCGGTCGACGTTTGTTCTCCCAAACAACCCGACCTGCGGTTACCCATGATCGAGATTGGAGGAATATACATTTTTTTCTTTATGCGATATAGTTCAATAAGCAAAGGAATTATGACTCCCTTGCTACCCGCTGTCTGTGGGGCATTAAGAATGCTCTATTTTTCGTCGCGAAGGAGGATTCTCCAACAAGCACAAGTGGGCCATCTGCAACTGCAACTGCACCTTCATCTAAAGTCCTAGGCGTCTCATGCTGGCTTCCGCCTCACCCCACCTCAGAACCAGAATCATGGTTCTCCTGGGCGCAGTCCTGGCTCCTCTCCTTCCGGCAGTTCATGACGAACCTCCGCTACCAGGGCCGGGGTGGACTCCTTGCGCACCGGTACTGGGTCTGGAAGAACCGGCAGCAGGAAGCCCAGGCACAGATCTGGGATGATCCACGCGGGTACTACTTCTGCAACATTGTTGCTGTGAGCCCCGAAGCGCAGGGGAAAGGGGTCGGGAGGAAGCTGTTTGAGGTGGTGACTGATCGTGCGGATCGGGAAGGGGTGAAGTGTTACCTGGAAAGTTCGAAGGATGTTCCGAATGTCGAGATCTATAAGCGGATGGGATTTGAGATGGTCAAGGTGATGGAGTGCAGGGATGGTGATGATGTTTGTATGGTATGGTTTGCTTGTTGCTACTTGAGGCTTATGGATGATATGCTGACTTTGCAGTTGTACTGTATGATTCGCAATCCCCGGACGAAGACATGATTGAGTTGAAGCGGCCAAGACTCCAATTGACGCCTTAATTTCCGGGCTGGACACGCAATCAATCCATTCTAATCATGCCATGAATCGTGACATTTTTGCTGATTCGTTGCTTCTTGGCTGGACGACTGAATTTTAAGAATCAAGATAGAGCTTCATCGTCGGATTACCGAAACCCCTGCTATGCCAAACTCATCGGAGTAATTTCATTCTCCATCCCTAGATTGTCTATCCGGCATCGACCATCCGTAGATCTCCCGGGAGCATACTACAAGGCTATTCATATTGCATGGCACACGGAGTATATTATCAGATATATCGGGATTCGCTCGGAAGGCTGGCATGGCAGTATTACACGGTAATGATACGCACTGCTACCTGCACCTCTTTCGTACACCTATTTAACTAGTTAGTTAACTAGACTACATGGATGATGTAATCCTATACATTTCTACCGGTAGTTGTACATCACTTGGGAGTGTTCTACAGATTTTATTTACCCCTGGTATGAACCTGGACAGATTTTGGTATCGGTTGTGAATGCTCGGCGAATGCTTCTGCAGCAAGCGACGTAGGGTACCGTCATTACCGAACCTGTCTTCTTGCATGCTTCGGATAGAGAGTCCAGCGATCAAAAGTACCAGATGCCCTTCCAACCTCGGAACCCATGACTCGTGGCTATCATGTTATCGAAATACGCATACACCCGCCAATGAATAAATAATATATACATCGGGGGTAATTCGGGGTACAATCCCATCCCCGTCCGTCCTGTAGATCTCCCGGAAGGGTACCGGACCGACTCGAATGAACCCGCGAAGATCCCAGTCTATTATTACATTTATTATGATTATCATTGATTATACTGCAGTATTGCACGATGTGACGGATCGGAATTTGCTCGGAAGGTCGCAGTGAGTGACATACGGAGGATCGGGGTACATAGTATGATCCGACCTACAACTGTCCCGTCACACATTTAATATCGCTACTGCACGTCTCATCATGAGAACAGAACAAGGGGTTATGGCATTTAAGGTTTGTAATCTGTTGCGTCTACGTGGATCCAAGGAAATGGTTTCTGGGATGTCTAAGAAGGCTAATTGACGCATCTATATTAACATATGTAGTGAGATGGCATTACTAAACAGCAGCATATTAATTATATTGTATGATCTTGCCTTTACTTTCCATGTTTTTTGTCTTTTATCATGTGATATGTCATGTCATATACAATGACTGGAGCATAGGTGCTGTATATAATGCCTTCGTATGGTGTAGTTAGGAACCCTAAATCTACTTCTTACTCCGTAGCTATAGATATATCCGCTAGGATGATCTGTCTCTCTGGTTAATAATCTGGGGAGCTTTGCCAGAGAATCACCTATGTGCAGCTCTATTGTACTGAACATTTGTCTGTGTTTATTTATTAATAATACTCCCAGCGGTGGGTTGATATTCTTGTTTTGTTAATTTAGTTATTTTTTTTAACTTTTAAATAGGGTCTCCGTCAGTGACGTATTACAGGGAATAAACTCATCCCAAAAAAAGCCCAAAAGGGCCCAGACAATGACAGAACCAAGCCGGTTAATCCGCTCCTTCCCCTATGGTCAATGTTCCTATAAATTATAGAAATACATGCCATGGCGGGTATCAATGGAACCCAAGACAAGACAAGGCGGGGGCAGCTTGAAAAGGGTACATATCCATTAGCGATGGTACAACGCTCTTTGCATGTGAACTGTCTCTTGGCTGTTTGGTACATACTACATAGCCGGGGAAGGATAATATCATATTTGATGGGTGTCTATCAGGAAGATCTAATAGGTTGGGTGTAAATTCCCTTCTTCGGTAATAATGCGCCCTCAGGGCGTACGGAGGAGTAAATACTAAATAGATAATAATCATTCATCTTGCAGGACAAATTCAAACGAGCTCGGACTTTCAACCACTCAGACCACCCTATATAAAGTCTTCCGTTGCCCATCGTTTTAATTAATGGCCATGTCAATTAAATGCGAAGGGGGCCTTTGCGCTGTTTTTTTCCCGGATGATAGGCCGCCATTTTCTGCCTTGGATATATAGACTTTCAGGTCAAAGCGCCATTCGGAATTAACCAAGGAGTCAATGTCGATTTTTCCTATGTCCTTATTTGTCTCTGTTAATATTTTTCTACTGTTTTCCCGTGAAAAACAAGACTCCTATTTGCTGCAAGAGCTCCTTTTTGGCCTCTGATCTAGGCTATTTCCCCTTAGGTAGCAAAACAAAAACAGAAAAGCATGTGAAGGCACGGACTAAATTCCGCTTCGGCTGAAGTCAGTACAACCTGTTAATTATGCTTTTTCCCATCCGCTCATAACCAAAACACAGCGAAACAACCCCAGACTGAATCCAAACATGAAACCTGACTCCCTGTTCTATACAAGCGGCCCAAACGCTATCCCAAAAAAATCATCCCTGGAACGCCATGCTGTACCACGCAGAAATCAACCTAATTGTACCCAAAAAAGAAATCATTCGCAGCGCTGAAGGATCGATACCCGGACGCAACAATGTGTAGTGACGATGAGAAATTTGAGTCTATCGAACGCTAAAAATTGAAGCAGACGCTGACGTAGAGAGGATCGGTGGTCAATCAAAGAGAAGCGGAGGTCGTCATCACGAATACCAGCGTGTTTCATTCGGGTAAGTTGAAAAGGTTGCCATTGAATTGACCGATGAGGTTGAGGCAAAAAAGACAAGCAGAATCAGCGAGAACACAAGCGACATTTCCCGATGACGATAATGAACCTGTCATGCGGGCTATTTGGGCATCGATGCTCCTTGGAGCCGTCCAAGGCCGTACGGAAGAAGTGAGCCCCCGGATCGCGACAAGAGCTGTAGATGTAGAAGTTTTTGAAGAAGTTGCACATCTCAGACGCTTTAAAGGAAGTAGTGTGGTTGGAAATGACTTAGCTCCTGTCTAAATGGACAGAACAAGATGGATATGTTGGAGGGGAAACAATATATATAGGTGTCAAAAGGCAATTAAGAATGACGGTGATAGCCCTCTTAAAAAGGATGAGATGCTCTTCTTCTTTTGGACTATGAAAGGAGGTGGCTTCTGAGTAACGAATATGGTCACATCCTGAATCCCATCACGAGATATCTAAGGAGAGGTTAGACAGACTAAGCATCCCTTATGGTATAAGAAGCAATGACAACGGCAGGCAGAGGATCTACAGGGAGTTGCGTGGCAGAGAAGCGGGTCAGGCATTGCACTGGACATACCTGAAGCATGGATGCAGATACCAAACGTAAACGTGGATGCAAGGCCGCGGCTGTCAAGAGGTTCCGCAATAGTGGATCGCGCTTGCAGTGGGAAGGGAGAGAAGGGACAATCATAATTCGGAGCAGGGCGATAATAATGATGCATGCATGCATGGAGCACATTATTATTATATTAAAAGACTGTCGCATGAACGGGTGAGATATCTCAAAATGTGAATACCGAGAGATCGAGATTCCATCGACTCTGTTAGTACACGTGAGGTTCTGCCGTCCTAGACCGCCCTCGCTACCTATCTCACGGCACAGGCAGGCCTACCTAGTAATACGACCATACATGCGCCTATCCATTAGACTCTTCACTGGCACGTGGCGCTAGGCGAGGATCTTCATGCATCGCGCCATGCTATCGATCCAACCATCCGGCAAAGGGACGCAGCTGCGGAACCATCCATGTCCGCGGTAACAGGTAGTCGTATCTGATTTCTGATCTATTCCCTCATCCTCTGCGGGACACATCGGAAGCCGATATCATCCACGAAGCTTCTCCCGAGAACCCTATTTTGGTTCGCCGTAAGCTGGGAAAGCTGTACCATGGATCACACTTGGAAACCAGAAACAATCCCAACTCAGAGCCAAAGCCGGAGCCGGAGGTCATAACACCGCGTCCGTGCTTTGTGCTTTTTAACCCACTGTCGGCCGTTCTTTTTTTCAGAAATCCGGGCGTGAGCAGGTTTTGCCCAGACCCCTGGACGGGGCGTGTCGATCGGGACGCGGAAGTTAAACAAGCGTCATCAAGGGGGCTCTGGACGGGGCCATTGATACAATCGGTCGATTAGACATCTCACTGTGGTTTCGGGTTCTGAGCGCAAAAAGGGCGCGCGGAAAGCCTATCAAGAATGGACGCTCAAATCATGTTGTCCTGAGACTTCGTGGACATTGTCCGAACCTAAGTTCATTGATGATGACGCAACAGCAAATCACAGGCGGTCAAATGACGGCCATCGTCAACAGCCACATCGTATTGATTTATTTATTATTGTTCCATGGATGTCTCCGTAACCGACCCCTACGGTAACCTTCGGGGTCGCGCGTATTGCGCGACCCTGACAACCACCCGAGCACCCCAGCCACCCGAGCACCAATTTTAGACCCCCCTTCTAGCTTCAATATCTCAACGAATTCTATAGTATTTAACTTCAAAATATATTTAAACTAAAGCTCTACTCTTCAGCTTGGGCCCTAGCATGTCGTTGCCTTCGTATAATAATTCCTCGTCGAATGCATACATCCAGCAGCTCTGGTAGGCAACGCTTATACTTAGTCCTCCACCTCTTTATTTCAGCCTGCTCATTAATATTCGCAGTATTTCGATTTATAGCTTCAAGCTCTGAGCTTGATACTATGCCTCCCTTGCGAATCCTGCGCCTAGAGGCCTGTGATCGAGCTGCGCGGTCCCTAGCAGCTTTAATATACCGGTCAAGCTCAGCTTCGATAGCAGCTGAATATGATGCTAGCATACTACCACCACGAATAAGCAGCTCTAGGCCCTCATTAAATTGATCCTTGTTGATATCATGAATCTCCCATATCCTATCACCAATCTCCCTAAATCGTTCAGCTTTTTTTGGCGTACTGCCCCAGGAATCAACATCATTGGTATTGGTGGATGAAGAGGATGGACGATGTGGTTGAGGCATTTGATTGAGTACAATTGATGGATTGAATGGTATGATGCCAGTCTTTTGGAATCCATGCTGAATAGTACGCTTTTTGAATGTCTTCTTGCGAATTGCCCCTAAGGCATGAAGGAATTCAACCTTAGTAAATTTACTGCATCCTGAGTAGGTTGCATCTGCAACTGCTTCTGAATGCCAGTGCTTATATGCATGAAAAACACCAACATCCAATGGCTGCAAGAAATGACTTGTATGTGGAGGTAAGAAGAAGGTGATGATATTGGTCTTCTCACAGAATTCAACAAATTCATGTGTTAGATGGGAGCCGTATCCATCACATATAAGAAGGGTATATTGACCCTTCCTATATCTTTTAGTATGCCGATAGAATGACTGAATCCATTGGAAGGCAATTGTATCAGTCATATAACCATTTTCTGATACTCCAATTGAATAGTCTTGTTGAATATCAGCAGCTTCAAACCAATTTGTAAGTATACAGCTACCACTCATGAGAATAAGTGGTGGGCAGGTCCAGCCATCTGCATTGACTGCTTCAACCACAGTAACATATTCACGGTTTGAATTCATCCCAATATGAGGCTTATTAATATTGAAGTCCCTGGTAATAATCCATTGATCACGACCAACACCGATATTGAAGCCAGTCTCATCAAAATTGTAGATATCCTCCTTTAATATCCCATGGTTCTGGATGGTCTGATGGAGCTTCTGAAACCACTCCTGAATAACCTCACGATCCTCTGCACGCTTGCGGTCAAGCTCTATAGCTCTAGAGCGACGTCTTTTATATTCAGGATGCCTTCCTAGCCATCGGTTTAACCATTTCTCGCTGACAGTAGGTGGAGGGGTGTCTAGGCTGGTATGGGTTGATTTCAGAATAGAATTGGCACTTGATTGGATCATTTGTGCAAGTGGCTTTATATTTAATTGCTCTAGAGTATCAACATAGTGACACAGAGCCTTTTCTTGCTCTTCTGATAATCTGGTGTTGGTTGGTGGTCGTTCACATAGATTGGACCGTCCCTTCCACCTTGCGGAGAGGGTTTGCCGTTTAACTCCATATTCACGTGCAGTTTTGGCGATATTTGGGGGATTTTGTGTGCTTAACGCGTCAATAGCTTTGAGCATTCGATCTTCATAATTTTTATTGAATTTGGGCATGGTGGTGGTGGTTGAATTATATGATAAAGTTGATGGGTTGGAATTCTACGAAGTTCTAAAATCGGTGCTCGGGTGGCTGGGGTGCTCGGGTGGTTGTCAGGGTCGCGCAATACGCGCGACCCCGAAGGTTACCGTAGGGGTCGGTTATGGGGAATTCCCGAGGTTCCTGGGAATGACGGAGTTTCATGATTTAATTTTGGGAAAAATCATGGATCTTCGGTGCTTCCGTTCCGATGTCGTGCCTTTCCCAATCGGGCCGGCCCACAGGGCTCACGGAGATAGGGCTGCATTTCATCACGGGACTCACGGGACCTGCCATGTATTACTAATAATAGACGTTGGATCTGTTGGATCAACTTGCTTGTATTGTCTCTATCTATGTTGGTCTAACTATTTTAGTGTGTGTCAGGCAAGCGAAGGCGGTCAACCGAGGCAAAACCCACGTGATCTCTAACAATAGAGTGGCAGGACGCTGCGCTAGTCCGCATCTGGAAATAACCCCAGCCTCTTCCTGACTGGTGCAGTCAGGTGATCTCACCGGGCGAACTGCTGCCATCATCTTCTTCCTTTGCCTTCATCCCTTTTGTCCTGCTGCCCAAGCTGGGGTCCTGGTCTCTCGTTTCTGACCCTCAGTCGACTACGCTCGCTCCGTCGCATCTCAGTGGTATTCGCAATACAGTCGTTCCCTTCGTCCCAAGGGACCACTGGGCGCTCTACCCCACTCCCCCTCCAGTCTCCGTCATTTTGTGGGGACATTCTTTCCATCCTGCCTGTGCTACAAGGATCCCATCCGCGTTTCCTATTTCCCTCGCTTTGGTGATCTCTAGCAGATATGGGGTTTGGAGACTTTGGCTTCATCTGCCACAAGGTAGCACTTCCAATGTGCTCCTTGGTGGGTAGCCAGTCGTCGATTTCAGGGGAGACGGGCATTATACCGCATTGCTATTCTCGGAACATCGAACTTGCCAACACGATCATCTTCGAGGGCGCCGCATCATTTATCCATATTATTGCCCTCATCACCACAGTCATAATGATCTTGCATGTCCGATCCAAATTCACAGCAGTCGGTGAGTCTTTTTCTCCGAAAATAGCTTTGCCTTCGAAACAGTCCAAGTTAACACTCCTTCTTTTCAGGTCGCAGAGAGATGGTCACTTTCTTCTACCTCTACATGCTCGTGACCATGTGCTCCCTCCTCCTGGATGCGGGCGTTGTCCCACCGGGGAGCGGACCCTTCCCTTATTTCGTTGCCGTTCAAAACGGCTTGGCAAATGCTCTGTTCACCTGTCTGGTCGTCAACGGCTTCGTTGGCTTCCAGCTGTACGAAGATGGAACGGCGTTGTCGGTCTGGTTATTACGAATAACATCTACGATCATGTTCGCTGTCTCCTTCATCGTTTCTCTTCTGACTTTTAAGGACTGGGGTGGACTCAAGCCTACCGATACGGTCGGCTTGTTTGTCGTACTTTACATCTTGAATCCTATCTGCATTGTTATCTATTTAGTGATGCAGATTTTATTGGTTCTGAACACTCTTGAAGATCGTTGGCCGTTGGGTAATATTATTTCCGGTGTTGCTGTTTTCGCGGCTGGACAGGCTCTTATGTACGGTTGGAGCGATACCATTTGCGATCGCGTGCAACACTACCTGGATGGGCTCTTTTTCTCCACTTTGTGTAACCTATTCGCTGTTATGATGATCTACAAGGTATGCCGAGTTCGATTCTCTTACTTTACGGTTATCCCTCGATCAGTACCATGTCTAACTCTTTTTTCAGTACTGGGATTCAATCACCAAGGAAGACCTTGAATTCTCCGTTGGCGTCAAGCCTAACACTTGGGAAGTCAAGGATCTCGTCCCAGATGATGATCGACGTCTTTTCCCAGATTCAACCTCGGAGTATGCCCCAAGCATATATCGTCGTGCCTCTTCTTACAACTATTAATTCCCTCTTATACACTAATAATTTCGGCTACATGATTGTGTTTTTGATGGCTTTTTTTTTGGGGGGGTAGAAATTTCAGCGATCTTGTATACCAAGCAGTCCTCACGCTTTGTACATGTTCTTTCTCTGACTTGGTCTTGCGACGGCGTTTCGAGGAGCATATGAAAAGATACTTGTCTGGAAATTGGATTTGTTCACTTTCCTTTTCTGCTAATTATCGCTTATTTTGCTTCGAATTGACACGATACGGAGTAGATGCAAAAGTATTTTTATAGCTTCCTTTCTCTTTGTTTCCTCGCCTCTGTAACGCTTCACCGTCCATTTGAGTTTGTGCTTGCTGGAGTCCCAATGAAAATGAAGCTTTCTCCTGCTAGTATGCAATTATTATTTATCATATTTACAAGCGTATGGCATTGTTAGATTACAGCAACTCCACTCAAAGTTAACGACTATGGATAACCCTAATACCAGCAACAACATTGAGAAACAGAGATAATTAGGTAGTACCTAGGTATGACATGTAACTGAGATATTCATCTTTCTTTATTTTCAATATTCTATTACTAATAAACAGAGTCCTATGTAAATAAAACATCACCCTTAAACCCCAAACTAGTCATTTTGTCTCTCATTTGACCCAAACAAGTTGGACTTTATTTCATTCCCTGGGGAATTGCGCATCTGGGCGAGGAACGATACGATTCCATCGCCCCCAAGTTTGTAATAGATGAGAGCCACAAGAGCAATCGAGTACCCAAAGGCCTGGAGCGGCGTGACGGGATCCCTGAAGATGACCATCGATGCGATGACGAGTAAAATGCGACGGCTGGCCAGTGTGATTCGCGGGAGTTCTACGACAGCTGTGATGACTCCGTTCATGACCGCGCATGCGGGTACGAATAGTACAGCGAGACGAGGGGGTCCATTTTGAATTCGGCCGAGCTGAGAAGTCGTTGGACCATGACTAGTCTGACGGGTTCGAAGATTGTGGCGAAGAATTGTCCTGGGTGGAACGTTTTAGTTTTGGTTTTCTCGCTTCACAAAGAAGATTCTGAAATTCGAACATCTAGGACTTGTGAACATACCGAAGCCTACAGTGTGAGGAACCAATTTGTTGTTGAAGACAAAATAACAGCAGAACTCAGCGCAATCCATGGACTTCCGCAGAGTTAGCTAGGTCCTGGAGGGCAACTAAATTGAGGGCAGAATACGCAATGTAGAACACCGGGTGCAGACGAACCTTGGCTGCTTCTGGTCTGCTAACTGCCGGATTGACAGTAGGCAATCTATTCGTCAATTCGGATCCCATGCTGAGTTGCGGCGATTATAGATAAATTGGACCTCAAGAAGGGTGTAATACTCCATGTTGGTACGCAGGAGAGACTGATGAGAGGAGGAAGGGGGAAACCATCAGAGGAAAAATCTACGCCGTAGATCTTCAAGCTTTCTGTAGGTTTACACATACCCTGCGGCGATCCAAATAATTTAAGAAGCACTGCATTTTTATATTTGGGCCTTACGCGTCTTACGCAATGCATAATTGCATATTCAAGGCCATTCTCGGATAAATGCTATTGGAATAAAAATTAAGGTTAAAGGCGGAGTATAAGCTGACAGGCAATCGTTTCACATTGCTGCCCGAGCTCTGCAAAAAGGTTATTATATCACATCAAAAGAAGCTCCAGAATAGTCGAGTGATGTGCGTACTGGAGCAGATGGAAATAATCGTGGTTGCAAAGAAAGTTGCTAGTTTCATAGCCCTTACATCATGCGGTTGGGAACCTGGACGACATATCTGAGCCCTCAAAAGTCCAACCCCAGATTAAATTCGTGGGCTGGAAGAAAAGACAGTAAGTAATCAGGAAGGTGGTTGGTGTAACCTGTGCTCAATTGACAACCACGACATCGTCCATGAACTCGCTGTCTACATCCCGTTGGAAGTGCGCCCCTTCATTATGAAGTCCCTCCATAGGTTCCGTGGCTGCTAGATACCAGCTTCTATCAACGGAATTTGCTATCACATCGCAAGCTCCATGAATAATGGCATGGAAACCCGGATTTTGTTTCAGCTGGAACATTGTGATGTGTGCTTTTATTTCATCCGGTGCCTTGTTATTCACAGCTTTGACCCATGAAAGCCCTCTATGTTTGGAGGACGGTTTCACCCGGCCATCAGCGGTGTCATCGATATCTTGCGGAAGTGAACAGAACGTCCGGTTCTTCGACCGTATGATTCCTTCGCTGAATGACGTTTCCCCAGTCCTCGTCTTTTCCATCAATGCTTGGGCACCTTCACCCAAGCATGTGTAAAAATTTGTGCAGCTTATTCCTCGTTCTCGGCGTATCTTTGTCAAGAGCTCCAGGCGTTGAAGCTGTTCCTTTGGCCGTCCAAGGCACCCAACAAATTCAAGATGAGAAGATATCCAGTTCCATCCTCCTGTGATGTTCTGGCGTTGTTGATATATTGCTGCGGCGCCACCTGCTGCTGCAGCGCCTATAGCCCCAGCGAACATGGCATACCGACCCCAACGCTGCCAGGAAGGCGTAGCAGCGACATCCGTAGAGGGGGCAGCAAAGTCAGTCAAGGAAACAGTCTCCCTTTTGTTACTCTGGGTAGCTTGTGCCGTGTTATGCGAGTCGGTATTGCTACCCCGTCTAAACCCGAACACACCGGCTACATCTGACAACGTGTTTACGACTGTCTTGTATTGTCCTTCTGCACTATATGACACGGCTCCTGGTGCAATTCCGAGGAAGGGTGTGTCGAATGCAAGCAGGCCTTGTATATGGGGGAACATAAAGGAGCCCGGTTCCACAAGCCGCCGGCCTTCCGTGGTTCCGGAAGGTCGATCTGACGATGTGGCTGAAGACGATGGCTGAATTGGCTGTTCAGTTGCCAGCAAAATAATTGTTTCTGAACCCACTATGCCCCCCATTGAATGCCCGAGCAGAAAGACATGGACAGCGGGATCGACAGTAGGGGATGGTGTTTGGTTTTCGACTTCCAAATCAATGACTTTGTTTTGCAACCTACATGGCAAAAGTCAGTAACCAAAATCAGATGTTTTCTTTTCTCGTCCATGCTATGAAGCAGAGTGAAAAGATGCATGAAGAGAAGAAGGGGAGAAAGAATCACCATTCCCGGAATCGGCTCACGCATTCTCTCAGGTCTCCCCGGGTCTCATACTTCGGGTATATCTCCGTAACCACTCTTACGGCGGGAAGCGCATAGCTGACCAGTGCCTGTAAATTGGCTGGGAGGTCACCAAAGGTGTTGTCCCCGCCCTGCAGGAGCAGATCCGTTAGTTAAGCTTGGTAACCTCGGGTGCTTCGCTGAAGCTTCAGTCGTGCCAAAATCCAGCCTGAGGACGCACCTGGAATCCGTGAATGTAGACGAGCAGAAGCGTCTTCTTCATCATTTGCCGCGTAACTGACGTAGCAAATCATCTTCCTGTTAAACAGTGGGAGTTGACGGACTGATGAATGAACGCTTTGCGTCATTGGCAGTAGCAGCCCACGTGACTGCCATATATCCCGATGTCTCCCTGCTTCATGGAGATGGATATCACTCTATATCACTTATGTGCTACTGCTATGACTTTTTGGGTTCTTGTTTGGTATTTCTATGCAAGTGATCTAAATGCGTTATCTAAGTGCATGATAGGATGTCTAAAGCACTGCATCCATCCATACTTGGATACCTGCATGACACACAATGTCCTGTAGATTCAGACAAAACAATTGCTCAAAAATAGGGCTGCTTTCTATGTAAATTAAAGGTGGAATGTATACAATCCACATGTTACAGCTTCCCTTCACGTTCATGGAGGCGAAGTTGACCGTCTTGTAGTGTAGTCGCCAGCAATGTTCCATCTGGACTCCACAGACGACTTTCGTGGACCACCCTATTATCGCCGGATCGAGGCGTCCAGGCTTCCTGTATAAACCACTTCCTGGACGAAGGTTCGTCTTTCTGCTGTGATTCTGCGTCCCAGTCAATCATTCGCAGTGCTTCGCCGTGCTCATGGAAGATCACTGTTAAACTGAGACTAGCCATCGCGGAATAGGTCTGGTGGCCCAAGGCACGCGCAGCCAGGAAAAGAGAGTTTTTATCGGATGCGTACAAGTGAGCGCAGGCATAGAGGTTGTCGTATTCTCCGGATTTATCCTTCTCTTTCAGTCCAGTGTTATCTGCTGAGACTGCTGCGCTCTCGTCTGGTGATCCCCTGAGACAGTATATCATCAAT
This sequence comes from Monascus purpureus, assembly GCA_025999795.1. Taxonomy (NCBI): domain Eukaryota; kingdom Fungi; phylum Ascomycota; class Eurotiomycetes; order Eurotiales; family Aspergillaceae; genus Monascus; species Monascus purpureus. The sequence continues at coordinate 1,831,621 of AP025348.1, forward strand.
TGACGGTACTTTTCGGGGTTTTTTTTGACATCATCGGTCTCATTGTACCCTTTCATGTCTGCCTTTCTCGCATATAGCCCGGGAAAGATTTGTTCGCTAACGCTCCCTTCTTCGACTTGTTGCATCCACCAGTCCACGTCTATACATGGGCTAAGAGGATGATCTTCGGGCCGTTTTCTGTCGAGTATTGCCCTGTAGGTTTCCTGCGCTGGAGCTGGCTGGTGACGAAATGGGGTCTGCCTTTCGGCCCGCTTGAACGAGCAAATGCATGAGAAGCATATCTTGCCTTTTTGCCGTGCATCTACTGCACGAACACAATAATTCCGACCATCTCGGATGTGCCGAACTGTGTACGCAAATGGGGTATAGTTTCGTCCTTGCCGGATAAATGACCCAGATATATTCTGACCAAGACAGTCAGCAAGGTTCTTTCCATGTGCAATATGGCAGAAGTCCGTGGGCTTGCTTCAGAAAGGACTTACATGTATGACAAACCCTCTTTTGACGGTTTTTGATGCGGCATAGGCCGACTGGGCATAGATATGTCCGCCGAAAACCCTAGGGCCGGTGACTGGGGTATAGGGGGTTGCCAGCGAACGGAACTTCTCGATCTTTTCATTGTCACCATCTGGCCGGTTATTCGGGTCATCAAGTCGTTCAAGAGCCATGAGATTCACAAATGACAACGGAGGAGGGGGGGGTTCTATCCTGCCACCTGGCGTGGGGGGTCCATTGGAGTTGGCCGCGGAAGAATCCATTATTGCTATCTTCTATACGGTGTGGTTCTTCGAAATGATGATTCACGACTCGATGACAGACTCCTGTCTACGCGCACAGGTGAGCCTAGGATATGTGTCGCTGGGCTCTATCTTGCAATGCGTAACTGTGTATTTGCCGGGAGCTTCATCGAAGAATTCCCGGATATACGGGGAGTCCGATAAAGATATGTATTTATCGGCGCACTCGAAACCTCGGCAGGTCGATCGGTAATCTGCCCGTGACAAGTTACAGATCTAGGTCCTCTGAAGGCTGAATATTAAACATACGCCAAATAAGAATCAGGCACATGTTTGTGCTGTTATCGTTGATTCTCATAGCAGCAGTCATCCCCTGTTGTACTCTAGGCCCGTCGGTAGCAGCTTACTTTTCTTTCACCGAGCCTTGCTAAATTAATTGGTATTTAAGTTTATAAAGGTTGCCGTATTTCAACAAATCCGCTGGTGGTCTAGTTGGTTTATGGCACCCGGCTGTAATGTGAAACATCAAGCTCACCGGGTTGTCGCTGGTTCGACTCCAGCCCAGCGGATCTAATTTTTTAATTTTTTTGTCCACCTTACAGTTGCAAGGAGTTGTCTCTCGACTCACGTTTCCTGTCCCCCTTAATTCCTAACTCTATATTTTATTTTTTTCATTCATTTGTTTCTTCCTCTCTCCCTATACCCACCCTCAACCTCTTCATCTACCCGTGGACTCTTTCCTTTCTCCTTAACATAACGAGGGATGCTATTACAGATCCAGTCAAGCGAGATCATGTCCGGAGAATCGGAGATAATAAGAGCACAATTTGAACGATTCGTCAAATACACAGGAACCATATAAACCGGTAGAGCAGGCCATTCCTTGACTGAACAAGACCGACATACAAGACATGAACCCGCAGACGGGTGACATCGTTAGATGGACTCGCAGCCACCAGCCCGCTGCTCGACACTATTGGGGTTACCATAGATCGTGCAAACAAGACAAGGCCAGTCATTCAAAAGCAACAAGGCGTAGATAAAAGCACCCGTGAAGCCGAAGGGTAATACAAACAGTCATTCCCCAAAACCCATGTATAATACACCGGCTAAATACAAAGAAAGAAACAAAAAGAAACAGACGGATCCCAACAACAATCAGATAGACTCAGAAATATTGCGAACATTGTTCCACTCGACCTTTCCTTGCACATCCTTGATCTCCTCGAGTTTATCTCCCAGCTTCACAACAGAGAACCGGATCATGCGGGGGTCAAGGCCTAGTGTTCGTCGGACAGCGCTCTGAACGGGTCCCGATGCATCGAAGCGCATGATGAAATGGTGTCCTTCAGTGTATCGGGCTTGATGTTTCGTAGTTGGCCTCGGTAGGCGGAAAGTGCCCCAATTCGTATAGCCACGGATTACGCCGCCGGAGCGGATGACCTGGAGGCCTGCATTGCGGGCGATTCTGGGATATATGTTAGACGCAGTTTATTCTCGTTGTACCAGGGTATTTGCACAAGGAGGAGATGGGAGATCATCTTTGGAAACGAGGAATATGGACGTACTCTCGGACTTCGTTAAGACTGCCCGGACGAACCTGAGGGAGATCAATCAGCAGCTATCCTAATCCCGAACTAATGCGAGAACAGCAAGGAATAACTAGTAGGCATACAATCGCAATCAGCTCATACAACATTGCGAGCAGTGTGGTGGGCCAGAGATTCTTTTTTCTGTTTTCGTTGGCTGGAACGGAGACTTCCCGGAGGAGAAAACGAAGTTGGCAGCTTATCGCAGGATGCTTGGCATGATGCGCCGCCGGTTATCGTAGCAGCTCCGGAAAGCTGCCCTCTCCGCGGGTTCACGCCGATTAAATACTTCTTCCTTGCTTCTTCTTTCCCTTCTTCTCTTTATTTCCCATATCTATTCTCTCCTGCTCCAGTTTTTCTCCGACAGGAAACGCCGTCCAAGATGTCGACCATCGCCAGATCCCTCCGCCCTTTCGCTTCCCGAGTGCTGCTCTCTCAGAGGCCTTCACTCTGCAGCCGAGTTACTCCCAACTTCCGTTTCCCGCGGGGAAGCATCCGGAGCTTTTCCCAGAGCCCATTCAGTAAGAAAACACAATCCAAGTAGCCTCAGAGATGGGATTGGACTTGCTCGTCCTGTTATACATGAAGAAATTGAATTTGCCTGGCTGCTGACGTTCTCACTTGCCATCAGCGCAACTGAAGAAGTACACCGAGTCGCACGAATGGATTGAATTGGCCCAGGATGGAAAGACAGGTATAGTCTGCTTGCCATTTGCATCTCCTTCAATTCCATTCCATTCCACTACTGACGATTATTCTTCTTTCTTTTTCCTTCTCCGCGGAATAGCCAAGATCGGCATTACAGATTACGCAGCACATGCCCTCGGTGATGTAGTCTACGTTGAGCTCCCAGCTGCTGACCTCGAAGTCGCTGCCGGCGAACCCATTGGTGCCGTTGAGTCTGTCAAGTCAGCTTCCGATGTTCTGTCTCCCGTGTCGGGAACGGTAATCCAGGGTAACGCCGTTCTGGAAGACAAGGCCAAGTTCATCAATGAGAGCCCTGAGGGTGATGCTTGGATCGTGGAAATCGAAGTCAAGGATCCGGCGGAGCTTGATGGATTGCTGGATCTTGAGGCGTACAAGCAGAAGCTCAACGAGGAGGAATAAAAGGGGCGGAAACTGAAAATAGAAGTCTATTCACGAGTTTTATCTTTATTGTATTGTCGGTTTGATATACCTTGTTTACTCTTTTTTTCTCTCTTTCATTACTTCAACGTTGAGGACTCGTGTCAAGCTTGCCGTTGGCTTGAATTATCGTTCAACAGTGGAGTCTATTTATGTACCAAACCATGTCGACACCCTTCGAGAGTCTTTGAGTGTTTGGTTATCTGGAGAGCACTGATTTTCTATAAAAGCGTCTTGGTAATGAAATAATCACGGTCTATTAAAACAAATTGACACGAAGAAAATGGCGACGACATCATAGCAGAAAAAAAATCATACAGGGGGTATTGATTCGCGGCAAATCGGGCATTGTAGTCTCAATCTCATCCAACTTTCGAGACAGGTGCTGTGGAAAATGTGTCGACAAGGGGTCACCATATACGCCCGACGACTGAGGATGCTAGTAGCACCATCTGCCATGCTACTCCCCCCTGCGGCCCCCGGCGCTGCAAGAACCGGAACTTCGATCTCCTGCATGCAAATAGCGCAATCAAAGATCTTCCTCTTTCTATCCTTCGACCGCTGCTTATCCTGATCCTTAACTTCACTTGGATCTCGTTCATCGGCCCGAAGGGCACCGATAGACAAAACGCCAGACTCGAGATCTCTATCCGACTCAGCAGTATCTCGCAAAACCGGGTGGTAATCGTATGCTGGTGGTGCCCATCCCCTGGGAACAAAGAAACGCGGTCCGAGTATGTCCTGGCTGACTAATACCCAAACCTGTATCCAGACCCATCCCAGCATCGTGTAGGCGGTAGTCGAGTCCGACCGGATGAATAGTACATTGTCTTGTATTGTGAAGAAGTATATGAAAGGGAACAGACGAAGAATGCTCTGTCCAACCACAAAGTCCCACCGCAATGCCTTGCGGCAGTTACGCATGACGTTACGGTAAATCTGTGGGAACCAGAATGAAAGGTAGATAAACCCGAGAGTACGCGCATACAACGCTCCTAGCCGGTTAGGCCAGAGGAAAGCCCAAAGAGAGACAAAGATCGACACCAAAAGGATAAAGTAAAACCTGGCATACATAGCTCCAACATCGCTCCGTGGGTCTCTTTGCGCAGAATCACGGTTGGCGGGTGTGTCCTCGTCAGCCGGAGTGTCTTGATCAGGGGAAATAATAATTGGCGTTGCACCTGTGTCTCTTCCTGCAGTTGCAGGGAGAGGCAGAGTCCTTTGGCGGGCGGCCGAAGTTTGCGAGCTAGTTTGACGGTCCTGCTCTCTTCTCTCAGGCGCTTGAACTGCCCAGATTTCCATCATAAACTTCATCCCCAGGTAACTGACCGAAAGGAAGGCAAGAAACGAGGTTGCTGCTAGGATTAGGAAGGAAGCTTCGGAATATAATTCCAAGAGAATAAATATGAGTATAAACGCATCTCCAAATGCCATCATAGCAAGTGTATAAAAGCTGATTCGGCTTTTCGTGGACGGCGTAGAGGCTTCTTTCATCTGCCTGAAAAGAAGACTGATTTGAGCAGAAAATACGGCGCAAATTAAAAATATCAGCCGTACGGCATATTTGATGAATTGCTCTTTCTTCATGCCGGATAGGTACAGCACTTCTGAAGGGGGGTAATCAGGGGCGCCTTTGGTTTCGAGGATATACCCGCAATCAGGCGAAAACATGACTGCTGACATGACCATGTTAGGTGGTGACGGTATCGGCGCCCCCGTAGGATACCTGATCTCTTGTTCTATCTGTTCAAGAACTATCTTGTCCGCCAAATGGGTTTCAACCATGACCGGGTGTTGCTGCAGATATACTATGTGCTCGCATTTCGGAGCAGGGAACTCTGCCATTTCAGATCCAGTTATAGATGACCAGGGGAAAAGAGGTTCTGGGATATTCTCTTCCTCAGATATTGCGTCTGATAGTGATTTGAGGAGGAGCTGATGGGAGAGGTCGAAGCTGTCTTGTGACAGTGCGAGGTGTGGCAATGAGAAGAGCCCGCCAAATTTCTCGCTCGACGTAGTGAGGATAATACCCCCTGTTTCCGGGAAGTGTACTCCATACAAGGAGAGATACCATGTGCTCCCAAGAACATTGTTGCTCTCCACGGCCAAACTTCCCTTAATCTCCCGAATGTGACCATCGCCAATCCAAACCTCTTCGCCGCAACCTTCAAACATGTCCAGATAGAAAGTCCCACTATCGCCGGTAATGTTTAGACTAAAATCATGGGTGATATAGTCATTCTCCAGGGCGAGGGCCGTCATATTGAGCCGAGGCTGAATGCTGACATCCTCCTGCCGGATCCAGTCGCCTCGTAGCCGTCCTGTTACATTGCGGTAGACAGGGAGAGGGTATTGAGTAATATTCAACGGTTCGGAGGTGTTGGAGCCTTCCAGAGCCGCCGGTGGTTCTAAGCCGGCATTTAGAAGAACAGACTGCAGTTGGTGACGCGCCCTGTTCTGGACCTCCGGCAGAGCATCCCACGCAAAGCTATCGTTACTCCTCAATCCTGTAAAAGGAAGCCATTTTCCAGACCATGGCTGGAAATCCCCATAACTCGATTCATTTAGCAAACCAAGAGCCTGCCGCTCCCTGGAAACTTCCAGCTGATGTTCTCGATCCTGATCGATCAGCGGAGGACGGGTTTGGGTGTTGAGGAGAAGATATATCGCGATGAGGAAGAATACGAGGGAACCGCGGTTATCCATAAATTATTGCAAAGAGTGCGGACATTGGAGTCAAGTCTCCTTAAGAGGCATTGCATGTAGGGAGTGTGTACTATGTAGAATGTACGAGGGAGAGCGGGAATCGAGATGGCGCGGAGTATGATGTCTAGATGCCTGAGGCAGAGACTCGCCCAATTCCGCCTCCTCTAGAGCCTTGGAGATACACCACCCATCACCAAGTTGCCGGCTCCAAAAGCTGGTCTTATCCTCTTACAGCGCTGTATATATGATCGCTGCACTGAATGATTCACCAAACCAACGCAATGGCTTCCGATATCACCATTCCTCGTCCCCCGCGCACCCCTACTCCGCCCTCCGATGATCCTCCGCAGGAGCCTCAAGAACACCATGACCACGAAGGTCTATCTCCTTTGGCAGATAATTTTGCAAGTCGAGGCTTCCTGAGCCCTGCTCATGCATCATTCAGAGGAACGTCGTGGGATGTACCAGCACCAGCACAGAATGGCTCGAATGACAATAATGCTTCTTCCGGACCATTCAATTTCACAACCACGGTCATGTCAAAGGGGCCTGTCCTAAAGTCTGTAAGTATAAAAGCCATGATTGCTTTTTTCGCATGAGACAAGATTTCTGAAATGTGGGTGGCTTGCAGAATGTTGGACAACGGCGCGGGCATAAGTACAAGCACAGCAGTATATCTCATCAGATATTCCTTGAACCCCCTCCTAGAGCACCTTTGGCCCTTCCAAACTCACTCCCCATACCGACCTTCAAAGAATGCCGGGCCAGTATGTCGAAAGACCAGAAGACGCGGTTTTGGTGGAGTGTATGTCACATGTTCGTGGCAGCGTATACGCTTTGGAGTGCCCATGGCTCTTTGGCCATGACAGCCTTATCCCACCTCATATTGTTTGATTCCCTCGGGGCCATGCTCTGTGTAGCCGTGGACGTACTTGGGAATTTTGAGGTATGGAAGAGATCTAGTATCCGACATCCCTTTGGACTTGAACGCGCGGAGGTGCTTGCTGGTTTCGCGATGTGCGTCCTCCTGCTGTTCATGGGATTGGACCTCATATCTCATAATCTACAACATTTCCTCGAATCCTCTGGCCATGAACCTCACCACTCTCATGCTCACTACCGCGTTTCCTCGGGTAGTGTGGACACAGCTGCTGTTCTCGCCGTCATTTCCACTCTGGTGTCTGCAATTGGGCTGAAAAACCATGCCCGCATTGGCAAAGCAATGCGATTTGCGTACATTGAGTCCTTGCCATCTATCTTAAGCAACCCGTCGCATTTCCTTACCATTTCCTGCTCCACACTTCTCTTACTTCTCCCATTGGTATCAGTCAAGTTATATACTTGGATCGACAAGCTCTTGTCAGGCACCATAGCTGTTGCGATGTGCATCCTTGGGGTTCGTCTGGTTAAGACTCTCGGCTCAATGCTCTTAATGTCATACTCCGGCCCTGGCGTCTGTGATGTGATCAAAGATATCGAATCAGATCCCTCCGTCTTTGCGATCGACGATGCGAGGTTCTGGCAGGTCCACTATGGCCTGTGTATGGCGAATCTAAAAATACGTGTGTCTGGCTCGGAGGAAAGCCTCGCACGACTGCGTGAGAAAATATCGAGCCTGATCAAGAACCGTCTGGGAAGGGGATATGGGTCGGGAGGTCAGAAATGGGAGGTATCGTTGCAATTCACAGTTGAGCGGATATGATTCAGATATCACGGTGTAGTTACTTTAATGTCTTGACTCTCAACAGGTCTTGAATTGATATGTGCATATCTAAGCAATTTATTAATGATATTAATCTTGATTGGCTATAATTTCTCTATATAGCTCTCTCCTGTAGCTAACTGAAGTTAAGGGAACCTTACATATCCTCGAGCCTTTTTTTGTAGCAACCCTTCACAACAATCACATTCACTGAATGACGAGTATCTACATTTATATGCATTTCCCTGTTTACAATTGAATCCATCCCATCTAACCTCACATCAGATAGTGGCTTCGACTTAGACATTGTTTGTGCAAACAATCCAGGGAACGATGGTGTCTTTCCTTGACCTCCCTCACTCTGTCCGCCAGAGAATCTACCGTTATGCTCTTGTTCAGAAACGCATCTTCGTCCGACCCTTCATGTCCATGGGGTACCTCGTTGATGCTGATCGAATTGAAAAATATGGCATTCCCAACCTCAACCTCCTGTGTGCCTCGAAACAAATATACGCGGAGGCTATTCCGATGTACCTCAGCGAGAACACATTCTCTATTGTCCAAGTTGACCTTCTTGCCGCGGCCAGCGCCGAGTCTGAGCGTGTCGCCTACAACCTCAAGATGATCCGCAGGGTCGAGCTCATCTTCGACACCCGCGATTACATCTACATGGCGCAGTTCCTGGTGGACGAATTACCGGAGATTGCAGGTTTCATCGACGACTATGTCTACAATTCTAGTTACAAGGAGAACGTCATTGATAATTTGTTGCAGCTGCGTGACCGTCTGGATGTTCCTGGCTTGGATCCAGCCGTACCAGAATCCATAACCTCGCGAAGCTCCTCCGAAGGACAGGAGAGACACCGACGTCATATTGCGAACATGAAGGAGTTTCTCTGGGGACGGACTCTCACTTTTGTTCGGCAAACTTTCAGCTTGGACTACCTTTTCATAGACCTGCGCCATACCAATTGTCTCAGTGGATGCTGCCGTCTTTCTTTCGACGTGCTCAATTGGGGTTGGTTTCGCATCTGGTTGCATGGCTTGCCTAAGGAGATTCAGATACGGTGCTATGCAGAGCATGAGCATAAACTAGCTCTCAGGTGTTTAAACAGGCAGCGTTTTCATCATGGGATGAAGCTGGAAGACATCTTTGACCCATGCCAGATTGTGCACTGTCGGGAGCTTGCTCGCTATAAGGCCATTCTTGAGGATGCCTGCTTCAACAAAGAAGAATGGGATCAGGAGACTGTGGTAGGAGATTGAAGAGGAGAAAAGCCTGTAACGGCAATCCTATATGAGGGTTTATGCGGACAAGTTGGCTGCTATTGATTGCTGTCAATTCAATCAAATAAGAACCTCATTTCAACATCCAATGCAACGCCAACATATCAGGTGAGAACCAATGATACAATCGTTTCTATGAACGGAGTTGCGAGGGGCAAAAATTGCTTTAAGTTCCCAAACAGCGAAAAAACACAAAGATACCTTTGCCCTTGGATCAATCCATAGATACAATTGAAAGAAATGCAATTGGGATAAAAAATAAGCTTGCCTCTCCTCCGGTATGAAGTATTATATGATTCGTGCCCCTATCATACCAGGTTGATGAATGACTTTGACCCTTCATCACAAGGTTCCACCCACCGCTGGACCCCCTCGAGTGTTTTGTTTGTACATATTTCTGGGTCTTGCAACACCCCTCCCGCGCTCTTCGCCTAGCGTAGATCCTGTGGCTTATGCCTTCCTTCTCATAACTCATGATGTAGCAGCCAAAGTGCCGGCTTCCTCGATCTTGCTCAGGCCTTCACGCTCGTCTCGTCTCCTCCGCTTCTCCAAAATAGCTTCGCGTCGTTGAGCGAGAACCTTAAGCTGTCTATCCTCGACACCCTGGAGCCAGTAACCAAAGCTTCCACCGACGCCTGCAAAGAGGGGATATGCCCAGAGAGCCTCCTTGGCAAAGATAGGGCGCATCTCGATTCCGAGTTGCCAAAGTCGGACGGCAATGCCTATGTAATTACTGTGTTAGCAGAAGTTGGTCATCGCAGAGGGAACCATATGATCTTGGAATGCATATTGGCTAGAAAAACAATAAAGCAAAAGAAATGTGTCAATTGTGTAATGGTCTTCATCTACATACCAAAGCCGCCCCAGAAGAGGACTTTGTGGACCATTGTGATAAGGCCTGGCGCGGGTTTGACTCAGGAACGACCGGAACCTGCAAAGGACTGTTTATCGTGTAACGGCAGTCTGAATTTTCGACGAGGAAAACACTGCGGCCAGCGTTGTCACAGTCAATTAATTCGCGGAGTGAATATACGGCCAAGAGACGTCTTCTTGAGATGAGGTCGGGCCGGGTGTGATGCGGCTTGAGGGAATCCCGGAATATCATTACGCCGGAAAGGGAAACCATTCCCTCCGCATTAACAATTTCCAGAGCTGTCACTGAAGCACCATAGCTCAGGCTCTGCAGCTTCGAAACATGCCAATTTACTCATTTCTTAATTATTATTCCTAGTCGCCCGACTTCGCACAATGGCTGGCCCAGAGGAGTCGTCAGATACGCAACCGGCAGGCGTCAAAAGGCCCGCATTGGATATCGAGAGCATTCAGAGGAAGAAATTCAAGGCCGAAGAGCTACCCTTGTCCACGGCACAACGTACGGCTATTGACAATCTTTTATACGCCTTTAAAAAGAAAGGTGGTTTTGATAGCGTGCGGAAACAAATATGGGCTGGATTCAACGAAGGGGTAAGATGCTCGTTCGTTAGACTTGATTTCCATGTTTGCTGAATGCGCCTTCAATTAGGAGCCCAAGGAGGCGTTTACAAAGTCGCTAATAGAGCTGGCCGAGTCTGAAATTGATAGGGAACCGGAATTCCTGTCCCGCGAAAGAGGAAAAGCCGCAACACTAATCGAAGGTGCCGTTGACCGTAGTGGCGTCTATAAGGGCGTGGAGCGATCTATCGAACAGCTAGCTTCAAAACACCTACAGACTATTGTGGATACTCTCAGAGAAATTCGTCGCCAGGAAGTCGGTGAGGAGGTTGCCGCCCAGGAAGAACAAGCAGGGAACAAGACGGACGAAGAATTCGAAAACTATGTCAAAGCCAAACGAGACGAGCGCGAGAGAGCTTATCAAGAAGAATTGCGCAAGCAGAAAGAAGTCGAGGAAGCGGAAGCGCGGAAAAAGGCTGAGGAGGAACGTAAAAGAAGAGAAGAAGAGAGAGCTAAAGAAAGAGAGCGCGAGGAAAAAAGACGTGCCGAGATCGAGCGCATACGCGAGGAGCGCCGATTAGCTGAGGAACAAAGGGAACGAGAACGCCAGGAGAGATATGAAAGAAGACGGCGAGAAGAACGAGAGAGATATCGCGATTACGAGCGAAGCAGAGACCGAGATCGAGATCGAGACCGGGACTACTACAGAGATCGCGATCGTTCTCTAACCCGTCGGTCTGATCGTGGTCTGTCTCCTCGCTATCGTGATTCGAGAAGAAACAGAACCCCAACACCAAAGGAACTGACTCCTCCCCCGCCCCCTCCTCCTGTGGATGACAAGTCTTTGGAAGAAGCCGCGCTACAGCTTTTGCTCAAAGAAGGCGAGGAGCTGGCAGCAAAATCCCGCCAGAAACCAGAGTTTGACTTTGAAGAAGCCGAGGCAATTGAGAACGGTCTCAAACCACCATCCACAAAAGCTCCGGATGGTACCACTGAATCGAAAGACGCCAACGCTACAAGAAAATCAAACACATCTAGAGAAAGAGATGGCAACCATCGTGAACGCGAGACATCTGTTCGATCACGTGGACGAAGGAGGGATGACAGTCGCAGCCGTTCACGTAGACGACGTTCCTCTCTTTACGATGGTAGATCTCGACGACATCGGGAGCGGTCGCGTGACTCATCTCCCCGACAACGTGATAGGGATACCGATGACAGACTGTCGATTCGCGACTTCCGCGGTGATCGAAGCTACCGACCCAGTCGACGCAGCAGAAGTAGGTCTGGTATCCGTGACCGCGATAGAGACCGCGATCTGGACAGGGACCGCCGGCGGTCGAGAGAGCGAGATAGGAACTACGACAGTCACACTCGAGACCGTAGCTGGACTAGAGATAAGGACAGAGAACGAGAACGGGATAGGGACCGCCGCCGGTCAAGAGAGCGTGACAGGGACTACGACTATCGCACTCGAGACAGCAGCCGAACCAGGGACAGGGATAGAGACAGGGACAGAGAGCGTGAGCTGGATAGAGATCGCCGTCTCTCAAAAGAGCGGGACAGGGATTACGACCGTCACGCTCGGGACCGTAGCCAGACCAGAGTGAGGGATAGGAGCAGAGACCTGGACCGTGACCGTGAGTATGACTCTTATCGGCGGCGCCGGCACTACAGTCACTTTTCTCGTTCTCGTTCTCCTTCACGCAGCACAAGATCACACTCTCGTCAAAGAAAAAGGGACAAAGATAGAGACAAGGAAAGGGAAAAGGAAGACGGAAGCGACCACGGGCGAGAGACGTCTCGTTCACACACATCCAGGAGACGATCCAGATCTCGGTCTCGACATCGTTCGCCTAGCGTTCTCGATATTGACCGTTACGTCCCCTCAACGAGTAACCGGAGTAGATCGCCGCGTCGACGCATCCGATCCCCAGACCGGTCTCACGATGACCGGCCGCGGTTCGTCGAAATTGATCGGTATGTACCCGGGGGAGGCGGGGATAGGGACAAGGACTCCAAGGACTCCAAGGACGGGAACATGGAAAGAGCCAGAGACAGCAGAGTTACAGACGATCGCAGCCGGAGAAGGAGTTTCAGTCGACGAAGGAGTCGGAGTCGGTAGACAGACATGTCTGCTGTTCGAATGAACCTGACTGTAGGAAGACAGTTGAATAATAAATAAGGAAGGCTTGCTCGGCTTGCGCCAACATGGGTTAAATCGTATAAAAACATGCAAAAGGTTTAATCGTAATAAACAAAGACCAAAGGCCATGGCATTGTGTGAATGATCCTTCAACCGAGATCGTTGTGTAGCTTAGGTATGGTGGAGTCCGTAGAGGAAGGATACTAAGGCGAGTCTCCTAGGTAGTTTCCAAGAATCAGGCATACTTTTCGTTTCAAGTTTGCTTCACTAGTATCGTCGTCGTTATCGTTGTGTAGTACGGAGTGCGGCTCCATCCTCGCTGCATTCTTCCCTTTGTTATATTGTTTTTCCCCTTACATCGTTTCGGTGCATCCATTCCCAAAATCTCTTGACCACGAGGTTTCTTTCTCAGGGAACAACGCACGTACGCCTCCCTTTACAATATCAGCCCATTTATTGTTGCATATTGGTTGATGTTCTTAGCAATCTTTTCATATATCTCATCATCAGTAAATAGGCTGAAGAGACTCAATGGATCATCTGGAGCTATTTCTGGAGGTCGGCAGCCTTGCTGATTGAGAAGCGCCAATCTTCAATGGCTCAAAAGCAACAGTCTTCTAATTAGGAATCTATCTAATCAACTCCTCTGCATGTTGTCTATTTAATAGCTTTATGGTTGTACTTGAAAGGTTTGCTGGCGTAGGGGGTTTTGCTGCCCTGGGCGTTCCCTGAGTGCTCAGGTGAGCGCTCACCCATGATGTGGAAATGCTCACTACCCTCGAAGGTGGTGACATCCAGAAGGGGAAGGTTTCCCTGATGGTAGTATAGAAATCCTATATAGTGGCATATTATCCTTACTCAGAATTGATCCCAGTCCAAGGATGTATGCTCGAGACGGGACAAGCGATAGTTGCTATGCAATCAATGCTGAAGACCAAGTATACGCTACCGGAGAGCACAATATGCGATGATATCTCGAACGCGATCTACCGTCGCCCTGTCTTTAAGACGAAGGATAAAAGAGTATATATCGGAAAAGAGAATAATAGCACGAAGGCGTCTGACATGGTCGTTTTCAGTATCTGCAAGACCCTTGTCGATATTCTGCAGAAATCGGGTCAGCCGGGGCAGAAGCACGCAGATCACATTCTTGAAGAAGCAACTGCAGTCACGATACTTGATCTGACCGGAAATAGTTTACCTTCAGTAAGTCTTGCGTGATTGCTGGACGTTTGGCACTGAGGTGTTGCGGAATAACTGCGTACCAAGGAAAGAGTTCGGAGATGCCCAAGCGCCAGCATGTCGATGCTGCATCTCCACAGCTTTGAAACCTTCTCCAGAATCTCATTCACTGAACTCCCGACAAAAAAGAAGCACGGCATAAGTTAAATAGCGCCTGTAACTCAATGGAAACAAACAAAAGACGCACGCTGGATGCAGGTCAGTCGCAGGTCTCACTTCCGAAACGATCTCGGATTAATATCTCTCGCAAACCACCTTCAAGAGATCCTCTGCCTGTTGATGGTAGCAATGATGCGAAAAGTGCGGCCTCGATAACTTCCCAAAACAATCTATCTGAAGAGGAGGAGACGTCTAGTTTAGGCGAAGATGAGACGTCATCAGACTCGTCGTCCTCAGAAAGTGACGGTAATGATGATGCTGATGAAGACAACGGCGCCGAATCCGCTGAGACACCAATCCCCTACGTGCCAGGACGACCAAAGCCACGAATATACCGCGTGAATCAGGACTCCGATATTCTTTCCCGTGTGTCGTCCTTCTTACCAAAATTGAGAAGCGCCAATGAAGCTCTGCAGAGGGAAATCGATGCAGGACGAGCGAAAGACGTGAAGTTGGATGAAGTGGACGGGGATGAAGAAGGGCAATATATCGAAATGGTAAGCGATGGGCTATCGCTCTATCTCTCTCTATTTTTATTTCATTTGTTCCTACGTAGTGGCTAATGGAATCTGTCAACAGAACCTCGGGTTAGGAGTTTTAGAAGAGAAACGCGACGACAATGAGACCGACACCTCTGAAGAGGACGCAACTTCCGATACGGATGTAAAGGGCGAAGAGGAGGAAGCGAAAGACTCAGCAGCAGCGGTATCTAGGCCCCCAAGACCCCGGGAGTCAAATATCCTGGGCAAGCTAATGGGGAATAAGACGGCGAGGAAGAACAAACCTGCTATTGAAGAGATAGTTGATTGAATATTCTCTGTACACACAGAAAAGTGTACGAATAAGCCTATTGTCATGCCTACTCGGTTTGCTATATTTGTATGCAAGATCCATGATGCGCCGCACTCCACCTGAGAATGAAAAGCTTCCACGAGAGGCCCGCAAATTAAATGAGGGGAGCCATGCATTTGGAATGCGGATATTTACGATATACAGTCCAGGAAAAGCCATCTGACCAGGGTGTTAGATGCTCTAATACCTCCATACTCAACTCTAACGATGATGATGACGACGGAGATGGGTTATACTGAATGAAGCATATGCTGTGCCCGCACCATCCAAAGACTGAGCAGCTTCCTACAAGTTATGGTCTCTCAGCAAATAAAGAATGGCATATCTTATGAAGAACCTTCGTGGAAAGGTATATATATATATTCTTTTTCTCTCTTTTCTCGTTTAGTCTGCGACCGTCTTGCAATATTATTAAGGGGCTTTAGCCCATCCACAGTGGGCCTTCTAGGTAGTCTGTTGACGAGAACCGAAAGAAGGGAAAAAGGACAAGAATGTAAGGGGACAATGAACAGTGAAAGAAAAGAACATTTAAGTATACAGACCAGCCGTCCATGGCCCAAAAGTCTATAGCGGAAAAGAATAAGAGAGGAAAGAAAAAGACGAAGTATATGCATAAAAAAACAGACATGTCTTCGGCAGATTAAAACATTATTTTTTAAAACATCAATCACCATTACGAGACTTCCTTGACACGGCAGGTCCAACCGGACTCCTGGCTCAAAAGAGGCAAGCTATCAAGAGCAACGAGTTAGTTTGAATCCGTTGCATGAGACGGAAGGGAAAGCAAACGACTTCCGGGAAAGGCTTACCTTGCACCAAGACACCAGCCCAGTTCATTACCCTTGATCTTCTTCGCAATCTTAACTTCCCGAGACAATGGCATCTCATACCCCGTATGCAATAGACCAAGCATGAAGTTAAGATCCAAACACCACTCAGGGCGATCACGAAGCTCCTTCAGGGCATCTTTAACCCCCTCAAATACTTTCCAACTCTCTTCACCACCGCAAACAGTAGTTGTGAGTTTGTGTAACTCATCCACAGTAAAAGAATCAGGCATGCCCAGAGGCTGCGTCCGGTCGTAGAAATAGGAGAAGATATACACATCCTCCTTTGCGAAGGTTTTCTCCAAGGAGGGTTGATGAACACCATTGAAAGAGCAAGGAGACAGTTTGCAGTCAGCGTCCTTCTTCAGGATCTTCTCTGCGAGCCCACGACATTGTACAGCTGCAGATGCTTCGTTTGATCCGACCATCGTAACGGAGACTTTCGGAGCTAGCGCGTGCCCATCCGGGAAAGTTAGATTTACCTGGCGTTCCATTCCAGGGCCAATGCATGGGTTCGTGATAGGCTGTGCTACCCAAGACAAGTCCATGGGGCTGAGTGCCAACTTGGATTCGACCACTGTCATATGGATAGCTTCGCGGGCTGCCATAAGACCATATCCTAGGTGGGAGTGCTGATACAGCTCAAAGTGACGTCCGCCAAAATCAAGATCGTATTTGTGATCGCCTTCGGCCAGCTTTTCCGGCATACCACCAGCCTTGCTCTTCTCAAACGTTGGCTGGAAGACAATTTGAGTAGAGCCACCACCTAAGTCAAAGACAGCAGCAGTAGGAGTCTCATCGGGTCCACCGATCTTTCCGAGGAGGTAGTTGGTCGTAATCCACGCATAAACACCTTCTTGCGCACCGTCCATGATCTCCACGCCCCCCTTCTCTTTCGAGACAACAGGGAACGGATATTCGGTTTCAAGACGGTGTCTCACGGCCTCCAGGATCTTCTCACTCATCTCAGGACCGACCATTCGCAGACCAGCAGTAGCCTTTACGGCGATTGGAGAGCATGATTTGTACTCATCGGGGACATGTGCCATAGCAACTTCCATGAGCGGATCAAGACTCCTAGCTGCCGCCTCCGGGTCGTCCTTGTAGGAGCTTAGCCCGGAGCCGCCTTGTTTCTTCTCAGTCATCTTGAATTGTTCATCCTCGAGCTCCGGAGTAGGACCGCAGTTGTTAAATCGGTACACGTGGATTCGAGAACCAGTGCTTCCAGCGTCAATCATCAGCGCATATTGAATCAACGGTTTCGACGAATCGTAGGGCTTCGTGCATTTCTGCGACCCAGAAATGGCGGAGGGTTGTTGCTCTGTAGCATGATGCGTTAGTTTCTTGCTCCTAAGGAGAGCCTTGCGAATCGACTTGCCTTGCTTAAAGCCACCCACTCCGGGCTTCGATGGAGAAAGCCACAAAATCACCAGTAATAGAAGGCCGACTATGGCGCCTGTCTTTAGATATCGTGTCCGCTGTGTTTGAGCCATGACGGGCGAAAAGGGACCGCGGGAGGTCTTGTCCGGCGACTTGTCCAAGTTACCAAACGGTGCGGCTGCGAAATCAGCAGCGCGCGACGTGGAGCGTTTGCGAGTACCGGAGTAGTTGAAATGGAAATAAGACCGAATGCCTTGGCGTTGTCGACCGTCGAATCCAGTCGACATGCGAGCAGAGAAAAAATGGCAAGCGATGGGTTTCGTATGTCAAGATCACAAAGGTCGTCCGTGGGTTTTAACGGGACGGAGAGAGGAGAGACCAGAGAAAAAGCAGGATGATTAACGCCCGAAACTGAAAGGATTCATTGGTCCCTTGAAAATCTTCCTAACCGGCGAAGAAGGTGACGTGTTAATACAAGAAGACAGGCCAGACAGCACGGGGAAATAATACTTTAATAACAGGATGGAGAGGCAATCGATGAAAGGGGAGCAGGCCAAGGCCGCTGTGGCGCGTCTCTCATAATAACCCGCTGCGGTTGGACTCCGCCGGGGACGATCAGATTCGTTCTATTATTATTATATACCTAATAACTACCTATTCGCGCTGGCTCTTGGTCATGCAAATTGAATCTTGAATCGCTTCATACGAGGTGCTCAGTGCCTTTCTACTCTGCTCTGTTTGTGCGAGGTTTCTCCCTTCCCTCGCTGTCCCATTCCGACTCACTCTCACGACGACTGCAAATCGTCATCGACCGTGGCTCCCGCATTTAAAATGAAACATGCTCGAGGCTTGGTCTCGACCCTCCAGGCGTTTCGTTCCATCTTCCTTACTCCCCTAGAGACCTTACGCCCTCAATCTTTACGATACAGACCGATTCAAAGCCAAAGGCAGTCGAGATTCATCCAGAATAGCTGTCCCCGACCTTTCGCACACTCCCGAGCCCTCTTTGCGGAGACGAAGCCAAAAGCGCTACAGGATGAAGACATTCGTTCAGAGATTGTACAGATTGCCGCAGACGACGGAAAACTCGGCGCCCCCCAGCGACTGAAGGACGTCCTGGGATCGATAGACCGTTCTCAATACTTTGTCTTACAAGTATCTCCGGGCGCCTCCAGACAACCACCCGTCTGCAAAATCTTCAGCAAACGAGCTGTACGTGAATATATTCGTTCCAAGGAAAAGGCGGCCCATGCTACAAAAACTGCCGCCAAGCAAATCGAATTGAATTGGGCTATTGATAGCCACGACCTTGCCCACCGCTTGAAGCAGTTGTCGGACTTTCTGGAGAAAGGACGGAAGGTCGAGATCATCCTGACGAGGAAGAAGGGAAAGAGAGCTCCGACTCCGGATGAGATCAAACACGTTATGACGAGTGTGACGGAGACGACACAGAAGGCGAATGCCATACTGGTCAAGCCGGTTGAGGGAGAACCGGGCCATCGTGTGCAGATGGTAGTGAAGAAGAAGGATGATTAATGGGATCAGTGTCTCATAATAATACGGACTATGTACTATATTTTCCTGTACGGAGACATCGAATTACTGTAAATAGCATTTGGATGAACATACTTACTGGTCGTATGCATAAATTAACATGGTGGAATGCCCCGGACGTGATTGGGGAGGCCGAGCTGACTCAGCAGGCTTCCTAAAAATTTCGGGTCCGGAGATTCTCCAAGTTCTCTCTCGACTTCGCCCGAATCCCATCTCCTCTCTTGTCCATTCTGTCCTTTTGTCGCGTTGTTGAAGGGTCGCCAGGATGTCGAGCATCTCTAGAACTGCCAATCTCTTGTTCCGGACCAGCAGGTCCTCTTTCCTGCGCCCGCGCGCCGTCAATCCCGTTCACCATGTTTTCAACAATGACCGGGTTGCTGCTCGCCGGCTGGCTACCACTTTCGAGCGGTCGAAGCCCCATGTCAACATTGGTATGTAGTTTGGAAATTCCTGATGACTATGGTATATATACTTCTGAATGTGATTGCTGAATGCCTTTCTCAAGGTACCATCGGTCACGTCGATCATGGCAAGGTCAGATCTACTTTCCTTCTCCCCTTCCGAACGCCCGAATCTCACAGTTGGTCTTAGACTACCTTGACTGCTGCCATTACCAAGCACCAGGCTTCCAAGGGTCTTGCCAATTTCCTTGAATACAGTGCTATTGACAAGGCTCCTGAAGAGCGCAAGCGTGGTATCACCATCTCCACCGCACACATCGAGTTCCAGACCCAGGACAGACACTATGCCCACGTCGACTGCCCTGGTCACGCCGATTACATCAAAAACATGATCACCGGTGCTGCTAACATGGATGGTGCCATTGTTGTCGTTGCTGCTTCCGACGGTCAAATGTAGGCCTTCTCGTGGTTTTGCCGCGGAAAACTACGGCACGCGCAGTTTGCTTACAGCTGAATAGGCCCCAGACCCGTGAACATTTGCTCCTTGCCCGCCAGGTCGGAGTCCAGAAGATTGTCGTTTTCGTTAACAAGGTTGATGCCGTTGAGGACCCTGAGATGTTGGAGCTTGTCGAACTGGAAATGCGTGAGCTGCTTACCAGCTACGGATTTGAGGGTGAAGAGACTCCTATCATCTTTGGCTCTGCTCTCTGTGCTCTTGAGGACCGTAGACCTGATATTGGCGCTGAGAGGATCGAGAAGCTTATGGAGGCTGTCGACACCTGGATTCCCACCCCTCAACGTGACCTCGACAAGCCCTTCTTGATGTCCGTGGAGGAAGTGTTCTCCATTTCCGGCCGTGGTACTGTCGCCTCCGGTCGTGTCGAACGTGGTATTTTGAAGAAGGATACCGAGGTTGAGATCGTTGGTGGTGCCTTCGACCCCATCAAGACTAAGGTCACCGATATCGAGACTTTCAAGAAGAGCTGTGACGAATCCCGTGCTGGTGACAACTCCGGTCTCCTTCTCCGTGGTGTCCGCCGTGAGGATGTCCGTCGTGGCATGGTTATCGCTGCTGCCGGATCTACCAAGGCCCACGACAAGTTCTTGGTGTCCATGTACGTTTTGACAGAGGCAGAGGGTGGTCGCCGTACTGGATTCGGTGCCAACTACCGCCCACAGGTCTTCATCCGTACAGCAGGTAAGTTGCACGAGAAGGACACTTTGGCGCCAGAGGGGATTGCTAACTGTGACTAGATGAGGCTGCCGACCTCAGCTTCCCCGACGGTGATGCCTCCCGTAGAGTGCAGCCCGGCGACAACGTCGAGATGATTCTGAAGACACACCACCCTGTCGCTGCCGAGGCTGGCCAACGTTTCAACATCCGTGAGGGTGGTCGTACCGTTGCGACCGGTCTGGTCACCCGTGTTCTTACGGACTAAGTTGTCAGTTCGTAGTGCTGCTCGATTAACCGACCGACTGGCTGGGCCTTTTACATACTTGTATGAGTGTTTACTGAAAATCTAATGTGCAGCACCGGAATCTATATCCAGGGCGTCGTTCATAACGGAGTTTTTTTTTTTCCTCTTTAGCTTTGACTCTTGTCCATGTATTTTATTATATTCCAAATTGTGTTATCACCTCATTCTCCGCTCTATCCCCTGTCAAGTTTGTCTCTTGGAATAAATGGATATGAAACATAGTGAATTATATGCAGTCTAGAGTTGTGAAAGCCCCCATTACGTCTTCAAATGTGAGCTTCGAAGCGGTCTGTGCCATCCAGACTCGAACTATATTAAATCTACAAATCTACTGCGTACACTGCATCCGGAGTCTATGCTGAGAGCTGGCACCAAAGGATCTCACCCCTGTCGGGTTGGTGCGACCATGTCACCATGCAGCATCTTATATCCACACAGTTCTGTTGGAAGGGCATTCCGTCTCATACCTCTGCATTGATCGCATGATATCGGGATTTTCCTTTATTCAGCGGTGGTTGTTGGACTCGATACTCAATTTCTCCATTACGGGAGACTGTCCAAGCTTCTTGTGTTGTTGGTGTTGGTTGGAAAATCAAGGTACTGTCTGATCATGCTACAGCCTTGCCAGAAGAGTATAACTAAGCCAGGGAGCTGCGCCCCAGAGCTGAGTAGACCACAGGCACACCCAGCAGCAGCAGCGACAGCAATTGCCTAGGCTCATTGCATCAACCCCAACGTTGTTGGCCCGAGCGCAGTCCGTGGCTTTGTTGCGGTGACGACCTTCATCGATCAGCCCATGACTCTCTCCACGTCGACAGTTTCGCACTCCGTATTTAATTCTGAGCCCCGAGAGCACTCGACGTTCGACTCCCTCAGATTGCGAGTCCTTGAGCGAGCCCTGTACTTTCATCGCTTAATAGCGTCTCCCGAACCTCTGCTGGATGACTTCCTGCGACGCCGCATGATCCCGTCACCGTTCCCCCGCCACCGTTATTTACATCTCCACATTCAGTTTCGACCGTTTCCCCTATCCTGTCTTCTACTGGGAGTGCTCGAGACGGCTGTTCGTCCTACTCGTCCATCCAATATCCCAGTAAACAATAACTCTGCCAATCTGGCTGTTTTTCTGGAGCGGAAGTGACAGATCAGCGCTACACTGAGCACAAAGCCAACCATGGCAACGAACGGTCATTTTGCCTCAATTGGCGATCACAGCGATAAGGCGGCATACGCTAATGGCGTGCAGGTGGTAGATGAGAACAAGGAGTTCAAGTATGCTCCCATTTCTGTGTTTCTATCTAGCATGTCAGGGCGACAATTGGGAGAAGGACCCTCTGTGGCTAACTTAACCTCCTCCATGCAGCCCCAATCTCTCAAAGTACCTAGCTATCGAAGATGTGTCCCCCGCCGGCTTCAATTACCATCTGATTTCCGTCTTCGGGTCCCAGTCGACTGGCAAGTCCACACTTCTCAATAACCTTTTTGGCACCCAGTTTTCTGTCATGTCTGAGTCCGAGAGACGTCAGACTACCAAGGGGATATGGTTGTCGAAGAATAAGAAACAGAGCTTGGGTGTGGAGGGCACGACCACACGGATGGCAGATAATATTCTGGTCATGGACGTCGAGGGTACGGATGGCCGCGAGAGAGGCGAGGACCAGGACTTTGAGCGCAAGAGCGCGCTCTTTGCGCTAGCGACGAGTGAGGTTCTCATTGTCAACATCTGGGAGCACCAGGTTGGACTGTACCAGGGTGCGAATATGGGACTACTGAAGACCGTTTTTGAGGTCAACCTGCAATTGTTCTTGAAGGACAGAAAGTGCGTACCCCTCCTTTTTCCCTACTCCCACTCGATAGACGCTCATTAAGATCCTTTTCCAGTACCACCCACCGCTCTCTCCTGTTCTTCGTTATCCGTGATTATGTTGGTGGTACTCCTCTTGCAAGCCTGCAGAAGACGTTGCTTGAAGACATGTCCCGTCTTTGGTCATCTATATCCAAACCATCCGGTCTGGAAACCTCTACAATCCATGACTACTTCGACTTTCAATTTTACGGGCTTCCGCACAAAGGGTATCAACCTGACAAGTTCGTACAAGAGGTCCAGAAGCTTGGAACGAGATTCCGCGAAGGCATTAAAGATCCTAAAAGGGATGCTCTGAAGGGTGAATTCTCGGAGGGCGGCGTTTTTCTCCCAGAGTACCATCGCCAGATTCCCGCAGACGGATTTGCTCGATATGCGGAGGGTATCTGGGATCAGATCGTCAACAACAAGGATCTTGATTTGCCCACTCAGCAGGAACTGCTTGCGCAATTCCGCTGTGATGAGATTTTGAGAGATGTGATGATCGGCTTTGATGAAGCGATCGTTCCCTTTGAGGAAAAACAGGCAGCAGCTATCCGTGTAGGAGCAGCAGAGGTGCTCGGAGGATTGGGCTCTGCCATGCGAACCGCACGTGGGAAGACCCTCAAGAGATTTGAGGTAGACGCTAGCCGATACCACAAGGGCGTGTATCAGCGAAAGCGAGCGGATCTGGAGAACAAGGTCGACACTCGTCTCAAGGCTCTTTTTAACGGCCAGTTAAGCGCAGCGCATAAACTGGGGATCCGAGATTTCAGCGAGGCGGTTACTGCTGCTGTTAAAACGGGCCAGAAGCAAGGTGCCAGTTACGACTTCGCGGAGATTGTCAAGAAGGAGGTCAAGGTTGCGTTGCAGAAATTCGAAGAGATTGCTCGCGCGACTGCAGTTGAGGGCACTGCATGGAGCGACTACAAGCAGCAGTTGTCCCTGTATGAAAAGGAGTTGGCCGAGGTCAGCGGGCGGCTGAGGCGAGATGAGCTGAGACGTTTGGCGACCCGAGTTGAGCGCTGGGTTCAGTCCCGTCTCGGAGACTCTATTGGGTTGCAATTCAATTCTCTTGGGTCCGGGAGAGCAGGCGGTGGTGCTCCTGAATCGGGGGAGAAACCATCGGAGAAGGATTTCTGGGACCGTATTTGGAGCTTGTTTGTGGAAACGGTGCTTGAAGCAGAGAAAAGATTTACGGACCGGTCCAGTCGCTTTGATGCTAGTCTGGATGAAGTCGACGTCGGTCTGTGGAGGTTACGCAGGAAGTCGTGGGCTGTTTTGCGAGCCAAGCTCGAGGAGGAGATGATGGAGGGCAATTTACTCTTGAAACTGCGGGAGAATTTCGAAGACAAATTCCGCTACGATGACGAGGGTGTGCCCAGGATCTGGCGCCCGACTGACGACATTGAAGGTGTCTATACGCGTGCTCGCGAATCGACTTTGACTCTCATCCCTCTCCTGGCCCGTTTCCGCCTGGCAGAGACGTCCGCCCCTCCACCCCTTGATAGGTGGATCGGGCATACTCCTACCTCTGCGACGCCTGCGGATGAGGAGGATTTGACTCCAATTGGTGGAGTGGATGAAGAGGAAGGCAAGAGCCTGGAAGAGGAGGTGACCATGCTCAGCGATCCGAAACAACAGGAGATTACGGTGCGGTTCAAGAAGGCCGCGGATGGAGTCTACGTTGAAGCGAAGCGTAGCGCCATTGGAGGCATAACCCAAGTTCCAATGTACTTTTACGCGTTGCTGGTGGCGTTGGGATGGAACGAGATTCTCGCCGGTAAGTTATGTTTTCTTACTCCCCCTCTTATTCTTCCCAGTCCGATCGCGTTGGATGACTGATAACTTTCTCTACTATGGCTTAGTCCTCCGTAATCCGATTTATTTCATCTTCCTCTTTCTCTGTGGGCTTGCCGCCTATGTTACCTACGAACTCAATTTATGGGGACCCATGCTCAAAATGGCCGACGCAGCATCACAGCAGGCTCTTGAAGAGGGCAAGCGTCGGCTGCGCGAATTTCTCGAATCTTCGGAGACAGGAAGGCAGGCTATTGCCATGTCGCCGCCGTCCAGGGCCAGATCGGAGGAGTACGAGATGAGCAACCTCAGAAAGAGAAACGACACTGCAGATGAGGACGACGATGATTTCTGAAAAAATTGATTCAAGCGACTGTTGATGTTGGCTAGCATTTCCACTTTCACCCTTTTTCCTTAGACCGTGATTTGTGTCCCTCTTACATTGTATGACTAGTTGCAGCGCTACCCCAGTTAAGGTAAGCATGAAAAAGAGAAGGTTGAACTTGGCTTCTGTCCGTTGCGTCAGTGACACCAGGAGCTCGAGTCGCAAGGGACTGTGTATCTGTATCTCATCTCGATGTGCGACCACGATGACATGTCGATGACGGAGAACGTCCGAAGCATTGCTGTATATACTCTTAGTGGTGGGGATGTGCCTGGTGTTACTCCGCAGATAGTTTCGCTTTTCCCCATATTATAATATAAATGTCGGAGAAGCGTGGGGGTTGCAGTTATTTATCCCAAATCCTTGTGCGACTCTCTTTTCCTTCTTTTCCTTCAATGTCCTCGTGAACTCGTCTATCGTTGAACCCGTACCGAGTACAGGCCACCAGAAAAAAAAAACGTCCGCAATGTCCACTCCGCTGCCCGAGAAGTATGACGACCTCCCCGATAAGAAGAGATATTGGCCTGCCCCCCCCGGCTCTGTCGAGGAGGGTTTAGGGATGCTGCGGATCCTCACGCCAGACATCGTTGCCAATGCAGCGCGCACCGAGATCCGCACCGGCGAGAGGGTCTGTTTGAATTGGGACTTGGAAAATCTGAACCCACCAGGTATTATCCCCGTTGTTGTGCGGAGTATGGATATGATTCTTGATACTCACTGGTTTGCATAGGATTCGGACGCAAACCATTTGAACACCGCGTCAAATGGGTCAACCAGGGCATCGCCTTTGATGACGAATACCACTTCAACCCACAGCAATCATCCCAATGGGACGGATTGCGACACCACAATGCCCCGGCCCCGACAACAGAAAACCCAGACCGCAGGGTCTTCTACGGCGGCACAACAGCAGAGGAGATCCAAGACCCAAAGTCCACCCGGATCGGCATCGGCCACTGGGCGACCAAAGGAATCGCGGGCCGCGGCGTCCTCATCGACTACCTCTCCTGGGCCAAAAAAAGAGGCATCACTGTCAACGCACTAACCCGACACACGGTATCGCTCGACGACGTGCTGGCCATCGCAGCGGAATGCGGAATCAAGTTCCAGAAGGGTGATATCTTCTTCCTTCGAGTCGGTCTCCCGCAGACCTGGGCGAATATGTCTGATGCCCAGAGACGGGAGTACAGTCTCCAGACCATGCCTAACCATGCGGGCATCGAGCAAAGCGAGCGCATGCTACGGTTCATTTGGGATAACCATTTCGCAGCTGTTGCGTCGGACGCAGTCAGCTTTGAGGTCTTCCCGCCAGTTCAGCCGGAGTGGGATCTACATCACCATATCCTCGCTGGGTGGGGGGTGCCTATTGGGGAGATGTTTGATCTGGATGGGTTGGCGGAGATGTGTGAGCTGTTGGGTCGGTGGACATTTTTTGTATCGAGTAGTCCGCTGAACTGTGCGAAGGGGGTGTCTAGTCCGCCTAATTGCATGGCTATTTTCTAGTTTCTGGTTAAACAGTTGTACGGAGTATTAATATTCATATTCAAGTTCGAAGTTCATGAGAGAGAAATGCCTCGGCCCGGAGTGGATAAGCTTATCAAATTCTCCTTTTGTCCTTCCACTCCACTATTATTACTATTTCATTATATTTATTTTACCCTACATTAATACTATTCTCGCTCAGGCCTCCTAGTTAATGCCTGAGTCAATTGCAATCGCTCAAGCATGTCCGAGACCATGGGTGATATACAGTCATTTCTCTCCTCGCTGGTCTCCTGGAAGGCCTTAGCACTGACTCTGGCATTGGTCAATCTCAAGAACCTCCCCCTAGGGTGGCACGTATGGACAAGCCCGTTTCCCTGTTTTAGCTTGCTGGAGTAAAACAGCTCATTTGAATTGAATAATAATACAGGTCCGTCTATTCTACTGTTTCGTCCGCAATATACGATGGCGTATCGATGACCCGTTTTTCCCCAAGGGAACAGCCCTGGTCAATGCTCAGGGGAAACCGACGCATCCGATTTTCGCCCCGTACGGAATCACATCGCGGACACCCCTTCTCGAGACGGACTACAACCTGCACAAATCCAATAGCACGTATTTCTCCGACCTAGATGTGGCACGGACGGCACTGGCGACCCGTCTGTATAGCCCTGGCGTGTCGATCGTCAGCAAGGAGCTGGATAAAGAGCTTCTAGCGACGGGGGATGCGAGCAAAGCCGCACACGCGCACAAGGCCATCTACATCGCTCTTGGCTCGGTGCATTGCAGTTTCAAGCGTGAGATTAAGCCCTTCGAGCTGTACGAGATCGAGAGCAAGATCATCGCATGGGACCAGAAGTGGTTGTATATCATGACCTTTTTCCTGCGGCCTGCCTCGGGCAAGAATAAGAAGAGAACTCTCTTCGCTACCGCGCTGAGCAAGTACGTCGTCAAGAAGGGCCGTCTGACGGTTCCCCCCGAGCGGGTTCTTCGGGCCAGCGGGTTTCTTCCCCCGCCCCCCGAGGGTGTTTCGTTGGAATCCGTGGATTTCTCGTCTGCCGATGCATCTGTCAGTCAGACGCCGGTTAGTGGAGAGGGAATCGCGGCGAGTACGGCTGTTGATGGCGGATCGCTGGTGCGCGAGGTGCTCAGAGTCACTGATGACAAGCTCTCCAACCCGCAAGCCCTGGCGGAGCAGACCAAGGCTAACACGGAGTCGTGGGATCCCAATGAATGGACCTACGAGAGGATCGACCAGGAGAGACGAAGGGGGTTGCGAGTCGTGGAGGGATGGGCCAATTTAGATGCCAAGCTGTTTGCGGAGTGGCAGTCGGAGTAAAATTGTGTGTGACGATGGGATATGCTATATGCACTTAAGACTATAGATAGATGGGTATATATTTTGTAATTACAGGCTTCGATTCGAAGAATAATCCTAATAGATACGTTCTTTGTTCCAGGGTTCAGGCCTCGCTGCTTCCAGTTTGAGCCCCAAGCGCATTGTGCGAATTCTTGGCGTGGATTTCGAAAAAAAGAAAAAACAATGGTCTTGTACGCTGTACGCTGCTACGCTGCACCGCCTCAGACCATGCTGCAGCAATGAGCCTGGGCAAACCCTTCGACCTTCGACCTTCCAGTTCTGGTTGACAGTTCCTGGTGCCTTATCAACGATGCTCGTGTTCGACTGCAGCCACTTTGCAGACTTCTTCGGACATGGCTTGGTCAGCATTGCTCTGAGAGACTGAGACCGGCCTTTCTCCGGTTGCATCATATTGGAAAGGAAGCAAATGATAACACGAAAGAGATGGTCTGTCCGATTGGCAGGTGTTTCTTCTCTCTGGATATATACAGCGTTGTAGACACACGAGCAATCTCGTCCAGGATCATCCCAGAAAGCCAAGATTCTCAGCAACGCAAAGGCACCTTCCTAGCTGGGTAACGTTCCAGATACGAATATCCAGCTATCCTGACGTATACGAAGCCAGCAGACGCCGGGGAGAAGCCAAGGAAGTTTAAACCAGGATATGCCATTGGCCAGAGCACCTGGGAAAGACGATTATGGCTTGGAGATCCTCCGTCGGCAGTGCCGCAACTTGTTCCATCGAAATTAGACGTATTTCTTTGCGATCCGCTATCGGTTCGCAGACGGGTTATTCGCGGGGGCGAAGAGTTCGGAGCTCCAACGGCCACCGTTCCCACGACGTCTTCCTTTCAGTCTCTGGAGTGCTTCGAGCCTTCGAGAGGACCATGATAACGGACTGTTCTGGTCCTTGCGCGCATATCATCTGATCCACATGCTTCTCGTTCGATGATCAGAACCGCCGATTGCGACGCTAATTTCCATGGTACGCGCTGGTTCTAGCAGCGCGCTAGAAACTGTCCAGGGACGATGGCATTCGTTACGGTTGTTTCTAGCTCCCGATGTCCGCGTGGAAGAAATGCATGGGCCATGATAGTATGGTAGCATGCACTGCAGTTCCTATCTATCTGTTAATTAATAGGCCCGACGGTTGGTGCGGCGGCCAGTGTGACGTTAATTATTTGCTTGGCCCTCGTGGCATATCGGAGACAGTTAATTAAGACTCACTGGTATAGATATAGAATGGTAGTGCAGGGTCTTTATTCTTTTCCCCCTCTGGCGCCCAACTGGAATCCCGTTTGTTGGTGTCGACCTCCTTGGTGGTTTGTAGTGGCGGAGAAAACGAGGGAAGGATGATTCTGTCGACTGTCCATGGTCTCTTCAGGGTTGCTGGCTATCCTCATTCACTCTCCCACAACTGCTAATACTAACCCTCGACGCACAAATATTCTTGCCCATCCTCTCACCTGCTGCGCTACATTGAACTCTAAACTGCGTCTCGTTCCAACTCTTTGGCTTCCTGTCCCACCAGCCCAGAGAAGAGAAGAGAAGAGGAACTCTCGACGCTATGACTACCTCTTTCGAATCCGAGCTGGTCGAGATGCCAAAGTCTCCAGCTTCTCCTACATCTGACAAGGGAAGAGTCAGGATCTCCGCGAGGTCTATCAGAAGTAGCGCAGACCATGAACGTCCGACGGAGCAAGAGATGCATACCCTTCGACGCGTCTCAGGCCAAGTTCCCTGGACAGCATATACAATTGCCTTTGTTGAGCTGTGTGAGCGTTTCTCCTACTATGGAACTACTGTTGTTTGTACGTTTGCCATTTTCTATCCTGCGGCGTCTGATAAGTATAGGCCAAGCTAACTCGAGTATTAGTTGTGAATTTCATCCAGCAGCCTCGTCCTGAACACTCCAAGACTGGTGCTGGTTTCTCGGGACAATCTGGTGCTCTAGGAATGGGACAGAGAATGTCCACTGGACTGACCACCTGTAGGTTACTCTTTTCATATCTCCTGGATATCGCCTCTTCCCAACCAGTTGCTAACTCCGTCATATAGTCAACACCTTCTGGTGCTATTTAATGCCCATTCTGGGTGCCTGGGTGGCTGATGAATTCCTGGGACGTCTCAAAACCATCCAGGGGTCTCTTTTCTTCGCTCTCGTGGGCCACGTCCTTATACTAATATCTTCTCTACCCCCGGTGATGGCCCATCCCAGTGGTGCTCTGACATGCTTCGCCATTGGTCTCGTTATCTTCGGTATTGGTGTAGGAGGATTCAAGTGCGTATCCACGTCTCCCTTTGCAATGGGACGGCAGCTGACGGAGTCTGGCAGATCGAACATCGCTCCCTTAATTGCTGAACAGTACAAGGAGACCCGGTTTTTCATCAAAACGATCCCCAAAACAGGAGAACGGGTCATCGTAGACCCAGCTCAGACTATTACCCGCATCTTTCTCTACTTCTATTTCGTCATCAATGTCGGCGCCCTTGTCGGCAGTATTGCCATGGTCTATGCCGAGAAGTATATGGGTTTCTGGTTCGCGTATATGCTGCCGACTCTCATGTTCCTGTTCTGTCCTGTCGTCCTGTTCATCTGCAGGAATAAGTACCAGGTAACGCCTCCAACGGGCTCTGTTGTGGGCAATGCCGTCAGGCTCTGGGCCTTGGCTCTGGGAGCTGCTTGGTCGTGGAATCCAGCTGAATTGTGAGTTGTATCTTGATATATCTTGTTGCAAAGAACTGGAAAAGGGCTAGTGGGCTGATACAATCAGAGTGCGGAATTGCCGCTCTTCGTACTTCTGGGAAAGAGTGAAGCCCAGTCGAGTCCAGAATAAGCCGCCATGGATGACCTTTGATGATCAGTGGGTTGAGGAAGTGCGCAGGGCTTTCAAAGCCTGCTCTGTCTTCCTCTGGTATCCTGTCTACTGTTCGTATCGAACTGCCTATTCGTCTGGAAAAAATATCCACTGACAATTGGAGCCTAGTTCTGGCCTACGGACAAATGACCAACAATCTTACTTCGCAGGCGGCAACTCTGCGGCTGGACGGCATCCCCAATGATATTATCTTGAACCTTGACCCGTTGGCGTTGTTGATCTTGATTCCAATCATGGACTACTTCATCTACCCCGGAATCCGCAAACTGGGAATCAGGTTCACGCCGATCAAGAGGATTTTTACGGGATTCATGGTCGCTACACTCTCCATGGCCTCAGCAACTGTGATTCAGTATTATATCTATAGGAAGAGCCCGTGCGGTGACCACCCAAGCCATTGTCCCAAACCGACTCCTATCAGCGTCTGGGTTCAGGCTCTACCATACGTGCTGGTTGCGTTTTCAGAGATCTTCACCTCCATCACGGGATATGAGTATGCATTTACCAAGGCGCCCAGGAACATGAAGAGTTTAGGTAGGGTTTCCCCTTGTTAACGAGCATATCAGGGCACCTTGATAATAAACGAAGAAACTTTGAAACTAAGATTTACTTTTTCCACAGTGCAATCCCTTTACCTCTTCATGAATGCCATCTCAGCCGCTTTCGGACAAGCCTTGACGCCCCTTTCAGCTGATCCCCTTCTCATCTGGAACTACGGATTCGTCACCGTCCTCGCCTTTGTAGGCGGTGTACTATTCTTCATTACTAATTACAACCTGGACAAACAGGAGGATGTCCTGAATAATATCGAGGCGTCGACTTATCTTGGTCGTCGTCGTTCTATGCGGAAGGAAGATCCTGAGAGGTAATTGAGCAAAAAAGATGAACGAGTGGACGGATGGATCCGTTTCATTCATCTTTTTATTTTTATTATTTTCTTTTTCTTGGCGCATACAGATACAGGTCTTATTTGTGACTGGAGTTCAGGGAGTTCTCCATGCTCTTCATGTCCAACTCAACGGACAATGGACGATGGTTACACGGTTACTGGATGGGCTTTCATGTTGGGTGGATTATGAATAACGAATTATGGAAAGGGAAGAAATACTCCATACAGTTGTGCTCTCCCTATGATTACAAAGGGATCTTTTTTTTTTTTTTTTTTTTTTTTCGCTGGGATAATATACACAATCCGTCCAACTTGCTACTCAACTCGAATGTAGAAAGTAGGCAAAACGAATCTACAATTCTTCTTTCGTTCATGAAGAGGACACTACTCCGTACATACATATATGATAACGCTGACCCGCATGCATCCAATATTATAGACAAGTAGGAAAAGAAAAAGACACAAAGGAAAAGAAAGAGGGCGGAAACGATTCGTGTCTAGGGATCGTTCCTATCGTCGATGACTGACGATGTTCCCTTTTTTTTTCAATCGAGTTGACCGGTAGGCAGAGAAAAAGAATAAAGAGACAAGGAGGGAAGGGAAGGGAAGAACAGTTTATTTGTTGTTCTTAGTTCCCTCCTTTTCCTCCTGAGCCTTCTGGGCAACTAAGTCCTTCTCTAACTTGATATGACCCTTCTCCTCCGGCTGTTCAGGCCCCGTAACGTCCTGATGCTGATGAGCCTTCCTCTCGTCCTCTGAGTTGGACTGTCCATGGTGTTCCTCATAGAGACTCTTATGCTTGGACTTGAGTCTCTGTTCCTCAGCAGCAACCATATCCTTCCACAGATCAGCATTCTCGTCCCTGACGGCCGGAGTCGTTGTCAAAGACGTAGACGAGTAATCCGTAACAGCCTCCCCTTTCTGCCGAGCAGCCTCCTTGGCCTTGTTCGCGGCATCAAGAATACCCTTCCCACGCTTCTGATCGGCGATCTCGAATCCCGCCGACGCAACGAGCACGGCGACCGTCAACCCCTGCGCGTACACACGCGCCTGCACGATCTTCTGCGATCCAGAAAGGTACGGGTTGCGACTAACCAGCCAGAAGGAGCCAACCATGCTCGCGATCCAGGTCACGCCGACGATCTTGTACTTCTCGCGGTGGAGGAAGTCGAAAATGCGGTCCTTGGTGCTCATCCTGGCCAGCTCCTCTCGGCGTCTCCTTTCCTCCACGTCCCCGAGCCATAGCTGCTCCTTACTGCGTTCGATTTCGAAAGTGCGCGATGCGTGGTCCGCGGAGACAATGCCGACGAATGTCGCGGAGGATGTTGCCAGGAAGGATTTCATGGGGAGCGTCAGCGAGCGGATTGTTTGGTAGCGACGGGAGGCAGCCAGGACACCCGCTGTGCCGCCGATGAGACCGACGATGGTACCGAAGGTGCCTCCTTTGACGACGGCTCTGATACGTGTTAATATTTTCAGAGAAAAAATAAATAAAAACATGGATAACATACCGGTAGTGAGCGTCTTCTTCTTCCTTGGTTAAAAGCTTCATTTTGTGTGTGTCGTTTTCTCTATCCCAGAATTCCGCAAAGAAACAGAGAGAAAGTCGAAAGATCAATTCAATTCCTGTGGAGATAGATAGATAATAAGAGGCAAAGGCGACAGATAGACAATGACGCTGTCGTGAAGTCAAAGACCGAGTTAATTATTATGGTAGTGATAATAATAATAGCCAGGGCGATCGCCGTGTCCAGGGAAGCTATATATCGACCCAGCAAACGCCGAAACAGTTGACGTTGGATGGCGAAGCGCAGGTCCGGGATCTGCTCTGGAGCTTTTTGGGACTTTTTGGGACCGGAAGCTTTTCGCGCCTCGTCGCCTTATGTCCTGTTGATTATTATGATTTTTATAACCCACCGGAAGGACACGGCTGTAACTCGGTTTCTCCAACTGCTGCACACACCACCCGTTGATCCTCTTTTTTACGGCCGACAATTCTTCCCCTCACCAGCCTCAGCTGCAGATATTCAGTCTTCAGATTCCAGATCCCCGGTGGACGGAAGACCTTGCCCCTATCAGGCAGAACCATTCTCGAACATTGGCTGACCTAGTTCATCTTCTTCATTTCGTGCACGATCTCGCCACATCTGAAGACTCGTCAAGGTTTCCGTAAGCAGGTTGTTCTGAACTCCACTCGCCGTTCTAAATATCTATCCCGGGACTGGACTTGGTTCTCCGCATTCCCATTTCGACATGAATATCCTCATGCACTCAATGCTTTCAGAGGGTAGAGGCGCTGGTGGCTGTTGATTTCGTCATGGATTGAGTCCCTTGGATGCATTTGCATTTGCCTTTGCCTCTCACGTATGACCGGGGCTTCCTGTTCTTGTGCCCCTCACTTGTAGTATACTGAAGCCACACGCCGGCTTGGTAGTATTCGGAGACGCTCTTGTCCAATTCAACCACCCCAGACAATTCCCCTATACCTCTGTTTGTTTGAGAAAAGACACTTTAGAATTTAAATAATAAATAAAACAATTAGCCATGTAAAATCAAAAATATAGAGAGCATACGGGTATTGCACGTCGTGAGAGCTTCTGGTATCATGTCAACCAGAAGGCCCGAAGGGATCCGTCTGTTTTGGCATTGACCCTACCACGTTAGGCTTGAATTAGGGAGTGGACTCAGTGGAGTAGTCATTGCGGCCACTCGGGAGATTCGTGTCCTTGAGTTGTAGCTCGTATTTGAGAAGTTGAGAAGGGTGAGATATCGATGCTACTGCAAACGAAGTATGGAGTTCATGAAAGTCACATGCCAACGTCTACAAACACGGCTGATGGGAATAAGAATTGAAGCTGGTTACTTAAAAGAAGAATATTCACTTGAAGGAACCATGGTCTCCATACTGTGCAATGACTACCATTACCTCCAACACTCCCTAAAGCAGAGACATGGATCTGGGCACTTACACTGGCACCAACTACCAAGCACCTAGCCCAGGCAACCGTGTTCCAGTCTACCAGGCATCAGGCCATGCGAGTCCAAGTTGTCCTTCGCAGATCAACTGGCGGTCTAGGAAGAAGTTATATATGTACTCTGCATCAAATATAACATGGGATGATGTGGAGACCAAGACTCCTAAGCATTGTGCCTGGCGTATTTGGAACGAAGAGTGGAGTTTCCAAAGCCAAAATGCTTGGCCGTTGAGTCTTTAATCTGACCGATAAAGGTGCAGATGTCACTCATTGGCAGGAGGAATCTACGTATTCAGCCTTAGGCCTCGATTTGCTGGGACAGGGAGCCTCGCCAGGGGTCTAGTTGGACTGGTCTGGATGTCTGTGGCTGCCTCAGAGTGGATAACTAGTCCCTATGGTAGGAGCTTCTGGCGTTCCCAACAAAGACATGGCTCGATCTCTGTATCCTCTTTTTTCACTTTAGTGATGGTTGTCATTAAGAACCCACAACTGATCCGTGCTGTCTCTGCCGTATGATCTGCTGAAACTGACCGGATTGGATAATATTGCATGATTGGGTTAATTGGAAGTGAGCTCTTCATTTCGACATCGTTGCGTTCATTCATCAATCCTTGTTGCCTAGAATGAGTATCATAGTAAGTAGACTGTAGTGTGTAGAGTGTAGAGAGTAGATGGATGCCCCTCACCCCTCACGCCCCTCACGAGGATTCCCGGAATAGAAATATCGATCCCCTCATCGACAGGGGAAGAAAATCTCTGCGCTTTTTTCTCCAACCATTATTAGGTATTGCCATGAAAATGATGAAATAGAAACCCGTGAGTTCGGCATCAGTATCCGAGTGGGAAGTTGGCAATAACATGTAATAATAATAATCCCGATTTTGGGATTGGATTTGAAATCTGGAATAACCATCGAACCGGCAAGATCACGTGGATTCCATTTACAGAAAAAGAAGCCTCAAGAGTATGCCCGACTAATGCGACGATGGTTTTCCCATCATAAAATAGGCACGACCAGTATCTAACAAATCCCCGCTTACGCCCATATTAACCGCGAAATGAATCAAAGAAAAGTAGGAAGCAGATAAAGAAGTACAAAGGTCGTCCACGGAAAATAGACTTGGGACTGACACTACCTCCGACCTCCCTTCACAGCAGCAATCTGTCTTGCCCGCATCCTCCGGAATCGATCCTCCCCGCTGGCTCCAAGCGGTCGTGCGAACTTGCTCTCCTGGATCGCCGTCGGCCGTGGTACAATCGTATAGCTAGTGTGGCGGATCTCCGCACGCGCGCGGTTGGCCAAACGAGGTGGAAGAAGCTCGCGCTCTCGCGCTTCCGCCGCCGTAGCTTCAGCAGACAATTGCGGTGCACGCGTTTGCAGTTTGCTTTACATCGTTATCATGTTAGCCTTCATGTATGTAAGGGACAAAAAGGGTGTACATACGTCGGGTCAAATTCAACCTCCTGGTATACCCTCTTCGAGTAATCATCGCTTCGTTGTAAGATTGGCCGTGTCCACTCTGCAAGCAGGCGTTCCGCCATGCGCTTGATTCCTGGTTCCGGCCTCTTGCTCTTGGTGTAGAAGACAATAACTTTCCCAATACCGCTGGCAATGAGAGTCTCCTTGTTAATCGGGAGTTTAGCCAACGCTGTCATGAGGTCGCGCTGGATGTTGTAAGCCGGAAGAGATCCATCATCGAGCGGCTCAAGGAAGAATTTGACTGCTTCAAGCAGGTTGATTTCCGGATCGACCAGACTGTTGACATATTGATTACGGTTAAGGAGCGAAATCACCTCCGGTAGCATCTTGAGTTTGTGCATAGCAGGCTTGCCCTCGCGTCGGTTGACAGCATCCATTTGGGCGGCATTGGTCATGCGCCTGCGCATCTCCTCGATTTCCGCATCTGCCATTTGCTCGAGGTCCTAGACAGCAGTATCACAGTCAGACAGAACGAATCTAAACGAGCAGTATAACAAAGCGAGTAGTATAACATACAATGCCATCCGCTCTTCGGGGTCGTCTCTTAGTAGGCTTCTTCAGCGCTTCATCCATAGCACGATCAAGGGCTCTCCGACGACCTGTCCTCATCAGTCAGTCAAAGAACACAAAACCGTGACAACGAACCGAGGGGAACATACGCGTAGCAGGATCGAGGGACTCCTCATCTACAGGGGTCGGCTCCCTCCTCTTCCGATCCTTCCTGCGACTCTTCCCTTCAGCCTCGCCCTCGGCGTCGACACCCTCCAGCTCCCTCATACGACGATTCTTCTTCTCCCTCCGCCCTTCCTTCCTCCGCCTGGTTCGCCCTTCGTCCTCTCCATCCTGAATCCTCTTGCGCTTGTGACGACCAATGAGCTTCAGATTATCCTCATCGATATCCAATGTGGGACGTTCTTCGATAGCGACGTTCTCAGGGTCGAAATCTTCGAACTGCGCTTCATCGACTTCAGAGAGGATAGATTCATCATCGGAGAGTGCATCTCCGACAGCTTCGTCTTCCCCTGGAAGACGAGCACCAGCATCATTGTCATTGTCATCGTCGCTGTTGCTGGGACCTTTCTCGAGATCTTCAGTGACGTTGTCGACGTCTACTTGTTTGTGATACGCTTCGCCGCCAGCTGCAGGGGTGCTAACAACTTCATTTCCGGACTCTTCAGGTAGGATGTCTTCCTTGTGATCGACCGGTGAGCCGGGCTGGTTTTCTGGTGAGGCAGACATGTCTGCGAGGAGTATGTGTTGGTGATGGTAGTTGTCCGTGTGGTTGACAAGTGGAGTACCTAGACAGATGAAAGAGAGTCGAACGGAGGTTTCTTTGATACCGCTCGGCGACCAGGATACCGTCGGTCACCCAGCAACCAGAGAGGGAAAGGATGAGTAGTGAGCAGAACACAGCGTCTCTGACTAGAAGGTATTGAACCTGGTCAGATGAGAAGATACAGAATCAGATTTCGACACCGCGCAAGGGAGGAGAAGAAGTCAAAAGGAATGAATGAATTCAATTCACTCGGCGCAAGTTCGATTCCGCCTTTGGCGCGCGGCAGCGGCAATTGGCCCGTGCGGAAGTGGCAGTATTATCGATTTCTCTGTGAAACTCGACTTCTTCCTGTCTTTGTTCTGTCTCTGCATCAGATTGGTTCACACTCTCCTCAGTAAATAACGACCAAAAAGTGAATATCAGAAAAAGCCTTCATCATGTTCATGCCAGGTTAGTGTGGTGGCCGCATTCCATCCCATACCGAACTTCGTTCACTCATCTTTCCCTTTTGCCGCCGCGTTTGACTACGGAGTACACTGTATGAATAAATACTAACATAAGATCGTTTAATAGGTAACGAGCAGCTCTCCAAGGAGGAGATCAAGGTGAATATACCATTTGCAAAATACATTACCTCCAACTATAGCCCAAAACCAAACCCAAACCTGTCCGACAATACAAAGAAAGACGACGATAGCAATCTAACACAATAAATCCAGGCCGGAGAAGTCGAAGCCCAACAGACTATCCACATGGCTATCGCAAGCAGCATCCTTCTTTACCTCTGTAAGCTCCCCCGGGCAACATTCCACCTTCTAACATTCTCTCAATCCTCATCCGGATGGTGGCGATGTTGATGACAATGGCAATGACGGAAACTGATTATTGTTAAAAAATTCTCAGCTCCCTTCGCCGTCGATTTCATCAAGAAGCTCCTTTAATAATCCTCTTACGTTTTCCTGCTTTTTCGTGTCGTGATACCGGGTGACATGTACATGTAACATATTATAGAATAGGAAACGAATATTTTGCATTATGGGGATGATATTTTGACCGTCAATATACATAGGAGAGTGGGAAGTTTGGGTCTTTTCTCTGTTATTCATGGTCATGTCAGCATCTTCGTTTTTGGCTTGGCTATGGCATGTATTATTATAGGCAGTCTTTCATTTAACACGGGTATAATAATACGACAGAAGAAACGAAAGATGTCGTTCTCTGGTCAAATTATTTGCTAGAGCTCCAAGAAGAGAAGAAAATAAATAAAACACCCTTTCTCCGTAATGCAAACAGTGTCAAGCACCAAATGGCCGGTCCCATTAAATAGAACAAGGGGAAAAAAGCATATCACATAGCAGATAATTGGAGTAACTATCAAGTAAAGCCTTCCGACTTCATGCCCTAACGATCCGGGGACTTCAGCGAGTCCTCGAGGTCCTTCTTGACTGATTCTAGTTCCTTTTGCAAGCATTGAATCTGGGAGTTGTAGTCATCCAGGATCTAGAAATAGTGCTAGTTAGTCCATCCAGAGCCTATTAGCATATATGAGAATAGGCATACCTTCTTAACCTTCTTCAGAACCTCCTCATTCACTTCTCCCTCACCCTGTAGTGCCGCGCTGGGCCCAGCCTTTTCCACTTCGATTTGCAGACGCTTCGATCCCTCCCGAATAGCCAGCATCCTGGCCCAGATCTCCTCCGCGCGTCCGTTCAGGGACGGGTCGAAAACGGAGCGTTCTAGTTGAGCGAGCTTCTTCTTGAGTTCCTCTTCTACGTCGTCCATGGCGTAGCCTCTGTTCCTCAATACCTGCGTCTTCGCAGCTAGCGACAGACACCGTTTGCTTAGCACGAGATGTTTCCGACGAGCGTCGGCAATTCGCACGGAGATTTTCAAATCATGACGAGATAGCAGGTCGGTAAGACAATTGTTGATTTCGTGAAGTCGGGTCTGCATCACGGCAAGGAAGTCCTTTTGTCTCTGTGCTCGTTTTCCGAGCTCAAGGAATCCTCTCACCAGAACGGGGACGTGTCCTGGACCAGGTCTCTTCCGTAAAGCCTCTTCCCATTTCGTTTCATCGTCGTTGTAACCAGGCTGGTAGAATGGTGCCGAGTCCTCGCCGACGTTGTTATAAAGATATGTTCTAAAGGGGGAAGAAAAGATAGTCGGGTCCCATTTCTCCTTGACGATGGTCATTTGCATTGGCACGGTCCGATGAACTAGAAACCGGTAAGCTTGAGTTCTGGGGGAGTAAGGATCATAAAAGAACAAACCTCCTGTGATCGCACGGCCTGGAGACCATATGCTCGATCCCATATTCTGTTGTTGCAACGTGCTCTGGCCCAGTTGAGGCTGCTGTTGCGCCTGCTGCTGCTGCTGCTGTTGACCGCCTAGTAGGGAACCTCCGAACAAGCCCGTCTGTTGAGGTTGCTGTTGCTGTGTTGTACTGGCACCGAGACCACCGAACAATCCACCAGTCTGTTGCTGGGGCTGTTGTTGTTGCTGCTGTGTGTTTGTTCCGAGACCACTAAAAAACCCTCCGCCTGTCTGCTGTTGCGGTTGCTGCTGCTGTTGTTGTCCTCCTAGTCCCCCAAATAGACTACCCTGCGGCTTCTGCTGAGTGTTCAAAGACCCAAATAGCCCACCACCACCGGCCTGTGGCTGGTTCGACGTTGGTGTCGCTGTCGTAGACCCAAAAATGCTACCGGTCTGTGAAGGCTGAGACGTGGCATTGGAACCAAACAACCCTCCTCCTGTGCTAGAGCTCTGTTGGTTCTGCGTAGACCCAAATAGACCGCCCCCTTGTTGATTTCCTGTATTCAGGTTCAAGCTTCCAAACGGACTCGCTTTATTCGTAGACCCGAAGAGAGACATGGTTG
This sequence comes from Monascus purpureus, assembly GCA_025999795.1. NCBI lineage: Eukaryota > Fungi > Ascomycota > Eurotiomycetes > Eurotiales > Aspergillaceae > Monascus > Monascus purpureus. The sequence continues at coordinate 1,871,482 of AP025348.1, forward strand.
GTAGGTACAGAAGAAGGGAATTCGTAGGAAAAATGAGAAGATGTTCAGCGAGCAAAGGTGTCGCTGCGACGAGAGTTGCTTTGTCTCCGTCTCTGGAGGAAGGAGAAAAAAAAAAGAATCAAGGACGCTGGCTGAGGTGCCTTCTACAACGGAACTTTTTCTGAATGGGTGATAGGGTCAGGATCGCATAGTATCGGCGTAGACAAAAATGGAGCTGAAATAAAAACACGCCCAGAATGCGAGGAATTGCAGCCCTGCAGACAAGCTTGGAGCTGCAGCTGGACGATTTGGAGGTTTGTTTTTCGACTACCGCGGTGGTGAGTCACGTGAGTGACAACTGGATAGTAATGGAGGTGTATTGTTGGTTGGTTACTAGCTAGATAGGCCTACGTGGTGAAAAGGGTCAGCGAGGGCGGACCTATGCGGCAGAATCCCACGTGATCCAACAGATAGTGTTGGATCACGTGGGATTCTGCCGCATAGGTCCGCCCTCGCTGACCCTTTTCACCACGTAGGCCTATCTAGCTAGTGACCAACCAACAATACACCTCCATTAGGTTATGAGCCCGTTTCTTGCTCGGAAATATGAGCTATTTTAGGCCCGTATAAGTGGTCAATTTAAGCCCTCTGATTGGCTGAACCAAAATTCCATACCCCAGATTCCAAAAATTCCAGGATCCCAGATACGGTCCGAACCTGAGCATGTCAGGAGAACCTACTACGCCTCCCGCTACTGCTATACGACGATCACGTCGCCGAAATCTCCAAAACAGGTCCTCGAATATAGACGAGACCTCCTCATCAGTTGTCTCTGAAGAGATAGAGACCCCAACGCCTTCCGGAGCCAATCTGAGCTCTACCAATACCGCCAACATGGCTTCCACAAACGAACTTACCCCTGATCTTGCTGATATGATGCGACAAATGCTTGCTCGCCAGAATCAGATGGAACAAGATATGCGAGACCGTGAAGCTAGAATGGAGCTAAAACTGGCATCTATCATCCAGTCTAATACTCCACAAGCTTCCTTGCCTTCAAATACAACCCAAGATACTACACCAATGGATATCCAACCGCCTCTGCGTGATGCCTCAGACACAAATATCAGCAATGCTATTGCCCTTGTCCAAGCCGATGTCGATACGCTACTGCCTGACCGATGCCGTGTCATCTTGACACTGGATAATTACGATGCATGGAGCTCTGCCATACAAAAAGAAGCTGGTATTCTCAATGCTATTACAACTCTTCACCAGGACTCTCCTCCTGCTGGATCATCTCCACTTGATGCTGCAGTTTGGCACAGAAAAGCCATTGTCATGAGAGCCCGTATGCTCAATGCCATGACAACCCCTGCTTCCGATAAACTAGGCACCGTATATGACCTCTCTGCCCATGGTCTTTGGGACCGAGCTGCCACACTTTTTGGCAAATCCACCGGTGAAGAGCGAATGGCCCTTACCATGGAGCTCAAAGAGCTCTATATAAAGGATAACGATTATCTCACCTACCAGTCATCCTTTAATCGAATCTTTGACCGCCTACACGCTATTGGAGAAGAATCTCTTGAAAATCTCAAACATGACCTCTTCTTTATAGGTCTCCGGGACTGGAACCGCGCCTTTATCAAGAGTAAACTAGATGATGTCTACTCTACTGGCCGTGCTCCGGTTACCAACCTGGATCTTAAGGTTATCCAGACCCAATTATCTACTCGAACCGGCACTAAATTCCGTGATACTCATTCTCAAGACCGGTCAAACCAACAGAAAGAGAACTCCCAGAACCGCAGTTATTCAAAACAAGCATCTGGAACCAAATACACAATTCCTCAACGTTCCAATAACCAAGATAGATCTCGTCATACACTTATAGACTGTGATCACTGCGGAAATCGCCATGGACTTATATGCTATTTTAAACATCCTGAGAAAGCACCAGAGTATAGACGCAAGTTCTATACTACTATGGCTAATGCTCTCCGTGTTCAGCAACAATCTGAAGCAAACCCACAATCAAACCAGGATCACCCTGCTTCACAGGAACTTGTCTTGCATAAGAAACTCTCCAATGCCAAATCTGCCATTGTGAAGTCTGCAAAGACTCTCTCATTTTCCAATCAATGGTTTGTTGACAGCTGTGCCTCTTTCCATTCTACACCTGACCGTTCACTTTTTGCAACCTATAAGGCCTTGCAGAAGCATGATCTGGTGGAGACAGATTATATGGAAGGTGCTCAAGGCCATATCTCTATGCCTCAAGGCATTGGCACCGTGATTATAGATATTGGTTACGGATCTCTGATCCTAAGAGACGTCCGCCATGTTCCTTCCTTTACTTCCAACCTCATTTCAGAAGGCATGCTTGTACGACAAGGCTTTAGGCTTCAATATACACTAGATTGTGAAGTCAAGCTGATTACCACACCATCTGGAGCTGAATTCCAAGCCCAATTGTTCAAAAACAATGTTTACCTCCTTGAAGACTGTCTATCTCCTGGAGAAGAAGAAAATTCCTATGCCTTTGTCACCACCCGGTCTGGCAAAGAAGTTAACTGCCCAGAAGAGCCACCTGCAAAGGCTCCCACAATTAAGACACCAGCTGAGGCTCCTACTCCAAAAGAGACCCCGGTTCTAGGGAAGCCGCGAACTACTAAGATATCCCTACCTATCATGGCCTGGCACCGACGCCTATGCCATCTCAATCAAGCCGATCTCCTCCGCCTCGCCCGAGATCCTGAGTCTTGCATCGAAATCAAAGGCTCTAAAGAACTCCCATTTTGTGAAGTCTGTATACAGGCTAGACAGACACGCTATTATAGCAAGGTCCCTAGGTCCAGAGTTACCAAACCCCTTGCCCGAGTCCATCTAGATATCGCCGGCGGTGGACAAACTCTTGATTTTGACAACCCTAATGATGTTGTCACTGGCCGAATTGGGGCAAAATATGTCTTACTTATTACCGACGATGCCACACATTATCGATGGATCCTCTTCCTTGAGACAAAAAGTGCAGCCATTACCGCCTTCAAGAACTGGCTTCAAAATATGAAGAACCATGGCTTCACTGCTCCTGCCTACCTAGTCTCTGATAATGAATTCCGCTCCACTGAATGGATGGAAACCTACCGTCAGGAAGGCATAGAATGGCAACCAAGCTCGCCATATTCACCATGGCAAAATGCCGTTAGTGAACGTGGCATCCGGATCCTTTTGAACGGGCCCGAGCTATGATGCTTGATGCCCCATATATACCAGAACGCTTTTGGGTAGATGCTCTCCAATATGCCACAGATCTTACAAATCGGCTCCCTACATCTACCATCTTATACAATTCCCAAATTCCTGGGGGGTGAATATCAACAAGGACATACACCCCAGCCCTTATCGCGCTCCGTTGGCAGCGTGGACTAATTCATCCATTTCTTCACTCCCCGGATATCGCCGTTGGGGGTGTCCAGCCTGGGTCCATCGGCATGGACCAGATAAACCTGGAAATAAGCTTGATTCACGTTCTCACTGCTGTTTCCTCATTGGCCAAATTAGTAGCCATCAATATCGTGTTTGGGACCCTAAAACTGACACCGTCTTTGTCACCAATGATGTTATATTTGATGAGGATTACAAAGATCCTACAACTACCACTCCCAAAGGTCCCAGCACCCCTACCGAAGAAAACCCAACTCAATTAGTTGAAGATGAACCTCTCAATGACCAAGATATATGGCTCCGACCTGCCAAAGGCATGTCCCTAGCTTACTTTGCCACTTCAACCATTCCTTCATCAGAAGACAACACGCCTACTTCTTATAAGCAGGCCATATCCCATCCTGATGCTGCTAAATGGCAAGCTGCCATGCAAAAGGAAGTCAACCAACTCAAAGAGAAAGGCTGCTGGCAACTCATTCGCCGTTCTGACCTACCACCAGGGGCCAAAGTCATCCCTGGCCGGTGGGTATACAAAAAGAAAGAAATCCCCGGCATACCTATCTCAGAGGATTATCAGGCTAAAGCCCGCTGGGTCATTCGTGGCAATCTACTTGATAAAGACTTCATGGAATCCTACGCACCAGTGGTAAATGAAAATACTACCAGAACCCTCACGGCACTGGCCACCCTGCTTGGCTGGCATACCCGAAAAGCTGATGCCACCCTTGCTTTCCTAAATGGGAAAATGCCCACGGACAAACGTGTCTTTATGACCCAAGTTCAGGGATTCAAAGAAGGTTCTGGAGATCTTGTCTGTGAACTCCTTCAATCCCTCTATGGATTGGTCCCATCTGCCCGCATCTGGTATGATACTCTGGGTGCTTTTCTACGCCAAATCAGCTTCAAATGCTCTGAATATGACTCTGGTCTATGGATCCACACTACCCGGACCCAACTCTATGTGACCACCCATGTGGATGACTTCAAAGTCTATGCTAAACATGAAAATGATGCCATCTGGTTTATGGAGACTCTCTCCGCCAAATTTGACATAAAAGAAGTTGGAAACTCTACCAAATACCTTGGCATGACCATCTCCCAGTCTGAGACTTCATCTTCTTTATCTCAAGCCGACTACACTGAAGATGTTGTTGCCTCTTTTGGTCAAGCCCAAGCACATCCTGTTAGGATTCCAATGGATCCTAGCCTAATAATTGATGATGAACCAGACCCTACAGTCAACACCAAAGAATATCAACGTGGTGTAGGCTGCCTTACCTGGCTAGCCACCAAAACCCGGCCAGATCTTAGCCAGACGGTTGGCATACTATCCCAATATAACGCCAAACCCACCCAAAAAGCATGGCGTGCCCTTATACACGCCATACGCTATCTTAAAGGCTCCATCAATCGGCAAATTACCTATCATAAACCCACGGAGTCCATTACATCTGACCTCCTCATGCCAAAATGTTATACCGACTCTGATTGGGGTGGCCAACTGACAGGCAACCGCCGGTCAGTTTCTGGATACATCTTTCTGCTTGCTGGAGCCCCAATTGCCTGGAAAAGCCGCAAGCAAACATCCGTTGCCCTTAGCTCCAACGAAGCTGAGTATATGGCTCTAAGCGAAGCCAGCCGTGATGCCCTCTGGCTCCGGAATCTCATCAACGAGCTTAATGTGCTCCCAACTGAATGCCCACCAATATCTCTTCATATCGATAATCAAGGTGCCCACGCCATGGCTGAAGCCGAGCTCACCACCAAGAGATCCAAACACATTGACATACGCTACCATTACGTTCGGGAGAAGGTCCGAGACGGCATTGTTAAACTTTAGACCTGCCCTACCAAAGAACAGGCAGCAGATGGCCTGACAAAACCTCTCCAAACTGAACGATTCAATCATTTCCTGGAACTCACCGGCATACATTAAGCGGCGCTTGTTCCCCCATTTTGGTTATACTTTCTATTCTGATTTACGGCTTCTGATTGGCCAAAGCGGAACCTCTCACTTCTCTGCTTAATTTTGCTTTTACTCTCTCATTTGGAGGCCTGAATAGAGGCCGATTTTTGTATTTAAATTCTTTAGATTAGTCTTTAGGCCAGCTCGTGCGTGGGGGGTGTTGGATCACGTGGGATTCTGCCGCATAGGTCCGCCCTCGCTGACCCTTTTCACCACGTAGGCCTATCTAGCTAGTGACCAACCAACAATACACCTCCATTAGATAGCAACCGGCGACAACACTGAATGGAACGGGGAAACACAAGCAATGGACAAGGAGCATATAAAGCAGACTAATACTGCAAAGGTATTCTCCGAGCAATTGATCAGACTACAATGGCATTTGCTATCTCGTCCAGGAACAGCAATTGAACTTGTACCTGTCTCTGGTAGTTAACTAGTTAATATAATCGGACGCCGAGTGGCCAATTTTTCGCCGGAAATCCAGGCATCATCATCACCATCGCTTTTAATCAGGAATCCAATAGACATAGAGGTACAAATGAGGTTAAAGCTATTTCTACGACATTTCAGCTGACTATGGCCTGGTTGATTCCAAGTACTACATGTTGGAGGCCTTCATGGTTGTGGATTGTAATGGTATGAATATAGAATTCATTTTCGCACTAGATACACGAAGGATTCCTTGGGAGGAGTAAGAAAAGAGACAACGACATGCCAGCAACAAACAGAACAAATGAAGCAAAAGAGACAGACAGAACAAATGGTACAAATAGGGCAAGCAGTGTGCTCAGGCGTTGGCCCTGAGTTGCCATATGCCTAGGCGTAGCCCACGACAGATACAAGATTCTCATGAAACAAACTTGATTCACCTTGCTTCTCTCTAGAACTGTAGGAACCAAGTCCATTTAAATGGAAAAAACTGACAAAACTGACAAAAGTAAAAGATAATAAATGAATAAATACTATATTTCCTTGTATCTGTATCCCTGCCCATGCATTAACCTCCTTCTCACAGTATCCCCTGATACACTATTCCATCCTATAAACGGGTACGATACTTCATTCATTAGATTTAGCTAATAAAACTACATATCAAGGTATCTAGCAGAATACAGAGCAAATACTAACGGTATCAGGTAAGATAATGCTCCTTTCATCTTATTCCCAGTGTAATAGCAGGCTGCTGGACCACTGAGGTTATGCGAAGACTTGGCGAAGACCAGATGGCGATTGGCATGAAGTAACAAGGCTGATGACCATGCCACGGGATCCTCGTGCCTTCCCCACGCCATGAATGTGAAGGCCCAAAGAGACATGACGGGGGAGAACTCCATATAGACCTATCAATGGGCCTTGTGATCAAGAAGCAAGCTGTTTGTCTCTAACCTACTGAATACTACCTTTGTTGATCTATAGACTTGTCCTCCATCACCAGTATGCAAACCAGATGTTCTGTTCCAACCAATACAGCCCGATCTGGAGCGCTTGATACCCAGACTCATCCTTGGTAGTCTTCATAGCCCAATTTATCTGCAGTGCTTTCAGTAGCAGTGCCAACATTTCCAACTGTCTGTGTAGCCTTTTTCCGGATAGACAAAGGGGCCAGTGAAGACTAAGGAGATGACATAGGGTGAGATCTTGTGTGTGGTGATTGCCATTCAAATTCAGAATCAGAAGCATCTAGCATATCAAAGTCCTCGTCCTCCTTCAAGGAGATGTGGTCATCATCATCATCATTGCTATCAAAGTCATCGTTAACATCAGCAGCACCACTCATTGCCACAACTCGATTCAAGATCCACTGCATCTCTAGAAGCTCCCAGTGAGGCAAAGGGCAATTTTTTTGGGTCCTCAGTTGTAAGCTGTATCTCATCTCCAGACCGAATAATGAGATCAGACACTGTCGTCTCATGGCCAATTGACATTTCATGGTTGAGGAGGCGAGCTAAACCAGGGCCTTGATTGCGGTCCTCTAGTGAAGGATGGCCACATAGTCTGACAGAAGATGAATTTGGACCCTTGAGAAGCCAGTAAAATTTAACAGTGAGACACTTCCTACCCTCTGAAATTGCAACAGGTTTGAGAGCAAAATATCCTTTCCCATGGTAGCGATGTGCGTTTGGATATAGACATATCATTTTGTGACAGACGTCAACAAATTCATCTTGGGGGAATATAGTTCCGTACCATCTGTTGACACGATCCTCTGTCCAGAAATATTTTAGAGTCATCCAAATGTTGGGCGTCTCTTTGGAACCTGCATGGATGTGATGTCCACGTAAGGAAATGGGGTAGATATGGGCAACATCATGTTCGGAATCCTTTGTTATGATGCATCGATTCTTATCTCTTTTCCGACACCGTAGATAGTTAGTTATAACCAATTCAAGGTATCATGGAAGTTTGGAAGGTTGGTGTGGGGAGCCTGGCACTAGAACTGACAAGTTTACGAGCTTCATATGAGCGCTTTGGACTACTTTTTATTTTTAGTTCATCTGCTTTCCGTTTCAAGAGGGTTTGAGGCTGGTGTAGATGGACAAGACGAGGCTGCTGACAGTTGGCGAGAAGCTAGCCTGGACATAGTGATGTTACTGTGATCTTTTTGCAGCCCTTCAAATTATTAGCCATGGGAACAGCAGGGTTTTGACTATACTTTTGGCAATAACTTTGGATTTTGACTCAAAACCATCTAGGGCAAGCCGTGTCGAACGTGTAATCGTCTCCTGTAGGCCTTCATCTAACCAGATTTGAAGTTTTTCAATATCTGCAAGCCACAGGATAGCCAAATCGTTGGTGAAACAGTTTCGCCAATATGCTCCTGCAGTGAGGTAAGGAGGTCCTTGCGTCTTTTGTCATTAGACTCCTCTTCAAAGGCACTGTGCGATCCGCGATAACTATGTGATTCCATATCTGGAAGGATGAGAGCAAGGTTGGAAGAATCTGGATGATACGGTTGGAGATGGTTGTGGCTGCTACAAATGAAAGGAGGTATTTCTTAAGCATGGCAGAAACTGAGAGGGCGGTGAGGGAGGGAATCGCTGAATTTGGCGAGGGCGAGGCGGCCGTTTCCAGACGCGGCGGCTCCTAAAGACAAATTACAGGCTCAAGCTGAATCAGTTTGATCCTTGACATGTCTAGTTATCAGGGAGTCTGTTGAGGGCCGAGCTGGACTGGACCTACAGATGCCGTTGCAGCCATGGATGCTTATCGGACACTTTGTAATAAGGCTGCTATGAATACTATAAAGCAAATAAAGTATGCAGGTCGTCGGCCAGTGACGTCAGAGAACGTTGCGATAATTATAGGTGAGATGGCTTGAATGATCTAGATAATTTTAGCTTTGAGTTAGCACTAATCGGTAATGCAATATACAGTTTCTCTTGTGTGGGGTTTACCTACCATATACGAGGTAAGGGTCAGATTCATCAAAGACAAAGATGTATGGAGATCAGTTGCCAGGGCATTCAAAGCAGGATAATAAATATTGCTCGCGAGCGGAGAAAAGCACGCAATCACGGTAACTGCGGCAATAATCCATTTTTTCTCCCGCGAACTGAAGATGGTATATGGCTGTTCAGCTCTCTGAATCTGTTCGTGTGCCTCATCGACCTTGGGTGGGTGCGGTGATTCCTTATTGTCGCTGTGGACTGACATGTCGGAGGGGTATTGGTTTTCGTATATCTGACCTAATGATCGTACTGCATTCGTCGCAAAGAGGACGGAAAGCTGGACCGTAAGGTAGGGATGACTCGGACTGGGAAGAGTTCCTACTGACTCTTCGAAGGTATTTATCCACTAGTCTTCCAACTCTCCGGAAGTGCTTATGGGCTGCTAACAATTCCAAAAGTGAGGTACCCAAATTTATTATTTTGTCCACTTCCCAGTATCCTTCGGTCTCTCGGATACAGCGGTAAAGCATCAAAATTACCAGTGACCTCAAGATCTTACTTTGGGGCTTTAGGCACTCAACTTTGCCGTTGCTCATTGGCCCCTCTGACAGCCCCGATGTCAAGGCGACATTGTCTCCGCACGCTTCAAATTTTGAGGGATTTATATCCTTGTCAAGATAGCATGTGAGCTAAGGAAGCAGCACCGCAACAGAGGAGCTGACGTGCTATCTTGACAAGGATATAAATCTAGCCCCCAGGGATCACAAGGCACCCTGTCAGCTAGAAAAGTCTCAGGTAGCTGGCATTGTTAAAGGAAAAATCCTAGAAAATGCACTTACGCTCAGTCTGATTCGAATCCCCAATCGTACGACCTGATATTCTGGTCTTTTGCTGGTAGTGCAGCGGTTTAGTCCTTAGAATGCACCCTAGGAGTTAGGTCGTGACAGTATGATCTCGTCTCTTCTCCTCCCACCCCAATCTTCTTTAATCTACAGGCTGTGGAAATATCCAAGCAAGCACAGGAGTATAGATAATGTTAAACAAATCATTATATTAAAAGCAAGCTATCAACAAGCTACCTGATTTCAAGAACCTAAGCTTGCTAGCGACTGGTGGATTGCAATTAGTCAGAATGGGTGGATAACTGATGAAATAGGCCTTCTCTGGCTAAAAAATGTCTTTGCATGTCTGCTCATGCTTTACATCTTCTTCAACCGCTTGATGTGGGTGTTTTTAGCCCACTTAAAAGAGCGTACAGAAAGCTTCTTGAAGAGCGTATGATTGCTGGCAATAACCATATTGATAAAGAAGACTTTCTATCACTATATCCAGACGCATGCGCTAAGGTCTTTACTCCAGCCAATATCTGCAGCAGTTTTACAGGGGCAGGGCTTAAGCCATTTGATCCAGAGCATGTTCTTTCAAAGCTTACTTTCCAACTACATACACCTATACCTGCACCATCACTAGTTGAAGGCTCAATTTCCTCTGCTTTTCAGACTCCGCAGAATACTTGCCAGTTAGATCAGAAGGTCCGAAGTCTGCAGAACAGCCTTAATAAAAAACAGCAGCTTTCTAGCAGTCCAATCGCTCATATTCAACATCTTGAGAAAGCTGCGCAAATGGTGATGCAAACTACCCTTCTTTTACAGCAAGAAATTAAGGTTTTATGAGCTGGAAATGAGCAAAAACGTCAGAAAAAGGCAAGAAAGCGTGGTGAACTAGGTAATGACCACCTTCTTTCTGTACAGGAAGGCCAAAATCGCGTTCAGCAGCTTGATACGCAGCTTAATGAGCAACCTGAGGAATCTACTCCTATATCTCACCAACAAGCTCCGCAGCGCTGCAGTGGCTGTGGAACAGTGGGACATACAATTCGAAATTGCCCTAGTAAATAGCTATCATTTCGTATATTTATTTAGTCTAATTAAATGGTGTTGGTGGCTGAATAACTTCAAATAGTGGTGGCCATGCCGAAAAATCCGCGGTTCGGGGGTTGATTATGTTATTGATGAGACCATTATATAAGCATCCCAGCGACGGACGAATCAGCAACAAGCAAAAGCAAGTTCCGCCAACCTTCGTCTTCCTCTCCACGTCCAGCCCGCAAAGCAAGCTGCACGCCAATTGACCCAGGAACCGGAAATCAAGCCATTCGCCCAAGATGTCCCGGAGAGAGCCTCAGTAAGCCTTTTACCATACCATTGTAACGAGGATAGCATCGAACTAACCTCTTTGGCCCGCCGCAGGTTTAACCAGCATGTCCTCGTTGACACGACGCCGATGCCCGATCACATCCCCAAGGTGGAGGAGATAGGGGCTACTTCTGCGCCGTTGGCTAGCGCATCTTTTTTTATCGGGGACAGATGCAGAGCCTACAATGATGATTACATGAAGTGCAAGACTGACGCTAATGGACGAGGGGAGCTGGAGTGTTTGAAGGAGGGTCGGAAGGTTACGCGTTGCGCTGCCAGTGTGTATGTTCTCCCTCTTCTTGTTTAAAAATATGGCTGTTTATCGGGACGCTAAACAACTGATAAATCAATAGGATCAAGGATATCAATGCCAACTGCCTGAAACAGTTCAATGCCCACTGGGAGTGTTTGGAGAACAACAACCACCACTTCTTCGAGTGCCGGAAGCCGGAGATGGAATTGAACAACTGCGTGTTTGAGAAGCTGGTTAGTTTTTACACCCTCGTCACATTATATCTATCATCACTGGAAGAAGATCCACTGAACATATCATAGGGACTTAAAAAGGTCATCCCGGGTACACCGGAGAACCAGACTCCCGTACACCTGCGGCCAAAGCAGCTCTATGCCCAATTCCCTGGTCCTCAATACTAGAAGTCTAGATTTTAACATGTTGCTACTTTTTTTGTTGTTCGATCCCGGTGTTGTCATGAAACTGTCTGTGTATATATTAGCATCAGGAATGGTTCAATGGTTGTTTCTTGAGTGTGTACAGACCTGGAGTACACGCCGAATTACCCTGTAGCATTTACGTGTTGGGAATTGGACCCCAGGATAATAGGATTGATTGTACATGTATGTCCACATATAGTAAGCCAAAAGCCACCAGACAACTCCAAACAAACCAATTTGTATCCATATTTTTGTCTTCCGGTGTATGTAATTATGTATGTATGTGTTGCATAAAAGGAATTAAGAAGAAAAAAAAGGTAACCAGACGCCCTAATACTGTACATGTAGCCATATCCTGCAACGAATGAAAAGTGATAATAATAAAAAAGATGAGTCCGACACAGCGAATGATCAGAAGATAATCATATATACAACAGCGTTTAATCAGAAGCCCGACTGCCTCTTCAAGAAAAGTGAACGTGAGGGGGAAAAGGCAAAGGAAAGAAGAGAAACGCCATCTCAACGACGATATGCCAACTTCCGAAAAATCCCCAATTTAACCACCTTGGCCTTCACCTCGGCCCATCCATTTCTCAGTCGTTCTTCAAGTCGTCTGTCGCCCCTAGCTCGCATCCAGATCAGAATTAGGCCCAACATCGCGACGTCCCAAACGATCTGTCTCAGGGTGATCCAAAGAAGCCATTTCATCCATGCCCAGAGACCATTCCGTCGACGGGCCGCGAGTGTGCGCGCTTCCATCTGCTCGCGGACAGCGGCGACTTCGGCCGTCATCTTGGTCAGGGCTTGCTCGACTCGTCGACGCCATAGACGGGAATTATTATTATCACCGCTGCCGCCGCCGTCATTATCGCGGTTGTTACCGTGGTGGTGGGAGTCTAACTGTTTGCGTTTCCGCTTTTGTTTCGGTTTCTGTTTGCAGTCGTGTATACTTTCTTCGTCGGATGAGATGTTCCTTGCGTCTGATTCGTAGGCACCATCCCGGGCTTCTGCATATTCTTCATCTTCATCTTCGTCCTCGTCTTCGTCCTCGTCTTCGTCCTCGCGTTCGGCTTCTACTTCATCGTCGTTGACATTGTAATCCGCTTCTCCTCCTCCTTCTTCTTTCTCGTATTCGTCTTCGTCCTCTTCCCGCATGCTGCGCTGATATGGCGCATCTGGCTGACTAACTGGACTGAGGACACGGAGTCTCGAGTTCCCCCCACCACTGCCGTAGTATCGTCGAGAACTGCCACGGCTATGCTTTCCGTGGCTATGCTGTGGACTGGGAAATGGTGGAACACCGGCACTACGATGCGTCGAAACAGAAGATGCGGGCGACGACGGCACGGTGTTCGATTTGACCTGGTCCCAGACGAACTCGAGCTCACCGACCAATTCCAGCGCTTCGGGTGTTTGAGATGCGTAGCGATGCATAGTGTTGATGAGGGTTGTGATGTAACGGCGCTTTGCTTCAGTACGGGACAAGCCCCGTTGAGCGTACCACGCATCCCTGTTACATATACATTAGCAATATCCCAAACGAAAAAAAGTACAGAAGAAAACCTACCATTTCTCACATTCAGCATGAACATCCGCCGTATTCCCCACAGGTCTATCCATGATACCCTCTACATCGCCCTCTAATCATTCCCCAGGAAACAATCAATCAGCGACACTCCCACATAATACGAAATATGACCCAACATACCCATGCTCTGCTTATACAACCCGTAAAGCTTCAATCTATCCTCCACGGGGGGTCTTACCGTTCCCGCGCGCGGGATCCTCTTGACGGTATTAAGGGCATGAACGAAGACTCGATCTAGCAGATCCGAAATAACTTGATCAGCAAATCACTCGCAGCCATTGGAGGGACAGTGCAACATACCCACGGAATCCGACATGATGACGTTATGAAAAGCAGTCCTGCTGTCTCGCCGACGACGATCGTACCGGTCTCTATACCTGTGTGTGGGTTCGTGGCTCTGGTCGTAAGCCCGAGCCTGGTCGTAAGCCCGAGCGCGTGCGTCATCTGGATTCACGACGGCGAACGACATTTGACTAGGACGAGGGCTGAGACTGGGACTTGCGTAGACAAGAAGACAGATGAGCTGCGCAGGCGATCTTCATACATAGATAATAGAGTCGCTCGTATTTCTTGTTCGTCCGGTGTTATTGATTATTCGTAAGGGGGTGATGGTGTCAAAAATGAGATCCGCAAGCGAGTGGTGTAGTGTAAGAAGAGAGAAGAACTGAAGAAGCCCCGACTGCTTTATTTCACCCCCCTTCCCCGGATTTTCGGCGAGATGAAATCCAGTTGTTTATTATGGTTGAATGGGATCGAATTGAACTGAAACTGAACGTGACGCCCGAGAGAAACCGACGCGAAACAGGCTTCCCCAAGATCGCCGATGGGCTCAAGTCCAATCCGGGTTGGGAGTCCAGAGGAGGAGAGCAAAAGAGAGATAGAGAGAGAGAGAAATAACCAAAAATAATGAAATAATGAGAGTAGACCAAGGGATTAATCAGGACGTGATGGATGGACGGAGAGATGAGGTGTCTGCGTCAATGTCGAATGGACCGCGGCTCTCGGAGCTGCCAAAAGTCCTAAGTAAGCAAGTCGGCCGTGGGGAAGCCGGGGAATTCAAGCCTGTGATTGATGCTTTGTTTAATTTGACATCGATGGCTAATCAATATAGGGAACGGCTGCGTCGAAGCATGTTAATGGATTCAGTGGCATTCGTCATCATTGACGAACAGATTGTACTAGAGGTTGTCAAGATCGAAGACACATGGACTGCCCTCTCCACTTCCCCCTCTCCCCCAGGTGTTGCGTTTTCATACTGATTTACCCACAGATCCTGCCTAGGACTGACTGTCCTGTCTTCTAGGGAACAATCTCCAGCTTCACATCACTTACCTCTGTTCCTCAGTCCTGAGGTTCCTAAAGGGATCATCGCAGCTGGCCCCGTTCCCGCGGCAGTGACACACAATTACCATCTTATCAGGTATTGGAAATTAACATGGTATATAAGCTGTAGGATCTATATACAATCACTCCCCGAACAAGGTCTTCTTAGGCTCAACTGTACTGCTAAGCACGTCTCCTGATGCATTCTCCGGATCGACAACAGCCTTTCCAGACACTACCACGCCAACCTCCTCCGCCGTGACGGGAGGTCCCTTGAACGCCTTCCGCGCATGGATGAAGTACCATGCAATACTGATAACCGCGAATCCAGCAAACACGGCGCTGGCATAGTTCATGGATGAGGGCGTGACGGGGAGAGTCACGGGCATGCAGAAGAGGACCACCGCCAGGATAATCCAGAGGATAGTCACGATGTTGATGGCGTAGCCAAACGGGCCGAGAGAGAAGGTGGAATTCTTGACTGCCTCACGTCTGCGCAGAATGGAAATGAGGATCGGCAGACCGTACGAGGTGGAAAGGCAGATGGTCGCAACGCCCGTAAAGGAGTTGAAGGCGGCACTGGACCCGAAGTAGATCAATCCGAGTAGACAGTCGACCACTGCTGAGAGAATGACGGCCCACACGGGGACATCGAGGCGCTTGTTCACTCTGCGCCAGAGTCGGTAGCCGGGGATGGCACCGTCACGAGCAAAAGCCCAGGTGCAGCGACTAGCTGCTGTCAGGGCACCGATGCCGGCAAACATCATGATACCGAGGATGAGGAAGAGGAGGCCAAATCCTCCGCCTGGTGAGCCGGTGGCGGTTTCAAATAAGAGCCCGATGGGCTGGCCGCTGGCGACTTTCAGCATCTCCTTGACGGACGGCATGACGAACAAGATCGGGACCAGATAGAATAGGCCCGTGACGCCTGCGGCGACGACGGAGAGGACAATGGCTTTGGGAACTTCACGGCCAGGATTCTGGACCTCCTCACACATGGCTGCAACCATCCCATACCCGGTGAGCGTGTAAGCAGCTTGTAGGAGGCCGACAAAGAATGCCCAGCCGGCGGGCCTAGCAAAAATCCATCAGAAGACAGGTCGCCAAATGATTCGAGAGCTAAAGAACTAAACATACCAACCACTAGACGAAGCATCATAATGCCCAAAAACAAAGGCACCATCCCGTCGATGATCGGCCATAACAAGCACCGTAACCAGAATAATAACCACACTAGCAGCCGTCCAAAAGATACATACCTTATTGATAAGATCAAGGTACTTAGAGAAGAAGATATTCACCAACGCGCAGACAAGAATGACAGCCCAAAACATCAGCACCGTCTGCCACTCATTGGCCACAAAATCCTTGTTCCAGAGCGAGATAGCACTGAGGATGAGCTGGCCGCCGGAGAAGGTGATGCTCAGCGTCACAGTCCAGTTCCCGACGAGGGTCAGCCAGCCGTCGATGAAGGACATGAGGGGGGCCCATTCTTTGGTGGAGAGCATGGCGCTCCAGTAGTAGACGCCGCCGGCGGTTGGGTAGACGGCGCAGATCTCTGCTAGGGATGCAGCGATGGCGATGGAGATCAGGGTGACTGCTACCCAGCCGTAGAGGATGGTGACGGATTGGCCGTCGGCGAGGGTAATGTAGAAGGTCGTGCTCAGCCCGAAGGGGGCAGCCATGATGGCGAATGACCTGAGGGAAAGGCATTAGCTGAGTTAGAGCGCCATCTGGATATGGATATGGATATCGACTAGACCTACAAACCCAGGATGCTCAACATACTCAGGTTCCGAGGGAGTTCATTCTTGTAGCCCATTCGGGCCAGTGCCTCGTCGGCACTGGCAGTGGTGGAAGGTTGCGACATGTTCGAATCTGCGAGACAAGTCATGAAAGAGAGAAGGGACATTGAAGCATGCCGGAGGGGAGGCGTGGGGATGTATATTATTATATATACTCCTTCTATCACGGGTGATCGACTCAGCCGTTAAGATAATGTTAGCGACCATCCTATACTAGTAATGCGATCAGGTAATGCTGATTGATTCCAATGCAACACTGCAACATGATAAGCATGACAGATAACAACAATAATAATCATAATCTACGCAGCCATAAATGATAATAGATCTCATCTGAACTCAATTCTATCATTCGTTCCAAGTGCATCTTGGCCTCAGTCAAGATAAAGTACAACACACGCAGGGGTCACGGCAAAGGTGACGGCTGCCACATCTATTTACCTTCGACGGCATGTGTCCATAGACATGGAATAAAGACCGTCACTACGGACAGTAGTCATCAAAGCAGTGCTTCTCCCCATCTCTACTGCGATGATGGTTGTCACATAGGGTAAAGATGAGCGCCAAAAGGGGCAAGTCCCACAAGTCGAAAAGAAAGGTTAAAAAAAAAAAAAACAATACAGTAGATCATGAGGGGGAGAACATTTTAAAATGTCAATCAAAACAGAATGGAGAATTTCCGGGGGTATCAAGGCTTCATCATGTCTCTTCCAATTTTTCCCTTCCCTTTTTTTTCTTTGTCTAATTGCGTGAGCCAAGCGACGGACGTGCCCGCGGCTGAAAGCAGGGTCTAGAACCGAAAGACATGTCGACTCGTAAGAGAAAAGGCGCATTGGATACGTGAACAGAGCGTAAAGGAAAGAAGCGAAACGGTCGAGAACTGGTGCGCTGGTTGATGATCATGGCGATGATGGTGGATTGTCTGCAGTGCGCAGTAGGTCCCCCCCTCTCCCTCCAAAAAAAAGCCAGTAACACCCCATTGGAACTGCAACAGGAAGAAAAGAAAAGAAAGAAGAGGGCCTGTTTCTCATGCTCTTCCCATCCCTGTACCGCCGGCTCTTCTATACCATCGTCACCCTTTTATCCACATAACTCCAGATCCTATCCACATGACACGTTTCGTTCAACGCGAGTCGTGGCTAGCCAGGTAGGCCAGCTGCACCGTGAATGGAAGTAAAAATAAAGAAAAAGTAAAGTCGACAACACAATAAAGCAGCAAAGACATTGTGGTAAGAATGGTAAATAAAAATAACGCCCGGTCATGCTGTCGTCAATCCAGTTCAATCGTTACATGAGATGCGGGTATAACAGCAAAGGAATAGGAGAGAAAAAAAGAAAAAAGAAAAGAAAAACAAGGTGCAGGCCCCTCGTAGTTCATGGGCTCAGAACGGCGCATATATCGTCTGTACTGTCTAGCCCAAATGCAGCCATGTCTACAGAATGCAACGAGCCAGGTCCCAGTCCCAGAGAGATGTCGGATGAGGCATAATCGTGCTTGAGCCGTCCATGAGGACCGAAGAACGGTCGGTTCTCTTCGCTGGGCGTATTTCCGTCACCGGCAGCCCAGGGTCCATGCTGCCAGAATCGGGTGTTCGCCTGCTGGTCGCCAAAAAGGTCCTGATGATCGTGGAAATGTCGAGACGAGTCCTGGTCGCCCTGGCTGGTAAAGCCACTTGGTGACTGAAACCGCATGTGCGACCGACTGAAGCTGGAACCTGGCGAGTCCGCGTGAAGAGGCATGTCAAGCAACGACATGGACATACTGTTCTCAACCGGCGTAATATCAATGGTGGGGTTATCCGTCTGTCGAGCCAGTGCAGAAGCTAATCGGACGTTGGTCGCTGAGTTCTGGCGACTGTGACTTGCCGACCGATCTATAGCACGCTGCACATAGCTGCCGCAAGTCTTGAGGATTTTTTCTTGATCCTCCGGTGAGAGACTGGCAAAGTAGTCATTGGCCAGTGAGGGTCGCGGAATCTCAGGCTGGCACGGAGTCAGATTGTATGTCTTCTGTGCATATTCGGAAAATCCCGACGGCATGTTGTAAGGGGATTGATAGACACTGGGTGCCTGCGCACGTTGCTGGTCCAGGAAAGCATACTTTCCAGCCACCTTGGCGGCCAGATTGCTTTTGTCCACAGCGTCCCGCTTGACGTTCTCCGACTCCTTCTTCTGGATCATGTCCAATCGCTCACGCTGGACCACGAACCGAAGCATACTGAGGAGTCGGGTAACCTCCTCCGACCGCATATTGAGGGGCTGCGGGGGAAGCAAGGTGCCATCGGAAGCTCGGGGCTGCACTCCCTGCTGAGCCATGGCGAGTTCTAGCTTCTCCACGCCATCCGGTGACGGCACAGAGCCCATGGGGCCGAGAAGAGTCTCGACAACCAGCTCCGGGCTGACAATGGTGTATCCGGCTAAGATATTGGCATGGTCGGTGATCTGAAGGATCCGACGACGGGAAACGAGTTCACGGACATTGGCGAAGGTGCGGGAGGGGCCATTGGACTGAGACTGCTGTGGCTGTTGAGACTTCTGTTGTGATTGTTGCTGGCCTTTGAATTTTGAGGGCTGTTGCTGCTGCTTCTGTGACGTGGGAGTCGGCTGCGGTGGTGCCAGGGGTTGTTGGGACTGTTGTGGTGACGGCTGATGACGGAGGTGGGACGGGTGGCGGGGGTGTTGTTTGGGCAGCTGCGGGTACGGAGCATGGCGGACAGTGGTATTGGCGGGCAGCGAACGATAGGCCGACGGCATCGCAGGAGCGGACGAAGAAGAAGGAGAAGAAGAAAATGGCGGCGGAGGGGGAGGGGCCAGCGAGAGAGGAGGGCGCTGCAGGAGAGAAGGACGGAGGAGAGAGGGGTGGGCGAAAGTGGTTGTGGTGGGATTCTGCCGGTGCACGGGATGCAGCCCCGCCGCTGCAGATAGCGACGTCCCGAAGCGGCCCAGCACCGCCGGCTTCACGCTGTCCAGGAAGTTCGCCCGCGGGTTGTGTACTGCGATCTGGGGGTTGTGCGTGTACTGCGCTCTGCATTCGGTCGATGTCTTGCCCAGATAAAACCACAACTGTCCGTCCTGCTGCAGATTGACCTTCGTGTCTGCCACCGGAGTCGCACCCAGCACGACCGACTCGAATTCCGCCCACTGATACGGCGAGCTGGCGTCGCCAAATGGACTGCCTGGCACAGGCACGGCTGACTCCAATTCCTTCCGTCGCTCGGGCTTACGCGCCAGGTGTGCGGGGAGTGGTTGAATGCCCGGCGCCAGCGGCGTGAAGTTGCTCTTGCGCACTACGAGCATCCAGCGGTACGGCAGCTCGATTACATCGCCTCGGGGCAGTATTTTGAGGAGCAGAGTCCGTTCTCTCCGGCGGTTTTGGAGGACCACTGCTCCGTTGATCTCTTTGTCCGCCTGGAACTGTACTAGATCGCCTGCTACCAATCCCCCCGCCGCTTCTGTGAGCTTGCTGTCCTTGTCCGACGACTCTCCCGGGATCCAGTTCTGCCGCTTCTGGCGGTGAAACTTGCATTTGAGGTCGACACTCGGCACAGAGTACTGACTTCCGTCGTCTGCAACCACAGCGACAGAACCAAATTCAACCTGAACGCCGGCCAAAAGTGCGCATGTGGCATGGTACGCCCGCGTACATTTACCGAAATTGCATTGGAAACATGCTCCCCGCACCTCGCGGCAGAAAAGGCATTTTAGTCCCATGCGAGCCTTGGGGATCCGGTCAACGTCGCACACAACCTCCTTCCCTGACTCGTCACGGAGAATGGTGGTTTCCTCGATATACTGTGCGCACCGTCGATGGGCCTGCAACTTGCCGTCTTCCGTTGGAAGAAGTTCTTCGTAGTCCAGGCTGTTCGGACACAATACGCAGGGCGCTTTCTTGTGAGCTTCGGCATGGTATTTGTGCCGCTTCGCCGTCGGTTCATTACCATCGTGCTTTCGTTTGCGACCGCGAGTCGACGTTTTCTCTGGCACGCTGCGCGGAGGCGTGAGCAGTTCTGACGCGCCTTCGAGCTCGCCATCGCTCTCAAAGTAGCCAAACTCTGGGGTTGTCTCGCCCCGGAGCTTCCGCTCAATGTCCTCGACGTCAATCCAAACGCTGTCCGCTTCACAATTGCACTTCTTTGCGATGCGTCCGTAATCAAGCCATCTCTCCGTCGCAAAATTGACCGACTCAGCACAGTTGTACCCCAGATTGTACCCAGAATGATACCCGTACGGGTATGTGATGACGAATTCACCTTCGTAGTGGACCAGCCGGTTAACCGTGATGCCGTACTGAGACTTGAGGATGCTGGGAGAGACGAGGTAAGTTTTGTGGCGGAGGAACTGGTCGCAGTTTTTAGCGTCACTGGGCCAAATGCTCCGCATGACCTGCTCAAAACGGGGAGCGTCTTCTTGTGAGATGCTGTACCACTGCTTTGGCGCACCAAAGTGGATGTAGTTGATGCTGAACAGATCCACATCTTCCAAGTGCCAAGCGAAAGTGGCTTTCCACATTCCAAGGTAGAGGTAGGCTGCGTTTACTCCGGGTACCTTCTGACCCAGAACGTCCAGTAAATTGGGCAACTTTGCTACATTCCATGAAGTCGTCGAGTCGTCAAATAACGAACCAGGCATGTCGGCTCCATACATCGGGTTATTGAACATGAGCGACTTCCAATAAGCGGTCTCCAGTTCCTCGCATCTCTCCGCAGTATAGTCTTCGTTGTCACAAAGGTGGTAGTCGAAGTCCTTGAAGGACTCTTCGTCCACGAGATCAACTGCATCGCCACGGTTGTGTTTCCTCCTCGATGTCACGGACCTTGGTTGTCGCCCTTTCGGCTTCGGCTCGTGAACAGACTCTCCATCGCTTAATTCCTCCGTCTTGGCCTCCACCGGATTAGATTCGGGAGAAACTGGTGTCGGAGGACCTTCCGGCTTGACCTGATCAAGGGTATTGTGGTCATCAGGAAGGGGCTCCTCTTTCACCTTGAATTGGTTGGATCGTTTCGGCGGACGTCCTGGCCCACGTTTCTGAGAATCGGATCGGGCTGCATGGGGTTTGGGAGTGGAAGCTGAGCGTATAACTCGTTCTTGATTTCGGCGTCTCTCTCCTCTCCGGGCCGGAGGCTGGTGACTGCTGCCCTCGCATATCGCTTTCCACTGGGGGAGGTTGTAAGTCCGTTGTTTTTCAATGTTTGCCTGGGTGTAGATTCCATGTGATCCGTGAAATTCCTGCATAATTGGATTCTTCACACGGATTTTCTTCACAGCTTCGTCAAGGGGAGGAAGGGCATCGGACCTGAAAGCAGTGGTGCGAAACAAATAAGAAATCAGCATATGGCTCAGACCAAGTTTTTCAGTAGTGACTTGATGCATTGACTCACCATTCCTTGGGGGGAATGACCTTTATGATCCCAGCTCGCATGCCGTACTTTTCCGTCTTGCGGATGAAATACTGGAAATCTCGAAACTGATCCATTGTCTACCACAAGACGGCACACCGATCAGTGGTCAATTCCATCAGGAGAACATAAAATAGAGGTATGCTTCGTATCATCCAACCGACATCCGCAAAACAAACCACTTACCGGTTTAAAGACAGGGATCTTGCCGCCACCATAGTAATGATCTGGTTCAATTTCTTCCTCTTCCAGTGACACTGTAGCTGGAGGCGCATTCGCCTTGGAATCAAGCTCGAGATCGGACAGCTCTGACGGAACGCCATCCGGGGCATCGGTCTTGCCGTTAGCACTATGGGGAGGAGTGATGGAGGTAGGGGCGGCGTCGGTCGCGGGACCGCCAGCAAGCGACTCGACCGGAGGTTGGGATGGGGATTGATCGAGCGCTGCCGCCATGATTGTCTAGAACTGGATGCGACAGTGAAGGGAAGGAAGGGGGGGAGGGAGGAGAGAAGGAAGGAGGCTCTAGTCGTTCGTAGGTTGGAAGTTGCCGTCGGAAAAGAATGCGACCGCTTATCGACGGGAGACAAGGGAAAGGCTTTCCCAGCAGTCCGGGAAAATGAAGGCAAAGGGCGGAATAAATGGGAGGAATAGATGGAAACTGAATTCGACAGACAACGGTTTATGGGTCGTTTTGAAAAGAGGGACGAGATGTGAAGATAGGTTTGCTGATCGAATCCTGCGTCAACGGGAGCGGAAAGGCGTCTCAGCGAGTGGATCGGACCCGAGATAGTAGTAAAGTAATATGTAGCAAAGCAGTCACAGCGGCAGATAGCAGAGCCGGATGTCGCAATAGCACTGCCGCCCGTAATATGCTTTCGAGTTGGATAATTACCTATCGCCGGCGTTGGAAGCGAACAGACCCCATGGAGGTCGGGGAGAATTGCAGCGACGGAGAGAAAGAGATTTGACTCCAGTAACTCGAGGGATGATAATACGTAGATAGATACCAGGGGCAAGGAACAGGATGATGAGGAAAGATCGTGGTGAGAATAGGCAGGTAAAAGTACCTGGGATACAACAACAGGAAAATAGCTAATGCAAGCGGTATTAAGTAGGTAATACTAATACTGGAAGGAAATATATACAATTATTAAGATCTTGCTGCACGGTGGAGTAGAGAAAAGCAGCTACTGAATGGCCTGACAGCAGGCTGGGAAGGCTGAGAGGTGCGTGCGCAGAAGCAGGGGCCCACGCGGTGCCTAAGGGGCCTCAGGCAGAAAACTGTGCAGTGCCTGACAAACCAGACAGACCCACAGCCGCCGCGCTAGGTTGATTCGGGATCAGGATTCAGTTCCTGCTATCCTGTTTATGCCACTGCAGTGTCGTACAGAGAAGCGTACCTGTTAATAGTTAACACTCCATAATATGTAGAAGGAAGGAATCAAATGATCTTGCTTCCGGAATATTAAACAAGTCAAGATATCTACTACTCGTCCGACAGAAGCTCCGGAGACAGTCACGTGGATGCAAGGTGCGACACGCACGGCAGCTGTTGCAGCCACAGCCCCAAGCGCTGATAGGATCATTACGGTCACAATACGCTGCACGTAATGAATCTTGCACATCGGAAGCTGGCGGGCCCGAGAGGTCTGATCGGAGGGTGATCTCACCACATTCTTCTACAGTGTCCATCCCTTGGTCCAAAAGTAGAACAGCTCAATGATAATAGATGCAGACCAGATGGTACTGATAGATGTAATATACTGAATACTCCGAGATAGTCCAGGTTCTCCTTCTTACCAGTGTTCCATATATATTCCAGAGGATGAAGACCAAAAAGACCAAACAACAGGGGGAAAAGAACACCTATTTACCCATGCTGCCACCTCACTCCAGTGTGTTCCAAAGATTGAGACAATGCATTGGGGAATGAGAGAAAGATATTTAATCTCCGTACCAGCTGCGGAAGTTAAACAGAGGTCGATCTGGAATCTCTATCTGATATCGAACCTGTGGTAATCTTCCTTGCAGATTCCAGAAAGTTGGCCGACGGCCACTTCGGGTAGATCTTTTGAGACTATCTCCCCGACCTGGAGACTGGAGTAAAATCGCCCTGCCAAGGTTCATTTGCCGTTGCATCCTTTCAGGGGTTTCTTCAATCTCGCCCCATTCTGCAGTGCAGATTCCATCTCCTCATCGCATCCCGCAGGGACCTTTCCTCAACCGGAAATCAAGTGCGAGAAAAGATCAACATCGCATCCTAATGAATCCACAGCGACGGGGGGTAGCCACGACGCCAGACCCTGCGGATATGTATATAAGACCATGACCTGGCTGTGATGGAGGCCGGATATGCATCTTTCTCTCTCGAATCCCGTACGGACATCATGAAGATCTCGTTCGGTCTCGGTGCTCTCGTTCTCGGCACCAACATCGCCAGCGCAGTCGGTGAATCTGGATGCGGCAAGCCGTTACCGCATGCCATCCAAGCTGGACAGAGCCACACGACGCACTTCAAAACCTCAAACAGCACCGACAGGACCTATATCATCCATGTTCCATCGAACTATGATGTCGACAAGCGAACTCCCGTGATCTTCTCCTTCCACGGAAGAACCAAGGACGCCTCCAACCAAGAGGAACTCTCACAGTTCAGCAACGAGGAATGGAACCCGGATGCCATTGCCATTTATCCTGATGGAATTGATGTACGGTGGTCAAAGTACTCTGATTAAGTCTTCTGATTAAGTAGTTGTCTGACATACCACACAGCACCAATGGCAAGGTGATCCTGCATCATCGGGCGTCGACGACATCAGCTTCACTCTGGACTTGCTCACGCACCTCGAAGAGAGGTATTGCATCGATTCCTCCCGCATCTACGCCAGCGGAAAGTCCAACGGAGGCGGTTTCACCAACGTCCTAGCTTGCGACCCCGTTGCCTCCACGCGCTTCGCTGCCTTTGCCCCCGTTTCTGGCGCGTACTACCAGGGCGACAGCGAGGATGGCTGCAATCCTGTCACTGTCCCCATTAAATGCAATCCGGGCCGCACACCGATCCCCATCCTCGAGTTCCACGGAAGTGCCGACAAGACCATTCCGTATGCTGGCGGCGCCAGACGGGGTTCCTGTCTTCCGACTGTGCCGCACTTTGTCAGGGAGTGGTCGAAGCGTGACGGATACGGTCTTCATAACAAGACGACGCTTCTGTACTCCGGAAACGTCCAGGAATACCAATATGGTAGTGGTGAGGAGCTGGGTACTGTGACCCATTACCGGATTGACGGGTTGGGACATGCCTGGCCAAGCACTGAACCCAACAGTGACAATCCCAGTGGAACGTACCTCAATGCCACTCCGATTATCATGGAATTTTTCCATCGGTTCACGTTGGATTGAGCTTCCTGGAGTGGCATCTTCACAGAGGAAATAATGTTGCTTTAGATGGTCGAAATGGGGCTGTTGCTGTAGATGTATATCTTGTAAACGCCGGACATCAGGGCAGCCTTTTAGAAAGTTGTTGACACGGCCAGCTGGAATATTAGATGAAAGTCCATTTTGTGATATTCTTTGCACAATTATTGTAGACCATAGGTCGTGGCTCTAGCCATTGTTTAAATAGATTTATTTCTTATCTATTAAATCTAGGTCATCCCCAATCTACCCCTAGTTATTCTCTTCTACCAGCGGGAGATCTCATTGGTCCTTGTCCATATTCGGTTAAACTGATAAATTTTGATTGATGAGTATGAAAGTGACCCCGAGAGTCTTAAGTTGGGTTTTTGATACACTTTAAGAAAGTTAAAACTCTAAAAACTTCAGCAAGGGCGCTAGTTTGTCTTGGAGAGATCAGCAGGCTTAGCTCGGATGAAGTAGCTGTGGGCACTCATTTCCTGTTTTACTTTTTGGTTCCTTTCTCCATTCTGATTTGCTTGCTTTGCTTCACTTCACCTTGCTTTGAATCAATGCAATCAGGTGAATGAAAGGGTCTAATCAGTTCTGGGATATACTGGGCAGTTGATGAGATGTTTGTGCCAGAAATGGGGGCTAAGTGCAAGATTGGCTTTGAAAATGGTTAGTGACTAGCCCTGTTCTGCCTACACTGACCGACCACGTGGCCCACAACGAGGTTATCTCTGACCCCTTGCCTTGATCCTGTTGTAGCTCTTTGAGCTACGTCTTGTCTATCGAGCCCACCTGTACCAGCCTGCTTGCAACCTGGAACTGATAGATAGAGATCCTGTAGCTAGCCTGAGTATCAACTACCTAATCTATCTGTTTCTGACCACCTGTGAGCCCGCACCTTGACAAGGTGGAATACCTTGTCCAATGGAAGGGCTACCCACCATCAGAAAACCAATGGCGAACAGCTGTAGACCTCAAAGGAGCACCTGAGAAACTCTGAGGATACAGAGAGCGCCAGAAGGAGAGGCCAGAAAAAAAGTGCCAAAAGAATCAATTGTGACGATCAGCTATAATAGGATGAGAAGAGGAAAGCAACTCGCTATTTGGCCGTACTGTCTAGGAATATCGTACACGAGGAGAAGAAGAAGAAGGAAAGAGGCGAGGTCAGCTGCCTGCCCTCAGCCCTAGCCCTGTGCCCTACTTGCTCACTCTGTTGGCACCTTCTAAGACGTGCCAGTGCCAGGGTCAGGAAGAACGAATGGCAGCAAAGGAATGACGAACTTAGGAAAATATAGAGACAAGTTCAAACGAAGCAGGAAATCTGATCTCATTTATATTCTACGGTGGATCCCTGCCAACTATGCTAGCAGAAGCAAGCTTTCAGCTCTCCAGTAAGTGCAGATCATCTACTATGAATTCCTTTCTTTTTCAAACAGGCTCATTGCGTTCAAAAACAGCCTTTTATGACATTCTCTACTGTCCGGAATTCGAAAGATTGATATTGCCAAGACAAGTATGGGTCTAGCGCGGCAAGAGCCGCACAATTAATCCATTCCGGTAACCAATACACAATGCGCGAAATATTACGTCTTTTTACCGGTCGCTCGCCACCCACACCATTACGGCGGCCGTTTCTGGAGTCAAAAGCCGTCATTTTCGGCGTCAATTTCACAGGTCCAGGTCCTCGGATTCTAGTTGTAATATATTAATATATTGAGATACATTGAGATCAAACATTCTTCTCTGAATTCAATGCAATTTTGTAGAAGTATCACCTGGATATATTTGCGCTCTTGCCACTGTCAATATCATTGATTGTTCCCCTTCTTCCCATAAATCCTTGAATATCAAACACCCCGCACGGAATAGACCTCAAAGCTCAAACTCTTCTGTCCAGAAACAACAATCAACACCAACATCAACCTCGCTACCTCCTGTACAACATTACTAAACCTGCCCACACAGATCCAAACACACTTACTCCTCACAGTAATCCAATAGTAACATCACCCTTAACCCTAGCATAAAGATCGACCTAGGTCCCACCCAAGGAAGAAGGAAAACTACATTAGCCCGATTGTCACATCACCTTTCACCCGGGCGTAGAGATCTACCTCTGCTTCTAGATCGAGTTCGATCTTAACCTTCAGACTGCTATCGCGCGTCTCCTTTGGCTGCGGACGGTCTTTGATGCGTGATTGTCGGATTGGGCCGGGGTTTTCCACGTAGCGGCCTTGGTAGAGGGGGGGTCCGGCTTGTGGCTGGGGCTGTTGCCATGGTTGGACGTGTTGGGGGCTTTGTTGGTGCTGGATTGTGCCTTTTTCTGTCTGCGGTTGGTCTTCTTGTCGTTGTTGTTCAGGTTCGGTGTCGACAACGCCGTTGGTTTGCTGTTGTTCTCTGAGGGGATTTAGATGGGCTTGAGATGGCGAGGGTAGCAGGTAGATTGGACTTACGTGTCTGACATTGTGGATGTCCGTCAGTCTTTCTAGATATTCCGGTTTTCAATGGATTGCACTATATTTGTTTTAAATATTCTCGAACGAGAGGGAAGTTCGCGAAGGCAGCAGATGCTATCGGAAGAAAATGAAAAGCCCTGCATGAAGAACTGATATTGAGAAAGACAAATTCATAGAAGTCCGCGAGAAATCTCGTTGAGTCTTTAAATCATCTCCCTTTGATCGTTGTCTCTGATCCCCTGTCTGTCAACTAAAACCACGAGAAAAAGAGATGACGTCGACACTGCGCATCCTCGCCATGAACATGCGCCAATGACCAAGGACAAGAATTGTTCGAGGTAGATCTGGAATATTTTTAGTTTCATCACGTCCTTCTGGGTGATATAGATGATCGACATGCAGCGGCAATGGTCATTGAGATACCGATTATGGTAGGCAAGGACAGCACGAGATGACGTTGCTTTGATCCCGTCATCGCTGCAGATTGGCAGATATACATCACACCGTATGTAGACCTTGCATGACCTTTGAAGCCTGTACTCGCATATGACGGAATGAGGACTCCGCCGCATTGTTTCAAATAAGCCCTGTGTACCATGGGCCCTCCTGACGTCGTCCCTTGGATACCTCCCGGCAAGCGGGATGAGGATTAACAAGCAAGTCAATGGACCAACGTCATAATCCATGGATTGAAGCATTTGTACCAAATGTTTTGGACTCATGGTATCTCCCTATAGTCTAACAACGAAAACGAAACGCAGAAGATACGTACCCAAGAATGGTCCTCGGTCTGCTCACAGCCGTCGCAGCATGTCCAGCCATAGTCGGCGTCAACGAAACAGTCGTCCAAGGCCAGCGCCAAAACGCCAAAAACAGACATCGCGGCCGGAAATCGAATCTGGTCGTTTCCTGTAATGATCCGTCGCGGCGAAGTAGAGAAGTAAACGGGTGCTATATCGTTCTCAGGAATAACAAGGTTATTCTCTCCCTGCTACAAACATGGACTAAATGCTCTAACTTATGCAGCTCTACGTCTCGACACCATCCGCTCACGATAGAACACAGGGACACAACGGACACCTCTTTGCGGGCTATTTCTTTCCCCATCCCGAGCTTAAATGGGGCCGCAAGGGTGAAGGGTTCGTATCTACTATTCGAGATAATCCGCCGTTCTTGAACTGGATATACGTCGACAAGGATACGTATGAGGTCAAGTATGGTAATCGTGCGGAGTCGGAGGGGCATTTCCTCGGACCGTTCAGCTGTACGCCTATTGAGAAGCGGTTAACCTTTGATGAGTGGGAGGGGTTTGTAGTCGTGGAGGAGCCGGTTGCAGCAGAGGAGGAGGACGGCCCTGGAAGTGCTAATTGGGCGTTGTATTTCGATGTTGATGATGATGGGCTGGGCGAGAAGGTTCCGCTGGATCGGAGGGTGTTAGAGATAGAATTGGTGCGCAAGGAGATGAGGATTCCTCCTGTCGAGGAGGATGACGAGGGGCCGTGCTGATGATTGCGAAGTTGCATTCGGGAAAGTATAGCAATATACATCCATTTGACTTGGATCATTCATCCTTCTGTTATACTCCAGCACTGATAAATGATTCTTTTATCATAAAAGACAAAACAGAACAATAAAAACCGCATAGCAGTAACCCAAAGCACCAAATCAAAAGGCTCTAGGCTGCATCCCATTAACAGCACCCTGCGTTGCTCCTTGCACCGTACCCTGAGACGGCATAGTCCTCTGCTGCTGCTGCGATGGACCTCCTGTCACCCCCTGCACAGTGTTACCGACAAGATTGCCAGCACTGTCCGTGACTCCGCCGACAGTACTCCCAAGGCCCTGCGTCGTCTTGCTCATGCCGCTGCCGACACCGTCAACGGCCTGGCCGAGACCAGCACCAACACCCTGGACGGTGCCGCCAACGCCCTGGCCCAGTCCCTGGGTGGTTTGGCCTAAGGTGTTCCCGAGGCCACCGAGAAGGCCGCCCTGGCCCTGGTTCTGGTCGTTGGGGTTGTTGTTTCCGAGGAGGCCGGCCATTGTTATTGTTTTTGGAATAGAGTATGTTTGTAGGCCTGGTTTGTTTGGGTGAAAATTGAGTAGAAGAAGTCGTTGTTTTTGAGTCTTCGTAGATATGGATTTTTTTTTTTCAAGCAGAAGTAGTCCTATATATGCCATTATATAGACTTTTTATTCTACCCCTTCTGGATACCATCACCTTTATTTTGTGCGGGAGCTCAGCAATAGTGCCAGATTAACCACTTTCAAATTACCCATGCCCATCAATTTGCCATGAGAAAAATGACGCAAACAAAAAGCTGATGGGAATCAAATGATCCTCAAGTGGCAAACCCTCCAAAGCAAGAGTGTAACGGGTGAGCGTCATCTGGCTAGTGACCACATTTTGAGGGCTTACCAAGAGGAAGATGCTGTAAGGGGGAAGCATAATTATCTGGATGAAGCAAAGGAGCTACATCACCAATATGTCACCCTATATAAGAAGTGAGTTGTCCTGCAAACAATTCCCATAGCTAGAGTGCACTAATGTTGCAAAGGATAGGCTCAGCACTTCACCATCAGATGGTGTGTCGCCCGGCTCTTGTCTCTCTGCCTCAGGCTGTGAGGCTACTATGTACATGTACAGAGGTGGTTCCTCACAGATAGATAGACTGGCTAGATTACTGGGGAGCAAAAGCTGCCCGTAGATGCATGAACAAAGACAGTGGCTCAAAAAAGAATATAATCACCAATCATATTTTGTCCAGGCTGTGATGTGTCGAAATGAGCTGATGCAATTGATCAACATGGCTGACACCCAACACTTGACTGGTCTTCTGTTTAGACAGGAAGAATGATGTGGTCAAGACCCTAGAGCTGGATGCCTTTATTGAGGCTGCATATTACTCAGCACTCAGGTGAGCGCTCAGTTCTACTCAGTCAGCAGAGGGTGAGCACCAAAATAGAAAGGGAAGGCCTTCAATGTTGATAGAATAAAAAATACATGCTAAGTATTTTGCCATAACTAACTATGCACATCAAAAGCCACTTATGTAAGAGTTGACATACACAGCACTCATGTTGAAGATCTTCATGATTTGACTTTGAATGGATCCCACACCATAGTGGGCCTCATTTGACATCTGCATGACATCCGGATGGGTACGTGCCACCGGTCACTGGATGATCACGCAGTCATCACAGCAATCAAGAGTGAAGAAGCCTTTTGTGATGGAGGGAGAGATGTGAGATCATAGTAACTTGGAGTGCTTATTATCACCATGTGCTGATAAGGGCACAGCAGCAATCACCCAGCCTCCAAAGTTCCAAGAACAAAGTCAATCACCAAAGCAGACTCGGCAGAGCCATTGCCATGGGGGAGCTACCTGCACAGAAGGGCTCAATTGAGTCCTCACAACCAAAGAAGAGCAGAAACAGAACCAGGAAGAAGGAGAGTCAGAAAGAGAATAGGCGCCAGCTGCAGCAGCAGCTGCAGATGGCCCATGTCCCGCGCTGGCCTCGCTCGCAGTTCAGTTCCCAGTCGAATTCTGTTTCCTCGCCGTCAACTATCAAATCGAGCCGGTCGAGTGGGAGAACCAGTTCCAGACTGAAACAGGTCCAGGCTCGCAATGATAACCAGGATAAAAATCAGACCCCGATTCACACCTGGAACCACGGTCAGAACGGGAATCACATTCAGAACCAGAACAAGGAACAAAACAGCAGGCTGAGTGATCTAGACACAGCATCAAACTCATCTACTTCACCTAGTTCCACTCGTCGCCATCGCGGCAAAAGAGGCGGTCGCAAGAATAGAAGCAAACGCAAGATAGACGCTGAAGGTCAACAACTAGCCGGTGAACAGGGTGAACATGACTACATCCATGAACACAAAAATAGACACCAGACATCGGGGGGAAAGGAGGGCCAGCAACTATGGGAGGCGGAGAGGGCATTATTCGGCTACGTGCATCCGTTGGAAAGAGATGCGAAACGGTACGAGGCACCTCAGACATTGTCTAGATCAAGAACAGATTCGGGATCATGGTCAACTACAATGTACGATGACAAAAACGAAGAACACAAGGACGTGAATGGAGTTGTTCCGCAAGCGAACCATGATCGAAATGAGGACCAACAAAAACAAAAACAGCCAGAGCCAGAGCTAGAGCAAGAACCGGAACCGCAACCAGAACTGAAACAAAAAACATCTAAACCATCCGATACAGGCATCCGAGCATTCAGCGTACGCCAGGCTGACCCCAACGGCGGAAAACCTGTGGGGATAAAACTGCAGAAAAATGACGACAATCGTTCGCCCACACCCACTGAAAGAGACGGGAGTATCCATACACCTGAATCTGATAAACCATCGCCATCCCCATCTACATTTACATCTTCAGAGCCACGGGAACAGGGACAAGGACAAGGACAGCAATCCGCCCCCGAGCAACCGAGAATACCACGCATCTTTTTCCAGCCGACGCAGACACCAGCTCAAGGCCAACAACAATCAGGCGAACCGTCTCTTAACCAGGGGAAGGAAGTTAGTATCAAGCTCGATTTGAACCTGGAGGTTGAACTCTTGCTTAAGACGAAAATTAAGGGGGAGATTATGGTTACGTTTTTGTAGTGGGCGTTTTGGACTGAACAGTCTTTCCCCTCCCTTTTGTCTTTGTTCTCCTGCCTGGAAAAGTATTCCCTTATCAATTGCACCAGGGATGATAGATCCGTTATTTCTGTTTCTACTTGACCTGATGTAACTTATGAAATGTGTGATGTGACCTATGATTTCTGTCTCTTTCTCTCTCTTATTCCCATTCCGGTCCTAGGTAGGCCTTTTGCAGATCGGAGCACTTTCAGCATCTTACCAGTCTGGGCAAAAGCATTCTGATCCTTTGAAACTAGTCCGCGAAGCAGACCGCTACAAACATCGGTCCTCTGATGGCCTTGAGTGTCCTCGTTAAAATAGTGGGAAATCCCTCAATCAGGAACGTTGTGACTGTTGTACAAAATCTGCTATATATAATGAACTGCATATGACCTCTGATTGCCGCTGCATGAAACCGAAATATCTCATCATATATATATGTATGTGTCTATTTTTGTCGTCCATCTCGTGAGGGCGTTGTAGTTTTCTGCTTAAGTCGGACCATTGTTGTTGCGGAGACAAAACATCCCCGCTGACATCAACGGCCTTTTCTTAACTAGTTAGCTACTCCAACTCCCAACACTACGTCAGCATAATGGGATATTAAACAAATTGCCTTGGTGCTGGCTTCAGAGCTCTACTCTACTTTACTTTTACGTCTCGGGTTCCTATCCATCCTAATTGCTGCCATCGACCCACAATGTTCAAGAAAAAGCCTACTGTGCGTGTGCTGCCCTGCATGCCACCATGGATGCCATTACAACAATATTGACCAAGCGCAGATTAAAAATATCTCTCCTCTCCGGTCTTCTGATCGCAGAAAGATCGCAGACCAGATCATCAGCGACTACAAAGTCAGCGTTCCGACAGACACGCCAGCAGAAGCTGGCACTGAAGGCCCTGCACCCCCCGCCTCGAACACGCCAAACCTCTCTGCCATCCGAAATTCTCTTCTGCCGGAGAGCTCGCTATCTGCTCGTTTTACAACGACCCACGGCCCCGAGCTCCGTGAAGTCCAAGGCACCGTCTACGTCGGGACACATCCCGAGGGAGAAGAGCGAGTCTTGTGGTTTAGATTCGAGCATGGGCCCGGTGCCGACGGACGCCTGTACCCCACTATATACACACTATGGCATAATCCCCAACTAGTACCTCTGCTCTATACTGGGGAACTGGTGATGCGGAAACTTCGCGGTGGAGCGGATCTCATGACTCCCGGGCTTGCGAACGATCCGCCGTTCCCTGAACGGGCAGTGAAAGGGGCAGTGGCTGCGGTGGCTAGTTTGGATAGACCTACTGTGCCGCTGTTTGTTGGGGTCTGCGAGATTGATATTTCAACTCTTTCGAACGTCGGAGGAACAAGGGGGCATGCGGTCCGAGGTCTGCATTGGGAAGGCGATGAGTTGTGGGCTTGGAGCCCGTCGGCTCGACCCGGTCAACCTGCTCCTGAGTATCTCGAGGGCTGGGATGAGGAGATCCAGGATGTCGAAGAAAAAATGGAAAATCTGGTGCTGGATGAGAAGGAAGTCGAAGTCGAACAGGACGTGGAAGACGGCAAGGATGCTCAGGATGAAGTGCCCGAGGCGGAACCTGAACATGTCTTAGCTGAAGAGGCAAAGGAGCCCACGACCAAGGGTAAGTGAGATGCTTTCTATCGGTGTTGTGTTCATGCCACAGTACGGCGTATATGCTGATCCGGCCATGGTTTCACAGAGATCGATGAGGCGTTTGTAAGGGCTTTTCTATACGCTCTTTATAAACATAAACAGGACAATCCGTCCTCGCCCCATCATGGATTGGCCCTTCCTGTCCAACCATCTGCTTTGATTTCCAGTCTTATTAGTCCATTACTTCCGATCTATTCCCCGCAGCAAGCTCAATATTACAACGTCAAGAAGACCAGCTGGAAGAACGTCAAGAAGTTTATCAAATATCTGGATAAAGAAGGCCTGGTTAAGTCCAAGGAACGAAATGGACAAGAAACAGTTATCATGGACGTGAACTTCAACCACAAGCGTCTAGAACAATTCGTTCCCTACAAACTTCCAACAAAGAATGCTGTCGAGAACGCCGGAAAGCCGGTCACGTCTTCAAAAAAGACACCAGACATTGATGGCGATCCATCCGTTGGCCAAACACTGACTGTCCAGACTCTGTACCGGCCAACAGGAAAGCTGACTCCGACCTTATTTCCAGCTCTTTCCAGCACCGACCCCAAAAACTTCTACAAACCCTCCGATGTGTCTAGACGCCTGGATGAATACCTAACATGTCAAGATCCCCCAATCATCTCCCGAGAGAATCGACGCATAATTTTACTCAACCCATTCCTAACTAATACCGTGTTCACTTCATCTTCTTCGGAAGACAAGGCGACCATTGCCCGAGGAAAAGTGACTCGCGATGGTCTCCTCAAGCGTCTCGTGGAGGATCACACCCTTCTAGCACCGTACCACGCCATTCTCAAATCAGGCCAAACTCTCGCGGACGTCAAGCCGAAACCCGGCGCAGCACCCAAGGTCATCGTGACCGTCGAACGCCGCACAGGCACCAAGACCGTCACCAAGGTCATGAATCTGGAAGTTTTCGGGATCATTCCTGCGCTGCTCGCCGAGGAGCTTCAGAAGAAGTGCGCTAGCAGCACGAGCGTCTCTCAGGCAACTGGTGCTCCGAAGGGGATTATGGAGGTCCTCGTTCAGGGGGACCAGAGACAGACGATAGAGAAGGCCTTGGTCCGGCGAGGGCTGAAGACGCAATGGATGGACGTTGTTGATAAGACGAAGAAGAAAAAGAAATGAGGCGGTTGAAACTGTACCGTACTACATGATGACTGCTTTCTTTCCACCTAAGGACTTGACTTGGGGCTTGGTTAATTCAAACTCAATGGCTGTATAATGTTGCATTGCATCCGACAGTGGGGAAAAAGTTGTTTTATTTTGGTTGTATCCATTTGATCAAGATTAGCAAGGGACAGACAGGTCACTTGCACATGAATATTTCTCGTTCTCGATACCACAGCATATACTATTATGGTTTGATCTACCGTATGGAATTATCACAAGGTTCTGACTGTAGTGCCATGCAGGGTGAGCAAGAGTAAAAGTCCACCTTAATGAATATAACAATCACTCTCTGATCGTTTTGATGTGTTCTGATGCCACGTCATATTCTAAGGTTTCTGGACTAACCATCCAATACTGCGCATACATACATGCAAAGAACAGAAACAGACCCAGTGATGTTGTAACGCCGATATCACAAATGTAGCAAAAAGAGAGAAAAAAAGAACCACTTTTGAAACACCGCCCAGTTGATCTTAAAGTTAAAAAAAAAATAATGCACCCGAATTCCACCGCTTATTCTTTAAGCGGCAACCTTCTTTGCAGGATGATCGCCATTGGCGCTGGGTTCGCCATCTTCACGGGCACGCTTCTGTCCCGCCACGGTATCCGCTTCCTTGGGGGTCTCTTTATTATCAACAGTGCTTTGGACGACTGGGACGCCACTGTATGAGATGTTAGCGAAGCAGGAACTCCCTAGGATGTATTTGAAGTTAAGGAGATCAGCGTACCGAGAATCCTTCTGGACCTCACGGCGAGGAGCGTCCTCACGATGAACACCGTTGCGATCGTTACGGTCCTTGCGATCGAAGCCCCTCTTCCGATCCTCCGACTTACGTTCTTTCCAGTCGCGGTTATCCCTGCGGCCACCCCGACCCCTTCCGCGGTAGCCACCGCGGCCACGGTTGGGCTTGATGCGACCTGCTTCGATGTCGCGGACCTTTTCTTCGCAGTAGTCCTTCTTGCTCTTGATCAACAGATCCTGTCCCTTCCACTTGGGCTTAGGATCCAGGGCTAGAAATTTCTTCTGCGTTTCTTCCGAATCAAATTCGACGAAGACACTGCCCTTGAAGACCTTGTCGGCGGCACGGCGAAGGCGAATGGCATTTGTGGGACCATAAGGAGCGAAGAAAGCCTCGATGTCGAACTGGGTGCTTGGCTCCTCGGGTCCAAAGCCTTTTGCGTAGATGCTGCGGCTCATGGCCTTGTCTTCGAAGACCTTGACCACGGTCGGATCATGCGCGTCGCTCACCGATTCCGGAAGTGGGACCTTCCGGCGCACAGCAGTGTCATTGTCGGTGAGTTCCAAGATATCGGAGGACTTGAGAGCCTCCACAATCGCGCTGAATGGCTGGAAGCGGCGCATGCGCTTGAAGGAGTGGAGGAGGGAGAGGGGAACGGGCTTATTAGCACTACCTCCCACCTTGGACAGAAGGAACTTGTCCATGGGGAGGTTGGAATCCGAGAAGTAGAACTCGACCTGCGGCACTTGGTTAGAATAAAGACCAACAGCGCCGGCTATGATGAAGCGCAAGATTGTTTCAACCCTACCTGCTTGCGGATTTCCACCGGGTCATCTGTCTCCTTTAGAGTCGAAGGATCAAATTTGCTGTTGTTTTGACGGTTGGAACGCCCACCGCGGGAATCGCGTTGCGTCTCAGAAGCTGACTTTGTCTCTGTCTTCTCCGATTCCTTCCCAAGTTTGGCAGCCTCGGCGACAATTCGAGCTTCCTCGGGATCCTCCACGGGCTGCTCCGCAGGCTTCTCGTCCTTTGTCTCAGCCGGTTCCTGTTCAGAAGACTTCACAGCTTCTTCGGCCTTCAGCTCAGCCAAAACATTCTGCACATCCTTCTCAGCATCGACATTGGCGGAGACAGGTGCTGCAGCACCCTTCTGTTCATCAGACATGACCGCAAATTTTGAACCCTTAGATAGCTAGGTGAAGGAGATCGGGCGCCCCGCGCGCGTGGAGGGATTGAAAGTCGGAGTTAACAGTTCAGGATGGCTATAGGACAAAGAGATAGGCGGATGGGGGAATCTTCTGCGTACAATCGCACAGGCACAATGAAACACAATTACCCTTTCCTGAAGTGAATCCCTACAGGAGAACTGAGATCTGTGTGGAGAGCAAAAAATGTTACTCCTATGTGGGTGGGGGAAATTTTCTGAGCGCGAAACAAAAACGGGGAGAGCTCCAGCCACAATTGCAGCCACATGTCAAGCCACAGAGGATGATCAGCGCTTGCCCTAATTGTCTTAAAGCATTCTCCTCGATGCTTCACCAATATTATTATTATTATTATTAAAGGATCAATAGAATAAGTTTGTAATGTAATATTGGACCATATTCTGTATCAAATATGGTTCAAAAATCAGTCCTATCTGACAGTTCGGAATGTGGATAGGATGTAGACTTGGTGGCTCTCGCCTATTCTCTGCGTAAATCCCCTTTCTGGAAAGAACCATCAACATAGACGCAAACTGCTAAGGTATATTATTCTCCTCCAAGCTTGTGGTAGGTATAGATAAAAAGCCTCTTCTGCTTTCAAGTCGCTAGAGTACATCAGCGTGGTGTTGTTGTACGAGCTGTCTTTCTTTACTTTCTCCTTTCCTTCTGCGTTCTAAAGGACATATTAGCTACAGAATCACAGTGTCTGTGAACAGTTCAAATCTGTTTTAATGTCTTCTTGCTTTTGCTAATACCATTAGTGTCTATCTAGATACATATACGAATTAGACCACTCTGCCCGGAATCCGATGCCCCCTATCTCCATACAACTAATCAGACCGTGACAAGATTGTCGCCATGACTGATGGAAATGCCCAGCTATCGTCAACTGCTCCCCCATGGCCATCCAAAGATGTAGGTCTTGTTGCGTTCTCCAGTTGATGTCCGTGTCTGACTGCTGCATCCAGATAGTATACGTGTCGATACTGGGGCCCGTGATGCTGGCGGCCTTTTTGGAATGGGTACTCTGGCTTGCTGCGTTTCTCTATTGTTTGGCGAAGGTTTATCAAAAGGCGGATCGCTGCAGTATCAAGGTCCTGGCCGTGACAATGATGGTTCTTTTTATAGTCTTGCGGCAAGTATTAGAAATGCAGCTTGTTGACCATAGAGGGGGCTAACAGACTCTTAGAGTAATATTCCTACCGGTTATCCTCGTTACGCTTCCTCTTCCTATACAGATCACGCAGCATTTCCCTCCTTTGTTTGTCTCTCTTCCTCAATGGTTTTCGTTTTGGACCTTTGCTATTCTCCTTACGGTACCATGGCTCATTTGTGTTTATGGATTGGTCAACAACTCTCTGGGAAGAACGAGACGGATCAAGAAAGCCCTCGATGAGCACACGGCTCCCAAGACAGTCATCATCATGCCAGTATACAAGGAAGAGCCTGCTGTCCTGGTCAGGGCTATCAACTCCGTTGTGGATTCCGACTATCCAACTTCCTGTATCCACGTTTTCTTGTCGTACGACGGTGGTCTTATAGATGAATCCTACCTCCAGGTTATTCACCACCTTGGCGTCCCTATATCTCTCAGGAACTATCCTCAAAGCATCGACGTGGCATACAAAGGTGCCCGAGTCACGGTCTCTCGGTTCAAGCACGGAGGGAAACGATATTGTCAAAAGCAGACGTTCCAGCTGATAGACCGAGTGTATGCAGAATATCTCAAGCGCCATGACGACCTTTTTGTCTTATTCATTGACTCGGACTGCGTCCTCGACCGGCTCTGTCTGCAGAATTTCATGTACGATATGGAACTCAAACCAGGCAGCAAGCATAACTTGCTCGCGATGACAGGTATAATCACAACAACGACGGAGAAGAATTCCCTGATTACGCTTTTGCAGGACATGGAGTACATCCATGGGCAGCTTTTAGAGCGCTCTGTTGAATCGGGGTGTGGAGCTGTAACCTGTCTTCCAGGGGCCCTGACGATTCTCCGGTTCTCTGCCTTCCGCAAGATGGCCAAGTATTACTTTGCAGACAAAGCTGAGCAATGTGAAGATCTCTTCGACTTTGGCAAGTGCCACTTGGGAGAAGACCGTTGGCTTACACACCTGTTCATGATCGGGGCCAGAAAAGCTTACCAGATTCAAATGTGCACAAGTGCATTCTGCAAGACTGAAGCCGTACAGACCTTCAGTGGCCTGCTGAAGCAACGGCGACGGTGGTTCCTTGGCTTCGTTACCAACGAAGCTTGCATGCTCACGGACATCAGGCTCTGGAAGCGCTATCCACTCTTGTGCCTTGTTAGGCTCATGCAAGATACAATTCGTGCTACGGCATTGCTCTTTCTGGTCCTAGCAATCTCGATCATCACTACGTCGAAGAGGATCCAGGACCTCCCAGTGGGATTCATTGTTGTATCTCTTGGGTTGAATTATCTGCTCATGTTCTACTTTGGGGCAAAGCTCCGGCGATTTAAAGCATGGCTTTATCCGTTATTGTTCATCCTCAACCCGTTCTTCAATTGGCTCTATACTGTCTATGGAGTTCTCACGGCAGGCCAACGGACTTGGGGAGGGCCTAGAGCAGACGCTGCAGAAGCGGATGAAATAACCACTCCCGAAGAAGCAGTCGAACAGGCTCGAGCCCAAGGTGACGAGCTCAATGTGAACGTCGACACATTCAGAGGATGGGCCGACGGAGGCGAATCCGTCCCGGTTCAACCGTGCGATACTGTCGAGGGGCGCTTTTCTCCGGCAGAGCAGCTTGAGGATGGCGAGTACATCAATCGAAACGTCTCTGCGACCAGTCTATCCCAGCCGGCGCCTTCCACCCACGAGATGACTCGGTTCCCACTCCACTCATGTTACTCTGTAGAATCTTCGATAACGGACTGGAACTCTACTTCAACGCCATCAAACGAATGGGGCTTTGTGAATGAG
This sequence comes from Monascus purpureus, assembly GCA_025999795.1. Lineage (NCBI taxonomy): Eukaryota > Fungi > Ascomycota > Eurotiomycetes > Eurotiales > Aspergillaceae > Monascus > Monascus purpureus. The sequence goes on from AP025348.1 coordinate 1,911,493, forward strand.
GAACATCGGGCGAGGGGCTACACTGCTCTCCATCTAGGAACAACACTGAACTCTGGAGACCATACGAATGCCTCCAGCGATACTGGAAGCGCAGAACGCGCGCCATTTTTGGAGAAGGATGACAGCCAAGAGCCAATGGAGCATGGATCGGGTTGCGAACTCAACAAGGGGCAAACCGAAAACGTTACTAATCCTGATGCCATCCACCTTCGTCCGGACCAGTTGCGCAGTGTGCAGAGCGCACCAGAAATGATAAGAACGCCCGAGAGACCATTTCGAATGTTTTCGAGCCAGCGGAGGGCCCGGGAGACGCTAAGGAGAAAGTTCCAGAAGCATTTCAAAAGGACCAGTGACCCGGGAGAGCTGGTCTGATCGAGGCCATAACAGTCTGGGGTTTGGGAATGGCGGAGGAATATGAGAGTCCTTGTCTTTTTCTTGTTGGATTAGGGATGAGAAAGATACCTAGGTAGACGGCTGAGGGATCACAAGCGGTTCCCGCCCGCTTCTGTATTTTTCATTCTTTTGTTTCGTCAGGATAGAGCCGGAAATAGCCCACGTCATTCATTTCATGGCAAATATGAAATTATTAGTCACAGTTAACTACGGAGACGAGGACAAGTGTCCACGACGCATGCGGACGAGCCTTGGACGCGCTTGGCGGCTGGTACCAAGGCGGTGGCTGGGGTACTATTCTGCCGGACAAAGAGCGGCGAGCGGTGAGAGTGCCAGAAGTATCGACAACGAACTGGAAGGTTCGAAACTGCCACTGCACGAGCAGACAGGAGTAAAAGCCTGAAAAGGACGGTTGTCGTTGTTGACCCTGCCATTAATTCATCAATAGTATTTTCATCTTCACTGCATCTGTACCATATTGCCTGGCATCGGCTTTGCTGGAAGTGTCAAGACGCTGGCGTACTAGCCTAGAACGAGTGTGTCGAAAAACCCTGCAGAAAAGCTTTGTCGCCTTATATCACCGCCTTCGATAGTGGCTCCTTGCAAATTCCTCCCCTCGTCAGTCCTCCACCGACTCCATCGTTTCTACAACTCCCCGTCGTCCTGATATCACCCTCCTTCTCTACCTTCCCCCCTTCGTCATACCAAAAATTCGCCTACAATGAGTGTTGTCGGCATAGATTTCGGTGCTCAGAGCACCAAAGTTGGTGTGGCCCGAAACAAGGGTATTGATATTGTGAGTGCCCCTCCTCCGCGCCCGATGTTCCTTTTCTTATTCGGCTCAATGAGTCGCTTTTGCTAACTCACGTCTTCCTCTCGCCTTCCAGATCACGAATGAAGTCTCTAATAGATCGACTCCGTATGTTAACTATCTCTCGACGTCCCTCTTTTGTTGCCTAGTTTCCCTTCTGTTCCCCCTCTTCTCTCAACCCAGATGATGTAAAAGATCCCAGAAACTAACTGTTGATTTCTCCTTCACAGTTCTCTTGTCGGATTCAATTCTAAAAGCAGAGCTATCGGAGAAGCAGCAAAGACACAGGAGACTTCGAACCTAAAGAACACCGTGGGCAATCTCAAGCGCCTCATCGGCCGCTCCTTCAGCGACCCGGATATCCAGGTCGAGCAGCAGTTCACCCCCGTTACTCTCTGTGACGTCAATGGCCAGGCTGGTGCTGAGGTCAACTATCTTGGGAAGAAGGAGAAATTCTCTGCCACCCAGCTTGTTGGCATGTATCTCGGCAAGATCCGTGATATCGCCTCTGCCGAGTTGAAGCTCCCCGTCTCGGACGTCGTGATCAGCGTTCCCGCATGGTTCACCGATGTTCAGCGCAGGGCCATCCTTGACGCCGGTGATCTTGCGGGTCTCAAGGTGCTCCGAGTCATGAACGACACTACGGCCACTGCTCTTGGCTATGGTATCACCAAGCTCGACCTCCCCGGACCGGAGGAGAAGCCGAGGAGAGTGGCCTTCGTCGACATTGGTTACGCCGACTACACCTGCACATTGGTGGAGTTCCGGAAGGGAGAACTCAATGTCAAGGCTACGGCTTACGACCGCCACTTCGGAGGCCGAGACTTCGACAAGGCTCTTACCGAACACTTTGCTAATGAGTTCAAGGAGAAGTTTAAGATCGACATCCGTACCAATCCCAAGGCCTGGGCTCGCACAATCGCCGCTGCTGAGAAGCTCAAGAAGGTTCTGTCCGCTAATCCGGTGGCTCCGATGAGCATCGAGTCGCTCATGGAAGATGTTGATGTTCGTGCCATTGTCAAGCGTGAGGAGCTGGAGGCGATGGTCAAGCCCCTTCTTGACCGTATAACCGTTCCTCTGGAACAGATGTTGGCCGAGGCCAAACTCAAGCCCGAAGATATCGATAGCATCGAGCTCGTTGGTGGCAGCACTCGTGTTCCGGCAATCAAGGATGCCATCAGCAAGTTCTTCGGAAAGCCTCTTTCTTTCACCCTTAACCAGGACGAGGCTATTGCTCGCGGTTGCGCCTTCAGCTGTGCCATTCTGTCTCCTGCATTCCGTGTGCGTGACTTCTCCGTGCACGACATTGTGAACTATCCTATCGAGTTCACCTGGGAGCAGTCCACAGACATTCCCGACGAGGACACGAGCCTGACTGTTTTCAATAGAGGCAACGTCATGCCATCTACTAAGATCCTCACCTTCTACAGGAAGAATCCCTTTGATCTTGAAGCTCGCTATGCTAACCCCGACGCCCTTCCTGGCAAGATCAACCCCTGGATCGGTCGTTTCTCTGTCAAGGGCGTCCAGGCCGACCCCAACAACGACTTCATGATCTGCAAGCTCAAGGCACGCCTGAACTTGCACGGTATCCTGAACGTTGAGTCGGGATACTACGTGGAGGATGTGGAAGTTGAGGAGCCTGTCCCCGAGGAGGGAGAAAAGAAGGATGGAGATGTAAGTTTCCTTTACCGATTTACCCAAGATCCACCTTTCATTTTTCCTGACTTGTTCGTTGATTAGGCTATGGAGACCGATGCTCCTAATGGTGAGCAGCCCAAGAAGACTCGCAAGGTCAAGAAGCAAGTTCGCAAGGGAGATCTGCCCATTTCAGCGGGCACTTCGTCTCTGGACCAGGCTACTAAGGATGCCTGGTTCGAGAAGGAGAATGCGATGTACGTCGAGGACAAGCTCGTTGCTGAGACGGCCGAAAAGAAGAACGAACTCGAGTCCTTCATCTACGAGCTTCGCGACAAGATTGAGACTGTCTACGCTGATTTCGCCAGCGAGGAGGAGAAGGAGAAATTGAGGAGCAAGCTGGCACAGAGTGAAGTATGTTCTAACATTGCTCCCATCTACCCAATACTTCCATATCCATTGAGACGCAACTAACATTCTCCCCCAGGACTGGCTGTACGAGGAAGGTGATGACACGACAAAGGCTGTCTACGTATCGAAGATCGACGAGATCCGCTTCATTGCAGGTCCGATTGTCCAACGTCACAAGGACACCCTCGAGGCCGAGCGCCAGGCCGTGCTGAAGGCACAGGAGGAAGCTGCCGCAAAGAAGCGCGCTGAGGCCGAAGCCAAGCGGAAAGAGGAGGAGGCCAAGAAGGCCGAGGAGGCTAAGAAGCAGGCTGACACGGAAATGAAGGATGCACCTGCTGAGGGCGAGGCTGCTCCTGCAGAGAAGGCCGAGGGAGAAGAAAAGAAGCAGTGATTTGAAAGATATCTTTTTCCTTTTAGATAAGTAATGAGATGATGCATGCATGACTCTGGCGTGTATGCTTGATGACCATGGGTTCCTCGATCCGATTCAATGCAACCAAGTTATATGTGTGTATGTTACTTTAGATGGCAGTCTCTTCTCTCGTCCTTTCTGATTGTTCTTTGGCTTCTAGTAGAATCAATCTGATAATAATTAGAAGAATGGCAATGATACTGGTAGTTGTTCTACTAAGCAATGGGACCTGCTAGCTCACCTATCTACTTATCGAATGAACCCAACATCTATTGGCACTACTGTCGACATGATACTAATCCCTGGCATTCTCCGATGCTAACGATCCATCCATGGTTACTACCCCATACAGAGAGATATGGAGCCATCCCACATATCACGCAAGCTATACTGACGTCAAGACATTGTTCTATGATGCCCTAGAACCCGAACCCGTACAGTAGCTTGCTTGATTAGCCGATTAGGCAAAAGAAGTCATGACGCAAGCATTCGAGCCGTTTTTTGGCGCAGCTAGAGCCCTCAAGCAGCAACTAGCTTCAATTTAGTAAAGTAATAATATTAACGTGCATGGATTGTGTCGGATTCACGCAGGGACTGGCCCATGGCAGCTGCACCAACGACATGTAAATGGTCGATCCCCAGGAAAAAGAAAGAAAACTGATGATGGTCGAATAGTGCTTGTTAAGTCTGATTGGCCATGGCTTTGGATTCATGCCGGTTCTGGGAAAATTGTCTGCATGTTACTGTTTAGCAGTTAGTATAGTAGTAGTAGTTTCAACAAGGTTCTTGGTTGTAGTTTATCTTTATGCTGTACCTAAGATTATTGGAGAGGATCTAGTGATACCGCATACCTCTGTCTGATGGGAGTATTGGGGATAGATCGATCCCATTAGCATCAAGGGAAAAAAAAGGAGCATTTAATAAATTCCACGGGTCCTTCGACACTTACCTGCGAGGGGAATCCTAATACAGAGAGAGCCTCGAAGGACTCAAGGCAGGGAGGCAGAGTTGTCATGTACGTGGAAAGTATTCCCGAACTAGGAATACTTAATTACTTGCAGCCCTGCCAAAGCTGCATCGTTTCAGTAGGACGAGGTGACAGATAGATAGGTAGGTCTGTAGGCAGCGAACAGGTCTATATCCAGCAGTTTGGTCTAAGGACTCTGAGTTCAGAGTGAGGTAGGCTCCTAAGGCGTGGTCGCAGAGTTTGTATTTGCTGGATAGTCCTTATGCTGGTAGGACAATGCTTTACATGAGAATAAAGCGGCCATTGCACGTAAACTTGGAATAATAGTTTTGTTTCTGGAGGATGTGAGTAGAGATGCTGTAACGGCCTTGGCCCTGTCAATGGAAGGTTTTACTAGCTGCACTCATACTTTGTGTCCCCCGGATAGCTGAGCTTCACCCATGGAAACATGTAAGATCTACATAATGCTCCATATAAGTCCCTGTTTTCAGAAATGCTAGTGTAAGCATATCTGAATATCTGTGTTGGTCTGCTATATTTGGCATAGACTTGCAGGATCTTACCGGGATGGGGAGATTGGTGTTTCAGACGAACACCTGGCTTTGATCCCAGGATTGGTGTTAGGGATATTAATCCTAAATAAGCTATTTCCGGGGATCGGCCATCATTTGAAAGACAGTTGTCTGGATAAACAAGACGAGTTCGCCGAAACTGACAATAGCATGTTCCCTCTAGCAATGCTGTCTATTAACGTGAACTTTGTTAAGCCCCATATACATGCAGAAAGCCACCAACTCCGCAGTCAAATCATATAAAGGATGACGGTATAATATCTTATCGGCTAGTTAACTCATCACAAGAATGGCCAGTTTCGCTCAGGAACCGGAGAATGGGAACATTGGGTTCGTAGAAGGCTGGCAATCAACGTTAAGTTTAGAAACAAGGCCATGACCACTAAGGAGGCTCACTGCAGAAGATCGTAAATGGACCATGAATGGATGATCTTTGTTATCCTGGGACCACTTCTTCACGTCTTCTGTCTCATCACCGGGTGTAGGTCCGACGTTCATCCTCCCATTCCTCTTGGGCAATGGTGCAAAGACTATCGAGAATAGCGTTTGCTTCCTTTACATCATCGTCATCCTCGAGTCTCAAGCCATATGAGAGCATGAAGTCCCGGAAATTTTCAAAGCCACAGTCTTGAATGAACCGGTATTTGCTCCGGTCCTTGGGAGGGATGTCGGAGGGGTTTGGGGGATTTCCTAGTGGCATTATGATTGAAGAGACAAGAGAAGCGATGGTGATCGACAGAAATGATGCAGAGCGCACAGAAAGACAAGCTTGGACGTATGTAGAGAGATGATCGGATGGCAGAAATCAGGAAGAGAGAGATGGAGAAGAGCAATGCTACGGCGATCAAGATGTGAAAGATGGGAGAGGGAAGCTACGATCCCACAAATCATACGCCACAACCCTTCCCACTCACTGCCACTGAAGCGGGATGAAGGACATGAGAGAAGATATCTCAGATGTCATCTACATGTCCATGTCTGTATGCAGCTGGGATAAATTAAATCAAATCAACCTTAATAGGTGGGCATACCCACACTTGATAGGTGCACTGGGGTTGCCAAGTGGTGTCTGGGGGGAGACGCCATACAAAACAATGCCGCTAATGCCGGCTAGCCGTGTTCACTGCAACTGTCTCACCGGTAAGATGATAGTTAATATTAATATCGAGTCTGGATGGCTAGCAATTACCAGCCAGACAACAATGATAGTAGACGCTTATGCGGAGTCGTTCCCCGTGTGCCATTTTGCCCGCGCACGGCCGTCATTTGAGTGCAGGATTACTCGTCGACCCTGATATCGCCCGTCCTTGTCTTTGACACGAGCCCTGCATGTCTCTCGCTGCGATTTCGCAAGATCAGCATAATTGAACAGTTGCGATCATCATCATCATCATTATTATTCTTCTGCTGCCGAAGTTAACAACAAGAACAGGAACAGGAAAGCGCTAAAACCGGAATCGCGTTTGCAGCGTTTGCTCTGCCGCGACCATTCCGCATCGGGACTAGCGGGCTCAGGCGCTACCGGCCTGAACAACCTCGACTTCTTCACCGCGAAATCGACCGGTCAGGAAGGACGTCTTCGCAGCATCGTCCCGGCCCTGCTTCAACACCCTGGTCGACTGCGCTTTTCCTGCTTTGTGTCCATTCCAATACCATCCTCACCTCGACTTCCTTCCTTCAGCCGTTGGGAACCTGTCAGAGACGAGCCGCTGCCGATCTGATCCTCCTTTTCCCACCCTTCGAACACTTCGACGACCGGCACTTTTCCCGCCTCCACCCCTCCTCGTACTCCTCCAACCTCATCTGAGACACCTCCTATCACCAGGTCTTGGTGCTTGGTTTTTTGTTTTGAAAATTTTTTGATTCATTTCCTTGCGCGCTTGTCGATGTAAGAGACTATGGTCTAGGACGGTCCATATATGTCGTTTGAGATACCACCTGCCAACCACTCCGTGTGACCTTCGATCGGTATATCTATCGACGATTCTTTTCTGTATCCAGTGACCGCTTAATCACCGTGGTTTCTTGCCTTATAAGACCGGCCAGTGTTCGACTTACGCTCTTCGTTCCCAAAAGTACCTCACTCATTGCCCGGGAAACGAAAGATGGGGCCCTTGGAGGCTCCCTCGTCGCCTGCCTTTCCAGTCCTGGACCCTATCATCTTGGGCGACGACATGGAGAATGCCTACCGGGATACCGACATGGATTTTCTCGACCCATCGAGGCTACAGATGTCATCTGAGCGTGCCGGCCGTGATCTTGACACTTTCTACTCCGGAGGTCCGTCTCCACGAACCATTTCCGCAGACTCTGAGTCAGCATGTTTGTCCCCGTCGGAGGTATCGGGCATCAAGGATTACCAAGGGCAGGATCCCTTGAGACATCGTCGTGTCTTCGCCGCAGACTCACCCGCCGATTCTCCCGAGAATTCGACACGAAGCTCTTCGTCGGAATCACCGCCAAATCATTTCCGTAACCCATCGATGACTTCAACAGGTTCCGCTGCCAACACCGAGAGTACAATGCTTCCGTTTGGATATTCCGAGGAATGGGTAAACCCCGACTTCGTGTCTATGCGGGAACATATGCTCTTCGGATTAGATTCCACCACGCTTCCCGGAGACGCCGATATCGAATCGAGCAACAAAGTCATGGATGCTGCCTTCGATTTTGAAAGCGCTGCTAGCAGTCCAAGCCCGTTGAAAATGGACGCTCCGACAAATCCTAAATCCTACAGAAAATCCAAGAATGCCACGGTCCTTGCGAAGCGGTCTGCGGAACGTATGGTGACGTCTCCCGTGAGTCGTGGCCTGTCCCCCTTGTTTCACGCCATTCTACTGACACTTGGCAGCTTCCTATGTCTGGTTTGCCAAATTTCCCTCATGGCCTCCCAACCAGCTCCTTGTTTACCATGCCCACTTCCTCAGCCCAAGTCAAATCGGTTCCCAGCAAGTGGGAAGGACAGTCTCCCTCCTCGATCTTGGAGGAAAGTTTCGGTGGTATCAATATGAACGGCAGTTCCCCCTTGCATCCCTCCATGTCTCCCAATCTTAATTTTGGGCCCAATACCTTTTCTTTCGGGATGAATTTTGCGCCGTCGCCTCCCCAAGTCAACACTAAATCGGAAAACTCTCCTCGTCATGTCCTTACTGTGCATCCTACCTCCCTCAAATCGAGGGTGGAGACGCAGATTCCTATCAAGCTTACGTTGTACCCATTACCCGCTGGCGTGAAGAAGCTGCGCTTACCCAGCCACACCATTTCTAAGCCAAAGTTCTTGACCCGCGAGCCCGTTGAGCGCTCTGCAGAGATTCTCGAGTTGCATACGAGCCTGGTATGTACCAGTGCGATGCGGGACCCGGAGAAGCTCAAGAGAGCATTCGCAAGGGCGCGAGGCGAAGTTGTCGGCCGCTCTTCTAGCTCGAGCCCCAAGTCATCGGATGCTTCCCAGGAAGAGGACGAGGACAAGCCCTTGGAGGGTGGGGAGGTAAAGATCTGCAGCGGATGCATACAACGGGAGCGGAAGCGAGCATCACGGAAGAAGCAGAGAAAGCCCGAAGAGGATGAGCTGTTTCGAAAAGATGAAGAAAAAAGAGTCATCGTCTTCAACACTAATGAAATCAAAGAATGGATTGAGCCATCTACGAGCGTTGTATCCAGTTTCGCGGAGACTACGATGCCCATGATCCCTGCGGGAGCAATGCAAGTGGAACTGCCTATGCGGATAGCTTGCTATTGCAGGCATCAGGCCGAAAAACTCGGTTTCCAGTACGTATAGACTTAGCCAACCGTAAATGGAATTACTGCTGCTGACATTACTTTTTTTTTTTTCTTTGGCGTCTAGGGTCATCTTCACTATCAATGATCATTTGGATAATGTTATTGCGCAAGCCATAACAAATTCTATCATGATCACCGACGATCATAAAACCCATGCTCCCTCGGCCCCTCCGGTTCCTGCACTGCCTGATGGGACACAATTGCCCGGTGCTGGCGTGTTCTCTTCAGGACAGGGCCTTAATGCCTCCAAGGGACAAAAGACTTCTTCTACCCAAACTTCATACCGGCCGTCGCATTCCACCACCGATTTGCACGGCCTTCAGCAAAGATTTAACCCCCAATACCCGCAGACCCCGAGCCCCTTTGCAGTACCTCAGACTTCGGCCACTAGCACGTCAACTTCCCACACACCGCGGAATCTGTCTAGACAGGCTTCACCGACTGATTTCCAAGGGCCTTCCAGCAAGCGGCGCAAGCACAGTGGCTCAGGGAAATTGCCGTCGGAATTGACCATGACGAAACTTGAACCAGGCCAGTCTTCTAGCCTGCCTACGTCAGCTTCGTCCGTCGTCAATGGTGCGCCCACTGCCTCTAGCCATACGTTTGGCTCGCCTACAGAGAGACCTTTTGTGACATCACTGCCTGTAGCCGGGCAGTTCACGAGCGGCCCGCCCACTCCAAACAGCAGTGATGTCAGTTCTTTCTTCAACACAGCCGCTCAGCGTCAAACCTTGGACAGTCTTGTCAATCAGCAAATGATTGGAACACCTAACTCAGGTCACAACAGCCGCCCCGGGTCCCCGGGAGGATCGCTTCGCAAGAGCTTTCAGGACCAAAGTTTCAACATGGCTGTTGGTCCAAGCGCAGCCAGCCATATATGGCCTCCTCTCACCAATGCTGGAAACCGATTGCCATCTGTTATACATAAATTAGTCCCTGCCGAAGGGTCTATCACTGGGGGAACAGAAGTGACACTGCTGGGAAGTGGCTTCTATCCCGGAATGGAGGTTGTCTTTGGCGATACTCTTGCAACGACTACTACGTTTTGGGGCGACAAATGTCTCAATTGCCTTACCCCACCAGCGCTTCACCCTGGTCCAGTTCCAGTTGTCTTCAAGCATGAACATCCAACATTTGGGCAGGTCCAGCAACAGCAGCTTCTTATGCCGAAGCAGCAGTTGTTCTTCCGCTACGTCGATGACCGTGAGCTTCAGATGTATCGTCTTGCTCTTGGCATTCTCGGGCATAAGCTAGGAAACCAAGCAGACGCCTTTCAGACAGCACGGCAAATAATGGGTAGTGATCCCAATTCTCTGTTCAGCCTTCAAAAGGATTATCAGGGAGGCTCTGGTGGCCATCAGCGTCAAGTCCCAGGTCTAAATTCCCAGGGGACGTTAAGCGAGTTGGACTCCAGGATGTTGACCTACCTTGAATTCCTCGATCTGGATGACAACCCACGTCCGCCGAAATATAATTCACGTTGTGCCACAGGGCATACCCTCCTGCATTTTGCCTCTTCGTTGGGACTGACTCGATTCGTTGCGGGACTCCTCGCGAGAGGTGCCAACCCGGAGGTACAAGACAACAGTGGTAATACGCCCATGCACCTCGCTGCCTTAAGTGGCTATGCACATATTGTTCATAGGCTCCGGCTAGCTGGCGCGGACGCTAATACTCGTGACATTCGTGGATACACGGCTGCTGATCTTGCAACAACTCTACCAGCCCATCAGGCGGCACTGATCCCATCGCGTCGCTACCGATCGCGCAGCGTCGGGTCGTTGGCTTCCTCGCGACGTAGACACAGTTCTGCTTCACTTAGCTCCATGCGTGGAGCTTCTTCAATTTCAGGTTCTTTGGATTATTCTTCTGAAGACTCTGACGACGTGGATGAAGGCTCTAGTTCAGAAGCTGGATCTAATGCTTATTATGCACAATCACGGAGATCAAGCATCCATCAAGATCTGAGCTCGTCACAACTGTATTCACATTCTCGGGAGGGAAGTGTACAACCTACTGCGACTCCTACAGAGCAAGCAGTGCAACCAGACGATGCTCGGGGCTTCTCTCCGCCTGCGGCCATAATTGCGTGGCGCAATCAACTCGCTGCTCAAATCAATCATTTTCAGCAGAGTGTCGCAAACGCCTTCCCTAACATGCCTGCTCTGCCTCCTATGCCCACTCTGCCCGACTACCAGGCTCATCCGATGATGCGCCGGATTACAAACCTTGTTCCCCATCGACCTAACACTGCCCGGTCGACGAAGGAGGGCTGGTGGGACCTCTTGACGGGCAATTCCACGCCGAATAGTAATACTCAGCCTCCATCTTACGACGAGCTCTACCCACACGGCGAAAGGGAGAAGAACGCATCGCAGGTGAAGAAGCAGTCGCTTGTTCGAGCGGCGACAGAGACAGCGCTAGATCGGTATTTCGAGTCTCAAGAAGGGAGATCCACAACAGTCGGGGCAAGGGAAGAGATCAAGGATATTACAATCGGCAGGAAATCGATTTCGAAAGAGCAACAGAAGCAGCTTCGGGAACAACAGGCCCGAAGAATGAAAGGACTTGCCAGCGATCGCAAATTGTACTTCTTTTGGGTAAGCCCTTATAGTTTCTTTCTTGTGTCTACTAGCGACAGGATCTACTGTCGCATTTGCCTTTATTTCGAAACTCTTGCTAACATTGCTCCAAGATTCCTGTTCTGTTACTTGTTATTTTTGCTTGGGCAAAGAATTTCGTCCCGGGTATCTGGCATGGGGTTTCTGAGGGTTATGAGTTTGTGAAGGCTCGCTATTCAACGCGGGTCGTGAATACCAATGTCTAAGGTTCTTTACGTCAACTTCTTTTTTTTTTTTTTTTTTTTTTTTTTTTTTTGTTCTCGCTATATTTTATTTGGGGAGGCGTCTTATTTCTTGCCATGAGCACGTCGAATCTAAGCATTGTTTTGTTTTCCTTTGTGCTTGTCGCATAAAATGGGCATGTGGCTTTCTTTTGTACTGGCGCAATACTCTGACTGTGTGGGCCCGTCTCGCAGTTTTGTCCTACAATTTCCTTCTTTTCTTTTTCTTCTGTTTCTTCGAAAGGCACCGTTTATGTTCAGTATTTAATTGCCTACTAGATAACGCAGATAGATATCATCATTTAATGCTGGCAACAGCCCTTCTAAGGAGATGCCAAGGTGTGGCTTATGCGTGGCTGTAAAAGAACGTCCTGTCTGAACTTACCCGTGGCATTCTTGCACGAGTAATCATCCAGCCCACTCTTCCATTCCTAGCTTCTCCCGTGTTTATCCTTCGCAATAATCGGAATGCCCCTCAGGCAGGGTATGTCGTATCCCAGGTAGACCCCGGGAACCATGGACACATCACCGCAGGGGGGCTCGAACAGTGTCACCGGTACGTGCGCATCAAGCTCCCTGGACAGAGCATCAGCAAGCAGGTCAGCTTAGACTGACGCTCACAAACCTACAGTCGAGTACACCGATCCATCCGGCCTATTCCCGCTAGTTCAGCCCATCATCGAAACTAAGCTACCATTGCGGAATCTCCACTGGAATTCCCCGAACCGCCCAATTCGTTCCATCGAGTCGCTCCGCATCAGATTCGTCCCTGCCACCGGTAATGAACCCTCCGAACGTAAACCGTCCAGCGATGCTGCGACGGGTCCAGTCACATACCGCAGACACCAGATCCCCGGCCTCCGCCAGACGCCGTACTTGAAGATCTACCTCCTCCGTTGCGACGATAATGATACCTACAAGGCATCCGCGAGGAAAGCACTGCGGGAATGGATCAAGACAAACGCGCCGACGTCGCAGTCCAGCTCTGCAACAGCTAGCAACCAGGAAAATCATGATGCCTTTGAGTGGCTGGTTTTGCACGTCGTGCAAGACGGTGATGGCCTGGAGAAGACCGTATCAGCATCGAAATGGCCCGGTCGGAACACTACGACTGTCTTTGAGAAGATCAAGGCAGATTTCAACCCGTCGTCCAAGTCGTCCATTGACCGTGTCGCGCAACTACGTCTTCCGAAGCCCGAGGTGAAGAGATCGCCAGAGTTCGCGGAGCAGCTGGAGGAACTAGTGGAGAAAATGAAAAATGCGATCCTGGCGTCCTTTGATCTACGCGTTGCGCAGTACGAGGAGGATATTAAAGAGAAGGATTCCCAGCGGAGTCTTCCTGGCTGGAACTTCTGTACCTTTTTCATTCTGAAGGAGGGTCTTGCGAGGGGTTTCGAGAATGTAGGCCTCTTTGAGGATGCCTTAATAGGGTATGACGAACTGTCTGTTGGCTTGGATGCCGCGATCCGGGAACAGCTTTTTGAGACGAATGGCCAGCGTGCTGGTGCATTGTTGATGTCTAGCAAGGAGTGGAGAGAAAAGGCGATACGGGCTTTGGAGTCTTTGTCTGTTGATTCGGACAAACCTAAACCTAGGGATGAAGTGGAACGAAAAGACACTGAAATGCCGGTACTTGACCCTGAGGATTTCCCTCTCAATTCAGACAGAAAGCCATACCGGGATATGATTCTGGCAAACGATATATCCATCTTCGACTTCCGCGCCTATCTCTTTTCCCGACAACTAACCCTATTGCTCCGGGCGGCTAGGGCCCCGTCGTTGGCTCCGAAAGGAACTGAAGAAAGTCAGGGGCCGCAGAGAAACAAGAAGAAACCCGAAGATTTGATGCTCCTTTCTGAGGTATGTGAGCGAGCTACGGAGTTTATTGCTATTGCCGCACGCACGCTCAGATACGACTTGGAATGTGGCTTGGAGGGCGTGGACGACTCAGCGAAGACAGACGTGATAAATAACCTGGTATCTTCGTGGTCATTCCTTGCTACTTCTCAGATCATCAGTCAGACTGCCACTCCGCTCCTCACAATTCCTGCATCTCCCCTGCATGCCGCCATGGCAGAAGCCAGGCCGGATGTTCCCAGACGCTCTAGCTCACTGCTATCTCCACCGTCCTCCCGCCCTCGTCCGACAAGTCAAGAAATTGTGGGGGCCGAATTTCACAAACCTGTGAACAAGACATGGTCAACGGTGGTCCAGAAGACCGGATCTGAACAGCTAGCTTCTGGAAGAGGCCAGTTATTTTTCTTAGCACGACGATTTTTGGACGAGATTGCCGGACGATGCGGCTGGACGGAGAAGTGGAATGAGCATGAGCTTGGCCTTCTTTTCGCTGATAAAGATCGTAGTGAAGGTGATTTGAAGGAAGTATCCCTGGAGGATGATGGTGGTGACGGTGCCCAGGAAGTCGTGTCATCGACGCCGGAACCCAAGAAGGTTTTTCCTTTAAGCTGCATTGACATACCTATCTTAACGGCGACATTTGAATCGAAGGAGGCCTATTTCTCTTTATACGAGGAATTAACCGACCAAATGTTTCGTCATTTCGTCACAGCAAACCGCACTCATTCAGCTGAGATGGCCGTTGCCGATATAGCTTTCTTGAGATTCCGACAGGCAGACTACGCCACCGCTGCTACTTACTTCCACCAAATCTCACCTTTCTACGGCAACAACCACTGGGTCGTTCTAGAAGGAGCCATGCTGGAGATGTACGCGCGCTGTTTGAAGGAACTGAAAAAGAACGAGGAACACGTCCGTGTTATGCTTCGCCTACTTGCAAAGTTTGCTGCGTACGATCAGGCAAAACTGAGCAATAGGGCAAAAGCTCTAGGTTTATCATCTACGTTTTCCGAAGAAGCATTGGTTTCGAAGTACGTCGAGGAGCTATTTGAGACGGCGAATTCCCTTCCCAAGGAAATTTCTGTGCCTCTCTCCGACTTCTTTGCGGATTTGCATATTAATCCGGCTGTTATTCATTACGGGGATAGAGACGGGTTTCAGATGCAGTTGGCTTTACGATATTTGCTGGGAAAACAGATCAGTATTGATTCTATTAAGATTCGTCTTGTCAATGCTCTTCATTCACAAAATAATGAACACTGGCTGGAAAATTCCAGGAAGTTTGTCATCAAGCCTTCCTCGACAAAAATTTTGATAGACTCCTCGGTGAGTTGTGTCCGGGTTCCACGTTACATTCGTTTCTGACTAGGATTTGTTGTGCGCAGATGACACTTCAGGGAAAGTATCTTGTCGACCGCATTGAGATGCGAGCAGGTAATATTGCCTTCACAATAAGCGGTGGAAATTTTTCTACAATCGCTTTAGGCTATAGGGATATGGTAGATTCCAACGATGGAGATAATCGACCGCATATCCACTGCTATGCTGCACCAGATGGGCTTCAAGCTAAAATAGTCACTCCTCATCTTATCAACTTGGACGATATGCGAACACTTGAAGTTGAATTTAACAGCGGACGCAACGATATCAAGACAGGAACTATTCGAGTGCGTCCAGCTACTGCTGGTCTCCGTCTGAGGGTTGCCGAAGCTAAGGTGGTGGATGGGGATATCAAAGTCAATACCAACAACGAGTCTGGGAACATTGAATTTACCCAATTTGGCCCCAGGTCATTTGCCAGGTTCAGGATACCCTATACGGTTGATGAGAATCACAGTACGCTCTCTGCAAGATTGGAGGTGACGTATGAAACTGCCCAGGGGCGATTCTCCTATTCGTCGGTCTACAACATCCTTTCAGCACTCCCTATTAGTGTCAATGTGCAGGACATCTTCAAGGAGGATGCACTCTTTTCCCGGTTCACAGTCAGCCCGGCCACGATGACCCCGCTTCGGATACTAGGCTGCCGCATTCCCAGTTCAGAGGTCTTTGAAGTCCAACCCAGCATCCCGGAATCGACAGCAATGGATGTGTTCCCGAAGCAGCCAGCCTCTTTAGTCTACAAGATCAGACAGCGGGAAGAGAAAGCAAAGAGAACAACGCCCAAGAGCCCTCTGCTGCTTACCATCGAGTTTACTTGCGTGGACGACGAGAGCCTGGATGCAATTGAAAGGAAATTTCGGTCAGACATAGAGAAGAGTAAGTTCCGGCAGTACACATCTTTACTTTCCTCCCATATTGTGCAGACGGTCAGAACACGGCTATCTGCTTCTGATATGGAGGTTATTGGTCTCGTCCGAGAGATTGAAATGCTGCCTTATCAAAGTCTTCAGTGGGAAAGCCTCCTGGGCTCTTTAGAGGAGCCAAGAGAAGAGATTAGGAAATGGCTAATAAAGTGGCACGAGGTAAGTTTTGAATTGCTATACTATGGCAAAGAGGACGGCGGACTGATATACATAGGATAATCACACGATTGCCCTTCCTGAAAATCCATCCATCCTCAAAAGACGCCTCGTAATCCCACTGGATATCCAAAGCATCCAAGTCGTCTGCACAGCCGAACTGCGCCTGCACGGTCTAGCCGCACAACCCACCCACGCAGCAGTCGGGCAAATGATTGCCGCAGAACTCCATCTCCGTCATACCCGTCGATGGGGTTCACAAGAAGCCCAGGAAACCTCAGACCAACCACTCGAATTTACGTACGACATCTACTCAAATCCAGACTTGTGGCTGATCGGTGGGAGAAAACGGGGCAACTTCACCGCCGTCGAAGGCGAGACTAAGACCTTTTCAGTCATGCTCCTTCCTCAAAAGGCCGGACATCTCCTTGTGCCCGGGTTGGAAATTAAGGTATTTGAACCATTGTCATCGTCTGGAACGAGTCAGAATGCGGATGATTCTTCTTTCGCTTCTTCAACAGCTGGTACCGCTGATGGGCCTGGTGGTTTACCGTCTCATTTACAGAGGAGACCGGTTGCATGCGAGGTCGATTATCGGAACCATGGAGAGACGCTGTTGGTAATTCCTGATCTGAGGAAGACGACGGTTAGTCTTTCCCCTTCTGGGGGACAACCTGGTTCGGGATCGTGGCTTGTTGATTCGGAGAGGAGGCAAGGTCAGATGGTGTAGTTTTTTTTTTTTTTTTTGATCTTTATATTCAGTATTCGATTTGACGAGATGGAAGCTGTATGCATGTATTATATATAGTCGTACGTCACTGAAGCTTTTTGGATGAAAACAATCAATCATGAAGTGATGAATGAATATGATATTTATATTAAATTTTTGTACGATTTAGGAGTGTGACAATAATATTAAAACAAAACTATTATTCTGGGTAGGGAAGTGCTCTTAACTTGGAACGAACAGGGGCAATAATTAGCAGCAGGGAAATGATGATTTAAGCAGCAACCCGGGAAACCAAATCGTCCAACATCCGGCGCACCATGGGGCCGTGACAATACCGTAGCTTTCAACGGGCGAATCTGAATCAGCTCCAGACGATGAAGAAGAGGCAGAAGAAGCAACCTTGACAGCGGGAAGTCCGATCTGGTGCTCGATGAAAGGAACAGCCTCATTACCGCAGCGATGGGTTTCAGATGAGCGAACAATTCGGAAGCGAGCGTGTCGATGTGATGACATCCACCGGGGACAAAAGTGGCATCGAACAGCATCGAGCGCATGCCCGGGAAATGGTGATCGGGGATGACCTTTCCGCTTGTGCTGGATTCGACGCCGAGACGCTGCCGGCCGATGGTGAAGACGAAGGAGCCCTATTTCTCCAATGCGGTTTTCATGCCTCTGTACGAGTTGAGGTCGAATCCGTCTGCGACCAGGATGGCAATGCGTCGGGTCTTGATGATGGGTTCGGCGACTTGGAATTCCAGTTGGCCGATGCATTTTCTTTTTGGCCCTTGTTTTGTCTGGATGGGCTGTGTCGTAGCAGGCCGGCTAGCAGAAAACCCAAACGTCTCTACATTGGTGATTGAGGCCGGTTCAGAGTACGTTTGCAAGACAATATATGCCCCAAAATCAACTTCATGGCAGAGATGAATCACGCTGATACAAGGAACTCATCTAGCTCACCGCAAAATGAGGCCATGACTATGACACCTGGCCGTGCTTTCGAGCTGCGCAATAGCTTGTATGATTGGCGGTACAAAGCAACCTTGATTGACACGGACGAATATACGGAATAAGGTGCTGGGCGGAAGCAGTTGCACTCACTATTATACCTGGGTAAGGGGGAGCAAGGCGACATACGACGACTGGGTAGAATACGGTGGTGGAATGTAGAATTAGAAGCACTGTGAAGTTACTTCGCCAAGGTAAGGTAGCAAACAGAGATTCCAATGGAAGAGAGATAATGGACCCCTGGGTTTAGTTGAGCTAATTGCCAGTGTTGCTCTTCGCCAGCCTGCTACATTCAACGATGATGACAACGTTGTTTCTCCGGAGCTCTCCAGGATTGGCAAAGGCTGTCCACTGGATATCTCCCCCGGTAAGCCAGTGCCGGAACTTGATGCATTCCGGAAAGCTCTAAGGCGTGGGTAAGTAGGGGCCAGAAACTCACCGACGACTCTACGAAGGCGAAGTCAATGGCCTGTTTAAGGCGGTGAACTCCACACAGGGGCATCCGGACATTGAGCTGGGTCTTCCTCCGGGGCAAGGAGAATGTGCGAGTCCTGCCGTTCACGATATCCAAGAAGACCTTGTTCGACGGCTACACGGCCACTGGAGTCACCGTCATACACAATGGCAACGAGTAACCTATAGAGCAAAACGAGAGGTCATAGTATCTCAAGGTGGGTCCGAGAGACCGAACCTCCTGGTGTTGTCGGGGATTAGTCCAGAGGTGTTAGCAGCGTACCACATTGAACCGCTAGTTAAATCGGCCCATGTCGGACAGAATCTGCTTGATCATCCCATCCTGTCACACGTATACCGATTCAAGATGGGTACGGGATCGACAACAGCCTTCTGGGTAGCAGAGACGAGCACAAAGGTGCCGTGGTCGAATATCAAAAAACCCGGACTGGTCCTCTGGCGAGCACCCTGCTCGAACTGATCGGGTTCTCTCGGATCGACGAGTGGCTACAGACAGATGACCACTATGCTTAAGTACAAGAAGGAACATGGGGGCGTTGATCCGTTTGGTCCTAGCGGACAACCTCACTTTGAAATTGACTTTGTTGTGAGCATCCCCCTTCGGATATTGAGGTTCCATGGTTCTCTGACCACCTCCACTTTCCCAGCCATTACTTGCGGATGCTTTCCAGTGGCATTACCCAGTTCCTCCAGAGGGTGAATATCTCACCATATTGTCGATCTGCTCCGGCCGTTATCCAGAAACGGCGAGGTCAAGATCCAATTGACGGACCCCATGCAACAGCCGTACATCAATCTGAGATACTTCTCTAATGAACTGGATCTAGTGGTGCTCCGTCAAGGGGTGCGCTTTGTTGATAGAATCTTGATGAACGGAAATAGTTTCAAGGGCATCACTGGACCGGAGTACCCTTCCTCATGCAGTGTAGATCTAACGAGGCAATGCATCGGGCTATCCTGGAACGATGTCAGACAGGATATCGTCAGTTCTACCCTTGGCCCTGATAAACAGCGAAGACGGAAGTGCCAAGGAGCAGCTTGGCTGACCATGTACCTGTCGGCTGTCCAAGAGCATCGACCAAAGTGTGGTCGACCTGCACCCGGAACCTTCACGTTATCGACACGTCTGTTTTCCCGGTGATTCCGGACTGTCGGATCCAGAACGCCATCTACATGGTAGCAGAAAAGGTGAGTAGTCTGTTTCTTTGATGATTGATGGTGATGGCTGACGACGAACGAACTGTGGACAGGGCGCCGACATGATCAAGGCAGCGCATCCCGATTTGTACTAGCTCTGGGTCACGTGAACCATGCAATTCCACGTGATGCGAGATGGCATGGAAACAAATCAACTCGTAACTTGAAACTAGTCCAGTTGTCAACCCAATGTCGCGCAATATGACATTGGCGTATGGCAGCAGTAGCGTAGGGATGATTGACCCGTACCGAGTACTGTAATTCAACAACACGCGAGAATACGCCGGAAGCTCCTCAACAAAAAATGAGCGACCCGCCCCAACAATCCGTGGCGGGAAGTGGCTCGACAACGGCTGGTCGGACCAGGTTGCAGACGCAGAGTTTTGCATATTATTGTGGCCTCAGGCGTCAGACACGCAGCATGTGACGGTGCCAGTGGCCAGCAAGTGGTGCTTAGTCAGTAAATCCGACAGGCGAAAGCTCGGGCCGCCGAAGCCAAGAAAAGCCAAGATCAGCCGATGAGGCATTCCGCCGCATTAGATAATGCGTTGACACCTGAGGCACTGATAATGGAAGGTGATGTGACAGACGCACCAGAGTGCCCGAGGGGGTATTTTTCTTTTCTCTTTCCTTTTCCCCTATTTTTGTCCGTATGAAATAATAATAACGGTGTAATTGATGGCATTTCTGTACTAATTCTGCGAGCACAGGAAGTACTCTGTACGATATCAGTATTACTCGTATTGAACTACGGAAAAACTCAAAGCATATTCTGCGTCCAGCCCTTATCAGCCAATCGCCGCCGCCACACGGTGCCGATCTCGGTCGGAAACTTCAAATGGACGCCGTCGATCGTGCTGAAAAGGCTCTTGTCGACGTCTGCTTATATGTGAAAAGATATGCATGAAGCAAGCAAATACGGAGTAGACACTGGGCACTGGTCAGAGTGGAAAGGCGTTCATGCGCTGGGGATGTATTGCCTAGGTACTACTAATAGTACTAAAAGTAGAGGGGCGATCTGACCCGATCAGGCAAAACCAGGAATTTGGAACGCCAGAAGACCCAGGGCGGTGTGCAAAATTACCAGGGCCCGAAACGCGCCTTTTACACGAAAATTACCGCCCGTTGAGCATTCGCATTCCCCATCCTCTTTTCTCCCTCTCGTCTCTCTTTTTTTCATCTTTTCCAGTCTCTGTTGCGCATCCCTTAAATATCCTCCCCTCCCGTGTCGCACACTTTCTCTGGTCAAGGGTTTTGGTGGTGCATCTGCGTATCCCACTCCTCCCTCCGCCTGCACGGAAATCTTCCAGCCCTCCGGATCCTTGGCCTTCTTGCGAAACCCCAACAAAGTATACCGAGGACGCACCTTTTCTAGGTAGTGAGTATACCCAGTTTGCTTCTCTGTGGTCGCCGGGCATGAGCTCTCCCAGAGATCCTGCTATACCTCCCCAATTGATGATTGATGTTGTTGAAAAGTTGCCATGACTGACCGCGATACTGTCTGCAGCTTTTCCATTTTTGGTCGCAAGATCTCATCCAGCGACCATGTCTTCCACTGCAATTCCTAAGCGTGTTGCGCTGCACCGTAGCCCCGACACGGCCTCCTCACTTTCCTCTGCCGCCGCTTCTGCATCTCCGTCTCCCCTCGAAAGCCCCCGTCAGTCGCCCTCCAGCACCTCCCTTTCCTCTCTGGCCTCCGATGCACAAGCGCGCGAGCCCAAACTCCTGGACACCTACGGCAATGAGTTCAAGATCCCCGACTACACAATCAAAGACATCCGTGACGCCATTCCCCAGCACTGTTTCGAGCGTTCGGCAGTCAAGAGTTTGGCCTACTTCGCTCGGGACTCGGCGGTGATAGCGGCCATCTTCTACCTGTTCCATACATACGTGACCCCGGAAACCGTGCCCTCCCTGCCAGCACGCGTGGCCCTGTGGACCCTATACACCTTCCTGCAGGGCCTGTTTGGTACCGGCATCTGGGTGCTGGCCCACGAATGCGGTCATCAGGCCTTCTCCACTTCCAAAGTCCTTAACGACACCGTGGGCTGGATCGGCCATTCGTTCCTGCTGGTTCCCTATTTCTCCTGGAAGATCTCCCACGGTAAGCACCACAAAGCTACTGGTAACATGGCTCGTGACATGGTCTTCGTTCCCAAGACCAGACAGCAATATGCATCGCGCATCGGCAAGACTGTAGAGGAGCTGAGTGAACTGCTGGAGGAAACCCCCTTCTTAACTGCCCTCAACCTGCTCCTTCAACAGCTCTTCGGATGGCCCATGTATCTTTTCACCAACGTGACCGGCCACGACAACCACGAGTCGCAACGCGAGGGACGTGGCAAGGGCAAGAGGAACGGCTACTTTGGCGGTGTCAACCATTTCAACCCCTCCAGTCCTCTTTACGAGGCCAAGGATGCCAAACTCATTGTTCTCAGCGACCTGGGCCTCTTCATCATGGGTTCTGTGCTGTATTATGCTGGAAAGAACTTTGGCTGGCTCAATCTTTTGGTGTGGTACGGGATTCCCTATCTGTGGGTCAACCACTGGCTCGGTAAGTTAAGAATCGTCCTAATCCAACCCGTTTTAAGCAAGAAAGAATTTTCGCACTAATCCCCTCGGCAGTTGCCATCACCTACCTTCAACACACCGACCCCACTCTTCCTCACTATAACCCCGAAGCTTGGAATTTCGCCCGCGGAGCAGCTGCCACTATTGACCGCGACTTCGGATTCATTGGCCGTCACATTTTCCACGGTATTATCGAGACACACGTCCTTCACCACTACGTCAGCACCATCCCATTTTACAACGCCGACGAGGCCAGCGAGGCCATCCAGAAGGTAATGGGGTTGCATTACCGCTCGGAAGCGCACACGGGCTGGACCGGATTCCTCAAGGCCCTCTGGACTAGCTCCCGAGCATGCCAGTGGGTTGAACCCACTGTGGGAGCCGAGGGAGAAGGCCAATCGGTTCTCTTCTACCGCAACACGAACGGTATCGGCGTGCCCCCGGCCAAGCTTTCGAAGAAGTCCTCTTGATTTCACATGTGGGCAAGACGAGTTCGTGGGAGTTTTCGCAGGATCGAAACAAAAAAATAGCCACGATACGAGATCCGAACAAAAAAGTTTTCCCCTTGTTTCCTTCTTTTCCCGCCCTCGTTCCTTAAAGGCAGTATTACAGGTTTGGTTGATGTGTATATGCATGAGCGATCTAATGCGTGAATAGACCCTGTCATTTGATTGCTGTAAAAAGTGCATCTATATGGATTTATTCATCTTTCTCTCCTCTTAGTCTGTCTTAATATTTCATAGACCAGATGAATATAAATTAGAATCAGATAATTCCTTGATCAAAATAGATTTAGGAGGAAGGAGAAAAGGATTGAAATGAAGCCTTTCTTCTGGTCTGGCGATAGAGAGTATCCGTGGATCTTGTCATACTTGAACTACCGTTGACGTTTCATTATACACTCCTCACACCACCCTTCCAGATCTCAAACTGGATCTCATCTCCAAACCCTTCATGGTCTACTCCATCCCCCGTGATCTCGAAACCGGCAGTCCATGGCGCAAAGACCAGTTTCATTTTTCTCCTTGTTCGGGTTTCAATGGCTGGTTTGGACTTGTCGTCCTTGGCACCGCTGTCGTCACCGTTATTGTTCGAGGGTATTTCCTTCTCTTCTTTTTCTTCTCTTATATCTGGATGTGCTTGACCTGCACGTTCTGTAGACACAGATACGGATGCAGATGTCCGAGGCATGTCGACCATCGTGGACGTAACTTGTTCTTCCTTCTTCAGAGCGATTCGGCACGCTATCTGCGTAGACCAAACAAGGCCAAGGGCAGGCGTCTTGTGCGAAGGTCTTTGGTGAATGTGAATTGGGGGTAGACCCGGACCCGGAGACGGAGATAGACATGGTGACGGTGATGGCATATCACCCCAGCCCGTAAAGAAGCGTTGTTGGCGTAGAAGACTTAGGATCTCGTTTCTTACTGGGTTACCGACGAGATAGGAGCCGTCAAACTGTGGGTCCTCCTCACCGTATGGAGACGAGGGGAAAGCTGCAGCCGGGGAAGACGAGGGAATCATTGCGTGTGCTGATGAAGGCGATAAGAACCCCACGTTGCTTTCGCTGTTCACTCTTGTGCCTCCTCTTACTGCTGCTGCTCCGCCGCCGCCCTCTGCTCCGGCCTTCGGCAAAGGGGAGGCGGTACCTGACTCACGGGTGGTCGAAGTATTACCCGAGAACATATGGCTACCGACACTACCAACCTCAAAAGAGTCGAAGCGATCCGAAACCTGATTCGCAACTACAACCGCAATATGTTCCTTCACGGCCAGATTCCGTAGCATCTGACCCAATCTAGCGAGTTCGCCTGATCGCGCGGACAAGGCGCCAACATTATCTGACGAATGTTCCGCTCGGTAGTTTGCCGTGATGGAGTCTATAACCACAAGACCCACGTTGTAGCGCGAGACGGCCACGGGAAGCTGGTAGTTAAGAATGTGATCCTGCGTCTCGAGGTCCATGGCGTTGATCGATAGGATGTTCTGGAGAGACGGACGAGAGCCGCGGGGAGGTAGCGAGGAAAGGTACGGATGGCATTCTAGTAATTGAGATAGCCGCAGTGTAGATAGCGGGGCTTCAGTCGAGACGTAAATGGCTCTCTTCCCCAGGCCTCGAGGTCGAGGTAGCTGTACGGACAGGAGAAGACTGAGAAGGAATTGCGTTTTGCCGCTTCCGCTAAAAGATTCCCGGTACTTCTTGTCAGAACAACGAAGCTGCATACTGAATGAATCAATGGAAACATACCTCTCTCCAGTGACTTCTGTCACATATTCAGCCAGTATTCCACCGCCCAAGAGCGCATCCAGCGCCGGGTCAAGCGTGCTGATGGAGTCCCATTCCGCAAGATCTAACTTCGTAGACGGACCCGGTTCGATCGTGGCCTCAATATCAATGCTAGAGCTAGGCTCGACATCGCACAAGTTGCTCTCCGGGGTAGACTGCTTCCTCTCGAATCCAACGTCCTGATGCAGTGCCTGGATCAAGTGGACGCAGAGTCGACGGACATCCGCGGGGGGGACGTGTGCGCGTTTCGCGATCTCGAGGGTATCGAGAGTGACGAGATCAACGGTACTGATTCTGTTCTTCTCGAGAGAAGGGAGGATATGCGCGTACGGTTTTGTTGGGAAGTTGGGGAGGGTGGATAGAAGATCCATAAATCGCGGACGCGGAGTCGTACTACTGGGGTGTGTCTGGAGGAGCGCGTGGTCTCATCGGAAAGGAGAGCGAGAGATCTGGCTGAGACTTAATCCTCCGAAGAAAAGGCGCTTACGGATTCATAAGAGAACCCGTGAGAGAATCGAGACCAGAGCCTGGTATCATCATGTAGCAGTTGGATAATTATTATTAGACCATGGATTATTCCCGGTTCAAAGAGCCGCAGCTGGGGTACTTAAGGGCTGGTAGTGGCATGTGATCTACTATCATAGGGTACGTATTAATCATGTGATCTATAGCCCTAACAACAACAACAACAACAACAACAACAACAACCCACCATAGGTAGCGGTACCATGTCAAGAATCGAATGGTATGCTATATCATTATTTCCTTGGTAATAGGAGTTTCTTTTGAAGGTTTTGACCATGAATTATATGCATGAGTTTGACAACGTCCAACGTAGTATACAAGTTTGGCATCGTCCGCATTGCGCCAAGGCAGACCCCAGCGGCATTCACATCCTGAAAAACATAGATGCATATAGAACACCTTCCACCAATTTACTCTTCGAGACTATCCCACCGCGTAATAACCAAGAGTATCCACAGCTATCAGAATGGGAGTGGCGAGAAGACCCAATCCGGTCAAGATTTCCTGCTCAAAGAAACCAAGCTGGCTGTTATTCGGCCGGTGTTGGCGCGGCGTTAGCTTATGCGAGGCTGCTGCTAGGGCATCTTCAATGGGAGCAGCGCATCCAATAAGCAGTGCTTTGTGCAGTTGCTGGGATAGAGGAGTGGTTGTAATGTACTGCGGCCGGCGTACCGAGAAGAGGTCTCTGGGATATCGGACTGAACGATCTATCGGTGTGTTTTCTGGGGGATATGGGCCGACTGTTTGAATATGGGTATTAGCTATTTAAAACGGTATTCTGCAGCTTTGTTTGGACACTCATGGTCAGCAAGATCCTCATCGATCTGACAAGCTTGCTAGGTATACCTCGATCACGACGCAGTTACCAGCAGCCAAGGCAGCGCCGACAGCAACAATAGTAGAATAAAACAAGGTATACGTTGTCGGGACAATGTAGGCAATCCCAATCGGGTCCTGTCTCTCTGCGAAATCTTCTCCACGCGCAATAGCATACTCGTCTTTGAGGGCTGTCTCTGCGTCCAGCGACCGATAGTGTTCCTCCAGATCACTCAACGCAAGGAGATACTCAACAAACGCCTCCGTGTCTGTGCATCCAGTGTTACTGGCGATCGCCTGTTGTATTGCCGCAGCCTCGCTGGCTAGGGTTTTATGGAGCTTTTTCCAGCTCAGTCTGACTCCAGATCACATTGTGAAGAATCCCGTCGACTGCGGCTTTGCGGACGGCTTGCAGGGCATTTGCCATGGCGAGATTTCCATGAACGTAAAAGATGGTGTATTGCATAAGCCCTAGACATGTAAGTACTCTATACCGTGCTAATGATATAATAAAGTACAGTCGACTCCTCCACCGGATAGCAATACGGGTGCTCCTCCATCTTTCCGAGCTCCAGTGTCTTCGGCATGCAGAGGTGGGATCGCCAAATAACGAAGGTAAAAAGAAAGAAACAAAAGAAAGCCTGCCCGAAATCGATTTGACAGGTTCAGGGATTGATATTATACCTCTCATTTCCCCGTTCTAGCATTCCCTTTATAGCGGACAAGACCAAAAACAACAACCCCCAAAATGCCCAGCACAACCACCAGCACGACGACGGCAGGATTATATTCAGCTGTCCAGTAGACCATCCGTCGCGGTCTTCACCCTTGAGAAATGCATCCAGAAGGCTTCTCTGGACCTCAACCTCTTCGTGGTAGTAGAAGGGCAGGTCATGACGGCCGGTGATGAAGCGCAGAAACTTACGCTCAGAACCAGCCCAGGTCCAGCCTTCGACATTGCCCCGGACATGGAGACAGATGCCTCCCCAGTTCGCAACGCTGAGCAGGGGAACCTGGATGTCTCCCATGTGGTGTTCCTTCGAGGCGTAGTACGGCTCATCGCGGAATTTGTAGGCCGCATTGTCCCTTGGCTGGTCCTGTCGGTTCGCGGCCAATTCTTCCTCTGAGAGATTTCCTTCGATGGTATTTGGGCCCCAGTTCCGGGCTTCACGGTCAGGACGGCCGTACTGGTTCGTGATGACCTGTCGGTCCCACCAGAACTTGATGAATCCGTTCGAGAGAATGCCTCCGTGTTGCAGCGATCGCGGTAGTAGTCTGACATGCCCTCCCAGGGAATGATGGCTGCCAGGTCCCGGGGCTGTCGAGCAGCTACACGCCACTGGCTGCCAGCATAGTAGCTGGAAGGAAGGTCAGCTTTCCCATGTTCTTCTTTTCAGGGGAAACCGAAGATACCTGATGTCCAGCAAGCCAACCTTCCCCGACGACCAGGACTGCTCGGCTGCCCACTTAACGAGATCAAAGAAAGCCTCGCTGGTGCTGCGAGACATGGTATCCAAGACGCCAGGCAATTGCCCCAGATCTAGCTCATCAGCACGAACGACGGCGTAGCCGTGCTTCGTCCAGAACGCAGGGTCTGGCGTCTCCCATGCCGAATGCGCCGAGTGATGTTCGGGATTGACCTCGGCGTATGACTTAGGATGGAATCTGTGCATTGATTAATCAATCAATCAATCAATGGAGAGAAATCCAGTCGTTCGTTGGCAGACTCACGCTTCGTAATGGATATCTTTGCCATACGGCCCATATGTGACGATTACGGGGAAACGAGCGTCTGCTTCTGCCTTGGGCCGATAGACATTACACCAAATTAAGCCATTCTTCAGCTTCAGCGGAACGCTCACGTTCTGCTCAAAGATGTATGGGAAGGGGGTGGTGTCGATTGTTCGAATGTCTCGGATTGTGTTCGGCATGTTGCTCTCGGACTCAGTCTCAGAAAACATGCAGTGGCAGGAAACAGTCGAGACAGACTCTAGGAGGGTCAAATGATTAAAAGAGAATCGAAGGAATATTTGTTGGACTGCTATAGCTATGTTCTATCCCCGGATGACGCTGTTGCATCGGGAATCGGGACCTCCACATAACCTACAATGAGAAGAACCATATGCTGTCCCTTGGGTTATAGATCAATTCCCGGAGCATGCTGGATGAGACAAGGGCATGGTGCCGAGATATGCCAGCGGTACAGATGTATAGTCTTGCTCTATGTGTGGCGTGGATATTTCTGACTCCGCCGCATAAACCGGTACATCACCTCCCACGACGCCCAAGGCCAGACGCAATTCCAGGGCGCGATCCCCGAAACCCTCCAATGGCAGCCAGTAGGCGGAGGCGCACGATTCTCTCTAGCTTATGCGACGAACGAAATCCCCGTCGACTTCACGGCAAACCGGGACGTGAGCGCCTACCAGTCCTTCTTGAACGACTTGCCCGGTCTGGCTATACCCGGCGGCACCGTGTTGAGAATCGTCAACATGCCGCCCGGAAGTGTTTCGCCGATGCATCGAACAGTCAGTCTTGATTATGGCGTTGTGTTGGAAGGGGAGGTCGAGCTTCTGCTGGACTCGGGGGAGACGAGGCTGCTCAAACATGGCGATGTTCCCGTTCAGCGGGGGACGAACCATGCGTGGAGAGTGCCGAGTAGGACTTCCTGGGCCCGCATGTTGTATGCGCTGCAGGAATCACAGCCTCTGGTGTTTAATGGCAGCCCCCTTGGAGAGGATTATGGGAAGGGTATGGGTGATGTGAGGCCTTCCGGCCGGCAAAGGGGCCTCTGATGCGTCTGCAGTGGTGGACCAGAGTGGGAATTCTTATGCAAGGGCTTACGAGTCTACTCCTTCTCGTATTTAGCAAACACAGAGCTGTAGCTGGATGGAGAGGTTCCTGAACACCGCGAAGCTCCTTTCAGTTCTGTCTGTACAGCCCCACGAGCCCTAGGTCCCCTACCGCACGGTGTGCCAATCGAGGGACCTGCGGCAAGTAATGAAGAGAACGGGCTTTGCATATCCATTGGAAAGTCTCTGCGTCCTGTTGCAGCTGGCCAGATGCGGGCTCTTCGGTACGTAGCTGCTACGACACCAATGCATCCTCTGCTTCAACCATAGAGAGGTGGTCCCGATCATCCCGACGCCTCGGCATAAAACATGCATTCTACAGGGTTGTCGTTGTAAGCACAGCGGCCGAGAGGGGGCTGTATTTATTCATTTGGCTGATTTCCAATATAAAAGCCTAGACCCAGTGTGGATAAAAAGCCCCCAAACCGTACCTACATTTGAGCTTGACTTCCTTCTCCCTCCAGCCATGGCGCACTTGAGTGAAACGGAGACAGACAGATCATCACAACCGCCTAATGGAAACGGCCTTTGCCCCTTGAAAGTCCTCATCGTCGGAGCCGGCATCGGGGGCTTGACGGCAGCAATCGCTCTGCGGGAACAGGGGCATGATGTGCAGGTCTTTGAGCAGTCCGCGCTGGCCACCGAAACAGGCGCTGCTCTCCATATCCCGCCAAATGCAAATGGCATCCTGAGACGTTTGGGGATCTTTGCTGATGAATTTGGAGCCAATCCAATGGAGAGGGTACCCATCCCACCCTGTTGTATCCAGTGAAGACACCATACATCTAATTCCATGGCTTGCAGATAACCGAGTATTCTGCGGCTGGTGAACAGCTGCGGTCGTTGGACCTGAGAGGACCCAACAAGAGATGGCAACATGTTAGTCCCCATTCCCTTACCTGTTGACGGAAAGAAATGCCTTGACTCCTTGCAGCAATGGCTCCTTGCGCATCGCATTGGGTTGCACAACAATTTGAAGGCCATTGCAACATCCGCAGCACATGGGAAGAAGGCCGTGCAGCTCAACACCGCAAGCCGGGTCAGAGAAGTCAATCCGAAGAAGGCGACTATCGTGCTAGAAGATGGCACCGAATTCCACGGGGACGTTGTCCTCGGCGCAGACGGTGTTCATTCTGTAACGAGAAAATTCGTGCCCGGAGGCGACGTCAAGGCCTTTCCAAGCGGGAAAAGTGCGTATCGATTCCTCGTCCCCAAAGATGCTGCCCTCAACGATCCCGTTACGAGACCCATGGTCGAACGGCCGGGGGAGTTCTGTATATGGTATGCCACGGACCGTCGGATCGTCATGTACCCAACGTCCAACAACAGTACGCTGAACTTCGCGGTAATCCATCCCGAGTCAGAGTCCGCAGACCAGGCGGGCAATGACTGGACGCAGACGGGCAATCTTCAGCGGATGCTGGAGATTTTCTCTTCTTTTGACCCGGCTATCCTCAAGTTGCTGGGGAAAGCAACCCCAGGAAGTGTCAAGGTGTGGAAGCTGTTGGACATGGAAACAATCCCCAGGTGGCACACGGAGCATCTGGCTCTGCTGGGTGACGCAGCTCACCCTTTTCTGCCTCATCAGGGCCAGGGCGCTGCTGTGGCCATTGAAGACGCTGCTTCCTTGGCTGTTGTGCTTCCACTGGGGACTCCTGTAAAAGAGATCCCGGAACGACTGCTGCTTTACCATCAAATTCGCCATGAGAGGGCAAGCCGGATCCAGGAGTTTTCAAGGTTGATCGGCCAGGATATAAAGGAGAAAGCATTGGACAGTGAGTAAGCCATTCTTCTTCGTGTCCTTGGTCAAGGTTAACAACAGCGCAGTCCAGGGATTCACCAACTACAATTTCGGCCACGACGAATGGGACAACTCGACGCAAGCACTACGTGAATGGACCTGGAAGCGTATCCCGAATGCATACTGGCGCATGCCTATTGCTTTTGGTCCGATGCCAGGCCCGAGACAGACGCACCTCGGCGTTCCCAGGAACAGTACAAAATCGACATTCACAACAGCATCGATCAAATTGAAGACATCTCGCACGTTGCTGCAGAATCTCTTTCCACCATCGCGTCAAGGCTGGCGGTTCAGCTCTCCGGACACGTTTGCCTACGCGTCGTTCTCACAGACGACGCTGGACAAGATGGAGTGGCTCGGCGGCTCAGGTTACCACCGTCTTGGTTTCTACGTGCACGGAGTCGAATACGTCAAAAAGGATGGCTCCGTAATTAAAGGGACATATCTCCCGATCCTGTTTGAGTCGCTGGCGGATCCGATCATCTCTGACCGTGAAGAGCTGGGCATGCCTAAGCTGTACGCATCCATCGACGTCTATCGTCGAGCGACGTCCTACCGAATTCGAGCAGGCTGGCAGGGTGCATCCTGGGGCAGTTTTCACCTGGAGGGTCTCGTCGAGTCTGATCTCGCATCTGACACGAGAGGTAGCATCGATGGCGAAGCTGATGAAGGGATCCTTTCGTATAAATATGTGCCTAAGAGCGGTTGCGCGAACAAAGGTCCTGCGGCTGAAGAATATACCGTTTTAGATGCGTTCTCTGAAGTTGAGCCAGGGCCCAAGCCGCGCAGGGCTTACACGGCGACTAAGGCATCCTTTGAAATCGACCCTTTGGACTGGGAGCAGCTGCCGACTCTGCACCACGTCATATCTAGACTGGCAGAGTTGCCTGTCTATGAGATCGTCGGGGCTAAGATTGTCGAAGGCGAGGGCGTGCTGGACGTGTCTGGGGCCAGGCCTGTTGAGTGAGCTAACATCCTGATTTGGAAATTGTCGCAGAATATAATTCTTATTTGATAGTATAGGAAGTGTCCATAAGCGGTTTATATAAATAAGAGTCAACAGTCTGGTATTCAGAACTCAGGCAGCCGAAGCAACCTTTCTGGGCCACTGACCGATAGTAAACTGCGAATTACACATATTGGTAAGCTCTAGGCACTGGGCTTCATTGATACTTCGATCTTGTTGTTGCCCACACAGCCCCAGTGGGCTCCCTGCATTCTAGTCAGTAAGGAAGCAAGCAACTCTTCGTAAAGGGGCACCGGTCTCACCATCATAACGACACCCTTGATTCCATTTGCAAGTGCCTTATCGCCGCATTTCTTCCAGTAGTCCGCTGGCTGGGACTCTTCTCCCAGCATCATCATCGAGCCGTGAGAGAAGAAATGCACTGGGGTCAAGGCTTTCTGACTCATCTTGCGTACTCGGGGTTATCTTAGGGATGCCAGCCTGGTCATTTTGCTCTATTCTACTCTACTCTACTCTGCCGTAGTCGGGGTGTACAATATATTCTCCACGTGCCTGTCCATTGTCCCGAAGTGGGAGACCTCCCCCCGATGGCATGGTGACTAAGCAGGATCCGGGGAAATGTGGGGAAGCCGGGGCCGGATGCGGAGGGATTCTCCGAGGAAGATTCATTGCTAATGTCAAATGGCTGTACGTGATGGACCTGGACTTCCTGAACGTACATATTTCAGTTCCTACCCCTCAGTCTTCCTTACCTCGATAGTAGCCGAGCTGAAAATCGACGCACCATGCAGCGACGAGATGTTGCACAATGTGCATTGTCTTAGGGCCCCAGTCTCGGCGAAAAAAAAAGACCTCATGCTTCCGGGCTTGGGCGAGGAAGACTCGTCCTGAACTTTGTCGAACGACCGCTGGGCCAAAGGCCCTATTTGTCCCGAACAGTGTTTAGGGTCCAGGACTAGCCCAACAGACTTTTATGTTACACCTGCGGATTGGCATGAGGAGTGCTGACAGCTATGATGGAGATTTTGGAGGGATGATTAGCCAGATCGATTGCCACCTCTTAGCATTCGCGAGCGCATTTCCAATATATATATTCAGTGTCGCTGCCGTCCTCTGTGCCATGTGCAGATGGCCTCGCCGGCTCAGCCATTTACTGAATAGCCAGCCGTCTATCGCAGAATGAAGGATCGCCTTAGCAGAGCTCATGAGAATCGAATGCTTTCAGATCGTGTTCTCAAATGAGGAGAGATAACGAAAATGGCAATTCCTGCAACATTCCAATCGACAAGTCAAACTGTTGCCTTCGCGAAGTCTCCATGCTTCGTCGCTGTCTTCATTCAAGTGTATTTCAAGGAGCCAGTCTGATAGTATATTTTTGAATTTGAATATTTAATTTGATAGGATCGTAATAGTACTGCGGTGCACACGAGACCTCGATAATATGTTCGTGTTCACTCCACCCAAACGACCTTGCATTAGGACATCAAAGGGCAAGAGTCGTATGATAGAAATAGCCCATGATCAAGAATTATGTATAACAGGATCCAGGAACATGGCCTATCAAGAATGAATGGCGACCCGGAAGGGATACAAGGAGGATCGAGACAGTTTGGTTTATAACATGGCTGATAACCGTGGGAGTGCGTTTATTGCATTGCTCAAATGCTTGGATCTACTGTTCATTGGAAGTCAACGGGAGTCATCGACTCGGGCTGAACCATGGATCTGCGCTCAGACCATCGGGTGAGCTCAAACACTGAACAGTGTTTGATGAAGACTCCAGACCCGTCGGTCAATGCAGCATCATGATGATGATGACGATAATAATGATAAAAGGAGAGTGGCAGGCCCAGTTAGAGTTCCCTCGGGAACTCTGTCCACCGGCGCATGAGACCAGGATGATTGCCACTGCGGTTGCCACTTCTCGTGCGAAATGGCGATGCTCAATAAGTACGTATGAGTATAATCATTTTTATATCTGAGGCTATAGCGCAGATGACAGTGGGGAAAGAGAAGACGAACGATTCCAACAGTCGGTTGGATTTGCGAGAATAATAATAGGACTCCGGAGTGCGCTTTAATGGGAAGTTCATTTCATCTCGGTTAACAGAGGCCAAGGCGTCGCATGGTCTGTTTCAACGGAGTACACTGTACGTAGGACATACTACAGCATCTTCTTTTGTTTCTTGAAACAGCCATTCAGACTATATGTCTGATCTCCCGGACTATCATCACAATTGCAAATGCTGAAGTGAATCTTACTGCGTTTGACTTTACGAGCGTCCATGCTGCACTGGAGGAGCCAATGGACGCGACGTCTTTATAATGACAGGGATGCTAGCTCTGCAATGGTCACAGCCGCTAGATAAATAGCTGAAAGGAGACTGTCAATAATCATAGTACAATAATATTTAATATTTAATACAATTAATCATGCTATCGAAGATGTTTCCGGAACAATCAGGATGGGATCTTTTCATTTCAGCCAGCGTGGCCCCACAGCCATCGCAACTTGAAATGGCAGACTCGGCCGCGCGGGGAGTGGTGCAGTTTCAGCGTGGTCGTCCAGGGCGGACTCCGGCCCAGTGGACTGGTAGTGGCCGAGTACCGGCAGAACAGGAGCTGGGATTGCACGTCTGTCGATGCCTGTTAGACTGCGGATACCTGTCACAAAGTCAATATTCAATGGATAATCAGTACTCCGTATAATATCCTCCCTGCCATCTCCATTTTCTCGGAAGGACGCGCTTTCCCTTCCCAGATCCAACTCGAACCGGTCAGCTCCAAGTGGGGCTGCTCGGACTGTCGCGACCGGAGGCCGAGCACTGCATCCAGTAGACTTGCGACACAGCCTTTGCACAAGCCCCGCCCGGCACAACCTTTGGTATTTGTAGCTGCACAGACTAACCACAAAACGACTAGTGTAGAAGCTTACGCGGGAAAGCTCTCCGTCAGCAGACCCAATAAATGGCCGGTGCTGGTTCCCAATGGCCCAGAACGCCCGTGGTTCTCTTTTCCGTCTCCAACCAGATCGACCCGCTAGAGCCCCACTCCAGGCCGCCGACCTCCACCAGCTCGCTTCTGGGTTGCGGCGCAGGGGGTGATTGGCGGGGTGCGGCACACAGGCCCCACCAGCCCCTTGTCCCTGCCAGTCAAAGCACGCGCCAGGGCGCACATTACCCACCGTTTCGGCTCTGAAGCCTTCCGTCTTTCCCTGGTCGGACAAGAGGTCTGCGCACTAGTACTAGTAAGACTAAGAGTACGAAGTCGCACTCACACGGGCCTCCCTCTCCTGCTCGTCTCCTGCGCCTTCTTCTCCTTCTCCCGTCCTTCTTTGATCTTTTATCTCGTCCCCCTCTGGTCCCCTCTGCGTCGCCCGTTGCAGTCGTGACCCGATCGGGTCGACGTTGGCTCCATTATTGCCAGGGGTTCATCTTCCATCTAAAATTCCCATCCCTTTTACCTTTCTGTTCCGTGTCGTTTCTTTCCTTTCTTTCCTTCCCCCGTGTTAGACTGTAGAACCAGCCAGCTTCTGTCGAGACGCCGCAGAATCCCCCCTCCATTGAACTCTTACATAGCCTGCTGATGGTACTGTTATGTATTTCTTGCCTGTCCGTCCTCGCTATCATGCAGAGGGCCTCTTGCGATCTTCGAGGAGCCTGCCATCCACTCCTTCGCAGGTCATCCGCGTTGGCGTCCTGTGTGTGCTGACCATCTTTCCAATTCCACTTGCAGAATATACACAAACGTTTTCGCTTGGATTGAAAATCAACAATGGCGGCCAGAGCACCAATGTTACCTCCGGCCAACGAGACGGAGCATTCCTCCAGCAGGATTACTCGCGAAGGGAAGCGGATCACGTATAAGTTGACCGTCATGCAGCAACCAGAGCGCGCAAGAGCCTGCGGTGCTGGTGCTAAGTGTACGTGTTCTGCAGACTGAAAAAGGGCCAAATAAGGAGACGACAGAATGCAAGCTGACTAGTAACCTTGAACAGCATCCGCCGACCGTCGTCCAGTCGATCCACCGCCCGTTGTGGAACTACGTGTTCTCGAATCCGATCCGAACGACGATGCGCGCAAGACAGATGTAACTTTCGCGTTCAATGCCAACTTCTTTCTGTATGCTACGCTGGAGACCGCTTGCCCTATCGCGCCCGGCAGAACCTCGGGGATCCCTACATGTCCCGTGTTGACTGGTGTTCCTGTGGCCGGTGTCGCATATCTGGATCGCCCGTCCCAGGCTGGTTATTTCATCTTCCCCGATCTGTCCGTTCGCCGCGAG
This sequence comes from Monascus purpureus, assembly GCA_025999795.1. Classification (NCBI taxonomy): domain Eukaryota; kingdom Fungi; phylum Ascomycota; class Eurotiomycetes; order Eurotiales; family Aspergillaceae; genus Monascus; species Monascus purpureus. The sequence continues at coordinate 1,947,144 of AP025348.1, forward strand.
GGTCGATATCGACTGAGCTTCCATCTGTACGAGGAGACCAAGGACCCGAAAGATGCCGATAAAGATTCTCTGCCGCCACAAACCTCGTTCTCGTGCACCAAGTCATCCAAACCACAGCCTCCGCAGACGTACTTGAATTTCCGCCTCGATGTAAAGTCGAAACCGTTCACCGTCTATAGTGCTAAGAAGTTTCCTGGGCTGGCCACCAGTACCTCGCTGAGCCGCATTATTGCAGAGCAAGGATGCCGTGTTCGGATCAGGCGCGATGTCCGCATGAGACGGCGCGGCGATAACAAGCCAGCAGCTGACGATTACGAATATGAGGAAGAACGGCTGTATGGTCGAACCAGCAGATACACCACCCCCGATACGTATGCTGCGACTCCAATTGAACGCCCTCGGTCGACAAGCAATGGCCCTGTCGAGCATCCGTTCCCATATCCCGTTGACGCTTCACGCCGACCATCCATCCCCGAATATGGTTACCATTGCCAGCAGCCCTATCGACGACATGCGCCTCCTGTACCGTCTGGCCCACCACCTCCCGTGTCCCATGCTCAGCAGTCACACCTTAGCTTTGGTTCCGCACCGCCTCCATACCCGGGTCCCCAGCTAGCACCGGCTCCTCCATCTGCTGCACCTCAGATCTCATACCCGTCGCACCCATCGTATATGCACTCAAGGAACGATCCAAACGGGTCCGAATTCGATTCCGCTTCGGTTGCCTATCCATTCGCGTCCCGTCCTCAGGAGTCACCAAGTTACCCGAAAACTGCTCTACCTCCCCTCCTCCTAGAGCCTCCGAAGCCAATGCAGGTGCAACCCTTCGGTGAGCGGCGCTCTTCCGATCCAAACGCCTACCAGTCCGCACTCCCGTCACCCGCTTCTCGTTCTCAGACACCCATAAACATGATGCCATCCCTTCCGCCTCTCAAGACCCTGGCTACCGATTACCCCGTTAGCCAAACGCAGCCGATGACCAGCATCCCCCAGAGTCCCATTTACGACATGACTCCGACCAAACGGCCGCTGTACGATCCGGAGTCGGTCTTGTCTAAGCGTTCCCACACCGAATTCTTTGGTCATGATGAAGAAGTTCTCAAGAATGGCATGCGTCCCAGTGGAACAACGTACCCTAGTGTGCGCCAGAAGCAATCAGGGGCCTGCTACCCGCCCTGGTACAAGGATACTCGTTCGGAAATGGAATACAAACGAGCAAACGGGAAAATAGCGATGAAAATCCACCCAAATCCATAGCGGGTATCTAGATCTCCGGAACCCACGTCGTGGCCTTGATGATACGCTTTGTCGATTAGGAATGTTTGGATTGTCTGATTCCCCTGTTTTCGGTCTCGATTTACACTGCCATGGCTTGTTTGGCTGTCCAGCTCAGGACTATTACGATACTAAAGCTCCCTTGATACATTGATACCACACATGTCTTTTACATGTCCCTCAACCGACTACTTTCTCCTCTTCGTTTTCTCTTCTCGTCATCCTTTTGTACTCGGGTCTTGTTGCTTTTCTTGGATACCACTTACTCTTGTTCCTTCGAAAAATGGATTTACTATTGTTTCTTCTTTCAACTACTTTCCCTCGCTGTTACTGAGCCCTTTCTTGTTCTCTTCCTATCTACCGTGGGCGGCTATAATTCATTAAAACATTACAAGTGGGCCGGGGGTTTTATTTATATTTCTTTTCGTGACCGTGCTTGTGACATTCTATACGGTCAACCACAGACGAGCAGTCCTTTTCCTGCTATAACACATTCAAAAGGGTGGTAAGCTGGGCTGGTTTCGATTCTTGAATAATCTATAGGTTATCCCGGAGGCTACACTACTATTTCTTTTTCTTATAAAGTCACTTTTTCGTCCTTCTTTATGCGTTTTCTTTCTTTCTTTTAGGCTGATCTCGTTTCTGCTTGTTTTAGCCTGTTCTTCCATCCTTCGTTTATACTCCTGTTTTATTTTCCGGAATATCTGATGGGTTCAGGAGAGCAGGGTTGGTAAGTGCTTTTAATTGGGAGATACAAAGTCCTGCCAGCTACTGTCTGGCTGTAATGGAACCCGTTGATTTGCGCTGTCTCGAGTGTATTGTATATTCAATGCGACCACAACGTTGCTAGTATCGCTTTTTGTTTACATGTCAATTTCAAGCGTGTCCGATGGCTTGTTGCGTAGGCAGATGAAGGTAAACAATGACCCGTCCAACTGATCGCTCGACAGAACCAAAGCACGACGTCAAAAAACCGGCAGGACGGCACGATCGGATGTGCTTGCCATTGGCCATGTAAATAGCTTAGTTTACCCCGCGTACGTGTCGCATATCAAGCCTTGCCAGATGGATGATGCAGATGCATGCGTTGGTGGAAGGGCGTTGCAGCGACTGACTGGCAGTGCCTCGGAAACGCCGTGCAAACCAATGTAAACAAAAACAACCTCCGCTCCTCTGCGCCGTCTAATAACACACCCCCGTCTCCATTCCTCTCCCTCTTTGCATCACTTATTTACATCATATTATTCTTCTCCGTCATCTCCTCTGTTTCACTTTCAGGGGGGTTTCCTTGGTTTTGTTTCCTTCTAGCTTTCGTGGGGTAATTACTTTGCTTGTCTTGCGCTGAGACCTAGTCTCTCTTCTCTCCGCAACCACAACCACAACCACAACCGTGCACGGTTAATAATTAATATAACGTATTCCCTCAAGAACAGTATTGCAGTGAAGATGGCGGGGAAAGGAGCCGGAGTCGATGCGGAGGAACGGGCACAGGTATGGTTTCACCCTTGTTCTGTCCTTGTTGTTGCTCTTATTCTGATGGCTTCTTCTGCACAATCCAGACACCCTCTGTTTTTGATCCCCACGGACCGACCTCTCATACTCCGCAGACGCTGGACAGTGTCTCAAACATCCAATTTTCTGGTTCTGGTTCCGCGGCACGAAAACATCCACGAAGCGGTTCTTCGTCCACCGTTCCAGATGACGAGCTTTCCTGCCATAACAGCCATGACAAGGTCGGGTCTCAAACACCCCAGAACGGCCATGGCAACGAGCAAGCGTTATGCTTATCGTCCGCCATGACACACTCTGCAAAGCGACACCGTTCGAACAACAACTGGCCCCTGACTCGCAGTGAGGGACCAGAAGCGATATCGCCACATGCTCCGGCAAGTGCTAATGGCAAGGGTCGTCAACTGCGCCACAGTAATAGTAGCCGCTATCTTGTTACTGTCAATGGCAAGGCAGGGAAGAATTACTACAGACTGTCTCCGAGCCCTCGTCCTGCTTCTCGCAGGGCGGCGGAGGCTAGGAATAACCAGGTCCGACGGTCTCGGTTCATTGAGGAAACCATGAGCGATAGCGTCAGTCGGAAGCCGCCCAGTATCTTCATGCGTGATCATGGACGGTCTGGGAAGTCAGCGGATGACAAGTTTGGGATTTTCCGATTCGGGAAGACGATTGCCTCTGCCTTTAACCCCTTTGGCAGCTCTTGGGGGAGCGTGTCTGATCTATGGAAAAATTCTTCCGAGCAGAATAGTAACAGCGGCGGCAATAATAACAATACTAATTACGTCAACTCGGAGGCGGATGATTTGAAGCTTCGTGCGGAAAAGGCCTACGAGGAGCTGAAGAGATCTGGTTACAAGGGGACGGTGAAGGGGAAGTACTTGCAAAGTGTCGGTGCCGGTGCCAGTTCCAGCACCAGTGCCAGTACTGATGCGGATGAGAAGATTGCCCAGCAGACCTGGAAGGCGATACAGGACATGATGGACTACAATGACGGTACCAGCACTGCCACTGCTAGCAACAAACAACCTGGGGGATATATGAGACAGACTTCCTCGGGGCCGTCGCAGTCCCAGGCTGGGAGATATCCATCGGCGAACAAGGAGGTTATTGCTCATCCGCAGCTCTCCTCTGGACGGCTCGACCGGATGTCTTCCCTCAGATCATCTGTCCCGGATCTCCGCAGGGCCAAGTCAGCTTTGTCGAGTGTATCTGCCATCAAACGCCAGGATGCATGGACATCTTCTCAGTTGCAGGCTCCGAGAACTTCTATTGAAGAAGGTGACAACGCTGCTGATACCCAGGTTCGAAAACAGAAATCTCGCAAGGACCTCTTGAAACAAGCCAAACTTCTGAAGCAAGTCAGCAATCTTGAAGAGAAACTAGACAAGGCGCGTCGAGAGCTCCGCAACCTCCAAGGTGGTGACGAACTCCCGACAGAGCCCATTGTTCCGTACGTTCCCAAGTCCTATAACAGAAGGTTCGTGCCAGGGTGTTTGCCTGCCGTCTCATCGGATAGGTTCTCTGGGTTGCGGTCGAACGAGTCCGATGGCGACAGTGACAATGCGGAGATTCCGAGTGTCCCTCGAATCGTCTGGAGCCCAGAGGGGGTACCGAAACAGCCACCTGTCAAGAGGCAGGTTCTTAGGTCGACGTCAGGGAATCTTCTCAGGACCCTGGACGTTGAGGATGCAAAGAACATTATTAAGCCTCATCCCTCCTCATCCAACAAAAGGAAATCATCTAATCCTGAGCCGATCCCGACGTCACCTACCGCATTTTCGGGCTACCAAAATGGGCAGAACTGCATCCCGACCACACCTGACTCCAGGGCAAATCAGGTCCGGAAATCAAAGCTTCCCAAAAACAGGACAGAGGATAGCCCCGGTTCTGTGGAAAGGAAACAGTCCAGACAGCATCAGTCTAGATCCCCCTCTTCTTCGCGTCGACAGTCTCCTGGCTTAAGGAACCGGAATACCCCCATGCTTCGGACCAGAGGGGACATGCCTGATCTTCGCTCTGCGAACGCCAACTCTGGAAATCGCAAAAATTCGTCTTCGCAGAAAATCGAACTGCACCAGCAACAATTCGCCAACGACCAGCTTGACCATGCCAGTAACGCAGAGATCGATGACGAATATGATTACGAACGTGAATTTATGAAATACGATGATGATATCCCTCCCGTCCCTCCACTACCAAAAGAGTTAATCGAAGCGGCCAAAAACGCCAAGAGGGACAGTTTCCTGGCCAGACTGGTTGAGAAGGAGAATAATAGGAGAAATTACAATAAAAAGCCCAAATCTGGCTTGGAGAAAGCATCGGTTGCTACTGATCTTGGTAAAGAGAACTTCGAGTGGCCCGAGGACGTCTTCTGATTGATGATTGACGATTTTATGAGTCTCTTATGTTTATGATTTTTTTCCCTGTTGGTGTAATACTCTTCTTTCCTTAATCTGATTGCTTTTGAAATGTGATGTTGTCATGGTCACGATCTGTTTGGATGCTTGTTCATTTCTTTCACTTCAGGGCTGGGACTTGTGTTTCCACTGTTTCATGTTTGTCTGATTCGTTCATTATCCTTTTCTCCTATTTTATGATGTAGATGAAGCAGTAATGAACTTCCGAGTATGAATATGGATAATCTTTTTTTTTTTTTTTTTTTTTTTCATATCATGCAGTTATCGGACCATTTTGAGCATTAGGCCCGAACGGCGTACACCTTTTTTGTCTTGCGCTTCCCGTTATGCTGTCTGATGGTGAAGCGACGACTGTTCGAGAGAATGCACAGCACACTGATTATGTTTGAGATTTCGAGGCAGATATTACTTGGTTTGGATTTTGTTCATGGTGTCCCTGGGAAGGAATGGATGATGCTGACGTATAACAGAGCTGCAGCTGGCCAATATATTATTCTCCATGGACTATGACCTTTCAAGCCGAAGAGACAGCATTCAATTAATGGAACCCAAATTCGGCGCTGTTAAATGGCTCTCAGGCGTTCGGGTGGACAACAAAAACAGTACTCCTCGCAGGGTCAGAAATCGACGGCTGTGTTCCTCAACGACCCGTTTTTATTTATCATATTGAGATGAAGGAACGGTAGACAGCTTGGGAGAGACCAGAATAGGAAAGATATTATATTGACCGCAAAGAAGTGAGGCAGGAAATTATGGACGTAACCATGGTCAACTGCATGTAGATATGGGTGAAGGTAGTTAGGGTTAGGGTACAATACAGCCCTAGGCGGAACTTTGTCCCATGACAAATAAGTCTCTGGACGACATCCACAGAGCTTAAGTGCTGGGGAGATAGCAGGTGCTGTTTGTCCATTTCTTTGACCAAAGAACCCAGCATCATAACAGTCGCATTCGTAGCAGCAGGTTGGGCCTTCTTTTTTAAATTCCGTGCAGAGTAGAGAGATGATACGACGTAGTCGACGGGGTCATGTTGTTGCTTCTCGATTTCGTCTGTTCGCAGATAAATTAATACTATTGTCGGAAAGGGGAGAGAAAGAAAGTAAAAAGCTGTTTTGCTACAGGAGAGCGAGGAGCACATACCGATAACTGCTTTGGGTATGGGAGATCCCAGATCTGAACTGACTCCTTGCCCTGGTGATATGATGGAAGATGGGTATTTGGGACATTGTAGACATATGAGATCCATGTCCACAAGGCCATATTCCTGGGTGGATGATGTTTATGAGGAGAGAACGACGCGCTTGGCTCCAATGATTTGCTGTCTTCAGCGGATTCGGTGTCCATGCTGGAATCATCTCCTTCCTCTGCTCGTAGAATGAGGAGGTCAGCGTCTTTGGGATCAAGCTTGAAGTATTTCTCGTCCATGGTGGCAGTCTTGCTGAAAATAGCCAAATGAAGACTGATTCAGCCCGTCTTTACGGCGACAATTGGGCTGAGTGAGCCTTCATCCATCATTGTCAAGTATGGGATCACGTGTGATCCCAGGCAGCTTTGACGTTTCTCTTGAATTGGGATTAATTATATCTCCAAGCGAATCTCGATGCGTCCCAAGGCACCGGCCAGTGGTTGTGATGGCACCTGCTCCTCGGGTCCATGTTGCTCACTCGGCGCCGCGTCTGGATATTGCTAGGTCCATGATACAGACCTGCCTGTCATGGCCCAGGAGACTCTTATGGATGCAGAGGAAGAAGATATTAAACACGGTGCGAAGAATCTTGTTAGCGAACTGCTGCATTATAAGCTAATGAGTTGACTTCCCAGTCTTGGTTCTTTATACTCGTTCCCCCCTACCGACTTCATGTCTCGTCGATGCACCTAGTGCTTTTTCTTCTGGCCTTCGAGGGTGCATATTATTGCTGCATCATGTTTCGATACTATATAAACTTCTTGATTTACCAACTGATTGTGACTGACTAGAGTTTGTGTGCTCCAGGGGGATAAAAGTGATGAGGTTATAGCCCATACGGTCCTCAGCGAACAGCTATTATTATCAGCCTTATAACAGACATGGAGCTCCAAAACTTTTCATCTTCGGAATCCATTTGAAGAAGGCGTCTTGCAATTCAATAATATATAAATTCAACATGATCTGCATGTCTACGTAAACCCGAAGGACCCCGCTTCTATTTTCCCAGACTCAGCCATGGGAGGCGGTCCTTTATTTCCGCAAAGGTCGAAAGGAAGGCTTGAGTTTTCAGAGGATGTAGCTGATAACTATTTGTATGCTCTGGCTGACATGGGCAGGCAAGTATTATTATACCTATACCCCGGATGTGGTGTTTGAATCCGCCCGGTACTAGGAGTACGACTGTTCTTGGAAAACACTCTGCTGACTTTTTCAGCATTTTCTAATCTTCATAGCAATGGTATCCGCTTCTCTATATCCGATCTTACACCTCCTGCGGGGCGAATTCTCCCCACAGTCCATGCATACCGGGTAGGGATATCGCTATACAATGCGCAGTTCGATCCGAAAACAGGGGAACGAAGGCCGATTAGTCGGTATGTCATTCGATCTGTCATTGGTGCCATCCTGCGGTTCCAGGTTACATGTTTCCAGTTCGGGGTTTTACCAGGACGTATTCGCATTGTCGCGACCGAGGCCATGCGTACTGCTATCAATTCCGACGGGGTGGTCAGGGAAATTGAAGACGCAACGACGCTTCGGATCGAGATATTGGACAAGTCCCATGAAGGAAGGCTAGGCGCTTGGGGAATTGCTAGTGGTTTCTCAGATGTTGAAGGGCTCGCTGTGGATCTGGGAGGGGGGAGCATGCAGATAACATGGGTCGTCTCACATGCGGGTGATCTCCATATGAGCCCGGAGGGATCCCTTAGTTTCCCATATGGAGCCGGGGCGCTTTCGAAGAAGCTATCTGAGTTGCAGAAGGGGAGGGATAAGGAGGCGGATCGTGCCGTGAAGAAGTTCCAGCAGGAGATGAAGCGGACTTTCCTTGATGCGTATGAGAAACTTCAGATTCCGGAGTCTCTTGTTGACAAGGCCAGGAAGGAAGGAGGCTTTCAGCTGTACATGTCCGGTGGCGGCTTTCGCGGATGGGGGTATCTTCTTCTTTACCTCCACCAGACTCGGGGTCGACATTATCCCATATCAATCATCAATGGGTATCGAGCTGGAAGAGACGAATTCGCAAACACACGGACGTTGAAGGAAGTAGCTCGGACAGCCCATAAAATATTTCGCGTCTCCGATCATCGCCGAAAGCAAGTACCCGCCGTCGCATTCCTCGTGAACGCCCTAGCTGAATCTGTCCCGTACGGAATCAAGGAGGCACGCTTCTGTCAGGGAGGAATCCGCGAGGGAATCCTGTACAGCCAGCTTACCCCTGTGATCCGACAACAGGATCCTCTCGAGGTTGCAACGTCTTCATTTCGAAAACCCTCAGCTGGATTAATCGGCCATTTCTTTTTGGCTGCAACCCCCCCGCCATACCAGATAGCCAACGATGTTGGCCAAACACGCTCAACGTCCACTTGATCCAGTCGTTCGCCAACGTCTTGTACGCACACGCCTATTTACCCAAGGAGCTCGCGTCCACCACAGCCCTGTATAGTACCAGCACAGGAATCCTTGCCTATGCGCATGGAATATCCCACGAGGACCGTGCCAGATTAGCCCTGTTGCTCGAAGATAGATATGATGGCGAACTGCCGCCGCGAGAGGATAAAGTCAAATCGGAGCTGCGAAGCCTGCTGACTCCCGAAGAAGTATGGTGGATTAGTTACATGGCCAGAATAGGTCTCGTAGTAGGGAAGCTCTATCCAACTGGTATCATGGATTCTCTTCGACCGCGCGTTTGGGCGTCAGCTCGATTGGTCACGGATCTGGGCAAGAAAGGCGACAAGTTCGGGGTCGAGCTTACATTTACCATGCAACATCTCAGTTCTGATCAGATGAGAACGAAGGAAGTCCTGGAACGGATGGCCAAGAAGATAGAGAAGGTGGGCAAGAAGAAGAATTGGATTGGGGGGAGAACAGGCTGGGGAATGAAGGTGAAGGTGGTTATTGTCGTCACTGAGATATCCACAGGCAGATAGCAACATGTAAACAATGCATGAGTAAAAACCAAGCTGATTGATCCTGCATATGCTGTCTATGAATGATGGGATTATCTGGTAGCATGTTAGAGCTACTGAAATACCCGACAGAACTTACGACCAGACATCAAACAAATCGACCAAATGGCCATCTTTTTTTTATTGTTAATTTTTTCCCTCTTTATCATACACAGAAATTGCTTGTCATCAACGTCAGTTCCCAGGTGTCATATCCCACCGCTGGGATGGCCAACTACCTAGTTAACCTGACACGGAGTTCTCAAAGAGTGAATCAATGAGAAAACCAAATTGTTCAAGGATATCAAACGAAAATATCAGAAATCCGCCATGGCGAGAAAGGAGAGCGAGATCAGTTGTAAGAAACGCGGGGGTAGGCGTGCACGACATGAAAGCAGTCAAATACACGTCATGCCAAAATAGAGTACAAAGACATTCCATGGCTCATCAAGTATTGATTGAATTTCCGCACTGTCGCGTCCGTCCCTGTCCGATTGCGTAGGAAGAAAGAGGCAAAGTAAGCGTGCAAGCACGATAATTCGTAAGGACCCATCAGTATTGCAAACGGAGGCTTTAAAAGCAACCCATGCGAATCGTTGAGGTTGAACAAACGCCAGTAACTAAGCAAGCTGATACCGAATATTCCCACCTTTAACCGGATAAATGCCAAAAAGAAATAAGAACAAAACCATCGCCATGTGAAAAGAGATTATCGTTCGTAGTAGGTACTCCTGGAGTGGTTCGAGGTCAAATAGTGAAGACGACTAGCTCTGAGTCGGGGCACCGGTAGATTGTGAGGCGTTGCGACCTCCCCTTGTACCACCACGGCCTCGCGCATTGTAGCCACGATTATAACCGCCCCTGCTCCGAGGTCCGCCATAGCCCCTTCCCCTGCCCCGGCCTCTGTAGTTACGATATCCATCAACACTGCCTTGGCCGAAAGTCTCAATGTTCCTCTTCTCCTCCTCGCCACGCCACTCGCGACCACCAGGCCGACCTCCGGTACCCTCTTCTCGATCACGAGCCTCACTGGAGATGTTGTCAAAGAAGGATGTAGCTTTGTTGTAGCTATTCACGGTGGTTGTCTGAGGCGCAGTACCATTAGTAGAAGGTGCCGCCGCTTCAACCTTGTGCTGGACGTGCTCCTGGTTCTCAGCCATGGGTGATCCCGAGGCAATGGCTTCTTTGACTAGATCCTGCTTGTTAAATTTTGCATTTGCGGATTCAAAGTCATAATCAGTGTTCGGAACTTCGACCTTCTTGGCACCTTGGTACTGGTTCCGGTGACCACCACGGCCGCCACGATTCTGATAGCCGCCACGCTGGGTACGGTTGTTATCAAATGGCTTCATTTCACTCAATTTCTTGGTAGCAACTTCGACAGCGGCATCCGTGCGAGAAGGTTTCTGCTGCGAACTTGGCTGTGGTAATTTGGCCATGGCTGCAGCAACGGCAGCAGTGGCTGCACGGGTAGCTTCGGTAATAGCATTGGATGCAGTTCCCTGAGCAACGTTGTTAGGGGTGCCAGTCACAGAATTATTCGCAGCTGCAGGCTTCACTGGGGTTGCGATTGGGATAGCTGGAGGGATTCGGTCGCTTCTAGGACCAGTAGGCGGCACTTTAGCCGGCGTCGAGGGGACTACTGCGGCAGCAGCGGCAGCAGTAGCGGCGGTGTTGGCCGGAGGTGCTGTCTGCTGTGGGACATTGATTCCCGGGGGGCCACCGGCTGCTGCAGTAGCAGGCGGTTGCACAGCTTCTGGTGCAGACGGCTTAGTTTCGACTGGTGGGGGCGGAGCACTTTGAGTCACTGGAGCAGGCGCAGGGGTGACATTTCGGCTAGCAGGCTTGCTAGATGTTTTTTCGCCGATTGGAAGTTCGGCTGCAGGTTTGGAAGAAACCGCGGGACCGACGCCAGGAGGTCCAGGACGAGGTGGTTGCTGTTGACCAAATCCGACAGGCATATGTGGGGGAGGGAACTGCCCTGGACCTTGAGGAAAGCCTTGTCCGGGCGGAGGGAACCATCCAGGAGGGATTCCATATGGCATATTCGGAAATCCTGGACCAGATGGGAAGGCAGGGGGACCAAAGCGCTGTCCATAAGGAGGGTAGAAACCTTGGAATTGAGGTTGCGGATAGCCTGAAGGACTCTGACGAGGAACTTGAGGTTGCGGCGGTGGCTGGGAGTGGGGGATTCCCTGAGGAGGACCTGGTCGAGATGCACTCTGTAACAAATATGTCAGCAAGCCGCCAGTTCAACCGTGGTGTATCAAGGCACGTGTTGTATAGAGATATAATCCGATCATCAGAAGGAAGGCAACGGAAATATCAACAAGGATTTCGCGCATTCAGAACAGGTCTGTGAGTTTACATCCGTAATAATTCATCATATGATCAAGAGCTACAACCACAAAAGAGATAGGCCTGATCCTCAAATGGGGGAGGTAAGATTTGAAGGAGTCCTCCACTTACACCTAAGATGGCAGGATCGTCAGGAACCTGGGGCGGCTCAGGCTGCGCATTCTCCTTTGTGTCCTCGGCCACACTGATATCCTTCACATCGCTGCCACGGAAGACGATGTATTCGTAGACGCTGGCGGACGGAGGAATCTCCTCGGCAGGATTGCCTCGTCTACCTTCGGTTCCGAAGGACACGACATTCTCGAGGGCTATAGTCGAGGCTTCTGGGTTGATTTCATGCAGAGTGCCTACATATCTTTCCAGTAAGAGTCAGCAAATAGCCAATTTGAGTGTGAAAGAAATATTGGGTAACGCACCGAATGTCGCTCTTTGAGATCAAGTTGAATCGTTGACTGCCAGTTGTTAACTTGAGCTTGGCTGCACAGACCCTGGATCAGACCAGGAACACAGAAACTGACCCTATTAAATGATTCATATCCATGCTGGCAGATAGCGCGTGGCCACGCGCACAAAGAAAGGAAACAGAGAGCAGAAGGGGAGTTGTTTACTAGGGGAGGTGTGGGAGACGGGGAGAGAGGGAGGAGAGAGGGAAGAGAGAGTTGAGGAAAACCAGCTGCAGCAAATTCGAAGTGGAAAAGGCACTGCGGCTACGGCGGACGGCAGGAGCTCCAGCCGCAACTCCACGAACAGTGAATTGTCCGTATGGGGTAGTCATATTAACTTCCAAGTGATATACGAAAAGATGGCTACCTCTTCCAATCGCGACGATTTCTTCCAAACCACGTCCGTAATGGATCCCATAAACCCATTTCCAACTCTGAATGTACTAACAAGCGCCTTCTAGAGCCTCGCTGGTGGAACAGAAGCGCAAAGACGCTAAGTCCCAAAATGGAAATGGAAACCCAATCAGGCTTCAGAGCAAGATCCTCGCCATCAAGGCAGACCCTCTGAATGCAGGCTCGGTGTATGTCGCTCAGAGCGGAGGCACAGTGAGGAGAATTGTTCTCGAAGTATGTGTGCCGGTGTACTTTCCCACAGAAAACAACTTCTTATTGGTACGTCCTACAGACAGGTGAAACAGCTGCCATTTTCAAAGGACCAACTGCTCCTTTGACAAGCCTCTGCTTTAGTCCAGATGGCAAGCTACTATTTGCGGGATGCTGGGACAAGACGATCTGGAGCTGGGACGTGGCTTCCTTGAAGCCTGGGCGAAGATACGAGGGCCACACCGACTTCGTGAGGTCGGTTGTCACTGCCAGGGTGCATGGTCAAGATCTTCTTATATCCGGCGGCTCGGACGCGAAGATTGTAGTCTTTAACATTGCCAGTGGCCGGCGACTTCAGGTGCTAAGGGGTCACTCAAGAGGAGTCCAGGACCTCGCTATTGACCCCCTGTCTCTTACTCCTGATGGGTCAAAACTGAAGATATTCAGTGCTGGAAGTGACCGGGAAATTCGTCTCTTTGACGTATCCCCCGATGCTGGCGATGTTGATAGCACAGATACGGAACCCCTCCTCGTCCATGAAACGAGTGTCTACAAGCTATTTTTCGACGCTGACGCCGATTTGTGGACGGCTTCCGCTGACAAAACCGCCAAGTGTCTTGTGAGAGACGATGCTTGGAAACCAAACCTGGTATTACAGCACCCGGACTTTGTCAGAGACGTTGTTGTTCAAGAACAAGGAGGGTGGGTAGTTACTGCCTGCAGGGACGAGGAAGTTCGCGTGTGGAAGAGATCTGTAGGTGTCTGTCTTATTTCTTGCATAGTCCCTGCTGACCTTTCCAGACTGGAGAACTCTACCACACATTTACTGGTCACTTTGAAGAGGTTACGGGACTCGTATTGATTGGTTGGACGGTCGTGAGTGTTGGAATCGATGCAACCATCCGCCAATGGTCACTCTTGCCAGATGAACTTCTGCAAGCGGTAAATCGGGCCAAGAGTGAGAAGGTCGAGGAGGATGAAGAGAAGCCTAACCCTGAAACAATACTCACCGAGGAAGAAGAACGGGAACTCGCAGAACTCATGGCTGAGGACTGACCTGGGGGACTTTCTTCTTGAATTATAAGCATGTTGCGACACCCATTAGGGAAAAAGAAACATAAATAATGAAGCCGCCCTGTACAGTGTACAGTTAACCACCTAGCACTTTATATCTTATTATACTAGTGTCCCAGTTTTGGGCAGCTATAAGCAGATTCCTTCCATTTACCTTGAATAACCACGCCATGACATACCGGAAGCAACTGCAAGGCACATTTCCAGAGATATATAAACGGAACGGAGGCTTCTTCGGTGGAAACTGGTCACGTGTACATAAGCAATGACGCACTGGCTGGGACTCGGGGCGATCTCTCGGAGTCAATAACGCTCGAGTAGGAACCTGTCTGACCCTGCATCCGTACTCGGTATTTGTTGAGTTGACCTGCTCTAGGCAGTATTCCAGCCCTTCTATTTCGTGCATATCTTGCATACGTGGGCGATCTCCGCGTTATCTGCGAATCGTTTAGCTGCGCATTGCCTAGCGCAACCCCTCATTACTAGTACTCTGGGCCTTCTTGAATTTGGATTCAAGTCGAATACGGCCGTAGCGACAAAGAAACTCACCTGCAGCCCCAACTTGGATGGTTTTGCGAAAATGACCACTCCATCGGTGACGCATACACAGGCGCATGAGGGTGGTGCAGACAACCAACTGAACCTGGTCAATCGGCTTCGCCAAAGCAGATCGCCCTATGTGAGATAGAATCCCTCCCGGCTGCTCGTTTTGAGACTGACTGGGAACAGGTTCGAGGACATATGAACAACCCGGTAGCTTGGCAGCTATGGGATTCAGAGGCGATCGATTTGGCCCGGGAGCACAATAGGCTTATCTTCCTCAGTATCGGTTATTCTGCATGTCACTGTCTGTACCCGTTTCCCTTGCGATCTGCATTTACTTCTTACCAGGGACACATCTGACTTGTGATGGAAATAGGGTGTCATGTCATGGAAAAGGAGTCGTTCATGTCTCCTGAAGTGGCATCGCTTTTAAACGAATCCTTTATACCGATAAAAGTCGACCGGGAAGAACGCCCTGACATTGACGATGTTTACATGAACTATGTGCAGGCAACCATGGGCTCTGGTGGTTGGCCATTGAATGTGTTTCTGACGCCGGACCTTGAACCTGTCTTTGGTGGCACCTACTGGCCCGGCCCCAATGCCACGTCGCTCACTGGACATGACACGATCTCGTTTGTCGAAATACTGGAGAAACTCAGAGACGTGTGGCAGACGCAGCAGCAGCGCTGCCGTGACGATGCAAAGGAAATAACAAAGCAACTGAGAGAATTTGCCGAGGAAGGGACACATACTTATGGGGAGCGGGGAGATGAGGAGGACCTTGAAATCGAGCTCCTCGAAGAGGCCTATCGCCATTTTGCCTCTCGATTTGACACCAACAACGGAGCGTTTTCCAGAGCACCTAAATTCCCTACTCCAGCAAACTTGAGTTTTCTGCTCCGTTTGGGGTCCTACCCAAGTGCCATCTCGGATATTGTTGGTCTGGATGAGTGCGCAAATGCGACAGCCATGGCAGTTACGACGCTTGTCAAGATGGCCCGCGGAGGCATCCGAGATCACATCGGGCATGGTTTCGCAAGATACAGCGTGACTTCCGACTGGAGTCTGCCCCACTTTGAGAAGATGCTCTACGACAATGCTCAACTCTTGGATGTATACGTGGACGCCTTTAAGTTGACTCACGACCCGGAGCTGCTCGGCGCCGTCTACGATCTAGTTGCCTATCTGACTAACCCTCCTATCCTGTCAGCTACAGGCGGGTTCTACTCGTCCGAAGACGCTGATAGCATTCCCGCCCCGAACGACACAGAGAAGCGAGAGGGAGCCTTTTATGTCTGGACGTTGAAGGAGTTGACGCAGGTCCTTGGCCAGCGGGACGCTGGGGTGTGCGCTCGTCACTGGGGAGTCCATCCTGATGGCAACGTTGCCCCCGAGAACGACCCGCACGACGAATTTATGAACCAGAATGTGCTATCGGTGAAGGTCACGCCGAGCAAGCTTGCGAAGGAGTTTGGGCTGAGTGAAGAGGAGGTGGTCAGGATCATAAAATCTGCGAAACAAAAGCTGCGTGGGCATCGAGAACGGACACGGATTCGTCCTGACCTTGACGACAAGATCATTGTGGCGTGGAACGGACTTGCCATCGGTGCATTGGCAAAGGCCAGTATTCTCTTTGACGAGATTGACCATTCAAAGGCTGTGCAGTGCAGGGAAGCGGCAGCGAAAGCCATCAATTTCATCAAAGATAACCTCTTTGAAACAGCAAGCGGTCAGCTTTGGCGTATCTACCGCGATGGGGCCAGGGGGAATACGCCAGGCTTCGCAGATGATTACGCGTACCTCATCGGCGGGTTGTTGAACATGTACGAGGCGGCTTTCGACGATAGCTATCTTCAATTTGCGGAGCAGCTGCAGAGTAAGTTTCCTTTGCGGGTACGTTTGTAACAATTACTGACGGTGTTGTGATAGAGCAACTCAATAGTCAATTTATCGCATATGCAGGAACCACGCCAGCAGGCTATTACAGCACACCGGCCGTCATGACGCCAGGTACTCCAGGGCCTCTTCTCCGTTTGAAAACAGGAACGGAGTCGGCGACACCGTCCGTCAACGGGACTATAGCACGTAACCTAGTTCGACTGTCAGCACTGCTGGAGGAGGAGAGCTACAGAATACTCGCACGACAGACGTGTATGTCATTCGCCGTAGAGATTCTGCAGCATCCTTTCTTATTTGTTGGGCTTCTGGACGCCATTGTCGGGCTGGAACTGAATGTGCGCACTGTCACGGGAGTTTTTGCTACAACAGAAGTCTCGCGGCCGGCCACGTCGCTGTCGGACGACTTGGTTAGTCATCCTGACGAGCCTCTGTCCGCTCGAGACAAGTTGGTAGCAAGGGTACGGGCTGAGGCAGGCCTGGCCACGTCGACGTCGACGGCGGCGGCAGCACTAGTGGACATTCGACCGGGCCATTTAGCAGATTTTGTGGGGAATCCTTCATTCTGGCTGAGATCGCGAAACGCGATGTACAAGGAGCTTCGGACTTCGTATCCAGCAAGGAATTATCTCCTTGTCTGCGAGGCGGGCCAGTGTCGGACGATTGATGCGTGAGATTTTTCTGACCGATCGGAACGGGTGCATTGGGGCTTAATTTTTGGTATCTCTCCTAATTTCGAGGTTAGTTTCGAGTCTCCCCGTCAGGATGGATTGCATGCGTAATTGGCGTTGGATGAAAAAAAAATTTTTTTATTATTTCGTAACATGTACCGCTGTACGAGATGGATATTCTGTGCAATATTCTAGACGGTAGTAGTGATTTAGGGACCAAGGTAATTGCAGGGGAATAATTTCGGGGAGATGAAACGGCAGGATTATGACAGTTCGGTTTCATTAGAAAAATCCCGATCATCCATGGTCTGAGATGGGCTGCGGGTACGAGAGGCGGTTCTAGACGCGATCAGAAGCTTGATATGGGAACACGGGCATTGAGATTTGAGATTTGAGATATGAAGTGGTGATGAGAGGATTTCAGGATAATAGTACTTTGTCGATACTCTAGATGGAATAAAGGAACCAAAGATCAAGAGGGAGTCACGGGGTGGTCATGTGCGGTCAGGTGGAAGGGATTTCTACCAGGCAGGAATCATCTTACTCCATCTTCCACCGTCACAACCACGGATGATGCACATTGCACAGAGACACAAGCGATGATACGGTGGTTATGAAGCCACCGGATAAGCGAAGTAAGGCCAAGCTCACCCCCAATTTCAGTGATCGCCAATCGGCGCGCAGTGGTGCCTGGAAGCTGAAACGGCCAGTCTGATATGACGGTGCATGGACCTCTTCTCCTGGCTGTCCGCGTCTCTTCACGCTGCGTACACTGGATGCTGTGCTCATCTAAAGCATTAATATTATTGCCTTCGGAGATTTCATCCATCGAGACTTAGCTACTGGCCTGATCCTGCTGCATTTACTCCCGGCTACCCCATACTCTGCTGCCATGCCCCTATTCTCACCACGTCAACCAGGCCCCGTCCTGGGCCTTCAGGAAGCGTCGTCATGCACTAGATCTCCATCAGTACCATTATTATTATGCCCTGGATCCCTGGACCGGCTTTGATTGCCGTAATTTGCTTTTAATTTGTCTATCACCCCTGTCCACGGGCCATCCCTCAGATCGTCCTCCCAGCCCCACTGCAGGCCCTGTTCTGCTGCTCTGTCATCTCTTCAGGAGAGCGTCCTTCTGTCTCTTCTTCTTATTTTCTTCCCTTCCCTTCTCTTCCAAGGCTTCCCTCGAATATCCTTCCTTTCGTTTCTCTGCCTTCTTTTCGTCCCCCCTGTGCTCGCTTTTTCACTCTTTCAAAGCGTTCCAGGGCTGCCGTTCGTTCATTCGCTCGTTTCGTTGCTTTACTTCGCGTCATATCCTTCCACATACACACTATATACTCAACTCTCTATACCGTCCGCTACCAGTCGGGAATTAGCAGTCGATCTGCTTTGTTTTGTGGCTCGCACTTCCTGGGGAAGTTGTTCTGCGTCGGGTCTATCTATCTTATTGGTTCATCGAATTGAAGTTCCCAGTTGATCTGTGTGAAGAGACATACGGCCAACCAGCAATTCTGCCAACCGAAAGAAGTAAAAATGAAGTCTTCCGTTCTTCTGGGCCTCTTATGCGCCGCCGGTGCTCTTGCCTCTCCTTTGGATAAACGCGTCTACGTGACGGATGTTGTCGTGGTTACTGTGACCACCACCGTGACGGATGAGCCAACTGCGGCTCCGACTTCGACTGCGGTAACCTCTGTGGTTGTGACCTCTGAGCCCGTTCAAAAGATCCCGGCCCCTGCTCCAACTAGCTCGCAGGCTCCTGCTCCTGCTCCTGCGCCGTTGGTGGCTTCTGAGCAGCCAGCTCCTGAGCAACCAGCTCCCGTGGCCGTGAGCAGTTCGTCGACCTCGACCTCGTTCTCTTCAGAAACTACACAGTCGTCGACTGCGTCGGCTTCCAGTTCCGCATGGACTTTTAGCTCAGCAGCAACCTTTTCACAGACGCTTGCACCTGTACCTGCACCTGCAACGACTCTGTCCACCACCACAGCGGCGCCTGCACCCACTTCTCCCCTAGCCAGCGGTTACCAATCTCTCATTCTATATAACCACAACATCCACCGTAGCAACCATTCGGTCGACTCTCTTACCTGGTCCGCTGACCTCGAGGCAAGCGCCCAGGCGCTTGCGCAGAAATGCGTTTATCAACATGATACGTAAGTCACCTGGCGTTCCTACAGTCTGGGAACAACTCTTTGCTAATGCCTCGCAACAGGAGCATCAACGGTGGTGGATATGGTCAGAACATTGGATATGGCATCAGCGCAGACAACATCGGTGAGATGATCACTAATCTGATGTACAACAATGAGGAGGGCTACTTCAGCCCATACTATGGCCAGAGCCAGCCCAGCATGGCCGATTTCGACAAATGGGGACATTTTACCCAGATCGTGTGGAAGGGCACCACCCAAGTTGGCTGCGCAACCGTCATCTGCAACGGCCTGGGCAACGTTGATTCATCTTCCCCTCTACCCTTCACCGTCTGCAACTACAGCCCGCCTGGTAAGCACCGCACAATATTCCAATCCTCCCTATTTATCGGTCAATCTCTTGTTTTATTAACATGCCAATAGGAAACTATGACGGTGAATATGCCGACAACGTTCTCGAGCCACTCGGCCAACCCTTCTACGCCGTTTCTGCTTAAGCTTTTCGCCGGCACTTTATGTCGCCAGGGAATGGCATTTCCACCGAAGCGACGGAGATAATCATATTCAAGTTTCAAGTTCGAACTGAGCTCAATTCTGCAAAATTTCACGTCTCCTGTTTGGTTATTGTGTATTTTATCGTGCCCTGGGAATTTGGCTGCCCTGTTCCAATTGTTCTGTGTCCTTTCCACTAGCATCAAATATATGCATTCTGTACAGAAATGTCTAGAGATATACGATTAGACTGGTATCCCAAGTCTGGTTGTCATTCCATCTTGTTATGGGAGATTTCACTGGAGGATAGGATACGATGCAGTTTTTATATGTTGAGTTCACGTATAAGGAGTGTAATTCAACACAACGAAGCCAGCCAGGTTTCCTATTTTCTTCAATTCTCAATACATATCTATGTTCTTTCTTTGCATTGCTGTTGTACATGTTCCTTGTAATGGATTGAGTATCATTGATGGTGACTACCTAGGTATGTCAATATACAGACTTTTTATTCTGGAATCACAGAGACTTTCCCCTTCTAGATGCCACCACTTTCATGAACGGTGCTCGGTGACAGTCACATTCCACGAGAAAAGTGATGCAAGCAAAAAGCTGATTGAGATCAGATTGTCAAGGTGCAGGTACAGAAGACAGATATCAATTGGATTGGACACAGGCTACAGGTTGATTGATTGATTGATTGCATTATTTAACGTCTGAAGCAGGCTATGGTACAGGCAGATAGACAAAGACGTAGCTCCCTCGCTGATCACGTGGGCGGTCTATACAGGCAGAGCAGGGTCCGCATTCGGTCCAGCCGCAGAACGAACTGTTAGTGACTCCACCGCCCAAGAAAATCGCCTTCCCCTCTTGGGTGTTTGACGGGCAGAATAACGATTAATAGGCGGAGTATAAAGCGGTCATCTTTAATGGCATCACACTGCATGAGTAGAGAAGAAAATTCCATAAAGGGGCATATGCTCCTAATCGGGAGACTGAGAGTATTCGGGTTGAAGCCCCCTTCACCACGTTGCAATTTTCAGCACCAAGGGGGGGGGAAGTATCCGGCAACCAAACACGATGGCAGGACCGTTGCTTGCCCCAGAGCTGATACTGATACAAGACAGCTGAGGAACAGAATTGGAATAATAAAATACTTACTGAGACAATAATACCAATGTTTACAAGGCTGGAATCCTGGCGTGACAAACCTAGTGTCATTGGCATTCATCTATCGATTCAGGCTGAATCTCCAAGTGACCCCAGGGGCTGAAAGGTGGTTATTTGACGCATCGACACAGACAGGCAAATTATGACACAAGTGGAGATCTGATACATCACAGATTTGAGAAGTCCTATCTGCAATTTGCGGAGGAAAGTGTGGAAATTTTGGCTAAAGGTTGTTAGCAGCCTTTCAGTCATTGGAAAGCCTCATTGACTGATTCTACCTGTATCATAAACTTTTGTTGCGTCCAAGCTGCCCCAGCTGCTGTTATTAGCTGGGTACGGTAAAATTATCCAGTATTTCGAGTACGAGGTGGAAGGGAAAATCGCGGCAGTCAAATGGGCAGATGAAACGGTTTATGAGCCAGAGGAGAGGGTTGTGCGGGACTGGAGAGAAGCCACTCGTCAACACACTGGCATCAAATCAAGTTTGCAAATTGAGATTTTCGATTCAGTATACTGATTTGTACAGGATAGCTTATGTATATTTATTAAATATAGAGCAGTGATGGCGCCCATTCCCTGCTGTTTTCCATATCTCCTGCAGGATCAGGACCTAAGAGACGGCCAGGACGGCAACAGCCCATGCCGGCATCGTAACGGTGTAAGTGCCGTCCCCTGACACACTCGTAGTCTGGGTGGTGACTGACATGGCGTGCGGACGATTGCTTGCCTCTGCGGGACCCGAAAGCATTTGCAGTGTCCCCGACGTGGTTCCATCGACATTGATCGTAACGGTCTGGGTTGACTCGCCGTAGTTGGCCAGTTTGACAAAATACGCCGAGTCACTTGCAGAAGCTACCCAGTATAGGGGCCCGAAGCCTTCTGATGATTCGACGGGAAGGATGGTTGATCCCCGGTTTGTCGAAAACATCTTCTGCACGTAGTAAGACGTGGAGCCTGTGATAGATTCCGGGCTGGAGTCCAAGCCCATCAAGTCCGGCTACGTGACGGGGATAATTAGCTACTGACCCTGAACAGGCTAATTGATAGAAGGCAGACTTACCGACCACTCCGCAAGGTCAAAATGCTCCATCAGTGGTGCAAAGCTAGCCATCTTGACAATGTCGCTGTTGCGCTCCATGCCGATCATGTAAACGGCTTCACTGCAGCTACCTTGAACATACGACCAATAGACTTGGCTACCATCATTATTATTAGTAGACGCGTATTCGCCCACGAGTATAGGATGGGTTCGAGGCCAGTTATCCCACTCGTTGAAGGAAGCGACAAACTGGTCAGGCTCGAGATAGTGGTGCATGTCAGTTACCACGCCTTCGGGTAAACTGGAAGGCAGACAAGAAGCCTCCGTAGTGGACGCAATAATTGTGAGATCCGGGTAAGTAGCATGGATAGCATCATAAATCTGTGTAAAACGCAAAGCGTAACTGCTGCATCCACCAGAGAGGTTGTCCTCGTTTCCCACCTCGACGTATTTGACAGGCCAGGGATCTACACGACCGTTGTTTGCACGAAGACGACCACCAGCCGTGCTCTGATCGCCAAGCACGTACTGCCTGCTGATGAGCATGGTGCTTAACCAATTGTAGTCTGGGTCTTATGACGAAGCTTACCTCAAGCTCATTCAAGATATCATCCACGTAGGGATCGAGTGCGGATCCAGAGACAATACCACCACCGTTAAGAGAGAGTCCTGCCCATACAGCAAGGACAGGCTCCATCGCCATATCTTCGCACCAGTAGAAATACTCGTCCAGGCCTGACTTATATTAGAAGTTGTTTCAACCTATATTTCAACTCGGCAGCTCCACGGCGGGCATAAACTTACCGAGTGCATCTGTGTTAGGGTAGCTCCAATCTCCTGAGAAGGAAAAAATCAAAAATCTTCGTACAGAAGTAAAGAAAGAAGTGAAATAAATATGCAACAAAACACTCGACGAAAGCTTACCTTGTCGGCCCGGGCGATCCTGGACGGGGCCTATGGTTTCGTTCCATTTCCACCGAGCACCTGGGCTCTCTTCCTCACTTAAGCCATGTGTCAGTCAATTACCAATTCTTTTATCTCCGTGCGCAAGGGAATCATACAGATTGTTTCCTCCCGGAAAACGAAGAAACGAGGGCTTGAGTGCTTCAACAAAGCTAGCTACATCATTCCTCAAACCATTAGGTCTATAGAAACCTTAGTTAGCTCGAGAGACCAGCTTTCGTCCATTAGTGAACCAAACTAGGAGTGTTACCTTGAACGGAATGTGGGTGGGAACAATTGTACGAGGGCGAAATTCAAGGAGCTACCTGCAACCTTGGATCCGTCAAATAGCAACTGCCACTCGTTGTTTCCATCAGGTGAGGCCTGGGACGTAAAGGATGTATTGTAGTAGGTGAACTTGGAATCCGTGCTAGCCACTGTAATATCATGTGAGGCGTAAACATTCCCGCTGGATGTTCCAACCAGACGAAGGGTAACAGTGCCGGAATATTTCCCTTTCATCCAGAAGGAGTTGGTATATTGGGTAGCCAGCACGGGCACTCCAGCATAGCCAGTATTCGCAAAGCCAACGGAGCCAGTTGCGTTTGACGGTGCGGATACTTTCAGGGAAGAAGTAATTGCAGAGCTAAGAGGATTCGATGTATCCTGTGAGAGACTAGTATCCCCAACAGCCTTGTAAGCTGCCAAACCGGGATTGTCTCCTTGGAACCCATTGTTCTTGAGCAATTGGCCGTGGATACCACCATCGCCTAGATACTTTCAGTTAATAGCGGAGTGCTAAAGTGCACCTTGTGGTGGACTCTATATACCTGAATTGTTGATGTCCTGCTCATCCAGTCAGCCAGTCAGAGACAGAACCCAATTTGAGGGACTCAAAGGTTTCTAACCTCAAACATTATCCCATATAGCAAGGGGCTGGAGGCGTTTCCCCCGGATTTCGATACTGTCAGATTGGCAGCAGACGCCTGACCTGGCAGATAAGTCGCCGTCAGAACAAGTCCAAAGAGCACCGCACGAAGGGACGCCATTTTCTCGAGAGACAGAAAATATCGCTCAAGTCGAGTGTCTCTTTCAACTGATTTCCCTTCTTCCCAGCTGGAGGGGGGAGAGGGAGGGCCTTCTTATAGCTTCCCTTGTTTTGGCCCATCACGGTCAGTCAACTGCAAGACACTCGTCGCGACTGGAACTCACACATGGCCCATCCTGCAGAATCCTTTTTTCCCGCCGGAACTTTGCTTTTCTGGGATGCGCAAGGCATCGGCATATGAATATTAGTAGGTAATATTCCCGCCAAGAGCTGCATGAGGTGCAGAAAACACAGCACCTGGTGGATGTTTTTCCACAAGTAAGATTCTCTGGTTTCTTCCTTTTCGCTCCCAGGAAAATTACCTGAACAGGCAATGATCCGACAAGCCAGTTATGTCGAACGACAAGGGATCATGGAACTGATGGGGGATCACACCGTGCCATAATTGACGCAGTGGCCGACAGCGGGGGATGCGAGGTCCGTTGTAAAAATACCGACTACAGAACCGAGATATTGTATAGATCTGCGATGCGGTTGCTACTGGGATTCCCCCGGTTTGCTATACATAACGGCCCGCATGTGCGGAGTACCTGTCGATCAAAATCTATCTGGATATGCAAGATATGCAAGGGCGAGGAGTTGATACTGGCCATTTTGTGTCAAGGAGATTATGGGGAAATCTCTACATTAATTTGTCCAGGGTATATCTGAAGGGTATCTATATAACTGGAGTAGTCGTAATCATTAATTCGAGTATATGTATATAGGCCATAATCATTATCATCGTCATAATAAACCATGCAGAGTCGCAAAACGGCAAATGAAAGGACTCAACCCCAAGGAGCAAGCAACCAAACCATGCTAGTGATTTTGTTTCTCCTTCCGCATCCTCTCCTCTGCAGCTTTAGCAAGGATCTCCCTCCGACTCTCGACACCATCTCCACCCCCATCATCACGGTTCCTGAGTCCTCCCAAAACAAACTCTCCCCCGGTCCACCCCTTCTCGTCGATATCATCTTCCCGACTGGCTCTCTCCCAATCCCCTGGATCGTAGAACTCCTGATCAGTCAGCCTCCTTCCATGTGCCCGATAATCCGCCGCCTCAACTTCCTTCTCAATCTGCCTTGTTAAAGCCCAGAAGTTGCTGTCGTGCTCACTGTGCACGCAATGTGCAAGTTCATGGCATAATGTCTTGCGGATAGTGCGATAATCTCTGTATCCATCGTAGGCGTCCGTTCGAAGACGAAGCTCGATCACTTCGCCTTTATTCCTATTTAGACCGAGCGTACGCGAGGACATGGTTGTGTGTTCTACCGGATCCATTTCCGTGAGCAACGGGACCGAGAAACGGTGTTTAGCCATGGCTGAGCGGATTCCCGGGTCATCTCGGAGGCGAGATAAGAAGGTGAGGGATCTCGAGGGGTTCGGGAGGTAATCTAGAGGGAGAAGACGGTGAAAGGTGTAATTATTGCTGCTGCTGCTGGAGGCGAGTGTGTGGATTCCACTTGTGGTGCGAGTAGGCTTTCTGGACATCGCGGCCGCTGATGCCCGCGCAGAGGCTCTGGCCTCAGCTCGTCGTTTTGTTTCGATACCTTGCGCATTCAGAGTCTCGATCTCTTTGCTTGCACTGCCGAGAAGTGTAATTTTGAGTCTGTGAGAGTCCAGCTGCATGAGACTATCTAATCTGGTTGCGGGGAAGGGAGGTTTCAACAGCCCTGGTTTCGGGGCAATCAGGAACTTCTGGTTCTCGACTGGGATGTTGAGGGAGGTGGCGATGGCAGACGCGAGGTCTTGAAGGGTTGCAGTCTCTATGAGAGTGAAAGAGTGAGGAGTACCACCGTGGTGAACTGTCAGAGCTATGGTTTGCGTCGGAGATGGCTCCATATCAGCGGTGTTGTTCTCGGGTGGTACAGGTAGCCCAGACAATGAATGCGATAAAAATTTCATATCCAACGGAGATGGATATTATGGATAAGGAATCATGAACGAGAGGCAAAAGAACCATGAGATATATATACGTTGAGCTGGAGTTGGTGAAGCTCTTTCTGTCGACTTCCACGGCGATTACGCTTTGTCAGCACGGAGATAATCTGACACGTGACTGTACCGGGTCTAGAACATGCAAGGATAAGAACAAGGAAAGCTGCTTCAACACAGTATTTATCACTTTGTACAGAATTAATTCATGCGTCTATTTACAGTATGCTGTCAGCCGTCAATAATCACATATGGGCTAATGGGAAACCCTGATGTGACTCTTTTTACTGTTGACTCTCAAGGTCTTTATCCATGACCCATTCATGCAACTGGGGGTCATAGGTATGGCTAGCAATCCAGTCAGCCATACGTGCTCATAATTCACAAGAGCCGAGGGTATTGCGAAGAGAAAAAGAAGACATACTTGTTGAATTTCGTTGCTGTCAAAGCCCGAATAGAGTATTCATCCATCAAAATCGAACTGTACTTGAACGGTACTTTGGCCGGAACACCTTCGAAGACCGTCGTGCGCAAAGGATATAGTTCTTTCGTTTTGTACTTATGGAAGTTTTTACACTCCCAGACATCCGGATCCGTGTCTGGATACAGCTTCCTGAGACCTGTGATGTCGATGTAGAGACCGTTATGGGTGTCAATCCAGCGCGCGTCGATGACGTTCAAACCGATGCCGCGATCACTCTGCAGAGCCCACGGGTTGACATCAAGAAGGTATTTCCGTTTCACCGTGCGGTCGAACGAAGTGTAATCGACAATGGATTGGTTGAAGTGAGTGGCCATGTACGTCAAAGTGGTGACGGGGACCTGAGTATCGATGTCCCAGTCCCAGGGGAGAATCTATGGCGCGTCATGAGCATTTGCATAGAATAACTGGGAGGAGGCAAAAAAAAATATCAGCGCAGGCTTACCTTCCCGTTCCACCACCACCCCAGCAACGTCCCATGCGCAATCCAAGTGTCCAATCCCGCCTCATTGAAGAAATTCAGATACGCTCTCATCATATGCGTCAGCGACTCAGAGCGCTCATCGTCTGAAACAACACCCTTGAAAAAACGCGCATCATAATGGCCCAAGTACTCCTG
The DNA here is from genome assembly GCA_025999795.1 of Monascus purpureus. Classification (NCBI taxonomy): domain Eukaryota; kingdom Fungi; phylum Ascomycota; class Eurotiomycetes; order Eurotiales; family Aspergillaceae; genus Monascus; species Monascus purpureus. Next base: position 1,973,985 of record AP025348.1, read on the forward strand.
CATGCCTGGTTCATTGAAATACTTGTATTCCGGTCCCAGATCGGGTTCGGTCTTGTTTCCATGCTCGCTTTCGGACTCAAAATCGGACGACCGGTTGTCTAGGGACTGGGATTTGGTCTGAAAAGGGTCATCGGCAGGAGTGCTGGAAGGGGCAGCGAAGGCCAAACCTAATAACCAAGCTGACCATAGCGCAAACACCAGACTCCCAATGTACATCCTCCGAGATTCCTGTGTGATATGGCTTCTTGAAAATCGACTTGCAAGCCCTTCACCTTGTGTGCATCCTGGACTATTGGCTTGTCTCGCGAATGTGCGACTGCGATTTGGGTTGATTTGGGGGGTCTACGGCGCTATAGACCACCCTAAATATAAGAGAAGAAAAGAGAGACACGAGGAAGGCTGAAGAATCCAAAGAGTTAAGCAGGCGAGGGTATACCGATCTGCTGTTTACCCTAAGCACCTGTCAATTTCCGCCAATCTGCCGAGATATCCCAAGCCGGATGAGACAAAGAGATGATAAGTGCAAACAAAGCCGGAGACGGCGGGGAAAAGTGCCCTAATAAACAAGTTGGAATTGAAAAATAATAATATGGAAGGGGATCCGTGGGAACTACGGAGTACTGGAGCCGACAGCAGGAGAAGCCGATGGCACAAACCTCGCCGGAGAAAATGGAATAATCATGGATCTTTTAACAACGAGATCCTTCAAGGAAGATACGAATCGTGGCGGAAATGTGGGTGGGATGTGATCTAATAGCCACCTTTTTCTCTGCAAGACTGAACCACAGCTCCAGGGACCGGTATGACGGAACAAAAAATATCGGCAGATGACCGAACCCCGAGGAGCAGCGACAAACGTGCCATTTTTCCCGATACGGCGAGGTCCAAGGTCTGGCTCGTATCCTTCCCAGGATCATACCTTGTGGCGTTCGCTACGGGCTTGGCAAAAGTCATCGCGAGCAGATGGGGTTGTTCTACCTTATCGTCCCTTATGATGTTAATATACGAAGCAGCTATGCCACCCATCGCTAATAAAGACGAACAAGCACACAATCTCCTCCTACAAGAACATGTAGTAATATACAAGGGGAAAGGGAAACGAGAGAGAAAGTACTCAATTGAACGAAGGAATAATGCCAAGAGACCGGAGCGAGCGGAACCCACGGCTGGTAAATGGTAATGGTATGAATGCCCAGCGCATTGCGCAGTGACATCCCATTCAATGCAACAATACAATAATAATAACAACAGAACAAGGTTCGCTTAAGTTGTAAGAAAGCTGAATAATTTGAAACCAGCCAAATGATAAATCTAGATTCCTAACCGCAGGTAATTGGTTTATTATTCTGGAAAAACTGCATGGCCAAGGACCATGATTCCATGATATCATTGCTGAACCCAAGTTAAACAGAGCACTTTTAACTCGGGATTAACCATATTGGTTACAAACTCTGGGACCTGCACGGCAGGTTTCTTGCCAGATGTATGCAGTTTATGTTGTTCTAGGCAGTAGTAGTTATCATAGATTTCATGCATGCAGAGGGTACGAATGATAGATGAAACCATGAGCTCATCTGACATCCTTCCGAATTAGGTCTAGCCTGTGCCCTATCCCAAATTATGGTTGTGCGTCAAGGTTGCAAACAGTGCAAAGTGCTTGACGCGACCAGTGAGATAGTTAACCTCTGATATTTGATTAGTCATGACTCCTGCCTTACTACAGGATCTACAGCGTATGCAGTGAGCAGCACTCTGCTATACAAACGTTGCCATGCATATATAGAGCAGTACTATCCAAATAATATAATCAAGCTAGACCATTAATTTACTCCTGCTCATTCACGAACAGCCCAGCCATTCCCTGCCCAGAGCCAATGCACATGCTCGTCACCAGGATCTTTTTCTTCGTCCTCTTTGCCTCGCTCAAGATCGTACAGATCTGCCTCGCCCCCGTCGCGCCAAGAGGATGGCCTAGCGCAATCGCTCCGCCGCATGGGTTGACCTTGGCATGGTCTAGTTCCAGTTTGTTGAGACAGTAGACCGCCATCGAGGCAAAGGCCTCGTTGATCTCGAAGATGTCAATGTCGTTCTTGTCCAGGTTGAACTGCTTCAGGAGCTTCGGTATCGCCACGGAAGGTCCAATGCCCATGATGCGAGGCGCCACGCCGGCTACGGTGGCACCGCAGAATTTAGCGAGAATGGGCTGGTTCAGTTCAATTGCCTTGGAGCGGCGCATGAGGAGAACCGCGGCAGCTGGAGAAAGCAATACCTATCAATGGTCCATATCCAATAATCTAGTTCTTCTCGGGGTTTTAGCACTCACCACCATCTGTCACCTGACTAGCATTTCCACCGGTTGTCCGATTCCCAAACTGAGGGAAGGCAGGTCGGATTTTGCTGAGAGCTTCATAGGTGGTTCCGTACCGGATCCCTTCATCCCGGGTCAAAGTGACCTCCTTTACCTCTCCAGTCTTGGGATCTTTCACCTTTGTCGTGATGGGAACGATCTCTTCATCGAACCATCCCGCTTTCTGTGCAGCTTCTGCGCGTCTGAATGACTCCACTGCGTACCGATCCTGCATTTCACGCGTAATGCCGAAATCAGCGCCGACGTTCTCGGATGTCTGCCCCATGGGTTGCAAGCAGTCGGCTGACTGCTGGTTCTTGAGAATGTCTTCGTGGAATGGCTCCATAGGCTCTGCACCTGATGACATGGATTCCGCGCCAATTGCGATTCCGATATCGATGGCGCCTAGTCGGATCTGGTTGGCGATATCCTGGACGGCCTTCAGACCTGACGAGCAGAATCTGTTCACCGAAGAGGCGCCTGCAGTATCGGGGATTCCGGCCGCAAGGGAAGCTGCACGAAGAATATAAGGAGCCTTTCCATTGTTGACCTGGGGGAAGATTTTTCGTCAGTGCCATCCCCCATGATTAAAAGAAGAAAAGTAGAAGTAAATATAGCCCCGTAGACACTAACATTTCCCAGGCAAACATCTTCAATAAGAGCCGGGTCGATGTTGGACTTTGCCAGCGTCTCTTTCAACAAAGCGTAGATAATGTAGTCAAGGCCTGTGTCCTTGAAGCCACCCTTCACTGCCTTGGCTAAGGGTGTCCGCACAGCGAGAGTGATAACGATATCATCGGGATTCTTCTGGGTGCTGTTTTTTTCAAGACAAACAATCAGCGACTACAGCCCTCGGCATCATTATGGGTAAAGTAAACTGACATTGTTGATACGCCACTGCTTGAGCCCGGCCTCAAGTGGCTCAGGAGTGAACTCAACCGTTCCGCGGCCATTGTATATATACTATACGTGAGGGTAGTCTCTCGACTATGTCAGAAGCAGAACAAACTAATACGCAGAGAGGTAGATATTAGCAAGACGATGCAAAGCAAATAAGGAGGATCTGACGGTTTTAAGAAGCATATGCCATCAGCGGATTTATAAACTCCGCGGGGAAAGTCGTGCGGAGAAAGCTCTTCAACTGCCCGTGAAAATCGACTGAGGACACTGCAAACCAACAAGAAATGGTAACATCCGACTCACCAATTGAATCTCGAGAATGTGTCTTCCTGGGAGAAGAGTGACAATGGTAAGGAGAAAGAAGGAAAATAACGAGAACTGGTCCATCGGTGATGGTTCTTGACGTGAGCCGACGAACCGAGGCATTTCCGCTCGGGATTCTCATTTCCTCAACCGAGCTTCATAAAACGAATCCAACGGCCTTCCAAACCTAATCCACTACTGGCATAGACAATATAGAACGTAGTAAATTACAAAAAAGAACTGAGAAGACTGTATGTAGAATACGAAAGTATATCAAACGCCTGGCGCCGGAGACCCTATCCCAATATCGACAGATACACAGCCAATCTCCTGACATACTAACACAATTCTAGTAATGATGGCCTAAGTCATCACTAATTACACTTCCAACTTCTGACCAGCTGGCCGGAGTAGCAGCCCCTTCCCGTCCAATTTCGCTCAGGGTGCCGTCAGACGAAGCATCTGTAAAGGACCCATCCAGATGACTGTAATTGCCCACAGTGGATGCAGCAGATGAGTGGACTTGTTCTTGAGGATCTGCAAATGGTGATCTAACGTCCGGGTGACTCTCATTGGTGGTAGGGTCAGGATGAGCATAGAAGAATCCTGGACTCTCATGCTCTGTATGGCTGGATGCCGATGGCACTGACTCAGATGTCACCGAGAAGTATCCAGAGTAAGACATATCATGCTTCTCTTGCATCAAGGAAGCATGGCTGTCTGGCGCTTCAGAAGTAGGAGTGAGATCGACTAAAGACTCCGAAGGATGGTTAGACGAGACGTCCGAGGGAAGAGCAATATGAAGCTTGTTTTTCTCCGCCGTGTCTAGCAGGTTAGGCTGCTGCATCTGGTCCTCCGTAGGAGCAGATTCATCCTGTTTGATTTCTCGCTGGAACAGTTGCGAATTTGAAATGTCCACGGCCGTTGAGCTCCCAAAGGCCTCAGGAGACTTCTCCAGATAATCAGATTTTAGCTTCCCTTCCTTGTCAACAATAGAGTCAAAGTCGTTCAGAGGTTGGCTATTTCCCTTTCTTTGGCGTTCCTCGAAAAGAGAGCGGCGATGCAGGATCTCCTCCCTAACTATTCGTCTTCGTTCCTCAGCAGCTTCCCCAGTCTCCTCAGTCATGGAGGCATCTTGTCTGAGAGGAGATCTTTCATCATGCGGGAATATCTCATCCCCCATGTTGTACAGGGCCAACGCAATTTTTCGACGAGAGTTGTTCACCCATCGTTGAAACTGTGGAGACTGATACAAGGCTATGCCTGCAGCGACAAGCACCGAGGCGGTCACGATAATCCCTGAACCCAGAACATATCAGCATAGAACATGTGGAAATTTTCATATAGCACTTCTTTCATTTGAAATAAGGCTTGCAGCTTTAAGTAATACGCGTATAGGTCATGACGTTTATGAAGTTGGAGGAGTACTGATAAGCATATCGGCCCTTTATCTCGGGGCCAGACGATGATGAAAGATCAAAGGGGACTGACTGACCTTTTGCAACGGGGGCAGGCATCGTGTCTGAAAGAGATTAATCCTACCGTGATATTCTTCTTCTTGTGAATCAAACTCCAGCAACAGAGGGAAATGGAAGATGGAAGCGCAAGCAAGGCAGAGCAGCCCCCTCGTTTAGTCAGAAACATTCCTTCCGGCACGCCCGCCCTATCACGTGCGAGAGCTCCAAGTCACATTACAGTAGAAGCCCTTATCCAAAGCCCTGAGTTCCTCTTTGGGCATGCTTAACTCACGTTCGTGTCGACGCAAAACATCCAGTTCTTTTTGGAGACAGCCACGTCTGCTCTGGCCTCCCAACAGGATTTATCTCTTCAAAAGTAGCTTATTTTGTTAATGAAAACAACATGTCGCGTCCATCATCTCGCTCGCAGCGCCCGCTAACTCTCACTGAGGAATTGGAGAAACTCGAACAATCCATCACCCTCACACTGCAAGGTAAACAAAGTCAATGTCAAGCCCCTTGCTAATGGTAAATAAAGGGTCCAGCAAAAAAGAGTTACTGACCTTGCTTTATTTGTATAGAGATTGATCATAATTTCAGCCAAGCCCACCGGATTGTCACGACAAGTATTCTCCCTCTGGTCGAGCAATACGCAGAACATTCGCGAGATGTGTGGGAGGGTGCAAAGGTGACGCTCAACACGCACAAGGGTTTATGGCTTTTGACGCAGGGACTAATTGGAGGAAAACTATAGTTCTGGAAACAATTTTTTGAAGCGAGCGCCAACGTCTCACTGTCTGGTTATGAAGAGAACCCCGAGGAAGATACTACCACGACGCAGGACCAAACTGTGACAGAAGGAGATTCCACCGCCAACACCACACAGCATGAGGATGCATCATACGAAACCCCATCTTCGGAGAATATCGATGTCGGTCACAGACCTGACGACCTAGATCTTACCTCCCTCACACTCTCGTCTCACAGCACGCCTCGCGCCGCCCACCAGTCACGCCATATAAGAACGCCGAATGCAAACGAAGATCTCACCGGCCCATCTATCGCGTACTCATCGCCGTATGAAAACTTGCGCAAGCAAATTGCGGAGACAAAATCACCTTTTGACTACCAGGATTCCCCATCAACACCGACAACACCGGGGATATCATCCAGACACCAGGGCGGCCTGGACGCTTCGATGACTCCTACCTTGTCCCCATTCATCCCACCAGTCTCCCATGGAAAGTCATCAACAACCAAAAAGTTCCATCACCGGAAGCCATCCGATCCGGTCATGCACCATGTCCTGGACAAGACGTACCGCATCCAGGCGACTCCTCACGGAAAGGGCTACGGCAATAACTCCCGTCCTAAATTCACCGTGACTCCGAAGAATTCATCTTTGTCAAAGTATCCCTTTGATGACTCCCCTATTTCCAGTCCGGAACCCGAGGCGCCTCAACTGCACACTGAACTCTTCTCGCCCCTGAAAACACCCAACACAACCCGTCGCAACCGACGAGGAAGCACGGGATCCTCGCGTATCACACCTCAACCAGGCGTCAGTGTACTCACACCAGCAAGGAACACCACTACGGGAAAGGGAAAACGCCCAGTCTGGGATAGCGATGACGATTTCGACGATGATGACGACTTGGGGCCCAGTCCCCCCAAGACGATGCAATTTCATATCCCGCAAAGTCGACTTATGAAGACACCTGGTAGGTCTCGAACAGCGCAAGTTGATTCACGAGTTTTTTTTTTTTTTTTTTTACAGGTTATGCGTATCTGTATGCCATTTTGATAAAATGATGGCCAAGAATACTAATTATTCTGGTGTTATATAGCCAAAGAGGCCTCTAAACGAATCGTCTCGGATCTACTCACCACCGCCGGCGCAGAGAGCACTACGGACGATTTTATCGACGAGCAAAGCCCAAGTATCATCCGACGAATTGAACGATTAGAGGACGAGACCTTTTGATTTCGAAGTGCCTTTTGCCTGTCTGTCTGTATTCGCAGGGAGAACTGAGTCAGTGGGATTCACATAAAGCGCATTATTACTCCGTACCATTTCAACCAGCCAGATTGGTGTAGCACCAATCATTACGATCCAAATGAAATGGAAACTTGACTCGATAGTATAACCTGCTGCTATAGTACAAGACATACAGCGTACACATTTTGTACTGTACAGAGCACATTGTGGAGAAGCCAAATAATGAATTCAAATGGAAAACTCCTCTCTAAAAAGCGATACGCCCAGCGGTAAGAAATAAAGGGGGAAAAAGGCTCCAAAAGAAAGCCAGCAGAACATAACCCATACCAGCATGAGTAGTGACATTTCATTGCACATTGCCAATAGGAAAAAAAAAAAAAAAATATAAAAAGGAAAACATACATCATACGCTCAAAAAAGACGGAATACGCTGTTGAAAAAAAAAAAAAGCCAGAGGAACTGGTGGAGCACATTGTTACGTCACGAAGAAAAGTGGAGGCAAGAAAGCAAATTTAACGTATCAAAGAGAAGAACAAATCCAAAAGCAGGGAAAACCCGGGGTATTTCTTGCAGAGCCAAACATGCATGTAAACCGTGCCATCAAGGTCCTGACTGACGGGTGCCTCATGACCGACATAGGGTGCTCTTAGAAAGCGGGATGCTAAATTAATTCGACAAGTATCATACACCGTAGATGGGGTTCGAAGAAAGTAAAATGCCTGCAATGTAAAATGCATTGCATACTCGGCAAGAGAGAAGTTCATCATAAGACGTGAAGAGGTCATCGACTGATATCATCGTGAAGTAAAGCCGCGGAGGTAAGCGATGTGGTTAAAGAACACCGCAAGATGTGTATTAATAATGGAAGGCAGAAACTTCGATGCCGAATAGAGCCGAGTGCAGACGTTCGTCCCAGACGAACTGATCAGCAGCATAAATAGATAGGCATCCTCGGAGGGATGTGCTCAAGCACCTAGTTAGCTCTGCATACCCATAAAAACTTCCTGACAGTTCTCCACGAGGAATTTCAGGACTTCGTTCTTCTTCTGCACATCAGTCATCTCACGAGCAAGACTCTCCGGCCTCATGATAGTCGGGGCGAAGACGACCGCAATATTCTGACTGTTCATCAGGTTCTCCTTCTCGTGCTCGACGACTCGCTTCAGGTGGAATATCAAAAATTCAAGTACATCGCGATGGACGCGAGGCAATTCCTCAAGATTCCTCTGCAGATGCTCGATACGAGCGGAGTCCGAGGGAGCCTCCCCGCTGTCGATGATCTTCTCGTATACAGCGTAAGTAATTAGGGGCATTGGTAATTTACGGAAATACTGCTTTAGAGCAGAGGTGACTGCGTGGATATCGAGATCCGGGTCCGAAATGTCGTACTCGTCGGGATTTTGTTCAAAGCCTTCTCGAATGGTCTGGACGACAGAACTTGCGCCAGACTTGCGATAAATCCCTTCAACATCCATGCCTTGAAGAGAACGTCAGTATATTGTGAAAAGTTAAAAAAAAAAAAAAAAAGTGGAATACCTCGTAATTCAACCTCCTGTATACACCTAGTGACAATAGCAGGGATAATGCCCTTTTCGAACTCCAGACGCTGTTCTAAATCTGTGCCAAAGAGACCTATATGACCAAAAACATAAATTAGATGCAACCCTAACGGTCTGGGGGGGACAAGCAAGCAAGATCATGACGAAATAACCAAGTGATAAACTTACCATTTGTAGCGGCAGTGTCAGTCGAGGCCGCTGGGTTATCATTCAGAGGCATCTTCGATGTGCCTTGTTTATTCCTCTGGTTGCCGAAAAAACCAAAACCTTGCCGAGTAGGATCTGTTTGCGTGCGAGGCAAACCTTCCTGAGCCGGGGCGGTTGAGTTATATGGAAGAATATCCTTTGACTCGCTAGTTATGAAACCTTTGATACCCTTGGTAACGCCCTTGGCCTTCTGGCCACCGCGCTTCCAATTAAATTTCCGCGGCTGTCCTTTGCGGATGCTGACTACCTGTGGACCTGGAACAATAGTGGCTGGCTCGACATCTTCGGAGATGTTCGCGGCCGAAACCGAAGGCCCAAGGTCGTTAAGTACGGGCTTGTCGATTGATGTAACGGATTTCTCCTTGTCGTGGCCGTAGATTCCGAGACCGATGGCACCGCCAGCGCCAGCACCAGAGTTTACCTTGTACAGTTCCTGGATCTGATGTACTAGTTGATTATTCAGCTCCGCGAGCTGAGCGTTCTTGGAAGACAATTGCTCGAACTCCTGGAAACTCTTTTCCTTCAACCGGTTCACATTGGCCAGTTCCTCCGCAACGTCATTTCGTTTCTGAATGAGCTCCTGAATCTGAGGCGTATACGACTCCTTCAACCGTTGGATCGACTCAGCAAACTCTCGCAAAACGGGGTTGGTAATCCTCCCCAAGTCCAAAGCACCGGTGCTGCCGCTGCTACGTTTCTCTGACTCGAGATGTTCGGTTAGGATCCCAAGCTCTCTGAGGACAATCTCCTTCTGAGCATCGAGAACGACCATGGTAGATCGTTTCTCACGCAGTTCCGTGTCGGCTTTTTTGACATCCGCAGACGCATTGAGCATGCCGTGCAGTTCAGCGATCCTTTGGTCCCGCTCTGTGACGCGTTGGCGTTCCTTCTGGAGCTCATTACGAAGCCAGGTGATCTCCTCCCGAAGATTTTCAAATGACTTCGGAGAAGAGACCGGACTGCTGACGTCTTGCGTGCCGTTGATAGGAGACCGAGGCCATTTGGTGTCATTTGCGAAACGCGCCCCCTTGTCACTATGACTTCGGGAATGGCGTACAGAATTTGACACACGGCGCAGGAGAGATTCGCCGTTATGACCAGCGGAAGAGTCATCCGAGCCAACAACCCTTGTATCTTCATCCATTGAAGATCGCTGTCCCAGGTCACTCCGGAGCACCGCATTCCCCTGAAGTGCATTAAGGGAATCGTTGCGAGCACGGCGTTTGAGATGCTCATTATGGATATCGTCACGTACTCGGGATGGAACAGAGGCATGGCCATTGACGCCATTCGATGGGGATGATGCATTCTGTGGACTGGAATCTCCCCCCTGGAGTCGCTGATGCAGTCTGCTCTCCAGCCAGTCTCCCCGTTTTGGAAGATACTGCATACTAGAGCTTGGCAAAGGAAGCGAGCGCGCCGAATCCACCGACGGACGAGAAGACACCGCATTGTCATCTCGAGTCCCAGGTCTCTGAGAATCGGTCGTTATGACATCCTTAAACTGAGAACTGGTCGACTTATTGCTCTCCGGGCTTGTTGCAGAGAAAGGAGTGGTGTCTTCTCTGAAACTCGAGCGGAGGTCAGATCTCGAACTCCGAGCGGACGGAGTTCGGCCGGCCTTGAAATTATCCTGTGACTTGACAAGGTCGGCCAATTGTTGAGTCTTTCCAGCGACGCCATTCGTGCCATCGACATTATCCTGAGGCCATTCACGACCCTTTTCTTGGTAGGCAATATGAGGGGATCGGTTATCGGAAGAATGCGACGTCAATCCGTGGTGATGGTCCAAAGAAGTCCCAGTCGGCCTAGTCCGGGAAAAGTAGTCGCGGGGGTGAGGGTCAGAATCCGTGCGCGACTTGACCGGAGTAAAGCGATGTTCCTCGGAGGGATCAAATGCGACAGGTATCAAGAATTCCCCATTACCATCTGCATCACTGTTCTGCGGGATAATCGACGAGTGCCGGTTGCTTCGGTGAGAGTTCGAAGGAAGTAGGATATTTTCTATTGCGGTTGTGATCGCGTCAGTTGTATTCGTCAAAAATAAAAAGGGGAAGAGGAAATATCACCGGGATCCCTTACCCTGGTTAGCAGCAGGCTTGCCATGCGACGGCAGTTCCGCGACAGCGCCAGGATGCCCATTCTCATCGCGAGCAGAAGGGCGAGCATCGGATTCGATGGCGCTGGGAGGCAATGAAGGTAGAGACTTGTCCAACTTGACGCCGGACGGCTGTTTCTTACTTGCCGCGGCAGCCGCAGCCTTTTTCTTTCTCCGGCGCTGCATCAGCGACTCATGGCAATCCATGCAAAAGATACCCTGCGAGGTTCGAGCATAGCGTAAATTCTCGATTTTCATCTTACAATTCCGGCACCGAAAGCAGTTCGAGCAGTATGCCTTGTCACCGGTCAGAATGGCAGTATCCTCGATTTTGTCACCACAGGAACTACAGCTGTAGGTACAATTGCTGCAGATCAAGGAACCATCTCCAAGCAACAAAAGGTGGGCGTCCGAGTCTAGGAGAGTGCCACATCTGCTGCAACGGAAGCAGTTGATATGCCATCGGCTTCCCGCTTCATAGATTGTCAGCGATGGGGAAGAAAGACGGTGCATGAGAATAGAAAGGGATAGGACTCACCTAGTTCAAAGGCCTTTCCCTCCTCAAGGATCTACAGTATAGAGAACAAAGCCGGTCAGTCAGTCGGTGCGTTGTGATACGAAATCTTTCAGCCAGTCCGTCGAGGAACACTAACCTCTCCACAGCCCTTACAAGGGAATGGGATATCTTCCTGCTCAGCAGCAGCGGACTCGGGATAGAGTGCTGCAGGCTCCATCGTGGAATTCTTCACCCCCCAAACAGATACCGACACCTCCAAGAAGCTAGCAGAGTACGAATGTATGTCGCAAGTGTAGGATATAGCTGTATATCATGAGAAGCTAGGGAAAAGAAGTGGTCTCGTATACAGTGAATTATGAGAATGTTCGGCGTCGACGCGCGTAAACGAACAAGGAGGGACCGGGTCGACACAGAATTTTGGCGGATTTATCCGATTGTAGGACTCGCGAATCGCGCAACAGAACGTGGAAAAAGGAGAATATCAGGAATGGGATTATTATCTTTTGACGGACAAGCGAAGATAGGAAGGTGCGCGATTGGGAAATTAAGTGAGACGAGGCCTAGAAGTAGCGGGAAAATGCTAAAAAAAAGGCGTCAGCTGAAAATCACCATAACTGCCGGTGGGATTGTCTGAGCAGTGGATGTTTACAGTCGGGACGGGATGTCGATGGGCCAGGAACCTTTCCTTGATAAGAGGGAGTGGAGGAGAGAGGAAACCAGAGGGGAGGTAAGTGTTGACGGCTGACGCACCGGAGGCATTCACTGCATAAGGAGACGTTTCAGATAGACTCGGAGAGCAACGTTGAAACAGGCTGCGACAAGAGACTCCGACCAGCGGCAGTCGGGATCTTCCTGTGCAGAGCTGAGAGAAGAGGAAGAAGAAAAGAAAAGGGAGAAAGGAGAAAAGGAGGGGAGAAGACGGAGAAGAATGAAGTGGCAGGGAGTCTGGATTTGTCGTGCTCTGAAGCTGGCCAACGCATGCAGGACAAGAACAAGAAGAAGAAGAACAGGGGTGGAAACCTAGTTAGTCCCCTGGAGAGGTGGAGTTGCAAAAACTGAGACACGCCTAAAGATAAAAATAACCAGAATTTCTTCTTCCTACGGTTATCTGGGTACAACCTCTGTCTTCCACGGAGCAGTCTGCTGTGGAACGGCCTGCTACTGGCTCTATTGTCATTATTAAGGATCTGTGCCCAACCTGCGTCTATTTTCCCTCTTCGAAAGTTCCTTCTTTAAATCGTTGATAATAGTGGATTATTTCACTGTCGAGCATCTGGTATCTGTAGGTACCTATGCGAGCACCTCTCGCCCAACTTGTCTCGATTTTCTCCTCCTTCACGTCCATTTCCTTGCCTTTCTCCTCTAGCTCCCGAAAATCGGGTCTGCGTGGGCGATGTAGACTCTGTGAGCGGCCTATTTCTCTGTTAGTCGCAACTCTGTACGTCTGGCCTTGGGTTTATAAGCTGTGATATACTACCTGATGTGTATCATTGAGAGAGGTGCTGCTGTGTTAGTCGAAGTCAACAAGTGCGCACATATCTCATCAGCCTATACTCACAGTATGTGTTTTGAGGTAGACTTGAAGGAAAGAGAGAGAAGGCCAGAGTAGGCAGGAAGACTTTATATATCCCCGAGTCTTCAACGGTTTCCAAATCGGGAAGGCAACAGGGGTACTTGTTCCTGGTTTGGTTCAACCAGTGGGAGTAGGTTACCATCTTCCACACGGGACATGTAATTACGGAGCAGGACAACCAGTTTCTTGCTCCAGGTTGTCCGGCTCTGCGTGGAAACTTCTCAGCCTCAACGATAAGCTTATGGAACTCCCGTGGACCTGCTGTCCCCTGGTTCAACGTATAGCTCCCTCTCGATGCTAAAATTGCCGACAGGGAAGTAGAAATGACTCTACCCTGGTACACAGTCGGGATTACATTGTTGACATGTATGCGGCGATCACAGACGGCATGACATGCACAGGATTGTGCCATTCTGAATTGGGTCGAGAGGGTGTCAGAGAAGGGAGAAGAGGCTAGCTTTTTCTCCAGGTATAAAGTATTAAGCGAAAATGAAGATGATGGAGAAGGAGTACGGGATATAGAAAGGTCTGAGGAGGATCTCGGTGGCCATTGAGAGGTTTATATAGCTAGGCTGATACTCACGATGGTCGTATTCACTCTTGAGGACACATTCACTGGGAAATCGTACGGTATCTGGTTTCAAGTGAGTTCTCGGTAGAGGATATATGGTCTTATGCATGGAGAAATTGACAGAAGAATAGAGTTGATGTGAGCCATGTCTGCCTGCTCGACTGGTGAGGTCGTTGAGTCGTTGACATAACCATGATCTTACCGAGAATTTTCGGATTTATGGATTTATACTTATACTCCTTCCGGGGCAAGTGATATGAGTTGAATGTGCCAGATTTCCACGGCTCTTCCTGGAACAAGGTGACTAGATGTTTCATTCTCTGCATCCTCTGCCGACTTGCATAATATGCCAGAACTGGCACTGCGCTTACCGCGCAATTAAGGGCTCCATATACAGATATTCATCTCTGGCTTCTCCTATTGAACACCGTTCAGTGTATCCCTCCCCAGATGGAGCAGTAAAGGTGGTGGGCGTTGGCACCACACACCCTGGAGAATACCAAGCTGCCCAGTGATGAGACTGCGCAGTAGGACAAGATGGGGCGATGACTTTCGAGGCCTGCAAGACCTCCCTCACGGACTCGAGCTTGTAGACATGTATTTCTTTCATGAGATATGTTAGGACCGCTTCATAGAGCATTCCAGCCTCGGAGAACTCGATATTGAGCGGTTCCTTGGGGTTCTGCAGTATTCTCCGTTGCCAAGAGGTTCGTTGGCTTCCTTTTCGAGGCAGAAAATACTACCTAACTTCTGAAATCTACAAGTCTTTTTGATTTGCGGGATTCGAGAAAACCGTGTGGTAGTATCTATGACCCTTGCAATCTCCCAACCTTGGAGCAGCTCATGCAGTCTTCCAAGGACATGCCGCAGTCTATCATAGAGACGAAGAAGCCTACAAGGAGACAGGTCCAGGTTCTTGCCCAGAGTCCACTTGACTAATTCAGTCGACTTCCTTTTGAGATTCGTGAGACCATCACGGCCCTCCCACTAGCGATGCCCTGGATCTCCGTTATGTCTCCCGAGGGATGAAAACGCTCTTCGAGAGTCTCTGGCGAATGAGGTTCGACATCAACGCAGAGCGCGGCTTTTCAGGGCCTCTGAACAATTACTGCCCAGGCTCTCATAGACCAAGCTAGTAAATTGGGTTATTCGAGCCGTGAATAATTTATTACCTTCCATGTTCCAATATATCTTAGATACACTATACAAATTGAAAAAAAGCTGTTGCTGTCAAAGCCATTGACAAGGCCAATATGTTGATAATAGTTACCATTCATTGTGCAGTGATGTTGAACAAACAAGTTATATACATCACTGGGGCGTGAAAAATAAAAGTGGTATAATAATAACCCCAAAAAACAACCCAAACGCCAACCCAATCCCCTCCCAAAACGAACGACAACCAACACCTAATCATGCAAGCGCTGAAATACATGATAGTAACAATGAAAAAAAAAAAAAAGAAAACAATAAAACATACAACCCCAAAAAAGCCGACCCCGCGCTTATTCCAAGCGCGCGATGTAGTAGGTGAGCAGGTTCTTGTACGTCTCCCTTGGGCTGCCAAGGATCTTAAAGAAACGCTGCTCGTTTCTGACATGGGTGTATAGCTGCAAGCAGAGATCGATAGCAGCTTGTCGGACAGGCGACTGCTCATCATTGAGCTTTTTTCCGGCGAACCACCCAATGCGTTCAATCAACTGCTGAGGAGGAGAGACTTTCTTGTTATCGTATTTCCAAAGCAGATGGCCGAGGATCTGGATCCCGAAGAGCATTGACCGATCACACTTTGTCTTCGTAACAGGATCCTGAAGTAATTTATCGATACGATTCTCTGCATGACAGCGTTCTGAATCGATGAAATCTAGGACGCTTTCGACGACGTCCTCAGGATCACAAACTTCGGCAATGTCGAAAGCGCTTTTAATAAGACCGCTCACAATATGGGCCTTATCGTCGTAATTCCGCCTGGTGTTCACAAGTGCCGCCATTGCCCGGGGATAAAAGGCCTTGAAGTAAAGTTGACCATAACGAAACATGAAACGGAGGGTCATCAGGACCTGAGTTTTAATATCGAATGGTCGTCCAAGTGGTTCGGTCTTTTCTTCCGTGGGACGTTCGAGTTCTTCAAACAAAGCAAACAGCAACTCGTCATACAGTGGTTCATCCTTGAAGAATCTGTCATGGGCAGCAATCAATCCTTGCAAGTGCCTGTAGCCAAGTATATCGATAGTTTGGTTGCGAATGCCGGTAATGCCCTTGGCAAGTAGCTGACGGGCTTCTTCCGGATCTTTAGTTCTCGGCATTATAGCGCGTCGATGAGCTGCAGCTTCAATTTTCACCCATCGACGATGAGCAGTATCGTCCGTAAATATAAGTTGTGCCATAGAAAGTCTGCCTGCAATGACTCTGCGCAATGGCACTTTATCGGAAGTCTGTTTCGTAGAAGCGGACTTAGGCGAAGCAGATGGTTCAGTTCTCGGAGAGACTTTGTTTTGAGAAGAGGCGCTGCTCTTAGGAGAAGAAGCTTTAACCTCGGGAGAAGAGGCACCGCTCTTAGGAGAAGAAGCCTTTACGTCAGGCGAAGAAATTGCGTGGTTCGCTTTGAGAGTTGGCGACGAATTCTTGCTATTAGGAGAGGAGGCATTTTCAATGGGTATGAGAATCTTGCTGTTTGGCGAAGGGGCCTTTGAATTAGGAGAGATAGCTGTACCTTTTGGTGAAGAAACAGCAGACGCAGAGTACGGTGGTTCGGTCGAAGCGGAAACCTCTTCGGCAGCCTGTCCCGGGACAGGAGCCGGTAGCGATTGCGGTTGTGAAGGAAGATTACGATTTTCCGGATCGACATCGTTGTAAGATTGAGTAAGAGATTCAATATTCAAATCACAGGGCACACCTTCTTCAGCAACCTGTTCAGAAATAAGAGCCGGCGAGGAGAGTGGAAGAGGAGACATAAGGTTGCCCTTGTGGGGAGATGCAGAAGTTTCGACAATGTTGCTATGTCCTTGTCGATTGTTTGGAGGAAAGCCGCCGTCAGTGGCATCTAATATGAGAGGTGAAGGAAGCTCCAATGGGCTTCCGATGGCCGAAACTGAAGAAGCTGGAGATGTTATCTTGCTCATGTCAAGGGGTGCCGGTCTCATAGGACGACGAGAGTTGTTCGCGTCTCTCGACTTCGAAGCAGTCGCTATCCCTGGTGAAATAGGAACCTTAGAATGGAAAAGGCCCTTATTTGAAGCAGGAGACGGTGAGGACACGTCAGTCTTAGGTGTCGCCCTCATTGTGGACGCCATGCGCGGCGAGACAGGTATTTTCGAACGGGCACTTCCCACTTTCGATGAAATCGAAGGAGAAGATATATGAGAAGGAGGAGTAGAAGGCATCCGCAAAGGCTTCGAAATAGGAGACTGAGGAACGCGAGATATAGTAGAAGCCAAAGTTGCCGTTTTCTGTCCCACGTGGTTGGGGGCGGTATGAGGCTGTTCAGTGCGCTTGATTTTCGGGCGCAGAGGCGCCGACGACAGAGAAGAAGTCTTTAGGTTGGAGCTGGATACAGATTTAGTTGTACCGGATGCTGTAGCTGCAGAAGTAACTACGCTGCGGGATGTGGCGGTACCATGGGCAGCGGTACCGCGGGTCAGATTGGCGGAACGACTCGAATTCGAAGCCTCAGACTTTGAAACGCGATCAGGGGCGCTGATCGCATGACGAGCCGCAGAGGAAGCAGGGCGAGTGGGAGCAGAACGAGTAGAGGCAGTAGACTCGGAAGCCAAGGCGTGCCCAGCAGCAGTGGCAGGACGAGTCATAGTTGTACGTCCGGTAGTAGTAGTAGTAGTATTAGTGGTGCGTCCGGTGGTTTTATTGCGGGTCGCTGTAGCCCGAATGCCAGCACCGGTGTTAGAAGCCGCCGCAGTCTGTCGGGTGCTGGCAGATGGGTTGGCGGGGTCACGTTCCAAGAGTGACCTGGACTTAGGGTCCAAATCGTTCAAAGTTCTGTTTATCTTTGTTAGCTCTATCATCACAACACAGGAGACAAATAGAAGACGTACTCAAGAGCCTTTTGGGGCCACGTCTCGGCAAAAGTCCAGAAAGCTTTACGCATAGCCTCGCGGACGCCGGGGTTGGCATCGGAAAGTCCCTTCCTGATAGCCTGATTCAAAATACCAAGGCCATTACCGTGCTCGATAGAAGCAGGGTTGTGTGCTTGTTTGAGGATGACTTCTCTCATCCAGCTCGCTGCGTGCAGTCTAACCTGCACATTCTTGTCTGTTGCAGCGCTAACGATGTGAGTCAACAGGCGCGTGGAGTATGAAACATTGCTAATCACAACGATGATGGTCTCATTCGCAGCTTGGGAGCTGAGCTTCTTCATGTTTGCACAAAGTTTAAGAAGATTATTAAGCATTATGTCGATCCAGGGATCAGCTTTAGGGCCGAGCCTCCTGACGAGTTCCTGCAACAAGATGCAGCCGGTTGTACAGAGGGTCGTACGAAGAGAATTGACAACCTTGAAGATATCATCCAAAATATTCTTGATCGTGTTGACAAAATGCGTCGGAAAGGAAGATGGGGCATTGCCCTGAGTAAGTCTCCGAAGAGTGTTGATATGGCGCTCACGTGCGTTCCAGTTGGTTTCTGACTCGCGCCCCTCAAAAGCAGGGAGCATAAGACGAACTAGCTCATCAAGTTCTCGGGCCGAGCTGATATTCAAGGGCTCGACAGTTGGGCCATTACCGGAGTAGTCCTCCGAGGAAGGAGCACTCTTCTCACGAGAAGACCTCGAGGGAGGAACGTTCTCTCGGTTGGCTGTGCCAGAGATCTTTGTACTCTTGGACACAAGTGACGATGGTTTATGCATTGCTCATGTACGAGAGCAGAGAGGAAGAGGAAGGAACAAGGAGGAGGCGAAGAAAAAAGCGGGCGTCTCGAGGACGAGAGTAGCAGGTGGGAGCGGATCTGAAGGGAGCAGAAGGGGAACTCGCAGATTTTAGCCAAAATTTGGCAAGAAGGGTTTTAAGACGTTGCTAAACGACAAAAACGATGGAAAACAGGGAGGAGCGCTGGTAAAACGCAGACGGAAGGAGGTTGTTCGTACTGTTGTTGTCGATGGTGAGGAGGGGGAGAGGAAGGAAGAGAGATTGAGAAGTCGGTAGAAATTGTGAGGCTGGCTTTATAGTAGGAAGGAGGCGATCACTCTTCTTTCGAGCAGAATATCCTAATCGAGGAGGGTGTTTGTCGGGTCTTGCTGCCTGGTACCAGAGTTTTGTGGTGTTGCAATGCAGTGACGACGTGCTGCGTGTGTCGGGAAATAGACAAATACGGAAGAAACGTGCTGACAGCCGTCGGACTAGCTGTTTTGGGCTAGTCCTCCAGGGCCCTCCGACAGTGCACGTGCCCCACCGGTTGCTGCAGGCCGTGCAGAGCCGCTATGCACCGATGGGGCGGGTGATGGAGAAGGGTGTAGATGGAATATGGTAAGTGAAGTAGTTGTAGATTCAATGAAATATGATCCCATTGACACTATTTTTTGGACATGATTCTCATATTGAACAAGCCTTCCCCCCCTGTTTCAACTGCAGAAGAAGCCGCTGTGCCATCCACTGCTGCCGACTTGCGTCTGCATTGACCTGCTTCCTCTTCAGTTATCATATTCAGTACATGTAGATAAACAAAAAGAGCCATGGTTATCCATTCAGGTACCCGTGTGGTCTACCAGAGTAACAGTACGCAGACGACCCTCAGCACGATCGCCTGCAGCGGACAGGAGACAAGAGACAGCACAGCATACGGAGCATGCGAAATTCTTCTAGAAAAGCACTCCGTGCTTCTAGCTGCAGCAACCAAGCACTGTGGAGCACCGAAACAAGCTTATTGGTAATCAAGCGGGCCTCTGTCAAGACACGGCGGAGCCGCCGGCAGACGAGGATAGCTTCAATCAAGCTTCGACGGAGACAGGAAGGTTGCCGTCACCGCAAGGGGTGCGTTGAGTCTCATCTGCAGGGCCGTCGACCAGCCTCCCGCCAGACAAGGCAACCTCATCGTACATACTTCAGACCTCACCATTATCTGTCGCTACTCCGTATCCAGTGTAGACATTTCTATTTAAAGAACTTCCCCCCATAGTACTATTTTTCCATAGTATTATTATCGCGTCCCTCACCGCATTATGGCCCCTCTCTCCTCGCTGGCAACCTCCGCAGACGTGCACGCACATGTCCCGAAGCCCAAATTCCGACTTCACCTGGACGATCTCCGCCATGCAGGAAGCACCTCATTCCTTTCGCGGGTCCCAAACCCTCTGCTGACGCTCGAGACGGCCCTACAAGCTATCATCCGACACCTTTATACCTCACCGACTGATTCTGACCGCGATGCTCTGTCCTCCGCTGTTCCCCGTCCGAGAATCCCCTCCTTCTCCCCATCAATCCCCCCTACACGCTCCGTGACCCTCATCCTCCGTGACTTCGACGGTATCGCATACACCACCGGCACCGACTATGACAAAGAGATACACTTCTCACTGTCCTATATCCGGGCGCGCGCAGACGCCGCTTGCGAGCTAGCTGGCGTGCTCACCCACGAGCTAGTCCATTGCTACCAACACACGTCGCCCCGCGCACTAGAGGCGGACGATAGAGACGAAACAGATGCTGCGAACTCCGAGAAGGACAGCAACATTCCACATCCTCCCGGCGGTTTAATCGAAGGTATTGCCGACTTTGTCCGTCTCAAGGCTGGTCTAGCTCCACCGCATTGGAAACGACCGTCTTCCTCCAAGGACAGGGCTGAGAACTGGGACCAGGGATATCAGCACACGGCGTATTTTCTGGCTTGGTTGGAGGATGTTCGCGTTGGCGTAGGTGCGGTGGGTATGTTGAACGATCGGCTGCTGAGAGTGGGATACGTGGGAGAGTCAACAAGGGTCACGACGGGAGATGCTGGAGAGAACGATACGGATGGGAGCGGTCGCAGTTATCAAGAGAGCTTCTGGGTAGGCTTGTTCGGTGTCGGGGTGCTGGAGCTCTGGGAGGAATATGGTGAGTATCTTAACGACCACAGGGAGGAGGACGACTGCAAAGGTAAAGGGAACTGGGAAATCGAGTTCCTTGGTCCTTGAATATCCTCACTCCATCTTTGATCATTTTCAATTCATTTAATGTGCCTTTTTTTGAAGATAGATAGATTCGTTCATGATACCAGGGTGGTATTGTTCCTTTCTTTCTGCCAGCAATTAATTTGCTCTTGTTTTGAGTTGTTGGCGATTTATTTCGGTTCTGGAGACACTTCGCATCTCTAGCAAAAGTTTTGCGGCCTACGCTTGCTGATGAAGTGCTAAGTGTTACTATTCTATTCAGAAAGAAACAGCGGCCTACGAAAGGGGATGCTGCCGTTGCTCAGATTTCAGACACCCATCCTGAATTCAAGTATTCTACATAGTCCAGATGATCTCTCCCAGGCCGGAAGATTGGTAAAAGAAAAAGACTAGCCAGGTAGTAACCACCAGAGATACAACATGTGGTGAAACAAATCCAATGTATTCTTTATACTGTACAGCACTTGCCCTTGTAAGCAAATAATGGCATAGGTCCGGTCCGTTTGTTGCCCAGACATGTTCCCAAATAGAAAATATAATAAAGGTGGTGGACAAATGATACAGGGGTTCATCTTTTCTCGAGTCATTTCCGCTCCAGCCTCTTCTCATACAATCACCTCGCCCAGATCCACGTAGACAGGCTTCCAAGGTGCTGCACCTTTCTCCTCCATAGAGCTGGGCACACGCACAGTCAGTGGGCTGTACAAGTACCACCCCTTGAGCGCTGCCACTGCAGCTCTGGTTCGAGCCTCCATAAGACTGGCGCCAGCGCCCTCTCCCAGTTTATCCTCACCAGAGTATATACCAACAACAAAGACAGGGTGCCTGCTCTTCCGACCGGTCTCGCTGATTATCTTTGCGACAGGGCGCTCAAAGCCCTCCCTGGCGCACAATCGGCTCAGATCACGAGCGGGCTGGGAGAAGTTGAATAGTTCCGAGATATTTAGGTGCCGGGAAAGAATATGTTGTTCGAAGAAGCGTTTGGCAGCAGGGCGGCCAGCGTGGAGATAAATGGCACCCATAACAGCCCGAATGAAAGTGGCGCTGGCTTGTTCAGCAGTCACACCAGGGGTATTCGCGGCGTCCGCAGGCGAAGATGGCTTCGTAGGGGCCTTGACAGGTTCGCCGAATTCATCGTCGTACACAATTCTAGAGGTCAGCCCCTTCCTCCACGAGCTCTGATAATTACTAGGCCTCGTTGTTCTGACTTCTTCCTCTTCTCCCGTGTTCAATTCGGTACCGGGGAGAACTCTTTTGAACTGAAGGAAGCCCGGGTCCACCTCTCCGCCAGGAGTAGCAGCAAGTTCCACGCCCCATTCCCTCGTCATTGCCGCTAGTGTTTTAGGCCCAACATACGCATACATTGCTGCAAATATAACGGTCATGGGCAGTCGAGGGTATGTACAGATAAGGTGTTCGGAGGCATAGTAGGTCAGGAGATCCTGACCAAGCGTGGCCAAAGATTCGTTATTGAAATTGGGATTGCTATCCGCGGATGCATCCACCAGAGTTCTTGCGAGTGTTTCGAGAGGCAATCGTGAGGGAAGGTAAAGTCGAGCATGCAACGCTGCAAGTTTTGCCGACTCGCGTGCGGCCGAAACAGGCGGAGACGGAAGTCGTAGTCTCTGTTCCCGTGGACTGAGAAAAGGAGGCGGTGGAACAGGCGATTGCTTTTGAGTCAATTGGTCATCTTGTTCTTCAACAGCAGGCGAGGCGGACGACTGCCACCGTAAACTAGCGTAGATATGTTTCTGTAGCCCAGTACCGGTCCGGACCTGCGGCGACAGGACCGAACTGCTCCTTCGGAGGAGCTGCAGTCTTTTCATTTGGTCAACCGTACAGTAGAGAAGCCCTAGATTCGGCAGTGAGGAAGGGGCGGGTAAGAAAGAGGAAGACAGAGAGCAATTCCGAATGCCAGCGCGCCTGGGATGAACCGAACCAGTCTATCGGCGGCGACGAACTTCAGTCCGCTGGAGAAAAATGTCGACGGAAGTCACGAGTCTCGGACCAGGTCGTGTGAGAATTGCGCTAAGCCCCTTTTGGAACTAGCGCCGCCGCGCATCGATGGAGAGACGTCGATACTGCCGCTTCGGCCTCAACCAGCTTGAACGACGCCCTTCTAGCATCCATTGCTTCCCTTCTGTTAATCACCCCAGTTTAGCTCCGTGTCCTTTTGTTTCTAACAAGATGGGTGGAGGTGGCAAGATCCCGTATGTGCTACCGGTCAAATACGGCGCTCCCTGTTGTCCATTGATCCAATGAATGCTAATTGATTTGCAACCTACTCAGATACCCCAAGGAAGTTTGGTCTCCGGCTGGAGGCTGGTATTGCCAACCTGCGAACTGGAGAGCGAATACAGTGATTGCGGGCGCTTGCATCATCGGGATCGCTGCAGCGACGTGGAGCCTCAGCGCTGAACGCGAACATCGTGATAAGATGCCAGAGCCCGGCAGATTCTTCCCGAGCCGATAGTTAGTTTGCTATTCTACCAGTTCGACCTATTTGCTAGCATTTCGTACTGATTTGGGGGTTCTCAATCTAGCTGGAGCAGGCAGATCATCGAATACGAGAAGCAACAAGCCGCAAAGAACGAGTCATGAAACAATGGAGTGTGGTGGTCAAGGGGAACAGTGGAAGCGATCGAGAACAACAGCAATCTCTTCTTTATATTGTTTTTCGCTTCTTTGCTTGTTGTTTGACATTACCGTGGACGGCATGACAGATAGAGGAGCGTTTTCAATCGATCGAGCCATTGATTCTCTGGGGTGACTCTTCCAGTGTCTTATACAGTCTTTGTGTGTACAGGCGGACCCGTTCCGTGAATCCAGTTCCATTCCAAAGCTCCTTTCCATCCTTAGACACTGATACCTGGGGCACGCCTATCTGTTCCACCACAAAGCCTGCGGCAACAGTGGCGAAGATCAGTGCCATGGGAATATATTTATATTTACCCCAGGAATCCATCGACTTTCTCCAGTTTTCTGATGCTCCCAGCGTAGATTCGATGACTTTTCCAGGCTCCCTATTGGCGTTCACCATGCCTTGCGCCAGAGCTCCAAGAAATGAATTTCCTGCACCCGTGGGATCTGTCACTGGTGAAGCTTTCGAAGGGTCCGGTTCATGATAAGCAGGCAGCCATATTCTTTGCGTTCGCGTGTACGAGTAGCTTCCATCCTTTCCAGCTCTGATGGCTAGAACACCTTCTCCTTCAGGACCAATACCCGACCTCAAGATTCTCTGGACCAGATCCCTGTCGTCTTGGTTGCCCTCATTCCAACCGGGCCGACCGAACATCATGCCCAGCTCTAATTCGTTAGGGCTCACCACATCTACGAGACGGCTGGCTGCGAAGAAATTCTCCTGTTCTTCTGGAGTGCAGAGGTCGGGCACAGGCTCCCAAATGAAGAATGGCCGTTCGGGAACAGGCTCTGACTTGGGATATTTGCCTTCTCGCTTAAGTTCACCACGTATTTTTAATATTTCCTGGACGATGAAAATGCATCGGGTAGCAGAACAGACCATATGGAATGTCCTCGCAAATACCTGGGCCTCGGAGAGCATGTAAGGTTCAAGTCGTAATTTCGGGGTTAGATATTTAAAATCTAAAATATTTGTTATCCAATCTGCATCCTAATCGACCTCACGAGAGGTACCAACCTCGCTTCTCATTCAAGCCGTAGCCATTCCACGCTCTAGTAGTCAATCTCGTCTTGTCTTCCCGAATTACACAATTCGTGTTCCATGACTTGATGACGTCTAGGACCTCTGGAGGGAAGTCGGAGCCGACATCAACAATCCAACTCACCGAGCGTGCATGCGTTCTTCCAGCGACCAAGCGTGCGCCAACAGCTGCAAATGACGCCGCTCCCCCAAGAGCATTCTTCACGCTAGGTCTTGAGTCCCCGAAGTCAATATCATCTGTATAGACCGAGCATGGTAAGTATTTACAAAGGAAAAGCAACCGTCTGCTCAGCAGGCCCCATACCGAGGATGAACATTGCAAAAGTGAAGAAGTCAAGAAGGCCATCAGAAGCCTCTCCATAAGCTATAGCCTCAGTCATGCTGAAGAAGGTATGAGAATACTACAGGAGGGCATTTAGTGAGTATATCTGAGGAGCAGAAAGATACTCGACGTCTTATTCAAGCGATAGATAATGATAATGTAATTTTGAATACCTGATAATACGAAAGGCAATGAGGGGATACGGGCCATGTGGCGTAAGCTACGGTAATACAAATACGGAGCTCCCATGGATCTCGCCAACCTCAGGAGTATCGAGCATCAGCTTCCTGCCAACACCCACCTCAGTGCAAGACGGTGAGCTGCATTGAGCCAGGAGTCCCTGGAAAGTCGCACGAGAAGTACTAGTGTTGCATATTGTTCTCTTCAAATATCCACTTCGCAAACTTTGCTGCCTGGCTTCTTTCATGAGCTATATAGCCAGTAACGTGTCCTCGAGCTTACTATCGCGCTGAGATTCCCAAGATGGCAAACACAAACCATATGCACAATCTAACCACGCTTATCAAGCGGTAGGTTTTCCCTATGTGTTATTGAGGCTCTATTGCAAACTTAAATCTATTCAATTTCATTTTCCTTCTTCCTTTGCGTCACCGAATCGTGGCAAGTGTGCCCTTTGGCAATCGATCTGACAAATGGATACGCATTTACAGGTTGGAGGCCGCTACCTCACGTTTGGAGGATATGGCTATGACTTTTGAAGATGCCAGTTCCTCAAATCGTGGTGGTACTGCTGCTGTACCTACTCCGACGATACCTGCTCCTGAGCCGCCCAAACCCGAAACTCCCCTGGCGCCTGCGGTCCCTTCAGTGCCTCCGCAAATAGAGGATTTCGATGCATTGATCAAGGGGGAAGTACAGAACTTTGTGGATCTAGGTGGGAAGATTGGTGGCCTGGTTACAGATCAGGTAAGTCCTCTCTGACCGGTAAAGTGAAGCTTGGATCTCCAATAGTAGCTGACTGTGTGTACAGTCTAAGGCAGTCCTACAAGCGTTCGAAGCCGAACGGGTCTACCTCTATGTCTCAACCAAGGCGAAGAAGCCGCAAACCCTTCCCCCCGAACTTATGGTCGATCTGCATAAGGCTTCCGATACCATCAACAACCTCCGGGAATCTAACAGGCCGTCTCCGCTCTTCAACCATCTGAGCGCTGTCGCGGAGGGCATTGTCGCTTTGGGTTGGTTTTTCGAGACTAAGCCAGCCGACTTTGTGTCCGAGATTCTGGCTGGTGTTGAATACTACGGCAACAAGGTTCTGAAAGAATACAAAGACAAGTGAGTAGATTGCGTTTCTACGAGGAATTGATTTCAGGGAGCTGACCACTCAGCAGAGATCGTACGCATGTTGAATACATACAAGCTTACTACCAGATCTTCAAGTCTCTTGCCACATACCTAAGGAAACACTACCCGAAGGGTTTGACCTGGAATGACCCAAGTGGCATTGATGCCCTGGAAGCCCTAGGGCAAGTCAAGACGGGCTCTACACCTAGCTCTGCCAAAGGGGTGCCGCCGCCACCTCCCCCTCCTCCCCCGGTGCCAACTCTCAATGTTTCTGGAGGAGGAGCGCCTCCGCCGCCGCCGCCTCCACCACCTCCAGGTGTTATCCCAGCGCCAGCTGCGACTGCGACTGCCCCAGATATGTCTGCGGTCTTTGAGCAGTTAAACCAGGGGGATGCGATCACCGCTGGACTCCGAAAGGTTGACAAGTCTCAAATGACACACAAGAATCCCAGTCTCCGTGCAGGTTCTACCGTACCAGATGAGCATGTCAAGTCTCGCGGTAAATCGCCGGCCCCAAGCAAGAAGCCAAAGCCAGAGAGTATGCGAGGCCGCAAGCCGCCACGCAAGGACCTCGAAGGCAACAAGTGGCTTGTTGAAAACTTCGACAATCCGGGAGAGATTGTCGAAATCTCCGCTCAACAGAACCAGTCGATTCTCATCAGCCGATGTAACAAGACCGTTATCAAAGTCTCAAACAAAGCTAATGCTATCTCAATCGACAACTGTGCGGGACTTTCTATCATCGTTGACTCACTCGTCAGCAGCCTGGAAGTTATCAAGTGCCCCAAGTTTGCCCTTCAGATCGACGGTGTAGTCCCAACTGTTCTCCTTGATCAAGTTGACGGTGCCACGATTTACCTGGGCCTGGAAAGCTTGGGCACAGAGGTTTTCTCAAGTAAGTGCACAAGCGTTAACCTCATGCTCCCTCCCAAAGAGGGCACGGACGAAGATACCAAGGAGTGCCCCATACCGGAACAGATCAAGAGCTATGTCAAGGATGGTAGCGTTGTGACGGAGATCGTGGAGCACCTCGGATAATTTAGCATTGGTTGGTATTTTGTGTGGGTTTACTGTCGGTGAATCTCCTGTTTTTATCCTGTAAAATGAGCATCTGTGAATTCCCTTTTGTGGTTAGTCTTGCCGTCTCCAGCATGGTCGCCCGATACGCCGTCTGGTAATCACCGCCCGTGTTGGCCTGCGGACCCATCTCCGGACTTCTTTTCATGCTTAGCTTGCAGAGTATTGCTCCTGTGTATCACCTTGCAACTTCTTTTCTTGGATCCCCATAATTTTTTAACTCTCCATAATATTTTTCAAAGCCCCACTGCTTTTGAACAGTCATCCTTTTGTTCAGTCTATCGGTCCGTTGTGGGATTCTGTTCTGGTCCTCAGGTTATCAAAAAGATGCATCCCGACTTTGACTTTGAAAGGACTTTTTTGTCATATGTCTTTTAACCATTTGATATTTGGAGACCCTCTACATTACTTTTGCCGATGACAATCTGACAGACTGTTCGTGAAGGACCTCAAGTTATGGAGGAGCTACTGTATGAACGACGATCCTACATTTACCTGAGAAATTTTCAATTAATTATTATATTACTGCCCATATTACTCATTTATGCACACGCGTGCAATTCCTCTTGCAATTCCTCTTACCTTCATTATTAGACGATATAAAGTCGTTTTCGCCTGTGCAATTCTCCTCTACACAGATGCTTCCCACATGACTCCGCCCGCCTTTTCATCGGTCGGTAATTCAGTTGCGAGCAGTGAAAGTCAATGATCAGGGCCCGTCCCAGCTCAGCATTCCACAGAATATTGGCCAGTCGGAGGTCCCCGTGCAAGACTCCTAGGGAAAGGATCTCCTTCTCAGACCTCGCAATCTCACGTGTCCTCTTATCACGCTCAATCTGAGGTATAGGCTCACCCCCCAGGCCATGATAAGCATGTGGCGGATCTCGCCAGCTCCATGTACGAAGTAGGGTTTGGCCAAATCGATTGGCCCCAGGAAAACAGGAACAGCAGATCCCTGTGCTTGGTCAAGTACACGGTATACGACTTCCTCACGTTTGACCTCCTCCCACCGTCGGGAAGTCGTTCCTTTACCGACCATAGTATATCCATATGCCGTACAAGTGACTTTAAATGGGACTCCCGATGCGCCACAACCCCCCAGAGGTGTGCAGTCTCAGTCGATATTTTCATCTAGTTGCTGTTTGGGTTGCTTGATCAGTGTTTTAGCATTGATGGGGTGTTGGCTGCTGTTCCCTCCCTGTCGGTGGAGCATGACGTTTGGGCAATTATCATCCAGCTGACCACCTTGTTGCAGGCTACATAGACGTTTCTGGGTGCAAAACTGTGCAGTATGCTGCTGACCTTGGCTGCCGCTCAGAGTATATCAAGATCCCGCCAGACGTGCTGATCGTTGAACAGATGGAGATGAAGTAAATGATGTAACCTGACTGAAACCACGCTTCCTTCCTCCTTGAGCTTGATCTGCGTCAGAATCAGAATCATCACGTGATGTCAAATTCGGCGGCGCGCAGCTAGCTCGAGGGTACATATTCTGATGTAGTATGTTCGGAGCTCGTGTACTCCGATGCTGTATATTCTGAGCCTGGTGGGTTTTGTTGCAATTCCGATTCCGGGATCTGGGAACGTGTATGATCAAAACTTGTCTTCCACTCTGGCAGCGTCTTTGTGGCATTCCGCCATTCCTGGCCACGATATTGTGAGCAGAAACTCATAAGGCATAAGCACAATACCTGAGCAACCGCTGTTAGCGGCTGTTGTAGAGAATCCAGTTCATCATCCGGGTTAACTTCCATGTTGGGTTCACAGAGATGGTAGTAGTTATAAGGTGCCCAGATTATCATAGGGGACCCACAGCAAAACCAATGCAAATCCATTAGTCAGATATGAGTATTCGAGCCCTTCCTGGAGCATGACATGATACTCCTGAACCACAGCCGAGCCGGTTAGCCAGGCTGCATTATATCTCAGTTTCTCAGGCCCCTCTGTGGGAACAGAGTCCAGTCTGACCACTTCATCCCAGAACTGCATCGGTCGCAAACCCGCTTGAAGATTCTCCACGGATAGTTTATGGGGCGGTCTGTACTCAACTGTCATGATAATCGTACTATTATTGCCATTGACACGGTGAATACAATATTGATCTGGTTGAGAACGTCGGGAACTCGACGGTTTATCCGTTTGACACTGGTCAACGTCAACCGCATCGAGGGCGTTAGCATGGTTGTCGAACCGGATTCCATCGCCCAAGTGAAATTCCTCTCGAGCAGCAGGTATCTTGCAGAGCTCCGTGATGATTGGCGGGTTTCTGGGTAGGTACCCCCAAAAAGCAATATGGCGAGGTCTACCTAGAGTCGTGGGAACATCTGTGTGCTCCGACATGAACACTATGGACTGTGGGCCGCGTTCTTAACTTGCGATCAACTGTACTCTTCAGTGAGAAGTCGCCCCTCCAACTATGACGTTCTCCCTTCCTTATTATCGGGATGCTCGCCAATTACCAGGACCTCTTCCTGATCAGAATGAGATCGAACGGGCAACAAGAACCCTTCCCAAGAGATCAGACTATGGTGGGCGCCTGGTCGTAATCAGAGACAAATATGTTGTGAAATATGGCCCGCTTGTGACCGAAAACGAAGGATATGCTCTACTTTTTGTTGAAGAACAGCTCAACATCGCAGCGCCACTACTCTACGCCATGTATCGCGATCAGGACACCCTGTATATCGTCATGGGATACGTTCCCGGAGTCTCTCTAGGGATGGTGTGGCCTTCGCTCACTGAGGCAAATAAACATTCGATTGTTGGACAATTGCGATGCATCTTCGATCAAATGAGAGCTCTGCCATCGCCCGGATTTTACGGCAGTGTCAACCGAGGACCCGTTCCGCATAGGTATTTCTTTTCTCGTGAGAAAGACACCGCCGTTACCGGCCCCTTCCAGACGGAAGAGGAATTCGGAAAAGCCATTGCACTTCGCTCAAAGACTATGTGGAGCGAAACAAATCGTCACAGCTTTCTCTCCGACTATCTTGCTCGTCACCTCCCATCAGCACTTCGCAATCATCCACCTACGTTTACCCACGGAGATCTCTACAGAGAGAATGTCCTCGTCAGAAAGGTCGTCAATTCTGTCACGAATGAAGAAGAGTACGAAGTAGCTGCTCTTGTGGACTGGGAAATGGCTGGATGGTATCCTTCGTACTGGGAATACGCTCATGTTTTCCCCTTATTGCAGTGGATCGATGACTGGCCGGCATATATTGAGAAGATTCTCGATCCCTTGCCGTTGGAGGGCGCCATGATGCGAATAGTCTTTAGTGATCTGGAGTTCTAATACCATGTACCCTGGTGTCTTTTACACAAACTCATCCCCAAGTCTTCACTGGTGACTAGTCTGCGGCATAACCCGCAAATGGGTAGGCTTCACCTACCCATGCGCCAACCGCAGCTGCGTAGGCTCAGACCGTACGTCAATTAATTCTAATTCCAGACGCGCCGGTTAACCGAGAAAGAACTATCCCCCCACACTAATCGGCAACCAGAAGTTTGTCATCTGCAAGCTACGCACTGTGGAGGGCCCCGCGTTCACTCCCCATGCGAATGAACACGTCGCGACTGGCCTCAAAGACACGCGCCGTGAGCTGCTCGAGAACATCAATCTATGGTAATCACTCGCAAGCATATATCCTGGTTTCAAGGAAAGGCCGGCACCGGCAAGTCAACAATCGCTCGTACCGTGGCCCGTGGCCTTATCGCCCGGGATCGTCTGGCGGCCAGCTTCTTTAGGAGAAATGGATCCGATCGCGGTACTGCCGGGCTTTTCTTCACGACTATTGCTGCCCAACTCGTCCGGAGACTGCCTGCGGTGGCTAAGTATATGTGAAACGCCATCGAAGCTAACCCTGATGTCGCTGCAATGGCGCTGGGAGAGGAGTTTAGGACAAACATCATGTTCTTCGCCTCGCTCAGTATGACATGGGAGCCAAATTTGGCAACAACTTCGGGAGATAACGCATTTTGGAACAGAAATCAAGAGTTATATCTCGTGGTTATATATATCTGCGAATATACTCCGTATACTTCACTGAGAAGATAAGCACTTTAAGACCTATTGATCTAGATAACTCATTCATATTCTCTTAGATCTTGATCAATTAATATTAGTCAGTATTACCCTGAATTTGCTCTGCGTAGTTGCAACCCCCTAATGTTGTATGTGTCCAGGATGATGGCTTCATCATGCGAAGTAGCACTACCTAATCTTCGGCCCTAGAAAAACAATACCCAAGGCAACAAGCCACAACCCGAAGATCCATGCATAAAGCATCATTCTCCCCCACCACCCCTTTCCTTCTGTCATGCGTCGAAGCATGCCCATTCTACGCTCGGCGGAGGCCATTGAAGACGTCGTACGGTCGAGCCCATCCACAGCTCGGTCAAGGATGGATTTCTCGCTTTCAAGGGTGGAGTGGAAGGTTTGTGTGGATGTTTTAAGCTGAGCGGCCAGAGTCAGAAGGGAGTCGGTGAGGGATTCTTGTTCGAGACGGTGGGTTGCGAGAGCCTGTTCTGTGCCTTGGACTTTTCCTGTCGCCGATTCTACAGCTGGTGTTGGGATATATTTCGTGTCGACAGCGGTCAATGGAGTAGGATGATGGCGGTTTCGGAGTATTGAGGTTGTCGTTGTCGTAGGTGTAGGCGTAGGAATGGGTATATTTGTAGTAGTAGGAACAGTCGTCTGGGTTGGTTCAACTTTGTCTCCCTCTTCATCTGGCAATTCACGCTTCACCTCCTGTTCAATATCGTTTCCCATCTTCTCGGTAGAGACGTCCACACCGGCATCTGAAGGGCTCTCCGATTCCTCCGGAGTCCCAAGGAGGTCTTCCTCATCTTCCTCCTCAGAAGACTCGTCCTCTACCTCTGCCGCCTCCACGGAACTGATGTCGCGAGCAGACTCTCTCTTCGCAGCCGTTAATCTCCGTTTCAACTCGGCGTCGGCAGCGATATCATCCAGCCTTCTCCGGAGCACGTTAAGATCCTGTCTCTTCTTGGCCAATTCGGTCTGGATCTCATGGCGACGATCAGCCGGCTTGATTCGCGCTAGATTACGCTCAAGACCCAAGAGGAGAGAGCGCGCATATTCGATGTTCTACGCATTTTCATATTAATCATCATGAGTATGCTTTCAGGTGCAGTTTATTCGAGGAAATAAAAAGCAGCGTACCCCACCGACTCTCATGCGCTGATACTCAGATCGTCGTAACTGTTTCAAATCGGCAGATGGGGAAAGCAAATTGTATTCCAGCCTTGTGAGCAATCGGGATAAACTCAAGACGGCGAGGTCGGGGGAGGAGGGGTCGTTGGGATTAATGTCGGTGGACGATGAGCCGGGGAAAAAGGTAAGCGTCATTTTGAGGGATTACTTTGTTCTGTTGAGAGCGCCGGTTGTAGATGCGCTTGGTTGCTTTCTGGAGAAGCTCGTGGACGGGCTTGCTGGAGCAAGTTGAAGCTGCCGATGATGACAGCAGTCCCGGCACGTGCTACGGATGGGCAGATCCGACTAGACCACCTTCGGCATAGTGTGGTATAGTATGGTATAGTACGATACGACATGATTACAGTACTGCACAGAGGGTTCAGCTGGAGATCCATAGAGAGGATGAGATGATTATCATTTCGTCAAGTCATGAAGCAACAGGAATACATCAAAAACATGCCCTCCCTCTACCCGTCCGTCCCACATACCGTTCAAATGCGCCTCGAGATAGATGAGAAAATGCCAGACCATGAGCAGCAGCGCCGCATCGTTCAGAACAAACCAAGAAGCATCGTTGAGAGCAACAAGAACTAATCGACCCCAAAACCAACAGCTAATGGTACTCGATGATCAGCCTCTTCCACGTTCGGGCCCCTTCCGCATCCACACCCCGAAGGACTTGTTGCGTCTGACTCCTTATCTGAACCGGCTGGCTCGACGACAACCCCGTCTCGTCGGTCGCAGTCCCTGGACGGCCCTGTCCGAAGAGCGCAGCCGGTGATGCCATCGGCTCCCCGAGTCCCTCTTCGTTGGGGCCATTGTTGACCGACTCTGAAAGAGAATCATGACGACCCCCTTGGGTCCCAGGTGGAGTAACTTTTTGACAAGAAAAGGACGTTCTTTCAGAGTACAGGACCGTGATCTTCTCCTGCGGCTCAGATGGCACATGCCAGCGACCGGCTGACGGTCCTTGCGCTTGAAAACGCGCTGGATGCATTATTTCGCCCATACTCCGCTGACCTTTTAGTGCAGCGACATAACCGCTACTGGGCAGCAGAATCGAATCGGACAATGGCTTCAGAATGCCACATGCTGGAGGGAGGGTACAGGCTCCCCTGGAATCGGAACTGGAGTCGGAAGTGGCTTTTGTGAGTTGGTCAGCATCACCGCTGCCAGGATCATCGTCGTGGTAATCGCTGGACGTTCTTAGGGGTGGTTTCTCCGGAAATGACTCGGAGTCCATGGGACGTTCCTTTCTGCTCAGAAATGGAACAGGTGCATGAAAGAGGCCACCACGGCGTGTGCAGCGTCGACGTCTTATTCGCTGTATCAGGAACAACAGCAATAACGAGGCCCAGACGCCAAGAATGGGATACAAGATCCAAATGCTAAATGACTGGAGATCGAAACGGCCGGAGGAGACGGCCGGATGCAGATGACTTCTGTTCTCCAAGCCCATAACGCGGTTTTGTGGGATGCTTGTCGTGAATGAAGTTATCACTAGGCGCCGCTCGTCATCCGCGAGGAACAGGTGATCCGGAGTTGTACTTTGTAGAGTTCGTGTGGCAGGTCAACTTTAAATGCAACTAGTAGGACTAATATAAAGGTATAGATGCGACGCAGGCGATCAACGAATTAAAAAGGAAGTCTTGTGGGAGTGTCGAGCATAGAAGATATGGTAGGTCTATGTATACCCCGTAGAAAAGAAAAGACCCAACCGGCGTACGTAGAGAAATATATATATATATATTTCTAATGCATTACCAAGGACGAAGAGGCAAACAAAAATAATTTAAAAAAAAAAAAAAAAAAAACAAACAGAAAATTAAATAAAAAATAAACAGCCAAAGTTTGGGCACCGGGGAGGCAAAAAGATAGGTAAATAATAACTATCTACCTAAGGTATAGTTAATAGCAATGCGCCAGACCACCCGAAAAATAACCCCGAGACGGGAAAGGCATCATGCAAATAGCTAATAAGTTTAGCCAACAATAAATAAAACAGCGTAACAATGCCGCATAGTACAGGCAATCAATCAATCATCTTGACTAATAAATGCGGGGAGCAGCAGAAGAAACGAGAACCGGAGGGGAGATGTACTATGTGATATGTGATATGCGTGTATGTGTGAAGATTAGGCGTGTGTGGGAAGGAGAAAGAAAGGGAAGGTGATTCGAATTCCCCATCACCATGATGGTCCTTAAACAATCCCAGCTGAGCCACGCATGCAGAGATTCCCCATCCAGGAGGCTTGCAATGAATGATCAGATCCCCTCCCCCCCCAAAAACCGGATGTAAGTGGTTCCGCCGGGCTTCGCTTCTGGATCTGAGATTTCCTTTCAGCTGTCCAGATCTCACGCCACTTTCCTGTGCATTATTAGTTACTAAGCATGGATCCTGACGTTAGTACGGAGTATATACTATACTGTATGCGGTATTGGCTGATTGTTCCTGTCGATCTGCATGCTGCATCTGATCAACTGCTGTATATATCCTACAGATCTTTCGAGGCCAGGATGGAAGAACTGAGGTGAGTCTGGCCTTGAGGTATTCAGGTATCATAAACATACAGGTATTACTAGGTACGCTCGCGCGAATACCGTACGGTACAAGCGTTTCATGTGACCGTAAACGTGATTACTTAAGTTTCACGATCTCCAGCGCGTCGATCTGGTTTATCTTCGACGATTCCGCTTATTTTAATAGCGACGTGCGGTGGGTCCCGAAATCTCGAAAAATCCAACCAGCACTAAGCAGTAATATACGTGTGATGTAAGATAGATGAAGGTGGATGAAGCAGCCCACATCAGAGCATCCCTACTGCTACTCTATACGGGAAAGGAACTCCATCGTTTATATGCACCATGCATTCACATCAAACTGCGCTATGATATCAAGTAACCCTCTCAACACCGTCGTGATCATGCCTCCTCTCCACCCAGACAGGTCAATGCTGCTCTCAGTTGTCCGACCAGCTTCTCCTCAAGCCGATTCTCCGCTCCAGACGATGCCTGCACGGGCTTTTGTGTGGCCATTTCCGCCTCCTTATCGCTCGTCGCCACGATTCTTGCCCGCAGCGCTGATCGTCGTTCCAGTAACGCCTCGATGTCTTCTTTGACCTGGGTCTTGTCCCACTTGAGTTCCTGGATGGAATTGCCATCCACACCCGCGCTGGGTCCCGCTTCTCGCAACCGGTCCAATATGAAGGATATCAATGCCAGAGAATATGCCTCTGATGCCATACCGAGACTGATCTGCTGGCTGACTGCTGCACCGGGCCCAAGGGTTACGCGGCTGGTAGCCGCAAAAGAACTAGAGGCCCGAGCAAGTTGTCCTTCAAATTGATTGAGGAAGGCAGCTACCTCGGGCGCAGTTCGAATGACGTGGTAGAGAAGGTTCATACATAAGGGTAAAAAGCCCGTGGTCCAGATAGAGTACAACCTAGGCGTGGTGTCGAATGGCCCAAATCCTTTTGGCTGCTGGCATAGGATGTTCGTCAAGCGGCATGTGGAGAGCTGCGCCAAAATCGCTTCCACTGCAAGGTACTCCGCAAGTGTGGGCAGTGATGAGAGCTTCACCAGGAAAGAAATACTCAGCTCACCGTATACAGGGTCTCCATCAATGGCAAGCTGATCAGACCATGAAAATAGCGTCGCTGCGTATCTAGCCGCATCGTTGTCTTCAATGTGGAATGCCATGTGCCCGAATATCCGGTCCACATTCTTTACCTGAAGGCAGCTCTGGAGAATCGCCGTCACGATGGCGAAGTCCTTTGGCGTGCATTTGTGCGGTTGGTCATGAAGGTAAGTTGTCAGTGACTTAAATCCCTGTGCCACAACTGTCTTCACCACCTCAGTCACCTGGTTCAGGTCTGATGAAACTTCTGCTTTCTTGGTGACAACCTCAGGGGCCGCGCGTGATGGCGTATTGACGTGGAACTGCAGAGCAAGGAAGAGTACGTTTAGAAGAGACCGGTAGTATTCTGTATCGTCATTGACAAGGGCATCTTCATATGAAGAGTGGCGAGCGAGCATCGCTTCCCACACGGCCCCAAGCAGACCGAAGACTTCGGCGCCCTTTGCTCCAATCTCCACAAGGCGCTGGAGTAATGCCCGAGCAAAATCCAGTCGAACCTGCTGTATCCTCTCGAAAATCGCTTCTTGCGGAACACCTCGAGTATTTGCAACCAGGCATTGCCGTACTACCGAAGCCATCGACTTTTGGATTTCACGATCCGCCATGAAATCCGCGCAGTGCTCTATGGCGAAGAATTTCCAACTATGAAGAAGGCTCTGCAGGATGTCAGATACCGTAGACTCATCAGATTTAATGCAATACATACCACTTGCGCTTCGACAAGAGACAAGTTAATATTTGCTCGTTCGAACTCCTCTGCAAACCCTTGACTTCGGTTTCCGGCCCAGGCAAAATCATACGAAAGCAGTTTCCCGCCCAAGCCGATATCGTAATAGTAATTGGGCCCCAGCGAGCGAGGCTCAAGTGACGTCCTCTTGAAGTCAGCTAGCTTGCATCCTGAGTATCTCATTTCAAAATTTTTCTTCAGATTAGCGTGCAGAGATGCATTATAACCAGATACTTCAACTGCGTCCTTGGCATACCAGAACACCAATGGGATAAGCATCTTGGAAAAAGACTTATCGTGTGCCTCTTTGGCATAGTGCAAATAGACAGCGCAAAGATCTGCAACGACCGCTGCGGTCCGCGTCGCGAATATCTGGTCCATCACAGGCAGAGTTGCTATCTTCATCTTGGACACATGACTTATGACACCATTAAGAAAATTAGGGTGCTTCCTCAATTCCGGAGTGGCCCATGGCCAGTGCTCCTGCGAATGAGAGATAAATTGAAGCATAGCCAGTGCGACTTGCGGTTCAACCTGTTCCATGTGTGAGAGAGTATCAAGCGCCGTCTGCAAGAATGCGACACCTCTCATTTCCGGGGCTTTCTCTGAGCCGGCCTTCTTCAATGACTGTCGAGGAGACGATCCCGTCAGGATATACACGGCAAGCCATTGCTGGCGCTTGCTGACAAAGGTCGATACTAATTGCCATATAGCAAGTAGCAGTGG
This sequence comes from Monascus purpureus, assembly GCA_025999795.1. Classification (NCBI taxonomy): domain Eukaryota; kingdom Fungi; phylum Ascomycota; class Eurotiomycetes; order Eurotiales; family Aspergillaceae; genus Monascus; species Monascus purpureus. Next base: position 2,011,297 of record AP025348.1, read on the forward strand.
TCGGTTATTGAATGGCTTGTCGAACTGGGCTAGCAAATCGAGGAACAGACAAGATGATTCGGCACCGAGATGGCCGACCAGCGATGGTGGCTCTTTCGCCGTATCTGAAGCTGCACTTGAAACCAGAATATCCAAAAGTGATACTACAGGCAACCGATACTCATCGTACATGGCATATAACTTGGTGAGAACTGGAGTAGCCTTAAACAATTGATCTTCTAGTAGCGAGACCGGATACTCCATAAGCTGCGCTACCTGCACCAGTTTAATCGAAAGCTTCAAGGTCGACTTCACTTGCCTTGTCATAAGCGTGAGGTACCTGAGGTATAGAGTAGAGGGAGTTTGCAGACCATCCACAACGAGCCGGATGATTGGATTAAAAGGTAGGTCATCCGTGGAGCGAGGTCGCAGGACATCCGTTAGGTATTGCGCGGAGGACGAGAAAACCCCCGTTACCTTTGCATCCAAGTTAGTGGTGTTGTTTGCGCCGTAAGCGTAATAAAGAATCCTTTCAAATGTCGTCGCAAGCGTAGTGTTTATTCTAAATCTTTGTCCAGGGTCATTGAACCTCCAATTTACGTTGCTGTTGTAAATGTCAACCATTGTCCGGACGAAGTTGAGCAAGATATTCCGCATAACATGAGCAGGAACGCCGGCGCTCCAGTCGGACACAGCAACCGACTTGGTCGTGACGCTGTTCGGATTTTTCCTCATCGCCGCATGTGAAGCAGCATCTTCAACAACAGCTTGGAACAAGCCAATGCAGCTAAGGAGAAATTGATAGTCTCCTGAAGCAACCTCCAATGCAGAGACAATCGCGGTCATGGCGCTGCCTGTTCCATCGGATCCAAGCAGGGCACTTCGTGCGAGCAAAGGCCATACCCTGTTCGGTAAAACCGCAGTGAGATTGCGGATGAACTGCAGGCAGGCAATCGTCGAACCAAAGGTTCCCTCGCCGGCCCTCGAGCCGACATTCTGAAGGTTTCGCTCAAATATGTCGTATATAACGGAAATAATGTCGTTCTGTCGATGAAGGCCGTCGCTCACAATCTCCAGTTCTTTCTTTCCACCGGACCCAACGTTGCTATGCCTTGTTCCGCCTTCAATTGGAGCAATAATATCAGCAAGTAGCATTATAATATCCGCAGCGGAATCCTCATCCCATTCCGGTAGTGCTTTAGCTTCACTCAACTCTTCTAACCGGCTTCCTAGATAACTCAAACAAGAATATTGGTGTTGCCACATTATTACGGCCGGACGCGATTCGGACACAACCTGGCCTATGGTGGCAGGCGGTATTTGGGATGCCCCTGTGACGACTAAGGCACTGCTGGCTTCGTAATCGGACAGCAGCTTTGTGCTGGATTCGAACATCGGAAGCGGCTGGAGAAGAGAGACAAAATTTGCATTTTCATCTTCCCGGATAGTTTCATACCCTTGAAAGTCGGACGACACCACCTGTGTATACGTGTCCATGTTCTCTAGCTCATCGACTATCACTGGGAGGCCATCTTCATTGACCGTGTCCTTGCAAATAAGAGCGCGGCAGAGCTTCAAGAATGGTGTTGTTTCATATGGGAATCGGGACCGTGCCACGCGGAATATGGAGTCCATCAAGATAGGGTCCTTCAAAAAGAGACATCTAGGATCGCTTGCAGGTGTCAGACAGAGTTCCGAGTACCACTTAGAGTCAGGACGAGACCCGGTGAGGATTGCTAAAACGGACTGAACGATCTCCGTCGAATAATCCAGGTAGACCACGGAAACTCGGATGAGATCCAAGAGCGCTACGCGAATCCACCGGTCTGTCAAGTCATCATCTATAGCAGACATTTGCCCGGCCTTGCTGGCTATAGCGACCATGATATCAAATGCACGGTCTTTGACTGATTCACAGGTTAGAAGTGAGATCGCATCATCAACGGTGTACTGAGGAGTCCGTGCAGAATCGAGTGCTTCTTCGTACAATGACTGTTCCGAATGAGTCGGAGTAGCATTAGGAGTGTTGGACTGAAACGAATCGACAGCACTGTGTAACTGCTCGAGCTCCAAGTGTTCTCTGTCCTTGAGTGCAAGTTCTCGCATAGTGTTCAAAACCAGGCCCCACGAGAATGCTGCTGTGCTTGCAGTTCTTGAACTCTCACATGCATCGAGGAAGATCCCGTTTATCTCGGAGATATCAGGTTTTGAAAGAAAGTAAGGTGTCTGAGCAGGCTCTTGAGACCCGGGCTCAGTTCTATTCACTATGAAGGGCATTGTAAGGGGCAGCTTCAACAATGCGAGTGATATCGTCGACACAAGAACACGCAAAGGCAGGAGCACTTCTACAGGATCTGCGCACGGCTTTACGAAACCAGTCAGTCCACAAGTACAATCAAATCGTTCACGTCAATGGAAAAAGGACAGCAATGTGAGAAGGGGGTAAGGCGACTACTGACTGCTTGTAATGACTCCAGGAAGCTATACTCGGCCATCAGACGAAGCCAGGACAGTAGCAGCTTAGAATTTGGGATGGCCGGCGACGCCTGAAGTTCAAGGAAGAGAAGCTGCAAAATATGCAAGATCTCTTCAACGAACGTAGTACGCCATAAATTTTCCACGTCCTCGTTGCTTTCGTCGGCTCCTAGCCAGCCACCATCTCCTCCCAGCAATGCAAGCCGATTGCGCGTAGCATCAATGCAGTCGCCAAGAAACTGAGACCATTCGGCGCCGATAGATTTTCTTTTGAAAATTGTCGCTGCAACTTTGGACAACGATGCCAGCCTGTCGTCTCCGCGTCTTCTAGGAGAGGGCGATTCGATATTCGGAATATTGTCTCGTAAAGAGAAGCTCAAAAGCTTGCGCGCTGTCTTCAGAATATGGCATCTCTCAGAGAGATAAAGCTCGCTCAATCTCAGTCGCCTATATTCCTCCGAATTAAAATCAGAAGCTCGGTCGCGGTCCGCATTCTGCCTTAATGTCCGACTGAAGTTCGGAGCTATTGTGGAAACTCGAAAATTATCAACTTCGGCGGCGCTTTGTAAACTCGTGGCTTCTTCCTCAGAGAAACTTGTCAACAGGCGCGTAGAAGGGCGGCTCTGCCACTCTAGAACTGTGATGCGCAGCGCGGTAATCTCGTCGATGTTCGCTTTCTGACTCAACCACAGAGCATCGGATTTTATTTCCTTCAGATCATATGAACTCTGAGTCGTTGTTTCAGCATGTATTGCAGCAGTCTTTGATTCGAATTCGGACTTGGATTTCGCGGAGGGAGGGGGGAATGGGTTCGGGCATTGGGAAAGCAGACGGGCGCTCTCTGGATGCGACAGAAATGCATGCAGACCTCCCACGTCGCCATCATGATTTCTAGGGCTGCATGTATAGAGAAAAACTCTCTTCCAGGACCTGATATACGTTAATACCGCGCCAGTCTCATTCATGAAAAGGCAGAGCCATACAGAAGCTGAACGTCCCCGGAGAAGCACTTGTCCAGGGACGGAAAATAGGCCTCCGGGATGGGAGCCATTGGCAAGACCAGCTAGATCATCATAGAAACCAAATCTAGAAGAGATTGGAGATAATGCGACGAGATGATTCTGGAATATGGAAGACCATAGATAGATGGAAGTAAGCAGCTTCAGAGAAAAAGCTATGGATCAGAGGATAAACAAAATGATCTGGGATCAGGGCAAAATCCGGCTTGGATTCCTTACTGGGCCTAGCGCAGAGCGGTGAATTCCTTTGAAATCCACGTGATTAATATTCTTAGTCATCAGCACGCATTTTTAGTTAACTAACTAGTTATATGACTCTTATCGAGACTTCAATAACCCTCTTCTGAATAAAATTGATAAGATACCACATTTCTTTGCTGCTGTCCTGAAAGCACTGGGGAATGCTCTGTTTATGCTATATACTCGCTGATTCCTGAAATCTCGAAGTTCAATCACCTCTTCACTTTGACCTACCTTTATTCTCTTCCTGCGCGACAATGCCAGGTGACCTGGTTGACCATTCACCCCACCAGCCCACTAGAGCTGCGAAGCTTAGCAGTGCCTCCAATGTCATTTTGATCGACAATTATGACTCTTTTACTTGGAACGTCTACCAATATCTTGCCTTGGAGGGTGCTACTGTTACAGTATACCGCAATGATGAGGTTTCTGTGGAGGATTTGATCGCGAAGAATCCCACGCAGCTGGTGATCAGTCCAGGCCCTGGCCACCCAGAGAAGGACGCCGGCATCAGCAATGCAGCAATCAAATATTTCAGCGGGAAGATACCTGTGTTTGGTGTGTGTATGGGCCAGCAATGCATGATACATTCCTTTGGCGGGAAGGTTGATGTGACTGGCGAGATTCTGCACGGCAAAACTTCGGCGTTGACTCATGACGCCAAGGGCGTCTATGAGGGACTGCCTTCGTCACTGGAAGTAACTCGATATCATTCACTTGCCGGAACTGCTGCGACAATCCCCGACTGTTTAGAGGTGACATCTTGGGCCCAGCTGGACGGAGGCAATGGCAAAGTGATTATGGGAATACGGCACAAAGAATATACTGTGGAGGGTGTTCAATTTCATCCAGAGAGTATTCTTACGGAGTATGGCCGAACAATGTTTAGGAATTTTCTCAAACTGAAGTCTGGCACTTGGGCAGAAGACCAACAGTCTCGTGACGGGCAGAACAGTTCTTCCGTTGTAAATGGTACGGCCAGCCGGAAGAGCGCCGACAAGGTGGATAAGAAAGTTTCCATTTTGGAGAAGATTTACGCTCATCGCAGGGCCGCTGTCGAAGCGCAGAAGGCTATCCCGTCTCAGCGTCCGGAAGACCTTCAGGCTGCGTATGATTTAAGTATTGCTCCTCCACAAATCCCGTTTCCCGCCCGCCTTAGGCAATCGCTATACCCTCTGTCTCTCATGGCAGAGATCAAACGAGCATCACCGTCAAAGGGCATCATAGCAGCCTCGGCATGCGCTCCAGCTCAGGCACGGAAATATGCTAAGGCAGGCGCAAGTGTCATCTCTGTTCTCACAGAACCAGAGTGGTTCAAAGGCAGTATCGATGATTTGCGTGCTGTTCGGCAGAGCTTAGAAGGGTTCACCAATAGGCCCGCCATCTTGCGGAAAGAGTTTGTCTTTGATGAGTATCAGATTTTGGAAGCACGTTTGGCTGGTGCGGATACTGTCTTACTGATTGTGAAAATGCTGTCAGTCGAACTGCTCACGAAGCTATATCACTACTCTCGAAGCCTAGGGATGGAACCCCTTGTTGAAGTCAATACACCTGAGGAGATGAAGATCGCTGTCGACCTGGGAGCTGAGGTAATTGGTGTCAACAATAGGAACCTCACAAACTTTGAGGTTGATCTTGGTACGACTAGCCGACTGATGGATATGGTACCTGAGACTACCATTGTATGTGCGCTTAGCGGCATTTCAGGCCCAAAGGATGTGGAGGCTTACAGAAAAGACGGCGTGAAAGCTATTCTTGTCGGAGAAGCCCTCATGAGGGCTGCGAACACATCGGCTTTTATTTCGGAACTGCTTGGTGGAAACATTGAGCGGACACCAGTCACAATGCAAGATTCCCCCTTAGTGAAAATTTGCGGCACTCGGTCCGAGGAAGCTGCTAAGGTTGCCATCGAGGCCGGTGCAGATCTTATCGGCATCATTCTCGTTGAAGGCCGCAAACGGTGTGTCCCAGACAGTGTTGCTTTGGGTATTTCTCGGGTAGTCAGGTCGACTCCACGCCCTAACGATGCGCCTCAGAGAATAGCGAATGAGTCTTCTCGCGACTACTTCGATCATTATGCTTCAGTCCTTCGCCATCCCACTCGCGCTTTGCTTGTGGGTGTCTTTCAAAACCAGCCATTATCTTATGTTCTTGACCAGCAGCAGAGACTAGGACTCGACATCGTACAATTGCATGGATCTGAGCCATTGGAATGGGCTAGTCTCATACCGGTGCCGGTTATTCGCAAGTTCAGTCCAGGGGAGCCTGGACTTTCCCGCAGGGCTTATCATGCGCTCCCATTACTGGATTCAGGTGCAGGAGGATCTGGCGAATTACTTGAGCGGTCTAATATCCTCAAAACCCTGGATGGTGATGATGGAGTGAGAGTTATCTTGGCTGGTGGTTTGAATCCCGATAATGTTGCTGACAGACTGAAGAGTCTGGGCAAGTTAGGGCACAAAGTTGTCGGGATCGATGTTAGCTCTGGCGTCGAGTCGAATGGTTCCCAGGATCTAGACAAAATCCGTGCATTTGTGAAAGCTGCGAAAAGCATTCAGCTTCAATAATCAGACATGGTGCTTGGAACCATTTTTTGCGATATCTACAAACCCGAAGTACTTTCCAGTCAGAGCTCTGCTTGCGCTTGGTTTTATGCACTTCTCCTCGGACCTGGCCTCTATTCTGTCTTGGACTTTCCTCTTACTTTCATGACTTCTGTATGGATCATCCAAATGTATGAAAGTGATGAGTAGATAGATCAATGGAACATTATCTCTTGTTCATTCAACTCTCACCTTGAACTCGTTTTGTACTACAAGCAATACTGCCCCTCGTAGCCCATCTACTTTTCCTACGAAGCATACATCCATTGGTATTCATTAGTGACGACTTGCATGAGTCTTCGGGCCCTACTTCTTGAGAAGCAGACCCTCTGACGACTACTGCAATCACCGATAATGGGGGAAACATTACGTTTGTCCTCTTCCAGGGTTGAAATGCGTTTGCTAACTACATGCGTTCATGTGCATTCATAGATAATTGAGCAGTGAACTACCATCTATACACGGACCAAAAAACCAATCGCACATATAGCACGACATTTTAGTCCGGCCGTTTATATCTGGTAAATCCAGACAAAAGTATCAAATTGGGTGATTAGCCCTGGCTCTCCTTGCCTATAATTTCATGATACAAGCAAGTGCTGAACTCGCTACAGGTCTACGAATCCCACACTGCCTCCCACGTTTACGCTACATACACCAAATACAGTCGAATCGATAAACCCTCCTCTTCTCTCTTGGCAGAACCAGGAAGCAGCCTTGGTCGCTTTCAAAGACTTCTTTAAGGTCTAAACCAGCAAAAACTGGGACGAAAGACAAGACGGAAAGTTTCCCGAACCTAGGACAGATTCAGACGGTAGATTCTCCCTGCTCATAAGGGATGGTCAGTATGAGGCTTCGATGGGGCTTCTGGCGGACTTCCTTACAAAGGAACCTACTATTACGACGCAATGAGTGATTCTATTACAGCAATTCATAAGAAAGACAACCCTAAAAGATGAAATCTGTTGAAGCTACGGGAATTGAAATTGCAGATAGCCGTTATATTCATCCCCAATAGCATGATATGCGCCTTTGTAAGTACTTACTTGAATCTGACTTTTTTTTTTGCTTAGGGTGCTAGGGTCTTTGCTATTTTCTTTCTAGAAGGGAAATGGTGGAAAGGGAAGAGAGAGGTATTACCCTTTTTGATGGAGGACAGTATTTGCAGCCGCATCAGAGGATCATTTTTTACTGACCTCACAGTTTCATGGAACTCCCTACGTTTTCTGGTTATTCAATAGGTATCAGGTATATCATTTTGCAGTTTCACAGGGCCACAACCGCCACAGAAATAACGTAAAAATGTCTAAACTTTTCGCGGGTATAGAATTGACAAGTCCTAAATTGATTAAACCCCCAAGCATCGTCTCATTTGCTTTTCCTGAGAACACCCTGTACGCCTGATTTACCTTCCTGTATGTATCCGGTATGTCGTTATACACCGAGGCCAACACATAACTCAAAGATATTCCTTCTTCCGACTTGTTCTCGTATACTGTGTAAGAGCCCACTCAACATCGCCACTAGAACCCTTCTCTAGAGATCCTCCCCTGATCTCGAACAGCCTCATTGTCATGCGCGGACCAACTTCTGCAAGTTCGACGTCCCGATATCCCGTCTTCACGAAGACGTGGTGGCGAACCTCAATATTGTCTTCCTTGTTCACAAATGTGACAACGCGGTTGCCAACCTTGCTAGCCTCACGAGGAGGGAAGAGATGCTTTATAATCTGAACAACACGGGCGCCTAGTTTTGTCTTAAACCCCTCAAAGATCAAATGCGGATAGCTCTCTGACACCGTTCCCCGTACGGCATTGGGAATATCCGCTCGAAGAACAACATTGTGCAGTGAGAAGCTCGCGGTAGGTCCGTGAGGAAGATGCGATATTGTCATCGCAGTTGGGGTACCACGGTGTTCGTGGAGAAGCACCATGTCGGTCAACGCCGCGGCGTTCGCACTTGAAACGAGGTCTGGCAGGACGGTATTTCCACGATTTAAACGAATAGATGTAGGGATCAAGAGACGTATTTCCTTTGCGAAGGCGCTGAGACGAGCGGATGGAGACCGGGAAGTAGTGATGATAGGGCGAGGGTCGACCAGTCCGGACGTCAACGCGTACTCATCGTCGATGTTCATGAGATCGGAGTCGCCATTCTGCTTATCCGGAACCTGTAGGGATTCGTCATACTTGAAATCTTCGCGGAGGGTCTTGTCATTTGCAATAGACGGATCCAGTGGTTTCCCAGAAGCCAAGGAAGCCTTGAGCTTTGCTCGCTTTTCGGCGATGGAGGCATCGCGGAGGAGCAAAGCTCTCCGGTAGAGGTAATCCTGACGCTCGCGGGCTTGACGGCGCTGCCATATGAATTAGCACTGGTTCAACGACCCGCGGACTCCTGGAGGGATACTTACCAACATCTTGTATGGGAAGACAGCCCGTGTGCTGACAATCTGCTTCTCCAAAAAGAAAATTTCGGAGGTCGGCAGGAACTGCGCTTGGGGGGGAGTGCGGGCTTCCGTAATGTGGGATTCGGGCTTGGCGGCGAATCCGCGGTTCTTTTGCAGTCGACGGACTCAAGGTCAAGGCGACAGTGACTTTGCACCTTTCCACGGAGTCCTCCTTAGGTGCCTCCATCGCCTCCTCCTGACTCGCGCTACGGTTCAGATCTCTCGTTCCGTTCGATACGGTGGCAACGGAGCGATTCGCCCTGCGCGAACACTGGCTGGCATACCTCTGTTGAGCCTTCCTTAACACCGTCCAAAACTTTTCTGAGACTGGATCCATCTAGTTTCTCTCCTCGCCTAGTGACGGACCGGACGAGAACAACATCATCTCATACTGAAAGAGAGAGGATCGAGTGTCACGACCGGGCTCCTTTTTCACCCCCCGTTTCTGCGCTTTACAATCGAAATTCTAGCGCCGTCTGCAACATAATTCGGACAGCTCTTTGAAGATCATCGTTGTAAGGCCAGGATGGACTTACCGACCGAGGGAAACCATTTAGTTTCCAATTCAGACTCGGCAACCGCTCTCGACAATTTGTCTACGCTGGATCCAGAAGACAGTGTCCTCGGCTACGCTGGTGGTCCACGTCCTCGAAGACATGACGACGAAGATGATGGATCTGATATGGTTGAAGAAGATGATTTGGAGAGTACTACAAGCGCACCAGTTAGTGGGCATGTGAAAAAGCAGAATAAAGCAGAGGAGGAGAAAGAGTTACCTCCCCACGCATGCGCGTAAGCATCACCCATTCCTTGTACATTTGCTTCATCTACTAATATTGCTTTCTCTCTAGGTACTGCGGTATCCACAATCCAAGCAGCGTCGTCAAGTGTCTGGCTTGCAACAAATGGTTCTGCAGTGCTCGTGGGAATACATCTTCTTCTCACATTGTCAACCATCTTGTCCGAGCTCGACATAAGGAAGTTCAATTGCACCCTGCCTCTTCGCTCGGTGACACAATCTTGGAGTGCTACAACTGCGGCACAAAGAACGTCTTTCTGTTGGGATTTATTCCGGCCAAATCCGACACGGTCGTTGTTCTTCTATGTCGACAGCCATGTGCTGCTATGCCATCGTCGAAGGATATGAACTGGGATACTTCCCGTTGGCAGCCATTAATTGAGGATAGGTCATTTTTGCCTTGGCTTGTTGCTACTCCTTCCGATCAAGAACAGCTTCGGGCTCGCCACCTAAGTCCTCAACTGATTGCTAGGCTAGAGGAAATGTGGAAGGAAAATTCTCGAGCGACTGTTGCAGATCTAGAAAACGCAACAGCAGTCGATGACGAACCCGCTCCTGTTCTCCTTCGCTACGACGATGCGTATCAATATCAGAACATTTTCGGACCGCTTGTCAAAATTGAAGCGGACTATGATCGCAAGCTGAAAGAGTCACAGTCGCAGGATGGGCTGGTTGTGCGTTGGGACCTTGGTCTCAACAATAAGCATCTAGCAAGTTTCATCCTGCCAAAGCTTGAGCTTGGAGATGTGAAACTGGCTGTCGGAGATGAAATGCGTCTTAAATATACAGGCGAACTGCGTCCAAAATGGGAGGGAGTAGGATACGTGATCAAGATCCCTAACAACCAGTCCGACGAAGTCACTATAGAATTGCGATCGAAGGGTGATCATAAGTCAGTACCTACAGAGTGCACCCACAATTTCACGGCAGACTATGTCTGGAAGTCGACTTCATTTGATCGTATGCAGCTTGCCATGAAAACCTTCGCCGTTGATGAGATGAGTGTGTCAGGTTATATCTTCCACCGGCTTCTTGGACATGAAGTCGCTGCAGCGCCGATGAAGACTCAGATGCCCAAGAAGTTTAGTGTTCCTGGCCTTCCAGAGTTGAATGGTAGCCAGATAAACGCAGTGAAGAGTGTGTTACAACGGCCTTTAAGTCTGATCCAGGGACCTCCAGGTACTGGTAAGACTGTTACCTCTGCCACCATCATCTATCACCTGGCCAAAATCAATGGTGGGCAAGTTCTGGTTTGCGCTCCATCCAACGTTGCCGTCGACCAGCTTTGCGAACGTATTCACAGAACCGGTTTGAAGACCGTGCGTGTGACTGCCAAATCCAGGGAGGATGTGGAGTCTCCTGTTGGATTCCTCTCCCTCCATGAACAAGTTCGCATGAATGACAGTAATATCGAACTCGTGAAGCTTAATCAATTGAAGGCCGAGTTGGGCGAGTTGTCTAGTCAGGACGAGAAGAGACTGAAGCAACTTACTCGCGCCGCCGAGAGGGAAATCCTGACAAATGCCGATGTGATCTGTTGCACTTGTGTTGGTGCAGGCGATCCTCGTCTTGCAAAGTCCAAGTTCAGGACTGTGTTAATTGACGAGTCCACTCAATCAGCTGAGCCCGAATGTATGATTCCGCTAGTCTTGGGATGCAAGCAGGTCGTTCTAGTGGGTGATCACCAACAACTTGGGCCGGTCATTATGAATAAGAAGGCGGCAAAGGCGGGTCTGAACCAGTCGCTTTTCGAGAGACTTGTCATTCTGGGGTGCTCTCCAATTCGCTTGAATGTGCAGTATCGTATGCACCCTTGCCTATCGGAATTCCCATCGAATATGTTCTACGAGGGATCTCTCCAGAATGGTGTCTCTATGGCACAACGCCTTCGCCGCGAAGTTGACTTCCCGTGGCCCGTCGCCGAAAGCCCCATGATGTTTTGGTCGAATCTTGGCAATGAAGAGATTTCGGCTTCAGGAACCTCATACCTCAACCGTACAGAGGCATCCAATGTGGAAAAGATTGTCACACGATTCTTTAAGGCAGGGGTGCAGCCGAGAGACATCGGTATCATTACTCCCTATGAGGGTCAGCGCAGCTATATAGTCAGTTCGATGCAGGCGACTGGAACATTCAAAAAGGAGTACTACAAAGAAATTGAGGTTGCTTCGGTTGATGCTTTTCAGGGTCGGGAGAAGGACTTCATTATTCTCTCCTGTGTGCGTTCCAACGACCACCAAGGAATTGGTTTCCTAAGCGACCCGCGTCGTCTTAATGTCGCGCTTACTCGAGCAAGATACGGTTTGGCTATCCTGGGCAATCCTAAGGTGCTATCAAAGCATCCCCTGTGGAACTGCCTCCTTCAACATTTCAAGGAACATCATTGCCTTGTTGAAGGACCCTTGTCCAACCTGCAGGAATCACTCATCCAATTCAGTCGCCCTAAGCAGGCGTACAGAGGCCCCCAGCGCTTCCAGATGTCATACAACCAGGCATCGAATCTCAACAGCGGGCTTATGAACGGAAGGAATGGCCACAGAAACGAATATCATGACTCAGGGTCTGTTATTGGCTACATTCCTGACGATGTCTCATCCGTCCACTCGTCTGCTCTAGGCGGTGTTGGCCTTACCTCTGGATATCCACCCATGTTCCAGAACTTCGCGGAAGCATGGCCTGCACTTCCCGGGGGTCGCCGAGCTAACGGCATGAGAGGGAAAAGGGCACCAAGCGTAGCTGGAGAGTCTGTCGCGGCCACTGAGTCAGATGTTACAGGGAGCATTATCGACGGCAGGAATCCTGGACAGGGCGGCGTTAGTCTTGCGGGCTTGAGCATCAACGACATGAATAAGCAACCCAGTCTCAGCCAATCTGATCGACTGAAGCGCTACGTAGAATCTGGAGGTCGGGAGCCTTTCAAGACTGGTGTCAATGACAATGGTAGCATCTTCGGAGGTAGTTCCGCCAGCATTCGCGTTACTCGTGGTATTCCAAGCCATGTCAACGATGATGATGATACGCGGAGCGTCTCAACTGCTTTCGCAAGCCAGGTCGGAGGCAATTATGATTGAGCTTGCCCCTATTCTTGACCTTCGATCAACAAAAGCAAGATGCAGAAGTTTTGCGGCGCGTCCATATTGAACCGGAAAGAGGTTCCAGTGAGTGTTGAAACATCCTTTCCCAGTGAGATGTCCGGGAGCTAGTTCTTTTCGGTTGATTATCTCGCTGGGCAAATTCAAGACTTCTGCTGTTTCTTTTGGGAGCGAAGACACGCAGTACTGAAAGTGACATCAGCCGGAGCCCTAGCTTACGGCCGAATCTAAACTGTCAAATACGGAACCGCGACCATGAATTAAGACAAGATGCTTTTGTCTTTTGAAGAAGTTATCGAGGTGATATTACTTACGTGGTGAAAGTTATTATGCGAGACAGCACAACTGGTGGCGACTGTTTGGTATGTCAACCGTTTCACAATGTCAACCATCCCGTGAGACGTGTGAATATGATATCTGGAAAGCTCTCTTGCTTCTTTTAGCAGGGGAGTTTCTGGACTCGACAAGCGCTTCGAAGTTGGGCTTTCTTTATTCAAGATTGTGGCAACGGGCAACTGGAAGGTCAACATTACTCCAAGGACAAATGGAGAACGTTGGACATGTCCGGAGTGTACCATTGGCCATCCCCTTATCATCCTTCTTTTATGTTCTTATTGCTATCATGTATCCATCCATTCATTTTCGTTCGTGTCTCTAGCAGCGTCTGGAAGCACAAAGGCCTGGGCAGACCAGGTTTGTTTTCCTGGCTCTATGCCTTTCATTGCTTTTCAGCTATCTATGAGGTAATGCTATGGACACACATCCTGGTCTTCCATCTAAGTCCAATTTGACCTTCTTTGTTATTACATTTGCAATTAAAGAATCGTCGTATTTCTCAGGGCTTGTGTTCTGTCCGGCCCTGCTATCGTACAATGACTTCCCCTAGGAAAAATGCCGATGCTCTCTCCTTGCTCCTAACTTTCAAGAGTAGCTGAACTGGAAGTTGACGACGCAGCCATTGGTTCTGGGCTCAGCCACGGCAGCGCAGAAGTTGCCTTGAGAAAAAATGGATACTTCTGAGCTGCATATCAATAAAAAGCTCGGATTGAACGATATAGCTCCGAGTTATTTTATCCCGCTAACTCCGCAGATTCAAGGTTGGTTGAAAGGAAGCTGCGCCACACATCTTGCATCTTCTTGAATGTTTCCATAAATACTTCCATTTTAAGTACTATCTTGTCAATCTAGATCTAGGGCTATTATATGGCAAACAGGCAGAATAATTTATCTGGATCTCCGTTCGCCGCGATCCTTTCTGTCCAGCCCCTTCGCCTAAGTGTTGAATACACATACGTGCGCTTCTAGTCGCCTTCGGTGGGCACTGATCTGCATGTACATATGCCTATTCCAGCTTCCAGCCCGAGAGTTCTCTGAATCTGAATCATTAAGGGCGTAGATACAGGGTGGGTGCATGCACTGCACGCATATTGGGAGCTCTAGGCCCCGAGAAACTTATCTGAAGACTTGAGGAATGTTATTTCTGTCATCAGGCTCATGTTTACAGGGACACGGAGTTGAAAATCAGCCGGCCCGGAAGGCATAATATCCTTGTCTCTCGGGCAGAAAAGAAAAACATCGCTGTTCAAAAAGACCGATGGCTTTTGATGCATTTCTGCCTGCAGTAGTCACCCGGGGTACGGTGTAACCGGTGACGCACGAGCAGCTCTCCCCCTTCTCTCTCTGAACTCCGATGAATGGTATTTCTGTGACCCGGTGACCGACAAGGCATGCTAGTGATCAACCTTATGAGTCAGAAATAGAGTAATGCACCAGCAGCAAATGCATTCGACGAGAAACACGCGCCCGTCCGCGTGTGGGACGATTTTATTGGCAGAAAACAAGGGTAAGCCTCGAATGTCGTGTTCTCCATATGTGGCATCGGTGTAGCATCTAGAATGATTGTAGCCTGCTAGGCATTGTCTGAGTTGGATTGCAACCTAGTTCGGTGTACTTGGGAGCCCAAAGTGCGATATGTGGACCCTTGTTTCTCTTTGCCATCACCGTGCCGTAATTCTAGGAAGACGGTGTACGCTTGTTAGTAGACCTAGCCACACCTTCGACAGGCAGCTATTGCTCTGCTACCAGTCGAAAACCGACAAATTCGGGCAGCAAAAACAACCGGTTAAGCACAATAGGAAGCGAAGCACCACGCTTTATTGGCCCGGAGCAAATGGACGGTCATCATGAAGCTGTCAAGCTGCGCAGGAGGCCCAAGGAGGCGAAGAGAAGGGAGAGGGTTGCCTACACGGCGCCTCATGCTTATTTTAAACGAATGTGATATCCCACGTGACTCAGATGTGGCTGATGCGCGATGACTCGTACAGCCTCGTCTCATCCCGTCATGTGGCGGTGCACTTCCCAACTGGGAACGGGGCCTCGGCGTGGCGGACCTTGGCTGCATCATATCACCGTCGACGGCATCGAACGATTCAAGGTACGCACAGCGAGACTTGGTTGCCTGACCAGATCGTTCGCAACCGCCCTATCCGGTTGCAGCCCTGCCATCCTACGTAAGTAGCGTCTTCTTGCTCACGTATGGGTTGACTCACCCCCCCCCAGATCTCTGTGCTGAAATCTCTAATCTTCCGGTCGCAGATCGTATAATAAACCCCCGACCGAGGACCACTGCAAACGTCCCCCGTAAATAATCCTGGACAGCTTGTCCGGCTCCTCTAAGCGATTGTCACACGACTCCACATGTGCAAGAGAGGAGTTATAACTTGCTTTGATCCGCACAATCCCGGTGTTGGCACACAATTATCAGCATCGTCACTAATTAGTATTATTATTATTTAAGGCATCCACTTGCCGACATTTTCTGCCTGTGGCGGCGAATTACATACGCATAAGGTGGCGTGTGGCGGTTATTATTATTCCTGGTTCGCGTGCGCTTAATAACTCCCTCGCTGGTGCCTTGGTGCCGCCATTATCTGGCAGTTCCAATTCTTCATCCGTCCTCCATCAGTGCCACAGCACCAACGACGCTCATAATATCTTTTCACGTTCCCAACGTGATTTTTTGATCTTCTATTTCCCTTTCCCTTCTCCTTGCCCTTTTGTCGTCACATACATTCAGGTACCCCTCTGCAACTGGGTTGGCAGCGGGGCTGGAATCGCGATATGGGCGACGGCTCTGACTACCCAAGTCCACGAAGTGAAGGTCCTGGAGGACCGACGTCTGTTCTTGTCGCTACTCACGACTCTTTCCCCCACGTGCCGAAGATGGCCGAGCAAATATCCCCAAGCTTCGTGGAAAGCGCGCGTCCCCGACTGTCCGTCAGGCGAGCGCGCGATCCCCCCAAAAACACAGCAGGCCAGATCTATTGTGATCATCCCGACTGTCAACCGACGCCTCCTATATTTCGTCGGCCTTGTGAATGGAAGTAAGTGAAACCCCGTTTTGTCTAGTATTGTATACCTTCACCTCTGCGAGAAGCTAACTTTCCTCTTCGTGTCTTTCAATAGCAAACACATGGATAAACATGATCGACCGTACAAGTGCCTGGAGCCCGGCTGTGCCAAGATCCAGGGATTCACATATTCGGGTGGTTTATTGAGACATCAACGCGAAGTACATAAGAAGAACATCAAGAAACCCTTGATGTGCCCGTATGCCGATTGCAACCGCAGCACTGGCACTGGGTTTACGCGACAGGAAAACCTAAAGGAACATCTCAGGCGTCGGCATATGCATACAGAAAATGGCGCGTCGTCTGAACTCACCATCATTCCTCATGCGGAGCTAGACGGCATACGCGCATCTTCTCTCGCGGCTTCCACGGGGTCGAAGAGAAAACGCGACTCTGTCGGCGATGCTTCGGGAGTGATCCATGCTGAAGACGAGAATGGTGTGGACCTACGAAACGAACTGAAAAGACTTCGGCACGAGGTTGAGGAGAAGGATCGGCGGCTGGAAGAGCTAGAACGCATTGTCGCAGGACTGCAGCAGGCCATTCCACAAACTGCTACGAGCCAAGGTTGAATACGTTATGAGGATTTATGCTTTCCCCTCTCTTCTTCTGCGTTAATGCTTGTTCACTACTCTGTTTTCTCTCCTGTCCTAATCTACGTTGCAATGCATTCTGCGGGCGTTTTGTCGTTCAGAAGTTGGACCATTGGCCGAAAGGCCAATGGTCTGGTGGCGGCCAACGTGGGAACTCATTTGAAAGCGCGGAACATGCTTTTTTTTCTTTTCCCTTGTCAAATGTACGGAAGGGGCTGGTTGGTTGGCGTTTGCCTTGTTGGACATCAGATGATACGGGTGTTTCTACTTGGAGTGGTGTTATTATTATTACTATTATGTCTCTGTTGAAATATACCCAGGTGTTCTTACGACATTTCTTCACTTTGTTTCCCATTTCCTACGCTCGTTATATCGGCCTGCTTTTACTGCTTATAGCTCACTAATCCTCGCTCCGGGGTTACGGAATGCATCCAAACTCGGTCAGTTGATCTAATCCCATATCATTGCTTTTCACTCTTGAACAAAGTATGAATAACGAAAAGTAGCCTACCTCGTCTCCTGATTCGCGTCTGAGCCTCAACCGCAAGTATCCACGTCATAATAGAATCTATGTGGCCGGCCATGACACTGTTCGACTCCTCATCAAAGCTAACTAACCCAACTGCCAGCCCACTCTCGGCATTCAGTAGCAGCTAATTGTTATTTTTATCATTATTATCCTCTCATTACAGGCGCTGTAGACCAGCCGGAAAGCAATGCAAGTCGTAAGCCTGCAGACGGGAAGCGTCAAAGCTCCCCAGCAAGGTACGGGATTACTGCAACATCACCCTATTTTACCCCATGTCCGGACATGCCATGCCACTGCCGGTCCACGTTTTATGAGCTGATCAAGCTCAGACCCCGACCTCCTGCATCGATCAGATGATGGAGCTTGTTGAGGGTGGGCTGGGCTAGATATGGCTGTTTTCTCTGTTCTCTGTCGAATAATAGTGGTTCGATAATCTTGATCTGTTATTGTTGTAACTTGGGAATGAAACACCTTAGGTATTACCATTCCTGAACTCGTGTTTGTGCTCCTATCCTCCCTCTATACTTGCCTACCTAGGTATGCTTGCTATCGTCATGCATAGAACAACCAGATAGCCCCAGAACAAAAGTACCTTGCATACCTCTATCTAATATGTGTATTCACAAATGCAACACTCCTGACAAAGATATGCACAAATCACATGGGTTGCAGATGCATAGAGAAAGTTAAAGCTAAACAGTAAATACCCCTACCGTGGGTATTCAAGGATGTCTGGCTGCGTACACAGTAGGGAGTAGACACCAAACCTAGATACACGTGCATCTAAGCTTCAAGCTGGTCAGCGATAGGCGAACTGGCCATAGAATAGAATGATCTGATTACGGACTGCCAATATACCCCATTACATGCTAATGCAAATGCTAATGTGCCATGTATGTATTGACGGACACGCATCGACTGGACTGGGGTGATCTGAATGTCACACCATATACATATGCTATAATGCACACATGCTGTACATCAATGATCAGGTAGGTACACAGATGATATTAAATCGAGTCTATTATCTTGATAGGTAGTGATAGGTGTGGTTCAGGGGTTAATTACTCAGGTTGCATGCAGTGGGATTTGGTCCATAGGTACGTAGGTAGGCATGCCGGCCGTAAACATTCCCCATGTTTCATTTTCACCTAACGCATGATAAGCCGATGAATCCTTCGTGTTTAGTCCTTGATCAGGTCACTATAATCGGGCGTGTTGTATGTTGTCCACCACGTACATCAGGAGTATAATGGAGCCTGGATGACATTCATTCGGACGAGTGTTGAAAGCGGCGCGACGTTCAGAAACGGACGGCCTTACTTCCATATCAAAAAAAAAAAAAAAAAAAAAAAAAAAAAAAAAAAAAAAAAAGAGGCTCACCGTGTTGTTTTCCAACGAAGATTTACGGCGTCTTATGTAACGCATATCAGTCTCCTGTCTGGGGACAAACACCTGGATTGCTCAGGGCTCTCGAATCGGACTGTGTATATCCACTTCCTCCCCAACAAATATCTCTCTGGATAGCTGACTAATTAATTGGTAGTCCTCCTTAGGTCCATCGGACGCTGCGAAATACTTCACACAGAAGAGCGAATTCGCAGAATATCTCGGGCAAGGGTTATGTTATGTTCACCGGCTAGATAGTAGGACTGTCCAGCCTTTCTCGAGAATCTATCCCGGTCAACAACCATCCGGTAAATCCAGGTCATGACACACAGGACTATGGCTTGAATGGAGCCTTGCGAGTCAAGGGGATAAGCCACTTCTGATGTCGCTCAGATGAAGGAAGTCGGGACCTTTGCCTGCAGCATTAACAGAGGAATATGTGCGCTGGGAGCAGTTGGTCAGCCAGAAAGCATCTTGGATTCAGAAATCCTCGTCTGAATGGCCTTTGGGGAATTTGCACATGTGGGAATGATGTACACGCATATACATGTACCTCGTTGCATAAAAAGAGCGAGAAAGAAGACAATGTTCATCGTCCATTGGCCGGGCACCACTCCTGATGGCATTTCCACTTCTGATCTGAACCAAGCCCTATTCAGTGATTCTTTTCCTTTAACGGATATCTCATTGCATTTCGGATGAGAATTATGTTCCAGACACTTTGGTTCATTGTCATCTGTATCATGGCCGTCACTTCTCAACCTGTATGGGCTTGGTAACAGTCATGTTTGATAGCGGGCGATGTCATCAACCTGACATCACCACATTCAGGAATTCGAGCCATGCACATACATAAAATGCCATGGGCAACAATCTTCTGTTTCGATTCTATCTGTTTATTTTACTTTCCTTTCGGCGAAATAGCACCTTTTTGGCCTCCAGTTTACGATAATCATGCCCGGAGCGAATGGCACTGCTCACGACCAAGACATTGGCTTTGCGTTAGGGGTCAAGAGGTCCAAGATCTCGCAGACTCGCCAGCCTGCAGTCGATCTAGGAAATTATATAAATTACCCGGCTGTTCCCAGAGCAAATATAGCTGTGTCCAAGGAATCCCCGAATGGCACAGACGGTTATGCAAAGAAGTACGAAGACTATGTAAGTTCGGGCAGTTATCGACCCAATTATGAAAATTGAATATCCAGACAATAACTGAGACTATGTGCCATCTATCGCTGCTACCATTAGACGGTCCTTCAGCAACATGTTCTCTTCTGGGATAGAGACGGGGATGGAATCATTACGCCCTACGATACATACATCGGATTTCGAGAACTGGGGTTCAACGTCCTTTTTTCATTGTTCGCTGTTTTGATCATCAATTTGAATTTTTCCTATCCCTCCAAACTGGCGTATTCATGGGTTCCGGATCCCCTCTTCAGGGTCTACGTGCCCAGTATTCACAAGGCGAAGGTACAGCTGTCGCGTCAAAAGGTGTCGGTCCTCAACACAAGAGCTGACGATTTTCTTTAACATTACCACAGCATGGTTCTGATAGCGGCATCTTTGACCACGAAGGTCGTTTTGTTCCCCAGGAATTTGAAAGTATTTTTTCCAAGTACGACAAGGAAGGCGATGGCACTCTCACACTTAGGGAGTTATTCGATCTGATGCACGGCCAACGTGGGCCAGTCGATCCGTTCGGGGTATATCTCACGTCTCTTTGCTGATACTGATTTTAATTTAGCAAGGCTAAATACTGGAGTGTAGTGGTGTGCTGCTTTCTTTGAATGGGTCACTACATGGCTACTCGTTCAGAAGGATGGCAAAGTATATAAGGAAGATGTACGTCAGGTATTCGATGTAAGCTATCGTTTCCCCCAGCATAAAGGGAATCGAGAATCTTATAGGCTAACTCTTTGTGATGGATAGGGTTCCATATTTTGGCGGATCAGAGACTCTCGCATGAAAAAAGAGGGATGGAGACAGGGGTTTGGTTTCCCTGGTGATAATTTTATAGGGCCAACTAAGGTAGCCTGAAGGCTCCTATATCCTCAAGAGATAGTCTGTTACTTTGAAGTAACAGTTCATCCTTGTAGAGGTTGACCTGACATATAAAGATACTAAGATACGCTGCGGATGATGGTTGTTCAAGGATGTGAGTGCAGAAGGATGGGCAAAATACATGTTTTGCGTTCTTTATTTTGTGCTGCACTCCTCTCACTTGAGGAATATAACAATCTCCATACTAAGACAATATATATAAATGATAACTGCATAGCTGGTTGATTAAAAAGATGTTGCTATGACGAACCCTTCCTTTTGGAAAGTAAACCTAGTACTCTAACCCTAACCATGCCCTAACTAGCAGGTCCTCATAGAAATTCCAACTTCGACGCCCTCTTTCCCCCATAAACATCCTTCCATTCATCCCACAATCTCTCTATTTCATCCATGTATCTTCTGTGAATAAGATCTACATACTCCTCTTCAGGATTGTCCTGCTGCTCAACCTCCACCGGCCGCCCAACAACAATATCCAACGGCCTCTGATAGGGCAGAAGACCTGGCCATTTGCCCAAGAGGCCCCTCCCGTGGAACATAGGCATGGTCCATCCAAATACCTGCTTCAAAAGCAATTGGACTTTTAGCAAACGCGGATGCTCCTCTGATGTGTCTCTCTGGTCGTACAGATTATTCTCACCCAAACCGAGAACCGGAACGAGATCCGCGCCTTGCTGGACGGCGAGAGTTACAAATCCCTTGCGATCACGGACTATCAGTCTCATTGTTTCTGGAGTAGCGAGCAGGGATTCTCGAGCTCCGCCAATGACAATGGTAATTGCTCTTCCCATGCCTTTGCCGTCTGGTCCGCCTTGAGAGAGGATTTTCTTGCAGGATGAGCGCGATACGCCACCGAGGCCCAGAGACAGTATGTACTCCCTGTATAGTGGGATGCGGAAATTAGAGTCCAGGGTGAGAAGAGTGTTGGTGATTCCTGGGAAAAGTTGTGAGAAACCTAGTGCCTCTGTCCCGAAGGCCATGAATGCACCGTGACAGATGATGCCATGTGGATGGTACCCAAAGATGTATTTCCGGGTCTCGAGGAGTTCAACGGAGCGATGCAATTGTGCTGGGAAATATGAAGCGAATATCGTCCATATCCGACAGTGACGGAAGCGTTGACTGCGTCGGGATAGACTTCCTGAACAGCCCGCGTTCGAGAAGAGGATGCCAATGAGGTATACCAGAAGAAAAGGAATGAGATAGCGAATGAAGAATAATGAAATGAATATCGTCAGGGCTATTGGTATCCCCAGCATGTGTATGGTGAGTATTACCCGCCTCGTGAGTTGGTGGTATGAGTAGACAACCGGGGAACTGATTTCGGTCAGAACCCACTGAGACGCGATGGTAATGACATAGGACAGACTTAGGGATTTGCTTTTTGCTCTGATACGAACACTGGGAGTGAGATATTTCGCTAGGCGCACATACTGCTACCTGTTCTTCCGTCGCCATCTTTGCAACATTGATTGACTCTAGAAGAGATGGGAATGTCAACGCTCGCGACTTCAGAATACCGTCTACTAACGTGTCAATCCTTATTCGAAAGCGATAACTCTCATTACGAAAACCATTCGTCATATTCGGAAGACTAAAACACCTTTCCATCTACTTGTTGCATATGAAAATGTGCTGTGGCTAGAACCTCATCGTCGGCCATATTGGGCCCCTTGTCTAGATATACTGATAGTTAATATACAGATCTTGACCAGAACTCTTCCTTCTTCATGAGGTCTTCATTGAAAATTTTTGACTGAATGGGTTCTTACATGGTCTACGTGAGTTCCAGTCAGTAACTACTATGATATCATGGCCTTGTCAATCAGTGATCCTAACTGAACCGCGCACACGGATATTGATTCCTATGGATGAGTGTCAACAGAAGCAATACAACCGATTCCACTCGATATCCAGCACTAAAGACCCCTTCAAGGTGAAGGATTCGTCATGCATTGTTATGACGTAAATTCTGTGCCATTAACCAAGGATCCTTCATTCTCTCTGGCGCGCATCAGTAAGATAGAAGATAGGATGCAGATTGCATTTGAATAACACATCAAAAGAGAAGGAAAAGCATCAACTACCAACAGACCATTTGAACAAGCATGATTCGTCTCGCGCGTATTGTCACTTTTCCGGTCGAGGTAGTACACACCGTGCTGGACTACACTATCTCGCATATTCTCGCATACAATGTTACCCGGTTCCTCGTGGTGTGCATGCTCTTCCCCTTATATATACTGACAATCATATCCCCAATGATTCCGTACATGATCATGAACTTCGTGAACTTATTTTCGGAGAGCGGCTGGAATATGCTTATCCGGACAGCACAGTTCCACAGGAACCGGCAAAGCGATCAAGCACAAGCACAGTTTGATGGAAAATATGAGTTTCCTGAGAATGTGCTTTTCCGAGTGAAACGCGGGGGACATGAGTGGATGGACGATATGCCTTGGACTGATAACACGGAGGAATTCAAGGTCTGCGGAGCAACAGTGAGGTTTGTGCATTTGAAGCCTGCTATTGATGGGGGTTCGGGAGAGGTCAAAAAGAGTATTCTCTTTCTGCACGGGAATCCGACCTGGAGTCAAATCTGGAGAAGGGTATGCCTGGTCTTTCCGACATGCAAATTTTCAAGCGCTGATTGATATCTTCCAACTCTTCGTTGGTATATAGATCCTTCCGTCGCTGGTTAGGCAGGGCCACGAAGTTTACGCTCTGGACTGGCTGGGCCACGGGAGGAGCGATAAAATTATGCAGAGAAGTGCAATCAGCTTTGAGCTGCATATGCGCACTTTGATGGCTTTCTTTGAACATACCGGACTCAAGAACGCCATTGTGGTTGCCCATGATTGGGGTGGGTAAGTGAGAGACTGAATCCATACTGTAGAAGACTGCCACTATGCCTTCTTCTCATAATGACTATAATCATTAGCTGCATTGCATTGTGCACAATCCCCTACATGAGCGCATCGACATGCGATGGTATTTTGCTCCTTGATTCGTTCTTCCCACTGTTTCTCGAAGAAGTCGGCGTCTCGACATTGCTACTCAGTCTTCTCTGGATTTTCTCAACAGGGACAATAGATAAGCATCTATCCGGGTTAACAATAACAAGGATTACATCCCCGCACGAGTCTTTGCTAGACGTTCAGGGGTGCAACGCGCCATATTGGGCTCTTCCCCCAGGCACAAAATCCAGCGTGTATGCTTTCTCGCGCCTATCCCCATTAACTCCACGCTATTCGTTCAAATTTATACGTGAGACTGGACTCTGGAATCTATTAGTGGGGTTTCTTGGGCCTGATAATTTCAACGATCTGATGGCCCAGGTTCGCATGACAACCAAGAGCGAAGAAGGAAGACTTTTCTGGAAAGGCAGGAGGCCAGACAAGCTGAATCAGGGCACAGAAGGGGGGTTCAAGGTTGCAGTTGTCTTCGGAGGAAAAGATCCTACGTCGAGCGACTGCGGGAGCGTTCTCACTAGTACAATCAACAAGACCTATATGGTCGATTGGGCTCCCGATGGGTGGTGCATTAAAGGATCAGGGCGCTATCCCATGGAGGATATGCCGGAAGAGACCATCCATTTGATACAGAGATTTGCTGCTGGTTGACAAAAGCCTGTAATCAGATATTCCATCTGGCAGTTCGCAGAGAGCTCGATGTTTTTTTGCCTTTCCTTATAAAATATCTCTCCCCTTGTGTCTGGGCAAACAAAGCACTGGAGTAGCGCTCCAAATATCCAACCATTGCTTTTTCCGAGTGACTTGGTCTGCATAGAAATGCATCAGAACGATGACCTAGTGTATTATGTATTATTGATGAAGCTTTATTCGAAGAGAACCCCGACATGAAAAGAGATGAAAAGCCGAGCCACGTGATCAAAAATAGCGCAGTTCGTCCTTGGAGAGCAATTTCCGATATCCCCTGGTGTTAATTATTTCTTCCCAGTGCAAGGCTATATCCTCATAATAATGGCTTGGCAATGTATCATGCAATCATATCCACTACTGACGGATGAATACAAATGCCGTATTTCTAAAAGATAACCTCAAGATTCTTGGTCCGACCCGTGGAAATCGTATAGCCAATGCAAACCCAAGAGCTGGAGCCTAGTGATCATCTACTCCAGTTTTGAGCCTCGCTCCACGCGATAAGTGGGCCAAATATCCAAGGGAAGATCGGGCGAAAGAGAAAAGCGAGAGGTGGAAAAAGGAACCCTCACAATGGCTCCATCGTCTGCAGAAAACCCAATGTCGCAGAGTGGATTCTCCCAATACGTCGCAACCCAGGAATATGCACGCAAAACGCCTGTGCGGAGCTTTGATCGTCGATATCTCCAGCTGCCCTTCGATTATGAAAGCCGGGACCAAGAAGTTATTCCCAGCTCCCATGACTTTGCAGATGGAGAATTTGCTGGAGCCGGGTTCTTCGACAAGATCAACTTGAGTCTTTGCGTACGTGTACTGGGACTTGGGGAATGGAAGTATGAAATGCGAAGAGAAGCGCAAGAGATTTTGCCATTTCTCTACCTGGGACCGGCTATGTGCGTGAAGAACCGCGACTTCATGCTCAAAGAGCATTTTACTTTACTCCTCTCCATCCGGACCAAATTGTCTGCACAGGCTCGCTTAGTTTCCGGACAAAGGATAGCGGATGAGCTTGGTATAGAAGCAGCCTCTGTTGATTTTCTGGATAACCAGGAGTTTATATCTACTTTCCCCCGTGCTATCAGATGTATCAACGATCATCTCGCCTCTCCATGCATAGCAGGAAACCATGAAAACCAGCAACCAAGGAAAATCCTCGTCTTTTGCGAATCTGGAAACGAGAGATCTGCTGCTATCGTGGCAGCCTACTTGATGGTGATGTTCAGCTTAGACGCAGGAAGCGCCCTTTACGTGGTCCAACAACGTCGCTTTTGCATCAACATCGAGTCTTCGCTCTGGGATATATTGTGCTCTTTCGAGTCAATCCTTACGGCCAAACGGGACGTAGAGAGGACAAGACGTGAGGCAAGCAGAAACTCGGCCTTGGAATGTTCGCCTCTGGCAGCAACAGCCAAGAAGAGAAACTTGGATGACCGAGACGATGATGAGATTACGAGAGACGACATGGATCTCGACGAGGAAGAGGATGCTAGGAAGCCTCTGGCACCTTTTCGAGATCGTTGAATGCAATATTTCAACTTTTCTCAGAAGATGCTGTAGCGGGAGTTTTGTCTTGCGGTCCTGCATTTGGAGGAGTATCTCAGGCCTGTCCCGTCGACCTTTCGTCTATTTCTTTTCTTTCCTTTTCTTTCTTTTCTTTTCTTTTATTTTTTGCCCCCTTGTTTCCCGTCCACATTCTTTATTACTCGCTGGGGATACCAAATGAAGGGTATGTGTGATATTATGAAGTTTCTACTACCTCTGAATCTTTGCTGTTTGATATCTGAAATTTGATAATCTGCCTTCACTAAGACGCAAAGTGGTTTATCCCGTGTTATGTATGGGCAGATAGTCAAGGGGAAAAGGCAGTTATCTTCTTCTGTTTTCATAGTCCCTCTACTTACCTTTGACCCGGCGACATCCTTTAGGCTGTCCTTCACCTGACCCCCTTCATTCACGTCGCCTTCTTTCCCAGACGGCATCCACCACCACAACACACACAATGACGCGTGGATAGGTTCCACGGTCTAAATATGTCCCAGGACGCGCTCTGACATGCCACAAGAACTGATTCGACTATACTCCAGCCACCAGAGCGGGTCCAGCATCACTATGCAGCTCAGAAAGTCCATCCGGCCCCCTCAACGGTACGACTCTGATAACTTCTATCAACTGACTCAGCGTCCCTTACGCGAGATACATACTCCAGAGCGGATTCCATATATCGATTACAACCCTGACCTCCCCCCTGCCGCGTTTCCAACCTTGGATAGACCCCGTCCAGCTGGTGAAACCAGCCAGAAGAAACCCACTGCAGGAAGAACGCGACAGGATGGTACTGATGAAAAATATACGACTCGCTCCAGGGTGCAGAACCAGAATGCCCCTCCTCAAAACCAACATAGCGCAAACGACCAGAAGGCTATGGCTGTCGTCGACTATGAAGACATGTCGATTGACGAATTGGATAACCGTATGGCGAGTAATGGAGAGTTCAATCCAGTTTATATGAAGAATATGTCAGTCATGGCCAGTTTGGATCCGAATAGCGTGTTTACAGACAGGGATTTGGATGACAGTACTCCCGAGGATACCAAACAGCGTGAAGTATCTACTAATTCAAGACCAGCACGGGTAAGTCTTTGATGATCTTTACCCCCCTTCTCTTTTTCGCCATTCCATGGAAGAATAATCCTGACTAAATGCTTCCTAGACCTCCCATTCTGAGTGGGGCTACCTTGCGCCTAGGCTTCAAGTCGAAATTTTCAGTAACATACTTCAAAAGCATGAGTGGTCAAGAGCCTGCCATTTACTTGGGCTGACCCGGGAAGAGCGAGTTGAGATCCAAGAACACATCACTCGTCGTAATATGCAGATTGAGATGGAAAATGCGCAGCTGAAAGAGATGCGGGAGAAGCAGCACCGGGCACTTCTCCGAATTGATAATACCACCCTCAGATCTAGCAGGGTTCCGCATCAACTCGTGTTCCGCAAGATTTCTCGACAATACACGCGTAAGCTGAGAGAACGTATTCAATATGATTACTTTCTATGCAATGCTGGTGAGCTCTTGGACGCTAGGCAGTTTCTGCTCAAACGTGAACTCGATCGGAGGTACGCTGGGGAATGGAGCAACAGTGAGGTTATTCTGCAAACGCCTGTAGCTCATCTGAAGCTGGAGACTTGGCCTTGGGACTGGGGAGAACGCATGGAATTTGAATTGGAGTCTCCAGCGGTAATAAAACCATCTCTCCCAAATGAGCACGGGTTCAGCACAAACTCCAACAGGGAATCCGACAGCCACAACTCCGCGGACGCTATCAAATTATCGAGGGCAAGGGAGAATTCTATCAAAGAAGCCAACAGAACAGGTACTATCAACCCTGCCGATCTTCAGATTTCCAAGGGTGACATGATTATCTCCCCAAGATGGTCAGAACCCAGACCCTCCGCCAATAAAAGTGGGGAACTGAACGTCGAACCAGACTCCCAAGAGAGCGGGCTGGTCCATTTCAGAATAGGTTCGGGGCGAGCCGCCAAAGTTCGGCATTATGAAGAATTGAGCACCAACCACGAGCCTGAGCTGCCTCGCCTCCCACTTAGGTATGACCCGATGCTCGCGTCGTCATCGCAGCATTTGGCGGGCTACGACAACAGTATCGTTGACCACGAGACAACTGACCTTGGCTTTCATCAGCGGCCTTGTAGCACGGATCCATTTTCTCAGTTTTCACAACCCCTGGAGAGGGCTCTTGGGGGATGTTGGTCAAACGGCTTTTCAGGGTCCAATTTAAATTCCCGGCTTGCTTCATCTACGAGTTTCATGCAAAGATTAGAAGTGGCGCAGTCACAAGCACAGGGAGAGCGCGAAAAGCATGGGAACAGCGAAGTGCTTTCGGGAAGCCGCACCGTATCCAACGCGGAACCACCACGCACTGTGACAATACCTGGAAGTAAACCATGCCTTGCGGGCGATTCAAACGAAGCCGTCATAGAAGGGAAGCTCCCACCGCCACCATCGCATTCCGGAACGAGTGGTGGAATAGCGGGAAATCTAGATGAGTCCTGGACAATGGTCCCCACATCAGACGGCCCGAGTGAGTTTCAGACTCACGAATCTGAATATTATTCAGAAGATACCCCCATAAGCACTCCCGATTCGAGCTCTTCCGCGTGTGACGAGATCCAACCGACGGGAACTGTCCAGAATCGCATTCAGACATCCGACAGCGAGTATGTCGACAATGAGGAACCTGAAGATGAAATGGTTCTCCTGCCAACCTGAATTGGTAATGATATTTTGACCTTTGGTACGGAGTAAATAGCCATATTGAAACTGAACGTATTACGCTGTGCATGGATTACGAGGTGAACGTCCAAATTCGCAAGACCAGGAACCCATATGGATGAGCAAATTGTGACGGAAATTGAGATCTAAATGCCTATTTCACTGTTATTTTTTCACCTTTTCGAATATCGTCTGCGTTTCTTGTTTATGTCCACGATCAATGCCCTGTTAGCTTGTTGGGACGCAGGAGAAAAATAAATAAATAAATAAAAGTAAAAAAATAAAATTAAACGCCAGGCTCTTTGTTCATAGTATGACTGGAATGATGAATAATAGAGTAGAATAGACAAGAAACAAGGGATAATATAAAATAAAGCAAAATTATCAGTCACTTGATTCTGTCTCCAATAGCTTATTGAGCACTGCATGGCATACTGAGCATGTATATTCTGGGATTATCTCCTAGACAATATAGTATATAGGCCCATATGAACCGAGAATTTTCGAATTGGCAACATAGTAGCAAAAACAGAGTAAAAATCAGAAAGCCCAGTGTCGAAGTCCCTGAACAGAGGAACCTGAGGTTATCGATATTTCCCAATCCGGCAATTATTAATGACGGCCCGTGCACCGACGCGAAACCCGCGTCTGCAGCAAAGAAACGAACGGATCAACGCGTCCCTTTGTTACCAATTTCCACGAATCGTCGCTGTTTTCCCTGCGGATAAGAGGTGCCTGTGGTTACGACAGGCCGGGCAGCTTGATGACGGCCCTTATTTTAAAAGTTCTGGATTAATCTTTTTTTCCTTGCACCCCTTAAGTGAGTGTGGTTAGGCAAAGAAAGTTTCCGTGGATTGAAGTAGGTAGCCGCAGAGTCGGTACAAAATCCTCAATTCTTCCTGTTGCTGTGTTAACCGGTCTGTGATTTATTCGAAGGCAGGGGAAAAAGTCGCAAAGCAAGAAAAGAGATGGATATATCTACGCCCGCGACGCCGTCAACCCCAGCTGATTCCCTGGGCGGGTATGCCCAGCGCCAGCAATCCACACAACCGTCGTCACCTGTGGATGTACCTGAAGACCAAGAAGTTGCGAAGCCGCAAATTGAAAATGGAGGAGTCAAGGAGGGCGGGGAATCTGGGGGCGTAATTGAAGATCTGGAGGGAATGGATGTGAGGGCAAAAGCGTTGATGCATCTGCTCAAAACAAGCTCGGTATGAGCCTTCCCTATCCAATTGACTCTACCATTACTCTCTTCTGTCTGACTCTTTTTTGCTCTCTTTTGAGGATATTAGGTCTTTGTAGCTATCATGGCAGACAAGATGAAGAAGCAGCAAGAAGAAGCGAGGGCACAAGCGGCGAAACAGCGAGAGCAGTCTGCAAAGGAGCAGGAGAAGGTTGCATCCTCCGCTCCTACTCAGACTATTACTAGACGATCAGTGCGCGCCAATGCAGGGCAGGCCTTACAGAATGCCGAGCTACCTGCCGATACTCCAAAGACGGATGGGCGAAGCACGAAAAGAACGAAGAAGGGACAGAACAGCAAGAATGCAGCTGCGAGAGGAAACACGATCTCTAGTTACTTTAAAAAAGCCGATGTGGAAGTTACCGAGGATAACCCCACTGTTCAGGAAGCCCTGGTTCATGCCGCAGATGAACTTGAAGCGAATCCGACGGCGCTGGGAGAGCAACAAGACCTCGTTGCTACCCAACAGCCTGAGTTTGTTACCGGTGGAAAGATGAGAAAATATCAACTCGAAGGCCTAGAATGGCTAAAGTCTCTTTGGATGAATGGGCTCTGCGGGATTCTTGCGGATGAAATGGGTCTAGGCAAGACGGTGCAGGCAATCTCTTTGATTGCTTTTTTCAAGGAAAAGAATATCTCTGGTCCTTTTCTCATTTGTGCACCGCTGAGCACAGTGAGCAACTGGATCGATGAGTTTGCTAGGTGGACACCTAGTATTAAGACGGTCTTGTATCATGGCACCAAGGACGAGCGGGCAGCAATCAGGAAAAAGTCGATGAGGCTTCAAGATCAGAGAAATATGGAATTTCCGGTTGTCTGCACTTCTTATGAAATTGCTATGAATGATAGGAAGTTTCTCTCTCACTACCAATGGAGATATATCATTGTGGTATGCTCTACGTTATCACGCTGAGATGCACACATGTCTAACCAAACGCTTTCCAACAGGATGAGGGACACCGTCTGAAGAATATGAACTGTCGACTCATCAAAGAACTAATGACCTACAATTCTGCGAACCGACTGCTTATTACGGGTACGCCCTTACAGAATAACATCTCTGAATTATGGTCGCTCTTGCACTTCCTGCTTCCTGAGATCTTCAACGACCTTAACAGCTTTCAGAGTTGGTTCGATTTTTCGTCTGTTCTGGATAATAGTGGTCAAGCAAATTTGCTTGAGCGCCGAAAGCGGAACTTAGTCACGACCATGCATGCCATCCTGAAGCCCTTCCTCTTGAGACGGGTAAAGACAGACGTTGAGACTGCGCTGCCTAAAAAGCGAGAGTACATACTTTATGCACCTCTTACTGCAGAACAAAAAGACCTCTACCGGGAGATTCTCAACGGGACAAGTCGTCAATACCTCGAGGCGAAGGCTGTCGAAAGACTTGTAGTCAAGAATCCAACCCTGTCGCGCTCTGCAAGGCTAAAACGCCGGGCCAATACCAGCGAGCCTACAAGCCCGAACAAGAGACAGAAATCTAGCCTCTCTACGCCACCCAATGGACTCGGCTCTAGCCTAAGATGCAAGTCTAGGCAGAGCTACAAAGAGCTTAGTGACCGCGAATTCAACGCTAAGTTACGGAACATGGAGAATGGTATTGAGGAAGAGGAGACGGTTGATTATAGTGAGACGGAACAAGAGGAGATTGAAAGGGCGAAGACGATAAAGCTTGCAAGTATGTCACCACTTTGCCAGCATTGGGTTTCTTTATTGAGAACTGACAAAACTAAACACATACAAAGAACAAGAAATCTCACTGAAAAAGCTCCAGAACCCTATCATGCAGGCCCGACTTGCCTGCGACTCCCCCCACAATTTCTACTGGCCTTGGGATCCCCAAAATGCATCAGCAGTAGATAAAACGCTTGTTACAGCATCAGGCAAAATGCTCCTCCTCGACCGTCTCGTCCCCTGCCTTATTTCAAAGGGACACAAAATTCTAATCTTCTCTCAATTCAAAACTCAACTTGACATTCTTCAAGACTGGGCTACACAACTCCGCTCTTGGCCTTGCTGCCGCATCGATGGAGCAATAAGCCAGTCAGACCGACAATCCCAAATAAAAGCTTTCAATACCAATCCTGCCTACAAGATCTTTCTCCTAAGCACCCGCGCTGGCGGGCAAGGCATAAATCTCGTTGCGGCGGACACCGTTATTCTATACGACTCCGACTGGAACCCGCAACAGGATTTACAGGCTCAGGATCGCGCACACCGGATCGGTCAAACGAAGCCTGTTATTGTGTACCGTCTTGCTACAAAGGGTACAGTCGAGCAGACGCTCCTCGAGAAAGCAGACTCAAAGCGCCGCCTAGAAAGACTTGTCATCCAGAAGGGCAAGTTCAAGAGTCTGCTTGATAATGCGAATCAGAACGATGTCGACGACCTTAGGAAAGCTCTTGGTGAGGACGAATTTGAGCAATTTGAGACCGGAATGGATCCCAACACGATTCTGTCAAAGAATGATCTGGAGATCCTCACTGACCGAAGTGAGGAGGCATATATTCGTGCCGAGAAAGGGCTGGATAGGAGTGGGACGGCATTTGTGGCTGTTGACTCCAAGAGGAGTGGTAACAACAATATCATGACTGAGATTTCCGGGAAATGATTTGAAGGGATTATTATTGCCACTGGGTTAGGGTTAGATAGACCAAGGGGCGGCTGGCGTCTTTTTTCCTCCCCCTGTATGTTAGCATTCCTATGCATGGGATAGAATTAATGCTTATTGCTCTATGAAGTTAGAGTTGCTGGGATTTCGCTGCTGGCTGAAGGGTCTACACCATTAAGTCAGATGTATGGATAGAATAGATGGATTCTATTCTGCTTAGAAAAAGACAGTAATAATGATAATATAAGACAATATGTACTGACTCCACGAACCAACAAAACCCTATTAAAACATAAACAATATTCAACATTCAGCGCCCAAAGCTCCTCGCCAGTGAATGGCCGTACAATGAGAGAAAGAAAAGCTGTAAATCATATAGTCCGCCGCCATGAGAGGGAAAGAGGTATCAACATCAATACAGACAGCGCGGGACTGATAAGTGGAGTTACAAAAATGAAGAAAAATAAACGACAATTAGGTGATGACCTAGCGATGGGACCTTTCCAGTTCAATCTGCTCTCGCAGATCGGCCAGAATGTCATTTCGTTTAGCAAGGTGACTCTTCAACCCATCAACCTGGTCTCCAACCGTCTTCACATCGTCCCTGAGTCTCTCAAATGCTTGCCCCTCCTTGGACCTGCCCGAGCCTTCTCTCAATTCACGCAGTTCACGCTCCTTGTACTCCAGAAGCTGCAGGGCCTCCTTCTTAATCAAGGCCCAGTTTGGTCCGCCGTCGTTCCGCGGACGGTCGGGATTTCTCCTGTTCTCCGCAGCTTCATTGGCGGCTTTCAACTTGGCCTCTAGCTCCGCGAGCTCTCGGCGCAGACGGACTTTCTCCCATTCCTCATCTTGGATCGTATCACTGAAGTCCGTGCCCTTTGGTTGGTAAGATCCCTTTCCGCCAACTCCCAGACGGCTCAGATATGTGTCTCCGAACTTGGCCTTGCGACCGGTTGGAGTCTCCATGTCGCCGTATGCTCCCCATTTTTGCGCGGGGCGTGCGTGGTCGATTTGATAGTCGATCTTATTATTCTCGAAAGACGCCCGCAGGGACGCAGGGATGGTTCGCGGAATACGATAACCCTCGTGTCGGTAGTTGAGGATGTGGAGAAAAGCGAGAGTTGCGTCTTTATTGATAGAGGGTGATGCAGAAGGGTTGACGAGGTTCCATGCAGAACGGATGTCAGTGTCTGGGACGTCAAGGGAGTCGTAGAGTGGCTGTAGAGATTCGACTAGATGCGCCGGTGTCAGCAAATGTAAAATTCCGACAGTAACAGGACAAGACGTTTGTTTGGCGGGGAGGGAAAGCATACAAGTCGTTTCTCCTCGATGGTTCTTGTTGGTATTGTATATCTCATCATACTTGGCCTTATCAGACGGGTTCATGTACCAGTCAAATCCATCCTTCAATCCAAGGGTATCATCTTCGTCCTCGATGCGCTCGAATTGTTCCTGTCCATGGTGTAGAGCACGAGAGGCCTGGACGAGGTGGGCCTTGGACTCAGGGACAAGCCAGTCCGGAAGTACACGTGGAACTTGTCGCAATTCCTATTCAGCGTAGTCTACCGTTAGCAGATTTCCCGCAACCCACACGAGTGGTTAGAAGCAAGACAGAAGGCCAAGGAGGCGAGCGAAGAGGCATGAGCTAGTAAGCAGCAATTCATACCCCATTGACTAGATCGAAGACCAATCTCATTGCGACGCAGAATTCTTCAAAGTCCAGCTCTCCATCGCCATCCACATCCGCAAGATCCCAGACTTTTTCCAGCTGTTCATCTTGAAGCCGGCTGTTCCTGAGCACTGATGCCGCCTGTGAGCTGTTTAGGTGCGGGTTGCCGTTCGAAAGCGACGAGAATATCTCCCAATACCGCTCAACTTCCCATTGTTCGATCCTCTTGTTGGACATGATGTGGTATAAAGACAATATGCTTCTGGTTCAAGGAGAACAGAAGAGAAAAGACAATGAACGTTTGATCGAAGGCCGCAGCTAAGCTGTTGTTGCGCGCATAGTTACCCCGTACGGCGTCCGAAGGTGGCTAGTCGGAACAAGTTACTTCCGGACTCTATGCTGTATGCCAGTATTTACATGGAGATGCTGTCTACAACGTATTTCATTGATCTATTTCTGTGGCCTGGATTAACAAGTTAAGCAGTCAGAGTGATTTCACAGTAGAATAACTGCATCTGTGTCACTACCAGGTAATCGACCATTGCCACATACTATCACATCTGGTAGAAGTCCCAGGGGGTGAACTGCCTGAATGCCTTCTCTGCCAACTGGTGAACCTTTGGCATTATCAAGACCATTGTTTTCTGACGTGAGCCTGCAAAGAATTACACGCCCTATCACGCCTTGTCTGTGCTGCCTGTATGCCTAGCGTTCTGGGTTACTTTTCCATGAATTCCCTGCCGCTCCGCCACTTGGAGAATGGCGCGCTCGGCTTCTACAACCAATTCAGGAGCTTCAAGAATAGTAGCCAATTTCTTTGCGTCCGCCAGCTCAAGTAGCAGCCTGTCCTCGCTCTTGCCCACATCTTCTACCATCTCGGATGGCTGCTTGTCAGGCGATGTGCTCTCTAGAACTCGGGGCACGCGGCTCGCGTACAAGGCCTCTA
This sequence comes from Monascus purpureus, assembly GCA_025999795.1. NCBI lineage: Eukaryota > Fungi > Ascomycota > Eurotiomycetes > Eurotiales > Aspergillaceae > Monascus > Monascus purpureus. The sequence continues at coordinate 2,046,354 of AP025348.1, forward strand.
GTTCTGGCAACGGCTTGGGATTCAGGAGAGTTTTCTCGACCAGAAATTCTAGATGTTTCGAGCCGTTCAATGCTTTTTTTTTCCCTGTCAGCTCATCGAAGGAATGGGGACAGGGCCGAGCGAACCTCGCCAATGCGACCAGCCTCGGTAGGCTAGATAGAAAAAGGGGATATTAGGCACCCTAGGAAAGGAAAAAGCAGCAGGGTCAGCAAAAATATCCTCGTGGTGGGCTATGATCTCGTACAAAGGAATTAAACCAATTGGAGCTGTAACTGGGCAGGCAAGGATACTCCACCACATCCTCCTCCGATCCAGGTCCTGCCGCTCTGTCGCGAGTTGTCGCAATATCGAAGTGACCTTGTCTGTTTCGATTACATTCCCTGGGAATAGCACGTCGACTGTCTGTTCGTCATGGCCCTTGTGCAGACGACGTTGTGCGCCCAGGGAAGGGATGCTTTTAAGTGCCCATTCTTCGTATGGAATCCGCTGCTGAACCCGATTGCCCCAGGAGACGAGTTGCTTCTTCCACCCTTGGTCTGCTTCCTCCCACTTCGCCCACGTTTCTGCAGCCTTGTTCGATATCCTATCAATGAAGGAAAGTTCCTTCGACAGGTCTTTCGCGAGGGGTCGAGAGTATACGAGAGCACGTCGCGTCGAGATCGGGATGAGAAAGAGGCGCATCGCAACAGCGAATAGACTGCATACAAGTAACTCTTGATGGGTTAGTTGGCGCAGAGTGAACACAAGTGGAATCGCCCTGCTCCTGGGTTTAGTACTATTACTAGGGATATTGCACGAAGAACATGCCTGGCAAAATGCGGTTCTCAGCAGCTGGAGGAAGACGGACAATTTGAGACGTCATATTTCCGCTACTACAAAAGCGTGGGAACAGCCAGCATTGGCGATCGCTTGGCAAGAGATTAAATACAGCCAGCCCCGTGACCGTCCAGCATTAACATTGTCTGCATCGACATCAACTCTCCGGCTCTCCTTTGGCAGCGCTGAATACTTCCAACGACAGCCTTTTTTCACTCCCCCGGACACGGTCCTCTGGGGCCGCATTATCACCCATCCCATTCCCATCTGTTTCGTATGCCAGGGACATGGGTGTTGCTCCGGCCAATCCCGTCGCAGTCTCCGCACAATCCCCCAGCCCGAGACGCAACTCCTTCTTCCACCTGTTGACGATAGGCAATGGCGCAGGATGAGCGCGACCAAATCCGCCAAATCCCAGATATAGAACACGACGTCTGCGAGAAGTCGCTAGGAAATTCGCAACCAACAAAGTTGACGCCGACACAGTCTCCCCTCTCTGAGCTGAACACCAACGTACAGTCTATTCAGCCTCCTCGTCCTAGTAGCCATAGCAATGCTTCACCTGTAGCAGAAGCTTCTTCTAATGCAACGGCTGGCGTGCATTTAGGCTTGGGCATACGGACGCTTCCAGGTACGTCAACAAGATCTGTCAAGTACCAATGGCTAGATTCCCTTTTCAAACTGACTCCTGTCCACATTCCATACAGCCTGGATCCGGTCCGTTGAATATCCAGTTGATGATACTTCTGCGGGTGTAACGGACCGCCTTCTGCCTTCTCAACCTGGGGATGCCGTCGTTGCACAACATAACCATACCCCCTATACGACGAAGCCCGGTATCAGACTGAGCAATGAGGGCGAGGGATCTAGCAGCTACCCTCCCCGTGAATCGCGCTGGAAGACATTCTCGGAAGCAATAAAATATCCACCTGAGCAGACGTGGAATGAGAAGAGCGTGACGCCGGAATGGCTAGAAAACAATTTAGGTGACTACTCTCAGCCTTGGAGAGGGCGGCCTACGTTTGTGGACATGGAAGATCCCTTGAACAGACGGCGCGATGCGTTCATCAAGCGCTTCCAAAATTCATTGCTGACGAGCCCCATTGTCCCCTTGGTTTTCCGGCTTACGGTGTGGTGCTTTTCCCTAATCGCCCTTGCCTTGGGAGGATCAATACAGCATCTTTCGGAAAAGTACAAACACCCCCAAGGCCCATCGGCATTGATGGCCATTATTGTTGATGCGGTTGCCCTTATTTATCTCGTTTACATCACGTGGGACGAATATACTTCCAAGCCGCTGGGCCTCAGGTCCTCGCGTTCCAAAACACGGCTCATTCTTTTGGATCTTTTCTTTATTGTTTTCGACTCAGCTAATCTCAGTCTGGCCTTTGAGGTCCTTTCTGACAGCGGCGGCTCATGTACCGCTGCGGAGATCAATGAATCATTCAGTCCTAAGAACGATGCGATCTGCGATCGGCAAAAAGCTCTTGCTTCCGTCTTGCTGATTGCGCTGGTTGCCTGGCTTCTGACTTTTGCTGTAAGCATTTTCAGGTAAGCTTCATGCTTTAGGTTTTCCTGCTAGGGGTGCTGCTATTGACATAAACTTTGACAGACTCGTAGAAAGAGTGACTCGATGACTGGATATTTTTGCTCTTTGTATTATCGACTTTCTTTATTCTCTCCTGCACTCTCGCTTTTCGCTCTGCACTTGCTGCAAGCTCTCGATCTTTTCCATGTCTTTTCCTTTATTTCCCTGTCATATCTTTTCCAGATAAACACCGCTATTTTTTACAGCAAAAATTTCCTGTGTCATTTTGGGGTTTACAGCTTTGTTGTCTGGGGTTTGTGAGGGTTTGGATACTGCAGAAAAATATACAGACATTATTATTTTCAGCAGATGCACAATCCAATAATGGAAAGTTACTGAAATATCAATACAGCAGTGTCACCGGTTGCCATCATTAGACACTAAACATGCAAAACTGGCCCATTCCTTCCATACAGAGGATCCAGGTGAAACCATGCCAGCTTCTTGATGGTCCCAGCCTTCTCTTCCTCCCCCGGTTTCCCATAGCACATATCCCACTGCTTGCCTGGTGGATAAGCACCAAGCATTTTGAACGCATTCTGGTGGGCGTCCAAGTCAACTAGCAGCCTATGGCCAACACCGGCAGGAACAATGATCAGATCCCCCTTCCCAACGGTTGGCTCGAAGCGGTTGGGATTCCCCTCTCCTCCAAAGCAGAGCCGCGCACGGCCCGAGACAACCCCCAGAACCTCGTGAGTGGTCGAGTGGTAGTGCGTCGTGTTGTACATGGTGTACGTCCACTGAGGGGAAACTGCACCGACCTTCTCCAAATGCGCTGCCAGCTCGGATGGCGTTGCATCAAAGGCGTTATGGTAGATAATGAGAGGCTTTGACTGGATCGATGTATTAGGAATCCGCTGCCAGCCAGCTATCTGTTTGGTGGTGATCCGAATCCCATTGGACTGATTCAGAAGCATCTTTGATTTCTTTCGGAAATCCATGCAAAAATGAGAGAGAGAGAGTCTACAAGCGTGTGGGCTATAAAGAAACTGCTATGTCAAGATATGTACCACAGACATGACGTCATTTGAAGGTGTGTGTGTGTATTTGTTTCTGGTCATCCAATAACGTGAGTCTTCTGCAGTGGTTGAAGGACAGTCTGGAGACTGCCTCTTGCTTTCCTTGGGTCTTTGGAGTGCCTTGAAAAGACCGAGATATTGGTATCTGGTAAATGGGTTTTGTGGAACTGCAATGAGCAGTAATCAGTAGTAGTATGGGGACCAACCAAGAGCAGGGATCAGGGGGTTGCTAGCTATCTCTCAAGCACTGTGAATAGCTACAGATGGCCACTGAGAGAATAACAAACCAACCACCTTGAGCAGGCATATAGCCATTATTATACTCTGTATGCTCCATGCAGTGTTGGGTGTAAGCATTATCAGAGAACATGACAACATCCAAGGCAGTTCTTGGCGGTCTCACCGCCTGCCAAGAACAGCGGAATCTGCCAACCGCCACGCCCAGTCACTTTACGCACCCTGACACGCTCACTCTCTCACTCTCCTCCATATCGCCTTATTCCCCTGTCTGCCACGTAGGCTTCCGTGTTGGGATTCTGGTTCTGCTTTGCTCCGCTACTAGGGAAAGGGGCCTTATTGTCTCTCCTTATAAATTATCCTTCTCTTGCTTCTCTTCCTCTCCATTCCTTCCTACAGCGGCTCCGCAGTGCAAGCGCTTAAGAATCTCCCAAGAACGTCGTCCTCGCGAAGAAGGCATAATTTATTCAGACACTCGGGAAGGACGTTGAACCGGGGTATTGTGGTCTTCCTGCTATTTCGTTATCGGATCGAAGACGTTTGCGCTCCGCTGTCTGTTTCAGCCTCGACGGTTATCTGCTTCTACGTAGACTGAGTGTGCACGCGCCACTCAGTCACAGTTCAAGATGCATCCCTTGATGCCTCAGACACCTCATAAGGATGACCTTGATGAAACGTATGTCACCCCCCCCCCCTCGACCACTCGTGTTTCCGGGATCTTGCATGAGTGTGGACTAAGTGACCTAGATGGACATTCTTAGAAAAGGGAATTGATAGCGTTATGCTTAATCTGGAGGGGGGGTTGGATATGAAATCTGTATGCTTCCTACGCTTTGGATAACTTCACCGAGATGATTTGTTGTCTCTTCTGCTAACGTTTGGATCCTCTTGTAGTACATGGCGCTTTACACGTATGTCTGGCTCCTTTCTCCACTCCAACTTCATTTTTCCCTTTCCATTCGAGAGTACAACTGACACCAGAAAAGGGCGGTCCATAACTTTTGCACATCACAGAAGGCGGTCACTAATGGTCAAGGGGGTCTGCAAGCACATAGAGGCGGTTTGTCCCCCTTCGCACTGTCAACTAACTCCTGCTTACGCGGTAACTGACATACTTTGTAGCACATCTACTAGGAGAAGAACTGTACAAGTTGCTTGGCGAGTACCTTGCACGGCATCTCAGAGATGTATACGTTCAGTCCGAGAACCATACCGGAGAAGCCTTGCTTGGGTTTTATATCCGCCAGTGGGCGCGCTATACAACCGCCGCCAAGTACATCAACCATATTTTTAAATACCTCAACCGTCATTGGGTGAAGAGGGAAATAGAAGAAGGCAAGAAGAACGTGTATGATGTATACACCCTCCATCTGGTCAAATGGAAAGACGACTTCTTCCAAAGGGTCCACGAGAAAGTGATGGCGGCGGTTCTCGAATTGGTCGAGAAACAGCGAAACGGCGAGACAATTGATCAATCACAGATCAAAAGCATCGTCGATTCGTTCGTCTCCCTCGGTTTGGATGAGAACGACAGCACCAAGTCCACCCTCGAAGTTTACAGATTCTACTTTGAAAAGCCATTCATTGCTGCCACCAGGACCTACTATGATAATGAATCGCGGCAGTTTGTGGCGGAGAACAGTGTGGTGGAATACATGAAGAAAGCTGAAGCACGCCTCGAAGAAGAAAAGGCCCGCGTGGGTCTGTATCTGCACCCAGACATCACCAAAAGTCTTACGGAAACTTGCTTGGACGCTCTGGTCACCGCACACTCAGGGTTGCTCCGGGACGAATTCCAGGTACTATTAGATAACGAGCGGCAAGATGATTTGGCACGGATGTACCGACTTTTATCACGCATCAAAGATGGCTTGGACCCGCTACGAGCAAAATTCGAGACTCATGTCCGGAAAGCTGGGCTTGCCGCTGTCGAGAAGGTGGCTGCAGGAGGCGACAGTTTCGAGCCGAAAATGTATGTCGATGCGTTATTACAGGTGCATAAAAGATACCAGAACCTGGTCAATGATGCATTCAACGGCGAATCAGAATTTGTGCGGTCTTTGGACAATGCTTGCCGGGAGTTCGTTAACAGAAACTCAGTTTGTAAGTCAAGTTCCACGAAGTCACCGGAATTGCTAGCTCGGTACACGGATTCGTTATTGAAGAAGGGAGCCAAATCTGCGGAGGAATCCGAGCTGGAAGACATGCTCGTGCAGATAATGACGGTCTTCAAGTATATCGAGGACAAAGATGTCTTCCAGAAGTTCTACTCAAAGATGTTGGCCAAGCGGCTTGTGCATGTTAGCTCAGTATCAGATGATGCTGAGACGAGCATGATAAGCAAGCTGAAGGAGGCTTGCGGGTTTGAATATACAAACAAGTTGCAGCGTATGTTCCAGGATATTCAGATATCTAAAGACCTCAATGCTAGTTATAAAGACTGGCAAAACAAGGTTCTCGACGATGAGGACCGGAAGAGGCTGGTAGATGCACATTTCCAGATCTTAGGAACTGGATTCTGGCCTCTCAACCCTCCATCCACCGACTTCCTCGCACCACCAGAAATCGTGAAGACCGCGGAGCGGTTTCAGAGTTTCTATTTCGATAAACACTCCGGCCGCAAGCTCACCTGGCTCTGGCAGCTTTGTAAAGGTGAGGTAAAGGCCAACTACATCAAGAACACCAAGGTACCCTACACTTTCCAGGTGTCAACGTTTCAGATGGGTATTCTCTTGCTCTTTAATGAGCATGACTCCTTGGAATACTCCGATATCCAGAAGGCCACATCCTTAGCTCCGGAAATTCTCGACCCGAACCTAAGCATCTTCTTGAGGGCCAGGGTGCTCACTGCAAGTCCCGAGGGAGCCAAACCCCAACCCGGCACAACCTTTACACTGAACTACAACTTTAAGAACAAGAAGATTAAGGTGAACCTGAACATTCAAATAAAATCCGAGCAGAAGGTTGAATCCGACGACACACATAAGACCATAGAGGAGGACCGAAAGCTGCTGCTTCAGGTATGTCGTACCCTACCGCAGATGTGCTCAGAAAAGCTCCGTTCTAACATTTCTCTTTCCCCTAGTCCGCCATTGTCCGTATCATGAAGTCTCGCAAGAAGATGAAACACGTCCAGCTTGTGCAAGAAGTCATTCAACAGGTCAAATCTCGATTCCCACCAAAAGTGCCAGATATCAAAAAGAACATCGAAGCTCTCATGGAGAAGGACTACATTGAGCGCCTGGATGGTGATGAGATTGCTTACATTGCTTGAAGAAAAAGTGGAAATAAGGAGTAGAGAAGGTTTTGTGCTTCCAATATGGACATCATTAGACGCATGGGCTAGCTCTGGCAGTCTTTCTTTCTCCTTTTATTTCCTTTCTTTTTTCTTGCTTCACCTATCTACTCTTTGTTCTTTTCCGTAAGCGAGCTCGAACCAATCACCCAACCCAGGTGGCTGTGAATGACCAGGAATGAAATGAATCTCTTTATATGAGTTACTTACTCTGTACGTTGTATTTTCGGGCCCGATTTATTCTCCATTCAGTTGACTGACATCTCATTTTACTATCTTAACCGTTATGGATTATGTCGAAATAATTTGAATAAAATATGATGCAACTATCTGGACGAAGAGAAACCGACCAGCCACTAATCATAAGTAGAGATATTTGCTTATTCGAAGACTGAATTAGTCTAGATTAGCAACAGCCATCCAAGCGGATTATACATTAGATACTAAATGTACATGTAGCAATAGACGCAAGATAGATATTAACAGGTGTGGAGGTATGTTGCATGAGATAATATAAGGAATATTGACAATGAAAGAACATTTAGATAGGAATGGTTAAGGACTACTTACGAGTCTGATGGACAGGAATGAGGTGAGAAGAAGGGTAACAATGAAAAGAAAAAGATCAATGTGAAAATGCATATGCAGTGGGGTATGCTCAGTATCATTATTATAATAGTAGACCCAAGACGCGGGTGTATCCAAGCAATTAAAGGATGAGTGACGGATGGTTTAACCTACCTACCGTGTATTAATTGTTATTACAGAGAACCAGACGCCCTTGGAAGCTTATGAGGTCTTTATACCACAATATCATGCCGTGGTTGGGCTTTTGGATGTCTCCAGAGAAGGTTCCTCAGAAGTGTTAGGCTGATGTTCTGCGGATGGCTTTTCGGGAGAGGCTTTCGTCTCGTCAGTAGTGGATGCTTTCTCTGCATATTTATTGGATTCTATCGGTGGCTCTTCAGGAGGTTCTCGTTGCAAGTGCTCGTCCACATTTGCATTCTTGACCTCCCGATGAGATGATTCCTCGTCTGTTTGAAGGCACTGCTTCTCGTCTTCGCCATTGTCTTGAGCTCGTTTTAGGAAGCCGTAATCACCGCTTTCTCTTCGCAGAATTATGTTGCTCCACCTCTTCTTCCTGCTGACGCTCTGTGAACGACGCACAGAATCCTCACTCTGCCGTGGTGTCACCTGACGCGAATCCGCATCCGACCTATTGGCCTCTGCCGCACTGGCAAATGTAGAGGTAGAGGAGGATGTGCCAGGGGGTGTAGAGACGGGGGGTGCAGTCCTCTTATCTTGCCATCCCTTTCGCTTCTCTCCAGCCCATGAAGCCCATGAGCTGAAGTAAGCGCTCGCTTTCTGACCCACAGCGCTTACAGATGCTTGCGCCTGGCTCAAATCCACCGAAGGTGCTCTACGGCTTGTCGACCGAGACATCAAACCTGGGCTCGAAGGTGCTGCTGATGCCGAGTCCGATGTAGCTAGGCTCTCATATCCTTTATCCGACAATAGCTGTTGTGATTGAGCAGCCTTCTCTTCATTCCTCTTCCGCTGCGCCTCTCGCATTGCTTCGATATCTGCCCAGAAGCTGTTAAACGCAGCGCTAACTTTCTTCTGACCCGATGCGAGATGTTTGTTCAATACCTCACGCCCCTCACGTACGCGATCATCCAAATGCAGTTCTGAAATTTGTTGAGTCAGCCGCCGTTGGATATCATCAATAGAGAGACCACCAGCACAGGGATGACGGGGTTCAACAATAGAGTAAAGGAGGGCATCTGATGTAAGTTGCTGGAACAATGCGTAGTTCGAGGTCTCCTTCCATTTTGTCAAAAACTCCTGGTTGAACTCCAGTGCAGGATCACCCTCTATGTTGAACGCCTGAATTTGCGACTGGCTTCGACGACCCGATTCGCCCGTATTGTATGAGTTAAGCTCATCATGATACTTCATACAGGATAGTAACGCAAGGAGGTATTCTTCAAACTGCAGTCTGATGAACTCCTCGGATCCCATATATCCGTGGGTCTTGGGTCGTTCTGGATGGGCATCATCCCAAGTATCGCTCACGACTTGCGTCAAGAAATCAATCCAGCGCCTATCCGCCGCCGAGAGAGCTAGAGCGCTCCGGAGAGATGGGGATGAGACAGTGACAGTATCTTCGTCAAGCTAAACAATGACGTTAGTCGCGTTAGAGGCAGAAGGATATTGTCCCTTACATTCACCAAGATATCACTATAGCGATCCTTCTGTTGCAGAAGAAGCGAGTTCGTCGAGCCAACGACATATGATTTTGTACCGTGATCTGCCAGCAGGTCCAGCTGCTGCAGAGGCGTGTACGGACCGAACATGCTTCCCTGCAAAATAGTCAGAAGCATTCATACACTAAGTTTGGACAGACTGTCTAACCTTTCCAAAAATCTGCAAAGGGAGACCCATATATGCAAGTACTGGAGAAGTTAGCATGGAGCGCAGCACACGGGTGCAAATATCTTCTGCATACATGAAGCTCTCTCGCTTGTCTTGAGTGAGGTCGCCTTTTCAACATTCCGAGCATAGCTGTCGAACGCCGGGTCGGCACAGTCCTCGAGATGGTTCATGAGACCGGGTATTAGAGAAATAAGTGAAAATTGTATCAGACATAAATTCTCGCAACGGGAACCAAAGAATAAAATCTAGGAACATGCAAAATTAGGCGATTGATCCGGCAGGGTTCATGGCAACTATGTGACATACCTTCGGTTGCAGAAGTAGACTCTTAAACAGAATCAAAGTCTGGTACTTGAATTTACGAATCATCTCGCGCAATGACGATCCTTCATTGACGGGTTAGTTTTTGTTGAGCAAGTTAAAAGGAATTTTAGCAGGAAACAAACCAAAATATTCACGTTTCAGCTCCTCGGAGCTCTTCAAGCTGTGCACGAGAGACTCGCGGAATTTCTATATTGCAATGAGTTGATCATTCAAACATAACACATAGGTCCATTACTAACGTACCTTTAAGATATCAATGTCAAGGAAATCCCTAGTATTGGCCATGGCCCATCAGCCCTTGCTAATCCATTGGCGGTCACCTTAGGGGAGTTAATGGACATTATCAACGAACCGCTGTGCAAACCATGCTGTCGTCACCATGGATAATTTCTCTCTTAACTGCCCGAGGCTATGTGGGTTATCCGTCACTACTACAACGGCCTTCTGTACCGTAGATCTCGTCACGTCAGGTGGCCTATTCTTCAAGAGGCTGGATTCAATTTGTCTGGAGCACGAAACGCCGAATAGGGAAGTTGGTTTCTCAGTAGGGGTTTCTTTACGGCGGAGGGTGAAATAAGAGAATTCTTCGACAGAGCTAGATAGAAAAATACGGCGTCAGCAACGCCCATAAAGAAGAGCAATGGCTCATGGATTCTGCTTTCGCGCGGCAAATACGGTATGGTATCATTGAAGGGTCACTGAGGGCTGTAGGATCTTACGTGTGCGCTCCATCTGAGAGCGCCATGAATGGCAGCAAGGACCAGTCATTCTCTGCAACGGGATCTGTTCCTTCATCGCCGATGGAAAGCTCGATTTCGGGGCCCCTGTGGTAGCGGATAGGTTATTAGTGAGAATGGGGCAAAAATTGTGGAAAGCAAGATACAAGACATGAAAACGCGCAAAGATTCGAGACAAGCAGAGTACCCCGCTTCTATTCCTTTCCTTCTTCTCGTCTTTACTCACCTTGCGTGGTGGAAATCCACTACCATCACAATAGGGCCCCCGCGACTGGGGACTCGAGCCATTCCGATGAAATCGTCATCCACAACATGCGCTAATTCGGAGTCCGGACGGGCAACAGACCAGTGGTCACCCTTGGCCAGGTCTCTGCAAGTAGCAACTCTTCTGTGTGAGAGACAAGCTGTAAGGGCTCGTGGTGGAAGACTGTCTGTCCAGGAGAGAAATCGCAGTTATCGCATCTTGCGGGCGGTGACGAGGTTAAGCACAGAAAACGAGCATTATTGGACCACCGCCACGTGAAAGCAAGGATCTACGACTATGACGCTATGGAATATAAGAATATAAACATAGTGCCTTAACTCACAGCAGATACGTATAGGGATTTAAAAGAAGTCTATTCTCTCATTATACCATCGGCGAAGGACATATCAACTCTGACATATATGGACATTACAAGCACATCGCAAAAGATAAGATCCCGACCATCTCATTCACCACCCAAATCTGGCGACGCCATAAGCGAATCGAAAGGTATACTCCGAAAAGGACAATCGACGATGCATCTGAAGATCGTAAGCAGCTTCCGTAGTAAGTCTGCAGTGGAGGGGAGAAAGGTAAGAGGAAGGGGTCGAAAGAGCAGCCAAATCGTGCTCCATGTGCGAGGAGCGCCATCCTCCCAAAGGATCGGCTAAGCTGCTAGGGCACCTTCAACTGTCTCCGCCTCTGCACCTTGGTCGATGTTGTGGAAATCGAGAATTTCCGAATACCTGCAGATCCGACAATAAGGAGCTGATGGGCATGATTATGGTCAATGGGGGACATACATCATGATTTTCCACGTGTCTACCGGCAAATCAGCGTCATTGAATGACCAGTCGAATTTGGATTCCGCTTCCGGCTCATCTGTGGGATCGTGATAGGGAGCGAGGTACTGATGGGCAAGTGCCTCTGTAGCGCTAATTCGTTTCTTGGGGTTAAAGAGAAGCATTCGTTCGATGAGATCGATTGCTAAATGGTGTCAGCATCAGGTGATAAAATACATAGTTTATTGGAGGATAATATTCTTACCATCAGGGTCAGCGTTCTTGAATTTATTCGCAAGAGGCTGTGGTTCTCGCTTGGGCAAAGATTTCACAAAGCGCAAAGTCTATTGGGACCGGTTAGCAGAGCTCCAAGATAGAATGGGCAACCTGCGGAGCAGCGCATTATTACTCACAGTCTCGCTACAAATTGTCTTGATCACATCATCTGGAGGGGTTCCCAGAAGCTCTGTGATGATGGAGAACTGGTCGACATGATCCTTCCCCGGGAAAAGCGGCTTTCCTTCCAACATCTCAGCAAATATGCAACCGGCACTCCAGATATCGACTTCCACGTCATATTTCTGCCATGTAAGCATGATTTCGGGAGCGCGGTAATATCTTGTCGACACATAACCGGTCATCTGAGGGTCTTGAATGCGTGCGAGGCCAAAATCACAAATCTTCAAATCACAGTTCTCATTAATGAGAATATTGCTGGGTTTAAGATCACGATGCACGACACCCGCGGAATGTACATATTTTAGTCCACGCTATAGTAGACGTCAGCCGTCAGATCTTGGGGGATTCCGAAGGAGGAATCGCGGGGAGTACCAATATCTGGTATAGGAAGTATTGTATGAACTGCTTCTCGAGTGGCCTCATCGTCAATAGGCGATGAAGATCGGTCCCCAGAAGCTCTGTCACGAAATAGCTGCGCAATAGGTTAGTTCACAGCGCGGGTTAACGAGCGCTCCAGCTCGAATGCGGCGACGTACATGTCTTCGAGCGGGGAAATGAAGATATCGTTCAAGCTGATAATCTGCTGGCTATGAGCACGCATCCATCCCAGCTGTCTTTCATCCAATGGTCTCACTAACATTTTCATGGCGGATATGCTTCAATAGCTTCAGCTCTCGGTAGGTTCTCTTGGACAAAACGGGAGTGCTGAAAGGCTTCATAATCTTCTTCACGGCGACAGGTTGCCCTGTCAATTGATCCCTTGCAGAACTTTTATACGGTTGTGAATGTCCAGTCAGCCAGTCGCACGCCCCTTGCTCAGTAAGGACCCAGGTCGAAGAGGGGCGAAGGGGCAGAGGAAGAGATCATACCAGACAAGGCCAAAGGCACCCATTCCCACCGGCTGAAGATCTGTATACCTGACCAGTAGTCAGATACATAATGTTCGCACCAGTACAACTAGCTATCGCACGCAAAGAAACCGTACCTGCTGGTTATCTCGAAGGTGGTACCAAAGATCTGGGCACGCACGAATTCGGCCATGATGGAGGAGCGGATAGCCAGGACCGGGGATCAGTTGACGGAGAGACAGGGGAGGAGGAGTTTTCCCTTGGGTTTGGCTTCTTATCCTCCAGTTGCTGGCTAGAAAAAGCTGTCGATCAGCAGAATTTTCGAGGGTCGAGGGCCGTAGGGGGAGATGGCGGGCGGGCGGGAGAGGTTAAAGTAAGTGGCGGCGAGAGACCAGGATGTGGAGAAGTGACTCCTAGTCTACCCAGAGTACCGGCCAACAGCACTGACGTTCCAGCAGAAAGCTCCTGGAGAGAGTGGACACTGGACTCTGGACACTGCTGATTATTGATTCATGATTCGCGGCATTCTACACGGTGACAAGACTCGTTCCAGGTCTTTTCTACGCGCATTTGCCTTTGTGTCGAGCGAGGACTGCTGAACAGCGCCCCCGGGGACCATTGGTTGGAAGTGTGTTCCTTTCCTCAGGCCAGTCTTATTCATTCTCATATCCCGATTATATTATACCAAATGACCCAAGAGGCTCGTCGTGAGCTGAACGCACTTGATGGGATTGTTTCTGCGGCTTACATAACAAACTGCGAGACCTGACTCAAGTGACTCGGGAGTACATTTGGATGATACGATCATCGGTGGTCTGTGGTTTGAAGACCGCGTTTCACAGCCATCCGAGTCCATCTCCCTTGCCTCTGCCCACCTCGTCTGCCTCGCTGTTCCTCTCATTTCCCACCTTAATTTCCCTGCTAGCGTGGGCCCTGCGTCTCTGACAAGGCGACCTGTTCTGCTCCGCAGTCCAAAGCCTCACCCCTCCCTCCCATCGCATCGCATCCGATCCGGTCTCCGAAGCGAACTCTTTCCACTGGATCCTATCTTCCCGGTCCTCCTGTTGCTCCAAGTGCAGTGTGCCCTGCTGCGTCGCCCGTCGCTAAGCCCTCTTGCCGTCGATCCCTGCCGAAGCTCCTCCACAATACTCTGCTCGTATACTACTGAGGTATATACGCATCATCCGCCGTGTCTTCGTTTCTCCGAGATTCCGAAGGGTAAAGCCATCCGAGCTCGTGTCCATATCCTGGCCCCGGAAACGCCATCGCGATCCTCATCCTCTCTCTGCGTTGTTTCTCTGTATCATACCTAATCTCTTGCAATCCTGGCCCCGCTGGATCTCCCGGCGTCCTCCATCCTTACCCGAATTGCTTCGGTTCTCTGTCGACCTTCATCCTCCATCAGATCAGCCCCGAACGCATTGTCCGCAACCGAAACCATTGCATGGCCTTCCTCCTTCCCTGCCTCCGATATCGACAGGAGACCTGGTAACCATGGGCTCGTGTTTCAGTTCGGAAAAGGCAAGTGACGGAGAAGAACGGAAGAGGAGCCAGATGATCGATAAAACGCTCTATGAAGATGCCAGGAAATTACGGAGGGAATGCAAAATCTTACTTCTCGGTCTGTCTGTCTGTTGTGACATGTTTTTCCAGTTAAGACTTGCCTGCATTGGCTAACCATTGCTTGCGTGAGATAATATAGGCTCCGGCGAAAGCGGAAAGTCGACCATCGTCAAGCAGATGAAAATTATCCATCACAAAGGCTTCTCGCCCGAAGAATGCGCTTTATATCGCCCTACCATCTACAAGAATCTGCTGGAGTGTGCCAAATCGCTCATCGGTGCTTATCGCCAGTTCGACGTTGAGCCCGCCAGTACAAAGGTCCAAGGGTTTGTCGACTTTCTGTGGGACTACAACGTGGATCCGGACCCGCAAAAACCGCTCGATCCCAGGGTGGGAGAAGCCGCAACATATCTCTGGAATGACCCATGTACGTCAACGGTGTTGGAACGCCAGAATGAGTTCTACCTGATGGACTCGGCACCATAGTAAGGATCTGAAATTTCTCTGTTGTCTTGGCCTGGACAGGCGTACTAAGCCCGTTTCTACCAGTTTCTTCGAGGAAGCAAAACGAATAGCGTCCGCGGACTATTTGCCCAATCAGGATGATATACTACGTGCAAGAACCAAGACAACCGGCATCTACGACACACGATTCGAGATGGGCCAATTAAAAATCCAGTACGTGAGATCAGTGCTTCTGCCCATTTGCCATAACCGTTTTCTGACAGAACCGGCATAGCATGTTCGATGTTGGAGGACAGCGGAGCGAACGCAAAAAGTGGATTCACTGTTTTGAAAATGTCACCTCCATTATCTTCTGTGTCGCATTGAGCGAGTACGATCAGGTTTTGTTGGAAGAAGCCCATCAAGTGAGTACCTCAACTGATCGACTGATCGGCTGAAGTCGATGGTGACTGGTGCTGACTTTCTTTGGAAGAATCGGATGATAGAGTCCCTGATCTTATTCGATTCTGTCGTAAACTCGCGGTGGTTCTTGCGAACAAGTATCATCCTCTTCCTGAACAAAGTGGATCTCTTCCAGAAGAAGCTTCCCCGATCACCACTAAGCAACTACTTTCCTGATTATTCCGGGGGCGACGACTACAATCGAGCCGCTAAATATATTCTTTGGAGATTCAACCAAGTCAATCGCGCGCATCTCAAGCTTTATCCCCAGTATGTCTTCTCTCCATCCTTCTTGGTCCCCATCCGATCTGCTGATCATGTCCTCCCTTCCTGCAGCTTAACACAAGCGACCGACACGACAAATATTCGATTAGTCTTTGTTGCCGTGAAGGAGACGATTCTACAAAATGCCCTAAAAGATTCTGGAATTTTGTAGGTCCTTCCACAGGCGCATACATCGAGGATGGAATGGCACCTCCATTCTCCGTGATATCAAATGCCCTTTGACTGTTGACAGCATCACCATTTGTTATCTTTTTTTTCTATATTGCATTGGCATTTGAGCGCTATTTCTTTTTAATGGCTCTATATCCCGGCGCTCAATTGGGTTTTCTGTTTTCTGGATATCCGTGGCATGGTTCTTTTATGTCTTTTTGCCCTCGCTTCTTCCCCTTTGAATTTCAAGATGAGTTTGCTATTTGCAACCAAAAAAAGTAATTTATTGTCAGCCTTTGGACAACCTGACAAATGTGCATCAGGTTTGATGTTTTGTTTATGTGTGCAGATATGCCTATTATACCTAATGCCCCCCTTATTCCTTTCTTTTGTCTCCTTCTGTTCGTCACTTTGGATTTCTGATGTATTCTTTCCTCCCGTTTGACTTTCCCCTGACCAGCTATCATTGCCATGCCTTGTTCCCTTTTTCATAATTACTACCTCCTTGTCTCGATTTTTCTTCATTTCAAAGCGTCCCATTTTCTCGGCATTTTCGCTTATACATGGTGCATGGGAGGATTGTTTTTGGTTTTTATATATATATATATATATATATTCCAAGCTTCTCTTCGAACACTTTTTCCCTCCCCTTTTACATCTTGGATTCACTTCCTAATGACAGATGTCTATGTCGCGTTGGTATCTGAGTTGATGAGGTTATGTCAGGGGAGGTAGTGCTCTTTACCTGCATTTTGGAAGCATATGGGCGTCTTTGTGTTTGGACCTGTCCAGTCACTGTTTTCAACACTGGCATTTACTATTTGTTTTATTTACCTATTTTTAATACAACAGCGTACTGACCCTATTGCGCATTTTCCGTACGTTGTACTGGTCCGTTCCCGACAGGCACCAGGGATTGTTAGATATCATCCATCCATCCATTCATAGATGACCTGGTTGCGGTTATTGTCATTCATATGTCGAGTGGGTATGTTGACTTCGGTGCTCCGGTGGATATACGGGGTCCAGGAGTGGCATTCATTCATTCTGGATATTCTAGGGTCGAAAGGGTGCTAAATTATCTTATTTGCTTTAATTTTATTTCCCTTGATACATGTCCATATGAACGCAGATTGGAGCAGGGAACTTGCTCAATATATACTTTTACATGCAAATATATTAAATATGTTGGATATTTCATTACATCTACAATTAATTCATCTGAAGTATAGTTAACTAATAGCTATAGACCAAGTAAAGCCGTATTAGATATTGCTATTGCTTTCATGATTGATTCGATTTATGACTCCATTCATATAATTGTTGAACAATGGAATGGGTAGATCAACAAGAAATACGTGTATATATACATCTGGATATCTGAATGGACAACCTAGTACTCCGTAGAATAAATGAAAGATATCAACTCAATCAAGCACTCAATTCGGCAATCCGTTTCTCTAATTCTGGGACCGCGCGGAGCTGAATATCCAGTTCCTCTTTCTCACTGTAAATTCATCACTTGTGAGCCAACTTCCAGCATATATAAAATAAAACTGGATGGAAAGGGGGACTCACTCTTCCAGTCTCAGCCGCCTCTCCCAATCGAGATCCGTGAAAATGTACCCGCCCTGTCCGTCAAATTGGAGGATCTTCCTATGGTACTTCCATAGACTCCGTCGGTGAGAGACCGTCATGAGCGTGATATTTAACTCCTTAGCCGTTTCATACATGACCTTCTCGATATCCAGCGTTACGGATGAAGTGCACTCATCCAGAATCGCGAACTTGGGTCGGTGGTAGAAGAGTCGGGCCATTGCGATGCGCTGCTGAAGGCCGCCTGAGAGGACGTCACGCCATTCTTCCTCCGCGTCCCATCCGCCGGGGCGGTCGACGACGGAGGCAATCTCAACCGTGCAGAGGATGTCGTATAGGTCCGCGTCTGTGATGCCCTTGGCGAACATTTCGGGCGTGCTGTCGGGGTATATCACCTGCTGGCGTAGAGTGCCACGGGATAGATAGGGACGTTGTGGGATGTAGAAGATCTCCTCAAAGCGGGGCTTCTTCACGGTGCCACCGTAGACAGGCCAGAGACCGCCAAGGATTCGGAAGAGGGACGATTTTCCACAGCCGTTAGGACCGACGATGAGAAGATGATCACCTTGATGGACGGTGAAGGAGAGTTTGCGGACCAGGACGTCGCCATTGGGAGAGACAATGGGTACGTCGCTGAATTCAATCGAGTCGCTTTCCTCTTCGGTTCCGCGGCCGGCAAGGACGGCTGCATTTTCCGCCGTCTTCGCCGAGGAAACAAGCTTCTTTTCGAAATGGCCCGCTGCGAGGTCATCCATGACCTCTAGCAAGGACGAGACGCGCGCTGTGTGGCCGGCAAGTTCGGAGATTTCCTTGTATGAGAACATCAAGCGGCCAAAGGCGTCGGAAGAGGAGAGTAGCATGCGTCGATTTGTAACGAAGCCTTTTAAATCAATTAGAATCCACGAAAGAGAACAGTAGTAACAGATCAACTTACTTTCTGTCCTATCGCCCATAGTCTTTACGATCTGACCCGGAAGCTTGAAAAAAACGGGGATACTGCAGAGGATCAACCCTAATGCGCCCCAGAAGTATTTGATAACAAAATCCTCCATGAACCCGTGGTAGAATCGCCTCCGTAGAATGAGATTCACATGTCTGATCAATGTAAAATAACCCTTATCCAAAGTATCCTTCTCCGCCTCATGACCGCGGTAGAGGGCCACTTCCTCCGAGTAATCAAGAAGTCTGTTATGGAGGAATCTAAATTCACCTTCCAACCTGGCCTCCTCCGCGACATATTTACCAAATGGTGGTGTGAGCAGGCGCATTGCATTAGCAGACAACTGCACGAGCAGGCCCATGATGAACAGGCCCTCTCCGCCGACGCTCTTTGACAGGGAATAGTTGTAGATGGCCATATCGAGGATCGGCTTAGCAAGGTTGGAATATAGCTCTGCCAAGCTGTTGGAGAACCGTGAAACATCCACAGTGATCAACTGGTCTGGGTTCTTAATCCGGTCATCCAGCGCAGAAATCGCGTAAAACGTCATATTTGAGAGATATTTGTCATGAATATAATCCGTGAGGCGTTTTCGGTAGGAGAGGGAGAGTTTACATTGATGGTAGGAAAGCTGAGAAATACGTCAGAAGAGAGAATGGTCACAAGAGCAAGGCAAAGATGAAACCCACCATGGAATTTGTGAAGGTCGCAGGCACCGCAACGGCCATCCACCAGACAAGCCCTAAAAGAAAGTCCCTCCCCTTCCCCCGGACTAGGTTGCTAACCAACCTGCCATCCAGCTCAGCAACATACAAACTCAGTAACGTCCTCAAGACCAAAAAGACGCTATGGCTAATGAGCAAGCGCAGCTCCTTGCTCTTCCACCCAGGCACAACAATCTTCAGCAACCTGATCAGATTCCGGAGGAACTCTAGATTAATCTCGCCATTTTTCTTCTTGCTACCATTCCGAGATGCCCCCCGGGTAGAGCCACCGTCAGGGAGGCTACTAGTCCCTGGACGCCCGCGGATATCCGCCAGGCGCTGGGAAGCGGCTTTCTGTTCGGAAATGGCATCGTGAACGCGTTTGGCCAGGGCAGCGAAGAAGGCGAAATAGAGTGTGCGGAAGACACCTTTGCGGTGACGGAGGTAGAGAGCAGAGAGTTTCGAGAGGATCCGTTTGATCGAGCGGTCTGGGGAGAGCAGTTTGGAATGTGCAGCCATGACTGCTACCGCGGCTGCACAGAGAGACGGGTAATAGATGACACTTTAGTCTCGTCTGGTCTAGCCTAGCCAGATCCGATGGAGGAGAGCATGGCTGATGCCCAAAGTAATGAGGGACTGAACCAGACAGACAATGATGGGGATAGAGTGCGAATGAAGCGTGCGAGCACAATCTGTCTTCCTTCGAACTGCCCCATGTGAAGCTGCAGACCCGTGATTTGGCCCGTGACTTGCACTTTCTGGGGTCGATGAGCCGAGGATGACGCGGCCCAATCATAGCACGCCCCGCGTATGATGTAACCTGTGAGTCGCAGTCTTTCCCAAAAAGGAAATAACCTTTAGGTTGCTCACGTGCCCGGCCCTAAAGTGCTGGACAGAACAGAGGCCTTCACAGCTTACACCCCGTACGCACCGTGTCCGCTTATATTTTCCACCGTGCGTATATGCCAAAAATTATTATATATACAGGGACACACACTGCCCAAATATGCCAACGGCAGAGGATATCAAAACTAATAACGCAAAAAATGAACACGCGCAACAGCCACTGGGCAATTCCTCAGTCGACCAAGGTATCTAGATTGTCAAGCAATCGGAAAAAATCACACAATAAACCAAGACCGTACACCAGTCATATCGGCAGGCCCACAGGGCTCTCTTCTCTGAATGTAAAACACGATCACTATGCTCATCGAATATACTCCATAGATCAGGTTCGCTCCTGTACATTACGCTCAGTCGTCGTCCCATTCATGCCGACCTCAGTCAGGGGTGGCTTTCGCATGCCGCTATTAATCTGGGCAGCAATCTGGCTCTCTTTGAATCGGGTATATGCTTCCGTGTCCCATTTCTTTGTATCCCATAGCTCATCCACAGTCCACCCAAGCCTTTCAATCGCCTTGCTTGCATGGCCTGTTTCGAAACCATCCCCTGCAGCCATCTGTTCCCTCTGGAGCTGTTCCAGCTTCTCCCTAAGAGAAATGATGTGCGAGTCGTCAATTGGGGAAGATGACAGGTGGTCCGACGGCCGATCAAGGGAAGGGCTGAGGAAGTCACGACGAAGATTTTGACCCAGACGGTGAACCTGACCCTCTTCAGATGTCATGGCGCGAGAGTGCAGAGACGTCATGGAGCTGGAGCGAGAGAGTGTAATGTCATAATGGTCAATATCCTCATCATCGATGGCGGTCTCAGAACCCGCATGATTGTCGCTGATTAGACCCACGGCTGTCGCGGTCTCGCTATGGTCATCACTTGAATTGGATCCAGTCTCCTGTGTGACGGATGGTGCAGGTCGAGATACAACGCGCGTCTCGGGA
The DNA here is from genome assembly GCA_025999795.1 of Monascus purpureus. Classification (NCBI taxonomy): domain Eukaryota; kingdom Fungi; phylum Ascomycota; class Eurotiomycetes; order Eurotiales; family Aspergillaceae; genus Monascus; species Monascus purpureus. The sequence continues at coordinate 2,067,121 of AP025348.1, forward strand.
AATTGGTCTTCAAATCGTTTAATTATCCGATTCAACGCGTAGTCGAGAACGAGTAGACGTCCTGGTAACAGGCTAGTTAGCATACAAATCTTGGCAAAAAAGTAGTAACAAACCAAGAGAGGGGGAGGCTAAAGCTATGCATACTGTAATTCGTGTCATTGCCAGCCCTGTCTTCCCGAACAAGGGCCGATTGGAGTCTAGTCCGTATGTTCCGAGCCGACTCCAACAGATTCTTTGACATGTCATGAGGCCTCTTTGTCATAAGGGGCCTCTGTCTCCTATATATTGGGGTTGAGGTGCCACTTGTGGGAACGGATAGGTCCCCATGGATATTATCCATGGTGCCGAGACATACTCCCAAAGCTTTCACAACACCCGTGCCTCCAATAACGTAGTCTTCGTCTGGAGCATGGTCAGTTTCATCCTCTCCCTCTTCCCCGTCACCGTGACCGACAAGGTGTTGCAGGACCTCTGGTACCGGAACCTGCCGCTCAGCAGATGGACCCATCGTAACAGGAAGCTCTTCTTCTAGCGCACCATGTTCCAGGTTCCGCAGGGAATAGGCTACGATCTGAGACGCCAGAGCTTTGACAACTTCATTGCTTTCCGCACCGGGGACTTCAATGTCAACAGCAATTATCGTTCGTGAGACACGAACGGCTGCCATCAGGGACGCATAAACTGCACAGGCTTCCTCTTGGCTTGCGGGATCACTGGCAGAGGCCAGCTTGACAATCGTCGGGTTTTCCGTTATATTCAAATGGCAGAGTCTCGGGCACTCCGGGAGAACTTCTGCCAGTGCAATTGCATGAGTTGCAGATAGATCGACATCCGCAAGATGAATGCGTTTCAAAAAAGACATCTTGGGGAGATAGTGCCTAAATGTCGCCAATGCATCTGGCTTGCTGGAAAAGAGTTCGCGATTGTGGGAAAAGTCGACAAAATGAAGGTGAGACAGGCGAGCCAGCCCCTGCATCAATGGCTGCATGACAACTGGAGTCAACGAACAATCTGCCAGACTCAGCGTGTATAGAGGGTGGTCTTTGTCGAGCGTGGGTATGAGCAGGTCGAGATGGTCCCGCAAATCATTCCCACCGAGATCAAGACCCTCGCATTTCCCCGCTTTCAAATAGCGAATAACGTGCTCGAAGCCCTCTCTTGTTAGCCCGTTATTCGCGAAACCAAGCCTTCTAAGACCGACAGCAATGGCTGCGTCACAGACTTTTCTCACATCCTCTGTCGTAGGGTTACATTCGCTGAGTAGCAACTCTTCGAGACGGTCACCACCAAATCTCTCCGCAAGAGAATTTGAGAAGATAGCCGAAATATCAATGGTCGGTTTGTTGGTCTGCGATGGGTCTTCAGGACCATTTGCTGCGGCGCGTGGCTTCGGGAACGGAACACCTGTAAGGTCAATGGCTCGCAAAGACTTCGACATATGAACGAAAAGGCAAATATGACGCCACCCTTCGGGGCCGATCTTATGGTTGTTCTTCAGGGACAACTTCTCTATAACGCCATATGTCTCCTCTTTCAAAGTCTTCTGCTGTACGGATTTGCCGTTCCTTTTGCGCCGAGACGTCATCTCTTCCACTGTTTTCGTGGAGAGCAGCCCTGCTAGGATTGCTCGCACAGATTGATCCGTCAAACAACAGCTGTCGAGGATGAGTTTACGGACCGGGACGATTGCAAGCCAGTCACTGAATGAAATAATGTCTTGATATGTCATAGGGAAATTGCTGAGGTCCAAAACCGCGACAGTGCCCGGAGATTCCGCCAGCGTTGAAGATGGGGAGGAAATTTGGTCAACCACCTTCTTGAGAACAGGAGATTCGCGCAGCTTGCAGCATCGTCGGTATATTCGTACAGGATCCGTGACCGGCTGCGATTGCGGTTTTGGGCGAGGAGGATTAGTGGCCGACGGAGAGTCATCCTCTGCATAATTCAGTTGAAGCGGCACTATGCCGTTAGCCTCCGCCTGCCTCCGTCTCCGCTCCTTGCGTTCCTTTCTTTCTTCCTCCGACCGCTTTTTCTTTTCCTGCTTCCTTGTCGGCTCTTTCACTTCACTCTCAATTTTGGTTTCGTCTGCACCATTCGGGTCTTTCTTCGCCGCAGTCTTAGCGGTCGGACCGTCTTTGGTATTCTGGGTTTCCGGTTTCGTTTTGGATTTCTCTTTAGACTTTTTCCCTTTATGGCCATTAGATTCTATAACAGGTGGCTCCACAGTTCGCGTAGGCGACGTCTCATCGTCGGGCTCCCGATAAGAGATTCCGGCAATCTCAACATCGACACAGAAAGCGACGCGTCGTAGTTTCGCCTGGTTTAACTCCGGTATTTTACATCTATCGCGGCAAGGGTCGATATTCATCACACGTCGTTCACAGACAGTACCACTCGGGGCTGCCTTGCTCGCTCCACTTGGGACAGATGAAGAAAATCGGCGCAAAGCATTGTGGAGGAACGATGGGCCTTTTGGTGAAGTTGACGCGAAGGGGTTACTTCCTTCCTCCTTTTCCTCCTCTTCCTTGACCTTTGGGGAATAGGCTGCCCCGAAAGGGTTATGGAAGTCAAGTTTGGATCCTCCATGGACGGCGGTCTTCGGAGCGCTTGGGCTCGTCTTCGCACTTGTCTGTGATGGGGGCGTAGAACCAGAGGAAAACTTGGCGCTCAAATTTGATATCCAGGAGCCTCTTCTCCCCGAAGTTGAACGTGGTATAGTTTTCTGGGGTGTCGGCGACTGTCCGGAGCTGTTACGATCCGGCGTAACCGTATGGTTTGGGGCCTTCTCCTCTGACCGGACACTTGTGTGACTGGGTGTCGTAGTACCATTCGTGTGGGTGGAATTCGTAGATGGGGCGTTACCGCGGGATTGTAATTGGTTTTCTTGCGAGGGTTGCCGCGCTGCGGGCCTCTCTGAGTCGATGCTCGATTTATCGCTCACCGTTGAAGATACGGATTTGGTGCGGTGCAGTTGATCTAAGAAAAGATACCGTCAGTTTACCATTTCTTCCGGATCCTAACACCGACCACCCTCTATCAATAGCCAGCCACCGTGCAATTGAAGTTCAGAGAATCCTCTTGGAACAAACCTTTCTGCGAATGGTGAAGCCAGCTCACATCGACAGTTTCAACCTCCATTTTGGAACACACAATCGGAGCACAAGACTAGGCCGTACTCCGCGTAAACGCAATGTGTCAAAAGATAGTATGCCAATGAAATAGGATGCAGAGAATCCGACCCTGACAGTATTAAGGATAAAACATATTTCGCCGGAGAATCGATGAACAGATACGGGGGATTATGGCGAGGCTACCTTGGGCGCAACGTTGCAATTATAAACAACAGGAAAATATCCAGAGATCGATGCACGCCCATAAATCGAAGAGGGAGCGAGAGAAAAAGCAAGCAAAAATGCCCACGCGACTCTTTGCTCGGTGCAGGTTGTTCTACTGATGATGGGACGTATGGTTCGAAATCGGAGTATGGAGATGAGCGGACATGATGCTTCAGAAAACGGAAGGATGCGAAAAGAGGAATAACTCAGAAGGAGAAGAAAGAGAGAAGGAAAAAAGACAGGAAAGGGGGGGAGGGAAATGAAGCGAAGCGGCGAGCAGAGTCGCGGGCAGCGTATTTAATTGACCGAACGCTGGATGACCATTGCCCGTTTCGGCGTGATCGAGCGGATGCAGCGAGCGGAGAAAGGCGATCCAACCTGCAGCCCGGCACTTGGCGTATTTCCCGTAACAGTACGGTATTACAGGGCCAACCAGAGCACGGGATTGCGCTTCTATTGGCTTCGTGGGCCGATCGAGGTGTTTCCTGAACCCACATCGCCACCACAATGTATAATACACGGTAACGTCCGTACGGCATCGTCCAATGCGCTGTCAGCTGATACCAGACTACCCCAGAACGAGGAAACCCTGCACGGCCAAAAACGATTGCAACAACTATGCAATGATATCATGAGATGCCCGTTTCTCTCTCTCAGCTGATCCTCATATTACTGCTCAGGTAGGACGGCAAGGCCTGTACATGTACAGGAGGAGGTATTGTCGTCTATGGTGAGATAGAGGTAAACACCACGCCCCTCCTTTTAAAATTTTCTTCCCGCCGCAGAATTAAGCTTTGTCTTCCTATGTATAACTCGGAATTCGACGACCGGAAATACTGGTCAGGTCACGGAATTGAAAAAAAGAAAAAGAGAATACAAAAAAGAAAGAACCACTTCGAACTACGTGGCAGTCCCGTCTCTATGCATTACTAGACCAATATGGAGTCATGCGTAAACAATATTAACATCCATCCCTGTGAAATACTTTGGTTTTCAGGGCCATTGCTATCAACACGGCCACGAGTCGTACTATGCTTGCATATGACGTCGACCATTCTCTAGGTACATAGGTAGTAGATAGTACATACTACCTAGCACACCATACGCAGAGCTATGCGCGTGTATTGGTCTGCTGCAAAGCTTTGGTACTTGAGGCTTATATGAAACAACCAATCAATCAATTGATAATGCTCATACTATCGTTTTATTTCATTTCATTCTGCACAAGTATACCTATGAATAATCGAAATAGGTTAGGTATCGCACACAAAAAGGAGAGGAAAAGAAACAATGGCATATCCTCAGCTAAGGCAAATTTTTACATGCTGTACAGCATTATTATTCCTGAGGATCCATATTCACCAGAAAATAAGAAGCAATCTGGATCCTCATCGGACTGTTCGTCCCACCCGTCCGCCGACCGAATGAACGGAATAGGCAAATTGCCCCTAACGGCAAGAAGGCCTAGGGAAAGTCGGCATCTAACAATTATCTAAATAAATACCTAAAATTTGCGCTTCCCAATCGCTTCAAGCCTCATTAAATCGAGTTCGATAATGACTCGCGTGGCTGTACTCCGTATGTGGATTCTGAACACTGTACAGTATTTTTGTAACAGATTTCAAGCAACCTGGATGTCTGCTATGAATGCCGCAATTGGACTCCGGGCGTCTTATTCGCTACGGATGCATCAGGCCTTATTACGGAGCAATTCGGACAGTATTAGAACAGATTCAATTCCATGGCCTAAACACCGACCTAATTGCTCCGAACCGATTGAAAAAAAAAAAAAGAAAGCCTTCTGAAATGTCGTTCCCCATCGAGCTACAGGATGTAAAAAAGGAAAATCGCTGATTGGATAAAAAGAAAAGCATATTCCCCCTGCATTTTATAAAATACTCTTTTTGCTCGACTAGCTCTCATTAAACTTCATCAGCCTTAACAGTCCCACACCTGTAGTCAACCTTTCGGCTTAAGCAGCGAGAGCACGGATCTTGGCCTCGACAGCAGCCTTCTTCTCATCCTTGGTGGTCTTGGTCTTCCTGTACTTCTTGCTCTCGGCCTTCCACTCCTCCTTGGACTTCTTGGGGCCAGCCTCCTCGTCCTTCTTGAAGGGGTCGGCACGGATAGCCTTGTGAGCCTCAAGGTAGAGGTCCTCGAGGTCACCGGCGTCGATCTCGTTCTCAACGTACTTCTGGAACTGGCTGTTGAAACGCTCCTCATCGTCATCGGCAAGACCCTCCATGTACTCAGCGACGTGTCCGCCAAGGATGTACTTCCGGAGGGTTTCAGCATCGAGCTCCTCGGTCTCAATGTCGAATCCAGGGAAGCGCTTCTCAGAGTGGGGGATGAAGATACCGCCGTCGGAAGCACCCTTCATGGCACCGAAGACACGGGCACCGGTGGAAGTGCGGGAAATACCAACATCAAGGAAAGCCTTGAAGGGGCGGCGGGTGCCATCGTCGGTCTCGATAGCCTCAGTGAGAGTGAACTCACCATCGGCCTCCTCAACACCGGTGAAGTCCTCATCCAGACCAAGCTTCTTGAGGGTACGGCGGGCGAGGAGCAGACCAGTGGCGTAGGCGGCGGCCCAGTTGGTCAGACCCTGGGTGATGCCATAGCGCTTGAGCTCATGGGAGTAGGCGCTGGCAAGGACCTTGTCGCCGGCGATCTCGGAGTAGACGATCTGGGTAATGATGTCGCGGTTGGTGAAGCGAACGACCAGGCGGTACTTGGGCGAGTTGTACTTGTTCTTGGCCTGGGTGACCAAGCGCTGACGGGCATAGTAATCGGTCTTTCCCTCCCGACGACGCCTGTACTTAGTCTGGTAGCGACTATGGTGAAGTTAGCAAAAATGGAAATTTACCTCAATTTTGAAGCTGTATCCTTACCTGTAGTAAGCGCTGTTCTTGACCAGCTTAGTGAAAACCTGTAGAAAAAGACCCCGCGAGTCAGCAATTTGCGCTTCAGAAGCCCGCCCGAAGCATCTTGCAAAGACCCGAATTCAGCCCCCGATGGAAGCAGAAGAACGTGGGACGGCGACGTATACAGGATGGCGGACTACCCATCTCTAGTGGCAATGAGACTCACCATCTTGACCGTTGCTGAGGATCGAGGTCCGTCGTGTCGATGTTGGCTGCTGCGTCCGAAGGGAAAAAGTCGAAGAGAAAATCTGGGTGGATTGACTTTGTGCGCGGCTTCGCTTAGTCTGGGCTGCATCCCGACTCAACACCGCGGTTGGCCACGAGCCGTCATCAACCCCTAGCTCACTCTGCAATCCACGATTTCAGGTCGCATTTCATTTCATTTTATTTCATGGGCAAAGGAACTGTGTATTGTTATCTAATTATTTACTGCATACAGCTTCTTGTATTTCATAGAGTTCTGCAATGATAGGGCAGCTAACATGTCTTACAGCCTGGCCTTCTCTTGATCTTCCAGCAAGTGAAGACCAGTAATCGCTTCCAACTCTTTGACTGCCTTTTGTGTCTTGCCAAGGTTGACCTTGAGTGTCCTCATGCCAAAGTTTTTTGCTCCCTTGAGATTCTCTCCGATGTCATCGAGGAAGACGACGTCTGAAGCGGCGAGTCGCTCAATCCCCCTTTTCTTTGCGACTACATCCATTTCCTTCAAAGCAAGCTCATATACCCTTCGATCCGGTTTTCTGAGACCAGTATGTGCGGATGAAATGAAGATGTCGAACTGTGACTTCACTCCGTTGTCGTCGGTATTGTACTCATGTCCATCGGGAAAGATCACCGTATTTGACAAAGCTCCAATAATAAATTTGCCCGATTCCTTAAGCCTTTTCAAGGCTGGGAAAATATAAGGATCTGGAGTCCGTGATATCCTCATCATTTCCCAGAAGAGCCGTTCCGCATCGACCTCCGGCATTGGAGGGACCGGAGTAGATACATGATTCGAAGCATTGGTCTTTTTCTGCTTTCGCTGAAGATATTCCTGGAACTTCTCCCAGAGAACTTGATTTTGCAGATCTTTTTTGAATGCAGCGAAGAAATCAGCATCCATTTTGATCTCGCCCCGCTCCAGCTTGTGCCAGCTGCCGTTGGGTGCTGTTCGGGAGATGCTAAAATTCACCCATCCTGGGGGAATGTTATGAGCAATTTCGTAATCCAATATGGCCTGAAAAGGTGAAAGGACCTAGAAATTCCCATTAGTAGTTGATCAACTGCGAATTGAGCCTTTGTGCTTACGCAGACGCCCCCTATGTCGAAAAGTAGGCCCAAGGGTTGTTTGTTTACTGCCATCATTCAAAAGGTCTTTCAAATATCAAACTAGTCGATGGATGAGCCTCGAACACCCTCTATCTCCTATCTGGAAATGACCAAGGAATGCGTCACTAAGCTTTGTGGCCTTGGAGAAGCTGAAAAGGAATGTATGCTGGCGCACCGTAGCGTTGCCGAGGTTAAGATATTCTAGGGTACCGAGGGAGTTCCTTTTGGTGTTTTGGCTCCTCAGTGGCAATGGCATTCCCAGCATGATATAGTATTAATATAGCTTCAGGAGACTTGGTATTTACCGTAGGCTATAACAGATGCACCTCAAGAATAAGTAACGTGTGCTACGTATAAAGGCGCACACTGCACTTCGTGTCGAGGAGATGCGCACGTGATTCAATTTATCGATAAGAAGATTTACATCAGCTACTCCGTAGTAGTTAACTAACAGGCACCTTTTCATAACTGCCTCTCAGCCCATCAACGTTCTCCACCACTTCAACCCCAAATTTCTTGCACACAACTTACACATTTCTCCCCTTCTAGTACACCTTAGGACAGATAAAGATAGCCTTTCCTGGAACACTTGCACAAATCCCCAGCTCAAGCAAACTGAGGGGTGCCGGAGTAGCCGGGTGGAAGTAAACAACGACAATGTCAGCCTTGTCCAGCTTGTCGAGCTTGCACTCCACCTGCTTGTGAAGAACAAATTTTTATTTCCTCGTGCCACGAGCTGTCCCAACCAGTGCGCTATGGGTCATATCGTGACGGGCACGTTGGAGAGAGAGGTGGATAGGGTCTCCCGCTAGTCGCTCATGTCCACTTTGCTGTTGGTGCCGGCGGGAAAGACGGGCTTTACGCCGCGGGTGGCTTCGTCTGAAGGCGCGTAGATAACCTGGTTTCGTACCTGGGCCACTCTACAGGACAAAGAAAGTATTCCTGGGAGTTTTTTGAAGGGTAAAGGTTTGCAAGAAAGGACAAGGGACGAAGGTCTCCTCCCTGTGGAGATTGTCTGCTGAGGCAGACTTCTGTCAAAATTGGAATGAATGGGAACATCCATTTGCTTTAGTGCTTCGGAATCTGTAGCTGAAATTGTCCTGCAAACGGATAGTTTTAGACATGGATGCAACTTCATGAATATCTAGGGCATGATCAAACATTGGATATGTACATTTTGGGACTGCTTGTAAACAAGATATCCATTCCATCCTAGACCTCGCAATGCCTGCACATTATTATTTTTTAGTAAGTAACCTCTGTCCCAAACAGGAAAACTTGGCACATTTCAGCACATCATTGTCTCTCATGTACCCAGAAGACTCAATTTATGTAGCATTCAAGGATACACGGAGATTGTGCTCATTATTTTCAGTACATTATGAAAAACAAAGTCTTGATAAAGGAATGCTGCTCTTAAATCATTTTCTGTCGAATATGTATCGTATTAGGAAAGTGTCACGTGCTTGGGATAATGATTTTCCACCCCGTGATCCAACCTATATCCCTGAAAGTAGATAGAATAGAAATTAAGCATCAAGAATTCCAAGGGATCAAGAAGAATATGCGCAAGGTATTCTTTCCGCCGACACCTAGAGTTACTCCGTATTCCAGTTCCTAGCTCACAGCCATACCAATATCAAGCGAGATGGAATCTGCTCGTACGATCTCCGAATTAAAGTCGGCTTTCATTAGACGTCAATTGCGCATATTGTCTGTGAATCTCGAGCCCAATGAGAATTGGAGAGAGTACGCTTTGGGAGCGGAGGCGGAGGACCTTAGCGAGAAGGTTGTCGAAGATGTTTTACGGAAATGTATGAAGCCACTGTTTGCGTATCCTTTTAGGTGTATATATATAACTTTTCGCCTTGGACCACAAGCTAACATGTTTTCCTGTTAGTAAATGCTGCTTTGAAACAACATAATCGTGTCGTCTACTCTACCCAGGCAGTACATCATGTCGCTCAACAAATATCGAGTCTGTATTGGTCTACAGTGGTTCGAGAAAACCAAAGCTTGGAGTCCTATGCCAGCGGAGTTGAAAAAACAGCGGACTTGTCAAGACACGGGTGAGTTAACTACCTTTCTAGTGCTCTTCTTTTCTTTCTACAAAACCTGCTAATCTATTACATCAGAAACATCAGCAGACTTCCCATAGACATAGAGGACCAAAATGAAACAGGAGAAGAAATATCGAGGTCTGACATTTTTCTAATGTATTAGTTTGGGTTTCTTTTTCCTTCAGCTGACTGACCGTCGTAGGTATCGACACCTCCGCCAACGTCTCATCGATTTGGACAACCGGCGCCAGCAACGAAGACAGCGTCTTTGCCAATTTCAGGAACTGCAGCGTTTACTTGAGCCTTTCAAGAATCCACGGGAAAATATCCAGCCAAACCTTGTTACCAGAGACGGGGAGCTCTTTCGGGAGCTGGACAAGATGAGGATGTTAGCTGCTAGAGTTGGAGGACGGATTAATCAGAGAAAGAGAAAAAGTAACGGACACGAGATTAAACCTTTGCAGGGATTTGACCAGAGACTCGAAGCACTGTTAGAAATGACTTGACGAGGAATGAGGTTGAAGTTGTCCATTGAATTGATGGCCGGTCTTTTTGACTTTATATGTATGACACTGTATGATACCATGATTCAAATACCCATCATTCTGAGAGTAATCCCTTTTGCATAAATTTGTAAATAATCCACGGAGCAGCTGCAGATATAAGCTGCACAGAAGTTCAGCTTATGCTTCTATACTAGAGGGAGAAGTGGGCACCCTACCATCTCAGCACTCTAGCAACAGTGAATACAGCACTTGTAAAAGGATCCACATATCCAGACCTCCTCACCTCCCTCCTACACCTCCCTACTGGTGTCTATCTTGCAGCCAGAGTCTCTGCTGTGTGAAAGAAGGAATACAGCAGTCACGCTTCATGCACGGACCACCATGCATACACGTGACCGCATAAGGAGCTCAGACATCCCCAGAATGTCTGCCGGTCTAAGTCCCAGCTCCAGCTTCTTCCTACTCCTAGCTACACAGCCTAGCAACATACCCAGAGGGACACGTCCAAGGAGCAACACGGTCGCTGGAACTCCAGATACCGGTATTATCCTCGCCGAACCCGCTCGAATCGCAATTCATCGCAGAAGAAATACAGTTACTGGAGGGCCTGACGCTGGCAACGATACTGCTGGCCGTCAACCTCAGCGGTATCGCCTTTGTTCTCCGCGTCTCGAAAGTACATCCTGTTCCAGGCAATCCCCTGACCCGCATTTCAAGTTGTGGACTCCCCAAACCTCATCCGAGAGAAGGGAATCCGAGGAAGCGCGTCTCCGGCGTATCACTCGCGAGGTTCACCGTATTCGACTTTTGATAGCGGAACAGGAACGCAAGTCTGAGAACGACTTTAGCGAACTTAATCTTGCATTTTTGCGTGCGGTTATGTCACTTAACGGCAACGGTGGCCATATCGGAGGAAATATGACCGCAAATAATACTCAGGGAGCCGGACCTGGCATGTATTCCAGTTTCGAGAGCTCTCCCAACAATCTTTCGAATTTGCGGAGCCCGTCTATGTCTCCTTCACTTCCACATGCCCAGGTGAACGGTGGAGGCGCCGGTGGTGGATTGGCCGCTGGTATGCCTATAAACGCGGGCCAACAAATGGATCTAAACCACCTTTACGAGATGGTGCTCGAGTTGAGCGATGTGCTTAAGAATAATCGCGAGATGACTAGGAGCATTGTTACAAGTGCGGAGGATTTAATGGTATGGACACCTTGAGCCGTGCGTTTTACTGATGACTAACTTGAACGCACATGCAGAGACGTGCTAATACCGAGGGCTCTAGCCCAAGTTTACAGCAAGTTAATGGCGAGATATCCGGTCTGTATTCAGAATGAGATGATTAACTCAACTGTCCCTCGACTAACCTCATACAGCTGCCAGGATTGCAGACCTTGAACGTGCCCTTGCCAGAGAGAAACGTGTGGTCGAGATATTAAAGCATGAACAAACGGAGAACATCAAACTGATTGGCGAATATGAGGCAGCCATGGGAGTTATGGTTGAACAGATCCGCAACTACTGCCAGAACAATAACATGCACTTTCTTGCGCAAAAGCGTCACTACAATAATCTTCTGCAAGCCGAGCGGGACGCTCACCTGCAATCCAGACTGGATCGCGATTACTGGCATTCTCAGACCATGAAGTGCGCAGAGATGATTCGTACAGCGTACCGCCTTCGCTGCGAGGAAGAGGAGCTTCCCCTTCGCATAGTTTCTGGTTTGCAGAACGAAGTTCGTGCGTATCGTCAAGCTCTAGGTATGGAACCGGAGAAACCAGAAGAGGAGTTCGGATGGGAAATCCTTAAGGATGCTCCCCCCAGCGTCGATTAATTCGGTTCGGCAGCGCTTTTTCTCGATCACTTGAGGTGACGTACGACATGTGACGATGACGATTAGCTCCTTTTCAATAATCTATTTTCTGCAGACTAGGGTAGGCGTTTTCTGGTGATGAGCATGGGGGTGTTTCTACTACAGTCATCTCTTTGTCTTATTTCTCTCCCTTTTTCTGCTCGAAAGATACCCCTGTTCGATGTACATCAAAACATACATGGCCCATGCTTGGGTTAATTCATAGTTTCCTACCTCAGGTGCAGCTAGACTTTGATGTTTATGCCTCGTATCTCTTGTCAATGATGTTGGGGAGAGCAGATGATTGACCGGTGTTCTCGCTTGGTGCTGGCCACCCTGTGTAACATAGGTTGACAGTTGCTTGACTTGGTGCTTTGACGGGCAGATTGCAGCTAAATATCGGTGTTATTAGTTATTGAATGATAATTAATCAATATGGAATGTGAAAAAGTGTAATTCTCAAATCCTTACCTTGGTATCATATACATCCCCATAAGACCGCAAAAACGAAAGTAGGTAAGTGATAATACAGTAAATTGGATAAGTAAATGAATTAATTTACACGTTCAATTTAGAACCCGGTCTCGTCCAGGAGAAGAGCACATTAATACCGATGCAGATGACACCAATAATCCAAAATGACCGACCATACTGCACACCATTGTAGCGGAAGACAATGGCGAAGATGATGCCGCCGAAATTTCCCATGCCACCTACTATGCCGGAGACGATACCTATTTAATGACCAGATTAGAAGATGTCTCTTTTGGGCAAGATTATGGTATTTGCATAAGGGAAGGGAACAACACGAACCATTAGCAAAAGGATGCGCATGCGGCACAAGAGCAAAATTGGCCCCATTACAAGCCTCCAAAAAGAAGGCCAATCCAGCCATGAGGCCGAACATGGTCGCTTCATCCTTCGGATCCGTTAACCCGATCGCAAGCTCGAAGACACCCATCACGACACCTAGGAAGATGAGCCAGATCTTCTTGCTCCAGACCGTCCCCGTGGAGCGGTAAAGAAGGTCCGACACGAACCCGCCTGTGGGACGACAGACAACGTTGAGCAGGCCGAACATGGCTGCCCAGTCTCCTGACCTGGTCTGGCCAAGTTTCGGGAAATTCTTGGCGTAGAATGCGCCGAGGATGGAGTTGATGGATAATTCGGAGCCGAAGGAGCAGGCGTAGGTTAGAGCTAGGGATATCGTGGAGAGACTGCAGGTGACTCGGAGGGCATCTTTGAGGGTCGGGTCTACGACGGCTTCACTGTTGCAGCCGGCTGCCACTTCGGGGTGTTTAGATTCTTGGTCTGTTGATGTTATGTCGGGGGATTCAGTGCCTGCTTTCTTCTCTGTGTCTGTAATGTTGATGGCGTTGCTCTGGGCAGGTGAGTCGCTCGCATGGTTGCCTACCCAGGTGTGTCGCTCTGACCATTTCCCTGTTGGGGTGTCCGGGCATGTAAATAGCATTGTCAATGCGATGGCTGCGATAATAATGAATGGCACAACGTAGGCAACACGCCAGGCTCTATGCGGTGTCAGCCCTCGAGAGTGAACAAGCGAGTTGTAGATGGCTGGCATGACGAAACTAGTGTACAAATGAGTGAGTGGACAAACAGATTGGAACCCTAGCAGACAGAAAAAAGAAACCTACTATGTAATTCCCCCACCGGCATTGCCGAAACCGCCTGCCAAAGAATTCGCACTTCCGACGATGTTCCTATCGAAGAACCCCGTACACCACACTTGGCAAGGAACAAACGTGGCTCCCAGGATGCCGACGAAGAACCGCAATGCGATTAGACCCTTGGGGGTGAAAACAAGACCGGCCAAAGCAGTCGGGATGGCACCACAGAGCAGTAATCCAACAAAGACCAAGCGGGGCCCATATCGGTCACACAGCGGTCCACAGAAGAGCCTAACAAGAAGCCTAGGATGCAGAAGTCGATTAGTCTACTGAGCGTATAAATTTGCGCTATTCAAAAAGGTACTTACGTTGCTAGAAGAGCAATGATGTTTGAATTTGCAACGTCATCCTGCGACATATGCAAATCTTGTTTAATGGTATCGGTCATCTACAGGGAAATCGAGTCAGGGCTGGCTCTTCTTTTCATGCTGCTCGAATGGAGGTAGAAACACGGGCAACTTACCAGAGGTGGGAAAGCATACCACGACAGAAACGCAACCATGAATCCGAGCCATGAAAAGAAAAAGACACGACCATATGGATCGATTGGATTGAGAATGGGAATCGACTTGGCCTTCTTATTGATGGGATTCACCTCCGGAGAGACAAAGAGTAACTTGAGGGGACCAAGGCTCATGTTGTGTAGCTTTCCAAAGGGTAACGATCCAAACACAGATAATTGGTAGACGGTATGATAATATCACAGAAATCCAGGGAGATATGTATAGACTTGAATGGCAATCCAAACATGCTAGTTTAACAATGACTGAATGTCAGGACGTACAGGGAAATCGACACCGTCTATATGACAAGACAAGGTATAGCGCGCTGTAGAATGCGACAACCTGGACTCCGTACAGCCGAAACACAACACGAATAAAGTGACTCGAAAGTTTAATTCCCTTGGTTCGTATAGACAGTGCAGTCCAATGTCCAGTAGGAGCGGGGAGACAAAAAGCAATATCAATCTCCTAGGAGAAACAGGCCCAAGTCGATGTCCAGGAATGATAATGGATCATAAGACAGAGATTCCAGGATCACGCAATCTCAGTAGGGTCCAGAGAGATACCTGGATAATTGATGGTCAGCCTGTTTGTAAAAGGCACGTCTAATGAGATGTAAACCAGCCTGGGGCCGAGATAGGTATTGATGAACCCCCCGGGGAAATACCACCAGGCACTTCAAGTGACAGATTGATAAATGGGAACACCAAGACGAATCAAGTCATGCTGACTGGCGTTTCTGCAGGCCAAGGTAGCTCGCTGATAACGCGTCGGCCAGAGCAATGGCCACTTTTCTGGCGTACTTCCGCGGACGCACTGAAGAAAAGAAAAGAAAAGAAAAATAGATATTAACCGCAAGCGGTTTTCTCACCGGCTCTTGATGCTCGATAACGAAGAGAACTGTCATTGGACGCCCAAAATGCCTATTGCTTCCCTTCCATCATGGTAATTATCGGCACACTCCCAAGGCCGTTCTGTCGCTGGGTATAGTAATGCTGGTAGATCTCCGCGGTGCTAAATGGATTTCCACGCTGTATAGAATAGATGGTACGAGCAACTGATGAAGCTGCTGCAGTGGAGGAACTTAAAACTTGCAACTCGAAGATAAGAGATCTCAGGACCCTGATTGGCTCTGATCACGTGTAATACATGCCCTAAATGACTTTCCGGATTGGGGATTATTAGGGTCATTCCATCATTGCCATCAATGAACTACATTGACCATCCTGGCTCTCTCATTCATGTATTTCTATGCAGATATTAGAGTTGCTAGTCCGGAGTATATACCGCTCTATCCAACATACGTGCATGCTCTTCGGCTCATGTCGTCTAACCCATCCATGGTATCTGAAGGTAAATAAAGATCCTAGAAGAAATGTAGATTCGACTCTTCCCATCCAAGACCAAGTAGTATCTTTTGAACATCGCGCTCCATGCTCTCTGGACCACAAACCAGCACCATACAGTCGTCATTGAGCATAGCATATTCCTTCAGCAGCGTCTCGGAGATACGGCCACGATGGCCAGCCCATGTCTCAGGCGCCTTGGTCAAAGTGTGAATCATGGTGCATTTTGCGTTGTTGAGAGCGACAAGAGCGTCTAGCTCAGCCCGACAAAGAATGTCCTCCTCGCGTCTGTTTCCATTAAGCACCACGCAGGTCGTTGGATCGTCCGGATCTTGCATCACGGCACGCAGAACCTGGAAGATTGGTGTGACCCCACTACCTCCACAAATCATCCGGAAGGACTTGACATGACGCTCCTGGTCACCTATTAGGATGTTGCCATTGCCGAGGTACTCAAACCTGCCAGTTGGACCTTTGCAATCGATCGTGGAGCCCAAGGGAAGTCTATCAAGGGCCGTTGTCATTTTGCCGCCTGGTTGGGTAGCAGTATCAAAGTAAACTTTGACTAGGATATCCATGGTTCCCTCCTGTGTAATACCAGAAATAGGAGTATAAGATCTGATGATACACTCGTTCTTCTTGGTTGGGTCTGGGACTCTGATCATAAGATGCCGGCCGACTGGTAGACCCAGGGTCTGTTTTGGATGTTCAAGCTCGAACGTAAAAATCCGACTATCCGAGGATACAATCTTCTTCCGTACCAGTGTTGTTTTGGACCAGTATCGAGACTGGAGAAATGTCTTGCGAGGTTCAGTTGAGTTGTTCTGTTCCTCCAGGCCATTATCTTGAAGAACAGCCAGGGCTGATGTGCTTAATGTTCCGATGTGATAACCCGGCATCATAATCCTTGCAGTTTCACTGTCTATAATCGAATATTAGTCTTGTGATAACTTGCCGGTTTCCATTCAGACGACTTACGAATGGCGAGGAACTCCTCCGAAACGTCCATTCCGGCAGAAGAAATGATGCTCTGAGCGCCTCCTGGGTGATCCCTTAAAAATTCAGTGCCGTCATATACCTCACCGTTGACTATAAACCAAGGTTCTCCATTGCTAACATGATCCTTGAGCTCTTGTAGTTCGATCAGCCTACTCAGCCCTTCCCTTCTCATATTTATCTCTTTCGCAGACTCCTGCTGGGCCGGTGCTTCCCCTTGAACTGTCTCTCCCCAGTAACCGTTCGCCAGATCTCCTCCGGCTTTCTTGACCCGTTCCATCCAGCCACCAGTCTTAGTTGGGTGTGTCGGATGCTCAAATTTCAATCTTCCGTTTTCATTTGTGATGGTGACGCGGAACCACGGATTGTTCATCATTCCAAGGACAGACCAATACATATCACGGGGTTGAACAGCCAAAGACTCGTCCATTGCCCGCACCAAAATGGCATCACTAGCCTGTAGATCCGACACTGGAATGTCAAGGGACCAGAAAGACCAGCAGAAGCAAGTTTCCCGCCAGTACATGTCTACTTTCCCGCCAAAAAGGTCGCCTTCAAAGTTGCGATACTTGTCTTCGGCGTAATCAATGTGCGCAAGGTGCCATGCTAAATTGATAATTAGTTAGGCAGAAATTCACTTTTCGGGATACGTATGCACTTGTACATACATCTTCCCTTATCCAAGGAAATCTCAACTCTTGTAATCCGTCGGCCACCACCGGAGTAAGCATATCCTTTAACGGTATATGTCGAAGGGGCTGAAGCTATCACAAGCTCCTCGTTGTTTTCTGGATATACAACGGAAGAATTGACATTTAGGTCGAAGATGGCATATCGGTCATCTCGCCACCACTTGGGGTCTTCGGATGCCATCTCTGGGGAGACCATCGTTCTTCACATTTGGCGATATTGTCAGGTTCCCGCAAACAAATTATATCTGAAGTGGAAGAACTCACGGTAGCAATCGGTTGTCATTGATATGATACCAATTCGTACTCGGGGAGTCTGTGAGGATCAGTCTCTTCAGCCATTTGACACTGCGTCCGCCTATTTGGCCGGGAACAACAACGCGCAAAGGACGACCGTGATCTGGACGGAGAGGTTCCCCGTTCATTTTGTGGGCGAGCATGATACCTCGATTGAAATCCAGGGCCCAGTTGAGCTTGATCGATGTGCCATAGTGTCCATTAGGCTATGAGAGTCAGTTTTTCTTCTGTCCTCCTCCTTCTTAAGAATGATAACATACTAACACATCAGCCCCCTCCATGCATACATATTTAGCTCGACGAAGAGGCTTTGCTCGTCGTAGGATGTCTCCCATCAAGGGTCCTGTGTAGAGCGACGTAGAAATGCCTGCAGAACCCCAGGAAAATCCTTTCGTTTTCCGCACTTGATTTTGTTCCTTTCGGCGATTACCAGCACATACGAGAGTGACAGGGGCCGTTATTTGCTCAAATTCGTCTAAAATCTGTTGGAATGTCCAGACAACGGGTCTCTCCACAAGACTGCGGGAGGATTAGCAGATTTTTTCCCCCTTCATTTTTCAAAAGGCTAAAGAAACAAATACACATGTCATCAAGGTCAACTAACCCTTCGATGCTTAATTCCCAATCCGGAATATCATCATCCTGAACATGGGGGACGGGTCCGTGATTTCTGACAAAATGCAATTCGGGTGGTGTGAGAAAACCTTTTCCCTGGTACATCAGACGTCGTTTCCTTGTCTACGGAGGGGAAACACAACAAGGCTCAAAGATATAACTACCTTGGCTGTAGAGCTCCGTAAGCGGTGGCTCACAATTGAACGGATGCGCACCCGTAAGTCTCAGTAGTCGAGGATCGCGAGGAACGTGTCCGTCGGGAGTGTTCTTGTCTATATTTAAAACCTCAGAGGGTTCTCTCGATGGCGGAGGGAGCGGGATTATTTCCGCTAGATCAGGAGAAGACATCGAGGAGTCTTCTTCGACCTTCAACTGAACTGACCCGATGGAATGGGTTGCGGTGGTGACCGGTTCCGTTTGGACTTGAGTGAGGGAGCCCATGGTTTTACAGAGGCAATTAGAACAGTACTCTGTTAAAGCGATGGAGGCTCTTCACGAAACTAGTAGATCCATGTAGCTGAGAGTAGGATGTCGGTGTATGTGCAGGGATCAAGTATATTGACTAATTGTAGTTCCAATGCCGAAAAATGGAACAAAAATGATTTCATAACATTTGATGTGAAAAACGGAAGCATCCCGTAATGAAAATTGAACAATATCATGATCATTTTTGGGGAAACATCTGTCTCCACAGTCGTCTTGGAGGTGATATACTCCGTACTCACATTGACTATCTCCGCGGGGAATGCTCAGAGAATAGAGTATTCTGCACAGCGATAAGGCGACCCCTGGTTAATGGCTAATATTTCTCCGTATTATCGATGCGGTTGAACCCGACAGAAACGAAGTGCAAAGAGAAGGCTTGAATCAACAGTATCGGCACCGGGATATGACAGCCGGGATTTGACAGCAAATCCCTCCGTACAGCATAGCAGATACTCTTCTGGCGAGACAACGGCTTCAGGAGCATCGCCAGGTTTCGCCTTTACGGCATGAAATAAACCTAAACAGTGCGATGAAAGCCGGCAAAGCGCTGCTGCACGATGTGGTCTGATAAGCAAACAACATCACTAACATGATTCCAAGTCGGATCTCCGAGGAAGACGTGTCGTATTGATTTGCTTGCGCCTTCATTATGCGTAATTATCTTCATGCCAACTCCCCGCGGAGATGCAAATCATGGCAAGGAAGGCTGGATGCCCAGAACAGAATGTCAACCGTATTCTTCAGGCGAATCATCAGCCTGGTTCCCCTGGCTGCGCAATTGCGTGGTCCGCTGGTTCTCAAAGAGATCTTGTGCCTGGCCAACGGCGTTTCTGTAGTCTACTCGGTAGCAGGCTATACTCCGTTTATTAGCGAGGGAGCTCCCTGGATGCTCTTTGTAGGAACCTACCTACCTAAATATTCACCCGAAATCCTCACCCAAGTTTTCACTTTGCAGCAATGCCACTGGATGAGCAGACGGACGGTAGGCCTGTCCATGGCAACGCTGGCAATACTCCCAATGGCTTAGATAGAATCGGGGAATCCAGCGATTCAGACAGTCACGTCAGCCGCGACAATGGCAGCGAGCAGAGCCAGGAAGGCGGCAGACGCCAAAGGATCGTGGTAGTTGGGCTGGGAATGGTGGCCATTTCGTTCATGTAGGTAAACGTCTGTCCCAAAAGCAGAAGGAGAGAAAAAGGCAATCAAAAGCAATCTTACTAATGAAATGCTTTCTGACAGTGAGAAGATCATCAAGTATGACATGGAAAGACGCCAGTACGATATTGTCGTGCTTGGCGAAGAACCATACGTCGCCTACAACCGTGTCGGACTCACTTCGTTCTTCGAGCATCGCAAGGTTGAAAATCTATACCTCGAGCCCAAGGAATGGGTAAGTTATGTCCATGTGCTCGCTTCATAGCATACTCGGCCAATCCCTTATAGTAACTGTGTATCCTCAGTACGCCTCGTTCCAAGACAGGTCGTTCGACTATCATGTCAACACGCGGGTAACCGAAGTCATCCCCGAGCACAAGGTCGTCAAGACGTCAAACGGCAACACGGTTCCCTATGATATTCTCGTTCTGGCTACTGGCTCCGATGCCGTTGTTCCCAGAAGGATACCGGGCCATGATGCCAAGGGCGTTTTCGTTTACAGAACCATATCAGACTTGGAGCAACTCATTGAGTTTGCCTCTGTTCATAAACGCCAGACTGCCATCACGGTTGGGGGCGGCCTGCTCGGGTTAGAAGCAGCAAAGGCAATGCTTGACTTGAAGGATTTTGACAATGTGAAGATTGTCGATCGGAACAAATGGCTACTCGCAAGGCAACTCGACAGTGACGCTGGAGCTTTGGTATCCAAAAAAATCAGAGAATTGGGTATAGATGTTCTACTCGACAGAGGGTTGCAAAGCATCGACACCGACGAGGATAATAATGTTACGGGTATTACATTCCAGGATGGTCAGCATATTGACTGCTGCTGCGTCTGTTTAGCTGTACGTTCCTCTCCCTGTCTTACGCATTTATCCGATCACTGATCTTTCTGCTCAGATGGGTGTAAGGGCCAGAGATGAATTGGCCCGCAAACCAGGGATCAAATGCGATGAACGAGGTGGCTTTGCAGTGAACGAACTGTACGTGTTTGGTTGACTCGAGTGTTCCTCTGTCCAATCCAAACAGCTGCTAACTTCAGTCTGCCATCCACAAGGCTAGAGACATCCGTGCAGGATATTTACGCCATCGGAGAATGCGCAAGCTGGGAGAACCAGACTTTCGGTATTATTGCTCCTGGAATCGAAATGGCGGAAATCTTGTCGTTTAATTTGACAAACCCCGACAAGACTCCCAAGCGCTTTTCACATCCTGATATGAGCACCAAGTTAAAACTGCTGGGTGTTGACGTTGCCAGCTTTGGTGACTTCTTTGCAGACCGAGATGGGCCACGGTTCCTCCCAGGGAAACGACCGGCGACAAGTGATAATGAACTTCCTGTGAAGGGCCTCACCTACAAGGACCCGTTTGGGGGTGTTTACAAAAAGTATCTGTTCACGATGGACGGGCAGTATCTCCTTGGAGGAATGATGATTGGCGACACGAAGGACTATATCAAACTAAACCAGATGGTTAAAAAGCAGACTAAGCTGGAAGTTCCCCCTAGTCAGTTTATCATCGGTGCGCAAAAGGACGGCGAGGAGAATGTGGATGACTTGTAAGTCCTCTTACGGTTCCTCTTAAGGTGTTTTATACCTGCCGAATGAAATGGTCTGACCGATTATCATCGTACAGTGATGACAGCACCCAGATTTGCTCATGCCACAATGTCACAAAGAGAGACATTGTCGAAAATATCAAGAACGGCAAATGCAAGACCATCGACCAGATTAAATCATGTACCAAGGCTGGAACCGGTTGCGGTGGCTGCGTGCCCCTTGTGCAGTCAATCCTCAATAAGACTCTGGCTGACATGGGTCAAGAGGTTACCAACCACTGTAAGTTATGCTTCTTCTCTTATCCATCTTAGTATTAACCTTTCTTTAGTATGCCGTCACTTCTCTTACTCGCGTGTCGACCTCTATAATATAATTGCGGTGAAGCAATTGAAACACTTTGCCGATGTCATGAAGGCAGTCGGCAAGAACCCAGATTCCCTCGGATGCGAGTTGTGTAAGCCTGCTGTCGCGTCGATACTCGCAAGTCAGTTCAATCAGCACATTATGGACAAGGATCTCCATGATTTGCAAGACACAAACGACAGGTTTTTGGCAAACATTCAACGAAACGGCACATTTTCCGTCGTCCCCCGAATTCCCGGGGGTGAGATTAATGCAGACAAGCTCATATCCATTGGCCAAGTTGCTAAGAAATACAATCTGTACTGCAAGATCACCGGTGGACAGCGGATTGATATGTTTGGGGCCAAGAAACAGGATCTTCTTGATATCTGGACAGAACTCGTCAATGCTGGCATGGAGAGCGGACATGCTTACGCCAAATCACTTCGAACGGTTAAGGTGAGTGCGATGTTTCCTCCGTTGAGGGCTTCTAGGTGACTTACAATTACTTTCATAGAGCTGTGTTGGGACCAGCTGGTGTCGTTTTGGAATTGGAGATAGTGTTGGCATGGCCATTCGATTAGAAGAACGCTACAAGAGCCTTCGTTCTCCCCATAAGCTGAAAGGTGGCGTTTCTGGTTGTGTACGAGAATGTGCAGAAGCTCAGTCTAAGGAGTAAGTAAGAAAATCGGCATATGTTCAGGCTCTCCATCCTTGTTCAGACAGACGCTAACACCAATTCCCAGTTTCGGTCTAATATCCACGAATAAAGGCTTCAATATTTACGTAGGAGGCAACGGTGGTGCAAAGCCTCGCCATACGGAACTGCTTGCAAGAGATGTACCTCCCGAAGAAGTCATCCCAATAATCGATCGCTATTTGATCTTCTATATCCGCACAGCAGACAAACTCCAACGAACAGCACGATGGCTCGAAAGCCTCCCGGGAGGGATCGACTATCTTCGAGAGGTGATAATAGACGACAAACTTGGCATCGCCGCAGAAATGGAGCAACAAATGCAAGCTTTCGTGGACAGTTATTTCTGCGAATGGACTGAGACGGTGCGAAACCCAGAGCGACGCCAATACTTCCAGCAGTTTGCCAACACCCCCGAGACCGTGGAGACGGTAGAAGTCATCAAGGAGCGCGAACAGCAGCGTCCCGCGTACTGGCCGGATAAGCCAGTAACAGAGGACTTCAAGGGTCATCAATGGTCTAGCCTGGCCTGGCAACCTATGCTCAAAGCGGATTACTTCTCGCGCCACAACCTGCAGACCTCATCAGTAACCGTCAAACGAGGAAGCACTCAACTGGCCATCTTTAAAATCAAGGGAAAGTACTACGCCACACAACAGATGTGTCCGCACAAGCGCGCGTTCGTACTATCAGACGGCCTCATTGGCGACGATGACGCTGGGAAATACTGGGTATCTTGTCCATACCATAAGCGAAATTTCGAGCTGAATGGTGAGCAAGCGGGTCGTTGCTCCAATGACAAGAGTCTAAACATCGCTACTTTCCCAATTGAGGAGAGGGATGATGGATGGGTGTATCTGAAGCTCCCTCCTGTGGACGAGCTAGACGCCGTTCTGGGGACAGAGAAGTGGAAGGTGAAGCAAGGAGAAGCGGCAGATCCGTTCGAGAAAGTCGACAAGAAGTATAGAAGGGGTGTTAGGGGGAAGAAAACCAGGGATCCCAACAATGGCAGTAGTCCGCCCAAATCCAATGTGATTGACTGGTAGTAATAGAGGGGGTTCATGTTTTTTGTACATGTACATAGTTTGATATCCATACTGGAATTGATATTGGCATCGGTTGGCCGGGTTGTTGGGTTTAATACATTTGACTGTTTGAAAGGAAATGAGATGGGATTTGAAATTGAAATTCCATTCCAAGTGGCTAGCCTAGTTTACATTGCATTCATAGCGTACAGGGAGAATGCCAGTCCTTCACTTGACTTGCTGAAGTTTAGAATTATACCAGGAGATTGTTCTATGGCATCTTAAAATCGACGCAAATGACGATTTCCAATTGCATAATCTGCTTATGGAAGTATCAAAAGAGACATACCCATAGAAATTCTTGGTGTTATTTTCCATTATTTGTTTTCCAGCGCATGTGAGCAATAAGATAGGTAAGCAGATCAATAATAGTACTGTTTCATGTCAAGCCTTACAAGAAGATGCTCAAAGACACTTGTCGGCTCCGCCCGCGAAGATGAAGCGAACGCTGCGCCTGCGGATCCCCCAAATGATTTTCTCCGCGAAGCCCTGCTCCCATCTAACTGTCGCAGATAGCGGACAAGGGAAGACACGCGTTTCCGGAACGCTGCATGCAGCCGAAGCACAGCTTCTTCATTCTCATGCCGTATCCCGCTCATACCGTCCAACCGGGAAAAGGCTGCGAAAGAAAGGATTGTTCCGAAGATACTTTCAAGCAATTTGGCAACCTGGACATGTCTCTTGCTCAGGAACAGAGCGAAGAGCATCTGATCGAGAATATCTTCGTGGTACTGCCTGAGTCTAGGAATAGAATGTGCGGCCTCGATGGTGCCGTCAATATCGCCACGATCAAGGCAATGTTCGATTCTGGAAAGTGTGTCTTGGAAGCGCTTCCAGTTAGACCCGATGCCGACGTTAAAACAGTAGTCGCTTAGGGACAGAACGAAATGCTGGGCCTCGATGCGAAATCGTTGAAAGAGATTTCTTGTATCCCCTGACAGAGACCCTCGGGAAGTGGAGTCTCGGACGAGTCCGTTTACGACAGAGACCATACGTATCAGGCGAAGGAGGTGCCTGAAGAGAATATCGTACTGTTGAAGGGAATGGGGGGTGAGTACAGTCTCTATCACGGTGGACGGCTTATATTGCAGACGCAGGAAGTCCAAAGCTTCGATCGCATTCGGGTCTTTGCATTTGACTAGTTCATCATCGCTCAAGTCTCGGATAGCGAAGCTTAGACCGCCGGGTACTTCTTTATCGTGATATCCCAGACTTTCCATAGCCTCATGGTCGTTTATATCGGTAGAATAGCATTCGTTGAGAAGACTGGTGAGCACTAAACGAAGCTCCGAGCTTGCAGGAGGCCAAGTGTCACGGCTTCCCAGTCGTAGGCCCGTGTGGACACCACTGCGTACTACTCCTGACCGTCGTTCGCCGCTCTCCATTTCTGGATCAAAGAGGGCATTTGATAGTCGAAGGGCAAAGAAGCCATCACCAAGAAGCTGGAAGCGCCACTGTAAGTCCAAATGATGCCTGATATCATGTTCTTTAAACAGAAGATGGAGACAGGAGAAGTCGATCAGGCGTGCTTGTGATGAGATAATTGGTGCGAGAGACAGGTAAAGAGCAGACGCTAATTCCGGTCCGAAAGTGCCCTCATGATTTTCAAATAGCTCAGGATTTCCATCAAGGAATCGACCGATACTATCATCCTCCACTGAAGAACGTTTTGTTGGTAAGCTCGAAGCACGCTGTTCGTCATCAATATCAAACATTTCATATGTATTTTCAAGTATCTTGTCGGCTTTTGCCTCGCTTGGAGGTTCGAAGAGAGGCTCATTCTCAGAAGTCTCGCCTCTGTTGTTATATTTTAGGATCTCAGCGCGTAGCTTGGCTTCATATTCATAGGCTGTACTCTGTATCCGCTCGATGTCAGACCAGGCAATTGCACAATGAAGCTTCGGAGGCAGGGTCGCACGAATAATGTTGTTACTCGCAATAGGGTGCTGCGGGTGAGATCGCTTGAGAAGGCGCAAGCTCCTCCCGGTCTCAAAGATATGATGCGCTTGGTCTGCAGGGATAAGCGAAGGCATCTGTTTAGAACAATATCTATATTCAATCCTTGAAGGCCTGGGGTTAGTTTTCCAGGATTCTTCAACATGGTCAAGCACAACAAAGTTCCCGGCATTCTTCAGCAGTTCGGCAAACGTCGGTTCTTCTGAGCGAAGTCCAATCCAAGTCTCGACGAAACCGAGCCAAGGTTGCGCGACTCGGACAGATATTTCATTGTAAATTCGTTCTGCCCAGATGTACCTTTGAGCGAAATAAGCAGCCTTATTTAGAACGACGGAGATAACCTGCGCATCCGATGCAGTCTTTTCAGCCTCCTCAATCATGTTTGCTAGAGCACCAACAAGTTCGCCACATCTCTGAAATATTGCATTGATTCGCAAAAGTGAGACTCCTTGGTTCAGGTCCGCATAACGTTTAGAAACCAGAGATTCAAGGGTATAGATGATCACAGCTGCGGCGCTGGCAAAAGCGGACAGAGAAGATAGATGATTGGACTTTGCAGCAGTGTTGCGCACGAAATTCCGAACCTTCAGCATATCTGTTCCGCATTGTTGTATTGCTTCAACCGCCCTATCCAATGTGGGAAGACTGACTCCCGATATGCGCACATCCACTGGGTCCTTTTCGAATCTTCGTTTCTGATAGTTGTAGCGAAAAAATAACGAGTTCCAACCCAGCCCAAGTTGAACCAGCGCCCGGAAAAAGACATCATTTCGCGCAATAAGCCCTGAATTTGTGAGACCGGTAGTAGCTGCTTGATGTACTAAAGCTGCATCAAACCCCTTGGCCCCGGTCTCGCTAAAGTATGCGGAGAAGGGCTCCCGGAAGGAAGGGTCTTCGTAATTTTCCCATGACCTCAATCGGGCTTCATGACCCGGATCATCATCAAGCTGGTCAGACAGCCAAATATCTTCTATATCTTGCAAATCCTCTTTGTCGCGATCAGCATTCTCAGGTTGGTGTTCGCTTGACGCGTCAGTGGTTGTGCCAGGAGACCCGTAGGATCCGAAATAGTCAGTCCCGAAGATATTCAGTTGGTATATGTTTGACTCTTCTCTCTCAAACGATTTCAGGGGATTTGCAAAGAATTCGCTTGTGAGATCTATATGGAAAACGCTTGGTTAGCCGCAGCATTACAACCGACGGGTTGCGCCTACACCTACCAGGGAATCCTTCATCCAAATGCAGAGGTTCCAGCGGCTGCAGAGACTGCAGAGTGAAACTTGACAATCTCCACAAGCCTTCACTGGAAAATGGATCCTGGCCATGATTGCCCAATTCCATGACAGCTGTTGGCTTTCGTAAATGCATCACCATCAGATTGTATTATTATCAACGCGTTGCCCGGCGCGCAACCCAGTGACCGGCCCAAAGTAGACTAGTGGAAGAGCCCGGACCACCGCTTGTTCACCGTCGCCAGGCACCATATTCATCTTATTCTGGCCATCATACTGCTTGCTACGTCCATCAGGACAATGCCTCCAAAGAAAAGACCGCGGCTTTCGTCCCGCGGCGCTTCAGCTACACCTCAAGCTGATAACCCCGCAAACACCCCCGCATCAACCGAGAGCGCGAAGCCTGGGACCGAATATGATCTTGTCACAGATCCATGGACGGATGAACAAGAGACCGCGCTTCTGAAGGGGATTATCAAGTGGAAACCCATTGGTTTGTTGAAACGATACTTGCGAATCGCCTAGTGGAGCCTCCGCTAATAAATTACTACTCTGTTTATCAAAGGCATGCACAAACACTTCCGTATGATCGCCATCTCGGAGTTCATGAAAAGCCAAGGCTACGCGCCTTCGAATGCAGAACACACACGGATCCCTGGCATCTGGAAAAAGCTAGGGACTCTCTATAATCTCCCGGCCCTTGATGAACGGGTAAGGCGGTCGCAAGCAAGCATCCTTATCGAAGACAATAATGTTATTGTCGCTAACTGCAAATACGTGGCTTTTGCAGGAGGACTCCCTTATGACCGACCCATCCGATGATCCCGAGACATCTAAAGATATATACTGCCCGTTTGAGCTACCGGAAGATGAATACGGAGAGCTGATGTTCGAAAGGAGATTGGCCATGGAAGGATCATCAGTTGCTAGTGGGCAGGCAGACTCACGGAGGGGGAGCACAGTGGCAGATACAGATGGTTAGTCTTGGTCTACCTTTTTCATTATCGTATTTGGTTCCAGAGCTAACGAAACATATTTGTTCTGACCTAGAACCTGTTTCTCCGGTCCCATCGCGAGGACGAAAATTGAGTCGCAGCACACGCGCGCGAGGCACCCGCTCCATGCGACTCCAAGTTGAGATCGAAGCTCCAAAAATTGGATTAAATGAGGATCAGAACCCCGAAGAGACCGACGTCAATGGAGACAGCGATGAGGAAGGCACAGATGCCGGCAAGGAGGATAGCGATGCTGCCGAAGAGCCTAAAGAAGAGCCCGAGGAATCTCCGGTTAGAAGGGGGCGGCCTAGAGGGTCCCGAACAAAACATAAAAAGGGCATTGGGCCGGGTATTAGAAGGACCGGCAGACGGCGCTGAGAGCGTTGCAACTTTCCTTCTGTTATTCATGATGTATGACTCCCGACAACTTGAGAGGATTGGGGTTTGGGTCTTTTCTCTTTGAGGGCGTCTTCGTCTTTAGGTTTGTTTGATATCAACGATCACGTAGCTACTATTATATGTGTAAAAATGGAGTATAAGGATTCTTAACTTCGGGAAGCAAAAAGAAGGGGAAAATGAGCTCATAGAACGGATTGGCGTATAATAGGAATAATAGGATCTAAAAAGTACACGAACAGTTACATGAAATGGCCGTTGTCTATGGGAATTTGATATGGCTTAAGGTGACAGTACTATAATGCGGAAGGGATGAACACGGCCTTGTTCACAGACGCTTGATGATAGCGTCAGCATACTCGTGGGTCTTGGCCTTTCCGCCCAAGTCACCAGTGAGAGTCTGTTGAAATATTGGTCAGTTGAAGATCCTAAACTGGTTGAATATTGAATGTACAGAATAATCTCACCTTTCCTTCAGCAAGGGTGTCTAGGATAGCCGTCCTGATGCGGGTGGCTTCTTGATGGAGACCCATGTGTTGCAGCATCATAATGCTGCTAAGGAGCAAGGCAGTAGGGTTGGCAAGGCCCTTGCCAGCAATATCGGGGGCAGAGCCATGGACAGCCTCGAAGATCGAGCACTCCCGGCCAATGTTACCGGAGGGAGTGAGACCGAGACCACCGATCAAGCCAGCGCACATGTCCGAGAGAATGTCACCGTACAAATTGGGCATCACAAGCACCTTATCGTTGTAGGGTGTCGGGTCGGTAGTAATGTTCAGGCAAGCGTTGTCCAGCAGCTCAGCGTCGAACTCGACATCAGGGAAGTCCTTGGCGATGTCACGGGCAAGGTTGAGGAAGAGACCGTCGGACATCTTCATGATGGTGGCCTTGTGTACAACACGGACCTTCTTCTTGTTGATCGAGCGGGCGTACTGGAAGGCATAGCGGAGGACACGCTCCGAAGCATCCTTGGTGATGAGCTTGATGCTCTGCACAACACCTGGTACAACGACATGCTCGATACCCGAGTATTCACCCTCGGTGTTCTCACGGATCAAAACGGTGTCGACATTGTCGTAGGGTGTCTTGTATCCTGCGATAGACCTGCAGGGACGGACGTTGGCGAAAAGGTTGAATGTACGACGCAGGGTCAAGTTTAGGGAGACGTGGCCCTTGCCGACGGGAGTCTAAAACACAACTCAGTATGGAATCGCCCTTTCCCAGTGAAACAAAAGAACGTGAGCCAAGACATACAGCAAGCGGGCCCTTAAGGGCGACAAAGTTGCGCTCCACACTCTTAATAGCGTCCTCCGGAATCGTAGTCCTTCCGTCCTTCAGAATCGGAGTGACATCAACCGGTTCCCACTTGATGGGGACCTATTTCCAATTCAGTTCAGTGTTTGACGTTCGAGTAATTCTAGGCTTCTTGGGGAGCTTCTTTACATTTGCTGCAGAAAAGATATCCTTGACGGACTGGGATATCTCCGGTCCGATACCATCACCCTCGATCAGTGTCACGGTATATTTGCCCTATGAGAACAAGAAGGTCAGCCATTATTCTCTCAGAAGCTTCTTCTGAGCTGCATCGCTCTTCTAAATACGACGGAAGCCACCGGATGGGCGAGGGGAAGTTGCGCACATCGGATCCTTTCTTTCCCTTGAACGTAGCAACCTGTTCCTCAGCTGCGGCGGCGTACCCACGGATCTAGAAAAAAGAAAAATGGCAATATGTCAGGAAATCTATCTTTGAGCTATGAGCAGACAAGCAAGACCGGATAGCTACCTGATAGCGAGGTGCAACGCGAGCTGTGCGCAGACATTGGCGCGCAGGAGAGGCGAAGTTCCTTGCAAGCATCATTTTCAAAGAGAGTCCGGCAGTCCAACAACCAGTGCCGGTCCTATAGAGAGATATGGAGAAAAGAGAGATGAGACGTGGCTTGAGAGAGGAGAGGAGGCGTGGGCAATGAGCGGGAGAGTGGTCTGGGAGGGAAGAAAAGCATTTATCTTGATGTTTTCACTGCAACCTAAAAGAAGTACCGGCAACGCCGCCCGTCCCGCTTGTGCCGAACCGGGCTGAAGGAACTCTAGACACAGCTCCGAAGCCTCCAACAAGCAGTTGCATCAACGCCGTGCACTATCCGATCCGATTGCCGGCTGGTTGAGAAACAAGAGGGCCACTGCTTCTATTATTGGTGCTCCGTACAGAGGTAGCACATTCCCTACGGCCGCATGCTCCCTGCATGAAATCATCCCCGTTCACCCCTTTATCTGATCGCTACTATGACCGACGCTGAGATTGTCAACCACTACAACCTTCCTTCGGCATTTCCCGAAGAATGGCCAGCGGAGCTTGACGAGAACGATCCATCAGAAGACGAAGATGCTCAGAAATCTCATCCGAAAGATCGCAGGTCGCGATATTTTGCGCTGGAACGCACGTCGAGCTACCGGGGCCCTTACTTGGGATCGCAGAAGAGGGCTGATGGCAGAGATAATGCGATTCCCACGGATGAGCCTGATCCTTTGGGGCTAGGAGACAGTGTCATTCGGGTTCTCAAGAAACGTGGATTACCGGTGGATGATGATTGCCGGCTGCGCAATCGATTTCTGCTTTCGTCGACTTCGTTTTCCCCAGCGCTCTTCCTCTCCCAGACTCATTCGTCGGCCTCGATACGGTCGCTTGTCCAGGGTCTCGAGCACCTGTCGCAGTCTATTGACCAAAAGTCAGCCTCATTGAAGGTCCTCGTCGAGGCGAATTTCGAGCGTTTCGTCCGCGCAAAGGCAACGATTGACAGCGTCTACACCGAAATGAGGAATCAGGGATCGGAACAGGATTCTTCGTCTATAGCAGTTGGCGGGCCATCTTCAGGTCTCAAGAGCCCCTTGTCTGCGGCAGCCGCCAATCCAGAAAGAAGGAAGAATGCTCTCACCAAGGAGAGTGAGTACGGTATGAAAGGCATTCGTGCTCCTCTGGCGGAAGCTTCTGTTAAGGCGGAGGAACTATGGGGTCCGGCACTGGGTGGTCGTGAGCGAGAACAGATGCTGAAGTCTGTTGTCGACACGTTGACCAGGCACAGGGATATCTATGAGTTAGGGGGCAATCTTTCCAAGTCCATCAAGGCAAGGGACTACGATTCCATTTTCGAGCACTATACAAAAGCACGGGTTCTCTCAAACAAGGCAAAGAGCATGGCAGGCTTGGCCGTCAGTGATCAGCGGCCCTTAGCTGAAGATGAAACGCATACTATTCTAGCCACGGGCAAGATGTGGATGGATGTCGACCAGCAGATTAAGGTGTTCGAACGTGACCTTTGGAAACGGCTTAGCAATTCAATCACTTCACCGCCAATGAGTAGCGCAGCTTATCCGGCGGAGGAACACATAGAGTTGATCAGCGCCCTTCTGGAACTCGGAGTGGAAGAGAACCCTATCTGGGTCTGGCTCCGCAGCCGTTATGACACCCTCAGGGCAAAGATCACAGCATTCTGCGAACGTTCCAAAGTCGAGATCGAAATTCTACGGCGCAGGCTTGCTACAGGAGAGAAACCAGCTCCACGGACAATGGCTTTGCTCCTTCGCCAGGCGCCTCGCGAGGGTGCACCGGATTTGCAAGGAGCATTGGACACGGATCAAGTAATTGAGTTATGGGAGTGCATTCATACCTACCTCAACAGGCTTTTATCAATGCATGGTGGTCTCCTGGGCGAGGTCACGGATCTGTGGGAAGCAGCGCAATCTTTCATTGAAGGTCGCCAACAGAAGTTACTTCCAGTCGGATTCGAAGGGGAGAGCCGCAAACATCATAGGCTGTCTCCCGACAATGTGAGAGAGCTGTACAGTCGTCACCTGTCTCTTATTAATTTGATTCGTGAGGGCATACAGTCATTATTTGCTGATCCTCCAATTGAGGACATCTCTCTGCTCGCCTCACCGATAGTACCAGCTACCCCGGCTAGTCCTATCGGCAGCGGAATCACCCCCACAGAATCTCGCTTCAAACTCGATACGAGCAACCTTCCAGCCCTTCCCCCTAAACCTGGGGAACCTTGGGAAGATTACGCATTTTGGCCGCCATATTCCAACTGCGTTAGCGGGGTCCACTATCTCAGTAAATTCTTGGTCATTATCGGTACGGCTGCGAGCGAAATGGCGGCGTTGGAACCAACTACAAATGGCAACAGTATCCAGGATTTTCTCAAGGCTCTTGTGAGCGTGGCCCGGGAACGTTCAGTTCGTATAACCTGCGCTATCTGGAGTAAAGATGCAGAGAATTGCAAATTCTTCGAGGACTGGACGCGGGATTCGGAGAGAAGGGATTTAACGAAGATGCCTAGATTATTTGTGGCATTTGAAAGTGCCATTCTAGGTGAGATGCAAAAGATCCTATACATCTCAGAGGCCATGGCCAAGTCCGACGCGGTGGAGGTTGTCACCCAACCACCAGCGAAGTTATTGCAAATGGTGCGCGCACAGTTTGTGTCTAGTGTCTACAAAGCGCTTAGTGGTTTGGTGGAAAATGCAGAGCATCCAACGGTCTCTCGGGAAGGGGATGAATGGGTTCTTGCAGGACCATGTACTGCAGCCAATGCTCCTGATGCAGCCATGTCTGTGCTCGCTGCCAATACTGTCGACGCTGAGAACAGGGTAAGCACACTTACTCCAGGGTATGTCTATATAGATGGACTGCATGCTGACGAGAAGAAGAACGTCCGCATGCTTCTTACTCTTTCAAATCTTCGGGCCCTTCAGGCCGATCTGGTTCCCCAGCTAGTCGCTAACTTTGAAACGTCATTCTCTGTGACGCTGACCGAAGAGGCCAAAACACTGAGCGATGTGCTCAATCAGATCGACGATCGTCTCTTCCAGTCGTACACAGGCCCTACTATAAGCGCGTTGAACAAGACCATCTACGATGGCGTAACTGCTGCAGACTGGGTGCCAACGACTAACCGCCCAGAAAATGTCCAGCCATACGTTTATAATACTCTATTGCTCTTGGTACTTGTACATACAGAGATTTCCACAACCATTCCCTCTGCTTCGCCTGGCGACTCTGTCCGATTGTCACAATCACCCACATCTTCATTGTTGACAATTGTTCTCACACATCTGCTTACCCAAGTCTTCTCCTCTCTTTTAAATGCGTTTCGCGCTCGCCCGAGATATTCTCTTGCGGCACTGATGCAGGCCACCCTCGATACCGAGTTCATTGGACAGACAATGTCACAATATTCGTCGGATGAGGCGTCTGCTCTTCAAAGCAAGATCTATGTGGAATTAGATCGGCGGACTACGAATGAGGCGAGGACTAAGTTGCAGGTGGAGCTCGGGGAGATGAGAGGAGTCCTGAAGAAGTTGAGAGAAAAGACGAAGGGGGAGTTTGCTTGTTTTAAGAAACCCAAGAGAGCGGCAGCTTGACCGGGTTGGCAGGACCCTTTTGATATGAGAAATGACCGCCAGTAGTAAGTCAATTGCATTTGGCACATATGCCCGGAAATTACCATAAATATCATCTTCGGTTCAAAAGACGTGGGTATCACTTGTATCAAGGTATCATCCTCTCTCACAAAATAATCAGACCCTCTATGAGGCCTGGCCAACCATCCGCTGCACCCGATCCAGTAAGACCTTGCTTTCCCTCCCCAGTCTTCTCTTCCCATCCCGATCAGGGCGCCTGGCCCTAGCCATCGCCTCGCGCTCCTTTTGTTTCAGCTCGCGCTCTCTCCTTCTTGCCTCGGCCTCTTGCTTCCTTTTCTCCGCGATCTCTAGTTCCTTGGCGAACGCAGACCTCTTTGGCTTCCTCTCTCGACGCTGCAAATTCGGACCATCGCGATCCGTTCTAGGTGCGGGCTTTGGAGATGGTCGATTCAGCATCGCTTGCCGGTCTGGATGTAGCTCTAGACTCGCCGAGTTACTCTCTGGACCACCGTTGCCTCCCTGGTCGGCATTTTTATCGTCACTCTCGACTCCATTGGCATTGCCATTATCTTTTCCGGTTTCGTAGATCGGTGTAGCCCTCTGCACAGCTGCAAGTTCTCTGTCTCTTATTTTTGCGTAGGCCTTCTTCACCTTCGCTTTCTGGATTAGGTCGCTTTTAATCTTTTGCACTGCAATGAGATACTGGTTAGAATCTTCCCAACAGACGCGGCCTATAGCAGTAACAAAGAGGCAGACCTTTGCGACGATATGTGCCATCTGGTAAATTAGCAGGGCCGACAGAGAATCCTTTGCGCTTTTTGCTTGGAGGTTCTGTGGATCGCTCTGGTGCTGGAGAAATTTTCTCGGTCTTGGTGTCTGTATCCCGGGCTCGTTTTGTAGCCATAGTGTGTCTCTTTCTATTCCTTCGTTCTTTCTATTCCTTTCGTTGCTTTTTTTCTTGTCCAAAGAGCTGTACAATAACAATAAATATCGCTCAGTTTGAGCATCAAATGAGTGCACAACCAGAAGGGTAACAAAGTCCGACCCAGGAAAATTCGGCGGGCTCTGCTCATATGACGTGGTTCAGGGTTTATTAAGGTTCCCGCGGCCTGCAAGGCTTCACTCCCCTCAACTCCCCTCACCCTCCACGCCGCTCCCGTTGACGCTTCCTCTTTGCGGCGACGAGGCTGTCATTGTGCATGTCTGACAGCTTCGTTCCACACCGTTTCGGGATCAGGGAACCCTCCCTTTACTACAACTGCCTTCTTCACTTCGTTTCTGCGCTATAGTCATTCAAAGCCTCCGCCACTCCGTGCCCGTTCCTTTGACTCGGCCTCTGCTCCTCACTTTTCTCTTTTGTCACGCTTTGAACCGTCTCATCTGCGATGTCCAATCCTTGCTTCAAATCGTTGGGATTGTTTATTTTATGAGAGCCGTTTTTCCTGGCCACCATGCCTATCTTACAACCGTCTTATGACGATATAGAATCCGCTCACCACAGCCGACATGATGAAGCTCGTGGTCTTTCTGCGGGACCTCGTGAGACCAGTCGAGATCTTGAGAATGCAGCGATACCGATTGGAGACCGAATGGTGGATACTGGCCTGTTCAGACTGAGCACAAGTGGTAGAGAGGAACTCATACGGTATATAAAGAAGGGTGACATCCCGAGTTGGATGGGCAATTATTCGGTATGTGACTAGATAGACTGCTTCCCGGATATAGTCTAACATAGACAATAGGCAAGGCACTCTGACAATCAATCCCACACTCATTATGGATCATCGCAGAATCAGCAAATTAAAGAAAATGTCTTGCGAGGAGATGCCTGTGACGAGGAAGAGGAAGAGGAAGATAGTACCAACAGGAGTGGTGTTCTAATATCTCCTGCCGAGATTGAGAGGCCTCGTTCGGCTCTCCACTCAGGAGACTTTCGAGAAGGCGTTACCAAACTGCATATTCCGGGATTGCAGACGCAGAGCAGTACGACTTGTGGGAATTTTAGCTCTTCGCCCACTACTCCCTGGTACACCCCTTCACTCTCTTCCTCGTTACGGGGGCACAAGTCGCTTAGCTACAGCCGTGAGCAACTGTTTTCAACTGGAAATCGATCACGAGCTCCGTCATTGGGTTCCTACTCGTCGAGTTATGTTCTGAAGGCTCCCACAAGTCCTCTAGTTTATCAAGCCAACAATACAGACTTGGACTTCTCTCCCAGAACTGACGTACATAGCCCGTCTAACTCTGTGGACAAAGCCAGCCGTCGGCGAACGTTACCTCCGGAGACCTTGCCGGGCCTTGATTCGCCCAGGTCGGGAACCATTAATTTCGGTATGCCTCCGCGGTCATCAACTTATACTCTTCAGCTCGCATCCTCAGTTCAGACCTCTCCCTCTCGTACGAGAAGGCAGTCACTAGTTTCTGACATGTCGCCAAAGCCTCATGCCCCTATGGTTGGCTCATATGAAGAGTCAATTCTTCGTGGAAGGATGTCGATGTGTCCTTCAAAGCCGCTAGATTTTACTGCACAGATCGGTGTTTTAGGGAAAGGCAAATGCAAAGCAAACTTAAAATGTCCGCCACATGTCACGGTCGCTTTCCCTGCGGTGTTTTACAGCTATCCGACTTCTGGCAATGGTCGTTCTATAGCCGATGACAGCCCAAGCCCTTACGTTGGCCTGATAGACCTCGAGAATTCCCTACCCAAGGATGACTCGGAGTTAAATCCACGCCGCAGACGCCACCGAAACCCCACGGATGCTTCTAGCGATCCGTTTATCGACTCTTGTGATCAAAAGACCACTTACAGCTCCCAAGAGGCACTACGCAGGCGAGAAAAGAAGAGTCGGAGGACTGATTCACCCAAGCGTCCGGCAGGAGGTTGTTATAGAATTCCACAGCAGGGCCAGCTGCAGATCGTGATCAAGAATCCCCACAAGACCGCCGTCAAGCTGTTTCTTGTGCCGTATGATCTTATTGACATGGAACCTGGTACCAAAACATTCATCAGACAGCGGAGTTACTCGGCAGGTCCGATATTAGACATGCCACTAACAGCACGGAAAAATTTGGGTACGGATCGTCCCGAGGCGTCCCTGAACGCGACGGAGGACCTGAGGGACAAGCCAGTCCTGAGATACCTT
Source organism: Monascus purpureus (assembly GCA_025999795.1). Classification (NCBI taxonomy): domain Eukaryota; kingdom Fungi; phylum Ascomycota; class Eurotiomycetes; order Eurotiales; family Aspergillaceae; genus Monascus; species Monascus purpureus. The sequence continues at coordinate 2,103,710 of AP025348.1, forward strand.
ATTCACCTGAACATTTGCTGTCCTTCAAGAGGCCGCTTTTACCTTCACTCCAGCATTCGCGTAGTATTTGCCAATCGAGTCCCTGATGGCAAGGAAAGGTTGCGCAATGAAATACAGTATCCTGATCCAAGATATGCACCCTATAAGCCCAGTACAGGCACAAAAATGAGTGACAGACCTTATCGGAGGCAAGCTGGAGAATTTTGCTTGTCGGAGAGGCTGATTCCCTCTGCCAGCGACAGCGTAAGATTCTCACAGTACTCAAGCCACCTTTCAACAAGTACACAAGACGACGCATCCGCTGGTCCATTCCAGCCATCAGCATCGTCGTCGACAATAGATGAGAGATTCCTCTCGACAGGTTCTAGCGTCGATCACTACAGGAGGGAGAGCCACGAATGGGCCCCGATGCGGTCTTGCCGTCTCCCTGAGCTGCCTGACACAAACCTTACTAGTGCTGAAATGTACAGCAAACTCAGCAAAGGAGATGTTGGCTATGGTGGCTACCCATTTATGTCTGTCTCCAGTGGCTCAGAAGCTGGCGAAAGCTTACTAGCCCAGCGGTTGAAGGGGCTTGGTGTTCAGAAAAAAGACTGATGCCAGTGGAGCAGATGCAGATTAACAATGGACACCCTAATTCAATTTCCATTAAATGCTTTACATGTCCATTGACCGGTATACTTATTTTATCCCCCTTTCATTTGTTTCTTTTTTCTTTTTTTATATATCACGGTTGGGTCTTGGGTGTACAGGTGCCCTCTATACTAACTGAACAGGCGTATCGAGAGATTCAGGCTCATCTTCTATCTGAATTGCATTCACCGTGGAGTTCTCAATCTTAAAGGATAAATTGGGCAGACTAGAAGGCTCACAGGTCGTATAATAAACCCCTCTTCTTCTATTTATATGGGCGAACAAGGATTTTCGAAGCCATTGATGCGAACAACAGTCCATGGCTTTTCTGGCGTTCTCGTCGGGCTTATTTCACCTCTTTGACTCGGCGCAATGGCGATCAGGAAGGTACTGTCTTTTTCTTTCTCTTCATTTTCTTCTGCCTTGATCATCATATAGAAATTTCGAACTCGCTACCAATACAATACAAGGACCATATCCACTTTTATCAATTCCCTCCCCTTCTGTACTAACATGATAAGTGAGAGGAACAAGAGGGGAGTGGTTCATTTAATATTAGAACCAATCCGCGGACGCCCGTTTGGAGAAAGATGCCAAAACAACTCTGACTAGTCGTAGTAGATCCAAATTCAGATACATCATCAGCATAAAAAAGTTATATGAGAAAGAAAATTTACAAGTCACGCATATATGCCACACACAGCAAGGATCTTTTCTACCGGATTATCCTTTGACTGATGAAGAAGTAAGGCTGTATGAGAACGATTGGTGACGTGGAAAAATATGTATGCTGTATGTTATGTACTCCGATATGCATATGATGCGTGCTAAACACAATGACCATACTACGCCTTATTCCATTTCCCAAACCTCATATAATCATCGTACAACCCCTTGAACACAGCCCTTCCAGACACATCCAACCCAGCATTCAATGCCCGCATCGTATCCCTGGGCATGACATCCAGTGCCGCGTAGAGACCAGGCAAAATGGCGGCCTTGACCTCCGGCGCGAGAGAACCCCGCAGAGAGCACTGTGCGTACTCCATGATTAAGTACTGAAGGTATTGTCCCGCGATCCGTTTGGCTTTCTTCGTCTGGTCGGTCAGACCTTCGTGATTAACAAACGAGTGTGTCGGACGGGATACGGCGGATACTGTTGGGTCGCAGAGGGTGGTGAGCAGACGGGTGAAGTTTGTCGCGTGTGACGCTGACAAGGGACCAAGCCAGTATGGGCTTTGCTGGTTGCTGCGGGTAGAGATATGGCGTTTCTTGTTAGCGTAGATGAAGAGGCAGCTAAGAAGTCGTTGCATTGCGGGGAGGATAAGGTGAAAGCGACCTCCGAGCTTTTGACGGTGCAGGTTGAAAAGGACGCCCATCAACCGGCAAAGGCGGATGTAAACCGTTGGTGCGAACTCAGGACTGATGCGTGGTCCCAAAGGCGAGACGCACATTGAGATAGATGTTAGGAGGCTGTCGATGTTCCACTGCGTGATACAGCGAGTATGGTGGCGGAGAAGCACATCCAGACATTCCGTGGCAAAGGAGAATTGCTCGATCGAAGTGCTGTGCGGAAGAGACTCGGTAATGGTGGTACATATCGACGAGAGCTCCTTTGCGACAGTGCTATCCTTGTCTTCGATAGGCGGGAGCGAAACAACAGCCAGACCAACTACAAGCAAAGGATGCACGGAATTCTCGGCTGTGAATCCCCCGGTTTCTCTGACATCTTTGATGACCTGGCCTAGGCTCTCGACAGTCATAGATCGGAATCGTTCAGTAGTGGTTCGAACGAAGAGCTGCAGCTCTTGGTCATACAGTTGCTCAAGAGGAAGAGTCTCGGAGCACTGCATCAGAGGTAACGCGTTGCTCTTGGGTCTCCAGCCAGCAAGAATGCGTTGTCGAGCCAATCTTCCCAAGGATGGACCACTGTGTCCATCTGATGGTGGAATATAGCCCTCAATCTGTGATAAAAGCTTCTTCAGATCACCATTCGCAGTAGCCAAGTCTTCAAAATCTTCCAGCAGATCCAGAATCTTGACCAGGGTTGTCGTTCCCGGGAACTTGTGTTTTTTGCACTGCTCCTTGACTGACTTGATTTCGGCCATCACAAGTTCAAACAATCTAGCGCGACAGGCAGCAAGCTCCGTCTCGTTAACGACGTCCGAGAGTTGTTTCCGATGGGCCCATAGCTGCGAGACAGAGATTCTCAAGAAAAATGAGACCATCGAGTCACACTCGATCGATTTCAACTTGGAAACCTTCGAAGTAACCCTGCGATGCAGTTTCTTGAAAAGCTTATGCTGCTCCTCACCTGATAGCACGAGCAACTTGTCCATGACAGCTCGGTGAAGGTTTCGGAACCCTTGCGTGATTGCAAGGTCATCCATCGTTCCCTGCAGAGATATAGCTTTTGCCATTTTCCAAATATGCCCCCAATCGCCAGTTACCGCGGCAGCTGACTTTGGCATCTCTGCTAATTTCGCCATCAGAGATATTACCCCGACAACAACTTCAACTGCATTGTCTTCATCTAGAATATCGAAAAGCAGGTCCAGAAGGGTGGCCCTATGCCGGCGCGTAATCAATAAAGTTGGGATCCTTTGCAGACTCTCAACGTACAGCTTGCGATTAGAGGCATCCCTCTTGACTTTCTCACACAAGAGTGAAACCAAGTCGTTGACAATGCGTGGAACGTTGAGAAGATAGTCATGACAGACTAAGCTGGCCCAAGCCTGGACAAATCTTGCATCAGATGTAACATTATCCAAACTCCGCCATGATGGACAATATTGCGCAGCGGCCATAGACAACATCCGTTCGAACAGTGAGCGTCTGGTCTCGGGTCGTATCTGACGCCAAATAGTTGGAGCCCTTAGAAGCGTGAAAAGGTACCCTAGACCAAGGCACGCGGGGGAATCGAGAGTCTCGGTCCGTCCATTCCACGGAGCATTGGTTGGTTTTGAGACATAGCTGGCAGCGATGGACTTTAGAAAGCCCAAAATTTCTGCAGTAAGCGAGTCGAAACTTCCGGGATTGGTGGCATCTTTAGCGGCGACAATGGCGAACCTGTATGCTTCAAATGATTCCAGTAAAGAGCCCGAGCTCTCCATGAAACTTCTGTGGAGGTGCTGAATGGAATTCGCAGCAACGTCAACTAAGCCCATGATAGCGGCCCCAAGAGGGTTATTGGTCGATTGTACATTATGCTCGAGTAGATTCCGGGCAAGCCTCCACAGGCGCCAGCGCCAATGTAGAGAATCGTTTGAGGACAAAGTCCCTGACAGGCCCTTGATAATTGAGTTCAGAGCTTCATCCAGAGATTCAAAATTGAGGCCCCGCTGCCTAAAGCTGGCTTCTAATTGCACAGTTGAAGCGTAGGCATTAGGGGAGTTTGAGATTTTGCCTTCTCCCGTCAATACGTCAGCTGCAGCGAATTTAATTTGCACGGCTAACTGAGCATCTATAAGGGCAGTCCGAACCAATTCACCGTAAGCATCACACAAGTCATCATCCTCCCAAACAGTGAAAATGCTGAGTCTGTTGTTCTGCGAGCGTGCCTGTTCTGCGGCCACCAGTTGTTCATGCCATATCCGGACAAATGTGGATAAATCCCTTGCGGAAGCGAATCCATTCATCAAAGGGATTACGATGCTATCCTTGATGGTCCCATAGCTGGGATCTTCGCGCGACGTGCCCTGGCGCCAATGTAACGAGATCTTTTCCAGCAAAGCGTTCAAAAGCCTACCAGAGTCATTAAGTCCCGAGTTCGGCAGGAAGATGTCAACGTCAAGTTTGATAAGCAGGGCCGTCAAATTCCACTCGACCCGCTCCAGCTCGTCCTTCAGAAGACCGGTGTATGGGGCATGGGCAAGCAGAGTGTGCAGAGACAGCTGGACTTTTCGATCGAGAACAACACGGAAGAGATGTTCCAGAACGCGCACAAAATCAAAAATATAGGTAGACGACACATTTTCTTCCTTAGCAATTGAAAACGCCAGCTCTGCAACAGCTACAAATAGGGTTTCCAGCCAAGGAGCCTCATGCGTTTGCCGTCGGAATGTGTCCCTAGGAACAGAGCGAACAGCGGTTTCGAAAAAAAGGGGGAGTAATACCGCTGTCCCACAAGCTTTGTTGTTGCGGTGAGTCCCCCTTAGTTCTGCTCTTTCACTAACTGCTTTAGAGAAAAGAGGCCTGAATGTTTCGGTGATAGGTTGTACAGGGCTCCAGTCTGGTTGGTCGGCAGAGTAATCTATACCAGAACCGCCTCGACCGAAGAAGCCTGCCCGTGCTGGGAGAACTACATGGAGTGCAATCAGCTGCTCAAGTCCATGGAGCACTTCACTTTTCCCATCGACTTGGAGCTCAGTGGAGAGCACACAAAGCTGGAGTCTCAATGCATGCACAAAACAGTGTTTTTCAAAGAAGTCCTGGAGAAGTGAAACATATTAGTGCGGTGAAGTCCATGCCGGTTCGCACTACCTACATTGCTAGATTTGTTTTCCGCATCATCGAGACGAAGTGATCTCAGGCTCCAGAGCTCCAGAATTGCTGGTAACAGGTAGAACAACTGCTGCAATTCAGAAATTGCCTGCCAATGCGAGAACTGGGCCGTTGCAACAGCTGCAATCTGAAACGATCTACTCAACGCCACGGCCACAGATTCGAGCTCCCCTCTCAGCGCATGTTTGAGGTGAGAACTTGCTACCTCGTCAACGCCCGGCGCCCCATTTGCCAGTGACACTAAGTTGTAGAGACAGCTGAGAAGAGCAATAAAAGCTAGAATACAAGACGCGAAGGACTGTTGCGGCTGGTCGTCAATATCCATCGGGTCCCCCTTGCCATCGTTACAGTCGTCGTCGACCCTCTTCCGTTTTATGCCCTTTTTTCCATGTCTATGTCGACCATTTTCATGAGGTGAATCAGAGAGTGTATGACTGGTGTCAGAGCCCGAGCAACCAAAAGCTTCAGCGAATGTCGAAATGTTCATTCCATCTTCTTCCACTGCAGCGAAAACAGCGTCCTTCAGATCCGCGACGGACTCGTTCAGTATATCAAGAAACTTCTGATCTTTCAAAATCGTGGCCAGGCTTTTAGGAGGAATAAAATGGACGAGATTTTTCAAAAGTAAGAAAGACGCAGACTCAACACGGTAATTCTTTCCCGTCCTCAACTTTTTCAATAACCATCGTAGAACCCATTCTTCCTTTGGGGCGGTATTCTGGGGTGTCTGGACAGGTTTGACTGTCTGTGGATGACTTGCGCACAACGCCAAATCAATGCCTATAATGTGAGCAGCTTCATTGAGTTGCGTCGTAGGCGAAGCGGTGCCTTTTTCGAGACTCAGAAGAGCCTCTTGCGACGAGCGAGGACGCTATTTGAAAAGAGTAGAGCAACGACATTAGAAAAATTTCTCGTCAGTTATTGTGATCCAAACAAGATGAACGTACCTCCGCTGCAGCAGGCATCTCTGACGAGATGTATTTTGACTATTTCTGCTCAACAACAAACCGCCAGTTCGTTGTCGCATCGCAGAAAAAAAAAGTCCCGTATAGATTGCTTTCACTGACGACAGCCGGAGCCCGACCTTCCCGACCGCCTTTGCCCGAACCGCCCTCCCAGCTTCATCGTCAAAACATGCCCATGTCTGCTTAACTTCCTCGAACAACCGAATCCTGGATAAACTCGCCATTTGAACCCAGACACTCCCCTCCTATCTCCCGCACTTAGTTAGTTTTGGCCCCTTCCCCCCCGTCCCAATTCTGTCTCGCACTGACAATGCTCCCAGATTCCCGCAATGGCCGACTCCAATGAATCTCGACCGGTCACGCGGTCTACTAAACCCGTCAGCGAGGCTCTGCTGAATGAGAAGGTACTATATGCTATCACGTATTTCCAGACCTGAAGTTAATCTGCTGTCGGGGTTTTCTTCTTGCCTTTCTACCCCCCCATCCTTTCTATGATCCGGTTCATTTCGTCAATTGCTCCGGGAGGGGAGACCGCCCTCGGGAACCGAGCTAAGCTGTTTCTCGAATCAGAGAGCAACTATGTTCTGCCGGGAAGCAGATAGGGATATTATATTTATAAAGAGCAGAAATCACAGTCCATTGGCTAACTCGTTCTTTCTTTCGTGAAACTTTCTTTACGTGGAAACAGTGGGATCGCGCCATTTCGTCTATGATCATTCGTTCCGGTCTCGGTCTCTCCTTTGGTATTGTATTCTCCGTGTTGTTGTTTAAGAGGAGGGCTTGGCCTGCGTGGGTTGGATTGGGCTTTGGAGCTGGACGTGCATGGGAAGAGGCTGACGGTAGGTCGTTTTTTTTATACTTTTCTTTTCCATGCCCCAGGTCTGGTCCAATGGGTTTATCTTCGGGTGTAGAACAAGGCATAATGATCAATTGGCTAACTTGGTGTAATTACTCTTCCCAGCTTCCTTCCGTCGGGGTGATAAGCCGGTTACAAACGCTCTGTCTCGCTGGTAGATAGAATACAGACACATTCTCTTTGCGTGTACGATAGTCTGTACAGGAGATGGGATATAGCAAGTTAGCTTGCAAGAGGGAGTCTGTCTAGAGAGTTGGGATTTCTAGATCGTATCTTCAAGGTTCATTGCTTGTGTTTGCATTTCACATGTCAGATTCTATTTTCCGAATTTCCTTCTTCCTCTTATTTTCGGCCCCTCTAGCATAATCCCCAATACTGCTGGCATGTATTTGATGCCCGTTCTATTGATCAAGCCTTCTAAGACACGGACTGACGACATTTCCTGCTTCATCGGTTTGCCAAAACATTATATCCTGGCTGGACACAACCCAACAGTACGGAAGAGGCATTTATCTATTAAGCATGCAAGGAATATGGGAAGCTAAACGAAGAAGAAGTAAGAGAATACACAGTACTCCAACAATGAATGTTCCGTTCCAAGTACTCGGGAAACATGAAAAGGCTGAAATTTCAGTCTATAAAAAAGGGGTATCATAATTGTCAACCATAGGGCGCCGCGTTGAGATTCAAAAGACGTGAAGAAAAGAAGGCGGAACGGACGTCGCTGAAAATACAATCTGAGGGGGGAAAGTCTCAGATAATTTGTGGTCCTATCGCTGCTGGACTTGATGGAGAAACAGGGAGGTTGTCCAATACAGGAATTCGAGATAGTCCCGAATCTGCCTGCTGTGAACAGGAGTTTGGAAGTTCTGCAGTCGTCAAGGGGGGTGTATCCGTTGCAACAGGCTCGCCATTGTGGCCGTTATGTGTGAGACAGCCGCTGCAGCCGCAGTCGTTTCCACACTGGCAACTCCCAGTAACATCGGTGCAAGGAACAGGTAATCCGACTGGATACTCAAGGGTGTAGTATTCTTCCGGCTCCATCAGCAGCCCCGGAGTGTATTCTGGAGAGAAAGGGGAAGACAAGCCGTTGGTGAAGTTCGAATTCAACGCATGCTCGGGACGCGTTGATGGTTTTGCTTCCCACGGAACTGTTCTGTCATCCAAATGAGGGCTGTAATTCGCAAAAGAAAAGTCCAAAGACGATCCCTCTGCTTTCTCGGGTAAATTTTGATTTCTGTAGCCAGTTGGCCAGTCGATATTCCCATCTTTCTCTCCAAACGCGACCAATGCCCCCATTTCCTGGACGTATTGCTTGGTTCTGTCATTAAATGGATGCGATGCGCATCCCAAACACTGGCATGAATCGCCGCAACTGCAAATATGATTGGGGTCGCCGAATGCTGGTGTGGTACCATATGCTATGGATTGGGAGTCGCCAGCTGTTGCAGGCTGTACAGTATTATGATTAGGATCAGTATTGTTGGGGAAGTCTTGGCGCGGAAAAGTCATCAGCGGAATTTGAGCCGGGTGTGACATATATCCACCCAGATAAGGCGGGTTTTGTGAATGTGTTTGATGTGGCATGAAAGGCTGGTTGGAGAAATCCTGTCCAGCTGAGCCGGATCCCTGCCAGAACAAGAACTGGGGTGCAGTGAAGGTAGAATAAGACATTTGACTGAAAATACCATCAGTATTTCCATCTTCAGCCACTCCTGATTCGCCGGCACTATTATCGACTTGACGATTAGATTTCTTGCAACAGGAGCCTTGCTTCAGTGGCTGCTGCTGCTTGAGCTGTGACTCTTTGGAACAACAGCTACCACGCTGTGGAGTATGGCTGCCCTTGGTATCGAGGTCCGGTGGTGTTAATTGTGGTGCAGACGTGGTAAAGCTCCTGTCTGCCGGTCCGCTTGGGTTGCCAAATGTTGGCGTATGGAGTAGGTATGGTGTTATATTAGCCGGTCTTCCATTACCCGTCTTAAACTCTGGAATGGAGCTCAATGCCTTCGCAACGTTTTCAGGAGCAACATGCACACTAGTCTGGCGTCTGCTGGATTTTTGAACTTTGTAGGGGCTGGGGGAGGATGTTGGGGGAGCAACGGAAGCTGGAGGGGTAGGTTGACCGGCTTCGTCCATTTCTGCCGGCACCTTATACAACGGTCTACACAGACAGGTAGAACCTTTGCCGAGGCGTCAGCATCTGAGTAGGAACGAAGGAACATATCACACTCGATCTACCGTCGTACCTTTGGGTATGCGAATCATGAAAGCATACAACTTCTGGCAACTGCAGGTGCCCTTCGGATGAGGACATTTTGCAAGAGGACGTCCAGCCTTGGGAACTTTCATCATCAGTCTGTCGAAGTGCTGGCATTTGGACGAGCGATGGCCACGTATGCATGGTTCACTGTGTATAGATTTCCATCGTTAGCATGGGATGTGACACGACAAAACGACGTAGAGTGTGATCTTTTACCATGACCATTTCGCCCCTTCTTCGTCAAGTGGCATGGTTGGCAGCAATCCTTGGATATTTTCTCCGATCAGACGCAAATAGAGACCGCAGAGCGTCACAATTGCATATACTGTAACGCAGTATCTTGTGTCAAAGTGACTAGCAAAGAGAAGCTGCGGTGGATATGGCAAGACTTTCGGATCGAATATCGCCCACCACGACGTGCACGGAAGTCAGTCCGTACCCCACCACGATAATAATCTTTAGTAATTTGACAGCGCTATCTCGATGGCCGGGATAATTAGCTGTGCGGATGGTTGAGCGTCGCTAAAACCAAGCCCGGAGTAACTCCGCAAAGCGCCTTTTCTCTGCACTCTGGAGGACGGTTGATGCAGGACATATGACGAGTTTCGTAGGTCGATGTCTCGGACTGCGGATGCAACCGGTTCAGGGCGCAGAGATGGGTGATAGATGACCTGTCCACAATCAGAACAGATCGCCAGTGGAAACTGCCTTGGAAGACTGTAGCAGTGAAGACATGCGAGACCGACACGGCGCTGAGGATTGCAGATGCAGATAGCGGTGGTGGTTATCGTCGCGGAGAGCAGTTCTTCCACGCTTGAAAAAAAAGGCTTGGCGACGGACTTCCGGAGCATTCGCTCAGTCGTGGTCAGCCAAGCCAGTGATATCCGTGCAAGAATCCATTCAGGATCCAAGTCGACGCCGGCAACGTCAATTGTGTCTGAATTGATTCGGACCGCTGCTCCCAGACAGCAGAGCTGAGCATCCATGCCCCCCGACGGCCGCGATGCTGCTGCTGCCAGCACCACTCAGTCCAGCTCATCTCCCGCACGTCATTTCTTCTCCGTGCCTGCGCCGATAAAGCGTGTTTTCGACAAGTTCCCTCTCACGACCTATCCTCCAAATGACATTCCACAACGTCTCCCTGCGGTTCCAGGCGAGAATAGATTGTTCGTCTTCACAGATGCAGCGGGTGCGAAGCATGGGAGACCATCGTTCAACCCCCAATGCCTCAAGTGGCAGGTCCGTCTATGACTGACAAGGCACCCAAATTTCTTGCGCGCCTTGCTAACTGAGGATTGATCATTCTAGGCGTACTTGAAATTCGTCGGGATAGACTTCCAGACCGTCCCTTCAAACAATCATGCTTCCCCGACAGGCGCTCTTCCATTTCTCCTCCCCGCTCTCCCACTGGACAGCCTCACGCCGATTCCGTCCGGCAAACTACAAAAATGGGCAATTGAGCAGGTTCATTGTGAAGAGGAACAGCAATTAAACATGCGCTTTGATGCGTATGCGTCTCTTCTGAATAATCGGATACGAAATGCCTGGGTAAGTTGATGAAATGGGAACGAGCGGAATCCGGGGTCCATCGCTGACAGGCACGTTATTTTTCGTTTGCAGTTGTATGCGCTCTACCTAGACAGCGATAATTTCAACGCCGTGGTCCGAAGGCTCTATGTGGATCCATCGACGTCGAATTCGCTCGTCCGGGCCACTTTGGCGTCCCAACTCCAGCAGGCCGCGCGCGACGTGCTCCTTAAGTCAGCCAGCTATATCGATGTCTCAGACCTGGAGGCCGAAGCGGATAAAGCATTTGAGGCTCTTTCGATTCTATTAGGTGACAACGAGCACTTTTTCAACCGACCCAATCCGGGACTTCTAGATGCTAGCGTGTTTTCTTATACGCATTTGATCCTGGATGACGGAATGGGGTGGAAACAAAACAGATTGGGGCAGTTATTGAAGAAGTATGATAATCTTGTACAACACAGAGAGAGATTGGTCAAGTTCTTTTAAAAGAAAAGGCGGCGTTCATGTCGGTTTATATACCTCGGTGTGCTGGCAGTTCCTGTACATTACCCATTTCGGCGATTCTTTCCAACTCTCTTCAGAGCGTTCAATCAAAAAATATCATCCATATCTATTACTATTCAAGATACAGACGTCTTTTTCCTGAAGAGAACCCCAAACCAAACCTTCACTCCAACCCACTTCCTCGCTCTTCTCCCCAGTACCTCCACCAGCGTCTCATCCACCGTCCTCTCCCTCACATCCCCGATGACCTCCAATCCAGTTCTCTCAGCAACGCTCAGCACGTCCGCAATACGATGACAATAACTTGTTTCTGGCCTTATCTTGGTCCCTGTCGCCTCATCGATGAAACCAGCCTGGCTAATCTCTCCCATCTCAGAATGCATATTGGTGAGAAGCAGATACCCCCCCGGCAGCAGGAGGGCCGAGACACATTGAAAAAAGAGATCGAGGGGAATATGTTCAACAACTAAAGTTGATATTACCCCTGCTACTCCCACTTCTGTGTCTGTCGTCGATATATCAATATCGTCACCAGGAGCGGTAGCTATGCTACTAGTACTCGTACTCGCATAACATGAACGAGGGAACAGCATACGTGGCCAACTGAGGATATTGAAGAGATTGAGAGATACCATATTAATCTCCCTAGGCGATGTTACTTCGAACTGATCATCCTGGTTGGCACTGCAGTTGTTGTCCTCGTCGTCGCTGTGTCCACTCGCAATGCCCACCTTTCTTAGATTCCTGCGGGCAACATCAAGCATCCCCGGCGATGCATCAAGCCCTATAATATCTACATTTTTAGGTGCAGTCAAAAACAACTGCATTGTGTTCCTGCCCGTGCCGCATCCGAGATCGACTAGCTTCATGGTGGGTGCATCGTCGGGCTGGAAGTAGCTGGACACTACCCTTAAGAAGGAGGGTAGCATAGTTTGCATTTCTAGAGTGTCAAGGGCTTGGAGGAAATTGCCGTCCGAGTCGTAGACCTGGTTTGTGTCAGGAACTAGATGCTGTGTCTTTGATAGGAATGTATACATCCACCATACCAAGGTATGGTGCTTACTTTTGCCCACTCATTATATGCGTCAACTGTATCCAAATACCGGACCGGAGCCGACTCTGATGTTCCGCTCTTCAAGGTGAGAGATTCTCTAATGGTGATCGACATTGTTGCTGGTTGCAGTCGTTGCTATTATGGTCGTACAATCCTGAAGAGGAAGGCCGCTCGCACTTCCCCTCCGGATAAGGAGCAGAGAACAGAACAGCTGAGCACTGGGTAGTGGAGAAGTATTATTATTATTATTTGGGATTCTGAAGAATCCATGTTGAATGTTACTTATCTTTTGTATCTGCAGCTCTCCTACTGGCAATGACTCATCTTGCATACATAACGTATTTCCCAACCGAACCGCCACCCCCTTCGAATTCAACCACGCTTTCGATATTGAAGCTATTCAAACCACCACCATGCCACCAAAATCACATTTATCAGACCGAAACTTGGTGGAGCAAGAGGGGAGGATTCAACTTGAAATATCTGCTTTAAAAACACAAGAAATTCCAAATATAAGCCGTGCTGGAGTTGTTTTTAATGTTCCTTAATCAACCTTACGTGATAGGCTCAAGGGAAGGCAATACAAGGTTGAAAAGCGTGCCAATTGCCATAGGCTCTCTCAAATTGAGGAGGATTCTCTAGTAGAATGGATTCTATCTAGAGATTTACGTGGGGCCCCTCCTTGACCTTCTCATGTTGCAGAAATGGCCAACATTCTTCTTCAATCAACAAGGCCATCTGCATTCCAACCAGTTGGAAAGAATTGGGTATCAAACTTCATAAAATGACGTGATGAAGTTAAAACTCAATTCTCTTGACAATATAATCACCAGCGAGCAAAATGTGAAAATCCACAAGTTATAAAGGGATGGTTTGAGCAGCTGGAAAAGGTTTGAATGAAATAGGGAATCCTTGATGAAGACATCTTCAATTTTGATGAGACTGGCTTTGCAATGGGTCTAATAGCAACTACTAAGGTAGTTACTAGATCTAATATGCCTAGAAAGCCTCATCTTATTCAACCAGGCAATCGTGAATGGGTTACTACAATTGAGTGTATAAATTCAACTGGTTGGATAGTCCCTTCATGCATCATCTTCAAAGGAAGGTCCATATTGAGGGATGGTTTGAAGAACATCAATTACCACCAGATTGGAGAATTGAATTAAGTCCAAATAGTTGGACTACAGATGAGATAGGCCTCTATTAGCTTCAAAAAGTCTTCATTCCTGCAACTACAAACCGCAGGATTGGGAGATATCAATTACTTATTCTGGATGGTCATGGCAGTCATCTCACACCTTTATTTGACAAGCTCTGCAGTGATAATGATATTATTACTGTCTGTATGCCTCCTCATTCTTCTCATCTCCTACAGCCTCTAGATGTTGGCTGCTTTGGCCCTTTGAAGTATGCATATGGAGGTCTAGTTGAGGCAAAGATGCGCTTGGGATTCAACCATATTGACAAGCTTGACTTTTTAAAAGCATATCCTACAGCACATCAAAAGGTCTTTACATCTCAGAATATTCAAAATAGCTTTATGGCAGCTGGAATAAAGCCATTTGATCCTCTCCAGGTATTAGAGAAGCTAAATATCTCATTATCAACACCTTCTCCACCTTCAAGCTGTAGAGGGACATCAACCAGCTCCTCAGTATTAGGGACACCTCATACAGCTGCTCAGCTACTAAAAAGGCTTCATCAGTGAAGAAGATTCTTCAGCTGTGTTCTCAAAGCCCTCTATCACCTTCAAAGAGGGTGGTTGGAGAGTTGATTCAAGGGTGTGAAAGTATAATGCACCAGGCCACTATGATGTCAAAAGAATTGCATGATCTCCATGCTGAGAATGAAAATACAAAGCAGAAAAGGACTTAGTCTAAACGGCAGATGATTCCTAATAAAGGCCTATCAGTACAGGAAGGAAGAGATTTAATAAATGGGGATTGAAGCAAAAGAATGAGAAAGATGGCCAATCTAGTAGTTCTATACCAACTACTTCAGCTGTGCCAAGACGCGCTCCACCAACATGTTCTGAATGTCATATTCAGGGTCATATTAGAACGAATTGTCCTACACGTATAATTAAATAGATTGAATGGAATTACACATGTTTTGGTGGTTGCAGATAGCTTCAAATTCAAAAGCATGGTCGAATTCGGTGAAAGGGTGGCGGTTCGGTTGGGAAATACGTTACCAATTCCTTGATCACTCTCATTATCCTCGGGGGTTATCCTCGAAAGAACCCTTCCGAACAACATCCTGAGCTCTGTATTGTATACCTTTCATTCTCAGAGGCAATGCGATATACAAGGCTGTCTTTCGACACAGTCCAGCGACAGGCTAATTTGCACATTTGGAGGTTTTGGCTAAAAGAAACATTATCCGTGGTAATTAACCAGCATCTCGATTTCTTAAAGTATTGTGAACGTCAATTCACATTCAGTAATATCATCCGGAGCGTGACATCATGCATATAGAAGTGGAGAAGGGGGATATGAGTGAGTGAACCAAAAATGAATGAAGCAGGATAGAAAATGACACCGTGACTCCGCGTCAGATGGGAAAAAATGCCGGAAACCAGAACCTAAATGCACGTAGCGTTGGCCCAATCCAGATACCTCTCTTAAAAAACAGATACACCGACCCTTAGTGTGCCGCTTGAACAGAAACCGACGAGAAGCAATGAAATCAGTAGACAGTTGCGCCAAACGGAGCTGTTTCCTTCAAATCCTCTACCAAATCCTCCACGTTGTTGAGATACCGTCCGAGTAGTGTTTGTTTCTCATCCGTCGTGCGTGTGTCTCTACTTTTGCCACCACCAGCACCATAGACGTTGACACTTCTCGAGAAAGGAACTAGCCTGCTTGGGCTTTTCTGCAATTCAGGCACTGCGGTATTTGGCGCACTCGATCCCATCCCTGCTGAGACGGTGGCTGTCTCCGGCATGAGATAGAAATACAGGAACTCGACCAATTTCAGTTTGACCTCTCGAGATGTCGTACGAAGCTTAAATAAGGAAGTTACGGTGAGCAAGCCATCAAGCTCTTCAAAGGTTCTCGTATTGGAAGGGTTGTCCAGCAGGGCAGTTACAAGGGTGAGGAGAGTCGCTGACTGGATAGCCGGACAATTGATCGGATCGAGGAGGTCAAGTAACAGGTTCATGTATATTTCGCGAGCAAATAGCGTCCGTGATGGTGGGTGGAGGAGTAGAACACCTTGAATCAAGTCAAGGGTAGCGATAATGAGTAGATCGTTCACACCGCTGCTGCCCCTACCGAGAAGATGCTCAAGGCATATCACAAGGCGCATAGTCACTACAGAGTGGCCTTTGATTAGAACACAAGAGCTACGGGTATTGGAGGAGAAAGGACAGAGCGTACCGTTCCATTGGAAGCCATCCTGCAGCTTGAAAAATTCCCTGAACGCAGGGTCATCCTTGAGTTCTGACAGAGCCTTTGGCGTCGGCTGCGGAGGTTGCTGCGCAGCAGTCAAGGACATCAAGGGCCTGCGCTTGTCGTTCGCAGCGGATTTGGGTTTGGAGAGGCATATTTGGGCGAGAAGTCCTTCCACCTGGCGCAATCCCTTGCGAATTTTGCTTGGTTCGTAGGAGGAAAGATAGTCGAACGAATGGGCCAGCAAAGTCTCCATGAGGTTAATCAAATTTCAACAGGAAGGAATCTGAGTGTGTATGACAAATGTCCCATAGCAAACAAAGCAGAAGTGAAGGGATGCTTGTTCAATGACCCCCGGCTGGGAGTGTTTGATGATGCTAGCATGGCTGGCGATACGATAGATCGATAAAGAACTTAAACTTCTTGGTAGCCACGGTTGCCCGGGGTGACGCCCAGCCTGCCTGATGCCTTGTGGCCTGGTTGATAACTAATCACTCCGGTATGATAGCATGGCTATTAGTAGCTGCAATCATATAATCATATTAATAGCAACAACCGCAAAAAGGAAAATATATTATTAGCTAGGCAGATCGGGATATTCCGCATGCATATTCCTGCATGTCTAGCTCATTGTAGTAGAGGAACAGACCGTGATTGGCATGCGGAGGCATCGAGAAGTCGACGAGTCGAGCGCACAGGTCACTGGACCTCCTTCAACAAAGGACAGAATGGCAAGAGCCGTATAATGACAATGGCGGAGGACAATAGGAAGACGGAAAGAAGAAGAATAGGCGCAGCAGGGGAATAGAAGAAGAGGGAGAAGAAAAATGGAAGACGCCTTGACCTGTCTTTGCTGGCCCGGCATGTGACAGCATCGATCACTGAGTCGTCATGCCCTGGTGAATGCTAGGCATCACCCCCTCTCCAGGCTATGGCCGCTATTTATTCTCTCCTCTCTTCCATCTTCAACCTGTCTGTATCCTTAAGTGCTCGTTCTCTGCATCTAGCTGCATCCTCGTTCTTTATTTCCATTACCTAAACGAATCTCGCCCCTCTTCAGCTCCCGTTTCACTCCTCGCTCCTGGTTCGCCGAGCTAGCTCGACAAGACGAAGCTCGCCTGCGAACATGCCACCCGAGGCTACCTACGAGTCACCCAATTCATCCAAAATGGCGAACGGAGACAGAAATGGGACTATCTCGAAGTTCGACCTGAAACCCCTTCCGAAGGCCGACCAGGCTCATTCCAACGGCGGCAAACTTCAGACCAACACAGACGTTACGAGCAGACATACCCGCAACAGGTCCAGCGTGGATGGTACCAAGTACAAAGATGGCATGTGGAATCCGCAGAATGAGAAAGTCCTTATGGGTCCATATGACTACATGTCGCAGCACCCGGGCAAGGACATACGGCGACAGCTGATCAACGCCTTTAATGCGTGGCTCAAAGTTCCTCCAGAGAGCCTGGACATCATCAACAGGGTAGTTGGTATGCTCCACACAGCTTCTTTACTGTAAGTTGGGACCCCTCTTTGACTCAAAATCATGTGGAGTAATTCCTGATTTGATTTGCTGTTGTCGCAGAATCGACGATGTCGAAGACTCTTCCTCCTTGCGCCGAGGGATCCCGGTTGCTCACAACATATTCGGCACTGCGCAAACCATCAACTCGGCTAATTACGTCTACTTCCTTGCCCTGCAGGAGGTGCAGAAACTGAACAATCCCGCCGCGATCGACGTATACGTGGCAGAGATGCTCAATCTCCACCGTGGTCAAGGGATGGACCTTTTCTGGCGGGACACACTCACCTGTCCAAGCGAAGACGAATACCTAGAAATGGTTGGAAACAAGACGGGTGGATTGTTTAGACTTGCAGTTAAATTGATGCAAGCTGAAAGCAAGGCGGGCACAGACTGCGTTCCCCTCGTCAACGTCATGGGCCTCATCTTCCAGATCTGCGACGACTACCTCAATCTCTCCAACACCATGTACACCAAGAACAAGGGCCTTTGCGAGGACCTAACTGAGGGTAAATTTTCCTTCCCTATAATCCACAGCATACGCTCGGACCCGAGCAACCATCAGCTAATCAACATCCTTAAACAAAGGACTAAGGATGAGGAAGTGAAGCTCTACGCGGTGGCTTATATGGAGAGGACCGGTAGTTTTGCCTACACCCGTCAAGTCGTCGGGGACCTGCGCGATACCGCGTTGACCCTAATCGATGAAATTGACAAGTCGCAGCCTGACGGTCAGGGCGACGGTTCCTTGGTCCGGGCGATTCTCACCAGGATTGTTCAGACCACGCTCAAAGATGGGGTCGACGGTTGAGTAGTTCAACTTAGCTACCTCCTTCATTTACGAAATCTTCCTTTTCCCGTTGCGGTCCGAGTTTACAACATATGCTTTCTGCCAATATACCCCTCTTCTTTCTTCTGCTTGTTTCATTATCGGGGAATAGCTTGCGATGGCGTCTGGTTTGGTATAATCAATCACGAAGTTAGGCGAAGTCCAGGATGGGGGAGCAATGACTAGGCACCTTTTCTGCAACTCAGCTTTGCGGGATATGGCATAGCTTCTGCCATTTGTGGCCGTCGGGACGGCTTGCTTCTCGCTTCTTTTTGCTGATGTTTTGGTTTCGGGAGTTGAATAGGACTGGATTATTTCAGTTTAGTGATCTTGCTGTGACATATTAATGAGATGAGAATCCACGACATCGAAGTCGAATGTTTGAAAGCAGTGAATAGCGAGAAGCAAGAAATACGTAGTCTTAATCATCAGGGATTCTTGTGTATGCTTTTATTTATGATCCTATTTCCAATCCGATTCCTGAATGAATGGGGACATTTACACCAACCCATTCTCTCTGGGGTATATCTGTATTATATATATCTGTACGACTGGTTGAAACCAAAAGTTCCCCTTTCCAAAAAGAATATTTCCAAAGAAGAAACAAAAACAACCCGAAAAGCGCGTGAACAAAAGGCCACATAGATGAATAAATAGATAGAAGGTAGACGACAGATCGAGCCCTCACATAACAACACAACAAGCCTTTTCAAGCTTCTGCAGCACCTTGGGCAGGAGTTGTTCGACGACCTCCTCGATCTCATCCTGCTGCTGGTTCTGGTACTGAGGTTGGTGTTGCTGCTGGGGGTATTGTTGATGATATTGATGCTGTCCCTGCTGCTGCTGATAATGATGGTACCCAGCACCCCCGGCTGGCGGCATTTCTGCCGGTCCACCAGTGAGGTTCACGTAGATTCTACCCTCGTTCGCTTCAGTGGCATACTGAAGACCGAGCTGTTGACAGACTTGTTCGACTCGCGGCTTGATTTTTTGGACGTGGTTTGCAGAATGGTTGCCCTTTCCGACGATTCTGGTATACACGAAATTCATCGGTTCAGTTCCATACTGCCTCAAGAGGGGGAAAAGAGGGGGAAGACAAGAAAACCCACACGTGCAGATGCGTCTGTCCATGCGCCTTGGCGTATTTGATCCGCTGCTCGAGAATTTCTTCCGCTTCTTCAACGAACTGGCCATGCAGATCGATAGTGTCCGGTGGTACGCGCCCTTCGGCGTTATTCTCGCGGAAGATGTACTCGGAGGCCTGGCGGTTGTACTCCTCCATTTTGCGACCGTGCTCTTTGCCTTGTTCGGATAATTCCTTTGCTGCGGCTCCATCGCCATTTTCGTAGGCTTCGCGGGACTAAGTCCGGTTGCAATTGGATTTCTCGTTAGGTTCATGAAAGTAGATGTAGATAATGAATATTAATTGAAGATGGATGGTGGATGGGGGTTGTCGCATCGCGAACGTACCCTTTGGAAACATGAATTGCGCTTCGCAGCTTCTTGCCTCGCTAGGTCTCGGAGACGGTCGTACTCTTGTTCAACGGGGCTGTCTTGCTCATGATTAAAAGCTGTTTTATTCCAAATAAGTTAGGAATAAAACCAATCGGTTGTGGTTGTCTCGGGTTGGTTTCTGAGTTGGGACTCACCGCGCTCGCTCAGGGTGGACATCTCATACATTTTGGACAGCTGGCAGGGCGGCGCAGAGTAACAAGGAGGTATCTAGGACAACTGTCTCGCAGTCGGATACGCGACAGCTGGAGAATCGCGAAGGACCGTGTGCATTTGACTGCGAACCTGGGCGATTCGGCTGTGGCTGGTACCTGAATCTTCAATGAATGCCGATATTGGGAGAACCGCGGAAAGCAGATCTGGCCCGATAATACCAAGGTACTAAATAGCACCAGCCAATCCTCGCGCCCAGTCAGAATATGATCTCAAGAGGGCATTTTTCGCGGATGTGTGGCTGTGCGAAGGTACAGCACTGTGCATGTCTTTCGTATATGGCCGCTGACAGAGTACGGAATACGCGGAGCTTTTTATCTTCTCCTTGGATTGTTTCCCAAACAGGATATTGCTTGGGGCTAGCGATCTCCATGCTGGTTCTCCATCTTCCACTATTGGGGATAATAAGTAATTTCAATACCCCACCTACAGAGGACACTATTAGACACCACGTTTGTGTTTTCGCACATGGCTGCTTGGACTGCCCAGGTGCACTTTAGTTATCCTTACCCGCTGGATGTCATTCGAAGGACGTAGTCTCTGGCTTGAGAAGTTGAGGCCAGGACCGGGAGATGCAGGAGTGCCATGACAACCATAATGTTTTTGCATTCATTCTAAGCTGCAGATCCCCGATTGGCATGTTACTGAGTGCTGAGTTCTGACTATAATAATAATCAGACACTATTATTATTTATGACAACGACTCTTGCCTGCAGACACCAAACGCCTCATGTTTCAACACGCCTCAACCCATGCTTACGTTCTAGAAGGCTAAAGAAGTTCTGGAACAAGATGAGTTGTCCCTGGCAGTCTGAAACGCCACTAGAACCTGAGGCACAGACATATAACAGAAAGAAGAAAAAAAATCTGCATGCATGCAAAGACAGTAGTAAATAATACCCGACAGATATCGGCACTGGAAACGCGCTGTTCCTCCAGATCAAGACGAGGGCTCTGACTGGATGGTGGCCGATACACGGCGCAATGAAGTCATTTTAATATTGCCAGAAATTAAAAACAGCGCAGGAACAGTATCAGCAGATTCGGAATCGTGTCGCACTATGCACGGTCAACTAAAATCCCGACGACTCAGAGTAGGTAGATAGTTCGGGAGCAAGGGAAATTGAAATTGGGTCATTGAGACATGGCGTGACGGCGTCATCTGGCGTGGAAAAAAAGGTAAAAAAAGGTAAAATTAGGAAAAATTAGGGAAAAAATAACTAAAAGGAATGGTAATAATAATCAACAGAGGATAGTTAATAGGGAAAGCATGAGTATCTGAGGCGTTGAACGGGAGGTTAATGCGCAGATGGGAGAGGAAGATCCATGCAGCAGTCAGGGGAGCGCAAAACTTTGCTGCACCCTCTAATTCACTTAACGTCTTTCTGCTAGCGTTATGGGGCCCTACCCGCACTGTGATTACCATTGGCCAGCTCGTACATAAAGGGGCCGATGGGGAACTAGCGGTAGCGCAGTATATACGCGCTCCCCGGGGCGGCGGTTCTCAAATGCGCTTCCTCCCACTCTCCCTGCCAGGTGCAACTCAACCTCTCCTTAAACTTCTCCAAACGCCTGTCCGTCCTTCCTCGCCGGCCTACCCTTTCATCCTCCGGCTGCCGATAATTCCTGTCCTTTTGTCTTTCTCTGTTCCAGTCATCCATTCTTCATCTTTGGTAATCACGATTGTCCGGTTTCGCTCTCTCCCTTCTCTGCTAAAAGCCTCGCTCGCCTACCTGGGTCACGATCCTCCCGGATTTCCTGCTTTCTGCCATTTACTCATAATACATTTCCCCTTTTCAAAGTTGCGAGTCATTCCTGCAGACTTGGCTATACTTCTGAGCGATCGTTATCAGGTAAGCGGCTTGTATTTTTTTTTTTTTCCTCCTGCTTCTACCTTCATCGCTTCTGGTCGGCATTGGTCCTTCATCTTCTGCGGACAAGGCCTCGCGTCAGCGACCTCTTTGTCGATGGTATTGGTACATATCCCAGAAGCTTGTTTCAGGGGGTTGTCCTGGCTCTTGTACCACATGCAACGTCGACTGCCCTTGGCTTATCGTTCAGGACGTTCTTGCTGACGTTGCCTCCCTATTGTTAGTAGTTATTGCATGTATTGCTGTTGTAATTAGCGGAATTCACTACGGCTCGCGTCCCCTTCGCGCCCCCTGTTCCATCATCATTATACACTTTCCAATCAACGGTTAAAATCGTCCACCTGATTCTCGAAACACCGGCAAAATGGGTTGCGGAATGAGCACTGAGGATAGAGAGGGGAAGGCGCGAAATGAGGAGATTGAAAACCAGCTCAAGCGGGACAAGATGATGCAGAGGAATGAGATCAAGATGCTACTTCTCGGTATGCCTTCCCTCTGCTGTGCCTGGATTCCCTTTTGCATCCTAAACTGACCTCAAATACAGGAGCTGGAGAGTCGGGCAAGTCCACCATCCTCAAACAGATGAAGCTCATCCACGAGGGTGGTTACTCGCGTGACGAACGGGAGTCCTTCAAGGAAATCATCTACAGCAACACCGTTCAGTCGATGCGGGTCATCCTGGAGGCTATGGAGTCGCTGGAGCTGCCTCTTGAAGATAGCCGCAACGAATACCATGTGCAGACCATCTTCATGCAGCCTGCTCAGGTCGAAGGTGACAGCCTTCTTCCTGAGGTCGGCAATGCCATTGCAGCCTTGTGGCATGATGCTGGTGTCCAGGAGTGCTTCAAGCGCTCCCGTGAATACCAGCTGAACGATTCGGCGAAATAGTGAGTATTTGGACATGGATACAACTTTCAGTTGGACCCACCTAACATGTTTCCCCCTTTCAGTTACTTCGATTCTATCGACCGCATTGCTCAGCCTGATTACCTCCCGACGGACCAGGATGTCCTGCGTTCCCGTGTGAAGACCACTGGTATCACCGAAACCACCTTCATCATCGGTGACTTGACGTATCGGATGTTCGATGTCGGCGGTCAGCGATCAGAACGTAAGAAGTGGATCCATTGCTTCGAGAATGTCACGACAATCCTCTTCTTGGTGGCCATCTCGGAATATGACCAACTGCTCTTCGAGGACGAGACGGTCAACCGTATGCAGGAAGCCTTGACACTGTTCGATTCTATCTGCAACTCTCGGTGGTTCGTCAAGACCTCCATCATCTTGTTCCTTAACAAGATCGATCGCTTCAAGGAAAAGCTTCCCGTTAGCCCAATGAAGAACTACTTCCCCGACTACGAGGGCGGTGCCGACTATGCCGCTGCTTGTGATTACATCCTCAACCGTTTTGTGTCTTTGAACCAGGCGGAACAGAAGCAGATTTATACCCACTTCACCTGTGCCACCGACACCACCCAGATCCGATTCGTCATGGCAGCTGTAAACGGTATGTACTATATGATTTCTCTATTCAAACCACCTTGTTCTAATGCAGATTCTAGATATCATCATTCAAGAGAACCTCAGGCTTTGCGGTTTGATTTAATGGCCAGTCCGACTTGGATTTATCTGTTACGCGGCCCGCTCTGATGTTATTTTCTTTTTCCTTTGCGTTTTCATACCCCGCTGCGTGAAGGCGACTAATATCAAAACTTTCTGTTCATTTTCTCTATTAATCATCTATCTTGTCACTCATTTCATTTCTTTCATTTGACGCTTTGAAATGAATCTGGTGTCTCCGAAGACAGCCTATTATGTCCTCGCAATGATGTTCAAAGAGCCTGCTTTGGCACTGTGAGAAGCAGGTCAGTGGAATCATTCCACTTTGCAGGTTGATGGTTTGTTCGGGCACACGAACATTCGAAGTTATTGCATTCCTCATTTCGAGGTTGCTGTTCATTATCTTTTTGCCTTTCCCTCTTCTTGTCCCATTTGAGACTCCTTTTGCCATTTTTACTGCATTTGTTTGAAAGCTGGATATCCCTGTCATCTATTTGATTCCCCTGGTTTGACATTGGTATTATGTGCACTCATACCTATGTCAATCCCTTTTTATTTTCATTAATAGTCGTTGGCCCTGTGTTTCTCTGGCCGTGACTTGGAAGGAAACGGCAGCATACAGCGAGTGGTCGCAAGTTATTATCCATGCCAGATATGGTCAGTTCAGGTCAGGTCTTGTTTTACTCATCATGTGTCATGCCAGGTCGGTTGTTGGTTTATTGTGATTATACTGTGAATAATAAAGGTTATTTTGATGTACATTATTTTTTGACTTAAGGTCTTGTAATACAGCTGCCTTCATATCTGTGAAGCTGTACTTGGTAGCACTAAGCACTGTGGGGCAGCTGAGCTACCTTGCTATTAGCCAGCATAGAAGGGTTTGATGGAGGAAAATAACAAAAAAGATGTATATATACATTTTGTAGTCAAAAATATCCAAAGGTTAATTACCCAAAAGGTGGTCATTGATAGAATGGATGCAACAAAGACAACAAGGAAGAGACGGTAGGGATGAGGACTAGGTGCTAGTCAATTCCCATTCTGCCTGCCATTGTTTCTGTTCTTGTTAATTTTCTTCCTCGCATCACTTTCCTGCGCATGAATCTGTTTCTTCTTCTGATGATGATGGTGATGATTCTTCTTCTTCGCGCCATTGGCGATATTTCCCGTTAGAGTCTTCGTCTTCGTTTTCGACGTGAGGATATCGATATCCCCCCAAACAAAGGCCAAGATCATCCAAGCCACGAGGACAATCAATGCCACTATGGAGAACACATGGACCGCCCACCAGATGTGTTGTACGCCGGCTCTGCACATGGCGATTTCATACTTCCACTCACCGGAACCGGAACCGCTGTCATTGTCATCGTCGAACCAGATGGATAGTAGGCCTGCGTTTCCGCCGTATTCGCCCATCATTGAACGGAGTGTGACCTCGCGGATAAATGGAGTGTCGGGGATAACTGGACTCTGATTGTTAATAGTAGTATATCGTTTAGCGTCCCATTTCCATGGTCTGGGATCAGCTTCATCCGGTTCTTCGACAGATCTATCCACGAAATGTATCACATCGCATCCAGTGTGGTCGTGGCCCGTAAGAATGAGCCCGTTACGACCCCATCCTCCCGCTACGGCATTGTCGTTCCCGCTCATTCCAAAGATACCCTCTAGAATGCCCGTTGTGCTGACGTGTTGACTGAGATGGTTCTGATCCTTCAGTCCACCCTCCCTGAAGCGCAGGATGGGGTTTTCGCCGTTTTCGTCCGTGTCTCCTTCCTCGTCGTCGGATTCATGGAAGGAAAATTGCGGTCCGTCGGTGCAGATGCCCTCGCTTTTGTGGAGGGGGAGATGCGTCAGGAGGAGAGTGAACGACATCCGGTCCTCGACGGGATACGATCTTCTGGAAATAATATCGTTGATGTAGTCGTAGCTTGCGGATTGGATCTCCTGCGACAAAGCCGGGGTGTCCAATGTGAGCGAGTTCAGGTTGATGATATGCAGAGTAGGCGTGATTGTTGTCCCTTCAGATCCTGCTCCTCCTTTTACTTCTTCTTCTTCTGCTGCTGCTGCTGCTGCTACTGCTGTTGCTCCCTTCCGGCGTGGAGGTAAGCGGAATCGAACATCCCAATTCGCACGTCCAAAGGCGCGCTCGAACCGCTCTATCCTCGCCTCGCTGATATCCCCAGCATACCCAATATCATGATTCCCAGCAATATTAATGATACGTCTTGACCACTCTGACCCCCCGACTGGCAGATCCTGCAATTGAACCTCTTGGTCCTGCTCCTTATACCCCCTCGCTCCGGTAATGGTTATCTCATCCTCAACCCTCTTCCCACCCTTAAACACCCTCCCCCAGAATCTGGATGCGCGCCTATAAAATTCCTCATCGGTTACCCACTGACTCCCCACTAAATCCCCCAGCACGGTCGCATGCGTCGGCCGACTCCACCAACGCAACGTCCTATATATGTGCGCAAGGTAACAATCGTTCCCGAGGAGATCGAGACGCTTCCTCATGGATCGGAACTCGCGCGGGATATCATCGACCAGGAGCTCCCTCAGGGCAGTGGTGACATTAGATAGGACGTCAGGATCGGAAAGGATAGAGACAGATGATGACGGGGAAGCAGCTATCGAGGACCTGACGTTCGTCCAGTGATGCTTGATCCGGGGAACGAGTTCGTATTCTTTGAATGGAAGGGAAGAGTCGCCTTCCAGCTGTGGATCGGCTAGGACTAGGAGTCTGAAGATGGCTGGTTCTGGCTCGTTGCGATTCTTCCATGTCGTCGTTGTCGTCGTGGGGATGTGTTGGAGGAGTGTGCTGAGGAGGGCATTGAAGGGGGGCGGTAATTGAGATGATGCTGTGGTGCTGCCATTGTTGTTGTTTACCGGTATAGGGAATGCGCAGCCGTGGAAAATCGGGTATAAATAGAGGTAGATGGTGGATGCGATTGAGAGAGGGAGGAGAAGAGTGAGGGCGCGCGACAGGAGGAGACGGAGAGAGGTTGACATCGGGATGGATGGAGGTTTGCGAAGAGAACAGACATAGAGAAGTTGTCAGCAAGCAGTAATATATATATTATTACAATGAAGACATTAACCATCTATGTACTCATTCATCTATGTATATACATTCCGGGGCTTTTGTCTAATAATCGCTGACCGTATGAAGATTCAGCTCCGATACTAAATACACGTGATTCGGTACATATGCCTGAGGCAGTTAACTTGGAAGCCTATTCCCTTAGGCAGCTCTTTTCGCGTTCTTATACTTCCCTTTCTCTTCTCTTTCCTCCTCCTCTTGTTCTACTGACACCTCTTTCTTCCCATGCCCATATCAAGCGGAAGTAAACCTACCACTGATGACCATCAGTTCCCCGACGCGATCTTTGAGTATATCGGCAGCCTGTTCCAGAAGGCACTTGAGTTGGCTCATCTGCCATACACAATATTGGATGCCGCCTGCCTTCTCTTGCGCCTAATTATCCTCCTGGTTGACATATTGTTGTGCCTGGTGGGGGAAGGGCCAGAAGTGGGATTCAACAGAGGACACACTCGGGGATGGTGGCCAGCAGCTACGGAACAGATTGTCCTTGTCCTTTCAAATGGAACAAAGCATATGCCTATTTTACACTGGATGCCTGTCTCTGTCTGTTTGCATGCAGTATCCGGATCGAACTCCTTTTTTCGACTCCGTGGAGCAGTCGTAATGCTAAGGACAGCCTTATCAACTGCGCCAGGCTGGATCGGCGCTGTCGGGCACGCAGATCAGCAGTGAAGCCTTGCATCTGCTGCGTATTTCATTCGTGGGTAGAGTAATAATTCCCTCATACAGCGCATGGAGTCTGGAGTAGGCTATGCATCTCCATCCATGATATCCTTACGCTGTCAATAATGGCAGTATGATTGTCAGCAATGGTGGTGGCATTGCCAGCGACGGCGACGAGCAGGTCTCTGACACCGTTGGCCATGTTCTCATCGGTTTCATCGAATGAGTGCGCATAGGCAGCGGTAGTCAGCAGCCTGGCATTGTCCTCGTCAGTATTGCCCGTTGCTGGATTGAGGGAGGCAAGCCAGGCTTTCGTTGAGGTGTTGTAGCCGACGAAACCGGAATCAACATCGAAGGGGGACAGGTCACCCTTGGCATGTGGAAAGTAGTTATTTGCAGACATGGCTGACACATTTGTGTCAGCCATGTCTTCACCAGTGGGCGCAGCAAAGACATGCAAGACCTGAGACAATCCAAGGAGCAAGCCGGTGAGGATGGCACGAAAAAAAAAAAAAAAACATCTTGAAGGAGAAGGCTTAGATTTCAGTTCAACTTAAAACTTGGAATTTCAAATGATCATGGTGATTTTCTGCGGAAAGGACGTCACCATCGTGCTTCTTATAGGTTTCTGGTGCTGTGAAGCCTTCTATTCTCTGACAGCGAAGGAAATGAAGTCGAGAACGGCGGGAGTGCTAGTCGGCGAGTTCACGATGGTGATTCCTGTAAGACGCAGTACCTAGTGATCCTTCAAATCCCCACTGCATATGGTAATGTCTGATGATTGTCTTCATTACTTACCCTCCTGGGGACATGTTGATGGATACAGCGTATTTAGCAACCGCATGCACAACGATGGATGGCCTTTGGGAGCAGAAAAGTGGGAGACCTGTCTCTGTGTGTGATAATATAGCAGTCATGTAAGTCGTTCCTCCCATTTCCAGAGAGAACGAGGAGGATGCTCTTGTGACTGCACAATTAGAGAGATGACCATGATATACCCTCAACCTCATCCTCAGATAGACTCTCTCATATATCGGGTTCCTTCCAGGTTTCTGCAGTTCTGACTGGTGTAACAGGCCCAAGCATCGGGTCAGCATTGCTTAACCGCCTCTATAAGGCCTTTTTTTCAATACTTTCAGCAGAGAACGGTGATGCAACTGACAAGATGATTGACTATGAAATGAAGCCTTGCTCTTCTATGGCTAACCTGGTTATAGTCACATGACTATATGAGCCCTTGGCCACTGTACCTAGCTTCCCCTGTGAATAACAGGAGATCAAGGCTCCCCCGGGGAGACTTATGCACTTTTTATTGAACAAACAAATATCAGAAGGTCTGTATGCATTACAGAGACTGTGTGCACCATTATGCAGGGTGCTCTGAAAGCCCGCTGCATATCATATCTCTCTATTCTTGGGGGTCGGGAAGAACGTTCTGGGCAAGGCACCCATCTTTTGACAGTCGGGGAGCCGCTACTTGTATAGATATATCTATACATGAGATGAAAAGAAAGAGATGGAATGAAGCAATCCAGGGCAAACAGACTTGCGGGGATTACTCTTCCTGGTAGATCCAGCATACTATGGATATTTACATCAACATGCGGATATAACTATAGACTTCTCCAGACTTCAAGATCCCGGGCATGACCATATTGTATTAAAATGATTATCATCAATTCCAACCAGAATCCCACGCTGTATCGTAACCCATTGTATCGTCCATAATCACCGAGAGAAAGCAGACTGAGATGCGAAAACTCGAAGCTCGAAGATGAAAAAAGAGATTAAAAAAAAATAATAGAAAGAGGAGGTAATGGAAGCGCATAGAAAGAAATATACATGCCCAGCAAGAAATAAAAAAGGGTATATCATGACAACGCCGAACGGTGGAGCAGCCATCCAAAGATGACAGAATAAGCTATCCTGTGAAGATTCAGTTGAAAGGTCGCCGCTCGATAGAATCCAAGTGTAATGAACGACAGTCGGAAACCAACTAGCTCGATCTCAACGCAGCCAGTGCTTCCGAGGGTAGAGACGCAGGGTCGACCATACTTCCCGAAGTAGACCGTCTATGTCTATGGTTTTTACTACCATCATTATTATTATCACGGGCCACTGCCTTGTCCAAGTTCAGACCCTTAACCATCAGGTCTTTGCTCTCTTCCTCTGTCGACTGGTACTTTTCGGTCTCGTATATGGGCATATCTATAAGAGCAGGGGGCCGTTGGTTCATCTTTCGAGCCTGT
Source organism: Monascus purpureus (assembly GCA_025999795.1). Taxonomy (NCBI): domain Eukaryota; kingdom Fungi; phylum Ascomycota; class Eurotiomycetes; order Eurotiales; family Aspergillaceae; genus Monascus; species Monascus purpureus. Next base: position 2,132,941 of record AP025348.1, read on the forward strand.
CTGAGGCTGACTGTTCTCTGTTTATTGGTTGACTCGACAGGCTTGCTCAAATCGCGCTCGATCGTCGCCTTCATCAAAGCGGCCATCCACAGACGACCCTCTTTGATATTGTCGACCTGAAAATAGTGGACAGTAGGTTTGGTAAATTGGACCGTTCGCGATGCCCCGCCCTTGGGTGGTGCCAGCTTGAAAAAGAACGGGCCACCAGTCCCGCGGTTGGCTTCAGGGGATCCAGGCGCATCATCGGCTGTGGACTCAGAAGCGTGAACGTTTGATAATGAGGTCGGTGAGACCGTAGCACCCGTGATCGTAGCATGTATAGCTATCAACGGGTCGGTATCTGCGCGAAGAACACGATGTGCTGTAATGTCAATCAGACCCCTTTCCTCGGTATCATTCAGTGAGTAGTAATAGGACAGCCGGCGCCCACGCAAGACGAAAAGACGAGGTTTCCATGTTGCCACCAGGTGTGAGGATCGCTTCTTCATCCACCCGGAATAGTCGCACCCTACCATTTGTTCCTGCGGCGTCTTCTTCTCCAGTCCCTGCATGTAAGCGCTGGTATCCTTCTTCGACTTGACACCCCCCTTCACGGATGAGGTCTTCGCGCGTACCAGGGAGGTGCCATCTTCGACTGTCTTCGAGGAAGTATCAGTACTATGTCGTTCGGAACTCTTTGCAGATGGAGTAGTCGACTCAGCCCTAGCGGACGAGGGGCCTTGTTCGGTCAGGGGTGAGGCGGAAGCGACTGCTGTATCAATCCCCTTCGTCGCAAAATCGGATGCCACCCGGAGGCCCATTGCGCGACGAAATCTGTCCCCCGTGGCGTTGACTGAGTGGAAAGACAGAGGATGGATACTGGCGGTTCCCCTGTCGGATTTTCCGAGCGAAGGTGCTCGCGAGGAAAAGAATCCAGAGCTGATAGCGGGCTTATCATCCGTGGATAGTTGCGAGTGTTGGCCGGACCTGCGTGAACCAAAACTCTTAAAACGTTCCTTGGGTGAAGATGCCTTTGCAGCCGCAGAAAGATGATCCGCCGCGTCCCGGATTGAATCCGCGCTCCCAATGCGTGAATGCCGTTTGCTCCCGGGGTTTGCTTTGGAAGCGAAACTCGGCGTCCTCGAGTGACCGATGCCTCCACTGGAGCGTCGCTTCTTCAAAAGTCGCCGGTTTTTCCGTGAATCCACTTCGGTCTGAGAGAAGTATCCGCGATCCAAATCGCCATGCTTGTCGTCTACGGAGATGGCGGAATCGGATCCGTTCGTGTTTGTATGGTACACATAAGGGGTCAATGATCCTTCTGTTGGCGTCTCGACCGGTGGCTGCCCTGAAACCGACATGGACCAAAACCTGTCAAACGAGGGCTTGCCCCGGTGGTTCCCACGAAGTGAAGAAGACATTTCCGACGGCACAGGCGACTTCCCGGTTGCATCGATAGACGAATGCCGCCGCGAGTGACCTAGCTGTCGAATGGACGCCGCAGAGGGTCGCAACGGCGACTCCAGGCCGTACGAGGGTGTCGCTGGGGTTGAAGGAGAACTCGTGCCGCTGATTCTGGTGGAATTGGCGCGTTTTGGATTCTGCGCAGAAACACTGGAAGTTCTCTGTTGATGGTGGTATGCCCCTCTATCTACTAGGCTTGGGATGCGCGGAAGGAGAGGGCCAGCATTGGCACGGCTCATTGGTCGTTCGTCAGGAGCGCCTACAGGGCCGGAGATATTCGAAGCGGAGCTCTGGCGCGGTCGCCTCAGACCCTTGACCTCTTCTTGGAAGGCTTTGATTTTGTGCCACGTTTTCAGCCGGCGCCCCATGACGCCAAAGTCGAACTCCTTCATGAAAAGGAAATTCTGATCCATGTCCAACAAGACGTCACCCGCAATCTCTTGTTCTTCGAAGATCTGGCAATGTCTCTCTTCAACCTCTAGAGCCCGCAATTGCTTCGCCGTCATGGCATGATCCCAATTGCGCACTTCCTCCTCGGTGGGCACGCTTTCCTCCTCTTCATCGGTTTCATGTCCGTTGATATAGGAAAGCCGGTGACTCATGTGGCTGCTATACTCGCTACTCGAATCAGTGGCAGCTCTGTGGTCATGTGGTGCCATGCTGTGACGGGGGGTACTTAGATCCCTGATATGCTCATCGATTACGCTCAAGGTTTCGTCCATGACTGGGCTGTCTTCCCCATTTAGATGGTTGTCAATCTTCTGCTGAATATCGGTAGCTAAAGTCGCCGGAAGCGGGGAAGAGCTGGACCTTTGCTGATATCGGGACAAGGACGTCTGGCCTTCCGGTTTAGACATATCGCTTGCGCTCGCAGGTCGTGAAGCGTGAGGGGTGTTGTCTTCGGCGGTCTGCGACTCGGTGCGAGATTCCTCCTCTGGCGGACTGTCGTATGCGTCTTCCCCATCGTGTTGTAAGGTTGCTTTTACCATTCTCGGGGGATCCGGTCGCTGCTGCAAGGGGGTCTTGGCGGTTGCCGCGGTATAAACTGGTTTCGTCTTAGCCAAGGTAGCTCTCCAACAGAACAGGTAGTAAATAGTAGGACCAAGGACATACTGCCCGGAAAGAGACCGGTCGTTTCGGTTCCCAAGTGCCTCCCAAGATACCATCCGTCACCAAATCCGTCGTCCAGCTCTACCAGTTCAATCTTCTCCCCACGCCGCAGTGTAAGCTCGTCCTCACCACGCGAATCAAAATCATCTAAGAAAGACGGGTGAAATGGTCAGTTTGTATCAAACAGGGAGACTAAGCGATATTTGTTGGGACGGAAAGGAAAAAAAGATCAAACGACGGAGGCAACATACGAATAACGACCAGCAGGTCACCGGGGCGCACCCCGCGCGGCGGTACCATGAGAGCCATGGCAGACGCTCAACCAACGGTTCTTATAGACTTGGAGCAATGTGGATGGATGAGATGCGCAACAAGAGTGACTGGAGCCAAGACGATGCGCCAGACATGGGGCCCAAAGCCCTCGCGGGTTGAAAACGAGGTTCGCGAATCCGCTTTCACTTCCAGAGGGTTCGACGGTCCTTGATACCGGTGAATATTGGGGGATGGGGAAAGGATCGGAGTAGGAAGGCGACTCGAGATATGATGGTCTGAGAGAAGAAAACCGAAGGTTCGTTGAGCGACGATTGTAGGCGATGTTCCAGGGGGGGGAAAGGGGGGGAGGGGTGATAAAGAACAACGAAAAATGAGAACCAGAATTCAAAAAATAAAAATAAAAATAAGAAAAAATAAAATAAAGAAAAAGTCAAAGAAACGAATCCCTTCTTTTTTTTTGCCTGAACACCCGCTGAAGAGACGATGATGGAAAATCTATTTGCAATCACTGCGCGCAGGAAGAACAGAGTGAAGGAGAGAGAGTGAACGACAGCTGGAGGAGCTCCGGCAGACGATCGAGATGGCAAGTGGGACGCCCCGACAGTGCTTGCTTGCTTGCTTGGAGCGAGGTGAATGGTGGACGGGATGGAGCTGCAGAAATCTGTAGTTAATTAGATATTTATTATTAATATTGATTGCCAGCAAAGACTGGACGGAATCATCGGAGAGGACGATGCTGGATTCAGGAATGGAGATGATGAAGCTGGGAATGCAGATGAAGAAGAAGAAGAAGATGATGATGATGATGATGATGATGATGGAGAGAGAGAGGAATTGTAATTCTAATTCCAGTTCCCTCTGACGTAGCCACAGCCTACATTACTATTAATTACTACATCCAGCATCGCGTACGACATGATTGCGAATGTCCCTAGATACACTTCAGATATGCTTCAGCTAGGAGATCTGTTTCCACTATCTGCCGGAAATATCAAGAATATATACGTCCGTATTTATATCCCCTCTAACTGCTAGACAGTGCCCAATCGGCCTGTCACAGCGACAGTTGAAGCGCCCTCTCCACGAGATGACATATAAACAACCGCCGTGGATGTGGATAACGATCGGACAGGATGCATCCTTGAGTGGAGAGGATTCTATAAGTGCAGGAGAGAAGAAAGAAAAAGAGATCTCTGTTCTGTATTCCTGTGCAGACCGGCCGGAGTCGTTTGCGGAGGGGGAGTGAGGTGCAAGACGCCACAGATACATTACCCCGTAGAGTACAGAGAGATGGATTCACTCTGCCAATTCACAGCAGATCCACAGCCATCTTCTCTCTCTCTATCTTCTCCATCTGCTTCATTCACTCCATCCCTCCCAGACCCTATAAAAACCCTATTGCCCCCAGCCCAATAGAAATCCTTCTGCTGTGGCCTCATCCGATTGCAGTCCACAGCCAGCTTTCCTGGTCCTGCAAACGCACTTGCAGTCCATAAAATCCTGGCGCATCGTCCATGGCCCTCCCAGAGCCTAGTCTGCTGTCGTTTTACGAGCCATGATCGCCTTTGCTCTCCATCGCCATGAGTCCTTCCAAGCCAAAACAAAAGCAACCTCCTGTCTTACCTAATCACGTCGAATCGTGCAATTCCACCGCCACTCTCTTCCTGGGCCGTGTGCGAAGACCGTGGATGACCTCTCAACAACCTCCTTCTACCGCTGCTGCTGCTCTTCCCGGCGGTCCCAGTGACTGGCAGCAGTCGTCGTCCGCCAAACCTGGTCGCCGTCAAGTTGTGCAAAAGCGGCCACCCCGGTTGGGCACAGTCGAACGGCCTGGCCATCCCACACTCTCCACCAGCAAGAATGCAAATCCCCAGGTACAGCTCTCCAGCGCTCCTGTGGAAGCAGCTTTGATGTCTCCTGTCACGCCGGGGGAGAATCTACAGCATATCCAGGAGGATCACGCAGCCTCTGCCTCCCTCCCCCAGGCTGTTTCCGGCCCTCCGCTGACCACACACGCGACAAATATTAATAGCAATAACGCGTATCAATCCACTTCGCTACCTTCGCCGGATCCCAGCCATGACTCTCGGACCAGCCCCGCCAGTGCTGTTGGTCGCAATCTTCCTGCAAATTCGCCCCCCGGAGCTCATTCTCCCTCCCCTCGCCCTCATATCCTTATCCCGATGCATGTACAGCTGCCATCTCGAAACCCGTCACCCGTCACGCCAACCGTAACCACCCCGAACTCGATTCTCGTGCCGGCCGCATCTGGCGGTGGCGGCGGCAGCGGACCGACCCCCGCGTCACGGCAGCTGGGCGCTGGACTTGGGCTTTCGAGCATGCGCCAACTCAATCTACCGCCGACTCCTCGGTCCCCAATGGCTCCTGTTCAGCCCAATGGGCAGACAGCCGGCACAACCGGCGCCCTACCGTCTAAGTTGAGCTTTGACGATCAATCTTGGGCGATTTTACTGCGCCAGATCGATGCCATCATGGATGCTAATCGGAGCCATACGTACTTTCTTTCCTCTGCTGTCGAGTTGCCCCGATTGCGCCTCCTGCGAGATGCTTGCCGGACAAAGGATCTGTTCTATCTGGTGCTTCATCAGGTGTATTGCCTGCAGACTGTTTTCCCTCGGGAGTTCTTCGAGGGTTTGAAATTCTCTGTAACGCAGATCTTAGGCCTGGATGTGATCAAACAGCTTCTGGTCGACAATGAACGTGTCTCGGCAGATTTTTTGAAGTGGTCTGTCCAATTCCCCGTCGATATGTCTATTGGAATGAAATCAGAGCTCTATGAGACAACAGTGCACCAGATCAGGCAGTCCTTGCGTCTCATTGCCGAGGGTTGGGCCTCCTTTGAAACCTGTGTGAGAGATCGTTTATACCCACCCTTGCTTGACGAACTCATAACAAAGTTCAATGTGACGTCGTCCGTGTTGTCGTCAATCATCTTCACCGCACTGTCTCGTCGCATTTACGGTAACCAACTTGACAAGCAGCTGCATTCCATCTTCATGCGAAACCAAGAAAACTATCACCGCCGTTTTACGGGGAATCCCATTTCCGCAGATCAGATGCAGAGAGAAAACCAGGCTCTGATCGAAGAATACCGGCTCCTGCATTTCCAGAATTTGAGGGAAGCCCCACAGTCATTCCCCCAGGTGTCGCAGAGTCAACAACCTAGGCACAGGCAGCCTGCCTCCCCAGCAGTGCAGCATCAGAACTTTCCCATGTCGCACCCACTCTCCACCCTCATGGGCCAGGCTGGCCAGCAGGTCTCGTCTCCAAATGCTGCAGAGAATGCGAACATCAATCGCCGCATGCATGTTCCCGTCATGACTCAGGCCCGTTCACCATCGTTTCCCACGCGACATGTCCCAGGAGGTGCTTTTGCTACTTCACCCGCTTCTCTCGTTGCTCCGTTGCAGTCAACTTTGATGTCCCAGGGCCCTGGACAAGCCCCTACCGCTGTCGACTCACGTCTGAGGCTCATGATGTCCCTCCCTCATTTGCGACATTTGCGTCATCCTGTCCCAGGCGCAGCACAGACGACTCCTCCGGGAGCAGCAAGCCCTGGCCCCGCTTTGGTACATGTTTCTGCACCGCCGGGTGTCTCTGCGCGTGTCTCTCAACCCAGCAGGCCGAACTTGATGGTCACGGCTCCCCCCTATGCCCAGGCTCCTGTACATAGTCCTGGAATGGCTGCAAGGGCGTCGCCACAGGTGCATCCACAGAGTCATGTAGTACCTGGTCCACGCAACTCTCAAGCCAACCCGCACCAGGCTCATTTCTCCGTTTATACTCCGCTTCTCCCTCCGCCGAATGCAGTCCCAACGCACCTGTCGCGTCCCCATCCGATTCGGGTTGCTTTGCATCAGGCTCATCTTCGAAATCCACACAGGAAGTGTGTTCGCCAAGGAGCATTTGGTGAAGAGGAGACCGAGCTTTTCCAGTACCTGAGTTCCTTTGCAGTAATGCCAAGCCTTCTGGGCCAGGAGGAGTGTGCCTTCCATTGGACGTTCTCCCTTTCGCGTGAAGATATCGAGAGGTTCCCTCGCAGTATACTAAACGGAGAGGGTCAGCGCGCGACTAGGATCTTTCGCGATGGCTGTCTTACCTACCGCTTCCGATGCATTAAGGTGCTACCTAAGAAGGATGTCAGCGAAGAATTCTGGACTCTGACAGAGGCCGTCTGGCCGAGCGTGATATATGTCCATGTCAACAGTGTGGAAATGTATGTTCGCCGGAAGATACATAACGGCAAGGATATCCCTCTGGACATCACGGACAATCTCCGGGAAGGAGAGAACAAAGTCTCACTGTATTTCCTTCGTAGCCCTGCCGAGTCTAAGGACCTTATGTATGCGGCAGCGGTCGAAGTGATGAGTATCGCAGGATTTGAAAAGGTGAAAGCGATGGCACGTACCTTGCCGGCAGCAGAGTCTCTCAAACAGATCCAAGGACGCCTTCAACCCAGGAGCGAGGACGATGATGACGATGTAGCTGTCATCAGCGAGGATATGACCATCAACATTGTCGATCCCTTTATGGCGCGGGTTTTCAACATACCTGCTCGCAGCCGTCTCTGTACCCACTTCGAATGCTTCGACCTGGACACCTTTATCGCGACCAAAGCCTCAAAGTCCGGAAAAAGCCACATGAAAGAACATTGGAGATGTCCGATCTGCGGCGGAGATGCTCGTCCTCACATGTTGATTATCGACGGTTTCCTCGCCGAGGTGCACGCTGAACTCGAACGTACCAACAGACTGGAAGGGGCCAAGGCCATTCTCGTCAACACGAATGGATCCTGGGAGCTCAAGACAGACGAGGAGACTCAGTCCACTCGAGGACGCGAAGAGCAGACAGCAGTGAGCCCCAGCACAATCCCAGCCAAACGAAAATCAGTGGTTGTCGATTTCCCTACGGGCGAGAAGAACAAGAAGCTTAAGGTGGAAGAGAGAGAGAGTCCTCACTGTTTGATATCGCAAGTCCCTTCTCACCAGGCCAATTCACCCGTTGTCATTGAATTGGACTGATTGTGGAAACAGTGGGGCCTGTTCCGTGAATGGGGCAAGTCATGTCTATCTTGACTTCTGTTCCCAACAGTTCTTTTTCCAGGCTGTCCTTGAGTGAGAGGATCTTTGCAATTTGCATTCTTTGGAGCTGGGTAGCTTTCTTTCTTTGTTTCTTTTGTAATTGATTAACATGGGCGTACAAGAGAAGATACCCAGGTTTGCGTGGCTTTCTCTATTTCAGTGGATTAACATACATAATATTCTTTCTACTGTATTGTCTTCTCAGGAATGCATATGGGATGTATTTATTATGCTATTCGCAGTGCTATCTAGATCGTATCTAGGCATCGCGGTAATAATAGCCATCTTTCCTCCGCATTATTTTCTCTATTAAACGCTAGGTACCTAGTTAATGCTGCTTCTCCACATCGCTCGGTTTGGGCAGATCCGAATAATGATGATCTGGCTGGACCTTCCTGCAGGACAAAGCCTTATCATGATCCTATATAGTAGTAGTACAGTGCATATAAAGACATCAGGAAGACCCCCAATGCAAATAAGAAAGTAGAACACCTATAGTAAATCTAAAGCAACAACAAAAAGAAGAACAAAATGCCATCCCCCACCAAACTCGAGGGAGACGTAACCTCCATCCACCTCACGCCGACAGAGCTATCCACAAAACAACTTAGCTCTCACAACCTTCAATGGGCCGTGGAAGCCCTCCACCGCGACGGCCTAGTAGTTCTTGAAAACGCCATCTCACCTGACCACCTCGACAAGCTGAATGCCCGCATGATCCCCGAAGCGAAATACCTCTACGCGCAAAAAAACACACACCACAACTTCGGCACGGGAACGGGTAATATCCAACAGGAACCGCCGCAGGAGGTCGAATACATCTTTCCGGATGTGATTGCAAATCCGTTCGCGACGGAGATTATATCGTGCATGCTTGGTCCCAAGCCGCAGTTACGATTTCTGAGTGCCAATACGGCGTTTAAGGTTGGGAATGATGAGGGGAGGAGGCAGCCTGCGCATGTGGATGTGGAGTTTGACTTTCCCAAGGGTATTCCGTTTGGATTCTGTGTGAATGTCACCCTTGTGGACGCTGATGAGCGGAATGGCGCGACGGAGGTGTGGCCCGGTAGTCATTTGTCGAGCGTTACCCCGGATTTGGGGATTGTCGATCCTGCAACGGATGGGGTTCGCGCAGATCTTCTTGAGAAGAGACGTGCTGAACGGCCTCCCGTGCAGTTGGGGGTGAAGAAGGGGGCGCTTGTCATTAGGGATTTCAGGCTGTGGCATGCCGGGATGCCGAATCATACGGATGAGCCGAGGGTGATGCTTGTCATGGTGCTGTTTCCCAAGTGGTATCGGAGTACGCTGGAGATGGTGCTGCCGGAGTCTGTGAAGGGGAAAATTGACTGGGGGGATGTCGAACCGTGCGTGAAGTGGGTGAAGAATGGGGAGGATTATTTGAAGGGGGCTCATGATCATGATTTTGCGCTGTTGCCTTAGTTTTCCTCCCTCTTTTTGTAGATGAAGGGTATTACAATGGTTATTATTTTGTGCTTTAAAACAGGTTGTGAAGGGAAAAGCCCATCCATGCCAATGCAGATATAGAATCCATCCAAAGCCTGATGCTCTATTACCTCCTCACCCTCCTGGCGTGGCTCACCAAGTTCTCAATCACGCCCTCAAATGCTTCCTTCTCGCCAACCAACCCATCTCGCCTCTTGAGCCAGTACTCCAGCACCGCGCTCGCTCGAAGCGTAGCATCTTGCAGCTCCTTGACATGCACCTTCAATTCCTCATCAGTGAGGCCATCCAGTGCTGCATCCGTCGTCACGCAGAGTCGTCGGACGGCTAGGAGATCCAGTTCTGGCGGCGGAGGCGGCTCGCCACGCCGTGCAGTTGTCCTCCCTCGGCTACCTGTTTGACCCTGGGTAGAAGCTGTAGTTGCATTCTCCCCGGATACATTCTGTGCCGAACTATCGCCTTTTTGCGTTTGGCTCGCGGGTTGTGTACGGATACTCTCTGGGTCGTCCAGGTTGATCGAGGGGAGTACCAGCTTCTTCTGCTTCGACGCTGGGAGAATTTCATCCAGATCCACAGGGACACCGAGCGACACGAGGAATAGCCGGCGAATTCGGGACTTGACCCAGTTCTGAGGCTGGAGGGGAGGGGGAGCGACTAGCTGAGACCATAGCGATAATGACCGTTCGGTGCTGAAGATGGCTGAGGCATCCCGGATCGGCTCTACCGGTGTGAGTGATGAGATTTTCTTAAAAGCAGGGAAGAGCTGGTCAAGAGGATCTTCTAGAGCGGTAATAAGTTGGGGAAGTGTCTGGATAGTGTCGAATTCTACAAGTGGTGGCTGCAGGGCCGAGGTCATGTCATCAGCATGTTACGGGGCTATACATGTATGAAAATGCGGGAATAAAAGGAGAAGGGTGTTTGGTGCTCCAATTGTCACTCGTACTGAATTTACTTACAACGGACAGTGCTTCAGGGGGCGTCTGGCTGGGTTGATTCAAGGGTATATCATCAGTAGCCTCCTCGGGCTCTTGGAACCCATCGTCGAAATCCCCAAAATCGTCATCTCCTGCATTTTCTTGTTCTTGTGTGAAGTCATCAAAATCTTCGCCCATCGATGCTGCTACCTCTGCGTCAAGATTGATACCGTTATCATCATTATCATGAACTTTATCATCGTCATAGTCATGCATCACGGTATCTTCCCGTCTGACGTCGCTTGGATATGTAGAGCTAGTGGATAAGGACGATTTTGAATCTGAATTGGTCAATCGTCCTCTGAATTCCTCCATCATAGGGATAAAAGAAAAGAGAAAGAGAAAGGGCATGCTTACTAGGAATATCTTGAACTCTTTCTATCGAGTCCGGCAGTGCATCACTCGGGCTCCTACTGTGCGCCCGTAAACTATATTCCACCTCCTGATTCGGTATTGAATCTACATGCGAAAGTCGCGTCTCAGGCACAGCAGTAGAAGCAGAGTTCGCCTCGCTAGGCACTCGTTCAAGCGGCGATGGTGACGATGACCTGCTACCAGGTGCTAAACCCTTCACGATACGATCAGGGACCGCATCGGCCTTCCGCTGTTCATAGGCAAAGGTCCCGGGAATATCCCCGTAGCTTGGCGAGTCTGGATCTACCTTTTCGACAAGTGTGAGGGGGATTGGTGTTCCTCCGGGGGTCAGTGGGCGATCTGCCAGGTCGACTGCTGAATGGCTCCTGCTTCGTGAGCCTTCTGGAACAATTTCAATCTCATCTGGAACGGCATCCTGTTCTCTTTTTTCGTAGGCTATTGTCCCTGGCGTTTCACCATATCGCGGGCTACCGTCTACCTTCTCCACTCGAGTCCGCGGGATAGGAGATGAACGACCGGGTGGCGAAAGGGAGCCAGAACGTCGATGGCCCTCGCTGGCATCAGAGAAATGCTCATCGCCGCTGGTAGAAGCTCCTGTATTACCGTTAGTTGACAGTCCATGGACAGGGGCTAGGGGGCATATGTGTCGTCCGTACCCGTTTCCTGGGCGCCAGGGTCCTCCAACTCGACACTCTTCCTGGGGGGCTCCAGGTACACGCTGGGAGGGCGGGAGCGCTGATCCGACATGGATAGAATCGGCTCCTCTAGGTGTAAATCATGAGACAACGGCAATCTGCAGCGGGGAGTGGTTGAAGCAACGCAGGCTGAGAGGGGATGGAAACTTGGAGCTGCGGTCGATCCCAGTGTCCAGAACTGGTGCCTGAGGAATGAATTTTAAACCTGAGGCATTTATAATTAATTCCTTGCGCAGCAGGCACCGATCCTAAACGCCAAACGCCGTCAAGCGCGTCTCCGTCCATCTTCATGATCTCCATTTCTGATGCTGTGCTTGTCGTCGCGAAAGGGGCTCATTGGCGCAAATCCATCTCTCTGATCCCTTCTTTCGACGCCAAAGGGCTAACATTCCTGGGCGCAGTGAGCCTTCCTTATCACCCTTGTCTCCTTGGACTCTTTGAACTGATTTTGCCTTTTTCTTCCAGCTTTGCCCAGCGGACCTTGCTTTCACCCTGCAAACACCATGTCGAATAATAGCTCCAGCGGCTTCCAGTTCGGCAAATCTGCCTTTGGCTCGAATGCCGGCCAAAGCCCTTTTGGGTCAGGGTCAGATTCTCCCTTCGGCTCTAATAAAAATACTCCCACCAGTGGCTCTGGCCTATTCGGAAATGTAGGCGCTCCCGCTAGCAGCGGAGGCTCTTTGTTCGGCTCGGCCTCGTCTCCTAAGCCCTCTATTTTCGGCGCAGCGCCCTCCACTGCTAACTCGAAACCGACATTTGGTACGGCTTTTTCTACTGCCAGTTCACAGACACCATTTGGTGCGCAGTCTCAGACTCCGAATCCAAAGACGACCGCTGGCGCTTCTACACCAGGTCAGACTAGTGGTCTTTTTGGGAACACTGGAAATACTGGCGGCAGTATCTTTGGAAGCACAGCTGCTGCTACTCCTGCTTCGTCAGGAACAGGATTTAGTCTCGCGTCGACAACTCCTGCTGGGCCTCCGCCGCAGGGAGGCACATCCGGAAAGAACCTTGGCCTTTTTAATTTAAACACAACCTCTGCCACCGCGCCAACTACGACCGCCCAAAGTTCGTCAGCTGCAGGCTTGTTCTCCAATGCATCAGGATTTCGTCCACCAGCACCGTCAAGCGGTGGAGGTTTATTTTCAAATGCCACCAAGGATAGTGCGAAGGACACTCCGGCAAGTACTGCGGAAGGAGCTACCAAATCACTCTTTTCGACGCCTGCTCCCTCAAGTACAGGAACGTCCTCACTCTTCAAGATGGGCACGAGCGGCGCAGATTCCACGCCCAAACCTGCTTTCCCTTCCCTGGGCGGCACGACGGCCGTGCAGCAGTCTTCGCCCGCCACTCCTACAACATCTTCTCCACAAAAGTCTCTCTTCAATCTCGGTGCAACTACCATGTCGGCGGGTCAGTCAGCGATGCCAGCAGCCGCTCCATCTGGTAGCACTCTGTTCTCCAATCTTGGCGCACCCAAGCCCACGGCGACAACAACAACAACCGCCGCAACTACAGCCGCTGCGGCTCCCACAACACAGCCTGCAACAACCACAAGCAGCCTCTTCTCAAAGCCCGCAGAGACTGCGCCGTCGACTGTTGCTGGTGCCCAAGGAACCCCCTCTGCAACTACTGCACCAGCTACATCAACCGCCACCACTACTACAGGTACGACGGCTGGGGCCACCACGGGGATTGGCGGGGCCGCCCTTGGCGCCTCGACCGCTGGCCCTGCTCCGCCGGCACAATCACGCTTGAAGAATAAGACCATGGACGAGATTATTACTAGGTGGGCAACCGATTTGACCAAGTACCAGAAAGAGTTCCGTGAACAAGCCGAGAAGGTTGCAGAGTGGGACCGGATGATTGTCGAAAACGGAACTAAGGTCCAGAAACTCTATGGTAGCACCGTCGACGCGGAGCGCGCCACACTGGAGGTTGAGCGTCAGCTTGCTTCGGTTGAAGGGCAACAGGAGGAGCTGGGCGCATGGCTCGATAGATATGAACGGGAGGTTGATGAGATGATGTCCAAGCAAGTGGGACCTGGTGAGGCTCTTCAGGGACCTGATCAGGAGCGTGAGAGAACGTAAGTTGCAATTGCCATCATATTCGAGAAGGGGCAGGAGTCCACTGACCTTCGTATCTCCCACAGCTACAAATTGGCGGAAAAAATGTCTGATCGCTTGGAGGAGATGGGTAAGGACTTGACCAGCATGATTGAGGAAGTGAATGGCGTTTCGGCAACCCTAAGCAAGACTAATAAAGCAGATGAGCCTGTATGTTCCCCCTAGCATCTGGTGCATGTTTGTCTGTATATGTTGGAGGCTAACTGAGATTGTTCAGGTTGCTCAAATTGTGCGCATCCTAAATTCTCACCTTTACCAGCTCCAGATTATCGACCAGGGCACGTCTGAGCTGAAAGAAAAGATAGCCGCAGCGCAGAAGACTAGGCAAGGCCTTGCTTCCAAACTGGGATATCGTCATGGCACTCCCGGTGTCGGCAATGGTAGCGCAGCTGACGATTTTTACCGTTCCTACATGGGAAGACGATAGAAGATCGCCTGTGACCGTGGATCTTGGAATGGGATGGATATGTAATGCTACTATTTCCTGAGCCTGAAATGAGACCTTTCTTCGTTGGGCGACATTTGGCATTAGGAATTTCATGATCACACTACTGAGGATTCCCCTTCCTTATTCATTCGATTTTGTGGCGAGGGTACAATGCCGGTATCAATGATCTATTGTATTGCATGGGCTATGATTCCGGTATACGGTGGAGTCTATCCAGAAGAAGGGGAAAAAACCATAATTTAGGGGATATCGCCCGGAAGATATCAAATGAGGACATTCTGTATTGGAACTAAGTCATCTCTATCCGCCTACTTGCAACCCGGGCACGTTGTCATGTAGTTCGCCTAGGGAAGTAGGTATATGAACAAGAGTGATACAGGAAGAGAGTATGAAGTAGTAAAGATACTCTAGTGCTTCTCACCACCCTGCTCCTTGGTCAACTCGTCACTAGCAGAGAAAGCAAGTCAGTCCATCGCCCGCAATTCGCAAGGTCATATAATATCTGCGCTCGATGAGACATACATGTGTCTGTCCAATTCATCCAGGTGCTTGCGCTGCTCGGCGAGCTTCTTCTTGAGAGCACGGAGTCTATTGAACGAGGGCGCAAAAAAATCATTAGCCAACTTTTCCCTCCTATCCTGTAAAAGAGATGGCAATAGGTAAATTGGAAAATGGGGAAGGGGAGGATGGAATATACTTATCCAATTCCTTCTCCCTGATGTACAGCGACTCCGCAGCAGCCTCGCGACGGGTAAATTGGTCACTAGCAAAACAAAGAAAAAAAAAAAAAAAAGAATTAGCCCGAATGAAATAAACGCAACAATTGCAGCATATTTTTCCAGAATTTTTTATTCCCCTCCTTGTCTTCCATATGCACACAACCAATTGATTGCTCAAGAGGGGAGATAAACATACCCGTGGACGTTTCCGGAGGCCCGGGGAGCTCCAGTGTCGCCGTCGGCCAACCTGGGGACGGCAGTGGAGAAGCACCGGCTAGGAGCAGCACGGCTGGCGGTGGAGAGAGGCTTGGTGGCGAGTTGGCGGAACATGGTGATGGGAAGGTTGTTCTGGAGGAGTAGAGAGTACTGGGGGAAGGGAGACTTTTTCCAACGGTGTTCGTTGATGGAGGGACTTCGGGAAGAGAGCTGATGGTGACGACAACGCTGTCGGTCATGTGATTATAATCACGTGGGTTATATACGGCCCTAATGTCCGCAAAGATGGATATTCTCGTGTTTACGATAGCTGCTTACAAAAGACAGAGAAGAAAGATGGGTGATGCATGAAGAGAATCAGACCTTTCTATACTCAAGTAGAGCGCAGAAGGGACCACTAAGAGGCTGACTGACACTTCCAGGTATCTGTGGGCACACTCAACGCCTCGCTACCGAGCCAGGAAATCGAGCTCGGCCAGTTCATCAAGTGTGATCAATCATCGTCAGTGCCTCTTCGGCAGCCTTTACACTGCTGAGGGTCATGATGCTAGAAATTGGGTCCATACAGTTGAGGCCATCAATCTCCGACCATTCCACACCGCGAATGATGAGAGCTTTGGTCATCCAACAGTCAATTACGACTGGAAGCCCAGAATAAGAGTACCCCAGCGCCATCTTGCAAGTTCCGTGGCTATTTTATGAACTGACTTGACATTCAGAGACTTTGTCAGTTTCCCAGTTTTGCCAATCTGCCGAAACCGAGCTTTTTCCTTGCCATCCAGCGTGGGAGGTAGAACCAACCTTTCATGGTCACCTCATGAGGCAAGGAGGCAGCTGTTAATAGACCTGATGAGATCTCGGCGCGAAATCTGTCCTATTGAAAGGTATGATCGGTATGAGCGATAGCTCAACTTCAAGTATATAGCTATCATTGGACGCCAGCGACAAAAGATGTCCAGGAATCTACCGAATATGACTGTGAACCGTCTACAGTTCCTATATGCACGCAAGATTATCGTAGCATGCTATGGCTGTCTCAAAGAGAAAGGTGGGAGAATCTGCAAGAAGGATTATTACCTCGCCCTCCTCCTAAACTGCTTCTGTGTATCTGATCGGGGTCCACCTCCCAGCCATATTAATGGTGGTGTGCAAGATATTTCTGTTCAACTCTCCAGCAGACTCAATGTCACCTCGCGAGAGACTTTCCCACGCGGGTTGGGCCCGGATGGCCGCTTTCTGAGATAATTTCTGATCCAGGTCCGCAACTGATGTGCGTGCTTGCTAGAACCAGGGATTTCTCTAAGCGCAGTTAAGCGTGGCAATCGTCTGTCCAGTAATTGGACCAAAGTCTCTTGTACTGCCCTGAAATCCTCGGAGGTCTCCACGGGGAGAAATGTGGCCTGGGTGACTTCCAGCTCCTGCAACTCGGCAAATTTCACGTTGTTGGGTTCGCTCTCCAACGACGTCAACTCGACTCTGATGGGCAGACAGAGCTCACACAGGGAGGGGCAGTGCCGCGCAAACGATTCAATTGATTTATAGGAAAGGCCGTGAAATGGGGCGCTGTCAAATGAGAACACTTCCAGATGAGTTAGTCTTGAAGCCATTGCCTCGATCAACTCATCAGTCAGACTGGCCGGCAAGGACGATGTCACTTCAAGTATGCGAAGGAAGCGACAGTTTGTCGCGACCGACAGAAGTGCAGAGCTGGATAGAGCATCATTGTCAAGTACAAGACCATCATCACAGTTGATTGAGATCTCCCTCAATCCAGTACATCTGGACAAAGACTCCAGCAGCTTGTTCAGCACTATCGCTTGTGATGATGGGCAGAGAAGTGACAGATCAACTGCCTGAAGACGTGGCAACCTAGGTAGGATCAGACTCAGGGGCTTTTCGTCTGCGACGACCTCAAGGGAGCGCAAGTCTTGTAAGATTTCTCCGACCAAGTCAATTCCGTTCATCAGTTTCATATCCCAGACCATTGAAGAGCGCGCAGAAGAGCCTAGGTGCAGAGACTGAAGTCGAGGCCGGGTGAAAATATGTCTCATTACCTCGACTTCCAACAACGGCTTCCAGCCAAATGCCAGCTCCAGAAACTCGATAGACGGCATTGCTTGCAAAAATCTCAGAAAATCGGTTGCATTCAAGCGATCATCTGATGGATCATTACCATCGTCAAACAGGCGGTTATCCAACAAAAACACTCGCAACGAAGGAGCGCTGGTCTAAGAATGTTTAAACGGAGTTCAGTTCGGAAGGTCGGACAAGCCAGTTTTATGGACACGCAGAACTTACCCGAATCTGTTCTAAGAACCAACGAGTATAATATCCACCAAAGACCTCCAAACCGACCAGATTCGGCTGTAGAAATTGAGCGACAACATCCTCATGGCTATTCTCGCTCGTAACGTCCATAACCAGGGATCTGATATACGGAAACTGGAATCCCTTCTGCTTGAGAAGTAAAGTAATTGGCAGTCCCTCGTTTGCGTCGAGTGCAAGATACAAATATCGTATTTTCTTGGTGTACCTTTTGTGTTGATTAATCTCTTCTTTTTCCACTGTGTAGAACTCGGAAGCCAAGGTTATCATCTACCAATTTCTTTGTTCTGGAGAGCTGTTTGTCATGCTTCTCAGCACGCTTGACATGCTATTATAAGGCTCCTGACGATACGTGCCTCGCCAGATAAGCTAACGCGTGTCGACTCCCACTGTCAGCATGAAGGACTCAAGGGTCGATGAGGGGCAATTGTACTGACATTTGTGGCCTCCTGGGCCCACGTCCTATTGACTTGAGCAGCAGCAACTAGGCTGGTCAGATCAAGAGGCTGAAGCACCGCCGCAACGAGTTCAGGAACAGCCAGGACGGTTTGAGACATGGTAGGAATGGAGTTGTTAACGCTGACTGTTTCCGTCCTCGAGTGGAAGTGCTTATGGACTACCTGTCATGTGATGATACCCAAATGGGCTTTTTATCGGGCTAATGAACACCAATGTGACTACCTCTCTCTAATAACACACGGAAGCATTCATTGGAATAGCCGATTCTGCCTCACATACTACTAGTAGAAGAGTGTAACATATCTTCACCTTCCTCCGAGGTTGGAGTTGCTTCATCCACATCTACTGCTTGACCTTTCCCCTTGTCCAATAGCGTGTGATTCTGGAATGTTGTGAGAAGTATTCATGCTATCATCGTCATTGCCTTGCTCTCCAACCTAGACTTGCTGGCAACGGGTTCGACCACCTAGGCCGTACTCAAGATTCGATGAGCGGGCCGTGGCAATTGCTCCATGGAGGTACCGTAAGGAATGATAACGAAGCATGGTCGGTCTACGTCGAACGTTGACACCGTATGGGAGAAATCAAAATGCAGGCCTCCTCTGTCTAATGCGAACACTAAGTTGATCAGAGAACCCATATTGATAGCAGTCATTCTGGGATTTTTGTTATCATCTTGACCTTAAGTAGCTTGGACTATCAATGGCCATAACCTGGTGTCGCATCTGGGTCTCCAGGATGCTACGTTTGAGGCCCGCGTCTGGAGATTCTCCATGTATGTAGGCGAGACAGAAAAAGCTTAGATCAGGACCGGAAATTCTGCTTCTTCGTCTCAACAGGATACTTGTCCAGACTCTCATACCACTGGATGATAGAACCTATTAGGAAGGCCCAGGAGCCCCAGAAGGTGGCTAGGGTTGATTCATAATCGACGCCAGAGTTGGCGCTGGCAGGCCCGAGGGAGCCGCAGAGCTGGAGTTCATGTTCGTCTCACTGGACAGCACAAGACAGGATTCGGAAGAAGGGGAGCAGACGAACCGTGAAACCAATTCCACCGATAAAGTTCCAAATGCCAATATGCCAACCCAGGACGTGCGGAGCGGGGATATACCACTTCTTTTGGGTCTCAATGGTGAAGAGGAGGCTTTGAGGATGCGTGCGTTAGCTGAAGACGTTTCTCTTGGTTCCGTGGATAATATTTTACTGGATGGCATACCCACTAATCACGAAGAGACTGCCGCCGACGATCTGCGGCACCCAGAAAACTCCATCGGTCAGGCCCTGGCTCATATGATTGATGATACCGGGCAGACACGTAAAGCCGGAGATCCAGAAGATGGTGGCCCCGATCAACTGGGCCATGGAGGCGAGAAATCCCAGTTCACGCATGTAGTGCGTCCGCAGCTCGTTCCAGGATGGCAGCCAGGTGAAGGTGCGCCCGCTGGTGGTGATGGCTTGCTGACGGCCGCTCAGGAAGGCCCTCCGGTTCACATGGTGGTGTTGACAGGCGTGGTTATCGGGTTGCAGGACATCCAGGAGCTCGTCGGCCTGGTCGCGGAGCACGCGCTCCAGGGCCCAGCCAAAGCAGCCCGCGGAATTTTCATTGACAGCTTCGAGCACCAGTAAGATGCTCCCGATCTCGAAGACGGTAGCGCCGACGAAGGCTGTCACGCCACCGGCGGTTGAGGACTCGTTGGAGAACTCGGAGCTGGGGTCCTCGAGCGGCAGCCAGACGAAGAAGGCGTTGATAACCCAGATGACCGAACCGAGAGTGAAGATAAAAGCAACAAGGTACGATACATCCCAGTAGGGGAAGACAGTGGCCATGCGCCAGAGGCCCGCGAGCACGGCGCGGAGCCCATTGGTATTCCTAGGCAAGGCATACAGGGCGTGGTGCTGTACCTGAAGAGCATGCCGGCCCTTGCGATTGTCGCGCGAGCGCCAGAGATAGCGAATCTGGTTGGGATGGGCGGCCCTTGATGGACCCTGTTGCTGCTGTTGCTCTTTCGCGACAGGAGGCTCGGTCTGTGGCGCCTCGATTATTGGCATGAAGATCGCATGGGTGGGATTCAAGAAGGGGCATGCGCCGCGCACCTGGTCTGGCTGAAGCTGCAGCTGCGGGTCGTGGCGCAGAGGCTCTCGCAGGGGCGCGAAGACACGCCGGTGCGGCATGGTTCGGTGGTGAGCAGCGGCCAGGATGATAGTAATAGTCGGGTTGTTCGACTTGTTGGCGATTGCAGATGGCATTGGTGGTGCTTCCCCATCGGGACTAGTGCCGCTGTTCCTTTCTCCAGCTTGACGTTCTAGAGTAGATACTATGTAGCCAACGGCTTCAACGCTTCAAGGCTCTAGAGACATGTTATTCTGATCGCGCGTTCTAGTATTTTTGATTACCCGGTTTACCATCCACCTGCGGCTGAGAGCTGTCCCTAGAACTCCCCTCTTATTATGCACCTATGTTAAGGCTCACCCAGCCTCCCTGGCATTTTCTCGGGTTTATGGGCATCGGGGAAGTTAAGGGGGGAAAGTGAGGCTATTGGCATTAGTGGGGACAGCCTGATTATTGGAATGATGTTATAAACGGAGTATGACAACTACTAGTTATTTTAATATTACGGAGATGAAGGCTGCCTCAGGCATATACTGCGCACTGCGCAGCTGGTCTGCCCCGCCCGCCGCAGCGTCTCCCTCCCTTCCCTGCTGCATCTCATTCTCGACTGTCTTCCCCCCTCTTGTTTCCTCTGCATCTCTGCTTTCCCCATCGCCTATCCTGTTACATTTTCTCCTTCTTCCAATCACTAAACTTCCCATCCTCCATTTCCTGCTTTCGTCTGTTTGATATATCCAGGTGAGAGAGAACCGCCCCTCCCCTCTTACACTTTCCGTGCCTCTGGTCATCCCCGCGAAGAGCGAGAAAAAAAAAATTGTGGGAAGGAAAACAGTGCAGACAGAGCCATACATACAGATAGAATTAGCAATGCGCCTTTCACTATCCCAGAATGAATCGCGTTGGATTCATCTGCTCTCCGACCTTCCTGTCGGTCTGGACCACCGTGGAGCAGCGCC
Organism: Monascus purpureus; assembly: GCA_025999795.1. Classification (NCBI taxonomy): domain Eukaryota; kingdom Fungi; phylum Ascomycota; class Eurotiomycetes; order Eurotiales; family Aspergillaceae; genus Monascus; species Monascus purpureus. The sequence continues at coordinate 2,153,733 of AP025348.1, forward strand.
CGCAACGCGCGGTCAGGCGGAGAAGGGACAACAAATGGTCCAGCGCATCTACACCATCCATCTTCCTGCCATATATCATCTACATCCTGAAGCAGAAGCCCAACTGGCCTTCTTATCAACATTTCTTGCTCTATTCTATACGCCTTGTTCTGCCCGTTTGCGTGATTCCGGGGCGATCCGCCTGGCATCGAGGACGGAGAGCGCACACAAGAGGGAAATAGTAATCAGATTTGTAGAGCGCTTGCTGACGTTGACGTCCAGAAATTCCATCCACAATGGGTCACGAAGATGCTGTCTACCTGGCCAAGTTGGCCGAGCAAGCTGAGCGCTATGAGGGTATGTGTTTACTGCCCCTCGCTCCTATATCAGGCTGTTATTGACGTAGAACTACAGAGATGGTCGAGAACATGAAGGTTGTGGCTTCTTCGGACGTAGAACTCACCGTCGAAGAGCGGAATCTCCTCTCCGTTGCCTACAAGAACGTCATTGGCGCCAGACGTGCATCGTGGAGAATCGTCACCTCGATCGAGCAGAAGGAAGAATCGAAAGGAAATGAGGCCCAGGTTGCACTGATCAAGGAATACCGCCAGAAGATCGAAGCCGAGCTGGCCAAGATCTGCGACGATATCCTCGAGGTTCTCGACAAGCATCTCCTTCCCTCTGCCCAGAGTGGCGAGTCTAAGGTCTTCTACCACAAGATGTACGTGAAACTTATCTTCTGTGCAGTGTTGGAAAGATTTAGGATCTGATATGGTTGTGGTTTACAGGAAGGGCGACTACCACCGTTATCTCGCCGAGTTTGCCGTTGGCGACCGCCGTAAGGCTGCTGCCGACGCTTCTCTTGCGGCCTACAAGAGTGCTACCGAGATCGCACAGACTGATTTGGCCCCGACTCACCCCATTCGTCTCGGCCTTGCCCTCAACTTCTCCGTGTTCTACTATGAGATTCTTAACTCCCCCGATCAGGCTTGCCACCTGGCCAAGCTTGCTTTCGATGATGCCATTGCTGGTACGTTGGTGGACATATGGCGTATAACATATGACGTTGTTTTGAAACTAACAAGATCGCAGAGCTTGACACGTTGAACGAGGAGAGCTACAAGGACTCGACCCTTATCATGCAGCTTTTGAGAGACAACCTGGTAAGATCCAACCTCGGCATTATCAGTGACGGTTTTTTTTTCTAACGTTTGAATTAAGACTCTCTGGACCTCCTCCGAGGCTGACCCTGCTCCCGAGTCGAATGCGGCTCCCCCTGCCGAGAAGGAGGAAGAGGCTCCGGCTGGCGAGGGCGAGAAGCCTGCTGAGTAAAGAAGGGGTTAATGATAGTCGAAGTCGCGTTTTAGAATGGATGGACTACGGCGTAGAGGATTAGAATGAAGAAGGTAAAGGAGCGAGACACGGTTTTTCTTGTCCTCTGATAACGTGGAATGGAACCACCACGGACGGATGGAAATTGGGTCTTGAATCTCTTTTTTAATCAGTTGCTGTTTTTATTTCTTTCCGTCTCGTTCTTCTCCCTTGAGCGCTTTTGGGATTACCGGTGCTCCAGTTTCCATCTATGACATTTTCTGCCTCTGCCTTTTGTCTGTTAGGCATTTCTCGGAACTTCAGGCAATAAAGTTACACTTGCTGTTTGAGCAACCAGTTATCAATATTGATAAGGAGTCTTGGAGTGCTAAGGCTTTTAGAATCTAAAGTACAAAAGTACAGGATAAGAATGGATAGTATAGTCATAATAGCTCTTATTCTAGATTCTTATTCTAGCTAGCTCGCTCTTGAATTCTTTCCATAACATGATCTTGCAATAGTAACACCAGCCTGTCAATGCAGAAGACCCAACACCATGCCGATTTCAGACAAATTGCTTAATAACAGCGAGACAAGAAAGGAGATAATGAACAATAATAAAAAAATAATGTACAAAAATCAGGCCCAGATCACATCATGCCTATGCACATAGACAGAACAAACAAACGTAATGCATATTAATAACGCATTCATATGCAGAGTCAATCTTTTTTTATTCGTCAGATTAGATTAGAAAGTTGAAAAAAAAAAAATCAGATAGCTTCACCACCACGCTTAATGGCAAGCTTGGAACGAGCTCTAATCTGCGGCCCAAACTTGAAGAGGATAAAAGGCAGCAAGGTGAGTGCAGTACCGACGATGGAAAGAATGAGACCAGCATACTGACTGCCGACATTATGGAAGAACTGGGCACCGAAAAGCGGCGAGACGGCTCCAAGCGTGTTTCTCATGAAGCCCTGACCAGCGATAGCGGAAGAGGCATTGGGACCGTAGCAGTCTGAGGTGAAAGAATAGCAAGACTCGAAGATGAAAAAGATACCGAAGGTGATGCATGCGAGACCGATATTGGGACCGATCCAGTGCAGGTCCGCGTACTGGGTGAAGCTGTAGATGAAGAGGCCGATGGGGAGGAAGAGGGCACCGCACATGGCGCCGTACAGACGGGCCTCGGGGGGGGTGGACTGGTCTGGATGGGATGCCGTGATGGAGCGGTATTTCTTGATCTGGAGGAAGTTCATGGCGAAAGCGAGAGTGGTACCGATGCAGAGGGAGATATAGGGGAGACCTGCGACTCCCTCGCCCCAGTGACGCTTTTCGGAGAAGGAAATGGTGATAACGGACAGGAACAGGAAGGCGATGAACCAGGCGAAGCTGATCCAGAGACCGAAGAAGAAGACGACGGGCTCGGTGATGAGCATTTTGATGGCCTTGACGGACGAGTTGTAGAGCATTTGCTTGAGGTTGGGGGCTTCGATGGATTCGCGCGTCACGTAGCGGTCATCGCCGGTGGCTGCACGGAGGCGTTTGGCGCGTTTGCCCAGGAAGACGCCGCCGCGGGTTTCGTGGAGGAAGAGCACGACCATGATGAGGAGGGGGATGTTGGACAGGCCCTGGATACCCTCTACCCAGCGCCAGCCGATGGCCTGGTCGATGAAGCCGGCGTAGATGGGGGCGCCGACGGTTCCCAGGATGGCGATGTAGGAGAAGAGGGCCATGGGGACGGCGCGTTCCTCGGGGATGAACATGTCGTCGAAGGTGCCGCCCACGAGGATGGTGCCGACGCAGCCAAAGAGACCAAGCAGGGCACGGCAGACGATGATGGTGGCGAGTTCTTGCCCAGGGCGAGACCGATGAACATGATGCTGAAGAGGAGGTAGGCGCCTGAGTAGACGATACGTCTGCCGACGAGTTCGCAGAAGGGGGCGAGGAAGAGCGGTGCCAGGGCACAGGTCATGTTGAAGGTGAAGAGACCGAGCTGGCCGAGTTCAATGGCGGCGCCTAAGTCCTCACACATGTGTGCCATGCCGGAGTTGTACGCGGTGGTTGCGAGACCGATGAACAGCGTCATGAGACAGAGCAAGCTGGAGATGAACCATTTGTAGCCCTTGCTCCAGTTGAAGGGATCCTCCTTGTCGCCGGGGGCATAGTCGAGGACGATGTACTCGATGTCATTGTGGAAGACGCATTCGGTCAGCGTCAATGGCAGGTCGAAGTCGACTTCCTGCAGGGGTATGTCACGAGAGATCTTGCCCTCGTCATTGCGCAGGGCTTCGAGGTATTTGCCTCCCGCGATCTGACCCTTCGTACCGATCTTGGGACCGATGTTTGGGGATTGAGTGAGGGTGGAGGGCGTGTTGATGTGGTCTGCATTCTCAGCGTGAGAAGCACTCTCTGAGTGGGATTCCTTCTCCATGTTTTTCATTTCTGTGGAGAGGTGTGTGGAGGAGAGGTATGAGGAAGAGGAAGAAGAGTGAGGAAGAGGAAGAGGAAGAGGAAGAAGAAGAGGAAGAGGAAGAGGAAGATCTGTCAATTAAGAAAAGTCAATTGAGTCAAAGTGAACCTTGGAAGCAACGCGGAAGCCAACCGTGAGAAATCCTGGTATAAATAATGGCAGTCCTGGTTTGTCATCGCCGACCCAGGGTCTGGTCGCTTGACCAGACGCACCGCGATGCAACGAATGGAAGCGAGGCGCAGGATGGAGACGCCTCCGTGGGGAGACGTGATTCCCTGGAGTTAGCTGATGATCCAGACTCCATACCCAGTAGATGGGAAACCCAGAAACTCGCCACGAAAAAACCCGCGAGCCATCGTTGCCCGATTCGGATCCTAGGGCTTCTGCGTACTCTTAGGACGTACGCCTAGTACGTAGGTCAATCGATTATCCTCGATGCACTATTCTCTTTCCCCTGTTATGCATTGCTCAGCGCTCTCGAAGACGAGTCTCTCCAGTGCGTCACTGTAGTCTCGTCGCTTATCGCTTCGAGTGCTTAAACCTTCGGTGGAACCATTACGTCTTCGACTACAGCCGCAATACTCAATCCGACGCACGTCCATTCTTCTTCCGAATGAAACGACGGAGAACCACTGCATGACCAGGCCCAAAAGAAAGACCTCATGACAGACGAAAAATTGCCTTGGTCAGGCGTGTACACTGCGTCGCAGTAGTGAGTTGTGTGCAGTGCAGTCGGACCGAGGATAATACGGGACACGGAACACGAAACACGGCATGCCGACAAATTTACTCGGCACGGCCGGCACGGCCGGAGAACGCAAAGGGAAAGGATTCAAAATTTTCTCCTATGGTTGTGTGATTAAAAATGGGTCTGTGGGTTGGCTGAACTTTATGAAGCCTGCAGTTTGGGTCTAAGCTCGGATTCTTTTCTATACTCTGTAGAACTTCCATCTGCGTATACACGTATACTTAGTCTATGCATACAATTTACAAGCACGCCGCTGTGGTCTGATCATATCTTCGATGCATCCCACAATAACAGCAGCAGCAGCAACAACAACAAGAGCAAAAACCAGAGAAGAAACGATGGGCAGAAGATGCCATGATCTACAGGCTCCACAGTCGGAGGCGACTCGGTTACCCGAGAATAATCCCGTCGAGTAACATCCTTCCATTCTATCGAGTCCGGAGAGTTTTTCGGTCTTACTAATGCTAATCTCTTCATAATAATCCACCTTACGACCATAAAAATAGCCTTGCCTCCCCGAGATATACCGAGGCCACTATTGGACTGCTTAGCATACGTATTAGTAAACTATTCATATCTATTTTGGGACGAAATGTAGATTCAATTTGAACTTTCCCCGACCAACCACCGAAAACGCATGCGACTTGGGAGATCTGCAGTCGATGGAGTGCTCGTTGGTTCTCTGGCGGGCTTCAAAGCCCAGTGGGCTCTGTGGTAGCGGCCAGTGAGGCTTCGCCCGGGGTATGGAGTTGCATAGATACCTCCATTTCATTTTTTTCATTTTTTCTTCATTTCGTTTTCCTTATTATTGTACTCCGTAATTATTATTTTTGTTTTTATTTTAATTATTTCTGTTTTTTATATGTATATATTTTTTTTGTAATTATTATTGCCATGGTTTCCCAACCGCCGCCATGTGCTGCTTCTACATATCTTCTCTGCCCTGTTGGGAACGAACTTGAACTGCTTCCTTAAGACCGCCGGCGTCCTTTTGTCGGGATCCTGAAGACCTCGTCTGTTTCTCTGTGAGGCATTTCAGGTGTCATCGGCTCCTCTTCGACCACGTTAGAAGTCAACCGTGGTAGTTCCTCTTGCGGGTCCCCCTTTTCCTTGTCCTTTCTTTGGGCGACTCGCACTAAATTTTTTCCTCGTCGCCTTCCCCTCCATTCGTCTTCATATTATTGCCCACGGAACCGCCCCTGGTGCGATAATCCCTTTTCTTTTTCTCGTTTCTTTTTTCTCCTTCCACGACATCATCAACTCCGAAACACTCCATCCGCCTCCTTCCTCTCACCCCTTCCCTCATCCTCTTCTCACCCTATTGACCCTGTCTTCTTCGAGTCGACAGTCCGTCACACATGGATTCTTCCACGCATATCCACACCTCCTCGCCAGTTCCTATCATGCCTCAACCCAATGAGGGCGCTCACTTGCATGTGGCATCCGTGTCCTCGTCATCATCCATATCTGACGCCGAGTCTGAGCGCAAGAGTCGGGCTGATCGCCCTCGTCGCATCTCCCGGAAACCCAGCACGTCCATACTGGTGCCCCGTGATCACCCGGAGATTGAAATCGAGGAGGAAGAGTTTCCACCGGACGATGCGCGCGCCATGAGTCCGCGCCGCAATTCCGCCGATCTGGAGCGACTGGGAAAAGAGGCGAGGCAGACCCTGCAAGAGTGAGTCGTCTGTGTTTGCTGTACCTGTTTCCTGCTTTTCTTCGGCTCTTGGATCGGATCTGACTCGGATCACTTTCTCCAGACAAGCCAAGTCCCTGCAATCTTCCCTCCAGGCCCTAGCGGAGCGGATAGAAGCCGTTAAATCAGACCACGACAGGCTCGAAAATGAAAACAAGTTCCTACAGGATTACATTGGTGGATTGACTCGAAACATGACCAAAAACGAAATCGTGAGGTCGGGAACAAAGGGAAGAAAGTCCCAGAAATAGATTACGGAACGCAAGCGCCAAATAACAGGCCGGCGGTATCTTCAGGGAGTCCGATTTTACGCCAGTTCATGACTTATGATGCCTCCATTATCTCCTACAATCAAATCCTCTTTGAACGATTGTTTCTGCGACCGCACTTGACCGACATTCTTTCTGTTCGTGTTCCTTTTCTTTGTTTCGACTGTGGCCGACGTGCCCACTGGCAAAAATCGCGTGGTGGCTGTCGAAAAGGAAGGAGAGAAAATCAAAAGGGAATTCAACCAATGAAAAACAAAAAAAAGATCTTCGACTATTACATTGAGGCGGACACTGCGGTAACTTTTGCACTGGACACAGGTGATGAGCGACAACAGGTGTGATTTTTTCTTCTCTTCTGGTTCTTTCCGATGCAAAGCGACAAGCACATGACCCGTGACCTGTAATATCAGCCGCCTGATGCTATTCGGTATTCAGGTCGGATCCGATCAAGTGGAATGCGCCGCAGCCTGAACTCGTATGCGCCCGGGTTCCTGGAATAATAAGGCCCTGGGACGTGTTTGCTTATGAGGGGCCCTTTTTCGTTTCTTTCCCCAACAGGACCCTGTGACATCGCCGTCGATTGTTATATAACCCTGTTCGCCACCTTGATCCCGACCCGAGGTTATAGGATCATAACCCCAGCGAGGGGCATGGGTCTCGTGAAAACTTTTACTCATTTGTTTCTTCTAACCTTCTTCGCGAGTTATATTGGCATAGCATTTGGCGTTTGGGATGGAGTACTTGGACTTCGATGGTTGGGGGGCTTCACGGGAAATTCACATGTGGTTGCTGTAAAAGTGGGAAGGCATTTTACGGAGCAACCAAGGTGTTCTTCCTTTTCTTCCTGTAAATGTACTTTTTTCTTCTTTTTCTTTTTTTCTTTTCCCCTCTTGGACTCGTCCGGGCGTGGCGAATTTCTTTTTTCTTCGGCGTGCAGTGGTGCAGCGGGACAGCGGTTCAGTGGGTTCTGGAGGACTTTTCAGCTTATCTATACATACCCCTGCGCGGATGCTTTTCAGCTAGTTCTATTCTACAGACGGTAGTGAATAATGATTACTGACTTGTGCGCAGCAGAAATCCACTTGATCAAGACCCATTATTGCCCAGTAATGAGCCCCTGGATGATCCTGTGGAGCAATGCAATGCAATTCGGTCAATACTCGGCAAGGGAGGTAAATTCTGCATCAGGCTAAGAAGTACATGAACTAAGATGCTTTGATTTAATGCGGATCAACATCATAGATCCATGCTTGAACTGAACTAGGGACGATAATATAATATCAGACACTATATACCCGTAGGGCTACGGATTATTCCGCATAGTATCATATCATATGCAACGATACAGATGCAGATGCAGTCGGTCATTTACTATCTAGTACATATAATATTACTGGCATGATATGATATATACAAGAAACTTGAATAAAGTAGCGAAAGAGGTAAACGGTACCGCATACCCTGCTTGAAGATGAAGTACAATGAATGCTCCATGATGTAATGACAGGATAGTCATGAGCATGTTTAATGATCCTGGATATATATAGACATGAATATAACTTGTTTCCAGAACATATTGTCTTGTCTTTTCTTTTTTGTTTATTTGATATATATTATGACATGACACTCCTTGTGTCTCCGATGTGATGTGTATGCAAGGACTGACTGAGACTTTTTCCAAGTTTGCGGTGAATAGATATGTATCCATCTATATCCACATCATACAGTTCATGGAATTCTTGTATGCAATGTACACCGCAGATACCGTATGATGTATGATAACATTTAGGGTAATGTGTCTCAGTTTTGTTTTCAATTATTTGCGGTATTATTATTGCTGGTGGGGTTGGCTTGGTCTGTAGGACGATTGAATGGAGGATATTTCGTACTCAATACAGCAAGCATATATTCTAATGTTGATACCTTCTAGGCATAAAATGGAATGGACATGGTTATCTCAGATCGTCTTGCGACTTATAATATTCTTGTTCCTATCAATCCCTAAAAGAACCCTGTAAAAATGAACCCATATATGCAAGTGAAGAGTACTCCGTACAGAAAGATCAAAATTCATATACAGTCTAGCTTTCCAATAATAACATGTCATATCGTGTTCCATGTTCATGTTCATTCCATGTCTTAGAGCATCGTCCACTGGTACAATGCCCTCAACACAGCCACCCCCCCAGACTGGGTTTCCACAGTCCGACCACGGCCTCGGTCATTATAGTCTCCCGGACTCGTTTCCATTTTTTGATTCCGGGTTGGAGGATGGTGTTTCCACGTTTCCTGCGACTCCGCTCTTTTCTCACCGGGTTGCCGTGTATTACGGAAGCCGCTTTCAGATACGCGACTCGGTGGGTTGGAAGCCCTAAGTGCCTCCAGTATTTCATCGTCGTTGCGATAATCCACCGCCCCAGGAGGTAGGAAGCTGCTATTGACGATATCATCGTCGCCGTCCGGGTCGAACTGACGATAGGGCCTGCCCCACCATGTCCCGAACTTGCCATCCGTGTCCCTCGACACCAAGGCGGCTTTGGCATTGTGTTCGATCCAAGTGCGATATGTTCGACACTGAGACTGATGCCAGTTGAAACCATCTTGCCAGCCGGTGGTGTCGTCGTCCGTCGTGAATGGGCTGACTGGAGAGGAACTGAGGAAACGCTCTTCCTGCGGGCGAAGAGGTCGACAAAATTCCGTCAGGTGGTGGAAGAAGATGCCCTTGAAGGTCTGGCCGTCTTGGGAACAACTGCCGTGAGAGTCGCAGGCTTCTTCGATGATGCCGGAACGGCCCAGGCCCATCCATCCCTTGTTGAAGATGTCGGGCCACCCGCTGGCTTTCATGACTTTCTGGATCAGTTCGTGTCCGTCATACAGATACTCCTGCGATCCATTGGCTAGCCAGAGCCCCCTTAGCCCGCTGAGGATGACGCCCTGGTTGTACGTGTAGACCATGGTATTAAGAACGTCGCATCTGCGCGTGCCTGGCTTATCGGCGCTTTCCCACCCGCTGATGTGGAATCCATCACCGTACAGACCGCCCCTGCCAATCATCCTGGAGTTCTTTAGCCAGCGGTAGCCCTTTATCGCGGCTTGCAGATGAGCCGGATTGTGAGGGTACTCATCGGAGGCGTCTGCGAGGACGAACGGTGAATCGATAGGATCTCCCGGGAAGTAGAGATACATGGCGATGCTGGCGGAGATGTATAGCTCATTCGTAATGGCATTCTTGTACGGAGTCAGATAAGGGCTCCAGATCATCCCCCCATCGCAGAGGAAGCTATTCCACCCTTCCGACGCGAGCTCGTAGAAGAGCCGCGCTCTATGCGCAGCTGGATCGCGGAACTGACTCGCATGCCAGGCCTGTCGACCCCCGGAAGTGTAGCGTAACTCGGAGTGCAGATCTTGCAATTTGATATTCTCCAGCCACCCCAGAACGACCCAGAGCATGTCGTCGTAGGCCTGGTTCCTCACGCCGAATGCATTCTCACCAAAGTAGAAACTGGCAAGGTGGTCGAAGAAGTGGCTCAGGAGATTTTCGAATTCAAAAACATGTCTGGACATTATCGAGTCCAACTCGTCTCCTGCATTACCATCTCCAGGAGACAAAACAGACGCCAGGATGCTTTCGGAGGTCGAAGCCAGGGAAGAGAGAGTTGCTGAAACATGGGTTCCAAGGACAGCAGCAGTCCAATCAATGCTCGTTGGCCAGGTGCCCTGCCATAGTTCGAAGTAGTCATCTTGCATCACATTCAGAGCGTAGAGAAGCTCCTTCAATATGGTACCGATGGAGCCGGGGGGATCCGCAGGCAATCCGGGAGAATCGAATGGCAATGCCTCTTCGAATACTGTCACCGATTCATCTAACAAGAACACTGGCTTGGGCGATCGTACCGATGATGTAGATAAACTCCGAGGTAGCAGAGCCAGTGCATCAATTCCCAGCAAGAAAGAAAGGACGCAGAGGAGAAAGATGGTTGCATTCCACTGCGAAACAGGGGTCTGAAAGACCATCTTTGCCATGGTTCGTCTTTGATCGACAAAAGTGGTGGAACGTCGACTTGTCTGGCAATAAATAGTACTTTCCAGGTAGCAGAGGACCAGGACCCTCCGCTACCTCGTCAAACTGCAGTGACAGGAGAGAGATGAATGCGATGAAAGGGAGCAGGAAGCTTTTGTAGCAAAGATCTAGAGTGGTAACAGGAAGTACTCCGTTACATCCATCCCCATGTGGGGAAGTCCGGCATTTAAAAGCTCATTGGCAAAGATGCCAAGTCCGCGGCCTTCCCCGCAGAGAAAGTGACGAGAAGCTGAAGGAAATCACACGAGGAAATCATGCAGAGAGTCAGCTGCTTGGTATCATGGGATGAATAGAGCTCTGCCATCTACTTCCAGACGTGCATCTGCATCTGTGATACCCACAAGGTTATACCTTGTCGTGAATGATCGTGGGAGGTTACAGGAGAACATCAGCTCAACGACAATCTATATTGCACATACACATTGAAAACAGTGGTTTATACTTTTCAGGAAAAGAAAAGAAAAAAAAAAGAATATTCATATAAATCCAAGGAAGACTTCACAGCCTCTAGTCTAGCCTAGCGCAGGGTACACTATGCACTTCATCAAGATGATATCAAAATCCTTCTTATATCTTCCTCTACTAGCAAGATAAATGTAACAGTAATAAGCTCTAAATCGAAGTCAGCCACATAATCATAGAATGAGAAAACGGAGCGCATATCGTACCAGTTCATGGAAATATCACGACGCCGACAAGTTACCCCTTCCTGTAGGAGCGATCAGCTGCAAATCCAAAAGGACCTGTCCATTTTAGAAGCGCGCACGCAAGGAAAGTAGGCAATTGTCGGCAGCAGACAAAGCATGCTTTTTGTACGCATCCCAGAACGAGCCTGGTCTGCGTGCAATAAGAGCCGAGAGAACGAGGCTCGATAGAAAAAAAGCTGGGTATCAAAGGATGAAAGCAGGGACCGGGATAAATGAAATGTATGGTCTCTATTCTTTTGCCGGTTCATTTTCAGTCCCTCCCATTATCAGCCCCAGGACTGCGACTTCTCTCACGACTCTTGCTCCGGGCTCGTCCACCGCGCGCACCCCTGCCTGCACCACCCTTTGGCTTATTCGAAGGCGGAGGCCGAACAAAAGCATAGTCAACATGAATAGTCTGATCAAGCAATTTTGCTCCGTCTAGATTTTTAATGGCCTCGCTTGCTTCGGGGAGGGTAGAGTATTCGATTAATGCGTAGCCCTGGGATAGGGAAAAGGAGAGATTGTCAGCGCCTACAGCTCTCTACCAAAAAGAGCATTAAAAAGCAAATAAATAAAAGGGAATACCTTAACATAACCAGTCCTCCGATCAAGGTTCAAGCTGAAGTTCCGAACCTCACCGTACTCCGCAAAGAGATCCGTCACGTCCTCCTCAGACGCCTCCTCGTGGATATTGGTGGCTAACACAATCCACCCCTCGATACTCCGTACTGCGACAGCTCCAGCTTTTGTTCTCGGTTCGAATGCTCCATTTCCTGATTGTGTGGGGGCGCCACCGTCCTGTGCGACGGGTTGGTCGACGTCCATTTCGTTCGACATGATGGTTGAAGGGATAGAGAGGATAGATCTTAACCCTGTAAAAACGGGAAAAGAAGTATCAAAGATATAGTAGATAGATAGATGCTGTTCGAGGGAGTTCGTTCTCTCTGCTTTGCTGTAGACTGTCTGGATGTCGCGCAGAGGATGTCGCAGAGTCTGAGGTCAAGGACTTGCTTAGATAATCACGTAGATTGACCTGCATAACATTACTAACGTAATCGGTAAGCGAACCGGCCACGTAAACGAACCGGCCACATCTCCCAAAAATAACTCTATATATTGATTTACTATATTTCAACGCGTCAAAATGCCACAAATTCGCAAAAAAGATCCATTACAAATAGCCCAAATAGAGGGAAAGATTGAATTAGCTATTTCCGACTTGAAAAATGGAAAAATTCGCAGTATTCGTGAAGCTGCACGAATCTATACAATCCCTCGTACAACTCTTCAGGATCGATTAAAGGGAAGACAATATCGACAGCTAATACGCGCCAACAACCATAAATTAGCTCAATTTGAGGAGGAATCGCTTGTCAAATGGGTGCTCGATTTAGATCGACGTGGATTACCCCCCCGGCACTCTCTCGTACGAGAAATGGCCAATTATCTTCTCTCACAATCTGGAGATCAACGGGTTGGAGAAAAATGGGTATATAATCTTGTTAAACGTCGCCCAGAGATCAGTTCGAAGTTCTCACGAAGATACAATTATGAACGTGCGAAATGTGAAGATCCGAAGATTATTCAAGAATATTTTGACCGCGTACAAACTACTATATCTACGTACGGAATCCTACCAGAAGATATCTACAATTTTGATGAGACTGGCTTTGCTATGGGACTCTGCGCAACTGCAAAGGTTATTACTGGAAGCGATCGATACACTCGGCCAAAGCTTTTACAACCTGGAAATTGAGAATGGGTGACTGCAATTGAAGCAACAAATTCAACTGGATGGGCCCTGCCTTCGTACATTATCTTCAAAGCCAAAAAAATGTACGATTAGGCTGGTTTGATGAGCTCCCAGATGATTGGAGAATCAATATTAGTGAAAATGGCTGGACTACAGATCAAATAGGATTAGAATGGCTTAAAACCCATTTTATTCCTCTTGTTCGTGCTCATACATTGGGAACATATGCTATGTTGATTCTTGATGGCCATGGAAGCCATTTAACACCAGAATTTGACCGTACATGTACTGAGAATAGTATTATTCCAGTCTGTATGCCAGCTCATTCTTCACATCTCGTACAGCCTCTTGATGTTGGCTGTTTTGCTGTTTTAAAACGGCATTATGGGCAGCTTGTTGAGCAGCGAATGAGGCTTGGCTTCAACCATATTGACAAAATTGACTTTTTAACAGCATTTCCACAGGCTCGTACGATGGCCTATAAAGCTCAAACTATCCGGAATAGCTTCACAGCCACTGGATTAGTGCCTTTCAATCCGGATCGAGTTATTCAACAACTTAATATTCAATTGAAAACGCCAACCCCCTCCAAGTCAATCCAGCAATACACAATCATCCTGTTTACAGACACCTCAAAATATACGTCAATTCCTACGCCAGTCAACTACATTAAAGAGACGTATAAGTGAATGTACAGGAAATCCAAATCAAGTGATTGATCAAGTAATTACGCGGATGTCAAAAGCCTATGAAATCACAATGAATGATCTGTTACTCGTACGGAAAGAAAGCCATGATTTTCGAGCTGCGAATGAAAAAGAGAAGCAAAAACGCCAAAGATCTAAGAAACAGATATCTACTGAGCAAGGGATTACTAGAGAAGAAGCTCAAGCACTCGTACAAGGTCAGGTTGAAGCATCTCAAGCTGTTACTACTGCTCCGGCCGAGCCGGAGCTCCCAGCCTCTCAAACAATTGTACGACGCCAATTTCAGTGTAGTGGTTGTGGAGTTATTGGGCATCGAATTAACAGATGTCCTAATCGTAATGCTAGTTAGATTTTTGTATACATTTTGTATGTGGATTTGAAATTGGGATTTGAAATCAATATATAGAGTTATTTTTGGGAGATGTGGCCGGTTCGTTTACGTGGCCGGTTCGCTTACCGATTACGTTAGTTACTGTTGTCCACGATTATGTATTCTGCAGTCTTGAGCTGGCAGTTACAGAGCGACATGGATGCTTTCTTAAACTTTCGCTAATCCTGCAACTACTTAGACCGTAAGCTGCCTTGAGTCTCTTGCTGACTGGTTAAATTCTACCGAGTTACTATCTACATAGGAAGTAAAGAGGGAAGATAAACTCATCAACATTCTGCGAACAGACATCTGGCAATCCCGGCAACGTGCGCGACAGATAAGTAGCTGTAATTCTAGCCAGAGAATCATTGATGGCTCAGAACATGTTAGATTCTGACAGTTTGGGTCATTGAACCCTTGCGGGAAACGCGACGCGGAGCACAGGCGGGGCCAACAGTGCATCAGGGGCTGATATTAGATGCGGGCAAAGCTAGAAAGGCTGCCGTTGACAGTTCGTAAGACTTGCGAGTGAGCTGCGTATTTGCATGCATGGGGGGCGTAGTAGAGAGGCTATAGCCCTCGGCGTGAGGAAGTCTGACTAAATCGACGGTCTGGATGTGCGATAATACAGTGTACGGAGTGCATCGTGTCGATGATTGTAGAGAGAGCTAAGGAGCCCCTGGGCGACTCTTCCCTGGACTGCCTAATTAGTTAGTTAACTGGCTAGTACTATGAGCTGACTCGGTGAGTGCAATGCCTAGTTAAGGATTCCTCCTGTCTCTGGCTTGGAGGTGTCGTTGTCCAACTACATCACTCGACGAGGCCAGAATTATTGCGGAAATAGAGAATCCATTATGTTCACGAGGATCCTTTTGTAGCAATGATGTCCCAGAAGCGCACAGAGAATAGAATGGCCTCATGAACAGCCATGTCTTCAATGTATACCTGGCTCTTCTTTCTGGCTCTATACACCAGCTTGTTGTCCTGTAGATATTGCCTCAGGTCAAATCTTCCATAGATTGATAGGAACATAAGGATCGAAATATAGAGCTAGTCACTCTTCATGTGTCGCTTTACCCGATACATAGCCCAGAACCCCTCGGATCTATGAATCACAGCATTTGGGCTCCCACCTGGCTGTCAGGACTGCTGCCATCGAAGAAGGATATCTCCGTGAATATGGTGCAGGTGTTGGGGGCCACTCTCCACAAAGTGACGGTGGACTCCAATTATCGTGGCTGGGCTTCTCCATCTCGTTATCAGGATTAGTATAATTCACTCGTCGACTTCCAGCCCTCGCCCACCTACCTCTACTACCCTATTTCTGTCGACCAAAGTAACACCACTCTCAGACGGCCTTCAACTTGTGAGAAGTACTGCACTCCTTTCTTCAAAGCCACTGGATCCCAAACAGAGAAATGCCGTGGTATGTTCTCCACAATGAATTGACAACTATGTCTCCTGATGATCTTGATGATTCCCAGTCGCTGACAGCAAACACCCTGTTGGAATCTCCAGTACCGACCCAGACTGCAGCTGCCAACCAGCGCTCAAAGGATTCTTAGACACCCAGAGCCTCAAGCTGGTCCTTCGAGGTCCTGAAAAAGGCCAGATCAGCCTTCTAAACCTTCCAAATGCTGAACTGGACGTGCTATTCGACTTCATGCACCACGTTATGATAATCAAAGAGACGATAAAAGACCCAGTAGAGCAAGGCTCAATGCATTCGGTAGCCGTGCAATTTGACCAGAGAAACTCGCAATTCGTCAACCTACAAGCAACCGCAGACGGCTCACTTTTGTTTTCTTTTCGAATTCTCGACTCTGCCTGCGCTGTCAAAGGTAGCAAGCTGCGGCCACGAGAGAAACGCCGTCACTTCGTCCATGTCGAGAGCGCCTTGTATAACAGACTTGTCATGTGTGACTGGCCACAGAAGAACCTCCAGCTGTTCCTCCCGGCCTCGCAAATCAAGGGATGGAAGACAGCTGCATTGATCCTTTTGACGTTCAACCGGATCACCACGGACAAATGGCGTTGTTTGGTGAACATCAGAGATTCCTACTCCATGGCGGGACTGGATTGGAGGCAGGTTGAGATGAATATGAAGTTGAAAGAAAAGCAAGCGGTGATATATGCTGCAAAGCTCAATCAGAAGATGCCAGTATACAAAAACCATGCAGGAGTGATATCCTTGCAGAAGAGCCATGAGATCACGGGTGGGTAGACTGATGGACAAGAAACTCCGGCGGCTGAATTAGAGGAGCAGGGAGTTATTTGAACAGCGGGCTCAAGCGAGCCCAAGCTGCAAGAAACGAGAAGGCGACTGAATATGACCCGGATACAGGAGATAGGCAATAATGGATGTCAATGTAACCGAAGATGTTTCGTGTGCTCTACAGTCATGCTCCGAATCCATCAGAATGAGTATCTCAATGGAAAATGAGGCCTTGGAATTTTCGCCAAGGATATTATTTCCCAAATCACCGGTCGGTGGAAGTGCTTGGAGTTGACACCATTCTATGGGAAAGTGATGAGCAGAGGATAAGGAGTCGTCATCGTCGGTGAAAACAGACATCATGTGAATACATTATATTGTAGTTGCAATATGAAACGAACCAAAGTCTGTGACAATATATTGGCTTTTATCCTCACAAAAGAGTATTTCATAGAAGACAACATTTATTACTATGATTAATATTAAGCCTCATTGCATGCATGCTATGAAAGAAGAATGCCAAGAATGTCCCTCTTTTGCCGCAAGTGAAGGGGAAATAGCAATACAGCTGCCTAGTCCATTTCTACGATGCACTTTATCTTACCTTGAGTAACACAAATGAAGAGTTGGAGGATATAGTCAATGGACTATCTCCATATTAAATATATATGGACAGAACAGATCATAGTTGTAACAAGAAATATCCAGTCCCAGTCCCACCCATATCGAAACATTTAAACCGTAACAAAACCTTCGCCTTGCCTTTGCAAATATGTAGTAGACCATCTATCGCCTTTCCCTACCGCCACGCAGAGCCATGATCTGGACCATGCGAACGAAGATGTTAATGAAATCCAACTCTAGGCTGACACTCTCATTGACAACATCTCTCTTGACCAAGCCACGCTCAGCCATACGCGCGTGGTGGAGGATCTTCTGGACATCGTAGAGAGTGAAGCCACCGAAGACGGCAAGACCACCATACAGCCAGATGCGCTCAGACCACATGAGAGTTCGGGTAGCAGTCATAGGAAGAACGAGGGGAGCAAGACCGGAGAGAGCAACGATCGTGACACCTGCGAGGAGGGGACCACCAAGGTACATGTATTTCTCCTGCTTCGCGGTTGCACCCACGAAAGCGATCGATCCCATCATTCCAACAGTGTAGAGACCGGCACGGGCGAGAAGAGCGGGGTGCAGGAACATCAAGGGAGACAGAAGCGCAGCCTGTGTGATGTTGAAGGCAGTCCAAAGGCCGTACTTGACCATGTAGCTAGTTCATGAGGTCAGCAAGGTATTCTCATTTTTTTATACAGAATAAAGGACTTACTTTTCTGGTGGCGTGTAGAAAGTTCCGAACATTGTAGCCATGCTTCCAACGAGACTAAGGCCGACAACAGCCCAAGGGTTCATAGACATCAGGCGGTACGACCATCCGTTCAGGTGCATAGCTCTCGCAGCAATACCGATGATACCAACGCCAAGACCAGTGTGCAGGAATGTCTGATTCAAGTAGCTTCGCTCGTAAGCGGGCATGCCGCCATCTTCTCTCGTCTCACGGTTAAAGATCAAGTTCGTTGCCAAGATAGTTCCGCCCACGATGGCAGCACCGTAGACGAGCTTTTGAGTGAGGTTACCACCTTGGACGGGCTCATAAGCCGGCTGCATGTAGGTGCGGCGGAAAGCATTGTGGAAGGTCTGTCTGGACTTTGCGAAGATGGACGAAACGGGTCCAACAGGCTTTGAGGATACCGAGGGCTTGGGAGCATTGTGGATGAATCGAGCAGTATTCTGCGCTGTGAATTTCGGGACTTGGGAGATGGCCGATGAAACGGCAAACGGACGCCTCAGAACGAAAGCCATGGCTGCCATGATGAGAACCAGCCGTAACTCGACAAGGATGGCGATGGGGGAGTTGGAATTGCTCGGCTGGAGGTCGGTTCAAGTTGTATTTATAGGCACTCAGTGACATCAAGGTCGGCGGGATTGATTACTCAGCCGCATGTCCTCGTCCGGACCAGCCGGTCAAGTTGGAGATTGCTCTACGGTTGCCCGAAGGTTCGAGAAGCGCTGGCAGCATCACGTGGATCCCGCCCGATCAGATCTGCTCGTCGGACATAACGCATAATGTATTTCAAGAGTCAATAACTTCGCCAGCATTCGCCTTCAGCCTTTGCGGATCTACTTCCTTTATCTCCGTCGCCTCTGTACTGTCATCTGTGTCATCTGCACACATAGTTGATCAGCATGTCTTCCTGCTTAGAAACCATCCATCTACCCCACCTTCCACCAACGCTGCCTATACACATTGCTCTCTACCGTGATTTGCAGAATGCCTCATTTCTGAGGCAGCAGCTCATTGCTGGAAATACAGACTTCGAGTATGCGTTGATCGACGCCAGCATGGTATGTCAGATTCCTAGTCCATCGCCTACACTACTATGTAACTTGTCTAACCACAAGATAGGTTCTCTCGAGAACACACATTCTTGCAGCTGTTTTCAGAGCTGTCAATGACTACCTGAATGGGCATCTCAGGTCGAGAAATGTTCATTCTGAGATTGTGTTGTCCCTGAGTCCTGCAAAGAATGTCTGTTCCTACCTACCTATTTTTTTATCCTTTTGGTGCTGACTGATGATATTTAGATTGCCGATGCTTTTCGCAAATTCGGTATCACTGATTCAACAAAGGATCTATTGGTGGTCAAAGTCCCAGTGTCTCCTGAGATCACCCATGAATCTGTAGCAGCCCATTTGGGAGAACACGTGAAAGGTATCCCAGTGCGATTCAATGATGCTACACTGTCCTCCACCTGTGATGTTGCGAAGATCAAGAAAGCATATAAGCTAGGAGCATTGGCTACTCCACCAGCAAAATATCAGGTGGATGGTGTCCATGACGGTGAAAAGCGACTATTAGAAGTTTCCCTGCTGGGTGCTATTGCATTGCGGGGATCATGAAGCCAGAAACTTTATGCTTTCTCAAAGCGATGATTCTATCCCGGTGGTCCGGGCTTCCAGGCTTCTTGCAACAATGCCAGACAAGCCTCACGACCATAGGAAGAGCTCCTGAGTTAGTCGGTACATTCGGGAAAGGGGTCACTCATCCCCGCAGGAGTAAATGGCCAAATACTGCCGGTGAAGGGTCTCCATACGTACCCTACAGCGACTGCTTAAAAGCTGGCCGGAATAGCCCACCCTCCGCACCGCGCTGTTCTCCTATTCCCAGATACTAGTCACATTCGGGGCTAGACATAGTACTGTAGAAAATACAACCGGCGAGATGTTTATGAAGAGGCTATATGATCGTGATGTGCGAATTACTATACTGCAATTGTGTACCAGGTACTTCAGTGGTGAGAGCATGTATGCCAAGTATAATGGAAATTGCCGGTGGAGTGGATATTAGACATTAGCCACATTTGATCTTAACTATAGAATCAGTCAAGCAAATGCTCTGTGCCAGGTCAGCCATGCCCTGTATCAAGATGGCCCTGGTTGCTCTGTCTACCCGTTCGACATCCCAAAAGGGCAATATCTCAACTTTGCCAAGACATGCTGCAACATACGGGCGCCAAACGTCTGACCGTCTCCAAATCACTGGTGTTTGGACATAAGCAAACGAACTCCATCCAGGTCCTTAATAAAGGGTCCATGAACATGATATTAGTTAAGGATTCAGGTTTATGTCTGGTCTTCTAACTGTGACAGTTGTGATCCTCCGCACCCACCAACGCCATGCGCTCGGAAGCGGATGTTGTCGTCCTCTCTTCCACACCGGATAAGATACCCCCTCGCCCTCCTCCAAGACTTGACTATGATTTAGAAAGATTTTCTGAATCGCCTCCGAAGTGCTCGTCTCCCTTTACGCTGGTGTCCCCATCCGAGCTTTTCAAAACTGGTACACGATCGAGGTTTTTCAACACGACTTTAACACGGCAGAAAAAGTTGGCCGGGGAAGATGATTCAATGGATCTGGGTACGAAGGAAAATGCTGCTGAAGTGCAACCAAGAAGTGGGAATAGAAAACCTGCAAAGAGAACGAAGACGGTTCTGCAACATGCCGACCCTATCGTTTTGGAACAGACGAAGACAAAGGCTAAGAAGTCAACCAAGGGAAGCGGTTCCAAGAAGCCAATGACCAAGCGCGAGGAATTAAGTAATATGACTTTGATGGGTAAGGTTGAGAAGGTCGGTAACGCGCAAAATAAGGGATCTCGAAAGAAGGGGGAAGCGCCACCATTGTCTTCTACGTCTCCATCTCGACATAGTGCTACAAGAAGACAAGGAGATTCGGAGATTAAAGACCTACAACTGGAAAAAGCTCTGAGGAGGAGGTTGGATTGGACTCCACCTAAGGCTACTGCCTCCGCAGCTCCCGAAGTGAATAGCGAATGTGAGACAGGTTCCAATCAGAAAGGCACCAATCGGCATGGTTTTAAGGATATGCTATCTGCGTATAGCTTCGATGAGGATATCTCTTCTTTGAATCTTAATCAAAGCACGGTTGATGGTGGTCCGACAAAGAGAAGAAGAATAGAGGTATTTTGCGATGATACCTCTCTCCCTTATTCTCCCCCCATGCTCCTTACGCTGATTTACCGTGTAGCTGGTAGATTACGGGATTTTCCCCATCTCTAAGACTAGTTCGCTCGATGCGAAGAATAAGACTCCTGCAGACGATGGATCTTCAGCAAAGAGGCCTAAAAAACAACGGAGAAAGGCAACGACGCTGACTGCCCGTGCAACGGCCCGATACGCTTCTGACGATATCTCTAAGCATTCTGCTTCGGGGAAAGACTCCAATATAATCGATGAAGTAGGCGTTGACGATACTCTCACTTTAAGACTTGGGCGGAGGACAAAATCAAAACCAAACGGCAAGGATAAAGCCACTGAATACAATATTTTGTCGCCCGAAGCCGCAGCCAAGTCTCTTCAGGAACAGGACTTGCTATTTGGCACCTGCAGCCAGTTGGAGAAGGATGATTCACCGACAACATTGAGAGAGATACAGATGGCCATTGATGCTTCAGAAAGCTGCGTGTCTACAAACCAACTTTCTTCTACAAGAGCAGCAGAGCAGACGCGATCATCATTTCCCACGACGACACGCTTTGCAGGCTCTAGAAACCTGTGGTATGTTGCCGCAAGGGATTCCGATGGAGCTTTGGTTCACAATGAGGTGGTGGATTTGGTTAGTTCACCTGAACCTTCTGGATATTCTCCGATAGCCTGTGACTCTGGATGTCCTGGTATAGAGGTGGCGCGACAAGACGCATTTGTTGAAATTGATGATGGGCCCGACTCACCGTATGAGGTATCTAATGACAAAGAACCTTCGGCATCCCAAGGTGCTCATGCTGCGACAAGGAAGGAGCCTGCTGCTGTTGCTGGACCTGTCGTGTCTGGTGGTCGAAAGAAAGAAACTTCCTGCGGAATTGAAGACAGTGCACCTCCAATGCCGCAATACAGTGGGTTTACGGATGCCGAATTATCCAAGGCGATTGCGAGTTACGGCTTTAAGCCGGTGAAGAGCCGTAAGAAAATGCTTGACCTTCTGTACAGGTGCTGGGAGTCCAAATACAGGAAAGACATGAAATCTATCAGTGATCCTATCGAAGGGCCTATGAAGAATCAACTGGGTATATCAGGGGTGCCTCAGTCAGATTCACATTCGGCGGAGCAGAAAGAGGCAGCGCAGAAAAGCACTATCAGGGCTCCAAGGTCAAATGCGGATGAAATCTCGGAGCCCAAAGCATCTTCAAATCCAGTTACAAAGAAAAAGCCTACATCGGTTTCTAAGGGCCCGAAAGGACGTACCAGAGGTCCAACACCCACTTCCATATCTCAAAGCACAACTACCGGACGGAAAGGTGCAAGCAAAAAGAATTCAGAACTACCCCCAGCGTCTTCCACCTCGTTTCAGGACATCGAAGAAATCGAAGATTCAGAAGATGAAGTAATTCCTTCTCCCTCCCGAGTGCAGAATCGCTACAACGCTACCAATAATAAAACCGTTGGGAACAACTGCCTCCCCACCTCGACAACCCCACATTCCCCAAACCGCAAGGGCCCCAAACGTGGACCTCAATCTATTAGTTCCTCTCTTTTTGCGGCAGATCATCTGGACGATCTTCCCGATCTCGCCGTGCAGATTACCAGTGCGGTCCACGCCCAGCCCTTGTTACCCGTGGCATCGAAGCGTCCAACATGGCATGAGAAGATTCTCATGTATGATCCTATTATACTTGAGGATTTTGCGGCTTGGCTGAATACAGAAGGCCTTGGTCGTATTAAAGAGGATAGGGAGGTCAGTGCGGGATTTGTGAGGGAATGGTGCGAGGAGAGGGGAATATGCTGTTGTTGGAAGAAGGTATCTACAGATAGATAACTGTCGTCGCCATTATCCTAATCATCAATTTTTGGTGTTGAGGTTGATATTGGCTAGGGCTTCTGTTTAAATGTATATACGAATTTAGCTGTAGATATTGGTATACCACATCTTCTGGTTATTCTTCTTATCTCACTCTTTGGTTCATGGTCACTAGTATCTACATTCAAACTCGTTTCAGAGGGGAAATGCAAGCTTGTCAAGTTCATCCATTAGAGCTACTAACATCAAGATATAAATGACACATGGCGCCCAAAAACACCAGTATGCAATATCCAATACGCAAAAGACTGCAGTCTCCCACCAGAAAAGGCCAAGCAAGAACCCAAACTACAAGATAATTGGCCACCGAACAGACGAGGGGGGAGAATAATTTATAAGAAAAGGCGAAGTCGAACGAACCATCCCGGCAAGAAGGGATGCAATCTATATAATTCAGATATCAGTTATTGCTTTATCGTCCCAGGGAACCCCTAAAGCGGATTGTATGAATGGAGCATTCATAATACCTGCTAGAAGATCATTAGTTTCGTCAAGGTCAGCAAAGGCATCAGCTTCAGAGTCCTCGAGGTCGGCAGGTGCATCGACGTTAGAATTATCATCACCACTATTATCATCATCGTTGCTATTGTTTTGAGCATTTCTATTATCTGCGTGCAATTTTGCTGCAAAGGTGGCAGGATCAGGTTGGCTTTGAGCCGTAGTAGGTTGGGGCTGTCCTTGATCCTGTTGAGCTGGGACTTGAAGCTGGGTTTGTTGGGTATTTTGGGTCTGCGGTTGGCAGTAGTAGTTCTGCCCGACTTTGAGAGTCTGCTGAGGAACATTGTTCGCTGAGTTAATATCATTGTTTTGTGGTGAAGGAGCAGTGTATGTCTGTTGACCATAAACCTCCTGTTGAGGGTCAGGGATCTGCTGAGCAGTATAAGTAGCAGTAGCATCATAAGCCGGTTGAGTGTAACCCTGTTGAACATTATGAGATTGCTGACCAGCGTAAACCTGCTGGTTATCAGGAAGCTGCTGAGCAGCATAAGTAGCAGTAGCATCATAAGCCGGTTGAGTGTAACCCTGTTGAACATTATGAGATTGCTGACCAGCGTAAACCTGCTGGTTATCAGGAAGCTGCTGAGCAGCATAAGTAGTAGCAGCAGTAATGTTCTGGGTTTGTTGTCCATCATATGTCTGTTGACTGGTATAGACCTGCTGTGCGGGAGCCTGAATCTGACCTGGGTTCCCATCCAATGCCCAAGTAGTGGAGGCCTGTGTATCAGTGTTATTGGAATAGAATCCTGTCATGCTTGGAAATGAAGAGGAAGGAATAGCACTATTAGTGTTTCCCTGCTGCTGTCTTACAGAATTATCTCCCTGCCTCTGACTTTGAGTCTGGTCCGTCACAGCTGGCGGGGTCGGATAACCAGGCATAGAGCTCCCGGTGATGGCTGCTGTTCCTGAGGCTGGTATAGCGTTTGGTAGTGTTGGCATGGCATTCGCTCCAGGCAAATAGGACACATTGGAGGAGGTTGATACAGCGTGAATGGCTGGAGCTGATTGGGGTGGTATTGGGTAAGTATTATGGAGTCCAGCATTGTTTGAATAGGGTATACTCAAGGGTCGTTGGACTTGCTCTTGTCCTTGTAACACATCAGATCTTACCTCTAAACTATCTATTGGACTCGGCTGATGATTCCGTTCTCTGTCTTCCGCCGTCTGTTGCCCTCGAGAGCCGTCTACCCCATACGAGGAATCAGAGCTGTCGAAAGTCTGAAAATAAAATCAAGTTAGCGGTTCTTCAAGAAAGAAAACGCCGGGATTATCAGGAACCTGACTTACATTTTGAGCTTGGTTGTTTCCCTGCTGGACCTGTTGTTGAACCTGTAGATGTTGGCCTTGTTGATATTGCTGTGGTTGAGGTTGGTATTGGGTCTGTGCCATTGATTGCTGCAATAGCTGCTGTTGCTGTGGCATTGGCTGCAGCAGCAGTTGCTGATTTTGCTGTTGGATCTGTTGATACTGCTGCTGCTGTCCATGTTGCGGTCGGGACTGTGGCATTGACTGCTGCCATAGTTGCTGATCCTGTCGCTGTCGTTGCTCCCGCGTCCGTAATTGCTGTTCACGTTCACGCTGAAACACCCGTCGGTGTTGCCGCTGCAATTGTTCTTGAGACGGCTGCTGTTGTTGCTGCTGGGGAATGGCTATTGGATCCTGTGAACAAGGAAGAGACACCAATTAGAAACATCCCAGAGGGAGAAGGGAATCTAGGGCGACTTACTTGTTGAGGAGCAGGGACAGGCATTCCCTGCTGCGTGAGTATTCCCATCAAACTCTGCGCATACAGTGAGATGCCTGCAATCTGCCGTCGGAGCTGTTCATTTTCTGCTCCTAGTCTTGTATTTTCTTCCCGGAGACGCTCGAGCTCTCCACGTTCACGCGTATGGCCGGTAGCACGATCAGTTGTGTAGCATGTCAAACCAGCTTGGACGCACTTGCTGCAGCCGAGCGGATTCGAGTCGCATGCAAGTTTCCTGACCTGTCGGGTAAAAAATATATCAGCATTATTTGACGCAAAGGAGAAGGTTCGGTTGTAGAGGATATAGGAAGTTCAAAACCTACCTGACATCGATCACACGCCTGACCAGTACGTCTCGCATTCTGTGTCTTCTGCCGGGCAATTTCCGAATAATTCTCCTCGGGTTCTCCCTTCTTACGACGCGGTTTGCGCCTCTTAGCAGCTAGCTCCCCAGTATTCTGTTGCTGCTGCTGCTGTCGTTGTTGTTGTTGCTGCTGCTGCTGCGCCGGCGGCGGCGTTGGTCCCCCAGTCGTAGCACTTGGAATGGTGGTACCGCTCGTGCTGGAAGATATATTGTTTCCATTCTGAGGCTGTTGTTCAAAAGTGTTTGAGGGACCAGCAGCTGGATATCCGCTGTTATTGTTAGTATCGTCGTCGCCAGATAGCTGGCTATACGGTCGTTTATTCCCAGAAGACATCGCTGATAGATCTAGTCAGCTATGCTTATCACAATGGGTATTAGTATGGGCTGGTGCTAGGGCTTGTGTTAAGTGTAATAGTAGGGCACCTGACACACGGAAGTAGCTGACGGGAAGGTGTTTTATCACTTGAGTGAAGTATAATATAATATGGGAAGGATTGTTTCTTCTGGGAAATCCCGATTATAATTGGGACAGTCGTGGATTATGATGGTGAACTGAGACAAGTGTATGGAACTGTCCATGATGGACAGAAAAGCTCTTATATATGTCGGACATGCCTTTCATTCTGAGGCTGGTAAGGCTTCTGTTTAAAGCTGACAATGGCATATAGGACAAAGGAAAGGAACAATCCTCTTTCATGGGAGCCGCCATTGTGTGAACTTTGAACAAATAGGATTGTTATATGGCGAGAAAGATGAAAGAAATCATGAATTTAAACAATGCTTTAGCAAGTCAGTTCCTGCACCATAGTGTAAGGGATCTCACTGACCTTCGTTTTATTCTAACTATGTTTTGCCTTTGTCAGACGTGAAGTTGAGCAAACCAGTGATTGAGAAGATGGAGACAAAAGGCCAGCAGGCTATGATTGCAAAAGCCCCGATGGTAACAGTTTTGGGGTTTCAAGGGAGACCCAATAGAATCTATTCCAATCCTCAAATTCGCAGGATAATAATAATAACGGGCAACTATGATACAGGATATCATCAAAGAAAGGTGAAGAACACAAGAAAGAAAGAAACTGCCAGGTTTCAAAGTCGCCTGCTGTCCTTAACTAAACTCGTGCCATGCCTGTGCCCAACTAGCAGATTGCAGATCAACAGAAAGAGATCAATCCAAAATGCACAAGTGCCAGCTCTAGCAAGAGATATAAGTAAAAGCAAAGCATTCAGAGGGTTAAAGGAAATGAAATTGCACCTCAGGTACCAGCTCCATGAACAAATCCATAACGGGCATTAGTGGGTCATAATATGTTTGACAAAGCAAGAATAAATCCTCTCAATATGAGTGCAGAAAATTGTCAGAAATAAGACAAGACCGGAAAATATTAGACAACATATATGTCGGATAAGAATAAGAAATATGTCAAATAAAAGGCAGTAAATGATAGTCCAAAATCTGGCTGATGACCAACTTGCAGAGGAAAGCGAAGATCTCGACTACCTATTATGGGTAGCAACGGATAGATTGCGGATACCTACCGAGAGGCTGACCCGTTCAAGGCAATGGTTTTGAAGTAGATCCGATTCTCATATCTGATATGGCCCCCGTTCTCGAGCCAGGGAGTGAGGTTTTTGCACTGGCTGACGTCAAATGATTGCAGCTGGTTACAGCCGTCTGCCACGGCCTCAACCCCAAGACCAGTAACTCTGACACAGCCACGAACGGAGAAGTGTTTGAGAAGAAGAAGATGAAGACCAATGCTGCGCAGTGAAGGGTCTGAAATAGCAGATCCACAAAAAGACATGTTGAGGTAGGTGAGCTGGGAACATTGGAGGGCGAGAACTTCAGTTGCTGTGTCGGATAATGCACAGCAGAAAGACTACTGACTGTTAGTGAGAAACACTCGTGAGTATTAGATAATGCTCAAAATGCTCGTTCTTACCAAATCCAACTCTTGCAACTGCTTGGCTGCGTTGGTCAAATGCACAATGGCATGGTCGGTCAGGTACGTACAATCCGCTAAACAAAGCTTCCGCAGCCTAGAAAATTGTGTATTCCCCCAATATTGGAACCCCTGATCCGTGATTGTGGTGCAACGAGTCAAGTCAACTTCCTCGATTCGGCTGGCCGCATGAGACGCAATATGGAACATGGAGCGGTCCGTGATATGTTTGCAATATGACAGTGTCAATTTTCTTAGCCGCGGACAACCAAATACAGTGCCCGCAGCAGTCTGTATGGTAGGCTTCATCACGACTCCTTTGCTAATCTGCACAGGCCCCATGTTTGAATTCTGTTGTCCAGGCACAACCCAGCCGACAATTCGCGCCAAGAGCGAATCACCGACCTTCCGACAGTTGCTGAGATCGATCTCTTCTAAACTAGGAGCTTTGCCAGCCATATCGAGAATGGCGGGCGCAGATACATCCCATACGCTTTTCATTTTCCAAGAGACGACGTTGGAGCAACATGTATTAGCCAGCGCTGCGAACCCTTCATCGGAGATGTGGAAGCAGTTATTGATATTTATGGCGCGTGGCCGCTGGCCAACAAAGGGACAAATGATCTTGACAAGAACCTCATCGGTCACTTTCCGATTGTACGGGCTCAGGTCCAAATAGCGAAGGAGATGGGAAGATTTGCTTAGGATTTCCGACCAGTGAAGAGAAACAGCTCGAAGGCGAAGAAGATGGTGCAACTCCAGGTGGTGAAAAATGTTTAAAAGGACAGTATCTGGGAACGGGCCGCGGTTACCGTTTGGTAACGAGCGCTGACCTTTAGCTGGTGGTAGGGCGATATACTCTGGAAGACCAGGGAAAGTCGAGCTTGTAGAAGAACGGGATTCCGGTTGAGAAGAATGCCTAGGCTGTTCCCCTGAAGCTTCCTCCGGGGTAATTGGTGCAACTGATCCCCGCCGTGATCGAAGGCGAACTTTATCTAAACCCTCGTTTAGAAAAGGATCGGGGTCAGATGGTTCTAGAACGGGTCGATCTTCCACTCCCGTAGCTTTCTGCTGCGCGTCCAGTTCCGTCTCCGTGAGCGTAAGGAGTGGCATCGATCGCCTGCGAGACGCGGTTATTTTTAATTTTTCCCTCTCGTCTAAGGCGAGTTCGTCGACGGTTGGTGCGACCTCTGCTGCCTCTGCCATTACGACATCGCCGTCGGTGGCCGATTGAAGCCTCTCCTTGGCGGTTCTCTCAACCTGTTGGCGGACATCTGCTGGGCACTTTTCCCAAAATTCAGCGAGCACATCGCCGCCAATCATAAGGCACTCAACGGACGTGACAGATCGGACAGTTGCTGTCCGGCGCGGAGCAAGAGAGAGACTCACGACCTCACCAAAGTATTGTCCTTGCCTTAGACGGGCTTTAATTTCGAAGCCAGGTTTTGCAATTGCATCTGAGGGACGGCGACCATGCTGACTCACAGTCGTCTCTGTGAGAACCTCAACTTCACCCCGAGCAATGAAATATACCTCACGGCCCTGGGAGTCTTGTCGAACGATATCGGTGAATGGGGGATATGAACGGGGCTCGGCATTGAGACCCAAGAAATGAAGAATATCCCCGGGTAGCTTCGAGAATAGAGGAAATTCCTTGAGTAAAAGGCGTACATTTACCACGCCATTGGCCAGGGGGCTTGACGTGCCCACGTCTTTGAGTACAGGGCTGGGAGACTTGCGCTTCTTGTTGACTCCACCAAACCCCATATCCTCCTGTGCGCGAGGCGATAAATCCTCTGAAAAGCTATCCCTAACTCTTTTCGAGCCTCTCCGATCCCGAGTCGCGTGGTCCACGGTCGAAGATTCCTTCTTCTTCCGCTCCAAGATGGCCAATCTTTCCTTGGCTTCATCCCTGATCGCCCGCTCAACTTCAGGGAACTTTGGGAGGATTTTCCTGAAATCCTCCTTCGTCAGAACAACAAGCAGACACCTTGTGCGAGCGATAATTGTTGCAGTGCGGGGCCGATCCATCAAGATGCCAATTTCTCCAAAGAACGCGCCCGGCTTCAGCTCCGCGTGGATACTCTCCCCATCGCGGGACGTAACAGCCACCGCGCCGCGCACCAACCAATACATAGCCTTCGCTTCATCTCCCTCCGTCAAGATATAGTCATTCGCGGCGTGCAGCTGTGGGCGTAGGTGATGTCCGACTTCGAACAGAAACGACTCCGGTGTGGACTGGAAAAGCGGGAACGAGTGTAGACGGTCTATCAAGTCCAAAGGTAGCTCCTGGATATGGGATGAGGCCAAGGGGGAGGGACGTGCCGGGCGATTTGGATTCGTTACGGAGTCGAAAGAGTGTATCAGCGAGACGGTTTCGGACATGGGGGTGACCTTGGTCGACCCGCCGCTGGGCCTGCCATGGCGTCGCATGGTAGCAATTAAGGATTGCCGTGTTTCGCGGAAAATGTGAAAGTGCGGTTTTGGGTTTCAACAGACGGCATATAGCTTCGTAGGGATAGGGAGGATGTTCCGATGACGTCGACCGCGGCGGAATCGTAGGGCCTCAAAGAGCATCCATCTCTTCTCGGCGCGCAGGCGGGAGGTCGGACGTCAGGCGAGCAATCTCTGAACGGACAAGGCAAGTGACAGCGAAGATCAGGAAGCTCTCGTATGCGAATCGCCAGCAGTCAATCGAAGGCGTCAAGACTCCCAGTTCGGACCGGTAGGTGTTAAGAAAGGTCAAATCAGATAACGATGCCGAGTATATTGGGTTTGATAGCTCCACTTATGAGCTCTGGGGGAGGAATCGGACGGAGAAGGAGTGACGAGACTCCGCAGGGGGAGGAATAATGGATGGCTCGGAAATGCAGGCGTGTGCTCTTGACGAGGAGATCAAGCTGGCTGCCAGGGTCAGAAAAACAGATCATCACGGTAGTGGACAGTAGATGAAGATGAAGAACTGACTGCTGCGATGTGCCAGAGCCAAGTAGGCGGTGGGGTTCGGCCTACCCAGCCAGAGAGAGGCTGCGATCGGCCCTCCGTCTCAGGGCGCTGCTGTGTGCTTCCTATGCAGCAGGAATTTGGGAAATAGCACTGCGCTGGAGCTGGGAGTTGTTGTCATTCTGCAGATGTGCCTCCGTGACATGCAGCCAAGCATTCCATGCTGGCTGTGGAAGGGGACAAAGAGAGCTGCCCGTCAATCACCGTCCAGCAAGTGACCTGGCAGCAAGCAGAGCACGGCGACACTGAATCAGCGCATGCAGCTAGAAGTTATCTGTAATCCTCCCCTGGCATCGTGGCCACCACCTTCTCCCTAGATATTCCCTGTGACAACAGCACGGTTCTACACCTTCAATGCAATGAAGCGTTCCTCATCTACTTCGTATCTGTACCAATAATGGTGGTGTGGGGGAGTTCAGTGCATGGACCACCCGCTGCTACTAACCGTTCTGCTTCGTTGGAGCTGTCCAAAAACATGATTGTTCGGTGAAAGAGGGAAATAAATTAAAAAGGAAAAATTTTGGTCTATCAATCATCAAATATCCTGCATTAAGATGAGATGTACATTATTACTGTTCCTGGAAGACTGCACAAAGCTAGCTGCTCATCCTCTTCGAGAACACCTCATAGATGGGATGGGATGGGAATATCCAGAGCACCTTCCTGCCAGTCACTATTGCATCGATTACAAGAAGTACCGAAATGGCCAAGAAATGACTGGCGTTGCCCTGGACTGCTCCTTGATATAGCCCAACAGTCCTATAGTCCCCAAGGAGCGGAATGAGCGCACTGGGCGAGATTGAAGGAGAATTGAGAGAATGTCCGACTTCCTTCCCTGACACATCTTCGAAGTCGCATGTAATATCTCGGCAAGTCTAGCTGGGTTTTGTCAGCTATTTGCTCCAGATTTGCCTTCTAAGCTAACTCTGAAGCGGCTGTACGGTCCATTCAACCAGTACACGAGCGGCAGGGCTTAGGTCGAATGGCAACGACTGGTCGTGCTTCATCAACCGGAATTATGGTTCTCAGGGTTGCCCAACTTGCAATCACATAGAGCCCTCATCCTTGGACGCAGATCGGCGATTCCCCAGCATAAAGTCAACATAGGCAGGTCTATTGCCCTTCAACGACTCAAGGGCATCCTGCGCCAATCCGTAAGCAAGGCTCAGCTTCAACCCAAGCTTCGTTGTGCGTGCAGCAGTGTAAATGTCGTGACGGGCTAAATTCGTTTTTCAATCAAGCAAAATCAGCGACTTCAATCCCCAGGAAGTAATTCGAAGTGGGTAAGAGGAAAAGCAACGTACCCAACAGACTATAGACCCCAGAAAACGACAATCCCGCCGTCACAGTAGACAGAAAATCCCGTCGATCATTCCGTGCATAATCCACAGTCTCTTCAAATAAACAGAAAGCAAATGCCCCAGCACCGAGCTTCATGCCCATCTTTGTGCCCTCCTTGACAGCCCCGACGATAGCAGTATAGTTCTTGGTCTTATGGTATTGGAACCATCCGGTCGACGACGTGGGGAAACGATGTGCGTTTTCTGCGCGGAATTGGTATGCGGCCTTCTTGCCACCATAGGATGATCCGATGAACATCCCGAGTGAAAATGCGGAGAATGTGGTGTAAGGTAGGCGTTTACGAACTTCTATCCCCAGTCGGGGGGGAACGTCGGTGTCAAAGAGCTTGTACCAGTGGAGTATCTTCATGAATGAGGAATCTTCATCCGCAGAGGAAGAGGATTGCTGGGTTGCCATTTTGAAGCGAACAATTAACTTTGATAAGGTTTGCAATGGCCGAATTGCTTTGACTTCGAGTCCGTTGTCTGTTTGTTGGAGACGTGCAGGAGAAAACGATGCTGGGCGGAGACCGCACTTGGTCCTCCGAACTCCCGATGAAAGGCAGCCAGACTAGCCATTGCTCACCCGCTAGTCAAGCTCTACTGGTCGTTTTGCAAGATGGTACGTACCCATTTTCCTACATATTAATTACTTTCTACTTTTTTCTAAGATGGCCATTGCTTGTTCTAACATGGCTTCTATCTTAAAGTCAAAACCAGATCCCCGGAGCTGGACGCTCCTATTCAAAAAGCACAAGACTACGGTCCTTTTAATGCTCCAGCCCCATGAAACGATCACAACCGCAAAGGAAGCGCTCTTAAAGGCCCTTCAGGTGCGCGGAATAAAAGAAATAAATGGCGATACAGTCCCCGACAGTCCCTCCGAAATTGAATTCGGAGTTGCAGTGGACAGAAACGATCTAGACAAGGGCTGGACGAGACTTGAAGTGGAGGCGCCCACATTCGGGAAAGAAGAGTCTTCATCCGCAAATAAAGGAGCAGCAGCGAAGAAGAACAATAGCAGCTCTTTCGTGAGCTTACAAGCAGCAGATATCAGGAACGGACAGTCTATCGTCTTCAGGTTCCGCAAACGTCGTGAAGAGACGGAGGGCGGTGATCAAGATCAGAACCAGGACCAGCCTGATCTCGACAATATTGGCCTTGAATTTGAGGATCCCGGTTGGGATGTCGTTGTTCCCAGACTTGACGATGAGGAGGAGGCGAGTTGAAATTATCCGCACGGGCGGTCGCCGTACATTTTCATCATCCGATTCTTCTGTCTGTTGAGGCGCTGGGCTGCCTTGCTGGGAGGCGTTTTCACCATGGCCAATAATACCACGTACATGTTGTCCGGCGTCGCATTACGGCTATGCTTCTACCTACCTGGAATGGAACGAGGAGAATTTGCATGTTGCATGACTCTTATGAGCTCACGAGAGAAGAGAAGCGAAAGTGCATATTAGATATAGATTAATCTCCTACAGGGCATAATGCAAGCACACTTGCTGCCAGGAAGGAATTATACATGCAGACGATTCAAGAATGTATCTCACATCGTTCCCTCGTCGCTTCGGGCAAGTGGTTAGTGAGGCGATCTTAGTAGCCCAATCCATCGCACCTTGCAGGTATACATAGTTTCTCTTTAATCCGCAAGAATTTTCGATATTGTAGTTTAGACCGGGTTGAATCATTGATCAAACTCCTTTCTGACTGGACTTCCTCAAAGGGCATCATGGGGGACGTGTTGTTTATCTTCAGGTGCGTATAAATATCGTACGCCAATTTTGCTGGCCATACGCGGTCCTACAGCCACACACGTCCGCCCGTTGCTCAGAGCAACCGCATACTTCGGGACAACAAATATCATACCTGTCTATCTACAGCGCTAACCAACCAAGAGCTGTGTCCACACCATACAGCTCTGATTCCGGTATTTCGCTTCTTGCTTTTTAATTCAGTCTATTAGTCGTTGCTCGGTAAACTATCTCTTTTGCTTCTCGTATCTCACTCAGCACCTCTCATTTCTAACGATTCTTCGTGGACGTTTGCCGGTTTCGACAGCTACCCTCCTGCCCTTGTGGCCGCGTTGCTCTGGCGTGCACGACCAAAGAGCCTGGGGGACGTGAAGTTTACGAATTAATACGAAAACAGTGAACGATAAAACAGCAACAATGGCTGTTCCAAGTGATGCATCGTCAATCACGGTGGCAGTTCGAGTGCGGCCCTTTACGATTCGAGAAGCAGCTCAGCTCGCAAAGTGCGAAGATGGTCCCCTTTTCCTTGGTGATGGCTCTCTAGCTGGTGCAGCCACACCGAAACTCAACCAGAAAGGAATCAGATCGATTATTAAAGTCATCGATGATAGGTGTCTGTAAGTATTTGTTGTTGGCTCATACCACTTACCACTGAGAACTGCCATCTGACAAAAAGATGCAAAGAGTATTCGATCCTCCCGAAGACAGCCCAGTGCAAAAATTTTCCAGGAGCGTTGTGCCGAATGGAAAACGCGTGAAAGACCAGACCTTCTCTTTCGACCGTATTTTCGACCAAAATACAACGCAGGGGGAGGTATACGAAGCTACCACCCGCGGCCTTCTCGACAGTGTTCTCGAGGGTTACAATGCCACGGTGTTTGCTTATGGTGCAACTGGGTGCGGAAAGACTCACACAATTACCGGTACAGCGCAGCATCCAGGAATCATATTTCTCACCATGCAGGAGCTATTTGAGCGTATCGAAGAGAGGAAGTGCGAAAAGACGACGGAACTCTCGCTGTCCTACCTGGAAATATATAACGAAACGATTCGCGACCTTCTCGTTCCAGGAGGTAGTAAAGGCGGGCTGATGCTCCGTGAGGACACTAATCAATCGGTTTCAGTGGCCGGGTTGTCCAGTCACCATCCCCAGACTGTACAAGAAGTTATGGACATGATTATGAGGGGCAACGAATGCCGCACGATGTCCCCAACAGAGGCAAACGCAACTTCCTCTCGATCGCATGCTGTTCTCCAGATCAACGTGGCGCAGAAGGATCGCAATGCCGATGTCAACGAACCGCATACAATGGCGACCTTGAGCATTATCGATCTTGCAGGAAGTGAACGTGCCAGTGCTACAAAAAATAGGGGAGAGAGGTTATTCGAAGGTGCAAACATCAACAAGTCCCTACTCGCGCTGGGAAGCTGTATCAATGCTCTGTGTGATCCTAGAAAGCGCAATCACGTTCCCTACCGCAATTCAAAACTGACACGGCTCCTGAAGTTTTCCCTTGGTGGGAATTGCAAGACAGTCATGATCGTCTGCGTGAGCCCGTCAAGCCAACATTTCGATGAAACCCAAAATACACTGCGATATGCCAACAGAGCCAAGAACATTCAAACCAAGGTCACAAAGAATGTGTTCAATATCAATCGTCATGTTAAAGACTTCCTGGTGAAGATCGACGAACAGATGGCCTTGATTAATGAACTCAAAGCACAGCAGAAGCAGTCCGAAAAGCTCGCTTTCGCCAAATTTCAAAAGCAAACGGAGAAAAAGGCGGCGGTCATCCGGGAAAGTATTTCCCGTATTCGCAATGCTTATGAACACTCCTTGCCTGAACGGCAAGAAAGGACAAGGAATATGCTCAAACTGAGACAGATCAGTCATAGAATCAGTATGTTGTCTGCCTGGATTGCTGCTTTCGACAATGTATGTGAAAACTGTGAAGACGAGGAACCGTTATCAAATCTTCAAGCTGTCCGCAAAGCCGCACAAGGGATTCTCCTTGAGCTTGAAAGCAGCCGACAGCACTGTCACCAGCGGTTGTCAAGGAGCAACTGGGACCGAGGCATAAATTCCGCTGTTGAGCATGCCGCTGAACAACTTCGGGAGTTCGATATCAGCAACAACACTGACTTCTCCAATATCACCCGGGAAGCAGAGCTCCTCAAGTCAAATGCAGAGCGCGAGGCACTGTCGGCCGTCGCAGATCAAGAGAAATCCGGCGATGTAGCAGCCATACAGCAACTGCTTCAAGCTCAATTCGAGGCAATTGCTGCTGTCGAAAATATCATGCAATTGAACGAACAGGATGCTGTCGAGGAAGGAAGAAAAATTCTCGCGAAAATGCTTAATTCGGGCTCAAGCGTGACGTCAAACATTGTCAAACCTGATGGCAACCTGCCTCAGGTACAAGCGCTCAGCCCTCGCAAACCCGGGACTCCTAAGGCCACAAAGAGGTTGAGTCTTCTCGGTATACCCACTGCGAAGAGCTTAAATACCTCCATCAAGTTGGCCCCAAATGCACCCACTTCACCTGTCAAAGGATCCCCTCGGCGCCGCAAGATCAATACCGTCAAGAAAGGCGTTAGCTTTTCTCCCAAAAAGCCGCAGGCAAAAGTTCCAAAGAGGAGCGTTCGGTGGAAAGATGACGAACAGGATGGAACCCTTACTGAATTTCAGAAAACACCTCGGAAACCAGAGCCTATCCCCGAGGCCAGTTTTGAGGAACAAACGGAGTCGATCAACCCAATTGATACAAGAGAGATAAGGCAGCCAACGCCGCCGAGATTGCCGAGAATGTCTCCTATTCCACGCAGCATTCCGGTTCCTACCAGAAGTGCGAGCCCTGCGGATGGTTCGTCACCGATCCCTGCACCCCCAGAACCGACATTGAACGTTCAAAAGAATAATAATAGATTCAAGACCGGGTTCCTATCGAAAAAAACCAGCAGCTCGCCTCTTGCGCCACCTCCCTCCACTACTCTCTCCCTGCCCGACAACGAAAATACACCTCTGCGGAACATCCAAAACAGCAGCTTTTTGAATCGCTTATCCAACGAACGCCCATCCAGAATCGCCATCCGGACTTCTAGTGGGAGCTTCACCAGCAGCCCACTATCAGACAGTAACTTGAAGGATATCAATTGGAAAGCAAGCAAGGACGACGCCATCAAAATATCGTCGGCAATGCGACGCATTTCGGGTTCCCAGCAAGGCCATGGGGTCTCTGCTAACTCAATGCGCATTCATCGACGACGAAGCCCAACAGCTACCAATCTTGGAAGTTCTCCGACCGAAAATACCATGTTCACTGCATCCCAGGCGCGGAGGATGGTGAAGAGAGAGAAAGAATATGATTTCAAACACAGTGTCCTAAGCCCTCGGACTATCCCCGTTATGAAAAACACAAGCCATAGACGGGTCACACTTGGCGGTGATTTCAGATCCAGGGATATCAGCCTCACAGGCAGGGACGCTATCAGGCTGAGTATAGTCGCGGCCCCGAGGGTAAGCAGGCCCTCGATGAGCGGGTCGTTCAGGTAGAGGCATATCCTCTCATTTACTACCCTTCTTCTTGTTTTGTTGTGTGGGTATGGAAAGGAGTTTCGGGAGATGGATACCAATATTCCCTTTGTCTTTTTCTTTTTTGTGCTCATTATGGTTTTGGTAAATGGCATGGGACGGATTTTGGCGTTTCATTCGTTCTCTTTCTCACATTTTTGTCCTCTTGATTCTCCTAGTCTGGAAGATTCGCATTTGCTTCTTGTCAGTTGCTCAAGAATAAGCCATCCTTGAAGCCAGAACGAGGCCTGTAGAAGTTAGAACAGATGATGTTGTGATTCTTCCCAAAGAGAAAATGAGGCTGTCTCTAGTTCTTCCCAGCAGTACATTTGTACTATGCACGAACCTCCAACCTCCCCACAGTGAGGATGCAGCAAGGCTTGGCGAATGTTAGCGGCGGGGAATAAAGTTTATGACACCAGAGCTAGGCTCGGTTACTACATCTTGCAAGGTTCTCGAAGCAGAAAAAAAGAAAAAGGCAAGAAAAACGCCACCAGCTTGTGAGTAGCCTTTTCTGAATATCTATATAAATGGCATTCTTCTCTCCTGCAGGTGCCTCAGTCCTATTTTCACGCTTCTCACGAGTTTTTTCAACCACTAGCTCACCATCCTTCCTATCCTTAGCACCCGAAGGAACTGCCTCGTCCCGCGTTATGGCATCGGAAAACAGCACACAGATGGCCACATTGGCAGCTGGCTGCTTCTGGGGTGTCGAACATCTTTTTCGGAAACATTTCGGTCATGGTAAAGGTCTTCTCGACGCAAAGGTCGGCTATGCTGGAGGGCAGGCGGATAACCCGACATATAAAGTTGTATGCTCGGGGACGACTGGCCGTAAGTACACGTACATGCTACTATATTTTCCCATGCGCTGGCGAGAAAGATTTACCCAAAGTATTTAAAAGCATAGACTGATAACTTTACTTTTGTTGCGAGCTTTGCAGATGCTGAATCTCTCCAAATAACCTTCGACCCATCCGTCGTCAGCTACAAACAACTTATCGAATTCTTCTACCGCATGCACGATCCCACTACTGCAAACCGCCAGGGTCCTGATGTCGGAACCCAGTACCGTAGTGTCATTTTCACGCACAGCGACGAGCAGGATAAGATCGCCAAGGATATCACCGAGAAAGTTGGCAAGCAGTGGTTCCCGGGAAAGCCGATCACGACACAGATCATTCCTATTGGGAAGTGGTGGGATGCGGAGGAGTATCATCAGTTATATCTGAATAAGAATCCATCGGGATATGAATGTCCTTCTCAGTATGTTTGGCCCATTGAGCTATGACTGAACAAGCATCTAACTTGGTTTCTTTTCCTTCCGACAGCTTTGTGAGAAATTTCCCGCCCCTTTCGGAATGACTATCTTCTAGCAAAATATAAGTAGGCAGTTACTGGTGATAATATATACACTGTCCAGACATGAGATGAATATGGACATGAACCTGGATTAATAGAAGCTGTGTCTCACGATGGTTTTTTTTTTTTTTTTTTCGCTTTATATAGTTTGTATTATCAAGAAATACTATGTGAACTACATTCTTTCATATATTTGAAGAAGACACTTTCGTTTCTTTCAAAGGTCAGAGTATGCTTGCAAGCAGATAATAGGTTTCAGGTAATGGAGACATGGGAGGAACCAGGGATGAGACGTTCCCAATGCAAGAGGATAGGGAATGGTGAAAGGGATGGATATCTAGGAACAGTCCTATTCTGAACGTCTCGGGTATTTTATTTTGATATCTTTGCCTGTATGGCTCTCGAAGAATCAAACGGCCCTGGAAATTCTCAGAGTGTAGCCAGGAATAATTAATAGAGAATGGGGGGTGGAGTCAGAGCAGTGAATGTTGACAATATCAAATCTCGTGGCATCCAGGACTATCTATGGAGTATAAATCTATACAGGGAGACTTTTGTCTTCTCGCCAACTCACCCCTCACAATTCTTGCCAAATATCATCCCAGTTTCACTGTCCCGCTAAAACCATCTTCTTTTACTTTGTATCTTTACATTCTCAGAAACAAGAGGTCCCGTCAGGTGGGGACTCTGGTCGCAGCAAACTGTTGTAAATACAATCAAAGGGGTGCAGTCATCTCAGAGAGAGACAGCAGATGGAAAATACTCACAAAGGTCTTTGACCTGGTGCTGTCCATTTGCTACCTTCTCATCTACATCAGCATCTGCTGCTGGCCATTTAATCCAGACAGTGTCTTCTGTTATTGCTAATCGCATTTTCCCTTATTCTTCTCAGCTTGCTTCCATCCTCGCTGCAACCATTTGCTCTTGGGCATAACTCTGCCTCTGCGACGCGTCGATACAGAAGCTTGAGAAACAAATTCCGTGTCACAAATTCCCAGCTGGACATCCTGGAGGTAAGCTTTTCTTCTGGTCATCTTTTAGCTTTCCTGTCGTATGTCTCCATGTCGGTCTGACCCAGCAAGGCGCAGAGCCAGGCTCTCCTTATTACATCTCTTGGAAACCAAGTAATCACGACTGTCTCTCAGCGCTCTGGATATATTTGCGGAAACTTGTGCCCAAGATGGTCCAATCTATTGATAGTGCCATGGCAGAGGCCTTGGACCACTTGAACCGCATCGCGAACCATGTAAGCGCAACCCGTCAATGGCATAAATCTACCCACTCTTCTCTCGAGAACACTGACAGGAGTAGCTTCGGAAGCATGGTCAGCACAAGTCGGCAAATGATATTGGAAAGTTCAGTGTCATGATCGTGAATTCATTCACAGAAGGGATCGAGAATATCCCTGACACTGACTATGTGATGGAAGACCCGGTAGGCCACTTCCACTTGCATGCCCAGAAACAAAAGGGGAATTGTCTGACTGAAGCCTGGTTATAGTCTTATGGTACTGCTGAGAGCAGCAAGATGAGACCAGGCGCCATTCAAGGTTCGCTTCGGCAGCAAGCAGTCGCAGCCCTCATGGTCGAAATGAAGAAGGGGCAGGACACCCTCTTCGCGAGCCACGTTAACGGAGAGACGAGAAGTCAGCTAGGAATGGAAAGCCAGCCTCCTGTTGGAACCTGGGCTCGTGTTGCGAGTGCGATATCGGATTTGGAAATGAATCCTTTTGGAAAGACGCAGTATACTTCGGCCATACCAATGGGCCCTTTCCCACATTCACCTCAGAGTCACAGTCCTGACCACACGGAGATCATTCTCCGAGCTCCATCGCAGTCTGGCGGGGATATTATGCCTCTGTATATCCAGGAACTATCCGCGGAACCGAAGGCGGGAATCATTCGCGTCACCGGAAAGATCAGTAAGGGCTTTGTTCAGTCCTTCACCAGTCGTGTCCACGAGGGACCTCTATATGAAATCCGGATAGAATCTGCGCAGAGCGCGAGAGTGACTTTTCAATATGCATCACATGCGCTCGCGTTTTTGAAGTCGAATGACGATATGCAGCGGATGCTCAAATACGGACGTCTTGGAGCGGGCTACCAGGTCGAGCTGGCGGAACTTGTTGACTGGAACGACGACCACCGCAAGATGAACCAGCCGACCAGGGAACGCCGACGTCTCTCATTTGCGAGAAAGAAGCTGTTCTCCGAGGGTCTGTCGCCGGAGAAATGGAGGCAAGACATCCGGGTGTTGGCAGGGCAGAACATTGACTTCCTCTGGGTGTTTAATTCTGGAAACGGTAAGCTGATAGACAAAGTTGTACTATTGATATTATATCAGGCGAGAGCTGATCAACCGGAATAGCGACTGCTGTGTTCACCAGCACCAAGATTGCCCGCAAGGTTTTGGAGGCATTTGAGAAGTGGAAGGACGGACGTAACGTCTACAGTGGCGTTTCGGTAACCTACTCTTCCGACCCCTGCGAGAAGGAATTGGTGCTTACCAAAGAGGCCGCTCGTCCGGTGGTTGTGAAGTCTTACAACCATGGGAACAGAAAAGCGATACGCTGACGCGCGGCCCTCCAGCGCAGGATGCTAGTATTTGGCTTCCTCGCAGGTAACAGGTGGATAGAAACAGGATTTCTTCCCGTCGAGTCTTGGAACGATTGCGATGTGGAATTGCTTTTGTGGAGGGTCTTGGCACGGCGCATGGGCTGGGAAGGTAGAACCATGCGACGTCTCTTGATGATGGTATTCTAATGTGTCGTTCTGTCATCTAAACTTAATATTGACGAAAGGGGTTCGTCTAGGGTTGGTCTGTCGTTCATAATCATACACGGTTAAAATTCAGCCCATACTAGTATTATCCACCGCATGTAACCACTCCTGCTCAGACCTTGACAGCTTAGCTCGCGTAGAGCAGGCGAGACAAGAAGAAAAAGAGTATTAAATGTTTCACATTTGCAGATTTAGCATGGCACAGTGCTCTTTACTCTTTGAGTTTTCATGAGGTGAACATTAATATTACACATTAAGGGCTGATGCAGAGGGTGTCAGGTGATCTGTAAAATACGGTAACGCATGGTGCCTCGTATTATTCTTCTGTCGGATACGAATGTCTCTGTCCATAACCCATAGTATTATTATCGTTATTTAAATAATATCAATATCATCTTAATAATAGTGAGACAGTCTGCCATATTGCCAAGTCATTTCCCCGATGCATTAGTGACGATATCCACTGCTTGGAATGGAGAACGGCGAACGGCTGCGAGCCCACTGGGTTAGCGCGTGCAGGGACAGGGTTTGCCGCCCCAAGATAAGCCCCTGTGCTAGTAGATTGTCACTATTTAGTATTAACCACTCGCCTTTCCCTTCTTTGTCCTTTCTTGTCACTATTTAGTATTAACCACTCGCCTTTCCCTTCTTTGTCCTTTCTCTTCCCCTTCGCACTCTCTCACGACGAAGGGTCTCTTGCACGGCACTTTCACTCATTCAAACCCGTTGCTATTCCCTTCTTTTCTCTCGTTAAACTGTGTTATATCCAGCAATTAGCCTAATATATTATTATTCTCTGTTTTATTGTCCCTTGCCACTATATACCCTATACCCCCCCCCTCGTGGCTTGCATTCCTGTCCCTCGCTTCTCTCATTTCATCGCCCCTTCGTTAGTGGGCTTTATCTGCTGAATTTCACCTTCATCGTCGACTGTAAACATGGTCCGTCTCGTTCCATCGCTCTTCCTGGCTTCCATGTCCGCTACGGCGGTATGGGCTGCCCAATCTTGCAGTGCGACCAACAAGTGTCCCTCGGATAAGCCTTGCTGCTCTCGTAAGGAGTCTTCAGCCCTTTTCATCTGTCTATAACTGATAAACTGACAATTTATACCTCAAGAGTACGGCGAATGCGGCACTGGCGCATACTGTCTAGGTGGATGTGACCCGCTTTCGTCCTTCCAACTCGGCTCTTGCGCCCCCGCCCCCATCTGTGAGGACAAGACCTACACCTGGGATAACCTGGATGACATTGCCATCAACACTAAGTACCTTGGAAACGCTAGCAAATCCGACTGGGTGTACAGCGGTCAACCGCTGACCAAGGATGGCAACCTTCTCCTCACCATGGCCAATGGCACCGTCGGCACTCTGTTCGCCAACAACCACTACGTCTGGTACGGCAAGATTTCCGGAAAAATGAAGAGTAGCCGCGGCAAGGGTGTGGTGACAGCTTTCATCCTGCTTTCTGATGTCAAGGACGAGATTGACTTCGAGTTTGTTGGTTCCGATCTTGACAATGTTCAGACCAATTATTACTTCCAGGGAATCCCTGACTGTAGGTCTCACCTGCTCTATGATTTCTTCATTTCTATAAAGGCTAACGCGCGAGATTTTGTTAGGGAACAACGGCGCAAAGGAGAATGTTGATGGTGATACATTCGACACCTGGCACACCTACGAGATTGACTGGCAACCCGACTACATCAACTGGAGCGTCGATGGCGAAGTTAGACGCACCCTCAATAAATCCAGCACCTGGAACGCAACCGCCAACCGGTTCGAGTTCCCTCAGACCCCGTCCCGTCTGCAGATGTCGCTGTGGCCTGCCGGTATCCCCTCTAATGGCGAAGGTACCATCGAGTGGGCAGGTGGCATGGTCGATTGGGATAGCACCGACATCCAGAAGTACGGCTACTACTATGCCACCTATGGTGAAATCTCCATCCAGTGCTACCAGCCCCCATCGGGTGCCAATGTCCAGGGAGACAAGTCGTACATCTACACAGACAACAACGGACTCAACAGCTCTATTGAGATTACTAACAAGGACACTGTGTTGTCCTCGTTCGGTGCTACCGGTACCAACATGACGATTGGCGCGAGCACCGGCACGTCTACTGCCACTGGAAGCGCGAGCACTGCCAGCTCTTCTGACACGGTTCCCGCTAACCATGGCGGTACTGGAAACACCCCGGGCAACTCTGGCAGCTCTAGCAGCTCTAGCGGCGGTAGCGGTAGCAGCTCTTCGAACGGAGGTGCGACAACCACTGGATTCAGCCAGGGGGGTTCTTCGACGGATTCTTCGAAGAGCGGGGCCCCGATCCAAAACGAGCGTGTGCTACAGAGCTCTCTCTTTGCGGTTCTCGTTGCTGTAGTTGTGTTGGTCACACTGTAAATCCTGGGCGATTTTCATATATTGACATAATCTATTTCTCTGCTTCTTTTTTTCATTGCGTCTTTTTTTTTTTTTTTCTTCTAAAATGGACATACATATACTCTTGTTCCACCATCTCCTGAATTACGGTCAGTTTGAAGGGTACTCGATTATTGTGGAACTCTGTACCATTGCACAACTCTAATTTGACGCACTTTTTTTTTTCTTCTTCCCCTTATATGATCCTAATGTCCTATGATTGGTCTCATGTTCTGTTCAAGGTGTTTATTTCTTCTTAGGCATTATACCATACTCTTATCTGGAACTTGGAATCTAAAATTGATTGTTGTAGCATGTGTTCTGCAAATTAGTTTGAAATTGCATTGCGAGCTGTCGTCAGCCTGAAGTAAAATATCATCAACCATGTGGAAGACCCTACAGTAGTTAATTTCCATGCGGCCTTCATTGCAATGAACATGCAGAATGATGGTTACACAGAAGGATCTATACATGCATGCATGTACAGTGTGTATCTAGGGTGTACGCTGTAAGTAGCCATTAATTACAATATGAGACCTACATATGCATATGCAGAGAAGGGTGTAGAATTAAAGAATATTATTACAGTGTCTCATAATTGTATTCAATTCACTCTTTATATAATCATTTCTATATAGTTCAATTCTATCGCAACCCTGCATGGTGCATAGGGCTTCCAGCTTTATTTCTACATATTTATGAGACTGATATGCAGATGGAAATGGACAAATCATGTTCTATCTGTTTTTTCTTTTCTTTGAACGTTCAGTTTACTTCTTATTCCTCTTTCTGTTCGGTCTCAGTTCCTTGCAGTTGCAGGTGCGGGATATCAGCAGTCTGTCTTCCAGAAAGAAAAGAGAAAAGATGAAAGGAGCTGCTACTTTCCATCCTCATATGAGATAAATATGGCTTTTCTCTTTTCTTTCTCCTTAGGTTGTG
Source organism: Monascus purpureus (assembly GCA_025999795.1). Classification (NCBI taxonomy): domain Eukaryota; kingdom Fungi; phylum Ascomycota; class Eurotiomycetes; order Eurotiales; family Aspergillaceae; genus Monascus; species Monascus purpureus. The sequence goes on from AP025348.1 coordinate 2,198,167, forward strand.
ACATGGTATCCTATTTATTCTTTTCTTCCTGCTCCTATACTATAGAAATATCCATATCAATTGAAGAGTTCAAGCCAAATTCAAGCATCGATTTAAAATCTACGAGGGGACAAAAGAACTGTTACATTTATTTTCATTCTAATTCATCCATATATACATATACAACAGAAGACGAACGCAAAGTGAAGAAGAAGGATATGTGCCTCTACACAGCAATCCACCACACACCATGCAAACATACCTACTTCGAACTCTACATCTTCTGTCGTGACATCCTGGCGGAGTTGAATCGGATTAATGATCCCCGCGAGCGAGAGCTTGAAACGATGTTGGATTCAGGGACACAGGAACAGACAGATCAAGATATGGGCACGAACACGAACGCGGGTACCTGTACAGATGCGGATACCAAGGCGATGAGGACCAATGCAAATGTGGATGCAGAAACTATGTCCTCTCTCCCTTTTAACCCTCCCGATTGCGAGCCTATGATCGGGGGCAATGTGGTGCGGTGGACTTGTCTTGGGGTTCGCTGTTTTAAATGTTCTTCTGGGACTACTAGTATTTCTGTGCCGTCGAGAAGAGTGATGAAGTACAATCAGCATACAGCCAGATAGATATATCTGCAGCGAGGGAGGATTGAGTGTGGTTAACCGTTAGACACAAGGAATTGTTGTGGATATTCCTAGAGCTAACCCGAGAGTTGAAGAATACAGAAGAATACCGAAAATCACCTCAAGCAACACCAAACTCCGTAGATTTATCCGAGACCGATTGTTTCTCAATGAACAGCACCGCATTCACAGCCTCCAGTGAATACCACTTCGTCATCCCCTTCAGTAGAGCGTTTGAACTCTCCATGATATGTGTCCAGTCCCTCCGTCCTCACATTCTCGCCAAGAGGATTACCCATCCAGCTGAACTTCTCTATCTTCTCCGCCTGGATATTCTCCAAGCCACCAGACCAATACGCCAACGACTGAAGTTTCTTGGTGACGCTCCCCAGGTCTACATCAAGGTAATCGGCGAGGAAGGACCCGACGTCGGTGTTCTCGTGGTTGCCGACCAGTGGCCAGGCATCTCTCGGGGACGAGGCGTAGATATTGACGTCGACCGCTGGTGGCACAAACATGTTAGATCACCCAAGTGGTTACACAGAAGAAAAGAATAAATATCGCAAACTAAACTTACCTGAATGTCCATGAGTCGACCAGCCAATCTGTGCCCTTCGACTGATGATATCCGCAAAAACGTAACTCGGAGGCAATTCTGAGCCCGCATCCAACAAAGCATCCACCTCCCAGTCCGCAGGGTCCGTCACGCCCAGCCCTTTCTCCAGGAGGTTCTTGACGACGTACTCCCGCTGCTTCGACTCACTGTCTTCCCTACCCCGGTCCTGGAGGTATTCGTGGAACTTACCAGAAACGTACTCTACAGAATGGTTGGCATTGGCAAGAACACTCGGGAACCACTTGTACTCCGGGTATGACTTGTGCAGTTGTCGCGCTGCCGCAAGGCCACCGGTTTCATGATCTGACGTGCTTACAAGAACGCCAGGAGTCGAATCATTTTCCAGGAATTCCGCAACTGCAGCGAATGCCTTGTCGTAGGCGAGGACCTCGTGAACCTGCGCCGCGGGGTCATTACCGTGGCCAGCATGATCGATTCGGGAGCCTTCGATCATAAGGAAGAACCCCTGCTCACTGTCCTTGGTAGCTTCGCTAAGTGCTGTCAATGCTGTGCGAGCCATCTCCTCCAGAGACGGATACACATCGTTTTGGCTGCGACGGTCAATCTCATAAGGGATATCTTGATCCGCAAAGAGACCCAGAAGGGGTAACTTTGCCGCCGTTCCCTGCTTCAAGGCATCAAACCCGGCTCTGTCATTTATGTAGCTAAATCCATTCCCGTGCGCAGCTGCAATCAAATCTCGATCGTCGCCCCGACAGCTTCCACCGGTCGAGTTAGGCAGGAAATGGCACCGTCCTCCACCCAGTATGAGGTCGACAACACGACCCAGGGGGTGCTCGCCAATTTCTTGCGCCGCAATCTTATCTTCGTACTGTCTCATGTTTACATGGGAAGCGAAACATGCGGGTGTCGCATCCGTGATCCGCGTCGTCACCACCAATCCAGTCTTGTACCCAGCCAACGCAGCTGCCTCGAGCACCGTGCCACACGGCGAATGATCCGGGAGCACAGAAATAGCCCCGTTGTAACTCTTATCACCACATGAAAATGCCGTCGCCCCGGCCGCGGAATCCGTGACCAAACTGGAGCTGGACCTCGTCCTCGACGTCCCGATATGGTGCTTATCCAGGACCAGGATATCATCAATGGGTAGGCCATCCGTGAATTGTCTAAAACTCCTTGTCATAGAAAGACTGGTTGGTCCCATACCATCGGATACCATAAAGATCAGGTTGCGCTTGCCGGTGGGTTTCTCCTTGGGACTCCAAGGGGGGTTCGCGCGATGGATTTTGGCTATCTCATGCTGGTAGACGACGGCGATGACAATGACAGCGATCGTGGCTATGGAAGCCCAAGCGAAAAGACCGACCTCCTTCCAGAAAGCGCGTCTGCCGTTGTCTTGCAGTTGCTCCCGCTTGACTCGTTCGCCGGTTAGCAGGGCTTCTTCTTCCGCATTGGCGTTCCGAATCGAGGAGCCGGCGGAGGAGGGGCGTGGAGGAAGAAGAGACATGTCCTGCGCCATAGTCAAGCAGATCAGATCCCTGGATCTAATCCCACTAGGTTCTGGTGTTCAGGGAAGTGCAGGTTGTGGTTCCCAGGGATGATGAATGGGTGCGATGCAGCTCATGGAGGCAGGGATAGGTGTGAGTCTTGGCGCACGGGATATGTCACTTTCCATTCTGCTTATCTATTGCAGCAACCGGGGATTGCCAAGTAGAGCTCTCTGCAATCATAAAAGTGTTCTCAAAAAGGCCCCATCTACTGTGTTTATATGCCACTATACAGCATTTTTATACTACCATCAGGGAGACTTTCCCCTTCTGGATGCCACCACCTTCATGAGGGTACTTCACATCATGAGTGAGCGCTCAGTGTCTGCTTAATAATCACTCCGGCCCTGCTCAGTGATCGGTCATGTGCCACAATGAGCTGCTCACCTCTAATTTGCGCGGATTAGCTTGACATCAGTGTCTGGTTAACCATTTTCAAATTACCCAGGCCCTATGAAGGCTCACATGGAAGATCCCTTTAAGGCATGTTTGCTTACTCCCTCTGATGGATATTTCCCTTTATCACGCATGGCTAGATATAAAAACCTCTTCCTTTGAGCATAGCCATCTTCTCTTTCTTCTTTTCCCATGCTTAATTGTTTTGCTTGCCTGTCTGTACTTAGGCGATAGAGATAGAAATTATCTATTGAATCCTATTCCCATAGATTGAGACCTCACATCGGCCACCGCGAGTTCAATTGATGGCCATGATGTTTACTCCTATGGCCAACACAAGCTCAGCGTAGCGACCACAGATAGGAATGACCCTACCCGCGAAATTTGTCACATGTTTGATGCAGTGGGTCTATCGGGGCATGACATGATACTTGGGTATCCATGGTTGATGGAGACAAATCCAGACCCGGATTCGAGGCCAAGGACCCCGGGCATACCGGGAAGCCACTACAGTGGAAACAATCTCTGTAAAGCGGTTGGAACGCGAATTTAGCAAGAAGCACGGAATCGCATATTTGATGTACCCGGAGAGAGCGGACGATGTTGACTGTGTTGTTTGCCTTTAGGAACCGCATCCAGAAACTGCGGCCCCCGATGACGAGTACATTGACGCGAGGGAGATATTGAAGAAAAGGAGGAGAGCAATCATTTGACACATGCACAAAGCCGGGTGCCATTCTTACACAACCCTGGTCTCTCTAACTCGGTTGAGGAGCCACAAATGAGCATATCGTTTTAACGAGATACAATCTAGCAAAAACAGATACCAGTCATCCTCCTCATATGGGGTTATGCAGTTGGTGCATTCGAAGGCTTCACAATATTCTGGGTAAAAGCCACTATACTCCCAATCAAGGAGTCCAGTGACAACCCACTGATTGTGCTCATCCATGTCCACTGTAATGTTGTCTGGTCGGAGATCACCATGTGTGAAGACAATCTTCATTTTTTCGGGTTGATGCGGGTAGAGTTGACAAAGGAGGTCGACAAACACCTGACCACCAGAATGAGGGCTTGAGGATAAGAAGTCTTCAAACCCGCTGGCACTCCAAATTGGCTTCTCACTCCGTCGAAGATGTCTTCTAATGTCTTTGCAACCTTCACCGGCCACTCCCCCAAGTGCTGACCCATCAGGGAAAGTTATAGACCTTAGATCTGACATGATCACATTCAGCTGATCTCTGATGGAGGCCTTTTGGCTACTCTCCAGTTGAGACCACACTGCTGCAAGGGTCATTGAAGGCTTATAGGTCTGAAAAATGAGTGTTATCCCACTCATTTGCACATATCCTAGAGGTCTCGAAGCTGGGATTGTCGGCTTGTGATGCTCAAGATATTGTAGCGTGGTATATTCCGTGTCATCATCCACATTCTGCATTGCCTTCACAACGATGTCGGCAGCACACTTGAAAACCGCCATCTGGCTAGGGAGAGAAGACTTCCAGAGAATCTCACTTTTATACATAACTTCAAGCATTCGTTGGGAGATGCCACCTGGCAGAGGGTCTGCAACTTCAGACACCTCTTCAAGTAGCCTCAACACGGCTGGAGATAGAGGCCGCATTATTTTGATGGAATATGAAGCGCGGAGGCAGTCCCGGATGTCGGCCTCAGATTTTCTGATGATTTCGAGTTTCCCTTCTTAAGAAAATACCCATTAGCTTTGCGTGGTCGCGGTCTCTTGTCTGGCTTACCGGGAGCTTCCTTGGCTTTATTATGGGATTCTTTTTGAAATCTGGCCAGGCGAGCAGAGTGTTCATGGGCATCTTTGTAGTCAAATCAACCTCTGGATTCTCCTCAATGGCGGCCTGTAATTCCTTCAGCGTATGTGCATTAAATTTTGATGCCTTGGATTCCGACATAAGAGTTTCCAGTCTTGCAGCCTTAGGTTCGGGAATTAACATGTCCAAGTCAATCAAGCTTCTTTTCTGAGCCGTGATAGGATGGTTGACGTGGTTCGTTTAGATCATTCAAAGAGAAGTAATAATCGAAGGTCCAAATTAGAGGAGAAATGGTTTCTCTGGTTGCTGTAGTGTCAGAACCTGTGAATTCCCTCTTCCAGTTAGTTTGCCATCTTGGGTATACCACCCGCTTACCGCGTATCGTAGCTACTACCACCATGTTCCCACCCACGCCTTCCCTCTCCTACATCCTCCCTATCTGCTGCCATCATTATTCTACATTCACACACGCCTGCTAGCCATTCTGACCCTCCCCATTTTTGGTCACCTTTATTTCGTCTGCCTGTATCTAGCAGATAGAAATAGAAACTATCTATAAATCCCTTTCCTACAGTTGAGACTTCACAGGGTCGCTGTTCTGGAGAATTGATCTGCACAGATTCCATGGCTCGGCGTGGAGCAATCTCAATTCCTGTCCTCTGACAAGCACTGTTGCCGTTTGGCAGGAGGACAGGATCCATCGTCATCGAGTAAAGGCCGGCAGTCAGATTGGGTGGGTTGACGCGTGGGCCGGCCTTCTTCCACACCGCAGAATGCAGTCATTGCATTGATCGCGTTGATCCAGCACAAGTACTCTGCTTTAGGGGTGGTCTCCAGCATATTATGTACAGTATCAACCACCATGGGATGCTCTAGGGACAGAAGCCCTTGGTGCTCCAGGGCCTCCATCGCCTTGGCGTCCACCATCTTCCCTGTGTAAGGGTTTGGATATAGAATATTGTATGCTAGATACACGAAGAATTCCTTGAGAGGATGAAGATAACTGTGGGGTATTTTCAAGAGACAGGGGCTTTGTGTACAAGGAAGGAAACAGGCAAGTCGGTAACAAACAGGACAGATGGAACAAATAGGACAGACAGAGTACTCGGGCGTTGGCCGTGAGTTTTGCAATATGCCTGGGCGTAGCGGCTAGTCTTCTTTAGGGGCTCTTATTCATTCTCTTGGGACACCCAGGAACATGGCTGAGCTCCTAGTAGTTGTGAGGTCTCAAACTGTAGGGTTGGAATTTAATGGTTAATTTCTATTTCTATCTCCTAGGTGCGGGTAAACAAGCAAAATAATCAAGCATGGAAAGGAAAAGAAAAGGGAAGATGGCTACGCTGCCGATGAGAAGGCTTTTGTATCTTGCCATGTGCTAGAGGGATTTACCCATCAAAGGGAATAAGGCTCACATGGTGTAAAGGGGGGCGTACGTGCGTTGTTCCCTGCGACAGGGACCGGGTTGTGATCGAGGGATCTCTGGGATGGACACACTGAACGATCTAGTAATGAAACGATATAATAAAAGAAGAAACACAACGACGATGAAGCCTCGCTCCATTCTATATGACGATGACGATACTAGCGAAGCAACCTAGAAACCAAAAGAATGCTCGATTTCTTGTAACTATCTGGGAGGAAACCCTCCATTGAGTACTCTCCGGCCGCGGGCTCCACCATACATTAGTATGTCGGAGACCGCGGTTCTACGGTGTTCCAAGATAGGAAATATGGGAGATCCGGGGTTTCGCAGTGCCCCCGGCACAATGGAGATGCATGTGAGCCTGCACTGTAGTCATGCATCAACCCTGTGGCCAATGTCATGGTGCGACCTCCAGGTGCATTCTGAAGCTTAACCGCTGCACTAAGAGGTGTAGAGCCAAAGGCACCACCACACTGCCCTCTCACATATATATATATATAAGGCAGAACAGGACAGGCGTAACACAAATGAGATAAAAAGGACTCCATCATCTCGCATTCGACCTGCGTACTGCCAATCATTGTTAATATATTGGGTACATTACGAAGATAACAAATTTAAAAATAAAACCCCAGAAAAAGAAAGATGAGAGGGAGGGAGATATATGATTGAAACATAAAAAAATGTAAAAAGAAAAGCCGAACGCGGGGGTCGAACCCGCAACCTTGAGATTAAGAGTCTCACGCTCTACCGATTGAGCTAGCCCGGCTGTTGCTTGATGGTAGGAGTTCATGTAAGCGTCCTAAGAAGAAAAACAAATTTCATACGAGAAGATCAGTTATAAGTTAGTTTATCTAGTTACTCATTACGCAATTTCTACCTTGCTCCCCTATGCCCGTAGCGTGTACGCGAAGATACCAATAAATTATCATGTACATATACATTTCCACAGCGAACGAAACTATTCTATCGCCCCCTCCACCCGGTTGGAATGAGCGCAGCAGCAACCTCCGAAACGCCCCTCTCGGTAGCCAACAGGTTGAACTGAGCAGCCGCATTCCTAGTATCCTGCACTTCAACCCGAATGCCGAGCGAATTAATCTGCCGTTTCGTCTCGGGGGAGAGGGGTAGCATTGAAGCACCCATTCCCAGAATCAGGAGGTCTGTTGTCGAAATAACCGTCAGCATGGAAGAAATAGACAAGTATTGTATATATCAGTGAGAATAGATTAATAGAATATCACGTATAACGCAAGACAAGAACTCACCAGGCCGAGGCCACACCAAACCCAACAGCCCCCAAGCCTGTTCATCAACCTCGAATTGACCCTTAGCGTTTACCATGGCTGTCTTTGAATCGCTATTACTATTATCGCTACCAGCAGCAATGGTCCTCCAAGGCCGCCACGCAAATGCCTCCCCGCCAACCAGCAAGACTCCGTCGCCGCCCGTGACTTTTACCCCGTTATCCAGGTGAAATCCATCATCCAGACAGGCATCAATAGCCGTTGTCGGCGCAGGTACATTACCCAGGACATCGAGACAGGCAAAATCAGTCTGCGTCTGCTCTGACGATCTTGGGCCGCGGTCATGGGTGGTTGGTTTGTTGGTGTGAGCGCGTGGGATCATGCGCGCTGGACGGGTCATGTTGCTGTTGTTGCGGTGGGGAGGAACACATTTTGATGGTGATAATTGTACAGCTCCTGCGATTAATGAGGTTGATGGTACTTGTGGCGCGATTGTTCGGTGGAGGGTAGAGGATGTTATGGATGTGCGCAGAGCACGGAGAAGCTGGGGGGATGGAGTGTGCATTTTTGCAGGTCGTCGCTCTTCGTTCAACGGGACGAACGATTCAGGATATCGATCTTCATGAAATTGGATGCATTTCAAACGGGCAGAGGAGACTGGTTAAAAAAAAAGCTTGGAGACTGATCACTCCAAAATAATAAAAACAACTCCGACGTCAGAGCTGTACTGACCGGGCCAATCAGAAACGGTTCATTGGAATTGGCAGATGTGCGGCAGATGAGAGCTACGATATGCCATGCAATGCAGTAAGAGGTGGGATTATTCCTCGGGGATGAAGATGTTCGGGCTTTGCCAGGAAAGGCTGTTGTTCACTCTGTTGAGGTTACATTGCGGTGTGTTATCCTATTCATCATGCATGTTGAGTAACCGTTGCCAATATATACAGAACGAGTACCGATGGTGGTAACAACGCATAGTTAGTCTATAGCGTATCCTGCCCTGGTGTCAAACGTTGTCAATGTCGCCCGTCTTCTTGTCCCAACAGGTAGCGCTCTGAATAAGTAGGTTGGATCTTGCGATGCACCCCGAGGATGGCCCCGTCGGTGTCGATGAAGGTCACTCTCTGCGCCGACTCAGGTGGACGGTTGGACGGCCGACCAAGGACGCGTCCAGCTGCCCTTGTATGCGAAGAAGCCTATAACCGGGATATCTATGCTTACTACAATATGTAAACTGGGTTCTTGCTAATGCGTATGGGTGGAAGCCTGGATAGTGAGGTGATGGGATGAGAAGACAGTAGATGAAAACATCATGATATATTGGGAGGATTCTCTATGAGTTTCTGGCGAATCGGGAATCCAACAGCAATACGTAGACCGTCAATAATAAACTCTGCAGTCCAGATGCTTTGGATGTAATTTTTGCCTGAACGCTGCCTCCGAGGCAGCCAGCAGCAACTGCGGTTGTCTGATCCCTCTCAGATCCGTGCCCCTGTTATAGTTGTCGTGTGCAATGTCTCTGGACTTCCTCTTCTCGACTTCTTTTCGACCTCTTTCTTCCCAGTGAAAATATGGGCAGCGATATCAAGAACCGACAGAAATTCATCAACTATCCAGAGCCTAGAAGAGGGTAAGTTGGACCTCATCCCAAGAGACGCAGATAGTCGATAATGAATGAATCATCGCTGATCAAAACAGCCCGGATGTCCCGTACCAGAATAAGAGGAAGCAGAACCCTGCGCTGAGGGGGTTTATCTTGCCCGTCGCAGCTTTCCTGTTCGTCTTCCTCCCTGCTCTGGATGATCGAATGGGTAAAAACTCACCTGGATAATTATCGCGTAGGATGGAATGGGTTCTGTTCCTGCCCCAGTACTTCTGGCGTAATGCGGGCTTTGACTGTCTGCGCAAGATTCGCGAAGATATCCAAACATACGAGTCCAGATTCGATCCCACCGTGATTCCGATCGAGGATCCCTTCGATGACAGCAACGTTGATCGCGACCATTCCGGGAATGGGGAGGGTCCAACCGATCCCGCACTCTGGTCGCGGAACAGTAACCCGTCCGCCAGATACTACTCGGTCGCGGACTATCATTCTCTGTATAAATCCGGAGAATTGACGCCCACGGCTGTCGCTGAGGCTATTATCCCCTTGATTCGCCGGGACATTTCACCTGCGAGCGAGTACTCGACTGCCTGGTTCGATTGCCAGGTTGATCGAGTGCTGGTCGCAGCTGAAGCCTCCACTCGACGATACCGGGAAAACCGCTCCTTGGGACTGTTAGATGGTGTCCCGACTGCCGTGAAGGATGAATACGATCTCGATGGCTACAGGTCCTGCCTGGGCTCCTTGAACGATTACACTGGCGAAGTGACTTCCGAAGGATCCATTACCAGTTGGTGCGCGAGGAAGATGGAGGAAGCTGGAGCCATCATTCTCGGGAAGCTCTCCATGCATGAATTTGGACTAGGTATGGTTGCGCTGAATCGCTTTCTTCGTACTCTCTCGTTAACAGACCCTAGATACAACGGGGACCAATATCCATTACGGAACACCAACAAATCCACATAACCCCAACTACTACACCGGAGGAAGCTCGTCCGGCTGTGCCTACGCCGTAAGTGCCGGCCTGGTGCCCGTGGCATTGGGGAGCGATGGTGGTGGAAGCGTTCGCATTCCGTCGTCCTTTTGCTCTATTATGGGTTTGAAGCCCACACACGGCCGGCTCTCGCATCATCCGGGAGTCAATCATGCAAATACAGTCTCGGTAAATGGGCCACTCGCTGCTGACATACGCTCTCTGTCCGCTATCTACCATGTGGCAGCGATGCCACATTCCTCTTCTGCATTCCCGTCTCCATCGCCCCTTTGTCTGTCTCCTTCCCTGGGACGGCCTAAGGTGCTCGGAATACCAAAGGCATGGTTTGCCCAGGCGGCCCCACGCGTGCAGGAACTATGTCAATCACTTCTGGACCGACTTGTCTCGGTGCATGGCTACACTCTTATTCCCATAGAGATTCCGTTTCTGGTGGAAGGTCAGGCTGCGCACGCTATCACCATCCTCACAGACGCAGCTGCTCTCCTTCCAGAAACCAGTAGATTCACGGCAGCGAATCGGATTCTCCTCGCCCTAGGAAGAGCAACACCGGCCACAGATTATCTGCTTGCCCAGAAGCTTCGTCAGCTCCTCATGCGACACCTCGCATACCTGTGGGAGAAATATCCCGGCATGGTGATCGTAACGCCCACGACCGGTTGCGCGGGGTGGCGCATCAAAAGCAAGTCAGAGCTCATCTATGGAGTCAGCGATGGAGACCAGACGCTCCGAGCGATGGAATACGTTTGGCTAGCCAATTTCACGGGCATCCCCGCCATCACCGTACCGGCAGGGTTTGCAGAGGGGCAAAGCGCCGAGGAAGGACAAGTTCCTGTCGGGCTGATGGCGGCAGGTGAATGGGGCAGCGAGGATCAATTGTTACAATGGGGTTTGGATGCTGAAGATGTAGGCAATGAACGGTATTCGCGGCCGCCTATCTGGGTTGACGTTGTTGCGAGGGCAAAGGAGCAGATGAAGAAAGCTCCGGCGGCTGATGAACCTCGCGCCTAGTGTAACGTGATCCACAAGCGAGTGTAATGGAGGTATATCGTTGGTTGTTATTAGCTAGATAGGCCTACGTGGTGAAAAGGGTCAGCGAGGGCGGAACTATACGGCATAATCCCACGTGATCCAACAGAGTGACGCAGCCACCGCTTTTTTTCGCGTCTCAATTATTTCAAATACTACAACTATCCACTATATCACCAAAAATGCCTTCTAAAAGAAATTCAATTGAACAGGAAGGAAGGACTCTATTAGCAGTTTCCTTAAGATATCCACACCGGAGCTGACCAACCAATCCAGCACCAAAAATACCCATGTAATATTAAGTAATCAGAGAAGCAAAAAGCTTCTAAGACATCATCATATAAAGCCCCCAAGTCCAAATAAATACTGTATTAAACCAGCTTGCTAAGAGGTGTGAGATGGCTATGAATAGCACTATTAATCTTGCCAAGGAGAGCCGGGATTTACAGGCTACACATGAGAAGCAGCTCCAAAAAAGGAAGTAATCTAGGTGGCAGATAGGCAGATAGTGTCAGGGCCCTTGCCATGTAGACCAGGACGAGCACGTGAGCTTCCTTATTTGGATTAGCGTGGCGCGTGGATAGGAGTACGTCGTCCAGCTTCACGTAGATCTCTTCCCTTTTTCCTTCCTCTCCATGCTTGAAGTTCTCGTCGATAGCTGCCTAGATAGCTGAATAGCATCCTATTCATCGTCTAGTTGAGTTCCGTGACAGTGGTTCCAGACAGATCACCAACTATGCCGTGTTTCTGGCGCAGTGGGTTCAGCAAATGAATAGACCATCCTAAGCATTGTGCCTGTGAGGCTAACTGTGCCGCAATTACTGTATAGAGCTCAGATAAAATTTCATCACAACAATCAATGCAAGGTGAATGACTCTTGAGCTCAGTGCATAGATCCTGCAGAATATTTGTACAGAAACACCAAACCAATCTCATTACATCGGCCCACCTCATCAGCAAATCAGTGGATGTTAATCCTTCTCTGCCCATTCGCACATTTGCCTCGCTCGTGCCCGGTTTTACTTTGTCCGCCCATGCCAACGCTCCTATCCCCAGCACGTTCCGCTGCTGCTTGAGGACATGCATGTCGAAATTTAGATGGTAAATAATAGACTGGCTACAGCTAATGTAGTCTATTCGACCCCATCCTTATTTGAACTGGTCAACGCCATGCTACATCCAGAAAGGAATTGAGCGTCCAGGCTTCCAGTGTCTCTATCTTCCGGGAGCTCCGGCGTGGTCCCAGCATAGTGGTCCAGCGAATCACCGCCCTGCCCTAGGCGCTGTGTGTGTGTGTGGAGGCCCTGGGCCGCGGCCACTATGGGAGACTCCGAGATTTACATAGAATGCTACTCCGACAATCAGCACAAAGGCGGAGCATTGTGCTCTGGCGCGTACTGTTTTGATTGGCTACAAACACCAACACATTGCTGCAGCCGAAGGTAGAGACTCATGTGAATCCTACTACTTCTACTACTCCTATGACGGACGTATATTCGTTCTTGGCTTTGCAGCCCGGCGCTTTTAGTATGGTCGGCCGGGAGCAGCCTGAGACATAGATGAGGGTGGCCAAAACTTACGTGCCAAGGGGCTGACTATAATAAATACATGCTATTATTGAGCAGATACAAGGGGGTTTGCGCGCGCTCGGTCGAAGTGAATGTGTCGGAGTGAGGTTGATATAGCGCTCCATTTAGCGGCCTATCTGATTGACTCTCTTATACCGTGATATAATTGGTCTGTCATGGGGGCCCCCTTATTGCCAGTGTGTATATAGCTACAATTCGCTCTAGCAAAAAAAAAAAAAAAAAAAAAAAAACAACCAGTCAATCAATCAGACTTCCTTATTCGGCATTCGCTTCCACAGAATGGATTATATAATGCAACTAGAGAACAAAGAACAGTTAAGGTAGATAGAGCAGCGTACATTTGAAAAAAAAGAAAAAAATAGCATCAAGTTTTCTTCCTTCCTCTATTGACACCGTACATCCGTAGCATAAACCTGAAAATAAATACCTAAGTTAACTGGGGGTATATTTTGCCTGCTTTCTACCCCTGCGGGCTCATCCTGCAGTGTTCGATGGGGGTTGTTCGTAACGGCCGATTCAAGTGACGGAGAAAGAAGTGGGTGATTATGCGAGACTGGCAACTGATAATCCATACCAAATTGACTGCAGTTGCCGCACCTCAACGTCGTATTCTGGCATGACATGAAGTATCATTTCGTTGAACTCCGGGAATCTGTATTGCTCGACTATCGCGGCTCGCTCAAATGCAGGAGGGTAAGCACCCGCATGTGCCCAGTCTATCAAACAAACCTTTCCAGCAGCGTCCAATATCATGTTTCGAGGACTGATGTCCTGATGCACGAGCACGAACTTCTGAAAGTCAAATGAGGGGATATCTTGGGGGGCCTGGTTATAATCTTTGCATATCTTGAGTTTGTGGTTAAACCAAGCTTCCATCTCGGCCCCAGAATTGAATGGACCGGCACCATAGTCTGTGAAGAATTTACCCTGACAAGGACCCCCTCCAAGAGGACCGGCTGTTGGAATCGGAATCGATTGAAGTTTTTTTATTATCACCGCTGTCTGACAGATCACATCGTCCTTTTGATGTTTGGTGAGATGTTTCCAACAATCTCCAAGATTTTGGCCCTTGACATAATCCATGACCAAATAGCCTCTCGTCCCATAGTACTCAAAGGGGTCGTCCACCTGGAATGAGCGGTAGACCCGAGGAACTAGGATTGAGGTCTCCGCTCTGACAAACTCTAGAGCTCTACCCTCACTGGGAAGAACTAAAGGCCCGCATTTCAAAACCAGGTCGTGAGAAATTCGTAGGACTTTGCTTGAGCCGATTTGGTAGAGCACAGGAGCAGTCTCCCCAAGCTGCACTAATTCCTTGTTTGAAACGCTCTCAATATCAACGCCATCGAGCGGGAATATGTTCGTATCGTCCTTGCTTCGGGCCTGTGAGAATGTTAAAATCTAAAGATTTACCAGCTGAGTAGGAAAGCACGTGCATCAATGGTTGGGGTAAATGTTGTATCTCCGGGCCCGTCTGGAGCTCGTGATGGGACGTTCTCATCAAGACTGGGCATTGCGCATGCAGCGGACGCCTTAGGAGTCAGGTTATGATTCAAATTTCCCTAGACGTGAACGTAAACCTGATAAATGAAAAAAGGAGATAATACTTTCGTTATTTGTTGTGAGCACTCAAGAAGTGCCTTCATCACGGAGTTTTGTGGAACTAAGATGGTTCAGTAGTAGTAGTAACCGACCCCGAAGGTTACCGTAGGGGTCGGTTAGTAGTTGCTATTTTATACTTTACATCAGAAAGGCAGCGAGAAGAGTAGGTGTCTTATGAGAAAAGGTTGGGGATGGTTTGAAAATAGCAAAATAAATAATCCAATGTTAACGACAGTTGATTGTTCTGAGCAAGTAGTATTTTCATCCTCGACTATATTTACACCTTCCCAATAGTCACTTAAGTCACTTTTGCACACCAATCCAGCATTGCATTGCGGCTAATCTCACCTATACACCCAACTGACTGGTCCTCTTCTTGCAACCCATTAATGGTCTATACAGCCTCATTAAAGTCTAGTCATTACACAGACTGATGGTTCCACTGGAACACAGTGAAGTGCGGTCTGGTTATTCTTTTTTTTCCAAAGCAGCCCTTCGTTACCGTAGAACTGATAACATGTGTGATACGTAGTGAGGGTTGTTCATGTCGTGAGTACTCCCGTATAATTTTCAGGAAAAAATCCGTATAGAAAAAAAATGTCCGTCCTTTTGTAGGAATCGCTCGCAAGCTTGGAAACCGGACCGCCATGTTTCCGCATGCTTGCTCATTCGTTTAGGGTGTTGGCTTGGCTATACTGCCTCCCTTCCCACCTCATAAAAAGGGTTCTATTTCTTCATTTTATGAAGATTCTTCGAGCAGTCCGATGGGCACCATCATGTAGACCGCTTAGCTGGATGGCGACCATGCGCATGACCGGCTTCTGCGGGACAAACGTTCCCATTTCGATCTTCATCAGATTGGCTGCTGGAACTGTCATCTCCTACCCCATGTGTCGCGCTGCGGAGGCGTTCGGCTCGATCCTGAAGGACCTGTGCCTCAGCGGCTGCCTTCTGTGCACGGATTTGCTTCCGCCACATGCTTGCGTAGCGACCCCGCAAGGCGAGCAGTTGGTCGTGAGTGCCACTCTCGACGACCTGGCCATTATGTAAAACCAATATCTGATCCGCAGTGGTGATCGTGCTGAGCCGATGGGCTATCACAAGCATCGTACGGCCTTTAGACAATGTAGACAATGCGCCTTGGATATGTTCCTCAGTCTCGGTGTCCAGTGCTGCAGTAGCTTCATCGAGCAGAATGATTCGAGGATTTTTCAGAATCGTACGGGCAATGGCGACGCGCTGCTTCTCTCCACCGCTGAGCCGTAGACCCCGCTCTCCAACCTTTGTCTGGTAGCCGTCCGGAAATGTCATGATCTTGTCGTGAATGCTGGCTGCCCGACACGCCGCATAGACATCCTCATCAGTCGCATTCTGGTTGGCATATTTCAAATTGTACATTAAAGTCTCATTAAAGAGCACGGTGTCTTGTGGCACAACACCAATATGACGTCTGAGTGAGTCGATTGTGATGTCTTCTACATCATGGCCATCAATCCGAATGCATCCCTTTCCAGCGTTGTAGAAGCGGAAGAGCAGGCGGAAGACAGTCGATTTGCCTCCTCCCGATTCACCAACTAATGCTGTTGTAGTTCCGGGTTTACACTCGAACGTGAGACCATTCAACGCAGACTTGCGAGTGTCATATGAAAATTCAACGTTGTTAAAGGATATATGCCCCTTGCAGACGGGCAGAGGAGTGGCAGATGGACGATCGACAACAGTTGGCCGCTCTCTGAAGAGTTCCAACAATCTCTCCGCGTTGATCAGTGCTGACTGAATCGACCGATAAAAGGTACCGAAGAAATTCAGCGGTCCTTGAAGCTGTGCCATGTACGTTAACAAGGTGACGAATTGGCCCACCTCACGTTGGCCAATGGAGACTTGGTACGCGGCGATGAAGCAAGTTATGAGCAGACCAAGCATAAACACCGTGTTCTGGCAGGTGTTCATCAAAGTCAGGGAGAAAATAACGTGGTATTCTGCATTTTGATAGTCCGACACTGCATCCCGGTATCTATTGAACTCATACTGTTCCGCGTTGAAATACTTGACTGTCTCATAGGAGACCATGGAGTCATTCCTATATAGATTCCAAATGGTTAGCCACGAGATAGAAAAGCACACTGGCATGTCACGAAAGAACTCACTTTACAGCATCTTCCTGTCTCGACGCATTGACCATCTGCCGTCTAATTTCCGCCCGCCACTGAGCCATACGAATGGTAACGTAAAGGTAAAAGAAGTTGACAATGATGACAACGAGGGCGTAGTATGCATCGAACGCAATGAGGAAATATCCAACGGCAACGCAGAGATCAATCAACATGGGAACTACCTGGAAAGTCACCTGCTCCAGGAAGGTATTGATCGAACTGCCTTTACTCAGAGCGGAGAGCACCTCTCCTGTCTTCTTGCCCAAATGAAAATCAAGACTGAGTCCGTGAACATGTTCAAATGCTGCTGTAGACAGTTCCATATATGAGTATTGGCTGACCGGGATCCACAAGGATGAGCGCAACGAGCCGATTAAACCCTGACTGCCCTGTAGCCATCTGTAGAAAACGTACAAACAAATTTCCAGCCAGGGGACACGGAAGTCATCGCCTTCCCGGGAGAGAATGTTGGTGATAACTCCTATCTGGTAAGGGACTAATATGTTCAGGACGCGTTGGATGATAAGTAGCAGAAAGCAGATAACCACGACAACTTGCAGTCTGCGCGACTTGGACGGCCAGAGGTAGGGGAAGAACAACGAATAACCACTAAGATACTCCCACCAGCTAGTTAAGGGAGTCGTTGTTGGACGAACCCAGGGATCGGGCGGTGGTTTGGCAGCCTCCGGATGTGTCGAACCGTACCCATTGCCGTTAGTAGTGCTCTGTTGGGAAGGATCGAGTAGCCCTGTTTCTTCAGTGGCGCCATTGGACTGATGCTGGGCCGTCCTTCGAGTAGAAGACTTCAGAGTATTTGATTTGGATACATAGAGTATAATCAGGGTGGTAAGAAGCAGAACTCTGATACAGTCGACGACCACTTCGACGGATTCCCAAGGAGTGATGCTTTTTCTCAAATGGCCACCCCTCGGGTCTCCGACAATCGGCTCATGGTGGACAGTGGTGTAGATGGATAGGGACGTCCACGAAATGGCGACTTCTACAGGTGTGGCGACCAGCCACGGGATGAATTGGGTGAAGGTCGGAGAAGGGTTCGTGTCGACCAACGACACCAGGATGACCATATACACGAAGAACGAACCAACGATGTAAATCTGAAGAGATGCATCAGCTTCCGCCATTTTACCCTCGGGCAGGGCAATGGATCACTACTTACCACGAGAGATTGGCCAGGCCACCAATGCTGGGATCTGAAGACGATGACATGGGCGATATTGACAGCGGCGTCGGCGGCGAATGTCAAGAGAACGCCTACTGACAACCATTTGAATAGATACAAGGTATTTTCGGAGTATTTGGGAGGTAATCTGAGAACCATCCCGGCACTCCTTGACCGTTTAGGGAGCGGTCTTCCACCTGGCCCCGTGCGGATAGCATGGTTATTCCCACCAACGTTCTTAGCTGCCAACACGGAGCTGGCGATGAAGGCGGCAACGAAGATGGCAAAGAGAAAGATGGGAGAGACGATGTGCAGAAACTCCCGTAGCTCGAGAGCGGTGCCATATAGAGCCATATCGACCAGTCCTCCCGCAGTGACCATGCAACCAATGACTGTTCAATTTATTTCCATGACACGGTGAGTGTCGACTCCGTGGGCTGGAGAGGGATCCGGATGAAGGCCGTTGGGAGGTATGTATATATACGGAGCGGATAATGGACGACGACAAGGAGGATATCGGGTCAAGTAGGCTAACAGCATAAAAAAAAGGGACAAGGGAATGAATCCGGAAAATAAAAAGATATTTTTTTGGCCCCCCTGCTGTCTTTTTTATCTTTCAGCCGAGAAAAAAAAAAGGACAGGGAATAAAAATAAATAAAAAAAAAATATTAAAAGACGTGACGGAAATCGAATAAAATACAGCACGCAAAGCAGCAGATCAATTGACGGAGTAAACACTGAACAGGCGTCAGGACCGTAAGAATAAAAAGCCAACGAGGGCGAAAAAAAAAGGCAAAGGACAAGACACCCGGAGACCAGTCTTCCAGATGGAGAGAGCAAGGAAGAAATTGCCCAGATGAGTATCGATCGCGTCGAGAGGGATAAGAGACGGTGAGAGCGAGCGACGATCCGAGATTCTGAGCAACGAACGACGGAGAGCTGAGCTGCTGGACGCTGGTTCGCGGGTTAGCCAGAAGCAGAATTATTAATTTCGGCAATTATATAGGATGTAATCAATCAATAATAACAAAGCAGCATACCAGAGCTGCACAGAGAGAGAAGAAAGTTGAGATGCCCGATCCATTCACAGCGAGATACTGAGACTGAGAGCCATCTCTACGTGACTGCGGCCGATGTTCGGGGAAGCTCCAGGCCAGCGTGCATGCGTGCTGCAGCTAGCTATGTGAGATAATCAATATATAACATGCACACGAGCACTGGGGGCTTTCGGGGCGTGGACCAGCGTCGAGCGGTGGTCCGAGGGCTGCAGCGAGCAGTGAGATGGGAGTGCAGCAGGGATCGAGGAGGTCTTCCTCTTTAATAATGCCCTGCGAAACGAGATTCTAGAAGGGCCTTTTATCATATGATTCTGCTTGTTTGAAGTTTCTTTCAGCGCAGATATTAATAGCAGTCCGTGAGTGCCGGATGGGAGTTTGCTGAAGTGTGGAGGATTAGTAGTACCTAGTAGTCTACCATGTAACTATCCTGTATGAGATGTAATCCATCACCTGGACGCCACCTCTCTCTCTCCCCTCCGTCAATCTTATGAATCTTATCCTCCTCCATGCATCCTCCGTTTTGCATGATGAAATGACTCACCCTTGACATGGACTACCCGCTAATTCTTGCATCCCTCCCGTCCTTCATAATAATCACAAGAATGTCCGACATCGATCATGTCCGCTTCGTCTCAGCCCTCCAACCGCGACAGCTCTCCCGTTCCTCCCCCTCCTCCTCCTCCAGCTCCACATCCCCTGCAGAGCCATCAGAGATATTCAAATCGCGCTGCCAGTGCTCTGGCTAGATTCGCACAGCCTTTTCTGTCTGTCTCGAGACCACCTAGTCCCCATACCTCTAGCCGTTCGTCGGACACCGGTTCTCGATCAACCAGATCCAAATCTCTGTAATACTCTTGTTTACTATTTTAATATATATATATATGTATATATATCTATTGTTAATACAATACCGGCTGATCAACCTCCAGACCAGGTGCCTCACAGACCGTCACCCACAAAACCGGCATCCCCATCGCGGCCTTGGATATCTCCCCTCAACGCACGCACGCTGTCGTCGGAGGCAAGGAGATTCTGAAGACCATTCGAGTTTCTCCAGACCATTCGTCCGAGGAATTTAATATCCGCAATGCCATTATTAGTTATGCCTCCACCCACAACGTCACCGGTGCCCTGAACGCTCGCTACAAGGAGCAGCTGACTGTGAGGGATGTTAAGTGGTCACACGGCGCGTACGACACGGTCATCGCCACGGCCGTCGCTAACGGCCCTGTTGTGACATACGACCTGAATCGCGCAGGTCTTGAGCTCTCCCGGTTCCAGGGACACAGTCGTCAGGTTCATCGACTGGCCTTCAATCCGCACTTTCCTGCTTATCTTCTTTCCGGTAGCCAGGATGCTACGATTCGCATGTGGGATCTGCGCATGCCTCCTACGGAGCGTGGAGCTATGACGTCCGGTTGCCAGAAGATGTTCAACGGTAACAGCGATGCCATTCGTGATATCAGATGGTCGCCGACGGACGGTGTTATGTTCGCTACGGCTACGGACAGCGGGGCAATCCAGTTGTGGGATGATCGCAAAACGGCCGCTCCGTTGCTGAGGATAGCAGCCCACGATAAGCCTTGTTTTTCAGTGGACTGGCATCCTGATGGGAAATATCTCATCAGCGGCGGCACAGACAAGCTGGTCAAGGTCTGGGATTTTTCTTCCACCGCCGAGCGACGACAGAAGCCCACCTTCCAGTTTCGCACCCCTCAGGGCGTTCTCAATGTCCGATGGCGTCCGCCCTGCTGGTCTGGGCAGTCGCAGGGTGTGGGCGATTGGCAGTCGACCCAGGCTGTGACCTCGTATGATAAGGGAGATCCCCGCATTCATCTCTGGGACCTTCAGCGTCCGCATATACCCTTCCGAGAGTTTGACCGGTATGACTCTCTGGCGGCGGATCTCCTTTGGCATTCGAACGACCTTCTATGGACCGTTGGCGAAGCTGGCGCTTTCACCCAGACCGACGTCCGATATGCCCCACAAATTATCAACCAGCGGCCAATGTGTTCCGTGGCCTGGAGCCCTAGCGGAGACGTTCTGGCGTTCGTTCAGAAACGCCCGCGGCGTGCGTTGGGGATCCATCCGGCCGAGTTTTTGGGTTATGGCAATGAGAGCGGCAATAATGGTGAGAAGGCATTAGGCCAGAGCCCCAAGGATGAGGTTCTCGATGAAACGCTCTTCACTAGTACCACTTCTGTGCGCCAACGCAAGTCTAGATCTTCTAAGTCATTGGGCAGCACTCCGCCTAGCGCCGCGGATACGATCCCTGTTCTTCCCTTGGACAGGTCGCTTTCAAAAAATGACAATCCTGATCCGTCTCAACTGGGAGTCATTGGGACCGTTCCTGGGGCCACCGTGGACTCTTCTCTCCTCCGGTACCTCGCTCGCCATTATTCGCCTTTGATAGAAGACCCTGATGACAAGCAGTCGGATGAAAACCGGTTGGTTTCTCTGCTAGACTCGTTTGACGACAATGCAGAATGCGCAGAGAGTGTATCACTATTCAGACTCTCCCAGACGTGGAGAGTTGCAAAATTCGCCCTAGTCCAGGACCTCCATCGAAGGGCTAGGGAGCAACGTGAGCTAAATCAGAGCGGAAATGGGAAAGTAAGAAAGAGGCTCTCGAATGAAGGTCCACTGGCCGAAAGATCCCGGCATGTAGAGGAAGGAAAACATGACAAGGTGAAAAGCCGGCTGTTCAAAGGAGTTATAGAGGCGGAAGGGCAGCGAACGCTTGTTCCAGAAGTCGATAGCACGTCGAACATGACGACGCCCCTTGCGCGGCCATTACCCGACTCTTCTCGGCTGAACTCTCTTGAAACCACCGATTATACAGCTGACTCCCTTGATGACGGGGCGGGTATACAGGCCTTGCCACCGTCGGTGTTGAGCTCGAATAGCAACGATCTATCGTTCTCTAGTGTCGACCGCCGACAGCTCGGACACCGTCCATCCGAGTCAAGTGAAGATGGGTTTGTCCATGCCGGGGAATCTGTATCAGATCGAATGTCTCAACTTGGGCCTCCATCCCTACCGGCTGACCAGAGATCTGCGCCACGAGCAATTGCTGGTAGAGCCGATTGGCGTATTCTGAATCATCAAGATTTCCCAAAAGTCGCTTCGGATGAGTATGAGCAAAAGCTAGAAGACAAAAGGGCGGCCCTACGCGACTATAAACAATTGCCGAAGAAGGTCTTGTCTTTAGAACCGTCTATGCAACCTACGAAGCCTCCTATACCAGGTCATTTTCCTCGTCAAGAATCTTCGGAGAGCTTTCCTATGTTCTCTGCATCCACAGATAGCTCACACCCTACCAAGTCAGTCGGGGCCTCCTTCTCTCCAAAACCAGCGGCGATGCTGGCTGATTCTGACCCCAATTCGAGCGCGGAAGCTTTGAACGCAGAGGGGACTTCGCCGTCAGACCGCGGGGCCTTGCCGGATGAGGACGACTCACTGAAAAGCTTCTCTTTTGAAGAGAGCCCTTCCGGGACCAATGATATTCATCTCCAACGGCCTTCGAGTCCCCTTGCGCTTTTTTCTGAGCCTCATCTTGAGGTCTCCGGTAATGGCACTACGCCGACCGCTATAGGATCATCGAAATTATTAATACCAGGAGGCAAGGATGACCTCTCAACAGTCAGTATTCCCATGACTTCGGACTTGACGGAAGATAAACCTTGGAGTGTCGAGGTTCTCTTAAGGGAGGCAATCAGACATTATCGTAACAGCACTCCCCTCGATATTCAGTCTGCAGCCCACTTATTGCAGAAACTTCACATTCTTTTCCGCCAGCACGAGATTATTCTTCCGTACGAGGAGTGTGCACTTATCTTCCAGACGTACAACGAACAACTCCTGCGGCAGTCAATGTTCGTCGAGGCAGCCGAACTCCGACTTTTTTGCGTGCCCTCCTACCCTGCCGTGTATGAATATGCACAGGTAGATTCTTACATCAATGTCTTCTGCTTCACTTGCCGACGGCCGTATGAAAACCCTAAGCGTGACAATACTCGCTGCTATCGCTGCGGTACTGCGCAGCAGCCCTGCTCTATCTGCATGAGCATAGACCCTCCCCCTGAATGGGTTGCTGCACAGTCCTCGGCATGGGATGATTCCAGCTCTGAGGCCAACCCTTCGTCGCTTCTATCATCATCCTCACCTTCTCCTTCCGTGTCTGCAACCGAACTTATCCCTGCATCTGAGACCGTTCCGCGACCCAGGGGATCTGCCCTCTGGACCTGGTGCCAAGGCTGTGGCCATGGCGGACATCTTGTCTGCATGACCACATGGCTGAGTGATCCCTCCATCAGTGAAGGTGGTTGTGCTACGGCGGGATGCATGCACGACTGCGGACCCGGCCCGCGTCGCGATCACAATCGCACCATTCTGCAAGAAGAAGCCAAACGCCGTGACTCTGCCTCTCGCAAGGCAGGAATCGGATTTGTGAAGCGCGATCCCTGGGCTCGAGGCGAGAGCAGAGCCGTCGAAAAAGTGAGGGGCATGTTGGGCCGTGTCTCGTCTGCCGGTGGTAGTGCTTCTACCTCTGCAAGCACGGGAGGACATGGACAGAGTGGAACGGGAGCATTGTCATCAGGGATGATGTCGCCTAAGAAGGTGAGGTTGGTTACGCCCAGTGAGCAGGGGATACGGCGCAGTGGGCCCGTCCGTACTCCTGTGAATAAAGCTGGAGGCCGAGATCGAGAACCTCATTCTGACCCGGCCAATTCGAAGAGGATTCTCTGATGAAGCCTGTTTGTTGGTCTGTAAGATGATTTTGAGCGAGGAGTTTATTTGGCCATTAAGTTCTCATGGTTTACCTAGTTGTACCTGTTAAAGCTCGCATTATTACTGGAGATGGACATGACTGGATCATATATGCATTATATACCTAGACATCCTCTGGAGGAGTCTGTTTGTACTGTTATTACTATCACTATCATAGAATAGAGATATTCTACCGTGGACATGGCTGTACATCATCATGAGTACTAGTAGTGATTGAAAGTCCACAAAAGCGGCTTGAGAGGATACTAATCCAATGCATCCCAACTAACTAATCAACCACTCAACTAGGAGTTGATGCTCATGAAGTTCTAGAACTACTTCAGAACCTCCTCTTCTTCTTCGCAGGCGCCTTACTCCTCGCCTCGAGCTGCCTCTTCAGCTCCTCACGCTTTCTATCCGCTTTTTCCTCCTCTGTCTCCTCCCTCCGCGGTTCTTCGGGTTCCTCTTTCTTCGGTTTCACCGGTACAGTTTCAGTTCCAGCAGCGCCAGCAGGAGATGGGAACCGTGGAAGGCTACTAGGCATCATAGAGATACTTCTCCCGGTCTCGTTGTTCTCCTTATTTTTAATATTGACACCAGTAGCTGTCTCTGTGGCATCCTTGCCGTAACTGGGGAGATGCTTCTTGCCGCCTATTACGCCCATTTTGCCTGTGCCTGTGCGTTTGGGATTTGGTTGAGGAGGTGGCGTTGTGGTGGTCACTGTATTCTCTGTTTTTGATGGTGATGGTGATAGAGCCAGTTGAGGCCGAGAAGGAGGAGGAGGAGTGGATTGCTTTGCTTTTTCCTTCTTCTTACCACCTAGGATACCTAGTCTACCGGGTTTCTTGGGTTTAGGGGACTCGGGACGAGGTCGTGATGGTGTTGAGATTTTTGGCTGGGGGGGACGGACGGCTGTTGCTGTTGCTGTGTTTGATTCTAAATCCAAATCCGAGTCTGTTTCTGTTTCTGTTTCTGTTTCTGCCGTGATCTCCTTTTGGCCTTTCCCTTTCCCTTTCTCTTTTGTAGATGATGCCGGAGGGGGGTGTTTCTTTACCCCATGGTCAGAGCTATCGGATTCTGTTGATAATTCCAATTCTGGATTCGGAGCAGGTTGTAGGGATGCTAGTTTTTCTGGCTTCTTTTTCTTCCCTATGATTCCGAGACCGAGCCCTCGTGATGCCTTCGGTGGTGGTTTAGGGGCTGCTGGTGGTGATTCTGGTCTAGAATCCTCTCTCTTTTTCTTTGTTTTCTCTTGGGAAATGCTGGGCTTTTCGTGCTCCTCTTCTATGTGCTTCAGCCCCGGGGGCGTTTCCTGGCGCTACGGAGTAATCTTAACACAGGGAATGAATAATGGGAAGGAGGAACAGGTACCTCAAATTCATCGTCCTCTGTTTCTGCACCACCATCAGTCTCCATTGCAGCTTCTTCTTCTGGGGGTTTCCTCTGCTGACTGCCTTTTTCAAGTGCCGTTGTTGTTGCAGTGCTGTGTATATCGAGGTTCTCCCACCATTTGGCTGGCGCTGGGGTAAGCAACCACAACCGAGACGTCTCAGCTGAATCAGAAAGTTCCGACACAACATTTGCACCAAGGCCGAAATCAGTGGATGGCCCGTTAACCTCTTTGAGCCATAGCTGTTCATCAAATGGCGCGACTCCCTTGATTAACTTCGCCGCCTGTGCCAGCGTGGTGCCGTGACGGGCTCCACGTAGCCCCGTTATGCCTGGGAATACGGCGCTCAAATCAATACCCAGAGTTTCGATATTATCAAATAGCTTGCTAAGAACCCAGTCCTTCTGTTTGATCTGTTCCAAAAGGGACCGTCGGCGAGATTCCCAGCCAATTTCTTCCCTCAGTAAGGGAATCAACAAGTGCTCAGTCACCAAGCGTTGGCAATCCCTTGAAAAATAAATAGGCCATTTAAGAGGCCTCAGAGGAGCAGGCAACTTCGTTGATACATGTAGCTCTAAGGAATCTATGCTCGCCCCGCTCCTGACCGTAATGCTGCTTCCGGGACGGCTTTGGAGGGCCTCCCCTATCTTTTCAAGGAGGACATCAAATTGCTCTGGATCCTCTGTAGGATCGATAGTTGTGCTTTCTTCGTCGGCTCTCTTCAGGATCTCTTTGAAATTCAAACGTTCGGACCACAGATGTGTAAGATCCGTCAGATACAGATCGTAGCCTTTGGGGTTTGCGGTATATTTGAAGAGAAGAGGGGGGAGCTCTTCGGACTTTGAGAGGTGCAGTCTCTGCCATATCCCCGGCATTGTTGGCCTCAGTGAAAGGTAGACAGGAAATTCTTCAACATTAATTCCTCGATGATGTTGGATAGTCCAAGCTGCAACATTGAATAAGGCGTGAGCACGGACCAACTACGAATGCTCGATTGCCACCAGTGTCTAAGACCTCTTCACGGCGATTATTGTCACCGTTAAGCTCTACACACACCCCCTTTTTAAAACCAACACGGAAAATAGCGCTTGGAATGTCATCGCGACTAGCTGACAGGACAGGCTCGAAAAGGAGCCGGTCTCGTTCGCCATCGTCTTGGCGTCAGTCGCAGAAATTCGCTCGCAGACACGATGAACGCGACGGCCAACCCGATTCCCGCAGCGGGCACTATGTTCGAAGTATAAAGGACCAGGTGCGTCTGAATCAGCTTCAGGAAGATGAACAGGCGCGGGAATGGGTGGCACAAGAGGATGTTTTCGTCCTTAAACAGGCGAAAAAGAAGGCAGAGATACGAGTCAAGGAAGGCCGCGCAAAACCAATCGATTGGCTCACTGTCACCTTGAGGGTCATCGATCCCACGAGAAATCCTTTAGATGACGAGATAGCAGACTCAGAGCTTGATCTGGTTGATCCGGATGGTGTATTTGAAGGGCTATCCCAGGGCCAGTTGTTGGACCTGGAGAAGGATATAGACACCTTTCTGAACCTCGAATCAAACTCGCAGAATAGAGACTTTTGGAAGGTACGGTGCTGCGTCCTATGCTCTTATAAAAATACTTGCAAGGCCAGGTCTGATATTTTTACTCTTTACAGACTATGAGGATTATTTGTAAAGACCGCCAGAAAACTACCGCACCCGAAGGCCGTGCCCTGAGTTCCGTCGTCGCAGACATAAACAGACTGCTTAGCCCGAAAACTTACGAGCAACTGGAGGCTCTCGAAGTGCAGGTGAAGAGAAAGCTGGATTCTAACGAACCTATCGACTACGACTATTGGGAGGAATTGCTGCGCAGTCTCACTGTTTGGAAAGCACGGGCTAAGTTGAGGAAAGTCTATCAAGCCGTCATAGAAGAACGTGTTCGGGGACTGCGCAAACAACAGTGCGAAGAGGCGGAGTCTGTCCGGTTGAAATTGGCACCGCTTGCCCCAGTTGTTAAGTCACCAGGCGATGAGCGGCAAGTTGAAGGCATTGATTCTCAAGAGTTTGACGGCCTCGATCCGGAACCACTGCTTCAAGTGCACCCAGAGGACAAGGTCTTACAGATAGTAGATGAATCGGCGTTTCTTAACCAAGTGGTAAGGTGGCATCTGATCTTCCTTGAGGTGAAGCTGTTTCTGATGTACTTTCAGGCCCGTGATCGTGAGAAGGTTTTGAAAATGGGATATGTCCCATTGCGACATCGACAAACAGAGAAGCCGTCGACGCCAGCTGCGAACCAACCCTCGAATGTTGCAGTTAATTCCATCTCCACACGATTTTCCTCAATTCCGAACGAGGATTTCTCGCAGGCGACAAAGGCCCTCTACGAAAGGGAGCTTGCCAAGGGTGTAAGCGAGAACGAGGAGATCTTCACTGGGGAAGAGGCTGTGAGTACAAGCTCGCGCCCTCAATGGGCCAGCAAGTATCGACCCCGCAAGCCTCGATATTTCAATCGAGTGCAAATGGGGTACGAATGGAACAAGTACAACCAGACACATTATGACCATGAAAATCCGCCTCCAAAAGTCGTCCAAGGATATAAATTTAATATATTCTATCCTGATCTCATCGATAAGACGAAGGCTCCCACATACCGGATTGAACGAGAGCATGGAAGGAGGCGGGGTCAGTCCTTTGCCCCCGCTGGTCAAGAGGATACATGTCTCATTCGGTTCATGGCCGGGCCGCCTTACGAAGATATTGCGTTTCGAATTGTCGATAAGGAATGGGACTACAGTGCCAAAAGGGAGAGGGGATTTAAGAGCACTTTCGACAAGGTGAGTACAGACCCCTCCTTTTTCGAATACAGTTAGCTAACGCGGCTTATCTTCAGGGTATCTTACAGCTTCATTTTCAGTTCAAGAGGGTATGTATTTCATCATAAAGATGGTGGTGAACAGGAATCATGTGCTGATTTGCTTTAGATCTACTACCGGAAGTAAACTCGAGTTGATCTTGGGATCCACCCTGAGTTCTCTTAAACCAGAAGGCCTATAGGCTGCAGTTGCGCGGTTTTCATACACTTTCCAGACTGTACTGGCGATATCCATCTTCATTAATGAACAAGCTCCTTGTTTATGGGAATCGCAGGGAATGTGTGTTGTTCCTGCATAGGACCCGGTCATTTGTTGCTTATTTCTACCTCTTCTAAACTGCAGTCGAAGTCACCCTATGGAATATACCCCATCTTATGCAACTCCCTACCGACACTCCACAAGCTACGTTGGTGTCTTCGCAACAAATTGCATATCCACGTTCTGTTATTTCACAACCCTACTTGCTTCCGTATTTCCAGCCGCTCCGAATCAACCGTCATAACCGGGAGGACCATGATAACTTAAGGGGATGAAGGGATTCTCAATAGCATTGTGTCTTTGGGAGGCAAACCCATGGGCTCTGGTTGGCGGGAACGCTGCTAGCATCCACAGGACTACAGGGACCAGAAGAATGGGGTCTGCTGCCTTCTAGAAAGTCACTGGGACTTGGAAAAGGGGGATATTCTTGGCTTCCACGTTCTAGAGCGGCAGCAACGTGCAGCTCGCCTTGGGTGACGGTGGCCCATGCAGGTGCCCGGCCATACGCAATTTCTGATCGGCAGACCAGCTGTAGGTCATTTAAATCGATTTACCTATTTAGCCTTCTGTAGCACCAGATCCGGTTGTTTTTGTCTCCCGTGAGATAAAACCGGCGTGTCTGTACCATGGCGGCTGTTCCACAAGACGATTCTTGCAGTAGAGTGACGCACAACCGCTGCACGCCCGGAAAGCATAATCTGGTCTTGTCCACCGGGGGGGGCTTGTTGTTTGCTTGGACAGAGATGCCTGGGAACGGGCTGTTTGCGTTATTATAAGCCTGTGTCTTCTGAGTTGGGGATTCGCAGTCTGGGCTGCTCACCTTGGACGGCTATGCATATCTTTGTCTCACTAGACGCTTGAGACGTACTTATTTACTTTTTGTTTCTTTCCCCGTAGTTCATCCTTCCTTTCCACTGTTTCGCTTCCTCTCTCTCTCTCTCCCTCTGTGTGTGTGTCTGTGTGTGAGTGAGACTGGTGGCCGAGTACACTGAGTCGGACTGACCGTTTGAAACAGAATAAAACAAGACAGCCGTGCTTGTCTTCAAGGATATCTCGAGCAGTATACACACATACTACTCTATTCTTGCGAAAGACAGGTTAACATGAATCATTTGCTCCCGTCGAATGGTCAGGTTCCCTCCAACCCGGGCTCTCGACATCCCCATTCTCCTAGCCCAACAGAGACGCTTTCTTCAAGCCCTGGAGGTGTTTCTTATACCAGCTCTCCTGGAGGCTGCTACGATTTGTCTACCTCGGGGCCAACGATTCCTCTCCAACGTCTCAGATATGCAAGCCAATGGGGGGTAGAATCGATCCCTCACGGCTCCGAACTTAATTCGTCTCAGACACCACCAGAATTCGGGAGTGACGACCAGTTTGTTTCTTTTTGCAATAACCAGACGACACTGGATGTGCCTCCATATCTGATGAGATCCTGCTCCGACGGGGGACACTTCACGTCTGAGCTACGGCCGTTTCAAGAATCCCAAGACATATCCGAATGGGTACGCAATCAAAGCTGACGCTGATACCCGTACTTCCCTGTATTTGACCGTGAAGCTGAAGTGTGTGTGTGGTTTATTTGCGTCAGTTTACTGGATCTTGTACTCCACGATTGGAGAAACCGGCGACCGTTTTCTATACAACGACCGTGAGCCCGCCGCCACCGTCCTTCTCACCCTCTTCTTGCCAATCCCTGAAGTTCAGCGATGTCGGTACATCAGATATGAAAGCTATGCCTGAGGCTGATGAACACCAAACGGGCTCAGGCACCGACGAGGATTCAAATGCAGACCCCCCGTATTCACTTCTTATTTACCAAGCGCTCAGATCTGCCCCTGGAATGAAATTACCTCTCCAGGGGATTTACAGCTGGTTTGAGAAGAACACAGCGAAGGGGAAGGATCAGAATTCAAAGGGCTGGCAGAATAGCATTAGACATAATTTGTCTATGAACGCAGTACGCCATTTGCCTCTTCCACCTCCCTTCTTGTTTGAGACATTGTACCTGACTCGGAATTTTTCTTCCACAGGGGTTTGAGGCTGTTAGACAAGAGTCTGCTAAAGGCAAAAAGGCTGTGAACTTTTGGAGACTCACTGAAGAAGCTGCGAAGAACGGCATTCAATCTACTACGCGCTTCAGAAAAGCGAATTGCAAGAAGACCACAGGTTCTGATCCACCAGTTACCTCTCAACGCCAACGCTCAGGGGCAAAGGGAAGTAAAGCAATGAAAAATGCGCCCGTGAAACATCGGAATGACGAACCTCGAAAGGAGCCATATCCTCAGCGACCCGCGTCTCGCCGACAGCAGCAGCAGCAGCAGCAAGGGGAGGTTGTTTACCCACAACACCAGGCGGCGGCTTCACAATTCCATGTTCCCACACCACTTCAATGTTCTCCGATTGAAACCTTCGATCTGGGAAGCATCGTTGGCTGTGCAGAACCACCTGCATGTCTGCCCGTCTTTTGTGATCTTACCCCTTGGGTTGAAGTGGACTGTCTAGCTCCTTTCGACAATGGCATTCTTGGATGGTGTGGTCTTCACACAGCTCCAGGCAATAACGGATTCCTGACATGCTCCGATACCTCGGGGGATTTTCAGATGAGTGTATAGTTGCATATTACTAAATTTTGGGTTGGTGTTACTCTCTTTCTCTTCTATTTATCGTTGCCCGTGGTTGACTTGATCCGCTTTCTTTTTAATTTAGAAATACTGCTTTTGTCATATCAATTTGTTACATATTCATATTTACGTTCCTGACCAAAAAGTGTGGCCTATGTGAAATGGAATCGATATGCCTTTTGTTTCTGGGGGGGGTTGGTAAAATTGTGTATACTTGAATGGTGTCTTTCTTTGTTGTTACTTTGGTCCTATTCTGTTTCGATAGTAACATAGTCTTTTCCTCTGCATGAGCCCTCAGTCTCTAGGTATATTATGCATGGAGACGGACAATGGGAGATCTCCAACTACTATTATTGCTGGCACCGTACCACTTAAAAAATGTTTTGACTACATATAACCCGCTGTGTATAGCAGTGCTACATGGAATCTAGGGTCTTGAACGTGTCCACAGTGAACCCTAGGTGACAGCCACGAGAATCCCGATCTCAGTTTCGCTTCTGTCCCCGATGGATGGATAGGAACACAACATCAGGTGATGCCACGACGACGTTCCGTGTTACACGAGGAAGAAATTTATTTCTTCGTAGCTCGACGGGTTGTCGTTGTATGTGGGGAGTGCATATCTCCAGGAGCAACATCCGTTCCCTAAATGATGATACATATATACATGTACATTGTACACCCTGGTAAGTTGTAACTCTCTAAGCGAGATAAATCTTTGGGAGCTGCACGTAAATTAATTATTGAATTATTCCCCTGTATCAGCCGATGTTCCACCAAATCAGCAACAAGGATGCGCTTATTTCTTGTTCCGTCCTTGTGCAGAATACTTCGAAGAAAAACAAGTGACAACGCGTCTCATACGGGCCGTGCCGTTTCTCTTCTTCTGAGTTGAGGCTCGCGTATGTAGAGTACAGATCACTTCGTCGTACCCCTGTACTTCCTAGGAATACCTAAGTTCCAGCTCAGGACGCGGAGGATTCCCCGGGATCTATCGATTTGTGACGTCCCTAAAGGTCGTTCATTCATTCTGCAATTGGAGTTGAAATCAAATCGAATCAAATACCGGTTATTATCCACGTATTCATAAACTTAGTAAATGAAATAGGTTGATAATAATACGGCTCATGGCTTCTCTGAAAACGCTTCACCGTCCCTAGTCAAGTCTGGTTTAGTTACGGACTGACACGGTGGTGGCGGTAATGTGCCCTTAGATCCCACCGAGTAAATAGAAATTCCGAGGGATGGAAGAGACCGTTGCCATCGTACTTTTGTCGTGGAATGAAACGGCTTTCTGCATACAATCCGGGCTATATAGGGGGACTATATTGGCTGGTATGGATGTAAGCGCTATGCAGGTGTGGAGTAGACTTGTTAGGGCTAGCAGGGAGGTCTATCCACCTCTCTGAACTCCCCCATTCTGTACATTTTTGTTCTCGTATATGCCCAATGCACCAAAGGCCAGGGTTCGTAGCTTAACTCTCTGGATGGACATTCCATTAGATATATCTCTGTTTCTTTTTGCTTCGCAGTATGATACTCCCTTTCTTTCCTCCATCACATACTACCACAGAGTAACGGTAACAACTCGTAACCCTGATTTTGTACATAGTCAATGGAACCTATTGGTGCTGGGGTAGGCTGTAGGACTAGAAGTCTTAAACACGGCATCATAATCCAGTGTATACAATAGTATGTATGTTACATGGATACAACCCCGTTCATGAACCCAACCCGGGACATTGTCAACCGCGTGCTCTATTGTTACATGGGACGGGCGTGCATGCCACATGTACATGTACGTTCAGTTACGGGGCACAGAGCGCGGAGCACTGTGCCTCTCAGTGGATAGTTCATTATGGGGGTGCGAACAAGGGGCGGATTGAGCTGGTGGCTTCTTTTAATGGCTTGTATGTCTGACATGGAAGCGTTGAGGAATTATATCTGATTATTTTACCCCCTAGCCCAAATGAGTAGGCATATACGCTGCCTATCCCAACATCCATACCCGGTCTGGGTCGATGACTGCCGCAATAAAAGAATCGTGGCTGCTCCAGTCTCTTCGAATATGCACATCATATGCAGCCTTTGGTAGGCAGGCTGGAGCATTCCAAGGTGCTCATGTTTATTGCACAGGGATGTGGACAGCTATCATATCATTCTGTATTTAGTTGTGCATGGCTGGGTTTCCTGGGATAACAGCGACGCAGGGGACCCATCGTTTGAATTGCATTATTCAGAGCTTTCGGCAAGTCCAGATCCTTATACGAAGCCCAATATTGAATAGCAAATTGCCCGATATCCAGCAGCCAAGTCAGCAACAGGGATCCAGTCCAAGCATGCGATAGGCACGAAGAGCCCCAAACCTCCTGGTCTCTTGAACTCTGAAGACAGCTTCAACGTCAGATAGATAGATGTTTCTGGAATGGGGAAAGGTACGGCATGAGCACATGCATAGATAGATGTATATGCATTCCTCTCTCTCCCCGAACGAGTCATATTCCACCGTTTGCGTCATGAGATGTTCCCATCCCGGGAGATGAAGGGTTTGAAATGCCCATCGGGAAATAAGGAACCTGGGATTGGGCTTGGGCCTTCTGTTGTTGCTGCAGGGTGTTAGTTACAGCTGCAGCAGATTATTTCTCCTGTGGATCTTTCGTCAGGAAGGGATCCATCACTTCGGAGGAGGGGGGAAAATAGAACTGTTGTACCGGCTGAAATGTAGGAAGCAAGCTTATCTATGCAGGGATCTTCAGTAATGTCCATATCCTCTTCATTTCATCATCATATTGTGGCTGGTCATATTGCAAATCTGTCCATTCCATCCCATGCATGCACGTTTCATTCTCTGAGGGCTTACGACTGAGACGCGTGGGCCCATGTATCCATGCCCAATGTCTCAGTTCCAACCATGCTGTACGGAGTACACAGAGGCTTTGCGAGATGCATTGATGATGTTGATAGTACATAACCTGCTGCTGGTTCTCACCGCTTTGTTGGGAAAACCGTCATCAAGCCATACGCAGGGATATAGTGATACCTGGTAACAGGCCATGCCCTGTTATTTGCATCTCTCAGCCGCAATGCTAGCGGTGGAGCTGTCGTAGTCAGAGAGCTACGTAGTCTAAAACGGGTATCAAGTCGACCATGCTTATTGTTTTGGGTGGCACAGGCTACATGATCTTCCCTTCATACCCTGATCTACCAATTCATAGGACGTCGCTCTCCGGCACTTCCACGAGTACCCGTACGCTATTGTGAACTGAGAACCGAAAAGTCCATGGAATTCAGACATAATCGGTTCAAACTCAACGTATCATGTGGCATCATGAATAGACTCCCAATTGACGTCTAGTTTCTCGTTCATGGGAATGTAACGCGAAATGGATGGGACGCTTGCTGGAGTAGGCAGAGAGAGCAGACGCTTGCAAACACTCGTAAAATGAATTATTCATTTTGTCTAGCCAGACCATTTCTTTCAGCGCGTCTGAATGCTAGCCCGTTTCCGTTCATTTTCGAAAACCTAATAGAACTGTTTCCAGCCGTTGCCCATATCATGTTCCCCGGCAAAACACCAACACCGTCCATGTTCACATCTTTCCCATTTAGCGCTTTCCAGCCTTCTCTTGAGACTCCTTGAGGACCTTCTTGACGATCTTCTGCTCCTCGATCAGGAAAGCCCGGACGACGCGGTCCTTGACGCAACCAGCGCAGCGAGAGCCACCATAGGCACGGCTGACGTTCTTCTTGGGGCGAGAGATCTGAGAGTACTCCCGGGGACGAAGGGCAGGAACCTATTAAGATGCGAAACTATCAGCCATTCTGGAAGACTGTAATGAATGAAGCTCCGCGCTATCTATCCATCTTTTCTTTCCATTTCTCGATCCAACTACAATCGCGATATATCACTTTGCAGGAGCACTCACGCCTGGGAGCTTGATGCCGCAGTCACCGCACTTGGGGGCAGTGCCCTTCTTCTTAATGTGGAGGTACCGAAGCTCGCCGCCGGGGGTCTTGACGATGCGGACCTTGTTGGACCTCGTGTTGTACCTGTGGATAGAAACTCATCAATATTGTCCAAGAAATTCCCATCGCGTCTTTTCCTTCGCAGCTAGGTCGAGCCGAGAGAAAGGGATCAAACGTACGGGTTCCGTCTGCGCTGTGAGGGGAAAAAATTGAAAAGTCAACATGTCATCCAGTAAAAGCCGAATAAATCCAGTGTCAATATTCCACTCACGTATTGCAATCTGTTGTTCGCCATTGTGACTGTCCTTGAACCTCTGGAACGGTGACGAGTTCAGGGAATCGGCGGCGTTGTCGGTTGTCGTCGTTGTCCTCGTAGAATTGTCAAGGTCCGGATTTGTGTGGGTTTCGCTCCGAGCCCTGAAGTCGCGCTAGCGCAAATTTGGCGAGAACCCACTAGTCCGTATCCGGTTAGCGTATCTTATGGAGCCGCCACCTCTGTTGAACTTTGCCATCATCAAGAGATGCAGAGCAGCTTCATCTCTCATCGCCCGTCGTGAGCAGAGGATCGTCCAGGAGTTGCGTATCTACTTCCGGGACTTTGATCTCATCTCTCCGACTCTCCTGTTATCTACCACCTTCATATCGGATCCCGTTGTCGCAGAACACGTGGATTACTTTTCTCTTCATCGACGTGACTTGACGCGACTTGACATACTGGTGTACGCGAAGAGGGACGAGATCATTTGCATCAACGGCTGCCATCATGGCATCCTTGCCCCCTCCTCCTCCGCCAGGATGGGGTGCATCGGCGCCCCCTTCCATTCCTCTGGCTCCCCCTCCGCCGGGGTACCAGCCTCCAGCTGATCCAACAACCGCGAAGCTCCTCCAGAGGAAAGCGGAATGGCTGCGGATCCAACACAATCGGTTCGGGGAGAAAAGGAAAGGTGGATTCGTCGAAACCCAAAAGGCTGACATGCCTCCTGAGCATCTACGGAAAATTGTCAAGGATATCGGCGATGTGTCGCAGAAGAAATTCAGCAACGAGAAGCGGAGCTATCTGGGTGCGCTTAAGTTCATGCCGCATGCTGTGCTGAAGCTGCTGGAGAACATGCCAATGCCTTGGGAATCTGCTAGAGAGGTTAAGGTGCTTTACCATGTCAACGGTTGCCTGACACTCGTCAATGAGACTCCGAGGGTGATCGAGCCTGTTTTCCACGCCCAGTGGGCTACAATGTGGGTGTGCATGCGGAGGGAAAAGAGTGATCGGCGACATTTCAAGCGGATGCGCTTCCCTCCATTCGACGACGAAGAACCTCCTCTTTCGTGGTCCGAAAATATCGAAGACGTCGAACCTCTGGAGCCGATTCAGATGGAGCTCGATGAATCTGAAGATGCCGCCGTGTACGACTGGTTTTATGACCATCGTCCTCTACTTGATACCCCTCATGTCAATGGACCGAGTTATAAAACGTGGAATTTGACCCTTCCGCAAATGGCCACCCTTTATCGATTAAGCCACCAACTTCTGAGCGATGTCGTGGATCAAAACTACTTTCATATGTTTGATCTTAATAGTTTTCTAACAGCTAAAGCGTTGAATGTGGCCATCCCAGGTGGCCCTCGTTTCGAGCCTTTGTACAAGGATATTGATCCGAACGATGAGGACTTCAGTGAGTTCAACGCCATTGACCGCATTATCTTCCGCGCCCCCATCCGGACGGAATACAGAGTCGCATTTCCATTTCTTTACAACACTCTTCCGAGGAGTGTAAAAGTTTCTTGGTATTCACATCCCCAAGTTGTGTATGTCCGGACGGAGGACCCGAATCTCCCAGCCTTCTACTTTGATCCTGTTATCAACCCGATATCTTCACGAGCTGTCGCGCCAAAGAATATCACGGTTAGCAACGAAGATGAGATTTTCGGACTGGGAAATATGGAAGATGAGAGTTTTGAGCTGCCAGCGGAGATTGAACCATTTTTTGCCGATGAAGAACTGTACACCCCTGAGACGGCTTCTGCTATCTCCCTTTGGTGGGCTCCTCACCCATTCGATAAACGTTCCGGAAAGATGGTACGCGCGCAGGATGTGCCGTTAGTGAAGCAGTGGTACCTAGAGCATTGCCCCCAAGGCCAGCCGGTCAAAGTCAGAGTATCCTACCAGAAGCTTCTTAAGACCTACGTCCTTAACGAATTGCACAAACGCCGACCAAAGGCTCAGAATAAGCAACATTTGCTAAAGACCTTGAAATCAACTAAATTCTTCCAGCAGACAACAATAGACTGGGTCGAGGCAGGATTGCAAGTTTGTCGCCAAGGTTTTAATATGCTTAACCTTTTGATTCATCGCAAAAATTTGACATACTTACATCTCGATTACAATTTCAACTTGAAGCCTGTGAAGACGCTGACAACCAAGGAACGTAAGAAATCTCGCTTCGGAAACGCCTTCCATCTGATGAGAGAGATATTACGCTTGACAAAGTTGATCGTCGATGCTCAGGTTCAATATCGCTTGGGCAACATCGATGCATTTCAACTTGCCGATGGCATCCTTTATGCGTTCAACCATGTCGGGCAGCTGACCGGTATGTACCGATATAAATATAAGTTGATGCATCAGATCCGTTCTTGCAAGGATCTGAAGCACCTCATCTACTATCGGTTCAACTCGGGACCTGTTGGTAAGGGGCCTGGCTGTGGCTTCTGGGCTCCTGCTTGGCGAGTATGGCTGTTCTTCATGCGTGGTATCATTCCTCTGTTGGAGAGGTGGCTTGGAAATCTGCTCTCTCGGCAGTTCGAGGGTCGCCACAGCAAGGGAGTTGCGAAGACTGTCACCAAGCAACGTGTAGAGTCTCACTTTGACCTGGAACTCCGCGCGTCTGTCATGGCGGATCTCATGGACATGATGCCCGAGGGCATTAAGCAGAACAAAGTCAACACCGTTCTTCAGCACCTTTCGGAAGCTTGGAGGTGTTGGAAGAGTAACATTCCCTGGAAGGTGCCTGGTCTTCCAGCTCCCATCGAAAACATCATTCTGCGATACGTTAAGAGCAAAGCCGACTGGTGGATATCTGTTGCTCATTACAACCGTGAGAGAATCCGCCGCGGTGCCACCGTTGACAAAACGGTTGCGAAGAAAAACTTGGGCCGCCTTACGCGGCTGTGGCTGAAGGCGGAGCAAGAGCGGCAACACAATTATTTGAAGGATGGCCCTTACGTCTCATCCGAAGAAGCTGTGGCTATCTACACCACCATGGTCCACTGGCTTGAGTCACGGAAGTTCTCTCCTATTCCTTTCCCAAGTGTGTCTTACAAACATGACACGAAGATCCTAATCCTCGCCTTGGAACGGTTGCGTGAAGCCTACTCCGTGAAGGGGAGACTTAACCAGAGTCAGCGTGAGGAGCTTGCACTTATTGAGCAAGCATACGATTCTCCTGGAACAACTCTGGCGAGAATCAAGCGGTTCCTACTGACACAGAGAGCATTCAAGGAAGTTGGGATCGACATGAATGACAATTATAGTGATATAAACCCAGTATACGATGTGGAGCCAATTGAGAAGATCACCGATGCCTACCTGGATCAGTATCTCTGGTACCAGGCAGAACAGCGTCATCTTTTCCCTGCATGGATCAAACCATCTGACTCCGAAGTGCCTCCATTGCTGACGTACAAATGGGCACAAGGTATCAACAACCTGTCGAATGTCTGGGAGACAGCAGATGGAGAGACCAATGTCATGATTGAAACCGAGCTTTCCAAGGTCTACGAGAAGATTGACCTGACCTTATTGAATCGTCTACTTCGGCTAATTATGGACCACAATTTGGCCGATTACATCACCTCGAAGAACAACGTGCAGCTTAACTATAAGGACATGAACCATACCAACAGTTACGGGTTGATCCGGGGTCTCCAATTTTCCGGCTTTGTCTTCCAGTACTATGGTTTGATGATTGACTTGCTGCTTCTCGGGTTGCAACGAGCTAGTGAAATGGCCGGTCCACCACAGAGTCCCAATGACTTCCTACAATTCAGAGACCGTGCCACGGAAACTAAGCATCCGATCCGCCTTTACACCCGCTACATCGATAAGATTTGGGTATTCTTCAGGTTCTCAGCGGACGAATCTAGGGATCTAATCCAGCGTTTCCTGACTGAGAATCCCGATCCCAATTTTGAAAATGTTATTGGCTATAAGAATAAGAAGTGCTGGCCTCGTGACTGCAGAATGCGCCTGATGAGACACGATGTTAACTTGGGTCGTGCTGTATTCTGGGACTTGAAAAACCGCTTGCCACGGTCTATTACTACGATTGAATGGGACGATACTTTTGCTAGCGTCTACAGCAGGGACAACCCGAACCTCTTGTTCTCAATGTCCGGGTTCGAGGTTCGTATTCTACCGAAGATTCGCAATCTGAATGAAGAATTTTCTGTCAAGGACAGTGTTTGGTCGCTGGTCGACAATAGTACGAAGGAAAGGACAGCACACGCCTTCCTTCAAGTCACGGAGGAAGATATTCAGAAATTCAATAACCGCATTCGGCAAATCCTAATGTCTTCTGGATCAACTACTTTCACCAAGATTGCGAATAAATGGAACACTGCACTAATCGCACTCTTCACGTACTACCGTGAGGCAGCTGTGTCGACTGTCAATCTGCTGGACACCATCGTCAAATGCGAAACGAAGATTCAAACTCGAGTCAAGATTGGTCTGAACTCCAAGATGCCCTCGCGTTTCCCTCCAGCTGTCTTCTACACTCCTAAGGAGCTAGGTGGCTTGGGTATGATCTCCGGATCTCACATCCTCATCCCCGCCAGTGATAAGCGATGGTCAAAACAGACAGATACTGGCATTACCCATTTCCGCGCGGGTATGTCTCATGATGAGGAGACTCTTATCCCTAATATCTTCCGTTACATCATTCCTTGGGAAGCCGAATTTATCGACTCTCAACGTGTCTGGATGGAGTATTCTCAGAAGCGACAGGAGGCTCAGCAACAGAACAGGCGCCTGACACTCGAGGATTTGGAAGATAGCTGGGACCGTGGTCTTCCGCGTATCAATACCCTCTTCCAGAAGGACCGAAGCACTCTCAGCTTCGACAAGGGCTTCCGTGTGAGGTCAGAGTTCAAGCAGTATCAGCTTATGAAGAGCAATCCATTCTGGTGGACTAGTCAGAGACACGACGGTAAACTCTGGAACCTGAATGCTTACCGCACTGACGTTATCCAGGCTCTTGGAGGTGTGGAGACGATTTTAGAACATACTCTCTTCAAGGCCACCGCTTTCCCATCTTGGGAGGGTCTTTTCTGGGAAAGAGCATGTCTTGCCAAGGGAACACGGTTGCTGCGGTACGATGGTACTGAGGTTGAGGTCCAGGATGTCCGAGAGGGAGACCTGCTTCTCGGTCCTGATGGCGGGCCTCGTCGCGCTTTCAACATTGTTAATGGTCAAGACCGCCTGTATCGCATCAAGATTGGCGCAGGTAAAGAAGATCTTGTGGTTACGCCGAACCATATCCTGGTTCTTCACCGGGTGAAGATGAGCGAAAATGTACAAACAGGGCCTGAAGTTTCAGCAGAGTGCTACGACACTGTGGAGATGACTGCCACGGAGTTCGCTGCTCTTGACCCTAAAGAAAGGAGCCGGTATCGAGCCTTCAGATCTCCTACCTTTGGGCAGTCCGAACAGGCAGCGCGGGAGAAGGTTTCCCAATCCCATAATTTCTCTATCGAGGATATTAGTCTTGAGGCCGAGGCGACAGAGTGGGCCGGCTTCCGAGTCGATAAAGACCAACTGTACCTGCGACACGATTATCTGGTTCTGCACAACAGTGGTTTTGAGGAGTCGATGAAGTTCAAGAAATTGACAAATGCGCAGAGGTCAGGTTTGAATCAAATTCCTAACCGTCGGTTTACTCTTTGGTGGTCTCCGACTATCAACCGCGCCAACGTCTATGTTGGTTTCCAAGTGCAATTAGATCTTACTGGAATATTTTTGCATGGCAAGATCCCGACACTGAAGATCTCTTTGATTCAGATTTTCCGTGCTCATTTGTGGCAGAAGATTCATGAGTCTGTTGTCATGGATTTGTGCCAAGTTTTCGATCAAGAGCTGGAACAACTTGGCATTGAAGCTGTCCAGAAGGAGACGATTCATCCGCGCAAGTCCTACAAGATGAACAGCTCGTGCGCAGA
This sequence comes from Monascus purpureus, assembly GCA_025999795.1. Classification (NCBI taxonomy): domain Eukaryota; kingdom Fungi; phylum Ascomycota; class Eurotiomycetes; order Eurotiales; family Aspergillaceae; genus Monascus; species Monascus purpureus. The sequence goes on from AP025348.1 coordinate 2,239,040, forward strand.
TATTCTTCTCTTCGCTACAAATAAATGGAATGTGACAAGGCCGTCCCTTCTGTTCGATACGAAGGATGTGTACGAGCCTACCACGACGAACAAGTTCTGGCTGGACGTACAGTTGAGGTATGGGGACTATGACTCCCACGACATTGAAAGATATGTCCGTGCCAAGTACCTTGACTATACGACAGATAGCATGAGCATCTATCCGTCAGCTACCGGGTTGATGATTGGCATCGATCTTGCATACAATCTTTATTCGGCGTACGGTCAATACTTCCCTGGCCTGAAGACGTTGATTCAGCAAGCCATGGCGAAGATCATGAAAGCGAACCCGGCTTTGTATGTGCTGAGAGAACGCATCCGGAAGGGTCTGCAGCTTTATGCTTCTGAGAGCAACCAGGAGTTCCTAAATTCGCAGAACTATTCCGAGCTGTTCAGCCCACAGATTCAGCTGTTCATTGATGACACCAATGTTTACCGTGTCACTATCCACAAGACCTTCGAAGGGAATCTTACGACAAAGCCGATCAACGGTGCTATCTTCATCTTCAATCCTCGGACTGGGCAGCTCTTCTTGAAGATCATTCATACCAGCGTCTGGGCAGGACAAAAGCGTCTGGGTCAGCTCGCCAAGTGGAAGACTGCAGAAGAAGTAGCAGCACTTATTCGATCCTTGCCAGTTGAAGAGCAGCCGAAGCAGCTCATTGTTACTCGGAAGGGTCTCCTTGATCCTCTGGAAGTTCACCTGCTTGATTTTCCCAACATCTCCATTCGAGCTTCTGAGCTGCAGCTCCCATTCCAGGCTGCCATGAAGGTCGAGAAACTAGCAGATATGATTCTCCGTGCAACAGAGCCTCAGATGGTTCTGTTCAACCTGTATGATGAGTGGCTGAAGTCAATTTCGCCCTACACCGCATTCTCCAGATTGATCCTCATTCTTCGAGCTCTTCATGTTAACAACGATAAAGCTAAGATCATTCTCCGGCCTGATAAGACTGTTATCACCCAGGAGCATCACATCTGGCCTTCGCTGTCCGACGAGGACTGGATTAAGGTTGAAGTACAATTGCGTGATCTGATTCTTAATGACTACGGCAAGAAGAACAATGTGAACGTGCAGAGTTTGACGAGCAGCGAAGTCAGGGATATCATTCTGGGTATGGAGATCAGCGCTCCTTCTTTGCAGCGACAACAGGCAGCAGAGATCGAGAAACAAGAGCAGGAACAGAAGCAGCTCACTGCCGTCACTACGAAGACACAGAACGTCCGTGGCGAGGATATCATTGTTACCACCACGTCTCAGTACGAGCAGCAATCCTTTGCGTCGAAGACTGAATGGCGTACACGGGCGATTGCGACGTCCAATCTCCGTACGAGAGCGAACAACATATATGTCTCCTCGGATGATATCCGTGAGGATGGCTATACTTATGTTATGCCTAAGAATATTCTTCGCCGGTTTATCATGATTAGCGATCTTCGTGTGCAGGTTTGCGGATATCTCTACGGCAGCTCCCCGTCGGACAACGACCAGGTCAAGGAAATTCGCACCATCGTCATGGTCCCGCAGGTCGGCAACACTCGTGACATTCAACTTCCCCATGAGCTACCCCAGCATGACTATCTGAATAATCTTGAACCTCTCGGAATTATTCATACCATCTCTGGCAATGAGCCTCCGTACATGACCGCTGGGGATGTTACGCAGCATGCCCACCTAATGAATGCGCACTCTTCATGGGATAAAAAGACGGTGACCATGACCGTTTCTTTCACTCCAGGATCCGTCTCGCTTGCAGCCTGGACTCTTACTCCTCAAGGTTACAAGTGGGGAGCAGAGAACAAAGACACTACATCTGACCAGCCACAGGGCTTCTCTACAAACATGGGTGAAAAGTGCCAGCTGTTGCTCAGCGACAGGATCCGCGGCTACTTCCTGGTTCCCGAAGACAATGTGTGGAACTACAGCTTCATGGGCAGTGCATTCGGCAGTGTCGAGAAGAGACCGGTGTATGTGAAGATCGATACACCTATCAGGTTCTACGACGATCAGCACCGTCCTTTACATTTCCAGAACTTCGCCGAGCTGGAGGATATCTGGGTTGACCGGACGGATAATTTCGCGTAGAAAGTAGAATGGCGTTGTGAATTCAGTCTTGTGTTTTTCCCCCCCTTTCTATGTTGTTTTGTTTTGCTGCATCTTCTCATTATCTGTTTTCAAATTCTTGTACAGTACAGCTTAATATCCTGAATGAAGCAGTTGTATGAATAGCAATAGCAGCTCTTAGAGGGCTAGCCCTTGACTGGCCATTTCAGGAAATGTGCTATTATGGCGCCTGCAGACGGCCGCAGCGCAGTCAGCCAATCAGGATTGCTTAGTAAGAGAGAGCGCACGACTCGGGAAGTTGACGCTCCCGCCTAGGGCAGCGGCCAATCACGCGCCCGCCAGCCGGCCGAAGCGGCTTCTAACTCACCTCATCCTCCCGAACCTCAGGTCTTCCACCTTCATCGTCCTCTTTCACATCCCTCCTGTCATCGCATCATCGCACCAGGACAATGTTCCTCCAACGCACAGCTGTCTCGCTCGCGAGACGCACTCCTGCCAGAGTCCTCGCCAATCGCTCTTTCTCCACCTCCGTCAGCCGCTGTAAGTGGTTTCTGTCTTCGCACATTCACTATTGTCCTCGATCAGAGAAGACTCTACCGGCCCGGAATCTATCCAATTGAACCCGAGAGAACCTTTAAATTTTTATATGCGGTTTTACTGAGCAATAACTCGTGCTAATGTTGCTTTTTTTTTCTGTTTTGCAGTCAACAGCTCGAAATGGGAGGTTAAGCCGGCAGGCAAGATCGTTCCTCTTGAAGGTTCGTACCCTCCACCTATTCAAATTATTGCCAATTGCTTTTACTTTATTAAGCCAATTGCCCGTTGGTCTCTGGATCTCCGAGACTATCCGCTCTTTTATCTACTTTGAAAATCCCATCTTCGTACCGCCCCTCTTTTATCGACATAGTGAATTTGTACATGGGTGCTGACCCTCTTTCTGCGGCATAGAAATCCACAATTCTGAGGACCTTCTTCCTCCCGGTGCCAAGCCCGGTACTGTTCCCACCGATTTCGAGCAGGCGACCGGTCTCGAGCGTCTCGAGCTCCTCGGAAAGATGGAGGGTGTTGAGATCTTCGACTTCAGACCTCTAGATGCGTCTAGGAAGGGTGCGTATCCCCCCCTTTTATAGTAGGATATTTTTTGTACCATTGGCTCCATTCAGTTATATCGGAGCGCTAGGATATGGAGTGGTGCCAATTTCCGGACATCCGACATATACTAATTGAAATGGCCTATTCCAGGAACTTTTGAGGACCCCATTGTCGTCAACAGCGCTGGTGATGAGCAGTACGCTGGATGCACCGGGTACCCCGCTGATTCCCATGGGGTTGTTTGGCTGACAGTAAGTCAAGCATTGCATATATTCAAACAGATGTACTGATCAGTCTTATTATAAAGGTTTCTCGTGACCGTCCCTTTGAACGCTGCGGTGAGTGCGGCAATGTCATCAAGCTGAACTATGTTGGTCCGAAGGAGGACCCTCATGCCCGTATGTTTTCTCTCTCGCGCCATGATTTGAGCCTTCTATGGAGCTCTTTCTGGCGACCCCGCCAATTTTTTCTCCTTGTCTTCAGTTTACCTGACTCGATTCTTGTAGATGACCATGGCCACGGCCACCACCACCCGCCCCACGAGGAGCCCAAGACGTTTGTTGACTACGTCAAGCCCGAGTACTGGTACCGGTAAATACTTCCGCCTATGATGAGCACGTGATTATCACTTGGCCGGAACATGCGAGAGCGACGAGACAAGGGAGGATAGGTCGATGAAAAGCAGATACCAGGAACCATTGCCATTTCCGACTGCCTTCTATCCGTTCTTGTGCTTTCCGTGTAGTTGTATTTGCCGTTTTTGGTATTGGATTTTTGTTATTTTGTAGCATAGTTGAATATGAATTGCAGTGTAGCAGGAGTGTAGTATTGAGAAAGCCCATAACTTGAATGTCCCGCTCCTATGATGTCAATGTTTGCCGGTATTTTCTGGTGACAACGGCTCGACTCACTGTATGTACCCAGCCGTTGGAGCCATACGACGAGAATCTCACCGTCTAAGGCCAACAGACAAAATCGTTTGAAGCTATTTAGGATGGTCTAATAGAACAACCGCCTTAAGGAATTTCTAATAAATAGTACGGGTTTATTTCATCCAGAGAGGCTCTTACGTCCAGATAGAGAGCCGCTCTCTCCAATGGGGAATGATGGCACCTAAATAAAGTCAAGTGTATTTGTTTCGACCTAACCTGACCAACAAACTAAAATCTGATTCTGCCCGGGGTATGAAAAATAATGGCGCATGGCAGTACCTCCCATCTTCCCTTCCTATCTCACATAAAAAGATGGAAGGGGGAGAGGGTGCAGCAGGACAATGATGTAAAAGAAATAAAAAACAAATAAATAAAGAAACTTCCAACTCCACCTACCCAAGTATTTCCATTTGAAAAGAAAAGAAGAAAGGAAAAAAGAAAAAAAGACCCGAAGAAGAAAGAATTAAAAATTCGCCATATTCCCGGTGCTAGTATGTATCATGTCCATGTTCACTGTTGCCAAAATCATCATGTCAAGATCCGTCGTTGAAGTAACATAATTTCGTTATCGTAAGGTGGAATCAAGCCCGGAACTTGGTTAGAGAGCTTTAAAGTGCTCCTTCGCATACTGCTCGCATGCCTGCAACTTATTGTCAGAGAGATGAAGGAAAGACTATTGATATTCAAAAAAAAAAAAAAAAAAAAAATACCTTGGCCGGCTTCCCGACCTTCTGTCCGATGACTTTCCACTTGTTGGCTTCGTATTCCTTGATTGCCTCGCGCAAGGCGGCGGACTAGATATGCTTCTTAGACGATAAACAGATGGGATAGGAGGGAGCGTGGGGAGTTGGGGTTCCTGCTGAGGGTACCTCGTCTTCAGCAAATTCAGCATAGTGCATGTCCTGTTGGTTTTTTTTTGTTTTTTTATTATTTAGTCACTGATTTTAGGGTTCAAATCGAATAGATAGAAAAGAGGTAGATGCTAACCTTATACCAATGCTTTTTCACGCTGCCCTCGGTCCGATTCGGGAAAGTCTGGAGGATCTAGTAAGTGGTGGCTCTTTTTATGCATCCCTTTCTCTCGACCCTATCTCGAACAAACCTTTACAATCTCGCCCCAGCTACGACCAGCATCCCGCATAGTCTTTAATCTCTGCTCTTCCTCTGCAGACCAGGGAGTGTTGGTGCGTCCCTTTTTCTTCGGACTGTGCTCGGGCACGTTCAGGGCGGAGACGGGGTCCTGCTCGGCTTTGGCTCCAGCAGCGGTATTGACGGGGGCAGCCATGGTCGGTGTAGGGCCTGACTGGAGTGAAGAACGACGTTTGCGTGAGTTGGTCGTTGTAGTAGGTGCAGGAATCTGAGCTTGGGACATAGGGATGCCCTCAAAAGGAGCTGACCTCGGGAAGGGGTGAAGTTGTTGTTGCTGCTGCTGTTGTTGTTGCTGCTGTGCTAGAAGAAGGTGATGATGGTGATGGTGATGAGGTGATGGAGCACTGGAAGAAGTTGATGTCTTGATCCGTTTGGAAGTTGGAGGTGATCTGAGTCAAAGGGATAGGAAGAAGCCAAGATCATCAGCGAGTTCGTTCGAAGTATAGGGAAGCAGTACTTCTTTTGTCAAGGTGAGGTATATGAAGGGCACATGGCGGGACATGGCCAGTGGGATTTGTCCACGGAGAGCCCCATTACTTTCCTTTCGGATGAGAATGGCTTGTGAGAGGGAATGGAGAGAGCCGTGTTGATTGACGATACAGACAGAAGATGGACACTTACGACATGGTAAACGGCAGACAGACTTCACAACCACACAGTGTCGATTCATCTGTATATACAAAACTTAAAAAATTAGTAAATCCGCTACTGGGGTGACTCGGAGAGGAATTCGATCGCGTTGGAAGGACTCTAGGAGAAGAAGGGGGAGGGAGAAACAGGCGGGGAAGTCCGTTACACTAGAATGAGCAATGACACGAGTACATTCCTGAGACATTGACAGTGGGATAGTAGTCATTGAGACAGAGGGTACATGGGCAGAACTATATATAGAGGGGATCTGCGTGGATAAATAAGAGGATATAGAGATCAAGTACAACGAGCAAAATCATCCTTTTCTTTCCATATCCCATAGTTCATTGTCTCCTTTTCAGACCCAACGCTGAAGATACAGCAGCGCATTATGTGCCGAGAAACAAAAAAAGGCAAGACAGTGGGAATGGGAATGGCAACAGAGAAGAGAAGAGAAGAGCTCACTGGTCAAAGCTCATGGTTCGAGGAGGCCCGAAGAGTGTCCGGAGGAAGGCAACCAACTTGGGCAGAAGAGCGAACAGCGAAGACGCCTAGAAGAACAGTTGTCAGAGAGAAGAGAACGGCGCCAGACAACGAACAAGCAGAAGAGAGGAAAGGGAAAGGGGATAATGAACACTCACGATGCGGAACATTTCTGCAGCACGAAAGAAAGCGGGGAGACGCTCCAGTGACCACTCGGAGCTTCTCTGCTGTGGCTGTCGCACTCGGAGGTTTACAGATGGACTTACTCCAGGGAATCCAACGGCCAATTCCCTACTCCATCGACTATTGAACCGAGCAAAGACAGAGCGCATAGCTGACCATCAACGGCTAAGCCTCTCACATTGATTCCCGCTATTCCATAACCAGTCTCTCATCATTGGAAGGGCCAATTCTTGGATGCCATCGGCTAATGCAGAGGGAACAGGGTTGAAGAGAGTAAGTGTATCAGCCTGATCCCCTTCCCATCACCGTGACAACGCGAGCCAGCGTCTCCTGGCACATTGCCAACGGCATCGATAAAAGGAAGGTGATATCTCCCACAGACCCAGCGAGGATAGGCTGATTGGTGAAAAAGAAGCCAGGGAGAGATAGATTCGCCGGGTCGGAGAGTACAGGCTCGAGCACTGCAAGGCTCGCACAGGACTTGGCTTAAGGCGTGAGCGGGGTAGCGATAATAGTATCGGGCGTCACACTCTGGTCCGTAAGGAGTTAAATAGTGTAGTGTACGCCGGACGGGGACGAGGAAGGGGATTCGTTCAGGGACTTTGTCACGGCAAAAGCCCGATTACTCTATAAGTGAACAGGATTGGCCATGTTCATGGGTGGTTGATAGTTGATATTAGACAGGAATCTGCTTTTCTCTTGATATACGTAAAATGGGCGGAGGTCGCCACAGAGATACAGCAACAAGTGGTCGTGTAGTGTAGTGGTTAGCACCGACGGTTTTGACCCACATCACAGATGGTTCGACCTCCGTCTAACCTGAGTTCGAATCTCAGCTCGACCTTTTCTTTTTCTTTTAGTCACGTGATATATGGACTTTTATTGGATGGATACACATAGATAGGCTCTGATATGAACAAACATCACTGAGCTTTAGACACACGGTCATTGCCTAGAACAGCCATAGGTGATTCATGATCATGAGAAATCATCTAACCGACCCCTATGGTAACCTTCGGGGTCGATTACAATCAAGATCGTATAAAATAGCCAAAGATTTCCATGAAGATAAACATTAAATAGTGGAAACAGACGGCCTGTTATATGCTACATCCATGCCCTGAGTCTCCGTATCATCCTCCTCATCGGATTCGAAATCCTCCTCGACAATAGGAAATGTCAGGAGAGCTGCGATTCCACCCAGTCCGTCAAGTCGTTTCCCACTCTCATGGTCGGAGCTGAGAATCCTGACATCCCCGCCCTCGACGTCTCGGACGCGATCTACAAGTGCAACCCACCGTTTCCGCTCGGCCACCTCTTGCGATCGGAAGAGTCGGTTCGAGATGATGAGAACACCGCCTCCTCGACCCACGGCACCCTGCTCGACGGCGGACTCGACTTCTCGCGGCCCATATGTCGCTTTGTTGGTCTCCTTGCGGAGTTGCTCGAGGAATTCGTCCATGAGTTTCGTTTCCCGGGCGTACTTTGTATCAGCTAGGATTGTCTTGACGGCCGGTGATTGCAAGACTTCAGAGAGGGAGTTCAGGTAGCCCGATGCTGAGTGCACGACGACAATGCTGGGAAGAAGGCGCTTAAGGGCGGGCGTGGTGGTCGAGGCGACAGACTGGATATACTTCTGGAATCCTAAGGCGACAAAGCCCGGAGATGCGAGGAGAATGGGCTGAACTGGCTCGTTCTTGCTTGCAGATGTGATGCTAGTACTGAACTCGAGTTGGCGGAGGAGGGTATCTAGGGTAACTTGGTAGAATTTTGACATTCCCTGCACAGCAAAACCATGTTAGTGGGATATCTATCCATGATGGGTCTTGAATATCTAGTATGGACAAACTAACCTTGTCGTGATCGCCCCCTCCATGCCGTTTCCTCGGAACAGACATCTCTACCTTCTGCTTCAAAATAGTCTGATACTGCCCGATGAAACAAATATGTGCAATCCCCTCCTGCATGACCACAGCCACGGCCTCAGCCCTTCGTCTACCACTCTCGTCTACTGCATCCTTGAGCATCTCAATGGCAATGCTGTCCCACCCCACCCCTTCACCACTCGCGCCCACTTCTTTCACCAGCGTGAAGTTGCGATTCAACTCTAGATCCAGGGTGTGGAACTGGCCGATCTTCGTGTGGGGTGTTTCATTAACTATCTGTCCGGAAACGTGCAGCTGAGAGCTCTGGGGGTCAAAATCCAAATTTTTTACACGGATCTCAAGCGTTAGATGTACCCGCGAGGAAGTTGTGGAACCGGTATCTTGGGTTGTGGTGACGCGGCGGATAGCACTTGCACGGAGGAGATCACCGGGTCGAATCAGGTTATATGCATGCCACTAGGATTGAAAGACGTATATTATATCTATAAGCGACGAGGGTCTTCGAATGGTTGCTGGGGAAGGGGGGGATATCACTTACCATGTCCTCTGGTTCCTCGGGGCACAAAGTAACGGCACCGGATCCATTAAGCTCAATATTGTTTTTAATTAACTTCATCCTGTAAATGGCCCGAAAGTGAAGTAAGTAGTCTTTCGTAGTTGAAATCGAAGTATCTGTGAACGTTTCTATGAGGGGATTCAGAGCGGGGAGGAAAACCGATCAATGATGCAGCCCAAATTAACATTACTTCTACAACAGGACTAGCGCATGTCTGCCGTTATCGATATCGATAAGCAAGCCCTTTGCCCTATGCCCTAGTTGCGATAAGACATATCCATCATTCAGTCCAGAGAAAATTAAACACGAATAATACCACGATAATAGCATGGAGATCGCCCAAGTATCTCCACAGCTAACGCTCTGGCGTCATGTTGGCCGACGTTCTCTTTTTGTTCGTGTTGGCCGATGGGAGGGGCTGCTGAATAATATCACTTATGGCAATAAAGAGGGGCTCAGTGCCCCTCGCGCTGGCTCAATTCTTGATGTTCTATCATAATAACTTAAATCTGTTTCTATTTAAGCTCACAGGCTCTGCACCTTTTGAACCATGGCTCCTACTTCCCTCGAGACAACCTACAAGCTGAACTCGGGATATGAGATCCCGGTTGTTGGATTTGGTGTAAGTATTTATCATCCTTTTCGAATCGAGACAGCAATCCCTAACAATGGTTCGTTTCATTTTCACAGGTTTATCAAACGTATGTTTCCCTATTCTCCCCAATTGGGAGGGCCTCCAGGTTTGGGTTTGCTGAACATATATCCTAACGCATTACCAGCCCGCCTGATGTGACGGAGAAGGTGACCCTCAAGGCACTTGAACTTGGTTACCGACATGTATGTCACTTCATTCTGTTCAGTTTGTCCAGAATCATCAATACTTACCCCATTATCTTCGCTATGGCTAGGTCGACTCTGCGGCGTTCTACCAAAACGAAGCAGAAACTGCCGAGGCCATCCGAAAGTCCGGCATTGACCGATCCAAGATCTTCTACACCACTAAGGTCCCCAGGACTCATATGGGATACGAGAAAGCCAAACAATCCATTGAGGAAAGTGTAGCAAAAGCGAACCTTGGCTACATCGATCTGTATGTGTTTCACTCTTGCTATTCGTCACCAACGGAAGGAGACGTGATCCAGAACTGACCTATTCGAACAGCATTTTGATCCACGCCCCCTATGGTGGCACTGAGGCTCGCCTGGGTGCCTGGCGTGCTCTCGTCGAGGCCCAGAAGGCAGGCAAGGTCCGCTCCATTGGTGTCTCCAATTACAGCATCGCTCATCTTGAGGAGCTGGAAGAGTACATTAAGAACGGGGGTGGTGGCGAGATCTCGGTTGGCCAGTATGAGATTCACCCGTGGTGTGCTCGAGAAGACATCGCCGAGTGGCTTAAGAAGCGCAACATTGTTGTTGAGGCCTATTCGCCACTTGTTCAAGCAAAGCGAATGTCCGAGCCTGTCCTGCAGGAATTAGCCAAGAAGCACAACAAGTCTCCTGCCCAGATCTTGGTCCGATGGAGTTTGCAGAAGGTAAGTCGGCAGTGACTGAAAAGCAAGCGCGTTGGACGAGACTTTGCTGATCCGTGTGTCCGCTGAACAGGGCTATGTTCCTCTTCCGAAATCTGTAACAGATTCTCGTATCCTCGAAAATTCTCAGATCTTTGATTTTGAATTGTCCAAGGAAGACGTGGAGAGTTTGAACACTGGAGTCTACGCTCCCGTCTGCTGGGATCCAGTCAAGGATGCGGAGTAGGAAATTCCATCAGCTGGACAGAATATACTGGGAATATATAACTATAGAACTTATACCAAGCAGTTGCATAGCTGGCAATATGTTGGAATGTTGCATGATTAGAATACAACTTGAACTACAGAATGATTGCATCGGCGTAACGTATCTCCGGCACACAAAATACTAGTAACACCGTAGCTTCCCCCAGGAAATCTACGAATCCGTGTATTTCAACAGATGCCACCATTCCAGATCCTAGTCGACAATGTCTGAGCCACCGCGGCGCATTGTTCTGGAGAAATCCCGGAGCGTGCGCCGCCGGTACCAACGCAGCAACAAGCGCTTTCAGTTCACCGCGTCCCAGATCGAACGCATCGAACGCGAAGAAGAGCGAGAGCGTCGCGCCCAGAAGCTCCGAGAAAGGGAGAAAAAGCGACTTGCCAAGAAGAAGAAAAAGGCAGAGAAGGAAGCCAAAGTTCGGGAAGAGAGAAAGCGATTGGGCCTCCCCGATCCGAACGCGCCGCGCGTCCCGTCGAGTCAGCCACTGCTAGTGAACTTCCTAGCGCCTACAAAGAAGGGATCCGCTGCAGCAGAAAACGATGCCGGGAGTGAGGAGGCCACCGAGCTTGACATTTCAGGAGATACAGAGGCTGAATTGGATTCTAGTGTGGGAGATGCAGATGGGACATTGGAGAACAATGACTCCTCGGCTCTAGCAACCGGCGATGGGATTTCAAACGATGAGGAAGATGAGTTTTCTGATTGCTCCATCTTCTACGATGAGGAGATTATCACAAAGGTGGAAGCAGGTGCATTGCATGTTCAGCAGAATGCCGAGCAACAGCAACAAACGGTCATCACACGAGATGATGAAGGGGTGAAGGAGAACCTTTCTGTCGGTGATTCCTTTCATGATGAAACTGCGGTCTTCCTGGAACAGGCCTTCTCCCATGAATTTGACACAGATGATGAGTTTGAGAACGAACTGATCAAACTGAGTGCCGTTGTGGATGGATGATAACTAGTCCGGCTTACAGGTCTCTCACCACACTAAGCCACTCCGGACAAATATTAGATCCCTTGCCCGACAAAATAAGCTGCGGAGTTTTGAAGCCTTTCTGGGTGTTTATCGTGTTTATCGCTTCATATAGAGATATACGATGATTTTCGGACCACTGGCGATTCCAGCATTAGGTTAGCTCCGCGACGCCCTCCGCAGACCGTCCTTTTGACCCGGTTACGTTGGCCGTATACCGATTGGCGCATCGTTTCTGTGGTTGGTATATTCGCCCTTTTCCCATAACGATCGTGGGAAGGAATGGACATCTACATCCTCGCCTTCGATATCGGACGTCGACCCATTGCTGTGCAATTGAGGTCGCACGAGGCATTCTCATCCCTGGAGTGCAATTTTGGACACCAATGCTACCGTCCCTCCAGAATAACGCTGGTCGGGAAAGCGACAGCTGGATGGCTTGGAAACCGTGCGGGGGCATCCAACGGGGGTCGTTTCCATAGCGCCACATTGCATTATGAAGAATTTTGAGATTGAGAACATTTGAAAGAACCATCCAATTCAATTGTAAAGAATAGCTTCGTGACATTCGTGGCGAAATAAATGTCTAACCATGGACGGGCTCGCTGTGGATCTCCAATGACATGACAATAGAGTTTGGGGATCAAAGAGAATACCGTGGACGACTCGCTGGATGGGGCATTGCAATAAGTAAAATGAGAAACGGGAGTAAATTGAAACGTTTACCTAGGCAAGTCGACTCTGGTGAAGCCATTGTTGCCCGTGGCCACCGACCGCGACGGCAGATGGACCACCACCGTCACTGCAACCACTTCATCTCCATTGCAGCCAGCCTCACCGAGTCCATTGCATTACATCACCACAGCTGGAGACTCGGTATTATCCAGATAGTCTAACCAACCTTCTTTTTCTCTTTGCCGACCGTACCGTGCCCCCTTCGCCTTGATCCTGCGAAAGCTCTTCTTCTTGAGTTTTTTGATCTCGATTCCGACTCCAACCTCGATCAGACGATCTCCGCTTCTCCCTGCTCACACAGCGGTTCCAGAGAACCTGAAATTATTTTATCCACTGTCCTCCGCGCCCAGCAAATGATCTCACGGTCCAGCTGCATTATTCAAACCGATCACCTATCCCGTACAGAAGCCCGCTGACACTCCCCTCCGGTCCGGCGGGTGACCTGGAAAAGACGTTTACGTTTTCGCTTGGTTGCCTGCGGAAGAGGAGGGAGACAAAATTTTTGTTACAACAAAAGGCAGGGCCAACGATTCACTACCGTCTATCGCGTTCATTTCAGAAGTACGGATAGGGTGTGGTATCGCTCGAACGAACTGTCTCCAACTCTTTCGAGCTCCGCTCTTCAGATCGATTGCTTTCTGCCTCGTATACTCTGCGCCGTGTGAAGAGGGATAATGGGGCCTACGTATAGCTCTGATGGTTAGTCGCAACGCTTCTCTTTGTTTTTATTCCCCCTTGCGTCCGTTTGCGTTTTACGTTTTGTGTTCCCTTTGAGTTTGCACCGTGAGAAACCATACCATCAATTACACGGCATGGATGGATTCAGGAAAATGGTTCTTTCCCCCCCTCCCCCCCTGTGAAGTTGTAACGGTTCTTGAAACCCCATAGATTTAGGGGGAAATACAAGAGCAGAAGCAAAGGCAGCGGCCTACAGTGCAACAAAAGAGGTCTAGATGATAGAAGATACTCAGGCACTCTGTTACTTGTGGTTGGACCTGGATCCGCGAGCTAAGTCTCGAGTGAGAAATTCCAATTTCGGTTACTCCGCGTCATGTCGACATTGGGTGCTTTCAGTTGAGTCCTGCGATGCAAAGCTTTGGGAAAATCAAAATCCTCCATGGATGCTCTTCTATTTAACATGGAAACAGCCTCACTCACTGACGCTTGAGCGCAGGCGAACTGAGTCCTTTATCGTCACCTTTGCCTCTTGCAGAGTCGCCAGAGCCAGAACGGTTGAGTAGAGGGAAGCAGTTAGGGAGTCCATCAAGCCGCGCCGATGATTCAAGACGACTCTCCATGGATACAATCTCATCCGAATATGACCACATGGCAAGGTTAGTGTGCTTATTCTCAAATACATGTGATTACACGTGGTTGCCAAACTGAGACGCATTCCGCCCCTTCTCATTATAGATCGTCGATATTCGAGCGAGAGCACGGACTGGGGCCGACTGGACTGGACCGCATACGCCAGCCGCAACCGACACGGGTCCTGACACTTCCCAACCTGTCAACCTCATCCCTTATATCTCAGCCGGCTCGCCGTCGTTCGCTTACGCGCTCAACCTCATCATCGAGAGCGCCTTCCACCCACATGTCTGCAAGCAGGAGCTCGGTGGTTTTGGAAGACCTTCATCGGTTCCCTTCTGAATCGTTACACTCATTCTCTTTTGCACAGCAGTCCGAGGAATTATTACAGAGCAGACAGAACATTTTGAAAAGGTCCATTGATTTCATGCGTGATCGCTTCGGATGGGCTGCTACAAATCCCGCTATTGTAAATGCGCAGGCTCGCTTAAGCGGTGATCCTGAGATGCAGAGTATGATGTACCTTCTGTCCCGGGCTAACGTCATGGGAAATGAAGACGGATCTCCCCACACAGGCCCCCCCAGAGCCCCTGTTACCGGGCCCGCGGATGTCGGCGATGGAAACGTATTTGACAAGGCATTTATTGACCACAGCTTCCCCCGATCAGAGGCCGAGGATTCAGTTAGGGAGCATTCCCGCGAACATGGCGCTGCCCCAGAACAAACATATTTCTTGAGTCCCATGCCAAAGGATGATCATATATCGCAAAGGAGGGAAAGGAAATCAGCCCCTTCATCCAGGCGCGTAAGCTTAAAACGTACATACACGGATGTCAGCTCTGTTTCCCTCCAGAGCAAGCTGATGGAGGCTCTAGCACAACCCTATACTACCACGGATTCCTGCTCATTGACGAACTCCTCTTCAACCTTGGGGTTAGGGCCCTCAGTCCCCGGACTGCATACCCACAGCAGCAAATGGACTCCGGTCTCGCAAGCCGTCTTTAGGACAGAAGCCAAGGCACCATGGACAATACTGGCCGCAAACGATTTATCCTGCCTAATATTCGGGTTTCCACAGTCGGAGATCCGCAGGTTAAGTATTCTAAAACTTATACAGAAGGGGCGGAGGCAATGGCTTGAATCTAGACTGCTGGATCCTCATGCTGATGTCGCAGCAAAGGTTCAAACTCCGTCCGAAAAGCCTCATGCCGATCCGACAAGCCCAAGGTCAATATCGTTGGGTAAAGGTATCACTGCCCAGTTGTTAAGTAAACCATCTTTCCGGGAAAAGGCGTCCGGTCGAGCAGGAACAGATGATAGTCATGGCTCGAGTACCAGGAACAGAAAGAACACAAATCACTCGGCCAACAAGTCACGCGGTGTCCTGCTTTGTGGCGATGTGGTGCCCATAAAGAAGCGAAACGGGTCAGACGGCTCGGCAAGCGTCTGGGTTATGGAAAAACACGGCGGTCTAATCTGGGTCATGGAGGAAATCACAGAAGATGTGGCTTACATTCATTGCGACGATAAACTTGAAGTCACCGATTTCCATGGCAACGTGGACAAGATTTGGGGTCCAGCTATGGTAAAGCCGGGTCTACAGATATCAGAGCTTTTCCCTCGCATTCCCAAGGATTTTCTCAGAAATTCCGGTGGAAGGAGGCTGAAAAAGATCGCCGAGATGCGATATCTAGCCGGTCGAACATGTTCCGGTGTCTGCATCCCAGTGACTATCACCGAGGATGAGTGCACACACTGCCTTCGAGTGGCAAGTTTTCCTCATATTGCGGGCATGATGGCATTGTCGTCGTCAACATTGAAAGTGATCAGTTCTAACTCCGTTTTTTCCTCGGCTCTATTTGGGCAAGAGCAGCCCAAAGGACTTCACATCACTGAATTGATACCAGGATTTGACAAGCTACTCCGTGTGCTTATCGAGGAAGACCAGGTTCCTCTAACCGACGGCATAGTAGTCCCTGAGCAAAGCTTTCGAAGGGCACGAACGCTTTTAGTCATCCGAGAGGGCAATGCTCCTGCTGCGTCGATTTTTGCGGAACCACCTGGACTTCGGGCGCGCCATCGCGATGGTTCGACTATTGCAGTAGACGTACAGCTTCGGGTAGTTAAGAGTGGGACGATATTCGCAAACGATCAGCCAAGCCAGTGCTCAGACGACGCGGTATCTGTAACTGAGCTCGTCTATGCCTTATGGATCACCTATTCCCGACATATTCACGCGGCTGGGTCAGCTACTGATCTACCATCAAGCCCCCCAGCTGCGCCATCCCCTCGTCGTTCTGAGTCACCTAGCGCAGTGAAGCCTGTGGAGGTGCAAGCGCAATCTACCTTGAGCCAGCAACTCCGCGAAGCAGCATCGGAACCCCTCATGGAGAAAGCGCCGCAACCGATAGCTGAATCTACAATAAAGAAGGCAACAAAAAAGGAGCCACTCGAGCGGAGGAAGAGGACGATCGACGACTACGTGATCCTCGAAGACATGGGGCAAGGGGCGTATGGACAAGTGAAACTCGCACGTCTTAAAAGCAATCCAGCGAAGAAAATGGTCTTGAAATACGTCACAAAGAAGAAGATTCTGGTCGACACGTGGACGCGTGATCGCCGTCTGGGCACCGTTCCGTTGGAGATCCATGCCATGGACTATCTCCGCCGGGATGGTCTGAAACATCCGAATATCGTGGAGATGGAAGGGTTCTTCGAAGATGACATCAATTACTACATCGAGATGACACCGCACGGTCTTCCCGGAATGGACCTGTTTGATTACATTGAGCTCAAAGCGAACATGGAGGAATCTGAATGTCGGAACATCTTCCGACAGGTTGCCGATGCGATCCATCATCTCCACACGAAGGCGCTAGTTGTTCATCGCGATATCAAGGACGAGAACGTGATCTTGGACGGCGAAGGCCGGATTAAGTTGATCGATTTCGGAAGCGCTGCCTATATAAAGAATGGCCCGTTCGATGTGTTCGTGGGAACGATTGGTGAGTTGAAATTTTCTTGATTCGGTTGTCTTGGCCGAAAGCTTGACTGACTGTCTGACCTCGCGTAATTAGACTATGCTGCTCCTGAGGTTCTGCAGGGTAAGCCGTACCGGGGCAAGGAGCAGGATATCTGGGCCCTGGGCATCCTTCTCTACACGATCGTCTACAAGGAAAACCCGTTCTACAATGTTGACGAGATTCTGGACCATCCCCTTCGGGTTCCGTACCTGCCGTTCTCGGAAGACTGCATCGACCTTATTAGAAAGATGCTCGATCGAGACGTTGACAACCGCTTGACCATTGGTGAAGTGATGGATCATCCATGGATGACAAGCAACTGAACTGGGGAAAATAATGTGCGAAGTTGGAACGGTTGCGTCTCTCGCTGTAGCAGACAGACTACCACGACAGCTTTTTTGTTTTGGACGAATAACGTGGTTCTAGACGAATTTGCGATGCAATGCTTTTCCTTGTGATGACATTCGGATGATGGAAAATAACGGAGCATATCAAGCAGAGAGATATATACTTTTTTATGTTTGTTTGAACGAACTACTTGTATTAATTCTACCATTTTTGCTGTCACTCAACAGCGGTGTGGAAGGCGATTTCTGCATTTCATGGAACTGGTTGTTTATTTTGTTATATATGGGATACCTTGATTTTTTTTTTTTTTTTTTTTTTTTTTTTTTTTGCATGTGATGTGTCAACAATTGCCATTGCCTTGGACGGGTACATTGTGAATTCTCCTTTCACTTTCTGTGTATCTTTTCTGGTGCAGGGGCAGGACTATCATCTATGGCATGTGAAAGAAGATGGTGAAGACGTGAAGTCAAATTCTGGTCCACGACGATTATGGATTGCATAGAGAGAGCATAGAGGATACTACTGTGTTGCTTTCCAATGGGAGGGGTTGAGGCAGTGCGTCGTCCAGTGGGCCATGTGGATTAGAAGGCTTGCCTGTACGAATAGAGAAGCACGCGAGGATGCAACGGTGCATATCGAGGAAAGCAAGAAAGCATATCTGGGACGCGTACGACTGCCAGAACACGAGAAGAAGAAGAAGCCATGCTGAAAGCTCGCTGGATTCCAATTCAAGGCTGGATCAGCGATGGAGACGGTGGGATGCACGCTGCACTACAGCCTATCCAGACGGGCCGGAGTGAGACAGTCTCACCAAACCTGGCATTTCTTACTCGATTTTTTGCATTGTATTATTTTGTATTATCATTCGGGAATGAGATTATTGCTCTCTTACCATTACATTACTATCATTAGTATTCTTGCTGTTTGCTGCTCTTGTCCATCCTGGAAGACTGACTGACTGACTGACGATGCCCCGCACAGACATGTCGTCAAATCGATAAGAATGAGTGTCTCTTGCCACTGTCCATGTGCTGCTGTCACGATGTTCTTCTTTTTATATACATATACAGCCAGACCTCCTCTTTCTCTTCTTCTGCTCTTGTGAAGCATCCTCATCATCACCATCTCCTCGCAGGTCGACGGCCCATCCCATAGCGTATATCTTATCACTGCTTCCATCTCAACCTCATCTCGCTGCCTCGTACCTGGCTGCGTCCTTTTCTCTCACACCTGGCTGGCTGTCCCCTTCTTCCCCTGGCCGGTTCCTGGTTCCTTCGTGCCGTGAGTTGAAGCCTCTCGTCCGCTTGCCTTTTTCTACTTGTGCGCACGTGTTGTTTCCCTCTGCGCTGTCTATCTTCCTGACATGTTGATAATACATAATATAATAATGATATCTTTTATGATCACATTGTTCTTTCCCTTAACCTGATTTTTATTTGTATTTTCATTTATTTTTATTTTATTATATTTATCTATTTATCTATTTATTTTTTATTTATTCTATGTTTTCCCTTTGGAGTTCCTTGAATCTTTGTTTGCACCGCTGCGCGCACACACTCTCTTGCCTCCCCGGTTCCCTCGGTCCACAAGCCCATGGTTCTACCACTCTCACGCTCCGATCCCACTTTCTCTCACTGACATTGCTTCAGTCCTTCTCTCCTCTCCTCTCTCTCCGGCACCTTCTCCAGTCCTTCTGACCGCATGACCGTTAATTGAGTTCCGTGCCCTCGTACAGGCCTGCCTAAGCCTCCCGAGAATTCACCTACGCTCTTCGGGTCACTATGAGCCTTTAAGAATTAATCCTACCATTGCCCGGGTCTCTCTGGTTGCCAATACTTGTCCTCGTCATCTGACACTCGCTCTGCCATATACCTACCCCGACTGCCTCGTATTCCCTTGTTACCTGGGTCCAAAGGGCTGTGTGTTTGGACCCTGCAGTGATCAATATGGCTACACCATCTCCCGATATCATTGAGCAATCGCCGCGGACTGCGTCGCCGATCAGTCCGGCCTCGCCGACAACAGGCGAGGTTCCGCTGGAGCAAGCCCCCAAGCTCAAAGGGCGCCATAAGCTGTTGCAAAACCTCCAGCGCATGTCCTCTTCGCCATCATTAACCCGACGCGGACGTTCCGCCTCTACGGGATACCGACGAGATGCAAAAGCCTCCTTGTCTTGCGTGTCGCTTTCGCCCAGTGCCTATACTCCCTGCTTGGGGAATGGAAGCTCTTCTCAATTATATGGTGGACTGAACGGGCCCAGTTCTGCAGGGTCACCCGCAGAGAATCGACCAGATAGCCCTCGCATTCGTCTAGTTGGGAGAGATTCTTCCGCTTCTGTGCAGCAGTCGAAATCAGTCCCTCTGCCGGTGGATCTGAGGCCCGTCTCTCGTGGGTTGTCGCCGGATTGTGCCTCGATTGGAAATGGAACGGCCGCACGGCCATCTCTTACCCGACAGAAGGCCATTGACTTTTGGGGAGACATGCCTCACGAGATTAGGATGAAGATCTTCCTCTATCTGTCACCAAAGGAAATCGTCCGTTGCTCCCGTGTTTCCAAGGCGTGGCACAAGATGTGTTACGACGGGCAGTTGTGGTCGAATATCGACACCCCCGGATACTATACCGATATTCCAAGTGACGTTCTTGTCAAACTCATCGTATCCGGTGGCCCCTTCGTGCGGAACCTCAACCTTAGAGGCTGCTCGCAGTTGCCCGAAAAGTGGTCCTCGGAAGGCGAACGTATCTCTGCCGTTTGTCGGAATGTGGTTAACCTCTGCGTCGAGGGATGCCATATTGACAAGAAGTCAATGCATTCATTCCTTTTGCGGAATTCTCATCTGGAGCATATCAGTATGCCAGGGCTTTCCAGCGTGACAAACTCTGCAATGAATATTATCGCACAGTCTTGTCCCTGTCTTGAGACCTTGAATGTATCTTGGTGTTCCAACGTCGATACCAGCGGCCTGAAGAAGATCGTCCAGTCTTGCTCGCGCTTGCGGGACCTTCGAGTTGCGGAAGTTAGCGGGTTTGAGGACGAAGAGTTCATGCTTGAGTTATTTGAAAAGAATACTCTCGAGCGGCTAGTCCTGAGTTACACTGATGTGACGGACCAGGCCCTCAAGGCGTTTGCGCTCGGGGTAGACCCGGAAGTTGACATACTGACGGGTCGACCGATTGTTCCTCCGCGACGACTCAAGCACCTGGATCTTTATCAATGCGTTGAGTTGACGGACGATGGGGTGAAGAATCTTACCTACACCGTTCCGAACCTCGAGTATCTGCAGCTTTCCAAGTGCGCTGAACTCAGCGACGACTCCATCATACCCGTGATCCGTAACACGCCGCAGTTGACTCACCTTGAACTTGAGGGTCTAGAGAGCCTCACAAATGAGACTCTCGTAGAACTTGCCAAGTCACCCTGCGCACGCCGGCTTGAACATCTTAATATTAGCTTCTGTGAGAATCTAGGGGACATAGGGATGCTCCAGGTTTTCAAGAACTGTAAGAATATTCGGTTTGCCGCCTTGGACAATACGCGAGTCTCGGACCTCTCCTTGATGGAGGCCAGTTCGCAGGTTCGGAAGCGAGGTTACAATGACGAGCGGCCCCCTCAGATCGGGGTGCGGTTAGTTATCTATGACTGTGCCAATATTACCTGGGCCGGTGTAAAGGAAGTCCTCTCGAGCAACGCTTATGTTCCCCGTAACCGCAAAGGCACGTCAACAGAAGCAGGGTCACGTTCTAATAGCCCTGCGAACACGTCGACAACCAAGTTACCTACTTCCTCGACTTCATCGCCTGTGGCATCCTACCCCAATGAGATCATCAAGCTCAAGTGTTGCCACCCCTGGCAGATGACAGTGGAAGAGCATACCAGACGGGTTTTGCGTGGTGATCTCGCTGCTGCGAGCAGACTCGATCGAAAATGGGCAGACTATATGATGGCCACTGAGGAAGGCGGAATCCTAGGCATGGGAGTGAGAAGGAGACGACGCCGGCTACGCGATGCAGAGCAACGTTGGAATGCCGATGAGGAGGAGGCAGATGATGCCGGCGGTGTTTCCGCCTTTGGAGGAGGTCGGAGAAGAGCACAGAGTGGCGGCGCTTGCGTTGTCATGTGAGATTCGCTGTAACGGGCGATCGGTCCTATTTGGACCAGAACGGCACTTCACTTTGATTACCTCGTTCTTCCCATATTCGGTTCTTCGGTTCTACGATACCAGGCGTTCGTTAGGTCGTTATTTCTTGGAGCACGGGTGCTCTTCTGGACTCCTCGGCCCTTTCCCCCCCTCTGCTTTATATATGTTCTTTCCCTGGGCTCGTTTCAAAGTGCCCCCTCTCCGGTGTGGTATATACGAAATACCTGCTTTCGTTGACCCGAAAGACCGAGACCCGTGCGCTCTTTTACACCAGGACATGCTATGAGATATGAAATACGGCTATGTAAGGTTTGCTTTGGGCATGGACGGGTCCGTCCCAAACTCGCCATGCACGACCATGAAATAACATGACATTTTATGGATGGAATATGGAATGGAACGGGCACTTGGGGTCTTGATTGATATTAGAAGTTAACCAAGCATTCTTTCTTTTGTTTATTGGGTCTCTGTCCTACTGTTCTGGTGTTTGGGTTTTGCAGGTCTATCTCTGCTTTGTCATAGACAGTGTTTTTGAAAGACTTGGGGTTGTTCTCCCTCCGCATTTCATCTCGAATCAACTATTTATACCTACCTACAATATATGATTCCATTATATGGACAATTATTGACTGTCACATGTTAGTCTTGAAGTACGTGTGGGCTTACTATGGACTCAATTGATTAATCGTTGCAGGTTCATGGCAGTAACCAGTAAATCACGATTAGGGTATGGGAGCATATCTACGGACATTGGGCTCACATTGTAGAAGATAGGATATAACGACATGGTTGTCTGAATAAATGATATTTGATTGAAGTATTTACAGGAGCCCTGTCTCCCTCGCTTCTCAACATGATCAACAAGAAAACCAGCATGTCACTCCTCAAAGAAGCCCCCATCACTCTCTTCGTCACTATCCTTCTGTTTACCATGTCCGATATGCACGTGTTTCGCATCATCCCTCCTCCTCTCAGCACGGTTCCGGGTATTTTTACTACTGCTGCTCTTCTGTTTCGCCGCAGACTCGGCACGTGCATCCCTCTTTTTCTTCTCAGATATGTGACTTTCTTGTTGTTTCTTTTTATTTACTGTTGATGTTGTTATAGTTGTCGTGTTGGAGGTACTATTATCGCCCTCCAAGTTCAGTTTCAGTTTCCCATCTCGGAGGAGGTCGAGGGTTTCCTGGCCTTTCTTCGTGCATTTCTCGATTACATACCACATGGGTGGTTTCTCGTCTGTATTCTTTGCATTCGTAGTAGTTGTTTCTTTGGTAGTATGGGTCTCATTGGTATTAGTATTCGATTGCGTCTCCGAGTCCGATGCTCCCGTATCGTCTTTCTTCTGTTGTTGTTGGGTTTCTTCCTCTCTGTCGTCACCGTCTGTGGTTGATTTTCGTAGCTTCTTATTCGGATACAGTGAGATGTATTTCTCCGTGAGTGGGAAGTAGATCGTATAATTGAGGTTTATTTGCGCGGTATGGATTCGTTGGGAGAGATGCTTGAGTTCGTCTTCACGAGATGGGGAGGGCATGTTCGAGTCCTGGAGTTGCTTTTCACGACGAAGAAGCCGTTTGAGTTCCTTTGTGGCGGTTTTTCTCTCTAAGACATTTCCCCCAGTGTTAGTCTAAATTGTGCAACTGGAAATTAGACGATATGACATACCCAAAAATCGAACAAAATGATATCTGCTTATCATCTCCGACTTCTGCCGTCTGTTTAGCTCATCTTGGAGTTCCTTCTCGTACCCCGCCAGTGCACGTTCCTGTACGACTCTGGCGTCCGCGGGCAGATCGACCCGGTTGAGAAGACGCTTAACGTCGCGGATTCGTCTCTTCAGCTCATTGACAGAGGGATACTTGTGTTCCTTTGGAGCAGCATGGGAGGGTTTTCTTTTACCTCCGTGTGAGTGTGCATGTTGTCTACCGCTGGTGCTTTCATGGTTCGAGTCGTCGTCGAGCTGTTTCTTCTTGGCTGGGGGGAGAGAATCCTCAGAGACTTCTCGGACCTTGCGTTTGGGGGCATTCCTACGAGATGGTACCTCGGCCATCTTGTCCAATGGAACGGCATGTGATCCCCAAATGTGCTGGACAGCTTTCTTTTCGTGGAGAGTACTGTTGATACTCCGTGCTGAGCGTGGGAAACAGAAAAATATCGGATCATCATCGGCCCGACAGACCCCGGAAACCATCTGCGGCAGCCAATCAGCGACCCTGGTTGCCGACGTCTGCGATCGCAGCTGTCGAAGAAAAGCTTCGCTTCCTGAGCAAGACGTCGTCCATGTTCATCTAGTCGACCGTCATGCCGGTTACATGCCACTTTCGCGATCCGTATCCCCTGTCAGGCCAAGATCAACGGCACTCGTAGGATGGGCGCTGACGCTGATGGGACAGTTGCAGACCTCTTCTCCTGTTCTTTTTTCGCGCGTCCTTGCATACTACGCTACCACTCGTAGTGTATCCGCCCATCCTTGCAGCAAAAAGAATTAAAAAATGGAGAGCGCGATTCGCTGGTCGCCATGGTCGACCACAGCAGAACAACGCTTCCTCTACGTGGATGTTGTGGGCAAATCGTTCCGACTATGCAGGGTGACCTCGTACGAGGACCGCAAGTTGCAGTATGAGGTGATCTCCACGCATACCAAGGTACCCGCATTCAGGGCCTTTGACTGGTCCCCTGTTAACGAGTCATTGATGGCCGTTGGCCAGTCGTCGGGCGAAGCAACGCTCCTGCGCATGGAGGGTGATTCCCAGGAGTCGTTTTCTTTCCCGATTCGCAACCAGCGGTATTGCAATGCGGTAGCATTTAGTTCGCACGGCCTGTTAGCTGCGGGTTTGGACAGGGTTCGCAATGACTTTTGTTTGAATATCTGGGACGTCAACCAGCGGCTCATATTGGCGGGTACTAAGGGTTTTGCGGAACCGTTGAGGAAGCTCGCGAGTTCGGAACCGATTACTAGTATCAAGTTCTTTAGAGATCAGCCTGCCACGCTGGTAACTGGAGTCAAGGGGCAATTTGTAAGAATCTATGATTTGAGAGGTACGTTATCCGTCTATGACGGCGTTTTCTCTTTTTGCTCAATTCTCTTAATATTGACAGTGCCGTTCTTCTTCTGACTGACTGCACAGAGGCGCCCGGGAATATATCTCTTCAATTTCCAACAAGGTGTGTTCACAATTTGGCCATTGACTGGCTCGATGAGAATTATATCGCCTCCTGCCAGACATCCAAAGATGCCACCATCTGCATCTGGGATCGACGCGTAGGGTACCGCTATACATCACCACCCCTGGGACCCGTTTCTCTCGACCAAAGCCAGTCGGGGGCTGCTTTGGAGTTAAACAACATCATTGACTCCAAAGCGACAATCTGGAGTATGCGCTTTTCGAGAACAAAGAGAGGCTGTCTAGGCGTTCTTTCCAACACCGGCCATTTCAAGACCTACGATATTGCCAAGGAGTACATATCTGATGAGTATCGCTCTTCTATGGACGAGACACTTGGACCAGGCTCCCTCAAGAACTACCCGGAGCAAATCTACACAAAATATGTACGGGACCTGTGTAAGCCATACAACCATCCTTCCCGCGGCTGCAACGAGTGCGAGAGAGTCGTCTCTTTCGACTGGCTGAATATGAGCGCCTCAAAAGGACCAAGTTCCATAACCCTAGCTGGGAATGGCCAGGTCGCTATTGCGAATGTTTTACCACCGTCGCCGCCTGTGCAGTTGTCTTCTCAGAGCATGCTGGTCCGCGGATGCTCGGATGGAATCTCGGATTTCCAAGTCATGCATCCTCTTTCTGGTCGAGACTCGAAGATATCTGAAGTTGTAGAGAGCATTCAACAGCGTGCGCTATCGGGCTCAGCTAATCAGCAAGACGGATCGGAAGGCCATTCATCTAAGAAAAACGGCTATGTTTCACACCCCCTCTCAAGTCGCGAGACTCGAGAGCGAGCTTTATCCATAGGAACACTAGGGGACCGTCTCAGAGCCGAAGAAGTCTTGACCCTGATGACAGTCAATCGGTTCCGTTGCAAGGAAGGGTATCTTTTCGATGGCGCGAAGAACAAGCAGATAGTGGCAGATGACCCCTCTTTACAGGGGTTTTGGGATTGGATGGAAAGTAGGTTTTGGTATCTTTGCCCGCACTATAGCGACTATACTGACAGCTCAGGTTCTCGGGCCAACTCCACTGATGATTCGATGATTATAAATGACTTGGATATGAATTACTTGGGCATAATCGATGTGTGGAATAATGACTTAGGTGAGAATCTGGATCTTTTGCCTGCCTCTTCATTCTGATGACCATAGCTAATTCATTACACTGAAGGCCGGAGTCTTGAAAGTCGACGAGTAGGTCCTAACGCATACAACTCAATTGACATAAGCGAAACGATCATGGATCTTGCTACTGAACTTGACCTCCCTGAGATTCAAGGGTGTATGACAGACTACCCGGAGCATCGCCGCCTATGCCTTTACCTCTGCGGAGCCGTGCAATCGGAGAATGAACTAGAAAAGACTGTCAAGCAACTTGTAGCGGAAAAACGACACACTAAAGCGGCCGCCTTAGCTCTCTTCCAAGAGGAAGCCAAGCTGGCTTATCTAGCACTGCGAAGCAATGAGCCAGCGCAGGCCCACAAACTGCTTGCGATGGCGATTGCTGGCGCCGGCAAGGGTGACACGGATTCAGACTGGGAAGAGATGTGTGCAGAAATTGCCAAAGAACTTACCGATCCGTACGCTAGGGCTATTCTTGCTCTCGTGAGCAAGGGCGACTGGAATTCCGTCATAGAGGAGACGACACTACCTCTAAAGTTTCGCGTGGAGGTTGCCCTGCGCTGGCTCCCCGACGAAAGCCTTACAGAGTATCTGAAAGAAACTACGGCAGAGGTTATTCGCCAGGGTGACATCGAAGGTATTGTTCTAACGGGACTGGGCTACTCTGCTATGGACCTGTTTCAATCATACATCAACAAATTCAACGACATTCAGACACCTGTGCTGGCCATGAGTCATACCGTACCACGCTTCGTTGACAGCGAACGGAGCAGGGCCCAATTTGAAGCATGGCGCGAGACTTATCGTTGGCAAGTGAACTCCTGGAAATTACAACTAGAACGAGCCAGATTCGACGTCGGATCCCGCAAATTCGCCGTCACCTGGGATGGCCGCAGATTAGTCTCTCCACCACCACAGCAGGTCAGCTTGACCTGCAACTACTGTAGCAGACCACTCTCACAGCAAGATGCGTCCTCCCAGGCTTCTCTCTCAGCAGCGGGGGAAGTCGTCCATCCCACATCCGGAAACCCCTTGGGTCCCATCTCAATGTCAGGTACGGCGTGCCCGAAATGCGGCCGACATATGCCACGATGTGGCGTCTGTACTCTTTGGCTAGGATTCCCTGATCCCATGTCTCGAGCCGGTATGGCTGCCGACGCCTCGCCGGAGAATCAAGACCGTGAGCCCACCGAGACAGAAATTATGCGACGATTTGCGGTCTTTTGTATCAATTGCAACCACGGCTTTCACGCACATCATGCCAGAGACTGGTTCATGAGGCACAAAGTATGTCCTGTGGCAGAATGTGATTGCATTTGTGATCGGTAAGACAGCTGCTCCAGGGACGTTTTCGGACCTCCTTGTTTTCTCTTCCCTGCGCATGGGAAGATATACTATGAAGTTAATGTTGCTCATGGTCTTATGTGTATACCCATGTTAGACATAGACTTTGTTTTATTAGAATCGGATTCGGCCTCTTTCGGCCAAAGCATGTATCAGGGTCCAGCATACACTAGTAATTATGGTAAATAGAGTGCGGAATGCTGATGATGTCAATAATCATCTCGAGCTCCGCCAAGTCAAAAGGAAAATAACAGAAAAAAAGAAATCAACTCCCACAACATCATCGATATGACTCTTACATCCCCCAAAACAGTGCCAATTGTAACTGCTCTTTTTACTATCTGACTCATAAAGTACTAGACAACTGCAGACGAAAAACCACAAGCCCAGCCTCGTTCGTGATCGTGAGTCATTCTGCAATTTACACAGGCTTGTCTGCCTGTCTCCCCTGCTCATTACAAGATACAGGAAATCTTTATATAATCTCGCAAGAGAATAGGACCCTGGCGAGATATCAAAGTTCAGGTTGAAAGAAATTGGCCTTCGATCCTCTTTCTTCCACCGTTGCTCTACTGTCATCCGCTCCCCACGTCCGCTCCGAAAGATACGGACCGCCCCTCATGCCGAACGAACGAAGAGGCAAGCCGAACCAAGGCCGCGAAGTGACCGTTTCGAAAACGCTGAGTTA
The DNA here is from genome assembly GCA_025999795.1 of Monascus purpureus. Taxonomy (NCBI): domain Eukaryota; kingdom Fungi; phylum Ascomycota; class Eurotiomycetes; order Eurotiales; family Aspergillaceae; genus Monascus; species Monascus purpureus. The sequence continues at coordinate 2,266,691 of AP025348.1, forward strand.
TTTGCTACGACATGCGGCAGACAGGGAAGGGCTTAGGATGAATGCGCAGGGGTACGCGAATGTGGCGGACGTGGTAGGCGATTTTGATTATTCAAAGAGAGGAGTTAGATTAAGCAATTCGATGCTAATTCTTGCAATCGCCGATTTGAACATGATAGCTATCATATCGAAAGCTGAAATCCCTCAAGGTTACTCTCCCCGAAATCTTCAATGTGGTTAGCACATCGGAAAAGAAGCGATTCGCACTCCTCCACATCCCATCGGCGCGCGCCGAACAGGAAAAGGCCGAAGCAACGACGGTCCCACCGGTAGGTTCATCCTCAGAGCGTCCGGAGGGGCAGGAAAGCGAAGACTGCGCCATCATAGCAGCTTCATCGACGAGCGAGGGACAAGAAAGCGCAACGGAGAAGGCTCTTTCAGCGGATGATACGGATCCGTCGCATTTTCTCATCCGAGCTACGCAAGGTCACAGCATCAAGAGCGTCGAGGCAGCGTCTTTCCTTGAACGGCTGTCGTTGGACTCGACCCTTCCCGAGACAGTGGTGCATGGGACGTATCATTCTGCCTGGCCGTTGATCCTTAACTCTGGGGGACTACGCTGCATGGGGCGAAATCACGTCCATTTCGCAACGGGCCCTTCGCTGAAGTCAGTTCTAGCAAAGATCGGGGATGGCGACGGCCGTGATATGGAGCCAGCCGCGGATGGAAACGTACAAGTTGATAGCGGGCGTGTTATTTCTGGGATGCGTCAGGATGCGCAGGTGCTGATCTATATTGATCTTCGGAGAGCGCTGGAGGCAGGATGTCCGTTCTGGCGGAGTGAGAACGGCGTGATTCTCAGCGAGGGCATGCTGCCTGAAGGAGGCGAGGAATCTAATAAGGATAAAAAGCACAAGGCTGTACCGCTCGTGCCACTGAAGTTTTTCGATGTCGTGGTGGAAAGGAAACGAGGGCTAGGCGTGCTTTGGGAGCATGGAAAGGAGGCGCAGAAGCTGCCTGATGAGTTGACCAGTCAGCGGAAGGGAAAAGGGAAGGGTAAAGGAAAGGCTTAAAGTGAACATTTACAGGAGGATATACCCATAGTTATGCCATGATTATAAAGAAAGGCAATGAACAGCAGTGCAGGTTACGCGCCCAACACGAAAATCTACACCACGTCTCTTCCATCCCTCTCTCCCTCACCATTTATCTGCATTTTTCGTTTCACCTCTCGCCTTTTTATCCTCATTTGAATCTCATGTTTCATGGAACAAGATGCGTGCAATGAAACAAATTGTCACCAAATTCAAATACTACTTGTTGCTGTCCAACTCGACACTGGATCCAGCTCTGCCAGGGACAACAACCGGCGCTGACCAGGCCCAGAGTATCAGCATCCCCAAAAAGCCGGCTACAGAGTCAGTACCAGACAAAATACTCGCAAGGAAAGCTAGTCTATAGCGATTCCCAGCTCAATTCGTCGCTGGAGAACCTGCCTCTAGAAGCCCGGCGCCATCTCCTTTTTATACTGGACTTTGAAGAACCACGGGCCTTGGTCCATGCCTCTCCCTTCTTTGATCAGCAATATCTGCTGGATTGCAGGTTCTTACTCTGTAAATGCTTGGAGACGACGTTACGCAGCGTCACCATCGACGCCTATGCCGCCTAGCAGTCCGGCTTGCTCGACTTTTCAGAGGCGTGTGCCAAAGACAAAGTCACTCAGTTCCTTAAGTCCTACCAAGACCGACGCCGCTTGGCCCTAAGCACACAAATTATCGAGACTCACCTTGGATGAGGCCGTGGGCATGGACGCTTTCCACTCCTCAATCATCAGGCCTCTCGCACAGCTCTACACTCTGGACGCTGACCCATGTTGCCGAGAGAACCGAGAATTTCCAGATTCATGAGCCTCTTAGTAGAACAGAGGAAGCATAGATAATGCGTGCCCTAGCTAGCCCAAGGTACAGGCAGTGTTTGGCTTTGAAACACATGATGGCTCCTCACTGTACTCTCAGAATAAAATCACAAGGAGAATTCTGCCATTGATAGATCCGATATATAGCACTCTAAATCACCAATCCCTGGCCCTCTCTTTCTCTACTTAGTCGCCAGCCTCCAACAGTCCAGCAAACGCCCAAAGCATCCTCCCAACGGCATAGTCATCTTCAACGCAATACCAGTGTCCAATCCCCGGTAAAATCTCCATCTTCTTAGAAGAACTGGCAATATTGTCAAATATCATATCACAATTTTCCTGCGTCGCAGACTTATCCTGGTCGCCTACAATCAGCAGGTACGGTGCCGTGATGGCTTTGTAATCGATGAACGGGGCAGCCACGATAGCCTGACAAAGCGCAGCATATCCCCTGGGATTCTGGGAGATGAACATCTCGCGAAGGAAGGCTTTCTGGAGAGGCGTTGTGTTCGGCCCTGTTGCTTGATTGGGGACTGTATCTGCTATGGGCTCCATTCCGGCTATTGTCAAGTATTAGCATCAATCCCACATGTGCTTACAATAACACACACACACACACACACACACACAAAAAGGGAGAAGGGGGGGAATAAAAGTGGACTCACACTTTGAAACAACATCAATCCTCTTCTTCATATTCACCCCAAAGGCCTCCGTCGGATGCGTCGGCCCAATACCCACAATCCCTCTGACGCGGTTCTTATGCTTCGCTCCAAGATAGTTCGCCACGATCCCACCCATTGAGTGGCCTACGACAACAGCCTTCTCGACATGCAACGTATCCAGAATACCGAGAACATCGATCGCAATGCTCTCGATACTCGTCACATCGCCCGTGAAGAGGGAGCGAGAGGTCCCGTACGTGTCGAAGGTGATGCAGCGGTGGTTATCTGATATATGGGGGAGGACAGGCAAGAAGAAGTTCTCGGATGCGCCCAGGCCTGGGATGAAGATGAACGTCAAGGGCCCCTTTTTGGGAGGGTTCTTGGGTTGTTGGTCGGTGTAGTGGAGCTGGTGGCCTCGCACTTCAAGGTAGGGCATACTTGCTTCTCTTGCACAAACACAGACACGCGCAATGTGTTCTGATTTTTTATTGTTTTTCTGTTTAATGAACACGGCTATATAAAGCTTTGTATCTCCATAACTGGTGTGACTGCTCTGTGACGTCATTGTATATCATGTTGTCTGCTTGTACTCCCGGAGCCGTGGCATTAATGGTAGAAAAGAGCAAAGGAATGTGTTTATGCATCTGGTAAAAGCTGGTGATATCTATCGAGAAGCAGTGAGAGTTATCATCGTAAAACAAAGGTTGCTTCAATGGGAGCAGGAGGTAGGGCACCCAGACAAGACCTGAATATCATCGTGACAAGCTGAAGAGAAGAGAGCAAGTTACTATACCAGAAATCCAATTCTATTGAGAACCTATGTATATCCTCTCCTAATGGTGCGTCGGGTTGAACAAATCCATACAATATAAAACCATCACCTTTCCTTAGAGCCCCGGAGACTGCTCATCGCTAACCCGTCAGACTCCGTGCCATGTCGTTTTTGCTCCTCTTCCCCGCTGTTAAATAGAGGACTCTTGGCTTTGGAGCTATTCTGTCGAGCTTGTTCCGGAGTCACCGAGGACGAGCTAACAAATCCGGAAAGATGTCGACTGCCTCCCAACATCCAGGAGAATCCGGAATCTGCTAGAGATAGGCGCGGCGCCGAACGCAGAGGCATTAAGTAACTCGGTTCGTCACCTAAGTTGGTTGATGTGCTGACTCGCTTCAATTCCTCGTCGGTTGAAGATAGATTGGCGGTCACGTCTGCCGGCATTGACTTCGTTTGTCTGGAAGATGCTTCTCCTGGCGTCGTCGACTGGCTCGGTGAAAATCCCGCCTTCCTTGAACTTGTAGAGGTTATTCCAGCATTCTTATCTGCAGGACGAATTGGAATTAATGAATCTTCGAGGCAGGCCTGGACGAACTGAAGCCTTCTGAAAGCTTCTCTCATGGCATCATTCGTACTTGCGTCAAGACCCGTCGTATTCATCAGGTGAGGGCGTATATCGTCCAATGCCTGGCTCAATGATTTTGCAAGTTCTTTGTTCCGTCTTTCCATGTACTCGACTCTCCTCTTCATGTCGACGTTAGACTCATTGATAGAAGATGCGCCCTGTGATTTCATCGTGGGCTCGTCGCCAACCGGTCCCCGGAAACTCCTCTCGGCCTGTACTGACTGTATATTCTTCCTTGCTTCGTTCACTGCGCCTCGGACAGCTTTGGCAACTCCCCAAGATTCCGTCCGTCGATGGATGCCTTCTGAGACGTCTTGCAGGAATGCTTCTAGGTTCTTGGGGCTGCTCGTTCTGGATGACCTACTAGAGGAAATGTTGCCAGAGAAGCTTCTGGAGTTTCTGCGAAGATGAGCTTTCCTAGCCGAGGGAGATCTCACTCCCGAAGTCTCTGGATGCTTTGGAGATTCAGGCGGCTTGCCTGAATATTTTGAAATGAGAAATTTGCCCCTGCCAGGGCTTGGATTCTGCTCGAGATATAGCCCATCGTAAACCAAAGTTGACGGTGCATGAGGCTGGGGCGACGGATAGCGAAGTAACAACGAAAGAGCCGTAGAATAGTCGGAATCCAGTACTTGAAACTTGTATATCAGCATTGGAGATCATGACTGAGAACATGGACTAACTAACATTGCCAGTGAACCCGCAGCAGCATCGCAACGCAAATGAAGTCAACTAGGTCAGCCCGCAAACCATCCGCGAACAGAATATCCCAGATGGTAAGAACGTCGTCGAACGGAAATTCGCGGCCAAATAAAAGGCGCAGCCAGCGTCTTTAACAGCAATTAGGATCGAGTTAAGACATGTGGAAAATTTACTCACGTAAGGAAGATTTGTGGAAGGACTTCAATGGCTTGCAAGTGCTCCGCCAACCTTCGGTCTGCGACAGCCAGCAAATCTTCATGGATATGCTGGCATCTGCTGACAATGGGAATAACTTCCACACTACCATTCTCCGAACGCTGGTCACTGTACTCATAGTAAATGCGAGCAGTCTGCATAACACAGCAGAACAACATGAATGAGTCGTGTTCTATATAGGTCCCATCAAGACACTGTAGCATCAAACTATTGTCCTCTGCAGCAGAGCTAGAGCTTTCAAGAGACGTCGTGTCGATTGCATCATGATCCACAACCCACAGAATAGGTGCCAGCAGCTCGTGCATGCCTTGTCGGTAGCCAAGATCTGGATTAAGTTTAGAGTAGATGAACAGAATATCTAACATTCTGGCCTTTGTTGCAGATTCACAAAAGAAGGGATTCTCCTGCAAGCACCGGTCCACATCTTGATATATCTCTGCTCTGAGAGTCTCATCGCGTCGCAGCGTTTGCCAAGGAGACTTTCAGCAGGTTAGATTTGAACATCCCAAAGCTCTACAGCAAATCCAGAGATAGCATACCTCTTCATCATCAGCTAGCGGATCTACCGTCGAAGACAAATCAACTGGATTCTCAATGTATTTGAGAAAATGCTCTCGTAACGCCGAGTAAGCCCCTCGCGCATCGGATATCTTGCGTTGCCATTGTGTGCGATCGAGATCATCAAAGAGCAAAATTGCCTGTTATTCCGGTATAAGTGACGGACCGGGATCAGTTAATTGATAAACCATGTATGCGCGAACCTTCCAGCAAATGGATCTCAGGCCGTCACTACATAGACTTGTGCCTTGTTCTGATTTGAGAGCATTCCTCAAGTCGGAGATAGTGTCATGACCGCGAAAGAGCGCGTCCCATCTCTGCCTTGGGGACCATCAGCTTCAATGTACCGTCATCGTAAAGCAGATTCCAGAGATCACCTAGCGTCTTCGATAGTTCTCATATCTCCATAGTCTTTGTCATTCAGAGGCGAGAAAATGGCAAGGGAGAGCAGGGGTTGTTGGAGGTGGGGGAAGACAGACGCGGATCGGACCCGCCTTTGGACCATTCGTTGATCTTTATTATCATCACCATCACCTCCGGCGATCGACGATCCTGATGGATTGATCCATCCTGCTGCATTTTCACCAAGACTCTCGATGCTCTGATATTCTCGCACTCTTCTAAAACCTCTCGATATCTTGAACTCAATAACGATGTCCGCGGACTTATTTGCAGAGTTTGGGTTCGGTCAGTCACCTCAGAATCCTCCAAATGCCCAACAGCGGGAGAGCGCATCGCAAACAAATTCCTTGATCCCAGACTTGGATTCGTCAGAAGATGCCCTTCGATCTGGCTCATCAGATCCCTTAGGCTGGTCTCAGTTCCAGACTTCTGAGCTGAATGCGCACGCGAACAGACCCAGTACTACCAGCAAGCCTAATAATAGCAATACATCACCGCCTGTTAATGGCATTTCACGAGAACAGGATAGTAATGTGCTTTTTGATGCGACCCTGGAAAAATTTTCGAATGAAGATGACGACGATTGGGGGGAATTCGAATCTGCAGAAGTGCCGCCGGTGCATAGTCAGTTAACAGAGCTCACTCCTGGGCCAGATAATAGCACACCTTCTCGTAACGAAGGACCAGGCTCCAGCCAGTCAACGGGGTCCAGGGGACTTTCTGGTGCAGCTGACTTAATCGATGCAATTGAAGATGAAGTGCCGCCAAGAGAAGACCTACGAAAAATCACAGCGGAGAGGACAGACCTGAAGTCTTCAACCAAAACTAAAAATGTTTCAATACCGCGCTATGAAGAGTCTACTGATGAATTCTTCGATGAATGGGGGGATTTCGTAGGTGGGAAGCTAGCGGAACCAAGTACTGAGAGTGCCAAGAAGAAAGCGCCTTTGGAGGAGTCTGCATCTGCAGATAACAAGAAGAAACTGATTGAAAACAACGACTTGTCTGTTCGGATAGGAGCGGGCCAGCATCAGGTTCAGAGCAAATCTGACGGCCCCAAATTCCCGGCTAATGTTCGCCCGACTAATATACCTCCACCGTCTGTTTTGATGCAGCTGTTTCCGCCATTGTTTGAACAGTTCCAGCAAGAGGCCTCGAGACTAAGAGGAAACCCTCAACAAAAGGATGCTCTGGGGGATGTTGCAGCGCAAATTTGCTGCACATTGAAAGTGGCAGCACGAATTATTGCAGGACGCTCTCTACGATGGAAAAGAGATACCATCTTAAGCCAGAGCATGAGAATCGGCCCAGCACGAGCGGGAAAACCTGGAGGGATGAAGCTTAATACGGTCAACAAGAGCGAAAACGTGAAAGAGAAACAAGAAGCTCTGGATGTGTTAGGGTCGTGGCGTGAGCGTGCCGGGTTCTTCAACTCGATAATGCTGTCGTCGGGTAAACGCCCTATTCAGGTCATCGCAGAGAACGTTCGAGTGATAACCGCTGGACCTGACAAGGGAGCCTTGAAAGCTCCCCATGCATGTGCTTTCTGCGGATTGAAGCGAGACGAAAGACTCCCAGGTGTGATTGATGAAAATGTCCTGGACAGTTTTGGGGAGTGGTGGACGGATCATTGGGGCCATACGGACTGCAAGCAATTCTGGGAGAGCAACATGAAGCTGCTCAGCCACAGATGAGGTTCAGGAAAACAGAAACCCTTACATGTACATATTATCATGATTGCATTTTCAGCGAATCTGTTTCAACTCCATCGGTTACGTCGTTTGAGAGCGTTCATGCACGCAGTACAACATTTATGTAGTAACCAACCCCTTCGAAGGCAGGGCAGTCAGTGCAATTTGAACACTGCCGGGGTATATTACTGAAAATAACTGCTTTTATTTCTCTAATTAACACAAGAAATGAAACTTAGGTGAACAAATAATGCTGTTAGTATTGATCACCGTTCCCTTCCCCGGATAGTCACGTGACGCTCTAGAATCTACGGAGGCGGACGTGATCATGATTCGCCTCTCTTGACGTTGACTTCGCAGTTGATCGGGTTTAACGGATGAATCAAGGATTCAACCCAGGTATGATACGAAGAGAAAGCATCAATTAGCCTATTTAACAAACTGCATGCAGGCTAAATAGCATATTCTTCACGAATTGTACCCGACGGAAACAATTCTCCATCCGGAGCAAACTTCGTCGCGTTCATCAATACTCCTGTTCAATGCTGCAGTGAGCCGAGATTTCAGGATCTTCTGTTTTATTTTATTTTTCAGGATCTTGCACATGGCAGAAGACCAGGAATCGTCTCCAGCAGCAGGCTTGCGCATCCCAAAAGCATGCGAGGCCTGTCGAACTCGCAAGGTCAAATGCAATGGCGCCAATCCATGCAAGACATGCCAGCAGAGGAACTTGCCATGCGTCTATCGCAACTTCGCTCGACAGCGTCGTAAAAAGCAGCAAGAGAGGCGCTTGGCAGACAACCTGACGCTTCCCGATGTGAGCACTGCACCCGAATATGACGCTCGTTCTGGACGGCCGAAGAACTCGGTCATGTATGACTTCCACAACAGTGTCTCGGCCACCCATATGACATCCCCTTCATGTAAAGTGCAGTTATACTATGGGCCGACTTCACATTTCTCTCTAATGCAGCACATATACCGAGATCTGGTCTCGGCACCACAAGCGGCCCAATCCTTACCCCAGGGTGAGGTTGAGGAAGCGGGTGCCGGCTTGGATCTGTTTAGTTTCCGTCGTATCTTCTTTGGATCCCCGGCTGAAACCCACGATTCGACTAGGGCTCTATCTGCAGCAGATGCCGCAACGCTGTTCTTGCCGTATGATATAGCCAAGACATTTCTACAGCGCTATCTGTCATCGATCTATCATCTGACCAAGTTTAAGTCAAGGGAGGCCTTTGAACGGCAGCTAGACCAGCTATATACTGCAAATGTTAATGCGCATGCTGGCACCAATGTGGATCGGCTTTTAGTCTTACTTTCCTTGGCCTGTGGCGCTCTAGGGACGGAGCACCATGGCTGGGGTGAATTACTGTTCGAGCGGGTCAAAGCGTCATCCAAAGACCTCGATGATGTAGTAAACCTCCAAACTGTGCAACTCTCATTGCTCATGATAAGTTTCTTCTCCCCAGTTCTAGTGTGGTCGAGCACTGACGGAATCTGTGTTGTAGCACGCTCATTACCAGTCTGAACAGGGTCGTCCAAATTCATCATTTCTTCACCTGGGCACTGCAGCCCGCAAAGCCTTGTCTGCTGGCTTGCACAAGGATACTCCTTCAAATATGGAAGACACTGAAGGACGGCGGACGACTTTCTGGTCTTTGTATTTCTATGAGACGTTAGTTACGATGCTTTTCTTTTTGAGATATAAAGATGAATTGTATCTGACCCGTTCTTGACAGTTGGATCTGTTTTCACCTGGGACGACCTAGCTCCCTATCTTTGAAAGATATTGGAATTGCCCAGCCGGATGAGCCCTTTCTGGAGATACTTATCCACCTATCAAAGGCCATCTCACGCTCTGCGAACGAGATATATGGCCGACGGCATGAGTCGTTATTAGAAATGTGGAGGACTGCCAGGTCGATTATGAATGATATTCAATGCTATGACGCTCTGATGCAGGAGGGCCTAGGGTATGGACTGGGGGAGCCTCCACAACTCGGAAGTGCGGGGGTACAGCAAACCATGTTGACTACATGTTCGTTGACTTCCACCCTTGCTGTTTGGCTATCGCTGATTTTTTTTTTCAGTATACTATCACACTATCCTCTTGACGTTCCGTCCATTCCTTATTTTCCGAGGAAAGCTCGGACAACATTCTAAAAATGCGAATCAGCCACCTGAAGTTCCAGCATGGCTTAACGAGGCCTGCAATTGCACACTCTCCGCGGCCCAGAGGACAATGCGCCATCTATGCGAAGCTTCCGCTGTGAATGAACTTGTCAGGGTATGGCCTAATGCATCCCACAAGCACAAACGCTGTGCTAACATTCCGAACCAATCGTTTTAATAGGAGCTACGCTATCATGGGTTTTTCTTTGGAAGCGCTTGCTTTACCCTCATATATGACCTCCTACAGGATGACAACGCAGCCACCGTTCATCTTCCATGGATTCATGCCTGTCTACAATGCCTGTATACGGTGCAACGCTCAGATCCTATCACAAGTATGATTACTGCCATTCGGACGGTTCTAAAGAAAATAAACCCTGCCTACGACTTGGCTCCGGACCAGCAAACACAAGGTGACTTCGAGCCTCAGGACAGCACATCAATTTCTGTTCGAGAAACCTCAGGTGTTCCGCTCTACAACAGTCAAGCGAATCCCCTTTCGCCCTCGCACCTGCGCGGTACATTTCCGGGTTTCGGTCCACCCGTCCTTCTCAACTTCGAACACAATAATTTTCAAGACGAACTAAGGAACGGTGTCGACGTCATAGGCAATAGTCCGCTAGATTTCACTCAATCAGACATAGGATGGGATCTTAATTTCTCAACGATGGACCTTGAAGCGTTTTTGTCAATTTATCCTACGATGGATCAGCAAGCGTTTTGACGTGCTCTGCCATGAGCTCTATGCTCTATGCATTATTGGGCCGATTCTTATCTCTAAATGGACTAATATCCTTATTATTGGCTACTATTTGACTGAGAGGATATTTTTGCGGTTTTATCTCTAAGACATAAAAAGGGTATAATAATAGATCGACGTTCGGGCTGCGTTCTCGGTAAGTAAAGTATCGGGAAACCGATCCAACCACAACCTGAAGTTCCAATAACAGCTTCGGCCAGAACCATTTACCATATAGCCAGAACTTTTTATCTAATGCCAAAGCGAAGCGGTCACAGTGGACGGTTCTAGAGTCCTCACCGACTCCACGGGCTTGCGACGAAAGGAACATCTACATATCAGCCGGGAATGGCGGGCCTCGCTGTTGAGAATAATAATATGGATCCGAATGAGCAATTTACAGACGGTCTACGGTAGGACCTGTTAATCAGCAACTATCGGCCCTGTTCATCCAATCGTCTGCTGCTGTGATCCACGACAGCTGCAGAAATCATCGGATATACGGATATACGGATATAATAATGGATATGCGGATATGCGGATATACAACAGTGCATCTTTTTGGTTCATATAACAATCGACTGGCGGCCAGTTAAGCCTGACGTCCTTGGCCGTACTTGATTATTGGAGATATTTACAGCTTGGAGCTCTTTAAGTGTGTTGTTCTTTTATTGGCCAGTTCCATTCACATTAGAGATAGCACCGTCACAAGTGGCTTTAGGGCATGGAGTCACCTTCATCGGCGACGTTGACATCTGTCGACGTCGAAGAGCAGAGGGATGCGCTCCGCAAGCGCTTGACTGTGACTTTCCGTAACCTCAGTGTCCGAGTGACGGCTCCAGATGCTGCTCTTGGGAGTACAATGTGGTCCGAAGTCGACCCCCGGCAATTGCTGGATCTTTTCGAACGAAACAAGCGTCCTAAGCGTGTAAGCATAACTGAAAATATATATGTCCATGGGAAAGGAACCCGAGTTGATGGTTTGGCAGGCAATTCTCAACGACATCAATGGGCAAGTGAAACCAGGCGAAATGGTAAACGCAAGCCTCATGCCTTTATGCTCTTCTTGTATTAACATTTGCAGTTACTTGTTCTTGGTCGACCGGGGTCGGGCTGTACTTCTCTGCTGAATGTGCTCTCCAACTCGCGAGAATCATTTGATGAAGTCATTGGCGAGACATTCTACGGTAGTATGGACCACAAGACTGCTAAAAAATACCGCCAGCAGATTATGTTTAACACAGAAGGTAATATGGGGTTCTCAAATTGCTATGTGGCTATCCATTGATCATATATTCCAGACGATATTCACTTTGCAACTCTGACCGTCAATCGTACGATGAAGTTCGCTCTGCGAAATAAGATACCACGTGAGCGCCCAGAGCATCTTCAGGGTAAGAAGGATTTCATTTCAGATAAAAGGGACGAGATTCTTGATTCCTTGGGTATCGGTCATACGAAGAAAACATTAGTGGGGAACGAGTATGTTCGGGGTGTATCTGGTGGAGAGAGGAAAAGGATGTCGCTAGCAGAGGTGATGGCTGGACAGGTACGCGAAACGTCCTTCGAACTATAAAAACGAAGCTAATATCTCGCTTCGAATACAGAGCCCTGTTCAGCTCTGGGACAATCCAACACGAGGTTTGGATTCGAAGACCGCGGCTGAATTCGCAAAAGTTCTGCGCCGGGAAGCGGATCGGAACAAGAAGACAATGATTGCGACCATGTATCAAGCAGGAAATAGTATCTACGACGAGTTTGACAAAGTCCTTGTTCTGGCGGACGGTCGAGTCATCTATTATGGGCCTCGGAGCTGTGCCCAAAAGTACTTCGAAGACCTCGGCTTTATCTGCCCTAAGGGAGCCAACATATCTGACTTCCTCACCGCATCTACTGTGACCACTGAGAGAATCATCCGGCCCGGTATGGAGGCGACCGTCCCAAACACTCCAGAGGAGTTCGAAGCCATCTTCCGTAAGAGTGAAATATTCAAGCAGATGATGGAATCGATCATCCCTCCGGAGCAGTTGACGTACGAGGTTGATGATCTGAAGCTTGCTGTTGCTGCTGAGAAGCGGAAACGTCACCTTCCCCGTCCTAAGAGCGTGTACACTGTTGGCCTTTGGGACCAGATTGTAACGTGCACTATCAGGTAATGATACCGGCCTTGGAAGACAAGGATTCCTGCATAGATATACTAACTTGCTCGCAGGCAATTCCAGATCATCATGGGTGATAAACTCTCTCTCGCCATCAAGGTCTTCAGCTCCATTATACAGGCCCTCGTCTGTGGAAGTCTCTTCTATAACCTTAAGGATGACAGCACATCGATCTTCCTTCGGCCTGGGGTTCTGTTCTTCCCTGTTCTATACTATTTGCTGGAATCTATGTCCGAAACAACTGCATCTTTCATGGGTCGTCCCATTCTGTCTCGGCAGAAGCGTTTTGGGTTCTATCGCCCTACGGCTTTCTGTATCGCCAATGCGATCACGGATATCCCCATGGTGATGATCCAAGTGACCTTCTTTTCGCTTATTCTATATTTCATGTCCGCTTTGCGAATGGATGCTGGAAAGTTTTTTACCTTCTGGATTATCGTAATCGCACAGACGTTATGTTTTGTTCAGCTCTTTCGCAGCGTAGGCGCTGTCTGCAAAAAATTCGGAAATGCCTCAAAGATTACGGGTTTACTTTCAACGATCTTCTTTGTTTATGGAGGTATGTATAAGCTCCTCTATATATCGAATCCCAGTGCGCTCATGTTTGCTTTACGACCAGGATATCTTATTCCATTCCATAAAATGCATGTTTGGTTTCGTTGGATATTTTATCTCAACCCAGGTTGGTTTTCCCGAGAGTCAACAGCAGCACTCGATGTTGACTGGAATATAGGAGCCTATGCCTTTGAGTCCTTCATGGCCAACGAGTTCGTCGGTTTGAAATTGAAATGCGTCTCACCAGACTACATTCCATTTGGCAATGGATATTCGGACTCGGCCTCACAGTATCGGGGATGCTCTGTCATCGGCAGCAATGAGGAGGGCATCATCGATGGGGAAACCTACATCCGTGAACAGTACAACTACTCTGTTCACCATATCTGGCGAGGATTTGGTATCATCGTCGGCTTTTGGGCATTCTTCATATTCCTGACTGCTCTCGGCTTTGAGATGCACAATAGCCACGGGGGCTCGTCGGTAATCCTCTATAAACGAGGAAGCAAGAAAAATCGAGTCCAAGACGAAGAAAATGGACGCCAAGGGCAGTATTCAGAAAAGGATTCCGGGACCTTTTCCCAATCAGCCAAGCAGTCGACTTTCACATGGCATGATCTGGACTACCACGTCCCGTTTCATGGAGAGAAAAAGCAATTACTGGACAAGGTATTTGGATACGTGAAGCCAGGTAATCTGGTTGCGCTGATGGGAAGTTCTGGGGCTGGAAAAACGACGTGAGTAACGGAATTTCTGCATAGGTCTCTGCACCCATGGAATCAATACTGATAATAAACAACCGGCATCAGACTGCTGGATGTGCTGGCTCAGAGAAAAGACTCGGGCGAAATCTTCGGGTCGATCTTGATCGATGGACGCCCTCAGGGTATCAGCTTTCAACGCACAACTGGATATTGTGAGCAGATGGATGTACATGAAGAAACGTCCACTGTTCGAGAAGCCCTAATTTTTTCTGCCGTGCTTCGCCAACCCTCCACGGTTCCCTATGAAGAGAAACTGAACTATGTGGAACACATCATTGATCTCTTAGAGCTGCGGGACATCTGTGATGCTCTGATTGGAGGTATGTACTCCGCTGTGTACGCTGCGATCTGTAAATACCTAACAGACGTTTCAGTTCCGGGCGCTGGGCTCAGTATTGAGCAGCGAAAACGAGTAACACTAGGTGTTGAGTTGGTCGCAAAGCCTACCCTTTTGTTCTTGGACGAGCCTACTTCCGGTTTGGATGGTCAGAGTGCCTACAACATCGTTCGATTCTTGAGAAAGTTAGTAGACGGTGGACAGGCTGTTCTGGTATGTATTGGGCCTTCGCGTCTTGCTGGCTTTTTCGATATAACTAATGCAATTTTCTCAGTGCACGATTCATCAACCTTCTGCTGTATTATTCGAGGCATTCGATTCGCTACTGCTCCTTGCAAAAGGAGGAAAGATGACATACTTCGGACAAAGTAGGTCTTTCTATTTCCTATCTCTACTTCATTGCCCGTAGATCTAACAACTAGAATTAGCTGGCAAAGATTCGAGCATAGTGCTCGACTATTTTGGGAGAAACGGTGCACCTTGCCCGCCTAACACCAATCCAGCAGAGCATATCGTGGATGTCGTGCAAGGAAATACCGAAGAAAAGATCGACTGGGTTGAAGTCTGGAAGCGTTCAGAGGAACGTCAAAGAGCGATGGCTGAACTAAATGCATTGAACGAAGCTTGCAAAGCCGATCCCAACTACGTTGAGGACACAGCAGACTTTGCTACGTCGCACTGGTTTCAGTTCAAGACAGTTCTTAAACGACTTATGATTCAGCTTTGGCGGTCACCCGTAAGTGCTCTCCTACGAAACGTGTTGTTGGTGGATAGTCTTGCTTATTTTCAACTCTAGGATTATATGTGGAATAAAATCATCCTTCACGTTTTTGCCGGACTCTTTGGTGGGTTTACCTTCTGGAAGATGGGCAATGGCACTTTCGATCTTCAACTGCGTCTTTTCGCCATATTCAATTTCATTTTTGTGGCGCCAGGTATTTGGCCATTGTCCCGTACTTCTCCCAGGCAGCACTAATGGATTCTATAGGCTGTATAAACCAGATGCAACCATTCTTCCTCCATAACCGCGACCTCTTTGAAACTCGGGAGAAGAAGGTAGGTCAATGCAACGACGGGTTCGGGTCCAGACTTGACCACTGACCAGCTTTTGCATACAGTCGAAAATCTATCATTGGATTGCATTCATCAGCGCCCAGGTGGTTTCGGAGATCCCATACCTGATCGTTTGTGCAACCTTGTACTTCGCATGCTGGTATTTCACAGCTGGATTCCCCGTTCGTGCTGCTGTTTCTGGACATGTTTATTTGCAGATGATTTGTGAGTATTTTGGACCATTAGCAGAAGAGTCGCATCGGAGCTAACTTTCCCTCTAGTTTATGAGTTCCTGTACACGTCCATCGGCCAAGCAATCGCCGCTTATGCCCCCAATGCGTATTTTGCTGCCGTTATGAATCCTGTTCTTATCGGAGCCGGAATGATCAGTTTTTGCGGTGTCGTCGTCCCGTATAGTTCGATGCAACCATTCTGGCGGTACTGGCTGTACTACCTGGACCCCTTTAATTACCTTGTCGGCGGTCTGCTGGGTGAGGTCCTGTGGGACGTCAAAGTGGAATGTAAGGAATCGGAATGGGTACGTTTCGCAGCACCGCCGGGCCAGACCTGCGGCGAATACATGGCCGGCTTCCTAGCAGACAACTCAGGCTACCTGCGTGACTCGAATGCCACGGCAACATGTTCGTACTGCCAGTACAGTACCGGTGGCGATTATGGTAAGACCTTCAACCTGAGGGATAAGTACTATCCGTGGAGAGATGTAAGGACCCTCCTGTGCCTCGCTGTGAAAGAGAGCTGATATTGACTATTGCATACAGACTGGGATTACGGCGCTGTTCTGCATTTCCTCGTATGCTCTTGTCTTTCTGATGATGAAGCTGCGGAGCAAGAAGACCAAGAGCGCGCGGTCTGAGTGATCTTACCTGGGACGTAGATTCAAGGCTGTAATGGTACTGTTTAGAGGATATTAATAGATAATAACACTATTAGATAGAAGCAAAAGGAAGAGATGCTCCGAATATGATGAAGCCCTGCTGATCCCGTGCGGGACCTCCTGCCTATCTCTCGGCGTCACCAGACCATCCCGCCCGGTTATTATCTCCATAGTACATCATCCTCTCTGCCAACTCTTGTCTCCCCTCCAGTGCAGGTTTCTGGTCTTCATAAATATAACAGGCACATATATCCACTGCTTGACTTCTGAGTCTTCTCTGCTATAGGACCACGAACCCCGCGACTGCCATCCTAGCCCAGTTTAGTCGTGTGTTTGGGCCACCAACGCAAGGGAGCATCCGAGACCAAGCTGTAAGCCAGGACAACGAACGCTACCTAGCCTCCTCACGATACATTCCTGACAGGACCCGAAACGCCTCAAGTTGGGCCAAGATCACACATTACCCAAGGGGGTGACCGCAGGAAGGTCGTGTTTCTCGCAGTTAGCTAAACGGGGCGACTCAAAGAGGTGGGGAGGCAAGAAAGAAGGAAGTTCTTATTCCTTTGGTCTGAACAGCTCCTGAGAAGAGCATATTTATTTTATTTGTTTTATTTTACAACTCCCAGCTGCGATCTCAACCGTTCGGACTTACCTTCCAGGACAAAACAAGACAGTTGGGCTGGTTTGCGCAACCCGAGGTATCAGGGGGGTGCATCGTCGGCGTTGTAGTCATCATGGGCCTTAAATACAACGTATATCTCACAGCAAACAAGATCTTTGGGTGCAAGCAATGCAAGACCCATCTTGCCGATTACAATGACATTATCAGCCGGGTTAGTCGTTACCGTTACCCTTTCCCTTCCCTCTTCTATGCTGCTGTTGAATAGCATTTCTAAACGGCTCTTATTTCTATGCGCAGAACTTCCGAGGCCAACACGGAAAGGCGTATCTATTCAACAACGTTGTCAACGTTACCCAAACCGAACCCGTGGAGCGTAGCATGACGACCGGGAGACATATCGTTCGGGATATTGCGTGCAGACAATGCAAGGAAACGGTGGGATGGAAATACGATAAAGCATACGAGTCGAGCGAGAGGTATAAGGAGGGGAAGTTCATCCTGGAAGAAGAACTGCTCTGTGTGGTGTGTTAGAGCGTCAGCTGCGTTCCGTGTTAGATCGGTGATCGAGTGGATGCTTCTCCTCCTTTCTCTTTCTTTTCTCCTTCCTTTCAAGGTGTTAAGTTGACGGCGTTATATGGAGGGTTTTGCGCTTTCATTCTTGTCTTGTCAGGCCTTCCTTGGGGCCGGGAACCTGCGGATTCGGGAGAAGGGAGAGGTTTGGCGCAATTCGGTGGTCGTGATTCTCTTTTTTCTTTATTTCAGATCATGTCTGTCGCTCGCATTAACGCTCTTCAACCTGTCAAAAATGTCTGTTAATGTCATAGGAGGACTGAGGAGTGTATTGCATTTGCATTTTGGATAGTTAGCGGGTCTACAACAACCAGTCACGTCCAGTTCACTCAAGAGACCCCGATACAGGTAACAGCAACATGCTACCACGGATGAGGAGTCTTGGCCTTAAAAGATGTTCAAATTCTAGAATGCCTCCATTTTGTACTCTCACAGCGCCATTACGTTTAACGATAACTTATCGGTATGGTCGTCCAGGTCCACATTTTCTGATCGGCCAACACGAGACGAGATGCCTAGGCAAGTAATAATAATATGTACCGAATTCGGACTCGGAGCTGCTCCATAGAAAAGGGCCATTTCATAGCGGACCCCGCTGTTGGGGATTCGGGAAGAGTAATTCATTATCGTGAGGCCTTTCGAAGACCCCGCAGGGACTACAGTCATCGGTGTAAAAGGAGCAGGTTTCCCCCAATCTGTTTCGTTTCGTATTCTAGTCATAAATATTCTCTTTCTTGAGTGTTTCTACGATTATTGTATCCTTGCATAGGTATGTGTATATCTAGACTGTTTTCAATTCGTATTCAATTCAATTCAATTAACATGCCACAATACTGCAGGGTTCGGTTCTACAACGTGGAAAAACGAATACAACCGATTTATTTCAATTCATTCGAAACAGAGACGACATGCGTTCTGTCGTATTCCATGGGCCTTACAAAGTAGCGGTTGAGGAGAGACCGATCCCGAAGATCGTGGATCCTGGGGATGTAATTCTGAAAGTGTCGTATACGGCGTTATGTGGGAGGTAAGATATTTTTTTCTTGTTCCCTGAAGATATGGTATATATATATATAAGAGTCTATTGACTGATTATTCTATTTCCAGTGAATTGCACGTCTTCCGCGGCCTCGAGGCCTCTGGAACGGGCTATATCATGGGCCATGAATTCGTGGGAGAAGTCGTCGAAGTCGGTGATGAAGTTGAGACTATTAAGAAGGGTGACAAGGTTGTGCCTGCGTTTACAACTTCATGGTATGTACCTTCGACAATATATATATATATTCTTGACAACCTACGACCTGGGACTGTGTTGACGAAACGAAATAGTGGTGAATGTTTCTACTGCAAACGCCGCACCTCTTCCCGTTGTGAGAAGTGTCTCCTGTTCGGTTCCGAAAAATTGGACGGCGGACAAGCTGAATATGTGAGTTGAGGTCGTTTGCAGATGCAGGGACAATCAAGAGGGAAAAAAGCCTATCCGAGAAACCCGGCTTACAGTCTAGGTCCGTGTCCCAAATGCAGACGGCAGCGTGATGAAAGCCCCTGAGGGAATTGAAGAAAAATACCTTGTGCTCATGGCAGATATTTTCCCTACCGGATATTTCGCAGCGAAAAATGCCTTCAAGCACTTCAGCAAAGAAGAAATATCCGAGCAGACTGTCCTGCTCATCGGTTGCGGACCCGTTGGCCTCTGTGCGTTGATCAACGCATTGGAGTACAAACCAAAACATCTGCTTGCAATCGACTCCATCGAGTCTAGGCTCGAGCTTGCCAAGTCACTTGGTGCGGAGCCTTGGAATTTCCAGAAGGACAGGGCTGGTTTAGACAAGCGCGTCCTCGAGCTCACCAACGGACGAGGTGCGGATGCTGTTATCGAAGTGGTTGGGTTGAGTCCGGCCCTGCGAACTGCTTTCGATCTGCTTCGGCCTTGGGGAGTCATCAGCAGCGTAGGAGTGCACAATGGAGAGGTAAGCCTTTTCCCTGTAGGCATTGGCCAAGTATAAGCTGTTGCTGACCGAGTTTTGTCTCCAGATTCCGTGGGATGGAAACGAGGCATACGGCAAGAACTTGACGATACAGATGGGAAGATGTCCCGTGAGATCAGTGGCCGCAGAGGCTCTGGAGGTACTGAAGAAAAACCAGCATTTGCTTGGGTAAGCGACCCCTTCTCATTTGGCCTGTTTTTAACATTCGCGGACACCGGCTAACGTGCATGGCAGTTTTATGACCGACCATATCATGCCCCTCTCCAAAGCCGTCGAGGGCTATGAGATTTTCAATGCAATGAAGGCGCAGAAGGTCATCTTCGAGGCTAGTAAGTAAACAGGATAGGAGCTTCTGTTAAGGAAATCCCACCCGGGCCTATGTGGCGTTGTGCATGGCTGGAAACCGTCACCCACGAAGCAAATCCTGCGGGAAAACTGCTTTTAAAAATATATAGTGTACCCAGCGAGGTTATTTGAAGTTTCAGAGGAGTCTAGTTTCCGTTTTCCTTTCATGTTTTTGTTTTTTAGCATAGGCTGTGGCAATTCAACGATGATCTCGGCTGGGATAGCCGGAAAGCCAGTACGAAGGCTGCAAGCCAGTTATGAAATTGAGCTTTATATGCATGATTGAATCCAGCCGATATCACTACCCTCTGAAGGGTGCCTGACCTGTTGATGTGATACAGACTGGAACGGCTCTGGAGGAGGGGCAAGCCAGACAACGGATAGATGAGACGGAGCATGGAGAAGCTAGCGAGCAGAAGAGTCCCAGAAGATGGAATAACTGCAAAGGAGAAGAAGCGAACGTCAAGGAGAAGTAGCGAAAGCCGAGGAGAAGCACGGCGTGCATCTGGGCCAAGAAATAGTATCGTCGAGCGGAAGCACCAGTTGAGGTAATCGGCCCAAACAAACTTCCTCGTGTCTTCCCCTCCCATCATTCTTCCTCTCTGCTTCCTCTCCTCTCCATCCTCTTCCCTATCCTCATCCTCATCCTCCCCGTCTTCCCTCCCTTCTTCTCTTCTCCCTCTTCCTCTCCCTCCCTCCGTCGGCATCCTTCCCCTCCTTTCCTTCTCCTTCTCCCCGCCCGTCCTCCGTCCTCCGTCGTCCTCATCCTATTCTCCTCTTTCTCCGATCCCTGCTCCCCGCCATCGCCTCCAAACCTCATATCTCCGCTACCGATATATCATCTGTTATACACTTCTTCAAGTAAGTCTGCTCTTTTCCCCGTCTTGTCTCCTGTCTTTTTTTAAAAATATTTTGCCCTGTGTAGCTGTTGCAAGCCAATCTTTTAATCTCCTGTGCATAGCCGCGCACAACGCGTGGTGGGAAGGTGTCATGACGGCCATAAAGCTAATTCTACCCCTGTCGCAGACCATCCAACCTCTTCCTTACCTACATCGAACAGAGAACACGCGTTTCCGTGTTCTTTTTTTTTTTTTCAGCTTCTCTCTATACTCCCTCTTTGGATTCGAAAAATCTGTTGCCCCCTTGAAACCATGGCTACTACCGAAGCTCACGAGACCTCTGCCATCGTGGATGAGACCATGGTCGACACTCTGAACAACGTCACTTTGGAGCATGACGAGTCCGAACTTCCCCCCAAGACGGACGAAGAATACGCCGAGTCCATACTGACTCTCCGTGCAATCGTGTCGTCCAAGGAAGCCGGTGTCATCATTGGTAGAGCCGGGAAAAATGTCGCAGACCTGCGCGATGAGACCGGTGTCAAGGCCGGTGTGAGCAAGTCTGTACTTGGCGTTCATGACCGAGTCTTGACTGTCACTGGTACTTTGCAGGGTACCGCCCGAGCCTATGCGATTGTGGCCAAGAGCTTGCTTGAGGGCGCCCCGCAGATGGGAATGGGCGGCGTTGTTGCGAACAACGGAACTCATCGTAAGTATTCCATCCACCGCTTTGCGACTATCTTTCCCATGCCGATTTATATGATGGCCGAAACATATCGTCGATTCATCCTCATATTCCTAATCAATGAATCCACTAACTCCTATTTTTAATTGAAGCGATCCGTCTCCTCATCTCCCACAATCAGATGGGTACAATTATCGGTCGACAGGGATTGAAGATCAAGCATATCCAGGATGTGTCCGGCGTACGTATGGTCGCGCAGAAGGAGATGCTTCCCCAGTCCACCGAGCGGATTGTGGAAGTACAGGGCACCCCCGAAGGTATCGAAAAAGCGGTTTGGGAGATCGGAAAATGCCTTATCGACGACTGGCAGCGCGGGACCGGTACTGTCCTTTACAATCCTGCCGTCCGCGCGTCTTATGGTTCAGGATCTTTGAATAACTCCGTGGGTACGGGCAGCGGCTACGGTAGCCGCCCTTTCAACCGTACAGGCAACGGTGCCGATTTCAGCGACCATTCTGGTGGCTACGGTAGGCGCTCCAACCCGGACACAGGGAACCGTGGCTATCCTCTTGTCACGGAGGAGGGGGAGGAGATCCAGACGCAAAACATCAGTATTCCGGCAGATATGGTTGGGTGCATCATAGGCAAAGCTGGAAGCAAGATTACCGAGATTCGCAGGAGCTCTGGAGCTCGCATCTCGATTGCCAAAGCTCCTCACGACGAGACCGGAGAACGCATGTTCACGATTATGGGGAGTGCTCAAGCCAACGAGAAGGCTTTGTATCTCTTATATGAGAACCTCGAGGCCGAAAAGACTCGCCGCAGTCAGCTTCAGGAATGATGCTTCTCGGGTCCCGAGCTACGCCATACAACCGAATTTCTTTTCTACGGCGGCGCCGGTCACCTTGTTGTATGAGTTATGGTACCTGAAGAAAAAAAAAAAAAGCGAAAGGCCTCACTGTCAGTTCAGACTCTAGCGATTGCTATATGCTCTCGTGCTTGGGCGTGTGATTCTTTTTCCGAATAGTCCTGCTTCCTTACTTTTTGATCTTGTGTTTGTGGCTTCTTTGATATACCAGAGGAGATTCGCCGGGATGGGCCCTAAATGCATGTTAGATACCAAAAGCCAAATCTCTGCAAATCTCTATCTCTACCGGAGTGGGTTGAATTTCAACTAGCAAGACCTGATTGATCGCTTCTACGGAGAGCGTCAGGAGTGGTCCCTCAGCGGACTACATGCGGATTGCTGATGCTAAGTTCCATGGCCAGGTCTCGCTTTGCGTCCCTTCTTTTTCTCTACGGTGCCCGTCCATTTCACTCCATGGCGATGATTCTACTCATCTGTCTTTCTCACAATCTTCCCGAAATTGATCCTCGCTTGTTTTCCGCTCACATATCTTACTTACTCGGATGAGATCTAATTCCTCTGATTCCTATTTAATTGTCTCCTCTTCCTCTCCTTCGCTACACTATCCATCCTATCATTGTCATTGTCACCTTTCCATTTTCACCCGTCCAGGCTCCATGCATCATTCGTATGTGCCTAACAGATGAAACAGGTGAAATAAGACCGCAATATTTTTTTTTTAAAAAAAAAAGTGAAAAAAAGAAATCTTATTACAATTCAACCCATCACAGAATGGTTGTACTGTAGTCTTTTCTGTTACTATGCGGGGATGTGGGGACAGTATAAAAATACACTGAAGCTGAAGTAATATGTAACTAGAGTTATTAGAAGAAGCAAGTACTAAAACAAGCGGAGGATAGTATAACTATACAAGAATTGAACTGTATTGAATGGAGAAAAGGGAAGAAAAAGCGTACAAGAGTAACTGACGCTGCTCCTGATGATGATAATAATGCATAGAGAATCGAAAAACAAACAAATCCCTATTCTGCCCATAAAAAGAAACAATGTAGTAGTGCACCTAATTATAATGCGATTGGATCCATTGCTAATGCCATTGTCATTTGCCCATCTTTCTTTCTTTCTTTTGTCATTGATTGATATAGAAACCATGGATGTTGTAATGTGATGCGTTTCGTGGCTCCGAGGATGCTTTCCTTCCTCTTCTGCCCTGCAACCATGAACATGAACAGTAGGTAGACATCCGAAATTTGCACTGATTAGCTAAGCTATCATAGAAGTTTTTTTTTAAAAAAAGCAAACTCCATGTCCAAGTTCCAACAGCTTTATGTCTTTTCCCTGTAGAATGGCTATTCAAAAGGTACGATTCGTACCTTGAAGAACAGCCTATTAACAAGGAAAAAAAAAAAAAAAAAAAAAACAAAACTCTGTATGGATGTCAAATCCATATATCCCATGGACACAGAGAATCCAGAAACGCCGCCTGAGGGATCATGTACAATATAAGTAACGGGTATCGGTCGCTGCGTTAGATAAAAAACAAAGTTGTAACTGGTAATCGGACAAGTCGGGGCATTAAACATCGTGGCGATGTAGAGCCGTGTCAGAATGCTTCAATGGGTCAATCAAGGCTGTCAGCTGTCGTTTTTATCTCTCCGCATATGGTCACTGGACGCGGTGATCTGGGGGTGAATCTCCGCGTGCCGAGACTGTTCGTTCGTGCCCGAGTAAGCTGGATTGGTGTGATACTAGTTGCCAGCTTGGTCGACGGGGCAATTATTCGAGTACGGGAGGGCTCTTGTTGAGATAGTGC
Organism: Monascus purpureus; assembly: GCA_025999795.1. NCBI lineage: Eukaryota > Fungi > Ascomycota > Eurotiomycetes > Eurotiales > Aspergillaceae > Monascus > Monascus purpureus. Next base: position 2,290,623 of record AP025348.1, read on the forward strand.
AGCTCCATCAATGCCATTGTCTTTCAATGTGTCCGCTGAGGATGGTGTTAGGCCCGACTGGAAACCATACCGGCGGAATCCGGGCTGTATATTGACGCTAGACGCTGGAGGCGTATAATATGCACTTCTCCGAAGCGGGATGCTGGACGACAGGGCAGGAGTACGAGGTTGCTGCTGCTGCGAGTTATCTTGTGTTGAATCACGGGAGATATCTTCCCTGGAGGAGATTCGACGCAGAGTGGCTGGCGTGGAAATCTCAGCCGGGACTCTGGAGACAGACCGGCTGAACTCTCTTTTATCGGAGTTGTCTTCAGTACGGAGCAGCAGCCTAGGACGAAGAAGTGACGGCGAAAGTCGGTGCGGACGGTTCGGGACCGGAGCGGGTGCGTTAGGAGACGGGGTCGTATTCGCATCGGGATTAGCAAGCGGGCTGCTGCTGGAAGTGAAGCTCTTTCTATGTGCCTGGGGACGCCCTGAAATGCGGATGGTTTGCAGCTGCCGATCAACGGCTTCGATTTCATTACAATTCAGGCTGCGTCGATACGTTATCGGGGCCACAGGTGGCTCGGTTTTGGTGCCATTGGTCTGCTGTGGATTTGAATTGGCTTCACAGCTCTCTGCTCGCTGGCCAGTCAGCCGCTCATCTGACAACGCAAGACATAGTTCTGTCAAGCTGCGGCACAAACTGTCGGCTTTGCGCCTAGCATGCCTTTCGGACGGTGCGAAGCCACTAACAACAGAGGCGCCGCCTGACAGAGCGGTGCCACCACCCAGGATACTCGAAAGTGACGTTGCTTCCGCGGCAGCCGTCTCCAGTGCCTTGTAGACTTCACTGTTTAGCACTCCCTTTGCCTTGTCCAGCGCTGTCTGCAGAAGAGGGTGGACCTGGCCGATGGTAGTAGCGTTTTCCGAGTCTCCTGAGCGAATACTTGCTTTGCGAGCCTGTCTAGGTGACGAGGACACGGTCGTCATTGTTGTCGTTGTCGCAGTTCGTGGTCTTTCTGCGGAACCGTTGGATACGGCAGCCTGAGACGGAGACATTCCCCCCTGCTCGAGTTTCCGGATGCGGAACTTCAGATCCTCCAACTCATCCCAGACAGTCGAGGTCGCAGTAGTTGACAGAATCGATTCTGTTCCATCCGGATGTGGCCTTTGGAAGTCCAACGTGGGCCGCTCTGTTGTGTCGGAACCCGACGGGTGTCGACTACTCCGAATGGTGGACAGGGTTGTATGGCGGTACGAATGAGGATCGTGCACAGATCTTCGCCTCTCGATGTTGACCTCTGAAGAGGTGTCAGGACTGACGTGACTGAGCCGACTCCGGGGTAGACCGATACTCGACCTCGCGCTGGAGCCCCAGAAGCGGGAACGGCTGTGGTCGTCTAGGGGGTGAGCAGAGGCAGACGAGCTGATGGGAGAATCGTAGGATGGAGACCCGTTTGGAGAGTAAGGCAAGACAGTTTCTTGCTGTTTAACGCGTAGATCATCGGGAGACGAGGAAGGTTGGAGACTACGTCGTGAAAACCCAAATCGAGACTGTTTTCCGGGTTTCCGCGTCAGCCAGTGTCCATGGTAGTGGTAGCCATACTTGGAGAGAGAGCGGAAGGGGGAGGGAAGGGACTCACCCTTCTCATTTCCGAGCGCGGCACCGAGTTGCGTCGGCTAGAGTCCTTGGCGATGTTCAGGAATATATCAGCGCTTTTGAATCCAGCATCATCCGTAGTCGGGTCTTTGCCGTTTTCCACTGGACCGGAAGCGTGTGTACTGGCGCCCAACGGCGCGGTAGTATCTTGATACAATGGTGCTGGCATTTTGCTCTCTATGTCGTATGAGGGTTTATGGCGCTTGTGCGCATTGGGGACGAATGGCAGTGAGTTCCTGTGCTTCTTCGCGGCGGACACAGAGGAGGATTGCGACGAGGCGTTGGAGACAGTGGACGAGTGCAGACTGGAGACTGATCGCCGGAATGGTTCAGACAAGAAGTCGCGCGGGGGGACGAACGGATGGACGGGATGGGGATGGGGATGGGGATGAGGAAGGGAGGGCGGTTCATGCGCGGTCGACTCGGAGTTGTTGTTGTTGTTGTCGGTGATGTTCGCGTTGGCGCGGGCGTGGGAGATCAGCGCTCTCTTCCGCAGGGGCAGCTGGAACTGGAAATCAAACGGCGCCTGTGGGACTGCGATAGGGGATAACGTTGGAGCCGTTGTCGCAGCAGCAGGCCTGGTGGCTGGGGAAGATGAAGACAGGGAAGACGAAGCTGTAACGGGCGAGGAGCACGGTGGGCTTGGCGCCGCTTGCGGGTGCCGCATGGTGTCACGTTGGTCTGGATGAAGAGAAAGAAAAGATGGAACTGAGGGAACCGGAGGAATTGCTGCTGACGCCCTCCAGTCCGCTGCCAGATCAATCGACCGTCGCCTCTGCTGCTGCTGCTGTCTATACGACTGTGCAGCGGCCCTGAGAGCCGAATCCGTCTTGCGTCGAAGCCGGTTGCGCCGAACGGCATTTTCCGAGGCTGTGGTGTCTTTGTCGTGCTGCTGCATTGGGTGCATTCTTCTCGAGGATGGGTAATGATGTATATGCATATATGGTATACATATATGTGTGTATATATATATATATATATATACGGGTGATATATGTTTATATGCCCGACCAGCACAACCTACTGCAGCGGACAGTTCATACTGCGTATTACTCGGAAATACTGCTGGACGTGTCGTATGCCCATTTTCTAGTGCGTGGTCTCCATCACATATGCGGGGCTTCTCTCATCTGTAGATTCTCTACTGTCTCCTGCTTCTACTCTGCTTCTAATAGTATTCAAAAGCATCTAATGCGAACAGTCGATTTAGGTAGCGGTGGTCTTGAATGCGATGAGCTGCAAAACAGCCCATGCTGGGTTCCAGCAAATTGACAGAAAAACACGGAATGATTCTGGAAAATCTCTTTCTAATTTTTAAATAACAACAATGGACAACCGTGGTTCTCAATGTACGTCCCATGGTTCTGGCCTGCAACGGTGAAATGAACCAACTTCATCGAAGCTATCTGACGGGAGACACTGCGTGGAGCGCTGTCATGGAAAAAGGCATTTGGCCGTTGGACGATCGCACCTCCACCGCTCAGGCTAGCACCATCCGGTCTGCCTCTGTGAAACAAACGGGAAAAGGCCAGCAGGGATGCAGAGATGAGGCCATTGACGGTTTGAGAGGAGGAGGGGGAGGAGGAGTAGGAGTAGTAGGAGTAGTAGTAGTAGTAGTAGTAGTAGTAGTAGTAGTAGTAGTAGTAGTAGTAGTAGTAGTAGTAGTAGTAGCACCAGGTAAACACCTAGGAGTGGGAGGGAGACGGGGCCAGGAACGGGTGAGACATATTTATAATCTGGGAGAGAACCACGGTTAAAATGATTAAACAATGCGTTCCATAGTTGGTTAAACAGAGTGGGAATATTCGGTCAGACTCAGCAGTGGATAGAGCTTGGCCCGAAATTACAGGATCTGTCGCGGAGGATTCGAATCTGAGACAGTGCGGAGTCGAGCTATTTTGGTTTTTCACTCTGATGTCATGTTATTATTATTGAATATTCCCAGTTGCAGATCCCACGCGATCATTGTTCCAAGATTATTATTTCCATTTACCCCGTATGGACATTGGACGCTGTTTCACTACATGCGGCTGGTGTGTTTCAAAAGAGACATTCTCCCGGTATTTTTTTGGTACTCTTTTCATCACCATGGAGTCTGAAATGATTCGCGGGATGTCTCGAATAAACCAGCAACAATAATATCGAGAGAAGTATGCGCTCATGCAGCATACAGAGAGAGTACATGATATTATTACAGAGAGAAAGCAAGGAGACAAAAGACAAGAATAGAAGCAAGGAACCATTCCAACTAAGAACTAGCGCGGTTTCTGGTTTATTTGTCACATACATCCCAGCCTTACCTGAATAGGCAAGGGCGCGCCTGTCTCCACGGGCACGCACAGGAAGTACACTCTACAAGTACATCTTCACATCGTATATACTCCAATGACAAGGGAACAAGGGAACAAGGGAACAAGGCACGCACAAACAAGACGCTCGCACAGGCGGTCCTTATCTTCTCTTTGTGCACTGCCTTTGCTTCGCATGGCGCTGCTGCAGCTGCTCCACCCGGGCGGCTAAATTTAGAGCGTTTGTGATTTCGCTTGGGCGCCTGCGCGGCTGATTGGCCTCGCCCTGCCGCCGGCCAGGACCCTGTCGTGCCCCCTCCATTTGCATTGCTTCGCTTTCTGCTGCTTTACATGTTGCTCTTCCTCTTCCCTTCTCTTGTCTCGTCTTGTCTTGTCTTGTTTCTTCTCTCCTCTTCGCCCGCTGGTGGAGAAAATAGCCTGTCAAGCTCGTCCTTGAGTGTGCCGGCAGCCATCTACACCCGCTCCATCGCTCCCTCGCCAGTTCCCTCCCCGGAGCACGTCTCTCCTTCGGCCTTGATTGATACTGCTGCTTGCTTGCTTGACATTTCACTCCATTCCATTCAATTCCCATTTACCCCGTAATTCATTCCATTCCCCGTCATTCCCCGGAGGAACGACTGTCCCACCAAGTCTGGGAATACTTACATATACCTCTCTCTCTCTCGCTCTCCCCCCTTTCACTAACTCTGCTGGAAATCAGCAGGGCTTGAATAGCAAGGAAGTCGACTTTCCTTTGGTATGTTTATAGCGTTTCTCGCATCCTTGGGAGTGTTCATGTGAAGACTGCCTCTTCTCATCTCTTTCTTTCTTACTTCTCCCTTCCATCGACGAACAACTCTCTTTTATTTTTTATTTTTTTTTCTTCCTTGTTTCTACAGTATCCTCCGTTTCACTGCTTCGCCTCCCCGAGTCTACCCCCCACCCACACACACACACACACCCACATGCGGCATAAGTGACGTGGGCACTGATTGCGCTCTCTCCAAAAGACCATTTGCGCAGGTAGCAAGTGCGACATTCTCTTGCCTCCATCACTGTTCTGGATGCGACCATCCTGTTTCGCTCTTTGCTCAGGTGCTCCACGAGTCCAGTGAGTTTGGGAGGGCGTCTTCCTCTCTCAAACGCAGGGCAATCTCCGTTCCTCAGACAGCCATGCCAGTTCAGACTAGCCCGCCGCCCGTTGCGGACTCGTTTCCTTCCTTCATGTCGGTGTTCGGTGCGCGGCCAGACTTCATGGACAAGAAAGATCATCATCCCAAGCCCGTCAAGCCTCTAGATGCTGCCCTGCATCTCTCCGTCAATCCCTCGAAACGACTGTTGCCTTCTTGTCACCGCGCCAGTGTGTCGTCAACTGCGTCCGGATCCACCGATTCGTCCCCGACAACCACCCTCTCCATCTTCGACGGCTCGTCAGTCACAGACACTTCCGGAAGCTCTTCTCCCGATTCACCGTTGCCCATGTCCTTTCCATACGCCAAGTTCAAGTCGCCATCGCGTCCTGTCGAGGGTCAGCTAGCGCAGACGGCACAGAATAATATTCCGGGGCTCCCTTCAGATCTACCGGGGCCCCTGCGTTCGGAATCGCCAGGGAGGCGAGCGCGGAATCTCAAGAATCTATCCTTGACGGTCCCTGCGCCGTCGAGAGCTCGTCCCTCCATCACAACATCATCAATTCTTGAGACAAGTTCCCAGCACCATCTCTCTGCACCGCCTTCGCCGATTAACCCCCCCGTCAAGACCGCCCGCCGTCGCCCTGCGAATCTCACCATCCGAACGCCCGGTCCAGACATGTCTTTCGGCAATGGCATCAGGGAACTCGTTCCTCCCACCCCGTCCGGAGATCTGGTTTTGAGGCACGCGGAATCTTCACCCTCGTTGACGTCGGTCTTTTCACCCACCTTTGGCCCCAAGGCAGGAATGCAGTTACCTCGTCCAATCACGCACCATGGTGTGAGACGGCTATCCGCGGACCATTATTCTTCTCAGAATGCCATGGCTGACCGCGTACTGCATGAACTTGACGAAGAGGACGATGATCTTTTGGACTCGCGAGAATCGGCGAGAAAGGACGAGCGGGGCTATCCAGATGGGCCTATTCGTATATACGACTCGGGCGTGTTCCTGTATTTAGAGCCAACAGCGCAGGAGGCTTCGAAGTTCGATGTGGTTGTGAACGTGGCAAAGGAGATTCCTAATCCATTCACACAGACCCGTCCAGGAAGCGGCACCCCTGTGGATACATGGCGAGACGCAGTGGATTCAAAACGGATGTCATTCGCCGAACCACAGACGGCATTATCAGAAGCATCCTTCCGATCCGCTGTTGAGTACCAGCCCGAGGTTTCTTCAACCCCGACCCCTACCCAAGAGGAGGAACGGATGCCCGAGTACTTTCACGTTGGGTGGGATCACAATTCCGAGATCCTAGATGATCTGCAATCTCTCTGTGAGTTGATCGACTCTCGGGTTGCACAAGGAAAGAAAGTGCTGGTTCATTGCCAGCTAGGTGTCAGTCGGTCCGCATCCCTGGTTATTGCCTATGGTCTGTACAAAAATAGACACTTGGATTTCAACTCCATGTATAGCATTGTCAAAGAACGGAGTCGTTGGGTGGGTCCCAATATGAGCCTTATTTACCAACTCACGGAGTTTCGTTCGAGGCTACAGCGTGAACAGCTGGATAATTCTACCCCGAAGGACTATTGGTTCATGACAGGCCCTAGGAGGTCTTCGGAACCGCAACCATCTCCATCATCGGAAAATCAACGGCCGGGTGCTCTTGGCCATCAAGGCGTACTTCCAGATCGTCCATGTAGTCCTTCACGCAAAGAGCCATCTTTTCGAAGCCCCTTCTCTCCTGGGAGTTTGGGTTTCCAGATGGCTTCTGCCAAACGAACTTTGGCTCCACGACCGCTTCCTTTGAGGGACAGCTTTCAGTCTTTCGAGCCGCCTTTTCGACTAAGCTCACAACGACCGGGAAATGAGCATAGGCAAGTTACTGTGCGGGATCCTCCACCAGTACCTGCTGCCATATTCTCGCCTAGGACCACTGAATTTCTGACAATGCCACTCTCGCGCACCATTGGGGGCGACCTGGCAGGAACTGTGGATCCGAAATCTCTCGAGTTCGGACAACAGCCCTTGGATCCTAGGTCTCCGCCACAAGGAAGCGGGCGCCTGATAATGAGAAATATCGATGAATTTCTATAGCATTGATTGGGCTGTCCAGATCGGCTTTGTCTGGTTCAATGCTCCCACTGGCTTCTTCTCGAGAAATGACTGCATGACTCTGGATGGCTTCGCCTCTGCTGAAGTTAGATTTCTTCTCATTTATGCTGCTGTTCATTCACCTTTTACACCTTCGTTGACTTGTTCCCTCCACACATTCTTTCTTCCTTATTTCCCCTTTTACGATATCCATGACCAAAGCCGGCTTTGCTGTCGTTTTCGTTTTCTTCTTCTTTTTCTCTCGTTTATTTGGCTGCGTCACCTTTGGTCGGCTAGAGGTGCGATGTTAATACTAATCTGTCCCGCATATTTTGCCCTTTCTTTCTGCATGTATGACTTGTTCTCTCGCTGTTAGGCGTCCTCGGCGTTGAAAAGAGGGTACAAGGCTTGGGAGATGCGAAGCGTAATCACTGTAACATTAGTGGAGCTTGTGTGTACCCCGCGCTTCGATTTTGACTTGGCCTTAAGAAGTCTTTTCTTTTCCCAAGTTCCTTGCCGGTGCATTGGGGTTGCAATTTGTATTTCTTATGACATTTATTCTTTCCGACTCGCCATCCAGTTTCATATGGATGTGTTCGTATGGGTCAAGCGAGGGATGTGAGGGATACCCCTGATGCAGCATTGAATTGAATGAAGAAGTATTGATTCATTTGAGCTCGTCGTAGACGTGGTAGGGACTCTGAGAGTCGAGACGGGTCCATTTGTGTAAACACTCAATGGGGTAGGGCCCAGAAACCTGAAAGCGGTCTAAGGTTCAACGTCATGATAATCGCCGAGACCTGCCAACAAAAACCTTGTGAACACCACCCAAAATGGAGTCGGAGTCATCTGCGACAGGCGAGTCCCATCCAACATTCCTCCCGCCTAGTGAACTAGGCACGAAGGACTAGTATGTTTCTTTATAAATAAAATACCCCTTTCAATGGTTATCGAAATAGCTAATTAGCTAACTCAATGACTTTTACCCTCACACAGCTGGGAATCATACTACGAACGAACATTGGCGTATATATCTATCAAGAACCCAAGAGGAAAGGAAAAGGAGCACGATTTCAGCGATGACGACGATGATGATGATGACTATAACCACAACGATGAAAGTGAAGACGACGACGATGACCCTGGCACATCGTGGTTCTCGGAACACAAAGCGCCTGAGAAGGTTCTTAATTTTTTAACGGATGAGTCGTTTCCACTTGCACCGGTGAATACCAATACCAACGTGGACGTGGAGACGAGTCAGCAAGAACAGTCTCAACCGTGTATCCTTGACTTGGGGACGGGGAATGGGAGTATGCTCGCTCTCCTACGGAAGGGCGGTTTTACTGGTCCTATGGTGGGGGTGGATTACTCGGCGAGAAGTGTGGAGTTGGCGAGGGAGTTGCAGAGATTGAGATTGGAGGGGCGTTATTCTGGTACTGGTACTGCGGCTGGGGACAGAGAGCACGAGGATATTGTCGTTGCGACGGAGAATGGTACGAATGAGGCTGTTCCGATCTCTATTTCTACCTCGAACAACAACCCCGGTGAAACTCAGTATGGAAAACCCGAAGAAGACGCAGACGCCGTCCGATTCGAAGAATGGGATATCCTATCCTCTACGCATGCGCTGTCTAAGAAGGAGCTCCAGGACGCTTCTCGTCCGCGCTTAGACTGGTTCCCGTATGACAGGGACGGGTTCGATATCGTGCTTGACAAGGGGACGTTTGACGCGGTGTCGCTTTCTGATGAGGTTGTTGAGGATGCCGATCAGAGTGGGAATGGGATGGTTGTTCGGCAGAGAGTGTGCGAGCGGTATCCTATTATCGCGCGAAGACTGGTGAGGAAGGGCGGGTTTCTAGTTGTTACGAGCTGCAATTGGACTGAGGCAGAGTTGATCCGGTGGTTTACGGATGATGTTCATGATGGTGACGATGATGGTCGGTTGTCTGTTTGGGGACGCATCGAGTATCCCCGGTTTAGATTTGGGGGACAGGAGGGCCAGGGTGTTTGTACGGTGTGTTTTCAGAAGGGGTAGACCATCATTACCTCTGCATCCCTGGATAGATCAATCTTGACCAGCAATGCTTGCTTATTACTACGGACCCCCCTTCAACATAGCAACAACACACCACCTCCTTCTATTCTCCGATGTCTCCCCCTCCCTAATACGAACCCAGTCCCTCCTCACCTCCCCCCCGTCCGGTGCCATAGAATTCAAATCTCTCTCATAGATACTCTCAATCACCAACCCCATCCGCACAGCCGTGTCGAAGAAACTCGCCACAATAGCGCGCCCTGTATGAAAGCCCGCGGCGATCCAAACCCGTGCTTTTGTTTTAGTACTACTACTTCCATTCGCTTGGCTACCAACTTCCGTGTTATTATCAGCCAAGAACCACAGCATAGTCCGTACGAGGTTCTCATGCTGCGAGCGCATCCAGAGACAGTCCGCCGCTATGATGCGGGTGAAAGTACCCTTGTTCGCCTGCGCGAAGGGGGTGTCGAGGGTTCCCCATTCGTGGGGTTCGATTGTAACTTTGGTCGTGGGTATGTCTGTGGATGTATGCCGGCGGGAGAGGTTATGGTCAATATTAAAAGCAATAGCGCTCGACAACGCAGGGGAAGAAGGATGGTCTGTTATCGTCACCCTCGATGCATGGGAGAGGGCGCAGATGAGCGAGGGGAGAGCGGCGCCTGTTTATTGTCAATATGCTTCATCCATGTTCCGGTCTAATATCTATCCTATGCTGAGTATACAGGAATAACATATTACTGACCAGCACCCAACTCCAGAACACTCTCCCCCCTAACATCCCAGATGTTTGCTCCATCAGCATCAGCATGCATATCTGCGCTGACAACTGACCTCTCCACCCCCTCTGCAACGACCATTGCCGCACTCCACAGGAAATGTGCAAACAGCCTCCTCTCCGCAACAACCTGATTCACCCTCCCCTCATCCTCAGCACCCAAGGAAAGCCCCACCGCAATCTCTTCTGTCCGCTTATCACTCTGAAACGGATAAGACGGAACCATGATCTTCAAGTCCCCGAACACGGGGGAGGAGTAAAGGAGATGCTGACCGGGGTCGCCGTGGAAGGAGGGTGCATCGTCCGGGAAGAGGTGGGGGAGGAAAGATGTGAAGACGTCTTCGGGGGATTCTGCGTCGCTGTCATTGCCACTGTTATTGTTATTATCTTGATCCTCATCTTTGAATAAGGGGTCTGGGGTTTGTTTTGAGGGGGCAGAAGGGAGGGGTCGGAGACGGGAATGGAGCATGTTTTGTTTCGTTTGCCTGGTGGGTTTTTTATCTAACAGACTTGTACGAATTGGAGAGTCTGAGGGGTTAATGAATATGGATTAGGATTGAATTAATGTAAGTAAGCAAGTAAATAAGTATTGGCTATGAGCTGTGTTGAGTTTTCTTCATCAGTTTCTTTTTATTGTTTGTTTTTCTGAAGATGATATTTGATGTGGATCAGGGGTGCGGCGTCTGGACACCGGATACTAAAAGGGTACCGTAGGATTCGTAGGGATCGTGATGAACGCTCTATATCGATATACTGCCGTCTCTAGTACATCTTGAAGCACTAATCGATGCGTCTCCTTGATGTCTCGATCGCTCCTATATACTTCTTCCAGGATACATGTATGGTGGCCTTTCCTCCTGGAATATATATACACCGTATCCCGGGGGCGGATTATTAGATAATCCACCTGTCCGAAATAGTATATCCTCATCAATATTCTGCCGCTGTCCACCGCTATTCATTATCATATGCAGCGCAGCTTCGGAGACGCTCCGATGGCGTCATGTTGGACATTCGATTCAACAGAACAGAATAACAACCGGCACATTTGCAAGTTATTAATGATGGTTTAAGAAAAGACAACGATAAAAGCCAGAAAATGCACGGTTCAGTCCCTCGTAGAAATTTCACTCTCTGTGTGGAATAATCATTATAATTGTCTCTGAATCTACCTACAATTAGATAGTAGAGCTTCCGAGCTGGCAACCTTGACTCTACATTTATAGAGTCCCGCAAGTACAGCTCCGCATATATGTATGGTCAAACTCCTCCGCTGTAACTAAGCCGTAAGCGTAAGTATGGTGCAGAATGTCCAGAATCAAGAGCGTGGACAAAAGAGGCCTCATCTACCGTAACCGGCACTTCACTTCCACAGACAACAAGATCGCTCTTTCACGCATCGATGCCATGTAGCCGTTTGTATTATGAAACTTCTTCCATGCACGATGAGCTATGTCGGTCCTTGTGAATCCCACGGCAGCATATGCAGTCAACCACGAATGGCCCTGGCGCAGAACCAATCTTGGGAGACGCCTTCCGTATTCCTCCAGCTATGTCTCACCAGTTGCATTAAAGTAGATACAGCAGTCCAGCCAGGCCGATCAAAGGCATCAAGAATAGAATCATTGATTGTCTCAGGGAGTGTGTCAATCAGTGAGACTTGGAAATGTGCCAGATTTCGTGGACCGCTGGGCGACGAACTGATTGCTCCATTTGACATATTCAGTTAATGACTAAAGCTTTCCTGGTGACAAAGCTGTTCTTCAACAGAGACCATTCCCTTGATTGATACAAAGAGCTTATCCTGTTTGCATTTCCACCCTGGCCCTCTTCTCTCCTAGTCTATCATCCATGCCAAGTAATACTGTCAAGGTGCAGGTTCAGGAAGGTCAGGAAACAGGTTCCGAATAATGGTTGGATTGGGCACACAGGTAGGCCACAGGCCGAGCCATGGTACAGGCAGATAGACAAGGCATAGTTTGAAGAGCTACAACATGATAAAAACAGAAGTTGGAAATATCTGTTGATGGGGGTCGAACTGGCTGAGTTGGTTGTTCTAGCTAGGGAGGCCCGGAGTCGGGCAAACTATCTATATTGGAGGTATAACTTGTGTTATTCCTATCTATGTGCGCGTTTCCTGAACCAGCTGTGCTAGGCTCAGGCTCAGGCGGTCTAACTGGGCAGAACCCATGTGACTATTCTGACTAGTGAGAGCTAAACCTAACTAGGAAGGAGATGAATAATGGGGACCACCAACACATTCGTCGTACATGATACTGCACAGACACAGACACTAGTGAGCATTGATCTGCGATGTCTCCTGATCCTCCCAAATGCATGATTAATTCCAGAGCTCTTTCAGATATATGCCGTAGTGTCCGACCAGAAATGTTGGGATACACTATATTAGGTACTCCATACGTTAGGAGGTGGGTAGTATCTTTACTCCGTATTCAGTTGGATTATGCTGTACGTACGAAAACAAATAGTCTAGCCTAAACAACTCAAATTATTTATCTATCGAGAATCGTGCAAGGATAGGTGATCCACAAAGGAAGCTAGCCCGGTCTGCTACCTTAGGTGCTGCTCCGTTCGGAGGACCTTCAACAATATGAAAAAAAAAAAAGATAATCATCAGGAGATAGGACATTATTACTATTACTACTACCAGGTAACATAGGTTGTATGTTACTCGAGTTACTCCGTACCTGCTGGCAGTTGTATTGAACTCCAAGTATAACACAGTAATTACAGAACAGCAGTGCTGGGCTTACAACAGCTTTCCTCCAGGCAGTCATACGTTGACAATAAAGCGGATCGGGGTTTTTCTACATTATCCTTTAACACTAAGTTTCCTCTTATCTGAAAGCCGATGAATTTGACTCTTCCCATGACCAATGGAGTTCGCACCACATTCTGCAAACCGACATTATTAAACCGCGAGCATTGGGGTAACCCTGCCCACAGACAAAGTTGTCCATTTCAACCCCTTGAGCTCTTGATTATTATGTCCCTGGCGGGTACCATCCCGTCGTGATTGGAGATATGTTCTGCGACGACGATATGCAATATGCCATTGTTTTGGCACAATCGGATAAGAACAAAGGCCAACTTATTGCTCTCGAAATCTCCATAAATTCAGACTACCTGGAAGGCTCTGTCCAGACCTTGCGCTTGATTCTTTCACCTTTCTGGACCGAACGGGCCCATCAGTGGCTTCCACGGATGCTGCGAGAGTCAGTGTCCATGAAGCAAAGATGCGGCGTATCATCGACTCTTCCATCTGGTACTCTTGAAGATTTCGGAGAGGCGTTTGACTTCCGAATCACGAAGTAGCAGTATACTGCACATACCCCACTCCTACTATGACCACCAGAGTCCTGCTTTGCAGAACGGATACAGATGGGCCATTTTCTTTCCTGGGGTATATATATACGCTTGCATACGCCATCTGGGAGCCTTTTTGGTCTTGATCGGTGGCGGAGCAAAGTGGGATTCCAGAGGTGAAAAAGAGCTTCGCCAATATTACGGCAATAGCTAGAACCAGCGTTTCCAGCAGACATACGAAATGCACGGCAGAGGAAGAAGTCTGACTTATTTTCCACCGAGGAGGAAAATACATTCCACGACATGATGAAATCAACGGTGGTTCTTGTGGGGTGAGAGTGGATGCAGAGGTGGAGATTCCCTGACTTTCAGAGAATGCGGGATTCAATGAGAGAATAGGCTAGACCTTCGGGAATGACACATTTGGCTCATGTCAGGCCTACATAGCAGCGCGCTTGACGTTGCAAACCTTTTGCATTGCCATATGGCGGCAGCAGCAGCATTTCATGCAAGGCTCAGGTTCAGGTCCAAGTCAATGCAGGAAACCTTAATCTGGCAGAGGCTACCCGGACATTCGACATGGGACAACCAAGTCCTGGTCATTGAGACCGCGCATGCGCGAGGCTGGCTGTTGCCCAGTTCATGACCGTCGGGTGTCTGGATTCCAGGTTGTTGACTATATCCGTTGTCGATATTTCACCGATTGGATTGAGTAATCCGACGGTCTGTCATTATGACAAGTGTTCAAAGATAGAAGCACACAGCACTCCCCGTCTGTCATTTGTTCTTTGAAGGCAGAAGTGTTTGCGACGACTGTAGGGCGAGGCCGTATTGTGGGCTTGAAGTAGCCTGGGAGTACCGGTATGTAATTAACCTGTACTGTACATGTACTGTACGCACTACGGAACATAGTCGCCCTGCAGGAAGGTAGCTGTGCATTGACGGGTGATCGCCTGCCGATGAAGGTTGTACCGGGATAATTTCTTTGATCATTAATTAATAATAAAACAACAAAAGCTGCTCCTGGAACTGGGAAAACAATGAGAACTCCGGAGGCATCTTTGACATTGCCGAGTTCATCAGTTGATCCACCGCGGCATCTGTGGCTGCGGAGATCTGGACCGATTACGGAAGGGATGACGCGATGCCGATTACGGACGCCATATGACAATGGAGAATATGATAATACAATGAATAATGATAGCAGGCAGAGTGAGGAAATAGAGCAGTAATTAAAATAGACGCATGACGGAAACAGCCGGTCCAAGTGCCAGAAGCGATCGGACCTGAGGCACTGCAGCTATTACAGCTCCAGCTGTCAATACAGATGGCCATTCAGGGGGGGCCTGATCAGCCGTACTGTACTGTATGACTAGGTACGTATGTAACCATACTTACCGTACGCAGAGGCCCTGTGACGGTGTCACAGTCACAGCCACAGTCCAGATGACATGCATAACGCTGCGTCTTCAAGATGTCCTTCCGGCCAGGAACATTCTCAGTTGCATGTTCTCTTTCGCCTGTGTGTGCCTTGCGCAAGCGCCCTACATTCCTAAAAAGTCGCTGAAGACTGCTGAAAATTCCCTTCCTTTTCCATCTCATCATACACCGCAGTTATAAAGGAAACAGATACATCAATTTCTTGTCTCTGCTTCTCCAGACAAAACCCCCGCACTCTTCCCAGAGAGCTATTTTTGAGGCCGGCTCCACTGGGTTATGTAATCCGCGGAACACCGGTATTACAGCTGTCAATACGCGTACGTTGTAATACGCTGTACAGACTAGGACCAAGACCGCATCGCTCACTCTTTCTCCTCTTTCTTCCTCCAACTCGCCTTGCTCTTCCTCGCGCGCATCTTCTTTCTTTCTCTCTTTATCTTTCCTTCTCTCCCTGTCTTCTCCCGTCCATTTCTCCCCGTCTCTCTCTCTCTCGCGCTCTCTTCCACCATCCCCAATTGCCTACCATACCTCGAATTGCCCGTCGGAGATCCTTCTATCGACTTATCTCAGTCGCTTTCGGTCCGTCCGTGCAATTCGCTGGGCTCCTCCTGTAACCGCTTGCACTACCGCCGTCCCTACCTTTCCCAACCTAAACAGCTCACTTTCCCACCCCCGTTTAAATTGGGTCTCCTGGCCACTATCTCTTTACTCGGCAACTATAGAAGGGAAAGGGATCTTCTGAAGGCTAGTGAGAGCCGGCTCACATCATGGCTTCTTTCAAGGTGACTTGGCTGCTCCGTGTTAATAATTATTTAGCTTCCGCTGATAACTAACTCCTCTTCCCCGTTCCCCCCAGCAGGAATCATCCCTTTCTCGACCTCTCCCTCAATCCGGTATCGCTGTCCGTCAGAACAATCCCAAGCATCATTCACATTCTATTTCCCTCGGTGCCGTCAACTCCAACCATCGTGTCACTCGCCGAAAGAGCGTGACCACGACCGCTGCTGCCAACGCCGCCGCAGCGGTGGCGGCCACCTTGAAGGACAACAACGCGGAGTCCCCTGGCATTCCTATGGCCCCTTCCTCCCACTGTCGAATCGTCAATGGCCGCAAGGGCCTGGAATCAAGCTCATTGGGAACAGGCTCCACTTTTAGCTCTTACCTATCTCGGAGTATGAACAGTGCCGGCCACAGCCACAGCGTGCAGAAGGCGTCCCCGAATCCCGACGAAGCATCTGCTGCGGAAGGCAGCTCCGTCGATAAATCCTCCAGCAAGAGTCGAAATCGTCGCGCCAGCGAAGGCTCGCACCTAGTCAAAGGGGAAGGCAAGCGTTCCGTCCCCGAACTTCGCTGTGAGCGCTGTGGGAAAGGGTATAAGCATGGCAGCTGCTTGTCTAAGCATATGTGTGTATACTCCCCCCATTGCCGTTCCGCCAGTCCTGGCTCGAAACTTGGGGCATACACCATGTCGGCTCTGTGTCAAGGTCGCCCTCGTGGTCATCCAGCTCCTTCCCTTCACTACCACCCTCCCCCTTTTACCTGTGGTGAGCGAAGTCGGTTGACGTTTCCTTCTTCTTGTTCTGGAAAATTAGGTGGGAGCACAACCCTGCGTGGGCCGTCACCTCGAAGCTACTCATCTCGAAGCACCAGCAGGTACAATTGCTGGAAGCCGCCACCGTTCTGGTCAACATGAACCAGGATGCTGTGCCCGGTGATGCTCCCGAATCGGAAGCCTCGTCTGCATCGCCAGATGCCTCGTCTGAACTACGAGAAGGCCTTAGCTCCGCCGAGACTACCCCGCCGCCCATCGATGACAGTGACGATTTCGATATGTCAGATATGCCTCCCAGTTTTGATAAGCGGTTTAGCGTGAGCAATGCTTCTGGTGGTTATGCCCACTCATACCAGTCCATTCCCTCTAGCTCCTTCACCGGCGGTGGACTGCACTCGCCTGCTTTCTCTCACTTCCGACACTCGAGCATTGACACCAGACCGTCAACAGCGGAAACCAAGCTTCCAGACGACGATGAAGCCGATCTGGCCGCAGCTATTCGCCTTTGCAATTTTGGAACTCCTCGGACGGGACCTATTGCTATGTCGTCTGATATCCCTCCAGTGCCTCCTTCGCCAGCTCGCTTCTTGGACCAGACAGGTACTAGTCACTTGAGTAACGGCTTCAGTCAATCGGGTACTAGTGCAGCTGAAGCCACCGCTCTACCTGGCTCAACTCCCAGCCTTTTCCCATCGCTATCCTTCAACCCTTCTCTTTCCTACAAGGTATCTGATGAAAGAGAAGCGAGAATGGGTGACTCAGATCGTGAGTTGAGGCATCGCCGAAACAACGACGTCGATTTTGGTAACCGTCACACACATGCAGATGATGACGATGACGGTGTCTTTGGCCGCATGGAGGAGTAAGGGAATCTACTTCTTGGTAGCCACAGCCTCGCTAGTGGCATGGGCCTACAACAGACAGCCACGATCCAGCTGTAATTTTTAAATCATGATGTACGAGCTTGAGCGAATTTCTGAAATTATCTTCCCTTTCCCCATCCCCCCAACTTGTCTTTTAACGTGGATGCATATTTCGAGGTATGCATCGAATTTCCTTGTTCTTCTGCGTTGTATGACAGCATTCCAGAAATCAGGCGCAGGTCACGCCTGTGGGACCTTGCGCCCCCTGAGAAGGGCACGATGAAACTATCCAGACATATCGCATGTTTGCTGGGACTTTGATTCGGAACTATTGTGTATTATTGATCCGACCATCCCATGTATCATTTCGTTTCCATACGAGAATGCGCGAAAAGCGCAGGTGGCTTATTCACATATACATGTTGATCTGCTATCTATTTTGCATTGGACCTGGTTCCGTCCTCTCCTTCCTGTCACACACTCTATCTCTCTCCCCCCTTTCCCCATCTTCTGTCTCTATGACCGCTCTGTTTTCCTAAATGTACTCAAATCCTCTCGGACGGGATATTGTCCGGTGACATGAATATATACGCTATAAATGAGATTTCCATTTAACAGTCGTAGTCATCTGTATTAGTAAGTAGACCTGAACCTTGTAGTTAGCTGAAGCCCTCAGTACAGCGTCATTAGTCGTATCCTCCGGCGAAAAGGGAGTACAAAGTGGCATAGAGCTTATGATGATGGGCATATGGACATGGAGATATAAAGACAATGTCCATTGTGTCCGTGTTACGATTACTCTGTAGATTGGGTTAAAGTTACCATGATTGTACCCCCGGAGATGGATACCGTTAAAGGTGCCAATATACATTCTATTCTGACATGAGACTGTACAAGGTGAGAATATACAAGAAGAGTTCCAATAAATACATACAAGATACATTAAAAGAACCTCATGTCTGTGCCTTCTCCCCTCTTGCTTTATCCGACTTCCCCAAACAAAAACGAAGCAATTTATGCGGATTCCCAGTTCCTTGTGATTGGTGGTGCCGACTTCGTAGGATGGCATCAAGTTCAAGTTTGTAGAAGAGCATTATAAGTTATGATCATAATCGTAGCATGTAGCCCGTCGCTCGTAAATAGTACATCACAGGATCGATGCTCGCAATCTTCTCGGTAATATTATTATCTTCGTTCAAGTTGAATAGTCATGCGACCGCAGGGTTGGAAAAAAGAACGAACGATAAGGCGGGTAGGATGGGTATTTACTTGAGCCCTAACTTGATGCATCTAGCTGTTGGCTCGCGTCTTCGATCTGGAAATTTTTTATAAGTAGGTATGATCATGTACATACCGGTGAGGAGTAGCGGGCTGATCTGAAGAATCCTTTCTTCGTGTGGCATGCATGAAGAGAATCGGCGCCTTATTTGTATCGGAGATAGGATAGGGGAGTGCGATCCGCCTCATGCCCTGCCACTGGAGATGGCTCATCGTCGAAGATATACTGGGCGCGGATAGGAACACCGTTTATAGTCAGGGGAAGAGCAGGTACGTCGCTATAGATAGATGGCCCAGGAAAGGGATATGGGATTTCCAACACCGGGGCTAGAACCCAGGTTGGAGTAGGGACAGGCTCGCGGAGACATGCCTCCATGTATAGCATGGAAAGGGAGAGAAGCGCCATTTCAGAGTATATGCTATTTATGCACGGTATATAATGGATGCCCATACGGCAAACATGGTAGGGAGAGCAGTGCTGGGAGCAGAGGCTCCAATAGAGATATTGTTTAGCCACGCAGCTAGATCACCAGTATGTCTGGATCTGCTGACTGCTCTTGCACGAAGGCAACAGTAGAATGTCCTTCGTTGGTGGGATTCAGAGTCACAATGCCCTCTGAGATTGGCGGTCTATGCTATAATAATATTGCCATAACGGAGGACGCTGATGTGGGCGTTGATGCTGATGCCGATGATGACAGGAACGGAACAGAGTACCGCAGTCCCGTTTATATTTGTTCTCGTTTGTACTCCGCCGAAGCGATGCTCGTGTAGGGTCTGCCACTGTCCAATGCCATATATGCCCTACCGCATTAGAACTTGGCTCCTGCGCTGAAGGGGCAATAGCACGCCCTTCTATCGGAAATTCTTTGCTCATGGTATCTTGAAGAATGAGAAAGGGCAGATGACCCTGGAGTGCTTCTTCATAGGCCACCTATCTGGTTATCAATGAGGTATTTGGGGGGTTAGCCAACTGGGGTTTAAGGATCAATTGGCCATTGACGGAGAAGTTAAACAAAAGAGACAATAAATCGCCGATATGCGACCACAGGGTTTAGAAGAAGAATGATAAGGCAGGTATGGTAGCGGGCCTTGCATAGCGCAGGAAGGTCGGTTAGATGAGTAGCGGTAGCTGTAGTATCATAGATAGCAAGCTATAAGCCGATGCAGGTTGTAAGCAGTTGCAATACGATAGAGAGTTATCAGGACCGCGTCATATATCTCCAGGAATCTATGCTCTCCGTTTCCGATCCTTGAGAGGTTCTTGATTTTGTATCTTCTTTCGCTGCGGCGTCATTCGAGGATGGTGGTCGAGGGGCGAGAGTTTCATCCAATTCGACGAGATTGACTGAGTTACAAAAGGGTTGCCATAACACAGGAAAGCCACGTATTTGATCATGGTCAACGATATCAGAAATGCGCAAATGGTAACGTGAATTCTCATGGAGCACTAGCCTGGGCCTCGAGAACATGCCGCGCCTCTCCGTTAACATACCAGCACTTCACTCACCTCGCAAGAAGATTATCAAAGTGAGTACGAAGGAGAGCGTCTCAACACATCACCAACCGAGCCAATTGGCAATCCAAGCGACAAACCGAAGGGACATGACTGAGACCTAGTCCGAAGACCGGCAACCCAGCTATATATTCAACTCGCCGGCATCAGATACCCGAAGGCCAGGATTTGCAATATTGAAGCCGATCTCTACCAAACGTACCCGCATTTGAACAATTCCGCTCAGCTCGAACAGAGTAGTTGAAACTACCCCTAATACTGGTAGAAAACGAATGGAGGCAGCGGTGGGATGTACTGCCAGCCAGGCAACGGCTGATGCATGTACTGAACGTACACGGGAACCAGGGAAGGACCACTGTAGTATCCGTACACCGGGTCATAGTAGACGACCTGGTAATATGCTACCGCTCGCCCTGGGCCTTCAGGAGGCACCGGAGGAACGCTGGACTCAGGATGAACAGCAGAAGCAGGCCTTGCGATCACCGCGCTCGCTTCACCCTGTAAATCCCTTAGTGCCCTCCCGCGACGGCGAAACCTCTTAGCCCGGCTCGGTCGTGAACGCCTGCTATGACTGACCGGATTGGACACGGTTTCTGCTCTGGACTCGTTGCTCTGTTCAGCGGGCGGGTCATTCCTTGAGTCACCAACCACGGGAGGACCGGCGGAACTCGCTGGAATTTCTGGAGTCTGAACGTGAATAGACGGGCCCATCACATCCGACGTGTCCTGGGTAGAGTTCTTGAGTTCATCGATAGCGTAATTGAACCCCGGCTCTCCAGCAATGCCAGATCCCTCAGGGAGGGTGAGAGGATCGGGGCCGCCGGAGTGCGGCAAGGACGTCGACGATTCGATCAGGGCAACCACCTCCTCGAAAAGAGACGGCGCCTCATCATCCACGAGGCAGCTAGGCTCCTCGGGAGGGTCCTCCGACAGATCTCCCGGTGTGTGAGTGTCGCGTTTGTAGAGAAACCACAAGGAAGCAAGGAAAACCACTGCCATGACTGAGACAGCGTCGAAGGGCCACGGGGGTGAGATAGATGTCGGCGGGTCGGGGTCCACGGGAACTAGGTCCATGTAAGGCGCCTCATCAGTATCATCCCAAGCGTCCTCCCATCCCTTCTCCCAGACATCCTCCCACAGCTGGTGGTTGAATACGAGTGGCCATATGAACATTTCAGGGGCGTCTATCTCAGCTAGCGGTTCGAAGGGCTCGCGAGACCACAGATAGGTGCGTTCTGTCTTTGGTGCTGCGTACTCAGGCTCGATATAGTATATGCCAATTAGCTCCATCACTTCGAAGACCCCCTTCGTCAAAGTCATGGCGCGCATGATGCCCGACAGGCGCCTCAAGTAACTTTCTGAGGGATACATAACTCCCGGAACAGGGAGGACTGCCCCCAAGAGAGCGATGTAAAATGCTCCGATGAGCGGAAGAAGTAACATCTTTGAGATACTATGAAGCATTAATCCAGAGACCAGAATATTTCAGTGAAGGAGGCAAAACAACACAATGCAGAGATGACGTAGATATCCTTGAAGGGCGTTGCTTACGATAGAAGTAGTAGTAGTAGTAGCAGTAGCAGCAGTAATACTTGGAGAAGCGAGTAGATTGTTCTGGCAAGTTGAGGGAGCGAAGACGAGCTGTATGTTGTATGTATTGAAGGGAGCAGGAAGAGAGAGAAGGGCAGGCAGGGGGATTAAATAGAAGAAAAAAGGACTTGAGTGGATTTCTAGTGAATCCTCGACATGGTTAACGTCCGATTGCAGGAAATACCCGCAAAGAGGGGCACCAGTTAATGTTCAGAAAGCATCTAGCGAGAACCTGGACAGATGCAATGCTCCAGTGAATGAGGTTCCAGCCAACATGCAATATGGGAGACATTGGATTTGACCACTCACCAAGGCAATGGAGGGTTGGTGAGAGTGGGAAGGAAATACAAGAAGACCAGAATCATGGAATAGAAGGGAATATAATATATGCATCAACTTCAAAAGTGAATGCAGCAAATTTATTCCTTTTAGTAGGAAAGGCAAACCGGATAATCATAAATAGAACCAAACTCCCGTCCTATGACCGCGAAAATGTCGTATCTGAATAGAGACCCGGAAACAAAAGAAAGGAAAAGCTTGTCGAATAAATTTTAATCGATATCCATCTCCTCCTGAGTGCCACCGTCCACCAGCAACCGTGTCTTCTTCTTCTGTCTGAGCCTCTCCTCGCCGTGTACTCTGGAAGCGACTTTGCTCTGTTCGGCCACCAGCGGCTGCCCCTCTTCTCTTTCCCGCAGCTCCTTGCGAATGAGATGCTCGCCCTCGGCCACAACCTTCCGGTCTTCCTCGCGCTTGCGATCGCGAGCAAGCTTGCCAGCCAACCGGCGCTTCGTGAATACCCTCTCTCTGCGCTGCCTAATTTCCTCCACTCTCTGCATAGCATTGATAGTAGCCGCAACAAGATTCCGGTCGTACTTGACGGGAACGTTCCTCTTCTTGGCGAACTGGGAGAGCAGGAGAGACGAGTCGACAATCATCTCCTTGCCGCGTGCGGCACGGTGGGTCTTGGTCCATTTGAGCTTGCGAGGTTGGCGCTTCATCTTAAAGTTCTTGTGACATTTCGAGCGGCAGAATCGGAATTGCCGCGCATCATTGCGGACAAAAGTGATACCTTTGGACGGGTAGACTGGCCGTGAGCAGAAGTGGCACGTCTCAACCCTGGATGTGCGGCTTGTCAGCTCTGAAAATCGGTGGACAGAGGACGATGAAGATATTTGAATTACTAACCTCATGGTTACTTATGTCTTTAACAATATTCTGCCAAGCTGTAGGATGAAGACTAACAGATGCGAAGCTGTTGGGTCTCAATCAACGAAAAAATAGGTCCGTATAAACTTTTTTTTTTTGGTCAACATCCCCCAGATTCGGCGCTAGTCCTGTTTAGGACTCGGGTCCGCCGAGCCGCTCCGACTTTTTTTGAAGCGCCGCTCGACTTCCTCGGACCTTTCAACACCTACTGCTCTCGCCAAGTTCAGCTTCGCGGTCGCATTTCGGTAGTCAAGATGGCTTCAACTCTTGCTATGGGTCTGGGTGTTGCTACGGCCGCTTTCTTGGTTAGTGGAATCAATCCAATTCCGAAGATATCTGGGCTAACGGGTTAATCTGCAGGGCCGCGCTGGCCTCGTTGCCTTCCGCCGCTACAGGGGAGGAGTGAACAGCATGGGCAAGGCATTCTACAAGGGGTATGTCCATATTTGGATATGCAACTCATCCTGGGAGGAAACGAAGTGTGTCATGCTGACTGCAAAGTAGAGGATTCGAACCGCGAATGACCCGGCGTGAAGCGGCATTGATCTTGGAATTACCGTATGCTATTCTATCCCGTTCCGTTCAGTAGACATTGCATTCTGACCACGTATCATACAGTGAACGAACTCTCACCAAGGATAAGGTGCGCAAGAAGCATCGCCAACTGATGCTCCTCAACCACCCGGACCGGGGCGGAAGCCCATATCTGGCCACTAAGATCAACGAAGCGAAGGAATTCCTGGATAAACACGTTTAAGACGACAAAAGTGGAGCTGGGATTGAAAGGAGATCGCTACATAGAATCGCGTTCTGTCTACTGTACGAGGGATACTTCTTTGAGCATAGCATGGCGTTGGGTTGGAATTCGAAGGAGGGAATATCTTTTTTATAATGCTGTACCCAGCTGTACAATGGTGTATATACTTTTGATGAGATCGCCACTCTTCGTTATTCTTATTATCGCGGTTCTTTTCTCTAGGCGCTACCAATTTCCACCGTACAACGCCAAGCGCCAGAAACACGAGAAATAATAATTGAATAATTGCATCAGCTACTCCATACTAGAGGCATGGAAAATTCGAATGAGATAATAAATAAAATTAATAATGGATGGACCCTGCGGACATGACTCGTAAAGAATACGCAATACGCAAGGATCAGCAATGGCCCCCCGGATATCACGGGACCGCCATGGCAGAAGGTAATGGAGGTGTATCGTTGGTTGGTCACTAGCTAGATAGGCCTACGTGGTGAAAAGGGTCAGCGAGGGCGGACCTATGCGGCAGAATCCCACGTGATCCAACACCCCCCCACGCACGAGCTGGCCTAAAGACTAATCTAAAGAATTTAAATACAAAAATCGGCCTCTATTCAGGCCTCCAAATGAGAGAGTAAAAGCAAAATTAAGCAGAGAAGTGAGAGGTTCCGCTTTGGCCAATCAGAAGCCGTAAATCAGAATAGAAAGTATAACCAAAATGGGGGAACAAGCGCCGCTTAATGTATGCCGGTGAGTTCCAGGAAATGATTGAATCGTTCAGTTTGGAGAGGTTTTGTCAGGCCATCTGCTGCCTGTTCTTTGGTAGGGCAGGTCTGAAGTTTAACAATGCCGTCTCGGACCTTCTCCCGAACGTAATGGTAGCGTATGTCAATGTGTTTGGATCTCTTGGTGGTGAGCTCGGCTTCAGCCATGGCGTGGGCACCTTGATTATCGATATGAAGAGATATTGGTGGGCATTCAGTTGGGAGCACATTAAGCTCGTTGATGAGATTCCGGAGCCAGAGGGCATCACGGCTGGCTTCGCTTAGAGCCATATACTCAGCTTCGTTGGAGCTAAGGGCAACGGATGTTTGCTTGCGGCTTTTCCAGGCAATTGGGGCTCCGGCAAGCAGAAAGATGTATCCAGAAACTGACCGGCGGTTGCCTGTCAGTTGGCCACCCCAATCAGAGTCGGTATAACATTTTGGCATGAGGAGGTCAGATGTAATGGACTCCGTGGGTTTATGATAGGTAATTTGCCGATTGATGGAGCCTTTAAGATAGCGTATGGCGTGTATAAGGGCACGCCATGCTTTTTGGGTGGGTTTGGCGTTATATTGGGATAGTATGCCAACCGTCTGGCTAAGATCTGGCCGGGTTTTGGTGGCTAGCCAGGTAAGGCAGCCTACACCACGTTGATATTCTTTGGTGTTGACTGTAGGGTCTGGTTCATCATCAATTATTAGGCTAGGATCCATTGGAATCCTAACAGGATGTGCTTGGGCTTGACCAAAAGAGGCAACAACATCTTCAGTGTAGTCGGCTTGAGATAAAGAAGATGAAGTCTCAGACTGGGAGATGGTCATGCCAAGGTATTTGGTAGAGTTTCCAACTTCTTTTATGTCAAATTTGGCGGAGAGAGTCTCCATAAACCAGATGGCATCATTTTCATGTTTAGCATAGACTTTGAAGTCATCCACATGGGTGGTCACATAGAGTTGGGTCCGGGTAGTGTGGATCCATAGACCAGAGTCATATTCAGAGCATTTGAAGCTGATTTGGCGTAGAAAAGCACCCAGAGTATCATACCAGATGCGGGCAGATGGGACCAATCCATAGAGGGATTGAAGGAGTTCACAGACAAGATCTCCAGAACCTTCTTTGAATCCCTGAACTTGGGTCATAAAGACACGTTTGTCCGTGGGCATTTTCCCATTTAGGAAAGCAAGGGTGGCATCAGCTTTTCGGGTATGCCAGCCAAGCAGGGTGGCCAGTGCCGTGAGGGTTCTGGTAGTATTTTCATTTACCACTGGTGCGTAGGATTCCATGAAGTCTTTATCAAGTAGATTGCCACGAATGACCCAGCGGGCTTTAGCCTGATAATCCTCTGAGATAGGTATGCCGGGGATTTCTTTCTTTTTGTATACCCACCGGCCAGGGATGACTTTGGCCCCTGGTGGTAGGTCAGAACGGCGAATGAGTTGCCAGCAGCCTTTCTCTTTGAGTTGGTTGACTTCCTTTTGCATGGCAGCTTGCCATTTAGCAGCATCAGGATGGGATATGGCCTGCTTATAAGAAGTAGGCGTGTTGTCTTCTGATGAAGGAATGGTTGAAGTGGCAAAGTAAGCTAGGGACATGCCTTTGGCAGGTCGGAGCCATATATCTTGGTCATTGAGAGGTTCATCTTCAACTAATTGAGTTGGGTTTTCTTCGGTAGGGGTGCTGGGACCTTTGGGAGTGGTAGTTGTAGGATCTTTGTAATCCTCATCAAATATAACATCATTGGTGACAAAGACGGTGTCAGTTTTAGGGTCCCAAACACGATATTGATGGCTACTAATTTGGCCAATGAGGAAACAGCAGTGAGAACGTGAATCAAGCTTATTTCCAGGTTTATCTGGTCCATGCCGATGGACCCAGGCTGGACACCCCCAACGGCGATATCCGGGGAGTGAAGAAATGGATGAATTAGTCCACGCTGCCAACGGAGCGCGATAAGGGCTGGGGTGTATGTCCTTGTTGATATTCACCCCCCCAGGAATTTGGGAATTGTATAAGATGGTAGATGTAGGGAGCCGATTTGTAAGATCTGTGGCATATTGGAGAGCATCTACCCAAAAGCGTTCTGGTATATATGGGGCATCAAGCATCATAGCTCGGGCCCGTTCAAAAGGATCCGGATGCCACGTTCACTAACGGCATTTTGCCATGGTGAATATGGCGAGCTTGGTTGCCATTCTATGCCTTCCTGACGGTAGGTTTCCATCCATTCAGTGGAGCGGAATTCATTATCAGAGACTAGGTAGGCAGGAGCAGTGAAGCCATGGTTCTTCATATTTTGAAGCCAGTTCTTGAAGGCGGTAATGGCTGCACTTTTTGTCTCAAGGAAGAGGATCCATCGATAATGTGTGGCATCGTCGGTAATAAGTAAGACATATTTTGCCCCAATTCGGCCAGTGACAACATCATTAGGGTTGTCAAAATCAAGAGTTTGTCCACCGCCGGCGATATCTAGATGGACTCGGGCAAGGGGTTTGGTAACTCTGGACCTAGGGACCTTGCTATAATAGCGTGTCTGTCTAGCCTGTATACAGACTTCACAAAATGGGAGTTCTTTAGAGCCTTTGATTTCGATGCAAGACTCAGGATCTCGGGCGAGGCGGAGGAGATCGGCTTGATTGAGATGGCATAGGCGTCGGTGCCAGGCCATGATAGGTAGGGATATCTTAGTAGTTCGCGGCTTCCCTAGAACCGGGGTCTCTTTTGGAGTAGGAGCCTCAGCTGGTGTCTTAATTGTGGGAGCCTTTGCAGGTGGCTCTTCTGGGCGGTTAACTTCTTTGCCAGACCGGGTGGTGACAAAGGCATAGGAATTTTCTTCTTCTCCAGGAGATAGACAGTCTTCAAGGAGGTAAACATTGTTTTTGAACAATCGGGCTTGGAATTCAGCTCCAGATGGTGTGGTAATCAGCTTGACTTCACAATCTAGTGTATATTGAAGCCTAAAGCCTTGTCGTACAAGCATGCCTTCTGAAATGAGGTTGGAAGTAAAGGAAGGAACATGGCGGACGTCTCTTAGGATCAGAGATCCGTAACCAATATCTATAATCACGGTGCCAATGCCTTGAGGCATAGAGATATGGCCTTGAGCACCTTCCATATAATCTGTCTCCACCAGATCATGCTTCTGCAAGGCCTTATAGGTTGCAAAAAGTGAACGGTCAGGTGTAGAATGGAAAGAGGCACAGCTGTCAACAAACCATTGATTGGAAAATGAGAGAGTCTTTGCAGACTTCACAATGGCAGATTTGGCATTGGAGAGTTTCTTATGCAAGACAAGTTCCTGTGAAGCAGGGTGATCCTGGTTTGATTGTGGGTTTGCTTCAGATTGTTGCTGAACACGGAGAGCATTAGCCATAGTAGTATAGAACTTGCGTCTATACTCTGGTGCTTTCTCAGGATGTTTAAAATAGCATATAAGTCCATGGCGATTTCCGCAGTGATCACAGTCTATAAGTGTATGACGAGATCTATCTTGGTTATTGGAACGTTGAGGAATTGTGTATTTGGTTCCAGATGCTTGTTTTGAATAACTGCGGTTCTGGGAGTTCTCTTTCTGTTGGTTTGACCGGTCTTGAGAATGAGTATCACGGAATTTAGTGCCGGTTCGAGTAGATAATTGGGTCTGGATAACCTTAAGATCCAGGTTGGTAACCGGAGCACGGCCAGTAGAGTAGACATCATCTAGTTTACTCTTGATAAAGGCGCGGTTCCAGTCCCGGAGACCTATAAAGAAGAGGTCATGTTTGAGATTTTCAAGAGATTCTTCTCCAATAGCGTGTAGGCGGTCAAAGATTCGATTAAAGGATGACTGGTAGGTGAGATAATCGTTATCCTTTATATAGAGCTCTTTGAGCTCCATGGTAAGGGCCATTCGCTCTTCACCGGTGGATTTGCCAAAAAGTGTGGCAGCTCGGTCCCAAAGACCATGGGCAGAGAGGTCATATACGGTGCCTAGTTTATCGGAAGCAGGGGTTGTCATGGCATTGAGCATACGGGCTCTCATGACAATGGCTTTTCTGTGCCAAACTGCAGCATCAAGTGGAGATGATCCAGCAGGAGGAGAGTCCTGGTGAAGAGTTGTAATAGCATTGAGAATACCAGCTTCTTTTTGTATGGCAGAGCTCCATGCATCGTAATTATCCAGTGTCAAGATGACACGGCATCGGTCAGGCAGTAGCGTATCGACATCGGCTTGGACAAGGGCAATAGCATTGCTGATATTTGTGTCTGAGGCATCACGCAGAGGCGGTTGGATATCCATTGGTGTAGTATCTTGGGTTGTATTTGAAGGCAAGGAAGCTTGTGGAGTATTAGACTGGATGATAGATGCCAGTTTTAGCTCCATTCTAGCTTCACGGTCTCGCATATCTTGTTCCATCTGATTCTGGCGAGCAAGCATTTGTCGCATCATATCAGCAAGATCAGGGGTAAGTTCGTTTGTGGAAGCCATGTTGGCGGTATTGGTAGAGCTCAGATTGGCTCCGGAAGGCGTTGGGGTCTCTATCTCTTCAGAGACAACTGATGAGGAGGTCTCGTCTATATTCGAGGACCTGTTTTGGAGATTTCGGCGACGTGATCGTCGTATAGCAGTAGCGGGAGGCGTAGTAGGTTCTCCTGACATGCTCAGGTTCGGACCGTATCTGGGATCCTGGAATTTTTGGAATCTGGGGTATGGAATTTTGGTTCAGCCAATCAGAGGGCTTAAATTGACCACTTATACGGGCCTAAAATAGCTCATATTTCCGAGCAAGAAACGGGCTCATAACCTAATGGAGGTGTATTGTTGGTTGGTTACTAGCTAGATAGGCCTACGTGGTGAAAAGGGTCAGCGAGGGCGGACCTATGCGGCAGAATCCCACGTGATCCAACAGAAGGATTGACGTTGACTGTTGAGGCACTTGGGGAGTATTAGTAGTTCGCGCAGTCTCATAAGAAAGCCATAGAGAAGAGACTTCCTCCAGCCACTTTTCATCGACCCTCATTGACCCATGAACTGGGAAACTCCGTATCCATCGTGTCTTCCCCGATTTGTCCCCCGCGCAGCCACTCACATGCTCAGCCCTGTTGAGTAATCCGCAAAGCGCAGAGCACGTCGATTTGCCCTCCAACCGCCCCTCAGGCCGAAAGAGAACATTCTATATCGATCGCTGAGCCGAGTTTGCCAAGTTCGCTATTTTCCATCAAGAAGAACCGCTGCGGTTTCTGGTCGGCCCATTCGCTCTTCTAGAAATAGAACGAACCCGCACCGACGGCGCACAGGGACACCTTCGATAAAAGGCTCACGTTCTGCCAAATAACCTTCAGTCGCGGTTTTGCAGCGTCTTGGTAGCGGTGATGGATGGGATGGGAGATACCTCGGATGGCATGGGATTCGACATACCCATGCTAATGGGTCAACAGACGCATCTTTTTGGCGCCTACAACCAGGATGGCTCGGCCGTTTCTTCGGTCCTTCCAGGGCCAGTCTTTCAAGAGGAAATACCAATGGGTGGAAACGAGGACACTAATGATGCGAAGAGGAGAAGAATCGCAAGGGTACGGGTCCTTTGTTGCTGTGCAAACTTGATGCAGAAACTCACTGAGATTCTGTATAGGCATGCGATATGTGTCGAAGAAAGAAGATAAAATGCGACGGTAAAATGCCCAAATGCTCCCACTGCATCAACTACAAGACAGATTGTGTTTTCACACAGGTGGAGAAAAAGCGGAATCCCCCTAAGGGGTAAGAATATCGCTCCTCTTGAGCTCGTATACTTCATACTCATTAATGCCGCAACTGACCCAACTGACCCTTTCTCGAACTAGTGCCAAGTACATTGAGGGCTTAGAGAATCGACTTGGAAGAATGGAGTCTCTGCTACGACTTTCCGGTCTCCTGTCTGAAGATGATGGAGGCAAAACCGATCTCGGGACCTTGGAGAAGCGCCTTGCCGATAGGTCGCTAGCAAACGGGGCGAATCCTCTGAAGACGGCGCAAAACCTAGGCGCTCAAGGTGTAATGCAGCCCACGACCACATCCCAATCTACTCCACATGCAGAGTCTCAGTCGACTCCACGAACAACTAATGCTTCCCCCGAGCCACAGAAGGACTCGGAAACGGAAGTGGAGGCTCTGTCCGACATGATGTGTTCACTGGTCACAAACAACTGTGGAGAGACGCGGTACATCGGTGAGTTGTTTGTCAATACCTTTCATCCCACCTTCCCAAGCTAATATTATGTTCCAGGGTCATCATCAGGGTTCTCAATATTCTCACCAAAAGGCATTCAATGGGTGAATGAGAAGACTGGCGACACATCTTTTCAGGATATGCTTTCTTCGGCCTTCATCGACGATAATAAATGGATGTACTGGAAACCCGACATTTTCAGCGATATATTTGCACGTCGCGTGTTCAAGCCGCTGCCTCCTAAGGACGAAGCATTATCCCTTTTCAGGGATTATTTCGATAATTTCAACTGCTTGTTCCCGTTATTTCACGAACCCACGTTCATGTATTTAGTGGAACGACAGTATTCCCGAGATCCATATGAAGGCTCTGGTTGGTGGGCCAGTATCAACGTTGTGCTCGCAATTGCCCACAGGCTGCGAGTTATGAATAACCTAGTACCCCAAGAGGAAGACAAGAAGGCCTGGCTGTATCTAAAAAATGCCATGGCTGTTCTGACGGAGTTGACCATGCGGAACACAGACCTGTTGAGCGTTCAAGCCTTGCTGGGAATGGTATGTTAATCGGAGCTTAATTCCTATAACGAACTTCGAACCTAATATTGCTTTCTCCAGTCTCTTTTCCTCCAGGGAACACCAAACCCTCAACCTTCGTTCTTCTTGGTAGCAGCAGCGATACGGCTGTCACACAGCATTGGCCTTCATAAAAAAGGTGCGGCTCTCGGGCTGAACCCAGTTGAAGTCGAACAAAGGAACAGAGTTTTTTGGATTGCCTATCTTCTTGACAGAGAGTATGCCTAATCTCCCTATCCCCCACTCCTTTTGACATTCCTTTTTCTAATGGAGCCTACAGTATCTGTCTCCGTTCTGGAAGACCTCCAGTACAAGATGACGATGACATGAACGTTAGCTTCCCCAGCGAGGACCCCCCTGACTGCATTGGAAATGTTCCACTTTCGGACGGTTCTGGGAAGTTCAATATATTTAGCGCAATGTGTAAGTTCGCTACTATCGCAAGCAAGGTTTATAAACGACTCTACTCCGCAAAAGCCGCGAAACAGTCAGACGGCGAGCTGCTTAATACCATTGGGGAGCTTGATAGAGAATTGGAGGAATGGAAAGACAGTATCCCTCTCGACTTTAGGCCAGAGAATGAAATCAAGGCTACGTATACACCATTGATTCTACATGTTGCCATCCTCCATTTTGCTTACTACAACTGCCTAACGACAATCCATCGGATGTCGGTGCATCATGGCTACTGGACAAGCCGTCTGTCTAACTACGCTGTCCAAGGTCTCAATGCAAGACCACTTAACCCTCGAGTGTTTCTGTCGTCAGTTCTCTGCGTAACAGCTGCGAGAGGAACAATAAACCTGATCAAATATATCCCACAGGGTGACTTCGCCTGTGTCTGGTGAGTGTTCTACCAATTATGTTATTTCACTGGCAAGTTTTAATGCTAATTTGTACTTCAGGTTAATTCTCTATTATCCCGTGTCTGCTTTGGTCACGTTATTCGCCAACATTCTTCAGAATCCGAATGAACCACGAGCTCGCTCGGATGTTAAGTTAATGGATGTCGTTGTTAACTTTCTCTCCAATCTTGTTTCTGATGAGTCAAATGGAAACATCAAACGCATGCTTACTCTCTGTGGAGAGTTTGAAAGAATCGCCAAGGTCGTTATCGACAAGGCTGAAAAAGAATCTCACTCGAGAAAGAAGCGCAAGGCAGCACCAGACCAGAACGCGCGTCAACAGCAAGACAGGAAAGATAATTCAGCACCGAATTCGGCGCCGACTGCATCGTCAGGGGCAGCTGGTGCACCACCTACAACTACCACAGCATATTCACCACCTCTAGCGAATGTTAACAGCGATCCGATTGTTTCTGGGTCAAATCCCGTGGATCTTTCGGGTCACGTGCATGGTTTACCAGATCTCGGACAGAACATCATCCCTGACATGCTCAGTCCAACTAACATGGGGAATCCGAATTTAGCCGACCAGACACAGTTCACCACAACAGACAGTACACCGTCAAGTTTGTCAGCTTTTCAGCAGCCCTTTGTTCCTCAAGATTTATGGCAAATCCCAATGTCCCTAGAATGGGACTGGGCGGACATGCCAACTAGTTTCCCGGTTTTTGATAACGGGATGAACTCTGGCGGGCCTCCCCACACGGACCCGTAATTGCTGCTGAGTTGGAGGACGAAAATATATCTAGCTTTTACTAAATAAGCCATGGCGCTTTTGGTTTGCATTAATGAATGGGGGCATAAGTGTCGAGAAAAAGGTGACGTCTTAGGGCTGACAGTGTGTGTTCTTTGAGCAGATTCAGCCGATCTTCTTCACTTTGAACATGCATTTCAGGGGCAATTAGTGCGACTGTTTATTTAATACATTTTAATGGCGCGAGTTTGTCCAGACGGGCATGTTATTAATACTGCGTAGATAATACAGAAAAGTAGAAAAAGGCAAATAAATAATGCTGGAAGGCAACAGACGGATCCAGACGGCTCTGATGACTCAGCCGGACATCGGAAAAGTAGAAAAGCCGATCCGGACAGGCGTCACTGCTCTTCCGAGATTTGTCAAAACCCGCTCAGTTGGTAAGCTGTGCTCGACTCAACTGCTGCGTGTTGTCTCCCACTCTTGTTACCATTCATATGAAGGCCTCTATGGCTTCTATTTTCGTGGACTATTCATAAGACCTGCAAGTTTTCTTTTTCTGTTAGCCTCCTGGCCTCAATTCCTCGACCATGGCCAGCCTCCTCCGGCGGCCAGGCAATCTTGCTCGAATCTCGAGGAGAGCCGCACAGCATATCCATCCTACAAGACCGCTATCGCTAAATGCTTCACGATCACAGCTTTCGTCCTTTATCACCTCACATCGTGTCAGGTCCTACGCCACTGTCAATCCCGGTGGCCCGAATCATGACAACAAGGATAAAGGGCAAGGGCAAGAACAAGGACCTGGGAACAATGGGGACCGCAAACCGCCACCCGAGGAACCACAGTCAAAGTTGTCGAAAGAAGAGGAAGAACAGATCAATTCCTTCATAGAGCATATGAAGCCGAACCTGCCAAAGTCACAACAGCACATGTTGGAGGAGATGCGGACGGTGCTAAGGAGTGAAGGTGTACCGCCAGAGCTGAAGGAGTTTATCAGAGAGCATATCGAGTCAGGAAAACCGGCATCTCTAATGGAATATGTGAAGTTGAGCCGCATAATGTCTCGACAAGTACGAGGTTACGTTTCGAAAGCTGCTGAGTCGGAGCAGTCTGGGGACCGGGGAAAGAAATCCGAAGAGCGACAGGGGCAAAAGGACGAGCAGGGGAAGCAGCCTAAGCCACCGAACTTCAAGACATTTGAATTCCGCTTAGATCCCTCCAGTTTCCTAATAAGTGCCCTCTTGACTTACTACGTCTATCGCAGCATCTGGCCTGGGGAGAACAGCAAAGAGATTACATGGCAGGAGTTCAGAGCGAATTTCTTCGACAAGGGTCTTGTTGAGAGGTTAACAGTCGTTAATGGGAATAGAGTCCGAGTCGACTTGCATCGGGACGCTGTAAGCAGGGTCTATCCTGATTCCCCGGCTGCCCAACCCTATTTCCATTATTATTTCACCATTGGATCCGTCGACTCCTTTGAGCGAAGATTGGACGAAGCTCAAGCGGAACTTGGCATTCCAAGTGCCGAACGGATCCCTGTCGCTTACGTCGAAGAAGTACCCTGGCTTGCTACTCTCCTGTCCTTTGGCCCTACTCTCCTCCTGATCGGCTCCTTCTTCTGGTTGTCGAGACGTGCCGCCGGCGGTGCAGGTGGCCAGAACGGAATTTTTGGTATTGGGAAGAGTCGGGCAAGACGCTTTAATCATGAAACCGATATCAAGATTAAGTTCTCCGATGTTGCCGGGATGGATGAAGCTAAGGTGGAGATTATGGAGTTCGTTAGTTTCCTCAAGCAGCCGGAGAGGTTCCAAAAGCTAGGTGCCAAGATACCTCGTGGTGCAATCCTTTCGGGACCTCCTGGTACCGGTAAGACATTGCTCGCAAAGGCCACAGCTGGTGAATCTGGCGTACCGTTCTTCAGCGTGAGCGGCTCGGAATTCGTTGAAATGTTTGTCGGTGTCGGCCCGTCTCGTGTGCGTGATCTGTTCGCCAACGGCAGGAAAAACGCTCCTTGTATCATCTTCATTGACGAGATTGATGCCATCGGTAAATCGCGTTCCAAACAGAATTTCGGCGGTGGAAATGATGAGCGTGAAAGTACACTCAACCAAATCCTCACTGAAATGGACGGCTTCAATACATCTGACCAAGTCGTTGTCTTGGCCGGTACGAACAGGCCCGACGTGCTTGATAAGGCTCTGATGCGACCTGGACGGTTCGATCGCCACATTTCTATTGACCGGCCTACAATGGAGGGTCGTAAGCAAATCTTCGCTGTTCACTTGAAAAAGATCGTGACCGACGAGAATATGGAATACCTCACCGGAAGACTTGCGGCTTTGACGCCAGGATTTGCTGGTGCTGACATCGCCAACTGCGTGAACGAGGCAGCTCTTGTTGGTACGTTTCTCTGATTTCCCCATTTATCAAGTCACGCTTGTGCTAATATCATCGCCTTAGCCGCTCGTGAAAACGCAGATCGCGTCGTCATGAAGCACTTTGAACAGGCTATTGAACGCGTCATCGGTGGTTTAGAGAAGAAGTCCGTTGTGCTCACTCCTGAGGAGAAGCGCACAGTTGCCTACCATGAGGCTGGACATGCTATTTGCGGCTGGTATTTCCGCTGGGCTGATCCGCTACTGAAGGTCTCTATCATTCCTCGTGGCCAAGGTGCACTAGGCTATGCTCAGTATCTGCCAGCATCAGGCGACACATACTTGTTGAATGTCAACCAGCTTATGGATCGCATGGCCATGACTTTGGGTGGCCGTGTCAGTGAGGAGCTTCATTTCGAAACAGTAACGAGCGGTGCCAGCGATGATTTCAACAAGGTCACTCGCATGGCTACAGCCATGGTAACCAAGTTCGGCATGTCACCCAAGCTCGGCCACATCTACTATGAGGAGGACCCGCAGCAGATGCTCCATAAGCCATTCTCCGAGAGCACGGCACGAGACATTGACTCAGAGGTCCGCCGTATTGTCAACGAAGCGTACAAGCAATGCCGTGATCTCCTTACGGAAAAGAAGAAAGAGATCGGACTCGTCGCCGAAGAACTTCTGTCCAAGGAAGTTCTTGGCCGGGAAGATCTGATCCGACTCCTCGGCCCAAGGCCCTGGCCCGACAGCGATGAATTCGCCAAATACTTTAACGGTGCGCATGGGCAAACCATCGCACCTCGTGAACCTTCTGAGACCCAGGAGGGCCATGAAGGTAAGGACGGCAGAGACCAGACGCCTTTCCCCGTATAGATAAAGAATATACCTTGTACGTCAGTATTTATCGGGATAGCATGGGAACCGTGGATTGATTGGTATGGGGTTGTTAAGGGCATTTGTTGTGTAGGGGCACTTTTTTTCTTCCCCCTCATGTATTTATTGACATGTTACTGGAACATCTCCTTTCTTTTTTCTATCTACTTGTTAAATTTCACTTTTCTTTTTGATTCCAATTCCGTTTGGTCGCGATTGTCGTTTCCTCGTTCCTTTCCACTACCACTATCCTAGTCAATTTCTGTCCTGTCTATGGAGGACTCTGTTTATGCTGTACAGTAGGACTAAAATTTTCATTGAATCTGGTATGTCACCACCAGCCTTGTCTGATCTGGTACGAACTTGAATTCGTTTAGTCTTTGGTATTCATTGACCGGATCAGAGCAAACTCTAAGATTATTTAAAAACGTTGATAGAGATATACTGTATCGCGTACCCTGAACAAACGCCATTCAATGCATCCAAGTAGATACCTCTCTAATTAATCTAAATGACAGTAAATAGGTAGAAAATGCTTTACAGGAAAAAAAAGAAAGAAATAGCATCGTTTTCTTCACCTTCATCTTTCTCTCAGCTCCTGAGCGACATTTTTCTCACTAGGCTGGGCCTGATCAGTTTCACCATTGCGATCGATCTTCTTAGGAGTTGACCGTTTACGAGCAGCGTAGCCCTTCCTGGGCTCAACAGAGAAGCGCGGAATGAATTTCCCAACGCGCGCCTGATAATCAGCATATTCGGGGTACTTGCTCGCGGTGATCGACTCGGTAAGCCGGGTGCTTCCCTGGAAGAGGAGGACGTAGCCCAGGGCACCCAAAACGGTCCAGTGAAAATATGTCTCGGTACAGTAGCACGCCCAGAGGGCCAAGGTGATCCAGATACTTTGTTCTGCGGCAAAATTCGGATGCCGGCACCACGACCATAGACCGGTGACGACAAATCCGCGATCGAGGTCTTCGGGGGAGAATTGTCCCTTGTATCTATTGGGGATACGTGCAGTCTGTGAGTACTCGCTCTTGGCGCGTTGGAAATGCCATTGTTGGTGATCGGCGACGGCCTCGATGAAGATGAAGACGATCATGACGCGTGAGAAGATAAGGTCCGGGAGGCCGAACTGCTCGTTCTTCTCAATCTGGGAGAGGACGAGGAATGTATAAGACGGCGTAGAGATTGCGAGGAGGAGCAGTGATTGGACCAGGCTGATGAAGAAGACGTTGAAGAGAAAAAATAGGAACGTGCTGTTGATCTTGGACCGCAAAATAGACCAGCGGTAGTCTTCGGATCTGAACTTATACCCTCCTTTGTGCCAATAGTTGAATGTTAAGCGGACCTGCAGCGGGTGAATTGTTTTTTTCTTGATCAGCAAGCTATTGGAATAACAATACTAAGGGAGCTGCAAATGATATTAAGACCTACACTCCAAATAGCAGTTATCACAGCTATTGTGTCCAGTCTTCCTGTCGTAAGACCCTTCATGCGGGCCCAGGTAGCAAAATGCGCATTATAAACCGCCGGAAGGATGCTCCAGCATCTGTCCACTTGCGAATAGTTCCTCGTAATCTCAGAAACCAGCAAAAATAGAGCAGACAGAACAAGTGCAAATGCAGTTGCCGTCACCAGAGGGTTAGTGCTGACATAGATTGCCCTGAGCTTGTCGGCATCTTTGCCGGCCTCGATGAGCCTTGCCGGAAGCGCCGTTATGCTTGGGAGGAATGGGAGGACGGTACGGTTGAAGGACGCACAATCCAGGACCGTCTGCACACTAGGAAGTGGTAGAGACATGTTCTATTTTCGGAGAACCTGGAGATGGAGAGTTGTTGAGTGTTGTCGAGTCTTTGAGAGCTTCGATGGACAAAAAAATAAATAAACGGGTAAACAATTAGTTTCTGCCTGAGGCACACAACAATTGTTGCCTTAGGCATTCGAACCGTCCTGGTCCGCGAACACCAATTGATTCTTCTTTATCCAACAACCGTCTTCATTGAACGCGAACAGACTGGATACATCAACCATGAACATTACTTGATACTCTATAGAGGTCTTGTTATGGCTCCCAAGATATTATGCGTCGCAGAGAAACCTAGCATGGCTAAGGCAGTGGCACAACACCTGTCCGGAGGTTCTATGCAAGTAGTAAGTCTACTCTAGTAGTGTTCTGCAGAAGAAACATGCTCACTTAGACACTAGACATCAATTAGAGGCAATCAATATGTCAAGAACTATCAATTTGACTTCAACTTTGGTGGTCGTTGGGGCCGCTGTGAAGTAATCATGACCTGTGTCCTAGGCCATTTGACTAAACTGGATTTCGATCGCCAACTTAACGGTTGGGCTTCTTGTCCACCTGGCATTCTTTTTGATTCCCCTGTTTATGAGGTTCTGGATGCTGTACGTACTTTTGTGGCACTCCGCACCGTACACGTAAAGCTACCTGCTATGTACACACTAACATCCGGACAGAGCACGGAGCCGATTGCAGAAAATATTCGACAAAAAGCAAGGTTTTGCAGAGCTCTGTTCATATGGACAGACTGTGATCGGGAGGGAGAGCATATCGGTACAGAAGTTCGGTCCCAGGCATTAAGAGGGAATGCCAGGATTGAAGTTAAAAGGGCTAGATTCAGCAATACGGAGAGAGTGTGAGGAAATCTCCAAGCCCAAAGCAGATTGCTTTATTTTACCTTGCTAAAGTCATGGTCTTAGGCATATTCTACAGGCTGCCCGAGCACCTGTCGACCTCGATGAATACAAGGCCAACGCGGTAGCCGCGAGAATAGAGCTTGATCTTCGAATTGGCGCTGCATTTACTCGTTTACTAACTCTTAATCTAAAAAATTCAGCTCCAGCTTTAAACGAAAAGATCATTAGCTATGGTAAACCACCATTCCACCTAATCTTCCAATTCCCCTCTAATCTCTATAGGATCCTGTCAATTTCCCACTTTAGGGTTTGTGGTCGACCGATATCTTCGAGTAAAGAAATTCAAGCCGGAAAAGTTTTGGACAATCAAGGTAATGCATCTCCAAGATGGGATTAAGGTCAACTTCAACTGGCGACGTGTCCATCTCTTCGACCGAGCTGCCGTTACGGTGATGCTGGAGCGATGCCTAGCAGCAAGAAGGGCCAAAGTTACTAGAGTGAACAAAAGGCCTACGAGCAAATGGAGGCCGTTGCCTTTGACAACTGTTGATCTGCAGATGATGGGAAGTCGATATCTTCGCCTGAACGGTAACGAGATTATGAAGGTTTGTACTGCTTTCATACATGCCTTTTGAAGGGTGTCTTGTTGCTCACACACTCTAGGTGGCCGAGTCACTCTACACTAAAGGTTTCATAAGTTACCCACGAACGGAAACAGACCAGTTCGATAAAGAGATCGATCTTAAGAAATTAATTGAGAAGCAACTCCCCGACAATTCCTGGGGCCAGTACGCTCGAGGGTACAACTCCCTTGCTCCGTCTTGGGTATTCATCTCTCAGGCACATTGCTGATAATACTTCGAGCCAGTCTCCTCAGCGGTAACTTCAGGACTCCTCGATCAGGCAGCCATAATGACCGTGCCCACCCCCCGATCCATCCGGTTTGTTGGGTTTCCCAGACCCAGCTGACCGCGAACGAGAAGAAAGTCTACGAATTCGTCGTCCGGCGATTCCTAGCCTGCTGCTCTGACGACGCCAAGGGAGAGATGACTGAAATCGACCTTCAATATGGCGATGAGACATTCCATGCGCGAGGCCTAGTTGTCCTAGAGAGAAACTATCTAGATGTCTATGTTTACGACAAATGGGAAAGCAGCCAGCAACTTCCCCACTTTCAGACCGGCGAACTGATCGAACCTACCGAAGCCAATATAGTTGAAGGCAAAACCTCACCTCCAAACCACCTCACTGAGCCAGAACTTATTGGTCTGATGGATGCGAATGGAATCGGGACCGATGCCACCATGGCCGAACACATTGCTAAGATCAAAGAACGCGAATATATCACTACCCGTACCAGGGGGGGCGGTCGCAACGGAGTTGAAGAGTTACTTCCGACACGTCTAGGCATCGCCCTTATTGAGGGATATGACAACGTGGTTGTCGGGCTCCGCGATAGCCCTTCAATGAGCAAGCCGTTCCTCCGCAAGGAGATGGAATTGAATATGCGGGATATTTGTGCAGGCACCAAGTCGAGACAAGAAGTAGTGCATGAGAGTTTGGAGAAGTATCACGAAATATTCATTCATACGAGTCACCGGCTAGACTTGTTGAAGCGTGCATGTCGGAAATACCTCGTCGACCGTGCCGTTGCTTAGCTCTTGCTTCTTTATTCCCTCTGCTTGCTCTTCTCTTCATACCGAGTGAGAATTGTCTTGCTATCGGATTTACGATGCCAATGATACCCTATGAAAAGTCATCTATTCATTTCTTTCTCCCGGATATGGCCTCGATTTTTGAAATTACAACTAGAATGTGAGTACCTGTGAAATCGACGCCGAAAATGACCGCCAGTGAGGCCGTTTACGGCGTCATTTCCACACGGTGTTTCAGCGACCGGTTGCTGCTTGAATGGTTTACACATGTGATCCGGCCACTATTCTGCACCTGCCAAGCCCATTTTTCTTTGTAGTACCGCACCCCATGCTGTTGGCTTACCCTGTGAACCTCTTCAACTCATGATTGAATTGCTGCTGAAAATGGCTTCCCTTGCTGCAAAATACAGCTGCTCTCTGATTCCTACAGGCTTCCCTGGGTGACTATATAAAATGTCACTTTCTCTCTTCCCCTTGTCTCTTTTTTCTGGCCATCTCTCTGTCTCTTGTCACGCCTCTTGATGAACTCTCCTTCCCAACCTAGCCTCAACTGTTGCGAGCACTGCCTTCAAAACTCCCTTTTTCTTTATTCATATTATATCTGTTCATCTCAATGACACTGTCTCCTCTTCCTCCTGCAAACCCTGACAAGCACCAGTACTGGACTGATCCTATCCTGTGTGAGGAGACTTGGACCAGACTTGAGCATTTCTGAAATCTGGGATAGCTTCCCCCTAACTACAAGCCTAGGAAACTTGAAGGTTTTGCAGTTGTTGAATGGTACTGGCTGTCAGGGCCCTTACCATGTAGACCAGAACGAGCACGTGAGCTTCCTTATTTGGATTAGCGTGGTGCGTGGATAGGAATACGCCGTCCAGCTTCACGTAGATCTCTCCCTTTTTCCTTCCTCTCCATGCTTGAAGTTCTCGTCGATAGCTGCCTAGATAGTTGAATAGCATCCTATTCATCGTCTAGTTGAGTTCCGTGACACTGGCAAAGGCATGTCATCCCTTCACTCTCACAGTGGACCAGAGGATGTTCCAATAAAACTAACAGTCTGCAGACATTATGCATATTCAAATAAAGACTATGTGGAATATCTACTGTCAGAAGACAAAGCCATCTATATGAACTTTCTTGACTGGATGTCAAGGACCTTGTGTGAGAAAAGACTTCAGACCTATGATGAATATTGGTAGTGCTTGTGCCAATACTTTGGCTTATTTGCCTACTAGCCTGTAAATCATCATGTTCATAAGCAGATATGATGAGTATGTTTAAGCTTCCTGTTTCATTCTTACATCTAGATACTCAATAGACAACAGTACCTTGAACAAGTTTTTCCTGCAGAGCACAAAATCAATAGGTGCATGAAAAAGAAGAGCACACTGGACATAGATGATTTCTGTGTCCTTTTACACCACTACTGGGTCCATTCTTCTTTCTTCTGTTATAGGAGTATTGTGCCGGGGGCACTGCGAAACCCCGGATCTCCCATATTTCCTATCTTGGAACACCGTAGAACCGCGGACCCCGACATACTAATGTATGGTGGAGCCCGCGGCCGGAGTACTTAATGGAGGGTTCCCTCCCAAATAGTTACGAAAAATTGAGCATTCTTTTGGTTTCTAGGTTGCTTCACTAGTATCGTTATCGTCGTGTAGAGCGGAGTGAGGCTCCTTCGTCGTTGTGTTTCCTTTTATCGTTATATCGTTTTGCTAGATTGTTCAGTGTGTCCATTCCTGAGATCCCTCGATCACAACCCGGTTCCTGTCGCAGGGAACAACGCACGTACGCCCCCCTTTACAACTAGAATGTGAGGACCTGTGAAATTGACGCCGAAAATGACAGCTTTTGAGGCCATAAACGGCCTCATTTCCACCCGTAATTTTTAGTGACCCCGTGGTTGCCTACCACTTGCACGTGCTCCGCACCACTATACTGCACCCGCCAAGTGTTGGCTAGTCGGCCTTCCCAGGCGCTCAACTTCAGCGAGCCCTCACCTCATTTCAGCTCACGACTGAAAGACGCCGAAAATGGCCTCCTCTGCGGAGGGATACTGCCCCCCCCCCAGTTCGACCCGTCTCCCTGGGCGCCATACAAAATGGCGGTCGTCTGCCCTCTTGTCACCTCTCGTCCTCCCTCTCTTCGTCCTCTTCAACCCTCAGATTTCGACGTTGATCCATCCCAGAGCTGTCACCTCCCCTTCATACCTCCATTTGTCTAGATGGCACCCTCTCTCCTCCCACCTGCAAATCCAAATGAGTACCAGTATTGGACCGATCCCATTCTGTGTGAAGAGACACGACGCAGGCTAGAGCATTTCCGCAGCCTTGGGTGGCTTCCACCAAACTTCAAGCCCAAGACGCTGGAGGGCCTAGCGGTGGTCGAACGATACTGGAGAAAGTATGCACCCCTTATCCAAGGCCATGTGAAGCCTTGTACTAAAAGGTGCCAACAGGTACTGCATCCAACTGAAGGAAGACTATGTGGACTATCTTCTCTCAGAAGACCAAGCCATCTATATGAATTTCTTTGATTGGATGCATCGCACCTCATGGCAAAAGGCTCTTCAGTCATATGATGAGTACTGGCGATGACTCTGCCAGTACTTTAGCCTCTTTGCCTGATGCTGACCAAATGATAATGTCTATGAACAAATGCGACGGGTACAGCGGCCTCTCAGCCCTCAGACTCGCAAGGCTAATATCCATAATAGTTTCTCAATCAAGTATTTTCTGCTGGACGCAAAATATCCAGGCGAACAAAGAAGAAAGACACACTAGATGTGGAGGTCTTTTGTGTCACTTACCGCCATCACTGGGTACATTCGAAATACCTCCGTCACGGCAGTATGATCATCCAATTCACTACCGTTCAGCTGTGGTCTGCCATCACTGGGACTCGTCCTGGTATCCTACTGCCGCAGAAAGCTTCTCTACCTGACAGGCCATCACTGGGAAAACGAAATTGGCACCAAGCATTTCCGAGTGACCTCCCCAAACACGTATCAATGGATGATCTACCAGGCTCCGTGTGTTACCGCGACATCAAGCTCTTTTACCTTAAAGATCCTGACAGCAAACGTGATATCCTGTGCGCGATTATTGAGTTTCGCAATCTCAAGGGTCAACTGGAAGGTGCTGATGGGTAAGAGCGTCTTCGGAGCTATGTACCTACTTGTATACTGAGTTATTCCCCCAGGACCAAGTTTTTTATGCACAGCGACTATCAGCTGGCCTATTGTCCCATCACCCAGATTATCGCATACGCCTTTCGTGATGGAGCATTCGAAAACAGCGCATTGACGCCCGATATTGTATGGCGCCTGAAAGTTCTGAAATGCTTGCAATCCCTCCCTCTCCGATGGAAGCTGGAGAAGCTAAATACTCCTCTCCTTTGGCGCCTCAAGCGGACTCCCTACGGCTATGAACTACACGAGTCTTTGTCCATGACGTATGATTCGAGTTGGCAAGCGCTCCAAGAGTTGGGACGTGATGCCAGGTTTGAGAATGACATCGGCCACTATAACTACCGGCGTTGGACTGCAAATGAAGTTAATCATACATATGACCAGTTGTATCCAGTTGGACGCAATTCAGAGGAAAACATCTCAGCCAATACTCTATATGATGATGTGTCTAACTTGCCGTATTATAGGGAATTTTACCAGCCAGGAACGGAAGAGGGTGCTAGGCCAGTCTGGCAACACAGTTTTCAAAAAGCACTATCAGTCGCAATTCATCCAGCGTGACCTCCAACATGTTGTACTTCTGCGCCCACCTCAGGAAGGACTTCTTCGGCTTGCTGGAAGTATGTTAAGAAAAAGAGACCCATTGGCACCATCTTCTGAGCTTAGCGCCACTCAGCGACGCGCTGTGTGCCAGAATCCTGAAATCCTAGAGCTAAGGCAAGAAAAGAGAGAACTGATGGAAGAGATGCGAGCGCTTGCCAGCACTGTTAGGCAGGCTCGCCAATCATTCCCTCATCTCTATAACCTGCACGAAGAAATCAACAAGAAGCTCTCTCAAGCCCGGAAAGCTACAGCAAAATGTGCCAGAGAAGATGCCAGGAAGGAATATTTCCATTGTGCGCCCGTGCTGGAAGTTGACAAACAAATCAAGCAACTTCTCAGCCAGTCTGACAGCGGTGATAGTGATGCTGCCGACGCCTCTGATGACGAAGAAGATTGGGAGCTTCCCATCCCGGATTATATCTTTTCTGAGCGGGCACGGCTCGTGGAAAATTTTTATGGCCCTGGGGCGGAGGACTTTGACGAGGAGAATTTGCTTGCATGACGTATCCAGGTCACTAAAGACTTGGTTGCTCTCTCACAGCTCTGCGAGCTGGCATGTCAGGGCCAGCGAGTCCAGTGGGATACGGATAATGACTGTGATCAAACAAAGTCCGAAGAGCCCTTGTGTGTTAAGGAGGAAACCCTGGTGTGTCCGACGAACGTTTGCATTCTCTGCTATGGTCTGTCTCATGAATCACCGTCCAGTCCTCCACTGCACCAGTTCCCTTCAAAGCGACTGGACTCTCTACGTCGTCATTTGATCGATTCTCATCTCACCCTTGTACGCGATGGAATTAGTTGCAATTGGTCATCTTGCTGCGCTGTTCCCAAATTCGAAGATATCACTGGATTCTTGGCCCATGCAGTGAACGTCCACGCGTACGATGTCCATATTAAACTCCAACATCTTCCCAAGAGACCTACGCTGAGCTGCAGCGATACTTCATCCGTTGGCAGCGCAGAGGCTTTGGCGTCAGACAATGGGTCGCGCA
This sequence comes from Monascus purpureus, assembly GCA_025999795.1. Taxonomy (NCBI): domain Eukaryota; kingdom Fungi; phylum Ascomycota; class Eurotiomycetes; order Eurotiales; family Aspergillaceae; genus Monascus; species Monascus purpureus. The sequence continues at coordinate 2,335,602 of AP025348.1, forward strand.
CCGATACTCTCCTTTCATCTCTCGACTCTGAGGCGGCAAACATCGACCCGCGCCTCTTGGACTCCCAGGACGCTGCCGTCACGGGACCTCCGCCTCGACGATCAAAAAGACTGCGACTTAAATGATGGTTTGCACAGATTTACCCTCATATTTTCGCAGGACGATGCATCTTTAGACCTCTATCCTTATAGAGTACCCACCATAAATAGATTCAACCATCAGATATTGTTTAGGTCCCCGTCTGGTCTACCTCGTAAATAGCATGTGGAGTATTTCATAATGCAAAAATCTGGGCATACTGTGGATTCAGTAACATGCAACTCCCACTTATCGTGGCATACTACGAGGTCTTCGCTGTTGGGTGCCTGGCTCAGCCACCACTCTTCAGCAGATCCGGCGGCTCTCCTGCGTCTAATAGGAACCGAAGGTTCTCAGGGCCTGACTTCAGCGGCTCTTCAGTGATAAATAACAAACTTTGGCATATGTACTTGGTTTTCTAGGACGGTCGATGGCCTACTCTTTCCGTTTTAATGCTCACCACCCTTTGCCGCTTTTTGCTCACTGAGTAGATCTGAGCACGCCCTGAGCAGCCTGAGGCGATCACTGAGCACGGGGTGAGCGAGAGACCGAGTGCCCTGAGCGAGTAACCTCAATAAACTACACTCCATATAATAATCACCCCCTTGCCTGCTTCTCTACTCGCAGTCTACTCTTGCCCGCCACACTGCCCTAAAGCCTAGTACTACCATCAGGTCTCTTTTAAGATCCTCCCAGCCGCATTGATCGTCATTAGTGACAGCGTGGAAGATGCCCGCGCCAAGCGGTTAAAGCTCAACAGCCTCGTCCACTACAACAGCGCGATTGCGTCCCTGTCGGCTGCTCTTAGGACCGATGCATCTGGGTTTGATCCGGATGGGCCTCTTCCAGAGGACATCCCCGAGACCAACACCAGCAAGACTGTGCAGGACGGTGTGCTGAAGTTAGCCCGCGAGGAGAATCTCACGGTGCGCCAGCTCGCGCAGCGGTTTAGAGGCCATTCAAGGCTTGCTTTTATTAGGACGCCTGAGACTGTGGCGGATGAGCCGGAGACGTGGCTCAGGGAGGATGCTACTGACGGGTTCACGATTGTGTTTCCCTTCGTTCCGCAGGCGATTGGATGCCGTGGTCGAGAGGCTTGTTGTCCCCGAGCTGCAGCGTCGGGGGATTGTCCGTCGCGAGTACGAAGGCACGACTCTTCGAGAGCATCTTGGTCTGCCGAGGCCACAGAATCAGTTCTTCTCGTAGTGATAACGGGAGGATAGTATGGTTGTTAGATGGTAGAAGCTAGATAAGCACGTAGGGTATTACCACAAGCGAACATCCTAGAACAGCATCACTAATTAGTCGTGCGTATTGCACAACTAACTAACCAGTTAACCGTTCATTGTTTGTACCTCACCTTGAACTACTCCCAACCTCCACCTGCCTAAATCATAGACTGCCAGATAACCCACAATGACCAGCACCAGCACCAGCACCAGCGCCCCCTGCCCCTGTCCACCCCAAATCAAACACCTCTCCTCCACCCTCCCTGTACAAGGCTCCTTTGACTTCAGCTTCCTCACCACCCTCACCCAGCCCCTCGACGACCTCTGCAAATCCATTGAGGGCTGTAGAAGTCCCTGCCACAGCGCTAGCCACAGCTACAACCAGGACCTGAATGGCCCGCTCGTGGATCTCTCCGACGCCGTGCTCTCCCTCTGCCACGCAGCCTGCACCGCCTACAGCCTCCTCGACGACGAGCTTGGTCCCACTGCTACCGCTTCTGGCAATGGCACCGCGACTGCCACGCCTGCGTCCCATGCAGCCTCCTCGCTGACATGTGCCAAATCCCCCATGGCGCTGGGGAAACTCACCCTCCAGGCCGAGGAGGAGACCCTCCTCGCGCGACAGGTGGTCTCCGCCGTGCTCACCAATTTGAGTGTCCTCCTGCGCGATGTGTATCTCCGTGGAAAGGAGACGGCCGGGGTGGACTTGGACCGGGGGATGGGTGCTTCGAGCATGAGGCCCGGGCTGTACGGTCGGGAGGGGGCCGGCCCTGTTAGTCGGTGTTTATCGAGGGTGTTGGCGCTGCTGGGGAGATTGTTTTCGGAGTGATGGTCATGATGAGGATTAATTCGTGTCTATGGCACGATCGTCGCAATGGAAAACCACCCGACGTGAATATGAGGGGCCTGCCTGGTCTCGGTGGGTTTTCCGGTTTTAGCAACTATACCGTGGCGAACACCGTCGCTTCGCAGATTCGCGCCCCTAGACAATGCACATCGTTGATATGATTTTGCCTGATTAGAAAATGGGAGGGTATAAAGCTGAGAGACAGGATGCAAGTAGAGGCCAGAATAACGGCAGGACCCAGGCTCGACTTCCAACACTGCGATGGACTCTCTTTACATCTACGGATATGCACCAGTGGTGCTCCTCGTTGCCGTAGGCTATCTCGCTACAATTCTCCTGAGGATTGGAGCCCGGCCCAAGGGTCTCCCTCCCGGCCCGGCCACGGAGCTGATATGGGGAAACCTCAAGCAGGTGCGTCCTTCTATTCATCTATCTCAAGTCATTCCTGACCAAGGATCCAGGTGGACATGCTGTTCCCGCAGTATCAATATACCAAATGGGCCAAGACGTACGGGCGGGTGTATACCGTCATGCTAGGCGATACGGCCCATGTGGTCGTGAGCGGTCTCCAGGAGGTCCGCGACATTTTCATCAAACAGGGCGCCAACTCCCAGGCCCGCCCGCCGTCTCGCTTTCAGTTGCTCATGCGCGATGGCTACTTTCCCGGGCTGATGAACGGGGAAAAGTGGCGCCACGCGCGGAAAATGTGGCAGACGGTCCTCAACGGCAGCGCCGCCAAGCAGTATCTGCCGTATCAGGAGCTGGAGACTCGGCAACTGCTATTCGATCTCCTCCAGGCGCCGAACGAATGGCGAGATCACATCGAGCGGTACAGTAATAGTGTGGCCATGACCATGGTGAACAGCCGGCGAATCGTCAGCTCAGCGGATGCCCGGGTCAAGGAGACCATCCAGGATCTATACGATTTGTCCGAGACCGGGGTCCGCGGTGCGTTTCTGGACTCTTGGCCATTCCTGTGGAAGATTCCCCAGTGGTTCTTTCCTGTATGTAAACGGGCGCGCGAAATTGCCGCCAAGCATCGCGATCTTATATGGCGCAACTACTCGGATGTCCAGGATCGCACGGTCAAGGGCGCTGCCCTTCCCTCTTTCAACCACGCAATTCAGGAGAAATTGAAGCAAGGGTGGCCCGGAGTATCGGAAATTGAAGGCGCGGAAATCGGCCATCATCTGCTGACAGGAACCACCGATACGACTGCGTCCAGTCTAATCAACTGGGTTGCTGCGATGTGTCTCAACCCAGAGGCGCAAAAGAAAGCTCAGGAAGGTAATATTTCCTCTGCATTGTACACAGTGTTGCAACGGACCATTACTCAAATCGTCCAGAGATCGACAGGGTTGTTGGTCCTGATCGTCTGCCCACGGACGATGACGCAGCGAGGTTGCCATACACCCGACAGGTCATCCAAGAGTAAGTCCCGATCTCTCCAAAAGCATGATTACCTGATGACGTCGAGAACTTCTTACAAGGATGACCTGCGGCCGGGATTTATTGTTTGCCTAAACCCATTCTCGGCACATATTGCACCTCGAAGCCCAAAGCATGCCCAGCTGATTCGGAAGACATGGATGGAGGAACTGGAAGTGTCCCTCGACCAGAACCAGCAGTGGAAGGCAACCCCTGAGGGTATTGCCAGATTGATCGACAGGGCAGGAAAATGAGCCAATGTTCCTGGTACAGGCCAAACGTTAGCGTTTTATGAACAAGGCAATGCAGAGATAGAGGAAAGCCGTACATACAAGAAATCATCACGTTCGAGACGCTCTTCCAATTCAAGATTGAGGAAGTCTAGGTAAACCGAGGTCGGAATATGTCGAATCGGAGTGAAGACTCGAAAGACGAAAAAAGGAGAAGGGGGAAGTACTACAGGGATTACTGCGCGCTCTTTCGCATTGATGTAGACTGGAACATAACGGTCATGAATGCTGTATGGGTATCTCATTATCGTTTTTTTTTATCTCGTTAGTGGGTGAGCACGTCACTCCCACAGTTGAACCTGGCCACGAAGGTAGTCTAATCGCTGAAGAGACTCTGAAAGCACCAATTCGGCAGCACGGTAAATGCAGTCCCCGGGTCGCATATTAGTGGTACGTCGCACATCCTGTACTTTGACGGCAAACTTTTTCATCCGCATGAGGATAAGCTGCTTGAGGAAGTACTGTTTGGTATCCTCATCTAGTTCGGTATTACCTACAACGAGTGGAATGCGGCAGACGTGCGTCCGATCGCCGGCCCGGCTGCCAGTGGGGGGCAGTCGTGAAGTGCGTGCCCAGGTGCTGTATGTTCGCCGGCTGGAGCGCGCACTTTCGGTGTCCAGCAGGGTCTTCTCCTCGATGATCCAGTCAAGCATCTGGACCACACGCTCCGTAATCACCGACATGAGGAGAGCAGAGGAGCGATTACTGACACACAGGTTGCAGCCCAAAACCCGGTCGAGAAGACTGCGCACGTGGCGCTCCACCTGCAGGATCACGTCGATGGAGGGTCGCGTGGACTCAGGAAGCGACTGGCGCAAGAACAACAGCTGTTGAAGAAGCGTCGTGTAACATTTCGCTCCGCAGTCCCCATACTCGCTGCTTGTGTTCGAGGCGTCCACACTGAGCGAGGGCAGCTGATCGATGTCGAGCACATGCGCCTGATGTGGTAGAAGGGGGATATTATAATCGTGCAAGAGAAGGGATAAATCGCCGAACGCATCGGAGGAGGGAGGGGAGGCGGCAAGATAGCCGGTATGATGGGCGTCTGAGTTGTGATCTCTGCCGGCGGGATCCTTGCCGAGTGGCGGGGCTGCTAACAGGGCCTCGAACGAGGACTGAAAGACGCTGTCGATGGGATTGATGTTGTCCGCGGTAATGTCACCGGTCAGCAAGGGTGGTTCATCACCGCGGACATCGGCCATGACGAGGTCCTGACCATTGACAGTTGAGCTAGTAGGCTCTCTGATTATTGTCCCGTTGATGTCGCTCCCAGAATTCACGGTGGGAAATGCAATCCCGACGAAGGCCGGCTTCTTTCTCGGTCGTCCTGTGCGACGTTGCGGGCTGTAGACGCAGGGTTGGCGATGACGGAGGCAGCGATGGCATGAGGGCTTGTGCTGGCTGCACTTGACTTTGGCTTCCTGGCAGGAATCACAGGACTTGCGCAGACGCTCCCAGCTTGCAGTCACCTCCGCTTGTGCACCGGGCGGCGATGGGGATGAATGAGTGGAAGGCATGATCGGGGCGTGATAAGGTTGGTCTAGATGATGGTTATGTGATGATTGTCCGAGTGTGGAGAAGCGGATGGGCAAGAGTGACTAAGCGGGGATTAGTCACGAGTTGGCGGCTCTCAATTGGGATGCCTGATGGCTGAGGCAGCATCCCAGCCATTGTCCCAAGGTGTTGAGTAGTCACGTGATCTCCATTAGCTAGATAGGGACCGACTCCGCCGACCCCTTTATGAATACAACCACGTCCAACCCGTCACAAGGACTCTTACTATGATATGCAGACAGTCGCGTGTTATATGCTTGAAGATGTTGTGCTACCTCAGCTACGGGACAAATTAGAGATCCCAGCTATATAGTGGCCGGACCCTCCTTTCTAGTTCATGCCAGTGGGTTTACCAACAACGTTCATATGAAGACACCGACGGTAACTGGTGCTTGGTGGTGCCATTGGGACAATTCCCTCTCTGCAGGGGGCGCATGGTTAGTTCCATCATGACCTGTTCAACCGGGCCAATTGAGACAGAGCAGACTATCAGGGATTCGGCAGCAAACATTTCCATCACCTTCGACCCTGTTCAACTGCCAGGGATGCCCGGTAGTCCGGGCCATGCAGGCTCTTTTACGCATAAGCGGCTGATATAGGCAAGTTGAAGATTGGGACATCCGTGCAGAACGCCTGGTTCTCCTGACTTCCATGATGGCTGCCGTTGCATGGCGAAGCGAGACTGACCAGAGACAATGATATCCCAACCACGCTAGCCCGCCGCAGTAGCCGGTAGAAAAGAGCAATCGCCAGAGGGCAAGCCGTGGAGGAGGCGAAGGAGCGTCATCCTGGCACGGGAAGCGATATCGTCTCACTGTATAGTCTTGGGGGCTGAACAAAATCCAAGCAGAGGAAAAATCGCAGGATAGAACCGGGCCAGAAACCAGTACGAGGAATCAGGATTCCTAGCCATGGGGACGGCAGCTAATATGCTTGATCTGAATCCTTGGTCAGAATACCGGTCAGTTGGTATACTGTCCGGGTTTTAAGCGAGAAGTTTGTTACCAAGCAAGCACAGATAACTAACTAGTTAGTTAACTAGGCACTACATCAAACAAACCGGCGCATGCATGCAGTCGGGTTGTTTTACCTGGCAGCCTCTCGGGCTTGGTTAGGCAGATATTTCTCCCCGAGGATCAGCAACGACGTACATTATGCAATTATTATCATTCGTCTTATTATTAATTTTTTTTCCCTGGTTGTTTACTACTATTTCGCATGCTGGGTGGTTTCGTGGGAATGTCCAGCTGTAGCAGTAAGGAAGATAGTATGAAGGCTCAGCTCTCGACTTATTTCCCCCGCCGGTCAACTGGTCAGAAGCAAGACACCCAATTTGAAGGATTTATTTTCCTCGTAGGACATACAGAGTACCTTATGCAACTTCCATGGAGAAGTTTTCTGCTGGTTTTATTCATAGACAAGAAACGGTATTACGAAAACTTGAAGAGCAACATTCAACTTTACCAGACTCATCGGCTTGTTGACTAGCATTAGAATGCTCTATAGCCCTACTAGACCCTTCATGCACCTTGATTGCTCGATATTGGTTTCCAGACCCCAGGAGAGCTAAGTCACACGACAATATATAACATTGTTTAAACTCGGCAACTCTACTTACATCTCCTAGAGAATGTGGAAACTCGCGTGAAACTCCCCTAGCTTATAGCTATCGATGCTTGCGTGCCATTGGCAAAGGATCTAGGCTGCGCACACACCCGAAAACCCCCCAATGTCCGACATATATCCAACAGGTAGGGCGTAAATCAAGGTCATCCAGTACGCCGTCCAGATATACCCTAGACCTCTGACAAATCCTTTTGCGGAAGCCACTTAGCAAATATGGTCGAAAATAATCAAAAGAGATGCAACCGCGAGAAAACCCACCGTTATCTTGCATCCCAGCTTTCCTGCCATAGTGCTTGATCCGATCTTCCAGGGTAATGATGGCCGCGTACGGTGGCATCTGCCAAAACATTCCCCAGCCATAGCGCAAAGATGGAATTAACAGCGGACACGCGTAATGTTGGACTCCGGATACCAAGAATCCCACGTACAGCTTCGTATACTTATCGACCAGAGTCCCTTTTTCCGAACCGAGGGCTCTGGCCACCACCTCGCCAGACCGTGTAAACATGTGCCGGAACATCTGATGCCAGACTCTCCCCCAGAAATTCCGAACAGTGAATAGGTCGGCCGGGCTGCCGAAGAGGCCGGGCCAGCGATCCGGCGTGGACAGATACAGCCCGACGAAGAGCAGGGAAGCCTTACGATATTCGCTGTCTAGCATGAGGCTGTCTCGAACCAATTGAGCCCCAACGAGCAGATGCTGGTGAAGTATGGGCAATGCGCGGAAATCCACACTTGCCACTTTTGCCGGCCAGAACGCGCAGAATGCGTACTTCCGCACCACATCGGAGATGTACTGGTTCAGAAGGATTCTCCCTGCGTTTGCAACCAGGAATTCCCTACCAAGCTCTATCAGCAGCTGCACTTTGAAAAACACTCCAGGAAACAGACATACCACCGGGACTGAGTCTGCTCCGCGCCTCGTCGGAGATGCTGGTCAGCGAAATTCCAACCCTGGCCGCGCCAACATGACCACAATTCCACGCTCCATTTGACTTTATTCAGGAACGCCGAGCCGTGTAGGGTTCCTCCGTCTGCGCTGGTGCTGCCGAGCTTCGTCGCGGTCTTGCTGTTCTGGTAGTAGTCGATTTCGGGAGTTCCAGTCAGGAACATGAGCATCCACCGCACCGTGATGGAGATCATGAAGATCGCATCCATGAAGAAAGCTGGACCGGATACCCAGTGGGTGAGCACGTACAGCCATAGACTGGTAAAGGCTGTCATTCCGACGGTGACCCGCATGGGGCCTGGGGAAGGAATGGTGGTGAGGATGGCGACGGCCATGAAGGTTGGCGTCAATAACTTGGTGGCCCAGAAGGGCATCTCCTCGCGCGAAGAATACGCATCTTCCAGGTTCAGGAGAGTGTCAAGCATGATAGCTGGTCAGTCGTCAAGCCTCGGAGCACTACCTGCTCTCAAGTGACCAAGAGAGTGGGAGTAGAATTTGACAGAGAGAAGGGCTTCCGCGCCTATGATCATGCTGACAGAGTTCTATCAATGGAATAAAATGGAAGTCGAGAGTGACTTGACATCGTGGAGTGGCCATCACCAGACACAACTTAGGGCTAAGGGAAACAGCCCGATCCTCGGGGGGTTCTTAGTCAGCACTCATCGGGGCGTTTTGGTCTCTCTTGCTGCTGAGAACAAGGAAGCAAGAGACAGGAATTAATTCATAATCACTTTAACAATCGCCTTAGTAATCATCAGAGTGGTAGCTAAGCAATGGTGGATCCCATCTCATGCTTGCGGTGTTGTATATAAGCCCTCTTTTTACCCCTTTCGGCGATCCAGCGCCAGCCCTAATCCCCCGTCAAGCACCCGAACATCGTCGCCCAACATGAGATCAGTCGATTGCAGTGAATCTCCCTGTCGTCTTGCTCTCAATGCGATTTCTAATCCAAGCTTCAGCGTTCCATGACATTTGTCAGCGCAGTGGACTTCTGGAGACGCGGTGTGGCTCTTGTTGATCTCAACTTAAGTCAGGATTCTTCCTCGTGCAACGGGCTATTCTGTGCAATCCATTACTCTCGAGACTAGGACACCGTTCAGTGTTTCTCCAGACCATACTTTCTCCAACAATGGCTGATCTCACCGATACGGAGACGCGGCCGTCAAACTTGGACACTGCACAAGACGCAGAAAAGCAAGAGAGTAGCAGTTCGAACAGCGACCAGAGCAAGGAGATTTCGACGAGTCCACGCAATGTCCACGGCTTCCTATGGGTGACAGTCGTTCTGGCCATCTACAGCTCGACCTTCCTCTTTGCCCTCGACAATACCATCGTCGCCAACATCCAGCCTGCCATCATCAAATCGCTGAACGGAGTGGACAAGCTGGCCTGGTCCGGCGTCGCATTCGTGATGGCCTCCAGCGCGACCGTCCTGACCTGGCTTCAAATCTTCAACCTGTTCAATATCAAGTGGATGTACATTTTCTCCATTGCGGTGTTCATGGCCGGCTCCGCCGTCTGCGGAGCGGCGCAGTCGATGAACACGCTCATCGGGGGCCGTGTGATCTGCGGCGTGGGCGGCGTGGGCCAGTACGTCGGCGTCATGAATTTCCTCCCTCGCTTGACGTCGATGCAAGAACGTCCGATGTATGTCAGTGCAATGGGTCTGACCTGGGGTGCGGGCACCGTCCTCGGTCCCATCATCGGCGGCGCGTTTACCGATAGTTCGGCGGGCTGGCGGTGGTCGTTCTACATCAATCTTTGTGTCGGCGGCCTGTTCACTCCGGTGTACATCTTCTTGCTGCCTTCGCTGCACCCGCAGCCCGTGGTGACCCCTGTGATCGAGCGGCTGAAGCAGATGGATCTTGTGGGCACGCTCATTCTCATGGGTGCCTTTGCGGCGGGAGTCATCGGTGTCAACTTCGCCGGCGCCATGTATCCCTGGGACGCACCCGGCATCATCGTCGCACTCGTGCTCGGTGGAGTGTTGTTTATTGCCTTTGGCATCCAGCAACCCTTCTGCATTTTCACCACCGAAGAAACACGCCTCTTCCCCGTGGAACTGGTCTCATGGCGCAAGCCGCTCCTGACTCTCCTCTTCATCTGCGGTTGCTGCACCGGAGTCTGCGTGACGGTCCCCACGTACATCATCCCCCTGTACTTCCAGTTCACTGCATCGGACGAATCGCTCCAGTCGGGCGTCCGGCTACTCCCGTTTGTCTGCCTGCTCGTGTTCAGTTGCGTCGGAGGCGGATTCCTCACCTCCCGTTTGGGGTACTACATCCCCTGGTACATCATGGGAGGAGCTTTGTGTCTAGTGGGCTCCGCGCTGATGTACACAATCCATCCTCACAGCAGCGCGGGAGCGACCTACGGATACAGTGCGCTGATCGGTCTGGGATCCGGAATGTATCTCCAACTGGGTCATGCCGTGGCGCAGGCGAAAGTCAAGCCCGAAAAGGTTCCGGCCGCCGTTGCGTTCACCACCACGGCGCAGCTGAATGGATTGACCTTTGCCTTGGTCATCGCACAGTGCGTCTTTGTCAATGAGGCTGCGAAGCGTAAGTCACTCTTTCCCTCCGCATTATGAGCTGTGAACTCATGGGTTTTGCTCCCTAGGAATTGCATGGGTCCTCCCACATGAGGCCCGTTCGACTATCATTGATGCCATATCCGGAACTGGCTCGACCTTCGTCCAAGACTTGGACCCAGCCACTAAGAGCAACGTTCTCTCTGCGATCGTCACGGCCATTGATCGGACTTATATCCTCTGTATAGTGGCTGGAGCGGTCACTCTGCTCGCGACATTCGGCATGAAATGGGAGCGGCTGTTCATTACCGCTGCGGCCGCTGCATGAGGAGGTTCAAGATACCCACGCACAGGGCCTGAAGAGCCAGCTAGATTGAATTTTTGTCTGTTCAATTTACTTCTCACCTTTGCTTAGTCCTCTCCCTTTCGTTTTCCAACCTGGTGTTTGACAGTACAACGGTTTAGTTAGGTAAACTTTAATGATATCGTTCCAATTGATATTCTCCGAATAATATGATTGTATGTATAGTACAACGTTCTAAGCAGTCGATCTTGCCGGCCAGCTAGACCGTCGAATGGCCCGGACGTGGAAGTTCAACGGCCGTATCACAATGAAGTCCGGATCATACTCGATAGCCTCGTCCGGAGCGTTCACAAACTCGTAGCGATAGACCAGCTCCGCCAACGCCACCTTCACTTCCTGCAAAGCCACGTTGAACCCAATGCAACCACGCGCCCCCGCCGCAAAAGGCACATACACGCTCCGGTGCCGATTGCTGACTCCCTCAGTCGCCCATCGGTCTGCGTCGAAACGATCCGCGTTCCCCCAGTATGCCGCGTGCCGGTGGAGGTGCGGGATGCTCGGGATGAGGATGGAGCCTTGCGGAAGCGCCCATCCGCCGGGGAGAACGACGTCTTTCTTGACGTTGCGGGCGGGCTGGAAGGATGGGCTGTGCATACGCTGCGTCTCCTTCACAAAGGCGTCGAGGAACGGCATTGCCTGGATCTCATCGTAGCTCCAGTTCTTGTCAAGGGTGGCACCGTGGTTGACCAGCTCCTGGAGTAGACGGTCCTGTTGCCCGGGGTAGGTCACCAGAGAGTAGATGAGCCACGCTAGAAAGGAGGAACTGGTGACGAAGCCCGCACCGACCAGCGCAAGCGTGTTGCTGAGGATGTACTCATGGCGGAGCTTGCAGCCGCGTTCGTCGGTGGCGCGCGCCAGGTAATCCACCAGACAGGCGGCATGGAGCGCAGCGGTCTGGATGGGGAGGTCGTCTGTTGTTCCGTTGTGGTTTCGGCAGGCCAGAACAGCTTGCTCGATCAGACCGTAGAGCTCCTTTCGAGTGTTTTTCAGAGCGACCGGGTCACCTGTTAAACTTATCCGTTAGCAAAGGTCAATACATGGAAGACTCGGTGGATTTTTGCATAGCGTTTGTGGACATACCAAACGGAAGGTATGAGTACCAGGCGCCTTTGGTTTGCACGCGGCGGTTGAGGGTCAAATACTGCTGAAGCAGGACGATGATTCGATGCATAGGACTGTCGACGGCGTCGAAATGGTGAAGGTCCACTCCCAGCACCAACTGACAGATGACCTGCGACGCGAGCTTTGCCGTCAGATGGTACACATTGAGTGCCTCTCCGTTCTCGTCGAACGTGTCGAGAACCAGGAACGCCTTCTCCACCGATCGTTGCAGCAGCGGGGTGTAGTGTCGCACCGCCCGGGGGGTCATACTCGGAGGAATGAACCTGTGTGCCTCCTGCCATGCTGGCGAGTCCGTATCGCAGAAGAGGGCTGTTTCATCTCGGATCCCAAACAGAGGGTGGCTCGGAGCGGATGGGGCCTTGGTGAAGTACTCTCCGTCGCGAAAGGCGAGTGCAGTGATGTCCGGGTCGTTTGTAAGATAGGTCACTCGCCCTAGATTGTCGGTGTAGGGACCATCGCCATCCCGGACACCCGCGCTGTCATGCCGCACGAGTTCGAGTATCCCCACCTTATCCACCCAGCCACACTCGATGCCATCTTCCATCTGATCTTCGTGGCTATGAGCCAGGGCCAACCGCTCGCCGAGTCCGCCATTCCTACCAAGGTGGACCGTCTGTTCATCTCCACGGATCTACCAACCGGTGCAGGAGCCGTTTACACCGGGTACTCGCACACAGAGTCCTTGTCTGGCCGGGATACGCAAGGTACCATTGTCGTCTCTGACGAAAGCTGGCCGTCGGGTCCGAAGATCATTGTGGAAAGAATGACGGTGACGGAAGTCTCGTCGGGGGCTTCCGGTCAGTCCAGCCCCGTGCAGTCCTCAGCCGGTCAAGGCCGCATTGCGACGTTGGATTGGAGGGAAGATCTAGACACGCTGGTCGGCCCCATGGCTGTCGACTGTCTAGCTCGGAAGGCTGCCAGTACTCCGAACTCATTGGTGGGCGAAAGTGATGCCGTGCGCCATCTCCATTCCTGGCTGGACTTGGCTTGCTTCAAGAACGCGGACTGGAAGGTCCTTGTGGTGGAGCCCACGAGCTGGGGCGGCAGCAGTGTGCTTTTGGAGATCTTTGCAACCAAGACGGGTGCACGCTATCAGTTTGCCCAGACCGTGATTGCCGAGTCAAAGGCTAGCAAATTCGTTCCACTCTTTTACCTCTCTCCTTGTATCTCCGGGGGCGCGGGAACTGGACAATGGTGTTGGTGGTGTTTTCAATGTTGCCGGTGACTCAGAAACATTCCAAGCTACTGCCGTTTCAACTTCTTCAGACCAGTCAAACTTTTCCCCAGACCTGCGAGAGATATGCTCAGTGGCGGCCACAGCCTGTGAGCTGTCAGATGAGTGAGTGCTTTTGCTATCCTCAAAAGACCGTTCTTCATCCCTACTGCCCTTCTTTGTTTCCTGTTCTTTTGATCCGGCTCGAGCTGATTTCTTGCTCTTATCTTGCAGCTGTGGCGTCCGTGCTGGAACGAATTCCCTTGCAGCTGGATCAAGAGACAGAGAAGAAAGACTTCCTGCAGGTGATGTCGGCGCGGTGAACTCCGCCGCAGCAGGGTTGAGGCCAGGTCTCTCTGCTGGTAAACGACCTCCAGATTTCGTGGAGATTGGCTTCAATCCTGGAGATGCAGCACCGGCTTGAGAAACTGGAACAATAAACTCGGCTGCATTGGGATTAAGAGGAGAAGTGCTAGGGGTGGGCTTTTTCGCAGGGACTGTCAATGGCCCGGATCCATTATCCCAGGGAGCAGCTGGATCGAGGTACAAATCACCTAAAGTTCGAGATGGTCCTCCCCCATGGACATTGCTCTCTGCCGCTCGTTCCCCGGGGGCATACGTCTTGGGGGTTTTATCATCGTCATCTGCGATTAAGTCTCTTTGTTTCTGGCGCTGCCCCACGTCGGTCTGAGGTTTCTCTATGGAATGTTCATTAGTTTCAATCATGGATTGAGCGCTGGCCGATCTCCTGAAATTTTTGCTGTGGTCTTCTTTCGCCTTTTCCATTAAAGCCCTAACCTTTGTTAGCCGCCCGTCGCTTTGTTCTAGCGCCTTTACGACCGCGTTAGTTAATTTCTTGCCAGTGTTTTGGTCTTCTGTCGCTTTCTGAATCAATGATTCGGCCTTCAATCCTTTTTCCTGGCTGTCACATTTTCTTGTCGCGGTTTGTATGAACGGCCCAGCCATAGTTAATTCATCAGCTGTCTTGTTCTGTTCCTGAGCTGTTTCCCGAATCAAGAATTCGACCTTTTTCAACCTCTCTTCCTTACCGTCACATTGTTCTGTCCCAGATTGGATCAATGATTTGGCTCTGGTTAATCTTTCAGCTGTCTTGTTTCGCTCCGCTGTCGCTTCCTGGACCGGATACTCGACTTTCGCCAGCCTCTCGCCCCTTCCCCCACTGGTTTCTGTTGCCACATTCAAATGAGCCTCAAGGTTCGCATACTTTGTTTTCAGATCCTCTGTAGCCGAGACTGTCTCCGTGACGGTCTTTTGAAGTTCTCCGAATCTCTCATTCTGGGATGCTTGTTCATTTGGCGGGTTTTGGAGGTTCTCTTGGAGGTCATGGCACAGTTTCTTAGTGGCGTCAAATTCCTCGGAAAGCGTTGAGATACTGTTTTTAACCTCGCAGAGTCCCTTGTCATAGTCTTCTTGTGAAACGAATAGGGACTGTTCTGAGAGACCAGGCTGTGATTCCAATTGAGTAACTGTAACCTTCACTTTCTCCAGCTCAGCATTCCATTTTTCCATGTACCCGTTCAACTGATTTTCCAATTGATGAACCATATGTATGGTAGCACTTCTTGTTCCATCTTGAATATCCTCCAGCCATTTCCTAAATTTGACCAGCTGGTTCCCAAGTTCAGATACCCGTTCATGGATCTGTTTGGCGTCACTGGAGCTACCACTTTCAAGGCTATCTATGCGCTTTATCAGAGCTTGTAACTGCTCATCGACGTGGCTTTGCATGTGATCGAGAGCTTCAGTTGTCTCCTTACTGGGTCGAGCACGATGGAGTGCATCGAGGCTTTCCTTCACCAGGGCAGGAATCGAACTTATAGAATCGTAAACATCGGTGAACTTGGCTCGAAAATCAGTGAGGGCATCTCTAAAGAGCTCTGGGCCGGAGAGACCGTCGCCAGAATCTTTATGATCTCCTATCTCACTGGAACCGATGTTGCTCGTCCATAGAGCCTCTAGACTGGCAAGTATTTTCTGGAATTCCGTTTGGATAACCTCTTGAACGCGAGATACCACAGCGTCTTTCATCTCTTGCGTCGTAGCTTTGCCAGGGTGATAACAGTTGCTTTCACTGCTGATTGTCTCTAACTCCTGTCGGATAGCTACATTTTCTTGCAACAATTTCCCCAGGGAATCATGGAATATTTTGAAATGGGATACGAAGGAGTCGTCACTGGTTCTATTACGAATC
The DNA here is from genome assembly GCA_025999795.1 of Monascus purpureus. NCBI lineage: Eukaryota > Fungi > Ascomycota > Eurotiomycetes > Eurotiales > Aspergillaceae > Monascus > Monascus purpureus. Next base: position 2,351,044 of record AP025348.1, read on the forward strand.
GTCCGCAGCTCAGGTTCAAGTTTCTGTTCGAGATGGGCATTCACATCCTCTTGCAATGTTTTCCCGGGAGAGTCACTGAAGCTTTCCAAGTCGGTTGTAAAAGGGTTGTTGTTATTCCCATTCCCATTTCGAATAGCATCTTGGAGCTGGAAAGAGAACTCTTGTAACTTTTGTTCCACGAATCCATGAAACTTGTCAAAACTGCTATTGGGAGTGTCGCCATCATCGGATACGGTGCGGTTACCTGCTCTTTTCCTGGATTCCCTCAAGACCAAAATGCTTAGCATGACTGCAGGGATAGTCCAAAATACCAGTGTCCAAGCAACGTCCCAGACAGTCACAAATCCGGGGGTCCCAGGATGAACCCGTTTTTCGAAGAAGCCATTTGGAGCGCGAATGACAGGATGGTCATCCACGGTCATATTTCCTCGTTTCACAGCGAACGTTCCTGGAGATAAATCATTCTGGTTTCTAAGAAAATTATCCATGGCCCTTTGCATAATACTGTCAAGTTCTGGCAACAGCGGATCTTGTCTCATTTCTTTAAGCTCACCCAGAGTAATAAATTCGGGATCCGGATGAATACGTAGATTGATATGTTGAATAGCGTAGAGCGTACCCGTCAGCTGAAAGCTACTGAAGAAGCGCTGTATAGTTGAATGCCGTGGATCAATCATCGTGCCCGGTATATGGCCGAAGAAACCCCATATCTGGGTCCCTATGAAGACGACCACCAAGAACGCCGCGTCGGATGCATACATTCTAGTTCGAATACTCCAGAAGGAGGATTATGCTGTGGGTAATATCATGCAAATATGAAGTATCTGAAGGATGAAAGAGCGGGACCAGAGAGTAAGATGGAGCAATAACTGGAAGGGCAGAGGGAGAAGCAGGCTGTCGACTGTAGGATTAATTAATCCCTGAGATAGAAAATTTTAGATAGTAAAAGCAATGAAGAAAAGAAAAAAGAGGGTAGAATGTGTGAATGGTGCACTAAGCAGTTCTTTAAAGGATATCTTGGCCTTACCAGCGAATGTGGAAAACGTAAAGCATCCACAGTCCAATCAGCCAAAGAACCGCATTTTCAGAAAACAAAGCCCTTTCAATGGCCAGAATACCTGTTGCCGGACATGGTTAAATGGTGTGGGAACAGACAGCTCACTGACAGAAAGCCCGATTTGGATAAAATTATATGGAAAGGCCAATCTGCGTGTGCAGAAATGGCCGGATCTCTGGTACTTCTGATCCATGCCACCAAAGTTTTGAGAATAAACTTATGATATAGCCACTGTTTTCTCCTAGAGGTAATGCAGATGAAGTAGAGGAGGGGGAGAAGGAAGAGAAAAGAGGGCAAACAAAGAACACCGTCCCTGTGCAGGCATGGGCTCCCAAAGGGGTTTGATGGATTGGATTTCAAGCCTTCGCCCGTGAAAGCATCTAGGCATTTATTTTTGTAATTCTGTGGGACATCAGACAAGGGATAGGGGGAAGAGAAGAGAAGATGCGAGGAGCGAAAAGAAAATGGGAATCAGATTGAAAAATGGACTTACCGCATGCGGCCAGATGAGGTCAAGGGCTTCATGAGCACGTGACCCAATCGTATGGACTTTTGCTGCGTCTTTATTAGTTTCCCTTCCAGAGAATATATTTTCTGCGGTATGAAAGAATTTTCAATTTCCCAGTCAAGGAAAGGTTACCGGAAACGTAGGGTACTCGTTTCACACAGGTATAGAACGGCCAAGCCGCTGTATCGCCATCGCCATCACTAGATAACACTCTAGTACAGCACGGTTCTTTTCAGCTCCCTTGCCGTGCAAAGATATTACTATTGGCCCGGGCTCTACGTGGATTTGGGATCAAATACAGGTAACTTCATTTGAATCACTGTTTTTTCCTAAGTAACTTCTTGGTCTTTCAGTCATAAGAACTGACGCTTGATAAGAACCCATTCCCATATGGTATATCCATACATTTTGTGGTGAAAAGCTACGATTGGGACAGAGCCGTACCCAGAATAGACGGATACGCCTGCCCTCTCATTCAGGTAAGCCTTTACACATTTTAAGGGTGTTCACGCAGACATGCAGGAGAAAACACTGAATTCATCTTCAAGCTTTTGATATAGCCAAGTAGACGGAGTGATCAACTGATGCTGGTGTGATCTCTTAAGTTTCCTCTGGGGTTACACGTGCCTAGTAAGATATCAGTGCTAGTCGCTCTCTGCATAATTTGACCTCGTGGCCATCGATATTTGTGTGAACGGTTAAAACTTCCTGTTTTAATTCGCCACGAGACTGGACGTTGAGATCCCAGGAGAGATAGATTTTCAGTTCTGGAAAATAGCGCCACGCTGCACACCTGGCCGTGCTGAGACAGGAAAGGGATGTGAGTTGGAAAAGATGGATGATGTAGACACTGACAGAAGAGCATATTCAAAAGACATCAGGCAATGGAATCGAGCACATGGCCGTTCTTCAAAGGCACCGACGGGTGTTGCTTGACTTGACAGTTGAGAAAGACGACGATGGCTATCACGTGCTGCATTGGTTTTGCCTAGGCTCATAGTCCCCATGCGGATATTTGCCAGCTCCTTCCAATCTCGGCTTAGAGCATGTAGACTAGATATTGCCTCGTTATGGCAATAATAATTAGGAAGAAGGTTGGGTTGGTTGACGATTATCCGGTATCTACGGAGTAGCATCGGGGCATGCCTTGGGGCCGGATTCATCTCATGTATCCTCATTATTTCGGGAGCATCCATGGTTTCTTGGCGTCGCTTGGTCGGCCGCCGATCTGAAATCTGGACTGAAGTCGGAGTCGCAAAGGCCGTTAAGGTTCTGTAGTGCCCTAGAGAAAACGCGGAGTGTTGCATCTGGGCACCGCTTAATGAGTCAGAAGATTATGGGCCGATTACCTTCCGCATTGCGTTATGCTAATATATTGCAGGGATGTGGTCATGCTGATAGATGTCTAAGACAGGCACCAAAGGCCAGGGCAAACTTGGTAGAATAAAATGCCACAGGCCACGTTCTCGAGTACTAGAAGCAGAGCGTTGACCCCTCCAAGCAGCCGTGCCACATCCTCTAAATTGCCAAGACTCGAGGGGTTTCGGATTTTCCATAGCGCTCGACGGAGTGTCAGCGCGGCTCCATCCAGAAAGATGAATGTGGCGTGGGGTTGGATTCATGCAAAGATGATTTAGCTCAGCTAAAGTCCCTTTAGACTGAGCCGAGACTTCCAACCAAACGGGAACTGTCTGTACAGTGAGCGTATTATGTGGCACCCAGATTCCTCCGCGGCCATTTGCTGGCGCATTCTTCATTTTTGACCGAGCATGCGTTAGCCGTGCGGAGGAAATGCGGAAAGCTCGCAAGAGTGCCGAAAGGCTTGTAGCAGACCCGGAAGACGGCTCCTATCGAGAAGCAGCCATCGTAACGCGGCACGCCGCCGACTATTCTCGGGCTTCCAAAGCTTCATTCATGGAACAGAGAAGTCCGAGGATCCTTTCCCTCTTTTGGACCAAGGATAGCACACCTGCAAAAATGCAAGGCTGTACAGCCGCCACCACCCCCAAGACAAAACCCAGTCATGTCCAGATCTTTTAAGTGGAACCAAGTGCACAGACTGATCTTTACAACATGCCGTACTCCGTGCCCCCATGATCTGTCTGTCAGAATCGACCCGAGTGCCGCACATGTCTCCTGCAGCGTCCTGCTCGCAATGCGCCAATTCCGTCAGTGGCGCAGGGTGAGGATAGGATGCGTGAGAGCCGGAGTGCTACCGTACCACTGGGGGAGGGGTATCCGCAACACTTGGACGCTCTGGTTTGGGGTCGCTGGCGGTCCAAGCCAGTGCATGCGTTGGACTGAGAGGCAGGGGAAGGAAAGAGATAGAGTCCGACTCCCCACGCACGTGATAGCCCCGGATCATCTTCTCCAGCTTTTCCTGCTCGCTCGGAAGTTGCCAGTTTCTCCTCATCTCCAGACTTCCCCATCCATCGCTGATCATTCCCTCCACCGGCTCTACCTGCATGATGTCCTCCGGTATTCTTCGGGATTCTTCCTGCTGGTCTGACATGCCTCCCCTGTATCCCGTTCAGACCCTGGCTGATGATTGGTTCCCAGGACTTCCAGGCTTTTCCAACTGCAACTTGCATGCCTTTTTGCTCGGCATGACCATTGACAATGATGAGTGGATTCAGATATTACTGACGCTATTGTATTGGCTCGTTGCTTCTGGCCATGGATGTTGATCCTGGTCAGTATTTGCCCAGTCATTGCCTTTCTCGGCCGTTTGCAATGCGACGATGGGGCTGACCAACGGCGATATCCTTGTCTTTCATTATTTCTGGTGCAGCAGCTTGTTCTTTATCCACTGGCGGTCTGAACTATTCCGAAAAGCTGCATAGCGTATTATCAATTCCCTTGATTTCGCGTACAATTATTGGAGCTCCACTCTCATATAAGGCTGCACGATGGACAAGACGTGATGAGGGTCTCCAGATTTTCTTTAAAAGGGGGGTGAACAGAACAAAGGACTGCCTGGAGACAAAAATTTTTTTTCTTTGCCCTGCTCTTTAATTGTTCATATATGAGTCAGTTAGGACATCTGGTGAGAGCTTTACCATTCTCTCTTCCGTGACTCGTGATTCCCCCCCGGTAGTACCTTCAAGTTCATTTGACACAGAAGAAGATACTCTGAGCATTGTAGTCGAGAACATGAAGGAAGCCGACGACTTGGGCATCACGCCAAGTGAAGAAATCCCGGGGAAGAATATCAACCCTCAAAGCTATCAGCATGCGGAGAATGTCCACGAGGAAGTCCAAAACACTGATCCTAGGAAGACGTCTGTCATCTTCGAGAATCCCCTTGCCAACATACCTCGGGAAAAGCTCATCCAGGACGTGGAACAGTTTTGCACTGAGTTCGGACTGCAGGAACACCTTCATACTTTCATCAAGGGAGCTCTTATCTCCCAGAACCCATCGGCTGCACTTAGCCTGCCGGAGCTATCTGAGGAAGACAGGTATCACCTCGAGCGCGAAACAACCCACAAATGGTCCCAACCATGGCAGCTTTATTTCATGGCATGTACGTCACGCGCATTTCCTACGATGCTTTCTGCTGCTGATACTGAACTCTCCAGCCATGTGCTCGCTGGCGGCCGCTGTACAAGGCATGGACGAAACGGTTAACAATGGAGCCCAGGCTATTTATCTGAAGGTGATCTTTTCTTGCCCTTCTCGCAGTATATTGTATCTGCTAACGACCTAATGTTACATTAGAGACTCGGAGTCGATGCCCCGCGTTTCGAGCACGGCCACATGAAGGATTATATCACCGGCCTTGTCGTCGGTGCACCTTATCTTGCATGTGCGGTCGTCGGCTGTTGGCTCACCGAACCTCTTAATAGATACCTTGCTCGACGTGGAACGATTTGGATCTCCTGTTTTATAGCAGCTGTCGCGTCAATCTGGGAAGGAGTGGCGAACTCATGGGTCAATCTCTTCCTTGCTCGTTTTGTTCTTGGACTAGGAATTGGTTCGAAGTCTTCCACCGTTCCCGTGTATGCGGCAGAATGCTCTCCGGCACCGATCAGAGGGGCACTGGTTATGATGTGGCAGATGTGGACCGCATTCGGCATAATGCTTGGCAATATCATGGGAGTTGCCTTCATGGGTCTACATGACGATCTCTCATGGCGCTTGATGTTGGGATCAACGGTAGTCTTACCATTGATTGTCTGTGCACAAGTATATTTCTGTCCAGAATCACCGCGTTGGTTGATCCAACACAACAAAATAGACAAGGCTTTCAAGGCTTTCCGGACCCTTCGGCCGAGCGATCTTCAAGCCGCGCGGGACCTGTATTATGCATACGTTGGTGTGCAACTGGAAAAAGAAATCAACAAGGGGAAGAATTTCTTCAGCATGTTTCTTGAACTGTTCACAATCCCTCGCAATGCCCGGGCCACGCTGGCAAGCTGGATTGTCATGTTTATGCAGCAGTTTTGTGGTGTGAATGTGATCGCATACTACTCGACTACCATTTTCACCCAGTCGGGATACAGCACCCAGGAGGCTCTTCTGGTGTCGATGGGCACTGGTATTCTCAACTGGATCTTCGCTTTACCGGCTTTCTTCACCATTGACACGTGGGGTAGGCGAAACCTGTTGCTTTTCACATTCCCTTTCCTCGCCATATGCCTCTTATGGACAGGATTCTCTTTCTGGATCGATCCCGATAATAAAACCAGCAGGGCGAGAGTGGGAATGGTAACCACAGGAATGTATCTCTTCGAAGTGTTTTACTCGCCAGGGGAGGGCCCTGTTCCGTTCACATATTCTGCCGAAGCTTTCCCACTGAATGTCCGTGAAGTTGGAATGTCATGGGCCACTGCAACCACATGGTGCTTTAATTTTATCCTCTCATTTACTTGGCCCCTTCTTCTGGATGCCTTCAAACCTCAAGGTGCCTTCGGCTGGTATGCTGCCTGGTGTGTAATCGGCTGGTTCCTTGTCCTGCTCTTTGTGCCCGAAACCAAAGGTAAGCTTGCTTTTTCCTCGGGCTTTGTATGTTTCGGCAAGCCTCATTTCAATGTGCTGACTTTCTTCTTCCACCACTGTATAGCTCTCACCCTCGAGGAGTTGGACCAAGTATTCTCAGTCCCAACCACAAAACACGCAGCCTACCAGATTAAGAATGCCATTTGGCATTTCCGCGTCTGGATCCTCCGCCAGAAACTCGAACCTCTTCCCAAACTTTACGAGACCGAAGGTCTCGGGGAAGGAGCTGGAGTGGTAGTGGAAGAGAAGGCAGAGAAGACTGCAGTAGGCCCTCCGCCGACTTGCACGACTCCGTGAATCTAGCTGGTTCATGAACTGCGGGCATACAGAGGAAAATATCAGCTATTATGTTCCGAATTTTCAACAAGCTAGGACCTTGCCATTACCTTCTGGCTTGTTCTTAAACCTTGTGTTATTTTTTAGCAGGGCAGTTACGATTTTTTACGTGTCATAAGGAGGTGGGAATGAGCAGTCTTTTCTTTAATATTTTTATGTCTAATACTCATCCTCTCTATGATGCTTACATATTCCCCCGTTACTGAATTGTCAAATTTATTGATGGATCACAACCCTTGTGCACTTCCTGCGCCTGGCTGACGCTTGGCGTAACATTGAGCCTTCTTTTCACTATCTTTCTCTGGGCCAATGATTCTCAAGTAGATCAAGACCCTGAACTTACTATGCTATTTCGTAGTCTATTAACGTTTCATACGCTGGTAAAGACCAAACGGTTCGACCCAATGAATAAAGAACTTCAAGGAATAACTACCTAGGTATCGTAGAATATACTCTTTCGCGTCCGCACCGACATAGCGATATAAAACTCCCGTGGCTAATGCCATCGTGCCCACAAGATAACTCGAGTAAGGATGATAATCAGAACAGCAACGGCAGAGGAGCTCCACCCTTACTTTTACGGAACGAATTAAGAACCCGGAGACAAAAAAAAAAAAGATGAGAATGTGATCTAGTTAGTTAGACAAAGCTCCCGCTTAGATAATCTCGACTCAACCTTGACGAAGCACGAGTTAACACGCGACTGCAATGAAACGGTGTCCATGGAGGACCATATTGCCATGGCAACCTCAACATGTCCGGCCGCGTTTCAAAGATATTAAGAAGAAAAATAATAAGATGTTGAATCGAAGTATGTTCATGTTGATCTTTATCAAGCTTTCGAGCGATGTCTGTGATAAGGAAGGCGATAGTATCGTTCCGATTGCGATGGTAGTAGAGTAGATCATTGGCCGAGCTTGAGAGGAGAAGGTATCAGAGATGGCATGGCTTGTTGATTTTGGACCCTCTTTGCCATTCGCATACGCTTAGCTTTGCTGGGGCGACATCTTCTTTTACGGTCGAGTTTGGGGGAAGACTCTGGAGATGTGAAGGGAGATAGATCGTCGTTGTCGTTATCATCGATAGAGATGTCGTCGTTAGACGGATCGAGCTGGGGAGAAGGCCCTGTCTCTTCGGGCGGTCCTTGCTCTTCCCCATTCTCCAGCAGCAGCGGCAGTTGGTCAACGTCGACTAGTGACGATTCACCGTGGAGCGGTTCTTTCAGACTCTCAGGCTGGCTGTCAGTCTGCGTGGAAGATTCTTGACGTCCTTCGGAAAGGACCGTGTTAGAGCCCGTCAAGTCGAGTTCCGCAATCAGTTCCTTCACTTTTCCTTCGAGTTCGCACTGGAATCTCGACTCGACGGACTTTCGAACCTCCGCCACCTCATCTTGGATGAGGTGGTGGACGCGGAGGGAGGCGAGCTCGATGCAGATACGCTCTCTCTCAGCCTTGATCCGCATCGAAACATCGCTCACCTCCGCATCCACCACAGAAAGCTCCTCATCGAGCTTCTTCAGTAACTCGGCCTTCTTCACCCGGATTTCTCGAACGATCCCCAGGATCTCGTCGTCGGCAACCTGGGCTGTCTGTGTATACTCCCTCCTCTTGAAAAGCGACAGACCCTGGACAACCGCCCGCATGACGGCGAACGGCCCGACCACGCTGAGAACCCAGAATGGGTTTAACAACAGGTCTACGAAGGAAGGCTGGCGCTGCCCTTCCTGGTCCTCGGGGGAGAAGTAACCCAAGAGTACACGCAACAGGACAACCCAGATGCCGACGCGAGTCCTTCCCTCAGACGACTCGGCGGTTCCCGGGTTCTCCGTCTGGACAATAGCCAAATCGTTGACCATGTCCGAAGATACGGGCGCAGGAATGACGGACAGGGCGGTGGTGATCGTTTCGGCGGGAGCCGCGGACGGCAGCGTGGTGATAAAGTTACCCGGGTCTATGAGAGACCCGTTGAGATATCTTGGCGGAAAGACCATGCTGATGGCGGTTCCCACTTGACACATTGTCCAGGAGATTTTAAAGGCACCCCAGAAACGCTCGGGGAAGTCGTATGCGGGGTGTATAGCAGTTAACGGGACGGATTCGTATGAGCCAAACATGGCCACGAAGATAGAGAAGATGGAGAGTGCGAGGAGGTCCATCTTGACTCTAGACGCCGAGTACTCCAAACTCGGACTTAGATGCTGGGTGTTCTTTCCGATGGTTGACTGGCGGGAGATTGGGCGTTGATCGAGTATTTAGATCTGGAGATGAGCTGACAATGAAAAGAGAAAGACTAAGACGGTGGTTCTCGGAGATGTATGCGCGAGCTAGGAAGAGAGAAGAAGAGAGGGAGAGAGGAAGAGGAAGGTGGAATTTATAACTGTTCCAGGTTGTCAGTAAAGATAGAGGAGAATTCCCTCGATATTCAGTGAATATTAAATATCCAAGTTGCAATGGCATACTCGGTAAATTCTACGCAGGCAGTTGTTGAAGAAGGCGATGACTGTGAGGTCTCTGGACAAAGAGACGGGGACTCTTTGTTCTAATTAACTCGACAGTGAATAAATGGCCCTTCATAGCAGACACTGGACTGGAAGCAGGCATGGAACAAGAAATATCGAGCTCATCATTTATTTCTGAATGTTGTCGAAGTAAATGTTGCTCCATCGGACGGTCAATGAAGGCCGATGAATTTGAACAAGTTCGAGTAGCTGTTATTGTACTCATCCATCACCGTGTATGCACTTTTTCTTACGTGCGAAGTTCAATGAGAACAGATTGACTGCACTGGACAATTTTTTTCTTTAAAAAAAGAAAGTATGAGTTTCAGACATACAGATTATTCATCCATATGTATAACTGTCGAGTCTGGCTTCACTCCAATGCGACAATAGAACACACGAATGAGATAAGAATTCGTCTAAGCTAGATGAATATGTCAATTAGATACACATAAGTATACATATGAGCATCGTAGAGGCCGATTGATACTCTACACGAATGCTAGAACTTGCTAACTCCAATAATATAGCTTTTGGCCAAATTTGTCCCCATCCAAAACCAATAATTAGGACAGCCTCTTGCTCAATACCACGCCGTAGTAAGCGGTCGCAGCAATGCTAATCAGGTTTACCAAGCTGGACAGACCATGAAGCTTTCCGAATTTCTTGTTCAGGGCAAGCATTTCCTTGGAGTGAGGAGGGGGGTCATAACTCTTCTTGCCGTCCCGGGTTTCTGCTACAGTCAGTTCTGCGTCCCAGAGCCCCTTAAAAAGACACAACAAAATAAAATAAACGCACCCTGGGCCTTTCTATCCCGCATAGTCTTGGTCACCAATGGATGCATCACTAGCAGGTTAATCACGCCGGCCACGAACGCCGTGACCAGAGGAAGAAGAGTGCTGTATCGATCATCCGAGTGTAAGACCCCAGTAACTCCACCTTGACTACTTGGCACAGTCAAAGCAATAACGACTGGGAGAGCTGTCTGAAGGCCAAAGTAAATTGGGAAGATGCCCGTTTGCAAGGTTGCAAACTGCGGGCGAGGCAACCTTCTGAAGGCGATTATACCTCCGATGAAGGACTAGTCATCGTTAGCCTTGTTGACTGTTGAAGGTATACTACTACCATTTTTGATACTGTATCGACTCACCTGGAAAATCTGCGTCCCCAGCAATGTTCCATAACTGGTAGAATTAGAAATGCCCGGAATAGGGTCACGTAGGTGACGCGAGGTGAATCGACAAACCTCAGTATGTGGAAAGGACGGGGATCCATTTTGAAGCTGAACGTCTGTATATCCAAGAAAGAAATCAAATAAGCCAAATGATAGCGCAGAGAACGCTATGTCGTTGCAGGATGCTAGGAAAGACGTTACTCTAAGCTCGCGGAGGCGGGGAACACTGACGTCGTCGGCGGAGCACGGATAAGTCTGGACTGATTCATTGTCTGGAGTTTTGGTCACGCACCTTGCAGGCGTATTATCCTTATGCGCACGGCCCAACCGCCTAGGTGATGTCATGTGCCTTCGCGTTCCGTCCAACTCCCAAAACGGAAATATCACGCGTCTGCCTGGAGGACTCTTCAAAGAGATCCCTTCCATTCCCCTCTCTCCATCTTCCGTTTATCATCATATATCATTATTATGGCTGACAAAGAAGCCACCGTGTATATTGTTGATGTTGGGCAGTCTATGGGAGAACGCCGTCATGGGCGATCCATAACTGACCTAGAATGGGCGATGCAGTATGTCTGGGATAAAATCACTACTACTGTAAATGCCCCTTTGCATACTGCTTAGGTCTTCCAGAGTAAACTGACAGTATTAGGTGGCCACTGGTCGAAAAACGGCTACCATAGGAGTCATTGGTTTGAGGACAGATGGTTAGGATTACCCTAGTATTCATTGCACCCTAACTGATACATTCTATAGACGCGGTCAATGATCTTGCAAAGGACGATGATAGTTTCTCCAATATTTCTGTCTTTCGCAACATCGGACAGTATGCCTCTCTCGCTAAAGACACTTGGATCCGGCTGGACTAACAGAATGCCAAGGGTTCTCATGCCAGACATTCGAACACTTCGTGAACTGGTCAAACCAAGCCATACTGATGATGGTGATGGTAGGTTTCTATTAATAGCAATTTATTGATGTCGCATTATCCTGACTGTGATTAAGCCATATCTTCTATCGTTCTGGCTATACAGATGATTATCACCTACTGCAAGAAGTTAAAGTATAAGCGGAAAATCGTTCTGGTTACTAATGGGGATGGGGCCATGAGCGATGACGGGATGGACGGGATTATAGAAAAAATCAAGGAGGATAACATCGAACTCGTGGTTCTGTGGGTTCCCTCTGGTCTCCTAAATTGTCTACAGAAAAGTGTCTAACTCTCTACAGGGGCGCCGACTTCGATGATCCCGAGTATGGTTTCAAGGAGGAAGATAAGGGACTGCAAAAGGTGACATGCTCAGAATCCAAAACAGAAATATCCGATACTGACGGTGGTAGGCCGAAAACGAAACTCTCCTGAAACGCCTTGTTGAAGACTGCGAGGGAGTATACGGAACGTTGGAGCAGGCAGTGTCTGAGTTGGATATTCCACGCATCAAAGTTGTGCGAGGTATCCCATCATTTAAAGGATTTCTGCAGCTTGGTAACCCAGAGGAGTATTCTACATCTCTCCGCATCCCAGTCGAGCGATATTATAGAACATATATCGCAAAGCCCCCACCAGCAAGTTCATTTGTGCTTCGTTCAGATATTGTAAGCCAACTGGATAGTGCAGAATCCCCCGCAACTGTGGCAGCGCAGCAGAACACTCAAGCTGGAGAAGAGAATACTCTCACAAACGTGCGGACTTTGAGGGTGTATCAAATTACCGATGAGAGTGCCCCAAGGGGGAAAGCGGATGTGGAGCGGGAAAACCTAGCCAAAGGCTACGAGTATGGTCGAACGGCTGTCCATATCAGTGAGACTGATGAAAGTATCACGAGACTAGAGACATTTGCCTCTCTAGATTTGGTTGGGTTCATTCAAAGTGAGAAGGTATATCTTGTTCTCTCTGCTCCTTGTCTAAGGCGGCCAAATACCAGTAGAAGTGACTAATTTGGGCTTTTAATAGTACGATCGTTACCTACACATGTCCAACACCAATGTCATTATTGCGCAACGCACAAATGACAAGGCAGGGTTTGCGCTTTCTTCCTTTATTCATGCTCTTTTTGAGCTTGAGTGCTATGCTGTAGCTCGACTGGTGACCAAGGAAAACAAGCCTCCACTTATGGTGTTACTTGCACCTTCGATTGAACCAGATTATGAGTGTCTCCTCGAAGTTCAACTTCCGTTTAATGAGGACGTTCGAACATATCGCTTCCCTCCGCTCGACAAGGTAGTGACTGTCTCGGGGAAAGTGGTCACAGAGCACCGTAATCTTCCCAATGAAGATTTACAAAATGCGATGAGCAAGTATGTGGACAGTATGGAGCTTATTGACAGAGACGATGATGGGTATGTTAACAATATGAAATAATGGTGAAATATAATACAGCTGGGTTGCTAATAAGTCGCAGAGAACAAATCAACGCATTGCCCATTGACCATTCATATTCGCCTTTGCTACATCGAGTCGATTCCGCAATACGGTACCGTGCGATCCACCCCAACGATCCAATACCTCCCGCCTCTGAAACGTTGACCAAACTGTCTCACCCCCCGGCGGATCTGGTCGAAAAGTCCAAAAAGTACCTGGAAAGGCTAGTCGAGGCATCCGACGTCAAAAAAGGTTCTTACCTTTGTCTACACGCCCAAGTTGAAGTGAACCTTGCTGACCAGAATACACAGTCTCACCCAAAGCCAAGGGCCGTAAGCGCACTCGTGAAACCGAAAAGCCGCTGTCAGGGCTTGATGTCGATGCACTGCTGCATCAAGAAAAGCGTGCCCGGATTTCTGTCAGCAACGCTATACCTGAATTTAAACAGATATTAAGCGGCGCCGAAGATATCGAGACTGTAGGAGATGCGGTCAAGCAAATGACGGCCATAATTGAGAACCAGATCAGACACTCCCTTGGCGATGCGAACTATGATCGGGTCATCGAAATGCTGGGCGTAATGAGAGATGAGCTTGTAGGGTATGAGGAACCGAAACTATTCAATAATTTCTTGCGGCAAGTCAAGGAGAAGCTGTTGAAGGATGAGCTTGGTGGAGATCGCCGCGAGCTCTGGTGGCTCATCCGGAGGCATAAACTTGCCTTGATTGACAATAATATGTCTGAGCAATCTGACGTTACTGAAGAAGAAGCCAAGAGGGTAAGAATTCTGTGTCGGAAGGAATATTGGGTTTTCATGCTGACAAATTTTAGTTCATGTCTGCGAAATGACATCTACTTACCCTCTGGCACATCAACAGGTATCATTCAGAAATGAAATTAGATCATTACTCTACTGGTCGGATAGTTATAATTTGCCAATAAGAGATACCCAGACTCTATAATTCGCTGAAGCGTAGATATGTATGTACATGGAACGAAAGATATGGGATCCTCGACGCCGCTCCAAGCAAATGATAATGTTGAGATGTAGAAACAATGCTCCTGGTATGCATTCAAGATATCTTCCCAATTCTCCTCTTGGCGATGTCCATCTTGCGACCTAGCCTGGGATCGACTGTTAGCACAGGAATTGAAGTGAAGGGGGGAAGGAAAGAAAAAAACGCACTTATCAGCATCCTCATCAGTCAATCTGAGCAACTCATTCTGCACCTCCAACTCGGCATTAATCTGAATAGCCAACTCCTTCTGTCTCGAAACAATCTTCCCCAACTGTTCAACATTCTGATCTTGCTCCTGCATGGTCTGTTTCTGCAACTGAACCAGACCCTGATTATCCAGCTCACGTGTCCGCTCGGTCTCCTTCCCAAGCACCCTACCGGACCTAGTCGACTTCCTCGCACCAGAACCGCCATTACCATTACCAATGCCCATCAAAGCCTCCTTATCTTGGACTGACGCAAGCGTAGAATCCACCCTGCTCTTAGCAGCCATGGCATGCAACAGATTCTCCAGCCCATCTTTCTCCTTGCGCGAATTAATGAGAAGGTCTCTCCTTCGTCGGAGCTCCCCATCGCCCAAACCAGCATCGGTATCAGTATCGGTATTTCCAACGGTCAATTTATTCAGCCCCTCTTCCAAGGAGCTAATCAACGAACCAGCCCTGACAAGACTGCTCTTCGCATGCGCCGAGCTCTCATGTTGTTTCTGCGGTGTCGTCTCCTGATCGCGCCTCGTCAGATGTAACCGCGCATCGTGTAGATGACCCTTCATATCGCGATAACAATCCAGCCATAATATCGGATCGCGAATGAGGTCTCCCGCCCCCGGTTCCGTGATGGCTGCGTGTAATCTGGATGCAGATGCAGACTCCCTCGCTGCAGAACTGGGAAGGTTCAGAAACGCCCTCCAGACGCTGGAGCTACGCCATCGAGAATCAGCGGCATCGTTTATTGCTTGTAAATAGGTTTCGAGGGCCCGTCGCCTTTCTTCGCGGAGTGTTGTGTTCGAGACGGTGTTGGAGAACCATGACTTTCCGGGGAGTGGGACGGGGGGCGGCGTGCCGACTTGGTTTATGAGTATGGAGTGGAATGCGAGAAAGTCTGAGTAGCGCTTCTGGACAGTGAAGGAGCGGAGAGGGAGCCGGAGGGTGATGCTGTAGATTGTGTAAGGGGGGGATGTGGTGGAGGTGGTCGTCGTTGGGACGGTGATTTCGATCTTGTTAGGGGCCATCCCAGGGTTGAACTAGGATAGGACAGGGCCAGTAAATCGAGTCTTTCTAAAAGGCTCCAGTATTGCAGCTGGAAAGAGAGCGACCCATGGATGCGGGATGAAGCATCAACAGCAGAGTGTACGGCTCGCACGAGACCAGACCAGGATGGAGCAGTGTAGATAAACGCGATGATGACATCGGGTCACGTGAAAAGTCGAGGTTACCTGTTATCTCTTGTTGGTGGGCCTTCCTATGTAGCTACGTCAACCCATTAACATCTCTCTTCCTTGGATATCTTCAAGGCCTCCCTTACAAGGGGGTCAAAGATTCCTTTACATCTCGCTATGCTGTTAATTTGAAAACTGAGCAGAGTTATGAAGGTATTCTGAAACACTATATACAGGAGACGAAATAAACTCAAGTTGCAGGTTGCCCTGGTGAAATAATGGAAACCACTGGAACTGATTTGGGGTTCTTCGTTAACTTTAGTAACATAGTAGACTCTACTTAGGTTTCATATCATGTTTTTAGGTCAATGGCAGGCTGCTGTCCGGATCTCTCTGACGGATTTCAGGTGGCAGGAAACGAAACTACCCTTGGAGGTCGCGCTTTCGTCCCGCGACGCAATTTAAACCTGGCTAGAATGCACCGAAGGGCCTTGGAAGTCTCACAATATGGGACGGTGTGGTTTCTATACTTTACGACTGCCCTACAGGGTGTTTGAATTGCATTACTCTGGTCGATATACGGCGTTGATGAAAGCTGTCCATACCGGTGGAGCTGCCCTTGGATATGGAGTTCAGGTGAAGTGGAGTATGATGGGATCTGAGGCACTCTTACTTGGGTTGTGGGTTGTACAGATTTTTCCCACATGGCTTGTCGTGAGGGAGGTCGGAGACAAGCAGAACACTGGAAAATAGGAACAGAGAGAATATAGAAGAGATAGATACATTGATGTCTGAGTGGAGATGGAAACATACTCCGCAGTAGGATTACTCATAAGACGGAAACGCACGGCAGAATATCGCTTGCTTCAACTTGCGACTTCAATTGCAGCTGTCCCTGTCCACCATCATGCCAGGAGAAAGGGTTCATCTCTAAAGGCATCATTGCATCTACTATCGTACCAGAAACTAAATGGGCGTCATAGATCTGATTTATTTCTCATATTATACCCTTATGCTTAATGGATAATGCCTCACAGTCCTTATCGGCGCTCCGTGAGCCCCAGTACTGACAATGCGGCGAGGAAATCCACCTTTGCAGACTTACCAACTGAGATTATGCAGATGATTACAGAATACCTGCTACCAGTTGATGCAGCTTCATTCTCTCTTTGCAACCGCACCATTCTCCACGTACTTGGACGTGGCCGTCTTGAATTCCCCGACTCCGAGACACGAATGCAGTTCCTGGTACAACTGCAGCGGGATCTCCCTTCTTATTTCTTCTGCGAGTCCTGCTCCGTTCTTCATCCGTGTGATTACATTGGCCCTCCAGGTCCAGCATTTCAGCCCACCGAGCGTCTCCGCGGGCATCTTGAAAACAATGAACTACCCAGCCTCTGGCGCTCGGTTGATGTGCATCCCATGCACTCCCTGTATGACTTTAACATTACTCACTTGCAGCTTGCAATGAAGAGACACTATTACGGCCCTGCGCATGGCATCTCTACCGAGTCATTATCCTATTCTGAAGTGCGATTCTTCGAAGAGAGATCCATAACTACCTTGTTATCCGTGGAGGCACGGGCTTGCTTTTCCGATAGCCTGTGTCTGCGCATTCAAAACTGGGCATTGGTGAAGACTGCAAGCTCTGACCAATTCGTTTCAGGGATAGGTTTTATATGGATCTGCACGCATCTCAGCATTCGTGACGCGAATATATCCCAATTCGTTCGATCGAAATTAGATGCATACCACAATGGTAGAGAATCACACACTACCTCACCCATCTTCAAATGCCGCATGTGCGGTATCGATTATCAGCTACAGATTCGGAGCTGCGGTGACGAAGGCCCTGCTTTGGTCATCACAAAGTGGCTAGACCTTGGAGTAGGCATGGCCCCAACAACGGGAGACGAATGGAAAAGGCATCTTGGATCGAGCCCCCTTCCAGAAACAGGTGCTTTATGTGCCGACTCCGCCGGAAACGTTCTCTTGCTCTTTGACAGTAAAGCTGGACCGTCACTCGACTCACTCACCAGGCAAAACGAGTCATACTTGGTTGGCAGGCGTTTCATGGAGGAGATGGATTGGTGGGATCAGAAAACATGGATCTTGCAGGGAGGGAAGCGACTACCGAGTGATTACCCTCGACCGCCGGCACCGGCCCCTGACTGTGCTTCGAAGCTGAAGGAATCTACTGATGCGATCAAGGATCTCACTGCTCAGATCGCAGTTCTATCTCGGACAGTAGAGGAGAGGACCCAAGCAATTCAGCACTTGGCAT
The DNA here is from genome assembly GCA_025999795.1 of Monascus purpureus. Classification (NCBI taxonomy): domain Eukaryota; kingdom Fungi; phylum Ascomycota; class Eurotiomycetes; order Eurotiales; family Aspergillaceae; genus Monascus; species Monascus purpureus. Next base: position 2,368,660 of record AP025348.1, read on the forward strand.
TGGGTCGGATTCCTTGAGAAAACCAATACATGCCTACAATGGCATTGTTTTCCTGTCTTTCTTAAACACTTCCCAGTCTGACCATGGCCAAAAGCATGCGTAATTTTTAATTTAGCTGATGCGTCAACCATGTCTAATGAGCTTTATAGATCTTCATCGGAGCAACTATCGTCACTTATCAAAAAGTCTTAATGGGAAATATACATAGTATTTCATCAATGGATTCATACAAAACAGGATGGTATCGTGATATACCTGGTCCTTCCGCCCTTGCTATACCTCGAATAAACAAAAACGAGACACAACTCCATAACTCTTTCCGATACACGGCAAGAATCATGGCATGTCATAATGAAACCTCCCATATTTCCCGAGCAGCCAAGAGATCCCGCTGCCCATAATATTCACCAACAACCGTTATGATCATGTCAAGCATGGCACGGGTTTGCTTGACCACATCCGCAGCGTGAGCGGCTCTCTCTGCTTCCAAATCTAGGTCCTGACTGCCCTTGTCCTCCGGTACATCCGTTTCTATTTGTTGCTGTTCTTGTTCTGGGCTGTGACTAAATCGTAGCTGCGCTTGAAGACGGGCTTTGGCAGCATCTAGCTCTTCTGACGGGGGTATTCGTTCAGGTTCGGTTTCTGGTTCTGCATCAGGCATATCACTATCGTAATCCGATGCATGAGCAGCGTTTCTGGCATTCATGCTATTGCTAGGTTCCGGGATATTGTCGTTTTCATCGTCCGCACTGTCCCCATCCCGAACTTCCAGCGGCTGTTCCTGATCATCGGATGACGAAACTGACTCTTCTTCCTCTTTATCCGGCGCGATAGAGTCAATCTTGCTCCTCTCATCCTCATCCTCCTTCATCTTCAGCAGAATCTTAGCAGCCCTCTTCCCTAAGTCCCTGATCTCCCCGACCTCCTCAGTCCCCAACTGCCCCACTTCCCGACATTTCCCCAGTAGCCCCCATGCCCAGGCACTTATCCGTCTCACCTTCTCCGCATCCCCGCTACGGACATTCTCGGACATCAGCCGCGCCATGATCCCCAAGACGCTCAGAACGGTATCCATGTCCATACACGCTAGTTGTACCATCTGCGGATCCACTGAAAGAAGGAGCCGTCGCCATTCCTTGCGCGCGGACCTGGAGCCCCGTGGAAGAGTTATGGGATGGGAGTCATCCAGGGCCGCGATCGCCGAAGCCGGCGGCGCGCAGCGTAATGTAGATCGAAGAAGGAGGAATCTGTGTCGTAGGAGATTGTAATACGCTTCTTGTGTGGAGGAGGTAAGGTTATCCTGACATTTTTGAGCATCCTCCGTTGCTTTAGAAGGGGGGGGAGTAACGGGGCCAGTATGAATATGAACAGGAGGTCCTACGTAGACACCGTCGGAGTATATCCCTCGCGCGTAATTATTGGCGTCTTTCCGTCCTTGAAAAGCAGTCGGTTCTTCGTCGGTACGTGTCATCACGGAGGTTTTTGCCGCGAAGAAAGAAGGTAGTGAATTTGCTTCAGACCTGTATAAACTCGTCGAACGCGTCAGGAGCGGGAAGGGAATAGTCAATATTTGACAAGAATCATCATCAGATTCCCAGTATACTCGCTATCAACGGCAGAAGCTGATATGCAAGGAAACAGGGAAGACGAAAAAATAAAAGACTTAGCAAGCGAGAAGCAAAAGAATTGGAGGGGAGTTTTTCATATATAGAAAAAGAACGTTTCATCGGATTGAAAATAGCTTACCGGACCATACGAAGATACTCTATCCCATCTTCTGCTGGGCCATAGAACAGCTCATCGCCTGCTGGATCGTCCAAGCCTGGAAAGGCACTTTTCTGGCCGTACACAGGATCGTTACGGGGTCGTTCATAGGGCTGGGGTGTGTTCTTGTGAAAATCGTCACCGTCGTCATGTTCGGCGTATGAAGGGCGGGTACGTTTCGCGTACGGTGAGCTTCCGGTCGTGGAAGGAGGCTTTCTCTTGTCGGGCATCTTGGACATGATATTGCTGTAGAGGTCATCCAAGGGTTTATGGTTGGAAGTAAATATGAACGTCAGACGAAGTTCTATCGAGCCTCAAGGAGCTTGGGCCATCTTGCGCCTGAGGCAGAATTTCTCGATGTCTACGCTGTATAGGCTTTCTACGTATGAGCAATTGCTTTTTATTTCATACATTCCGGCTGCAAGATCGCTATAAACTCATTCGTTATGCTTCACTGAATCAGATTATTTGCGACCGTTGGGAACGAGCTTCCCATGGCTAGCCCAACGCGGCTGCTTAAGGACGCAAGCGCTGAGGATCACGAGGGAACAGAGTCGCCATACGAATATTAGGCAATCCCAGGAAGAACATTACAATACGGTTCAGACCCAAGCCGCCACCAGCGTGAGGAGGACATCCCTGGCGGAAAGCCGTCAAGTAATCCTCAAAACCTTCCTGGTGCGGGTTGACGCCCTTGGCGATCATAGCATTCTCCAGCTCCTTGTAGTCGTTAATACGCTGTGCACCAGACATGATCTCTTCTCCACGCATGAAGAAGTCATACGAGTTAGAAAATCTGGAGTCGTTGGGACAGGGTTTGGTGTAGAAAGGTCGTACGGCCATGGGGAACTTGTCGAGCACATAGAAATCGGTGTCGTACTTGTCCCGGATAATCTGGCCTAGTTGTTTCTCCATCGCAGTGGTGAAGTCATTTTCGAACTTTTCTTGCTCAGAAACATCGACGCCTGCCTCCTTCAGCAGAGCCACGCCATCCATATAATTGAGTCTCAGTGCCTTGCCGTGTTTGGGGAGTCTGAAGTCACCAGCTTTGGGATACGTCTTCTGGATAATCGCAATCTTATCCTTATATCTCTCCTTGAGCTCGCCGAGAATGAAGACAAGTAGTTCTTCAGCAAACTCCAAGACTTCATGGTAATGATGACGGAATGTCTTCTCGAAATCAAGGCCAGTGAACTGTAGAAGATTGGTCAGTTTTCAAAATACCACCTTAGAATAGGATTGGTATTCCAAATAGAACGGCATACCTCAGTCATGTGTCTGTGGGTGTTGCTGTCCTCGGCCCTGAAAACCGGAGCAATTTCAAAGACGCTCTCCATGTCACCTGCAATGCACATCTGCTTGTACAGCTGAGGACTCTGTGCCAGATAGCCCTTACGTTTGAAATACTTAATCTCGAAAACGTTGCTACCACCTTCAGTAGCAGCTCCCACCAACTTGGGTGTCGAGATCCATCTGGCACCACTCTTGAGCATGTACTCCGCAAACAATTGGGCAACACCGCTAGAAATCCAAGTGATAGCCTGATTGGCCTCAGTTTGCAGGTCGAGGACACGATTATCAAGACGAGTCTTCAGAGTAACAAGAGGAGCACCTTCGGCATCGACTTGCCCTTCCTCCGTTGACTCTGGCGGTGGCCTCTCGGCATCCTTGACCTGCATAGGAAGCTGCTGAGAAGCCTCTGCGATCATATAGACTTTCCTGATATGGATTTCGACATTGCTGTACGTAGCAGACACGATCGGGATGTCCGCCTTCTTCACGATACCGGTGACCTGAACGATGGAGTTGACATTCAATCCACCTGTATATTTCACCATCTGCCTCGATATCGGTTCTGCTGCAGCAATGACGGCCTGCACTTTCTGTCCTTGCTGTCTGAGCATCAAAAACGCCAGCTTCGCACTCTGCACACGGGCATTGTCAACACGAGCGACCACTGTAATTTCCTTCTCGGCAAGCTCCTCCGAAAGCTCAGTGAATCTGGTTGCAGGAAGCACATCTTCCGTTTCTGGAAGCGGTCCATATAGCCCCTTTGCCGTGTCAGCTGTTTGCTGTGCAGCGGCCTGCGCCTTCTCCTGTGCAGCACGCTGAGCTGCCTTTTCCGCCTTCGCTTTCTCCTTTGCAGCCTTCTTCAAGGCATTCTTGCTTGCACTCTTGCTCGGACCCTCCGCCGTTGGGTCTGATGGAGTCGCAGCCGAAGCTTTGGACGGGTCAATGTTTGCTATAGTTTCTTCCGGCTTGGGACGGTTGGGCAATTCTTCGGACGCCATGGCTGTCAGATTCCGGGAATTGGGGTGAATGTTGTGGGAAATGTCACAGTCCGAGACAGATAATGCCCCTGAACTTAGATGGCACCAGTGAGATGTTTTATATGGTCGATGCGGACAGCTGAGTCACAGTAACGAGATCTGTTTGGGTCATGCAATTGCAGCGCTGAAATTCGCCCCTCCAACAAATCATAGAGCCCTAAGCCCTAAGAGGGGTCTATAGTCACGTGGTATCCTCAGACAGGTGAAAGATACGTTTCGAGTTAAGGTTCATTAATGATATAAAGTACGACTTTTATAGAATAGGGTTAGGTTCAAACACCTGGTCTATTTATATTCTATGCATATCAAACAATGAGTCTCACAGGATGCAGTTTAGCTGCTTCAACATGTACAGCTTCTTCAAAACTTGGAAACAGGCCACTGCGAGGACTTCAGGCCGTATTCAACGGCCTTTTGAACATTGTCCACAATTGCCTTGGGCATCCATGCGGGCTGTCCGCCACTGTAAACTCCTGTTCGGACAAGGACCGAGTTCCATTGACTACCATAACAGCTTCTGTAGGAGTTCGCCCCACGGATATCTGACTCTGGGTTGTCTCCAACCATATATACTGTCCTCAGAGGAAGATGGTCAGTTTCCCCGAAGAATTTTATCCGATTGCGGAGTAAATGCCGCTCTGCAAATTCGTATGTGATGTGGGATGGCTTTCCAATCACTGTCTTCTTCAGCTCAACTCCCTTACTGGGGCCACCGGTTACAGCTGCCCAAACGCCCTCCAAAGCTTCACGGAATCCACCCTGACCTAGGCGAGGTAGATGATAAGAGGCGGCCCACCATAGGTCGGGGTTTGAAAAGTAAAGAGGCGGCTGCCCATCTTGCTGATAACCGCGGTTGGGAAGATCACTCCGGCCATTCTTTTCGGATTTGGTGCCAACAATGCCTTGCGACGATAGTAAAACATCGACAATCACTTGGAGGTCCAGGCCCCAATCGCGAGGGTCGTTATAAACGAAGATTGCGTCAATCTTGGGTCCCTTCGAAGAATCGGCATTTGGAATAGGCTTTGCGAATTTTTGGTAGTAATCCTTGAAGACTCCTGAATATGGCCAGATAGAGGGGTTCGACACAAAGATATCACCCGGAGTCACTACATTTTTGAATCCATACCTGATCGATGCCAATCAGTACCACACTGTTCACAACTAACCAGTAGCGGGGCAGGGGGTCGGTACCTTTCTGCTACTTTTCGGCAATTACCACTTTCACCTCCAACAACAAGGACACACTTATCCTTCAGCTTCGTGTCTGGTTCATGTACAAGTTCCGCGAATGGTGTATGGCTCTGAACAATCACTGATTCGTCTAACGGTACTTTGAGCTTCTCGCTGATATCTGCAACCCTTTCTGTTTCATGCTTTCCACCACCGTTTGTGAGAAGGATAAAAGGAATCCCTTGCTCCTTGAGAAAGGTGAGGGAGTCAGCAGCACCGGGGATCGGAGTAGAGGAACGCAGGAGGACACCGTCGATACTGCTCGTAGATTACTCAATTAGATATTTCGTTCAAGCCAACACTGGCTGGACGGTATTTAAGGGGAGGGGGGATAGTCGGTACTTACTCAAAAGCGAAGGCAAAATCTGGTATCAATGGTTTAGAATTGACTGTCTGAAGAGCTCTCCGGCCAGGCACGGAGTCTAGATAAGAGCGAACACACGCGTTCCGCAGCAGCCTGAAGGGCAAGGCTCTTCGAGACATCATCTTGAAGTAGACTGAAGGAAAACAAAACTATAAATACTCAGAAAAGAAGTACAATTGGAAGTTATTAAAATATGATAGAGAAGTTTCAATTATGCACCGGATTTAGACTGTCCGAATGCGTCACTTCAATCAACTGAGCTCGTACGGCGGGCTATATGTACATAAGTGTCATCTGGATGCCAGGCCAAAAGAAGATGCAGAATGAAACATTAGGAATAATGTCTGTATAAATTGCCTATTATTATTTTATTTTTGAAACCGAACACCTCGATTAGACATCCCAAACCATGCTAAATGGTGGCCAAAACAATGATCGAAATATCCATGACCCTGCCAATTGCAAGATGGACCGAGACACATCAAGACTCCTTTCCCATGATCCCATCTAAGAAGAAGAAAAGAAAAGACAGGCCCATGATAATAATATACAGTGTGGCATGCATATCAATGCTTACATGCCAACAAGTCTTAATACAAATTCATATACACCAAGTGTAATGACAGCCGATGGTATAGAGCGCACCATATGGGGAGTCAAGCCTCCATACAAGCCTGCCAGGCCCTCTTCTTTGCCAATGGTCACGAAACACTGTACTAGGCCAGTGTATTTCGGAAGGCCATTCTCCAAAGGCGCTTGACGCAATCTAGTTCTGACCACCTGGAGTAGAGTCAATAAAGTCGCACAATAAACAAGCGAAGCATTCACATACCTCATGAGGATACGTCATTAGACCTGCAGCTAACTTGGCAGTACCAGCGGCACCACTCGTGCTGATCCAATGTGCAAGCTCATTCCAAGCAGGGGACCTTGTCCTGTCCGTTGCCTCAACTGACCGATGCAAGATGGACTTCAGACGTTCGTAAAGGACCAAGTGAAGTGCTGTCTCGACCGATCCCAAATAGCTCGCACTCAATCCTCTGTATAGACCCTTCACACCTTCATAGCGTAGGACTTGCCTGACACAATCGATGCTGTTTCGGTATCGACGAGCCTGGGAGCCATCAGGCGTCTGTGCCCTGTCAAGTTGTAACCTTGTTTTCACGAGCCATATAGGATTTGTGGCGGTAGCAGTTGCTATTCCGGCGAGAATGGCAGCTTGGGCATGGACAAACATAGAGTCTTGTCCATTGTTGAACAGAGTAGCCCCGATCCGCTTGCAGTTTCCGTATACGTAAAATTTGATCGCAGTCGCAGGCACCACTCCCGCTAAACTTGGCCCCAGACCTCGGAAGAAGGCCGGCCAACCCTCAACTCGATAGATGGAGTTGATTATCTGGATGGTTTTGTGGCTGGAACGAGCCTGATGAACGAGCGTATGGTTCGACGAGTTAAAGGCAGCGAGAGGTTGTGTAGGGGTCCGATACAAATCCGACTGAAGCCGAGTCCTCAGAACATCGAGTGGAGAAGTCACAATTGCGGTAGCAAGGCCTCCGCTCCTAGAGAACAGAAATTAGGGTCGCCAGAATGTTGCCGTTCGGAGACCGACATAACTTACGCGCCAGCGAGAAGGTGCACCAAAGGGCCGGGAGCCCTCTTCTCTGTCACATGTCGGGTGTTGATGGGCGTGCTCCTCTCAACATGGCCTCCCTGGATCTTTTGGCTTTCCTGCATCTCGACAGAGCATTTTTGTTGGGAGACTGTCAGGAGATGACAGGAAGAATGAATTTTTTTGGTCGGGTGAATCGGCGATACTGTCCGCGTCTTGTCACGTGAGGACATGGGAGCGGCGAGATGCGGCAAAATCCACGAGGAACGGAGGACACCGTCAGCCTTTGGAGTCTCATATTATTATAGCCAGCGAGCAGATATTAGTGAAGCTTGCACAGTAACGCGGAAATTGAAAAGAGTCGCAGTAAAATCGGTGCTCGAGAGAAATTGTGTCCCCGAGTCAACACGACTGATAGCGACAACGCTGGCCACGGCAATACATGATATCATCCCACTGGAGAAAGTTCTCTGCAAGAGAAAATAATCGGATGGCAAACTATGAATGCAGTGGAAGACCATGCGCTCGACTCATCAGATCTACCTCCCTACTGAAATCATCGTGCACATTGTCCGGTTCATTGCCGCAGACGGGGATCGCCGCCAATCGACGTTACATGCATGCTGCTTGATATCGCGCCAGTGGTATCTGGTAGCGGTTTCATTCCTCTATGAGATGCCCCAACTGGGTATGGGCACTGCTTTTACGCTGTTCACAAACACTGTGGCACCGCCCATTCGTGTGCGAAAGAGACGTGTTAATCTAGGAAGTCTTGTTCGGCGACTGGATTTGAGTGCGCTTGTTCATCACAGCTCCAACAGTTTGACAGCCAGGCTATTGAATCGAGTCAAGGAGAACCTGGAAATTTTCATTGCCCCAAGGGTCTCGTTTTCGTAAGTTGAGAGTCGGATATTGCTGCCTGTATGCCGTCTAACGTGTGGCGTCTAAATCCATAAAAGATGGAATAGTCTCCCTTCATTATCCAAATGCCTTAACCTCCGCTACCTCGACCTAGCCCTAGTCAGCGACCCGGTCCCCTTCTCTAGTCTAGAGAAAGCCCTAAGACATCTCGAGAAACTCAACACCCTTCGACTGCCCCGTCACACATCCCTTACTACACCCACAGCAAACTGGCCCCCGAGACTCCAACGGCTACAGGTCAGCGGCACATTCTCCCCATCAACAATCTCATCCTTCCCCTGGCCCCCTCTCCTCGCCTCTCTGACCCTGAAAAACTGTGACGATCTCTCTGTCAGCTCCCTGGGCCCTTTCCTGAGTAACCCCCAACTAGACAGGGGCTTGAAACGCCTCACGGTCTCCAACTTGAACCGTAATCTCCAGCCAGAATCTATCAATGCCATCCCCGCCTTTCTCCCCAATTTGACCTTCCTCAGTGTCCCCGGTGACTTAGTGGAGGATACCTTCCTTGACATCGTCGCTCATATGGCGCCACTGTCCCTGCAGGTGCTAGAGTTCGGGTATCCATATAGTGATGCGGAGCTGGGCTTTCGCACGAAATCCCTACATGAGGCGCTAAATGGCGGCCTCGCCGAGCTGCGATCCGTGGGCTTCGCAGAGGTCTTCGTCACCGAACAGCGGATCGTCGAGGACGAGGAAATAGAGCTCGCATTACAGGCGCTTGCTATCAAGCGGGCGAGAGATGGGCCTGTCGATGGCCACGTTGATACCGACGTGGGAGTCTATTACCTGTAGCCAATGGCTCTTCTCAGATCGCGGTGTCTGGCTTCGTGCATAGTCATGTTCATTGATGATTTCACAATATATGTGGCATTGGCTAAGTAGGGATGGTCTGTGCAATCCAGCCTGGCATGCGTGGAGTAAAGTTTGCCAAGGGACATATTTGTACCAGATGAAGTTGAATGTGTCTCACTGGCCTATATATAGTAAGTGACAAGCCTGACCCTAACTCTAACAGAGTAGTATGATCAATGCAAGCATTCTAATAATTCTTAGTCACTGGTCCTCCTAGAACAATGAACAGGCCAAAGCGGCATTGCCGATCTCTAACAGGATACAACAGACTTATTTCATCAAAGTAGCATCAACAATATCCATACCTGCAATTTCCTCACTAAGCAACCGCCCCGTCGAAATACTCTCTCCAAACAACTCATTGATTTGTTTGCGCAAGTCTCTCGCAATCAAACTATCGATGCCAATATTCGTCAGGTCCGCCTGATGTTAATCTGCTCCTTCCGGATGAAGAGCAGCTCCGCAAGCGTCTCGGACACCGCGTCCGTTGCGGTCGTCCGGCGCGCCGGTTCCTGTTCTGGATCATCGGCTGGGATGGTGTGGAATTTTGCTATGGCGGCGGTGGTAGGACTTGGGATTCCATTGACTCTTGTCTTGTTCTGATTGTTGGACTGGGCTCTGCGTGTGTGCTCCCATGGATTATTATCACTGGGCCGGGCGAGAATGTCATCCGCAGATGTAAAAATGAGGATTGTCTCTGGTAAGCATCGTCCGGAAAAGACGAAAAGACACGCTGCACTTTTTGATGGGGCCTCCTGAACATACACGTCCTGTCAAGACCATGATCAGCACTGCAAATAAGCGGAAAGCTATGGTGAAGGGGGAAGCTACCGATCTGCCAAAAACAACAACTTTCACGACACGTAACAAACGAGGCGCGTAGCTGCAGAGTAAACCTGTCTTTATGCGCCGTCGAAAGCGGTTCCCAGACCACGAAGACGGCGACTCCCAGCCGGTGAAGGCTCTCCAAGTGAAGCAGGGCGGATTCGTCCATACCGTCCCGACTGCTCGTGCCGGCTAGGGTCACGCTATGAATGCCCATCTCGACGAGCCGGGTTGTCGGGTCGGCGAAGAAGGGATCTTTGACGCAGTCGGCCAGGACAATTGATTTTGCCTCGCCATTGAGAATAGTAGCCTCCGAGTGTTGTGTGTCCAGCGTAGGCAGTTACAGTCGGCTCAACTGCAACCTTATCTGCACCGTTTGTGGTCCGAGGAATTTCTGCAACAGAACAGAGCAGGACATTCACCATTCAAAACGGATCCGCGTAGTCTGGGAGGTCAATCGACGCACTCGTAAACCCGCACTTTGCAACGTCCGATTCCACAGCTCAACCGGGATAAATGGCGACGTTGGTCGGCCGTCTCCAGGCCTTTCCAGTAGTCGGAGAAACCGCCCTAAATTCTTAGTCGTCGCCTTTTCCCGGAGACTGTTATTGCTAAAACGTCAAGTGTCTTACCAGTACAATTGTGAGTCAAACCGTCTCCATGGTCTGGAAGGTCATTCAGCTTCAGTTTGCTGGCATGTTCTTTGAGCATAACCAAGAGGGGCTTATCTCTTGTATGAGAACTCAAGACCAACCTCTACTTTTGGTCCTCCGAACGGAAACACCCGCCTTCCTATCCACTGTGGACGTCCCAGTCAGGAAAGAATAATCCTTACCAGAGGGGATTTCCCTGCAGGGAATGCGCAACCCTCTGCTCAACAAGGATTACAAAACTGATGCTATCTGGTTATGCCTTCCCATTACCCGTGGAAAGGCTTAGGGCTTCGCATTGCAGGCGAGCACCTGTATGTGGGCTCTGTCCGCTAAAAACAAGTGTCCACCCTCAGAGTACCGTCCTCGGGGCATACATAATAAATTGTGCAGTTGTGTCTGCTGTTAATTGTCAGATAATTGTAGATATATAGCTCATTAGGTGTTCATGATCTTGATAATGCGGCTTGACGTCGTGTTGAAAGGCGCGAGTATGAATGGTGCGTTTGGCCAGTTGGCCATGCAGGGTGTTCGTCCTTGGTGCGCCATTGTGCCCATGTTTCTCTCATCTTCTTCTGGAATTGCCAGAACATACCAGGGATATCCTTCTGTGCTGTATATACTGGTTCCTCTGATGTGCCGCCATTCTTCCGGCGTACAACAACCTTGTCGCCTGTTTGGCAATATTATCTTGTCAATCTCATGTCCTTCTTGGCCATCCACAATGATTGGTGGGGCGTCAGCAAGGTATGGCACTGGTTGATAGAAATCATCCTTGTAGGCTTGTTCGAGGTGGATCACTGAAATGATCGGATGTATTTCCATATGTGGTGGCAGTTCCAGCTTATATGCTAGGTCGCCTACACGCCTTTTGGTTGAGAAAGGACCATAGCGAATTGGAGACAGTTTTAAACTGTTGGTAGTGTCTTTATATCGGGTAAGATATATGAAGGCTAATCCCTTCAGCTCAGTCGGTTAGTGCTTCTTGTCATATGCTATTGCCATCTGTGTTTCTTCGAGGTCAATGGTGTCAGCGATTGCTGTATGAATTGCAATACATCTCTCTAGGAAGTCCTCTCCACCTAAGGTGGTCGGGAGGACTCAGGGTGGCACACCCTGCAGTGCCTTGAATGGGCTCACTCCCGTTGTTGATGAAGGGAATGTGTTCAGTGTCTGTTCCACATTGTCACGGAGCTCAAATCCAGGAAGAATAGAGAATGCCATTCGGCTATCTAGGTAGCTATTTGACGAGAATTTCAAGCATGGGGAGAAAGGAAAAGGGAAATGACCAACGTGACGCTGATGGCCGCGTGCAGCCACTGCTCAACATGGACGGGGTTGGAGATGGCAGGGGCGTCGACGGGACGCGGCATGCTGGGGTCAGTCCATAGCGTGGTGACGGCGACGTCGACGTAGGCAATGGAGGACGAGCGTGGCAGGGGGCTGGTCGTGGCCGTGGCCAGAGCGAGGAGGGAGAGGAGGAGCATGGATTACTACAGTCGTGAATGGACGGGCTACATGAACATGGCATGATTTATACGGCAGTCGCAGTACGGAGTAGACAGCATCAGGATATTGATGAATCGAGGTTGACTACGCCGTCGCAGCGTCTGATCGGCGTATCCACGCTCTCCATCCGACGCTGATGGCAGGGTTACATCAAGCCTTCCATCCTCGCCCAGTTATCGGGTACTATGCCCACAACGAATGCTCCTCCTAAATCACGTACTGCGCAGTGTCAGCATCTCTGTCCAGCCAGTGCCAGAACACGGCTATCGTGCCAACTTACCGGGACCAGAAGATACGGCACCTGTCTCTCATACTCCGTCCACGCATCTCCATACTTGAGTCTGCAGCGTCGAATGTCTCTCCGCGCACGGTGCGCGATCATGACGCAGAAGAAGGTCGGATAGAACCAGGGGAATGGGCTGTCAAACCCGGTGATCAGCGCCCACGAAAGCGCAAAGAACACATCGCAGGCATAGTGCAGCTTGCGCGCCATGCCGTACCAGCCATCAGCGAGAATCCTGTCGCCGGTCCGAGTCGGTATCGCCTTGGGATTCTTGAGTTCCTGCCATGGCAGCTGGGGGAAGGTGGTGCGCTTGACAAAAGTGCCCCGCTCGACCATGCGGAACGAGTTTTTCTGGCTGTTGCATGTGTCCCAGACCCAGTAGATAAACAGGTAGGCTGTGAAGAGGGCAGCGAGTGCCGGCTTGCTCCAGGCATACGTGGACGGGTCATGGTTGGCCAGGTACAACGTGCAATGGCAGTACGACATGGGGACGCCACTCATGTTCCAGAAGATCAACATAAAGCCGTTTTTCTCGTAGTACATGTCCCAGGTGGTCGTGATGAGATGCTCGCCCTTGGCGCAGGAATTGGCGTAAAGAAAATGGGCCATGACGAGAAACAGGACCTCGCCGGAGATGTAGCCGTACTGCTGGTACTGGCGCATCGCGGCGGCGCAACTGAGTCCGAACAGAATAAACCAGGGGATGCGGACCTCTTGCAGCATCTTCAGATCGACGCCCAAGATGCGCGGGTTCAGCTCGGCCCCCATGAAGAAGTCATAAATGGGGTGGCCGGTCATGCGGTGCTGCGCGCCTCGAGCAAGTGCAGAGAAGTAGACGACGAAGCTGGTCAAGAAGCCGGAAAGAATGGACACCGACAGCAGCGGCCCAAACTCATCCAGCAGCGTGTACAGCGGGAAGATGCCCGTCGCATGGAGCACCACCATCAACGCAATCGTCGCATAGAAGCTGACGTACGCTGAACAGTGGTACTTCAGCTGCTTCCCGCCCAGGTGAGCCAGCGGCTTGCCGTACGCCGTGTAGCCCGGCAACAGCACATAGCAGGCGCACTCGAAGACGTAGTACATCCAGTAGATCATCCAGGTGCGCGCGTGCGGATAAGCGCCGGTGTACACCAGATGGACCAGATGCCGGCCAAAGTCAGGCCATGACTCGCCGTCTCGCGGCCAGGGCAGCTGCCCGTCGTAGTATGTCGCCCCAATCCACATGTAGTACATCAGCAGGGGGAAGCCGATCATCAGGCCGAGCGCGCCCAGCGACCCGCCAAACTCGACGTGACCCGAGTAGTCGACCTTGGGGTCCATGCCGGGGAGCCAGCCGCCGGTCCTGGTCTCGCGGGCAAAGTCATGGGAAAGTCGACTGGTTCCATTGGTGCTGTTCCCGCTGGACGCGGGCTTCGCGGTGGCATCTGTGGCGAGCGTGCGGCGTGCCTGGACGCCTGCTGGAGCCATGGCAGACAAGCAGGTGGGCTGAGGCAGTGTCAAGAGATGGAGCAGGTTCTCAGGCTACCTGTGAAACAGTTGTAGGGGTGGTAGTAGTAGTGGTGGTGGTGGTGGTGGTGGTAGTAGTAGTAGTAGTAGTTGTTGTTGTTGTTGTTGTTGTTGTTGTTGTTCCTTCACGTTACCCCCTTGGTGCGGCAGGCCACAACAACCAACAACGCAGCACTGTGTTTCCTTCGCTGCATGTTCCCTGCATGCTCCGCGTACGCGTGAGCAAGTGCATTAATATTACCATTAATATTACCACCGCTATTAATATTGCGGACAACGGCCCTCCTGTCTATGCAGAATAAGCAGATAACGGCCCGTGGGAAATGGGGCCGCCGGAAGACCATGTTCTTGCAGGAAGCCTGTACCCCACTACATTGGTACAGGCTAAATTTCCGAACTAGGCCTAGACATAGATCCTTTTAATTACACTAGTTCTTATGTGTGTAATTAGAAGAAGAGCATGTGAAAAAAGAAAACAGTTAACTATTAGTTAGTTAAATACTGCTGTAGTGACTAATCCAAAAAAGGCAATAGTTAGGGTCAGTTTAAACATATGATTGATAACCGCCTTGGCGCCAAGACCTACGCCAAGACCTCCTAGGGTATTGTCTTCTGTGGGGGGGTTGTCAGTACAGGAACTGCTTTCGCAAGGTAACTCGGCTGTATCCCCCAGGATGCGTTGATCTGCGAAGAGCAATTACACGAGTGATGCGTTGGCAGAATGTGCATGCAGATGGATTCGATTATGAAAAGGTAAATCGCCACTCGCTGTCCTCGAGATCCCCCCGTGGCGAAAGCATAACGCGCACGCCGTCGGGGAAAACGAGTGTTTTCGCAATGTGCGGCTTACGCTCCGGCAGCGTCCACTGCTCGCCGTCGGGCTTCAAATCGTACTGCAGCACCATGATGGCTATGACCACAATGATCTCCTGGACGGCAAAGTGTCTGCCGCAGCAGATCGTCCCACCGCCGCCAAGCGCCCGGTAGGCCGGACCCGGGAACTTGCCAGACATGGTGTCACTGCGGATGAACCGTTTGGGATCAAAGTTCCCGGCGCACTCGCCCCACGCGGCAGTGTCGTTGTGAATTTGGCTGAGGGAAACCAGCAGGCGGGAACCGCCGCGCAAGAACCATTGGTCGTTGAGCCAGACGTCTTCCTTGACGGTGCGCAACGTCGCGTTTTGTGTCTGGACCCGAAGCGTCTCGTGGACCAAGGACGTCAGCAGCGGAGCTTCTTTGATAACCCGTGAGATGTCGAGGGTGCGAGTCGGTTTGCCGCCCGACGAAGACGTGTGCACGTACGTTGCGAGCAGGTACCGTACCTCTGCCAGCAGTGTGTCGTTCGAGTAGATGTTCCACAGGACCCAGGTGGCCGTCGGCACGGTGTTGGAGAGAAAGGAGAATGAAATCAACGCGCAAAGCCGAGCAAGGTCGGACTCGGTGACCCCGAGCCCCTGTTCCCCCTGGATGTCATAGCGCGCCTGTACAAGCCGAGACGCCGATTTGTATCCACCAACAGCGTGATACCTGGCGAAGGCGTCGAACAGGGTTTGGCGACCCGCGCTGGCGGCGGGTGCGAGGATGCGAGGGGAAATGCCTCCAAGATACAAATAAAAGCCATCCTCAAAGGCCCTATCCTGGTCAGATTCAACGTGATGGCGCAGGTGGAACACGACGCAGGCTGCTTACCAGAATCCAGCCTCAACTTCCGGGTCCCCAAAGGGATTGTGACGGGTTCCGTACACTGCGTCGGTGGTGATGCGTGTCATGAGATGACGAGCCCATGTGGAAAGGTCAAAAGCCCGGCCCTTCACACCCTCCACGAAAGAGCTGTCGCACGAAAGCATCTTGGTGGCCGATGCGAGCGAGACTCGAAGCATCGAATTAAGAGATTCTCCCGGCGTCAGGGACTGGTGCAAGCATTTCTCGTCTGCAGCCAGCACATCTTCGTATCTGCCATGGGCTATGGAGAAAACCCGTTTACCGAACTCGACTGCGAACGGCTGGAATGAGATGGCCCTGTGTTTGCGGTCCATGGCCGCAACGAGTGCGGGCGAGGTAATCACATAGGTCGTCGACCCTGGCATACGAAGGGTATAGATGCCCTCGGAACGGTTGGAGCTGCGCGCGACGGTTAGGACATGGCTTCACTCGCGTGCCTGGTCTGCGCACCCACCTTATCTTGGAGTAATAGAGGCTCCGATGGCGCATCATTCCAACGAGATGCCCGACATAGGGAATGGATGTCGGGATCACTGGTGGTTCATTTGGATGTGCAGAAGGGCCAGCCAGCTTGCGGTAGGCAATCAAGGACAGCAACGCGCTCAGCACAGCAGTCACCCACCATTCCATGCTTGTATGCTGTTCGACTTGGGGACGACCGGGAGTATTCTCGAGGGCGGTTGGGAATGAATCGTCAATCGCGATGGAGTCACTGAGAAAAAAAATTTTAAATAAATAAATAAATAAAATAAAATGAATTAGATAAAAGTAAATAGATAAAAAGAGAGAGACAAAGGACTGGGTATACTCTGCAGCCTGGAAAGTTGTCTCTGAACCCATAAGCTTACTGCAGCAGTGAACACTCCAAACTGGCACTCTGCTGATATGCCTGTGGGATATACGGAGACAATCATTGCCCGAATCTAGACTGCAGGCTTACTTGCAATGTTTCATGCAGAGGACACTCCACTCGTTCATCGGGCATTCGTACTCCGGCATTCAATACTTCAGCTATGTGCCGTCCCGCATGGGCGAAGGAGTAGGGGTCTGCAATGTGAATGGCCTGGCCAACATGTCTGAACGCCCTGTCACACATCCTGAAGAACTGCTACACTGACAGGATGCAGTTATGGAGGCGGTTGGGCAAAAGGTTCCAACTAATACATGGTGCTTCACTCAATCCACACCAAGAAGCCAACGCTGGTGTACAGGGCTGTATTTGTCCAACCTCTCCATGCACGAGGCTGTGCAGAGGGTCAAGGGTAAAATACACTGTATCTATCTGACTCTTGTTTCCAATGTAAGCTGCTGATGCCGGGAGACTATCTGTGCATGCAACGGCCAACGACGGCGCGGTTATAAGAGAACAAGCGTGCCCTGCTCTGCAAAGTCGATGGTACGATATTGACATTGTTTGAAATACCGTCGACTCTGAGACAACGCCATGATACTCCCCGTGCTGCTGGCTATCACGCTCCCCCTCCTTGTCGTCTGCCGGGTGGTATACAATCTCTGCTTCCACCCGCTCCGTGGCTTTCCTGGTCCCCGAGCAGCCGCTGCCACCAGCTGGTGGAAGGCGTACAAGGAGGTGTGGAAAAAGGAGACGTTGGCCCAAGAGCTGTTTCGGCTGCATGCGACGTACGGTATGTAGTGGCTCATACCCGATGGAAACGGCATATTCTGACTCGCATCCTTGTTTTCGCTTCGCACAGGAGATGTTGTACGGATTGCGCCCAACGAGGTTCGTCGGTTCGATCGTCTCCATTCTGTGCACTCCGCTAATGCCCTATCGTGAAGCTTCACTTCGGAGACCCAGCCGCCTTCCATGACATATACAATGCCACCAAGCGCTGGGACAAGGACGAAGGGCTGTACACGACTCCGGGCGTCCGATCCGGGTCCTTTGTGTTCTTGAAGTACAAGCAAGCCAAGGAGCGCCGAGACGTCCTGCAGCCCATGTTTTCGAAGAGAGCTATGGACAATGTCGAGCCGCTGATCTGGAAAAATGTACAGACTCCCCTGGTTGCTTTATCACTCTTCCGGCGATGCTGGCTAACTGGACTTGGCAGGCTAGCACTCTCGCGTCTGCAATCACCAGGAAAAACGCAGCAAAGAAGTCAATCGACCTCCTCTTTGCCTTCCGGTCGTTCACGCTGGACACCATCATGGGGTTCACCTTTGGCAATTGCTTGCACGCCCTCGCCGCGCCTGATTTCCGGGACCCGCTGATTCTCGCCATGGACTCCAGTCTCAGCGCCATTCCCCTCCTGCGAAACTTCCCCCTGCTCCGGAAGATGGTGTTCTCCATCCCTCCGCACCTGGTGACGCATTTCCTGCCTGACTCCAAGGCGCTTGGCCCGCGGATCTACCAGGTACGGACCATGATCCAGTCGGAGCTCGCAAAGGTGCTACGCGACCCGCGGAAACTCGACGAGGCGCCGCACCAGACCATCTTCCACCGCATGCTGAACGCAGACTCGTACAAGAACAACACGGTGCCCGACTATGCACAGCTCCAGGACGAGGGACTCACCATCATTTTCGCCGGCGCGAACACGGTGGCGACGGCGCTGGTGATGGGACACTGGAATCTGCTCAACCACGCCGAGGATCTCGCACGGCTGAAGCGCGAGCTGCACGGCGCATGGCCGGACATCGAGAAGCCGCCGACGCTGAAGGAGCTGGAGGCGCTGCCTGTGCTGACTGCAACGATCAAAGAGACGCTGCGGCACATGCCGTCCGGCGTTTCACTGACGCGTACTGTTCCTCCGGGCGGGGCCATGATATCCGGCCGGCACATCCCACCGGGCACTACTGTTGGCATGATCATTCTGCATGTGCACCAGAGCGAGAAGATCTTCAAGGATGCCTTGGACTTCAAGCCGCAGCGGTGGCTTGAGGAGGGAGCCGGCGAGCTGGAACAGTGGCTTGTACCGTTCAGCCGCGGCCCACGCATGTGCTTCGGGCGCAACCTGGCGTGGGCGGAAATGTACATTGCCCTAGCGACTATGGTGCGCAAGTTCGACATGACGCTGGACGGGATGACGCCGGAAGACATGGAGTGGAGGGAGTGCATCGAGGCGTACTTTCCACGGAGGCATCTCCATGCGTGGTGCGAGCCGGTCGTTTGAGGAGAGATATATATATACGTACTTGATTTTCTGGACAGCTCGAAGGCCTTCCCTTTCCATTTCAGTGCTCACCCCTCGCCGCTTTTCGCTCACTGCGTAGACCTGAACATGCCCTGAGCACGCCCTGAACAGCCTGAGCCGATCACTGAGTAGAGACTGAGCAGAAGGTGATTAGCCTAAGGTAGCATCAATAAAACGCACCGCGCTAGTTTCACCTGTGTCCACTTTTCTTCGTAGCGCTTTTGACCGTCACCGCTTTGACCCCATCAACATAGCGATGGCACCATCAATGGAACAGGGAATTGAGGTCATCATTCCTGCTGCTCCGCTTCTTACCATGCCAACTGCTCCCCCCAAGGAAGAAGACGATCGTTAACAGATCGGTACCGATGATATTCATAAGAAATGAAGTCGACGCCCTGAATCAGCAGTGCCCAACAACGTCCAAATTCAGTGTCCAAGTTCTCGAGCGCATTTTCGAGCTGTTCAAGTGATGCGTCCAATGGATCGGTTTGCTTCTTCGCTTCAACGACAATGTGGTCAACAATTCCTCTGTCATCTGGAAATCAGTGTTAGATGCGAAGAACAATCATCGTAGCAATAGGTACTTTTGCCTATTTGCCTTTGCCCCAATTCCAGTAACCTCGAATTTTCATTGCACCATTCCGGGTTGATCAAATTGCTCCCAGAGAGCACGTTCCGCAGCCAATTCATCATCGTATCTAGGCACAGCATTCTGAAACTCGGCATACCAGTCCGGCATGTCGAAAAGTCCAAAATGCGCTTTTGTGTATTCCCAATATTCCGGATACCACCCAGCGAATTGCCAATCAACAATTGCAACAATATCGCCATTGCGTATGATGATATTACGTGGGCAAAGATCTCCATGGGTGAAACAGGTCCGGTATTGGCGAGAATGGCACTGCGTGACAGATTCACCATACACTTGTGTACAATCCTCCAATGGGATGTGTCCGCGGAGAAAAGAATGAAATTCTTCATTGTTGAAAAAAGGACCGAAAGCATTGTATCCCACATGGTAGTCAAGGCATTGTCCTAGTCCTGCTGAAGCAACAGCCCCTTTCTGTGGCGGCTCAAGAAGTCGGAGTTGATCGATGTAAGCAGCAACTTGTTTAACAATAGCATGCTTTTCAGTGGATGATAAATTGAGGCTAGCCCACATAGCTTGGAGTGTAACCCCCTGGATGTATTCCATTTCGATATAGAGGCGACCAGAAACGCAGTAGGTTCGATAAACTTTCGGAACAGGTATAGAAGTGTGCTGTGCAATGTATTTCAGGCCTTCAAGCTCTGCTGACTCACACGGGCCTTTGATCATTCGGGTTTCGCTCACTCTCACTACGCTCGGTCCTAAGGAGCCAAAGCGCTTCTTGCCCAACCATATCCGAGCTTGAAAAAAAAGAGATATTATTCGCTCGAATATTGGCATGATGGTGATTTTTATATGAAGGCAGATGTGCAAGTTAAAGCTGGCTATCAAAGGTCAAGATGAATGGGGTTTCTCCTGGCCGGTTGAAGCGAATAGCTCAGGTTCGGGGAATCAGGGAGTCGATAATCTGGACTGCACGAGGCGGAAGAGAACTTGAATTACACGTGATATCCTAAGTGAGGAAGAGTACAAAAGACTTTTAAAAAAATCCTATATGTGAGTCTCTTATGCCCACTGGGTTATAATAACTTAACTTTCAGTTTTCTCCAGCGAATGACTGAATCTTGGCTTTGTGCACCTGGATGAGGGTGCCCGGAATCTTATCTGGAATGGGGAGAAAGGGATATGGTATGTATCTAACTGAATACTTCTCCGTTCATATTTCGGACAGGTGGACATAGCCAGCCTTGTACAAGGTGCCGCACTGTACAAGATATGAGGCCGTTCATCGAATGCCACCATATACCAGGCGCATTCAGTGGAGCATGCGCCAACTGCAAATGGCCTGACCTGGCACATCAGTGCTCTGTACAGGATGAGCTTTGGCATGACTTGGGTCAAGAGCGCTTGGTAGGTCCAAACAGGCCACATGGTTGTCGTCCTGCCCTCCGTACTGTCCTCACTATTGAGGATGGTACGGCCAAGAATCCAATCAAGCTGGAGCCAGAGGAAGGGGATTCTGGTAGCCCAATTGTGTTGGATGGGGAGGAGGGGTCTGCTGATAATCCAATTGTCCTCTAGACCATCTCCAGAAGGTTAGTACAGTCATTTCTTTTCAGATTTAGTGTCTCATTGTACTGCACCTGCGCTGCCTAGTCACACTGGCCCGTGTATGACACCCAAGCAAGACTTGCACCTCTACGTGGTGCTTAGGACCAGTAGCCAAACGGCGAAGCTAAGCAAGCCAAGTTGTGTACACGAATTAATTTATGGAACTGAAAACAGGGTCAAATATAATGGCATCACGCTTACTGATTATGCCGATTATAAAAACTCAAATTTAGTTATGGGAATTTGATCGCTATCGCCTGCCGTATTACGGTATGCATGCCGTTTCATCTGACCACCTAGTGCAAACCAGAGCGGTGAAATAGCTTCTGATTCAACCTGCTGCGGCTGTGATATCTGATGTCCCAACCGCACTGAATGCAATCGCTGCAACGGTGCCGCTCGGTCTTCACGTCGGATAGCAGGGTAACACAGGAGAAAAGACTGTCCCAGGGTTTCTCAAGGGCTGGGGATTGTCTCTGGTTAGAGAAATCAAGTTTGCAGAGAAAGCGAAACCGAAGGAGATGGCAATGGGTAGATCTGTCAGCAAACGCGCAGGATGACATTCATAACTAATCATTTCCTGAAGGCGTAGAGTGACCGTTCCTTACAGGTCAATCAGGGCGACAGAAAATCGGTTTTGCCAATAGTTTAATCAGAGGTCGGCACAAGGAGCGAGCGCTCTTCATCCGAAATTTGCGGTATCGATATCAGCTGGTCTGGAGCTGTTGAGAGGGAGTCGAGGGCTTCACAGAACAGGCCCGAGATCCTTTCGATAACGCTAGTTGGATACAGATGTGTGTTGTATCTGAAGTGTAGCTCCAGGGTCTTCTTTCCAGGTTTGGCCTCGGAGTTCGGTTTCGAGACCAAATGTCCTGGCAGACAGAGAAGCCACAAGTCTGTTTTGTCATGCTGTTTCTCCTCATACATGGAATCAACCTCCAATCTGTTCTCACCGTCGTCTATCCATGTCTCTGTTCCGAAGCTCGCGTTCTCGACGTTGACGAAATTGACAATAGAGGAGAAACGTTCGTTTTGGCCCCAATTCGTGCATTTCTGAATGATATGCTTGAAGCCCAGCGACTCATGGGGGATTGAGGAAATAAGATCGGCTTGAACCCTTTTGAGGAGCTCGATATTGGTCATGTTCGGCAATAGATGGACTCGGACGGGCACGAAGTTCACACAAGGTCCGACAACAGTCTCGATACCCGGGATGTGCACCTGGCGCCCGGATATGAAGTCACCAAATACGACATCGAGTGAATGCGACAGTGAGGAGATTGTCAGAGCCCAAGCTACCTTGACGACAGTGGCGACGCTGACGCCGTGATGTCGTAAGTTTGGCTCCAGAACGGACTTTCTATATTCTCCATCAAGAATCTTGTTGAATGGCGGCCCGGAACGAGCTCGTTGCACGAGTTTTGGCATTTGGCTTTTCTTCAGACGGGCGTGCCAATACATCTCTGCAGTGTGAATGAAGCACGGGTCTTGAACCACCCTAGCATACTCGTGGAATGGAAATGTGCGTGGTATTGGCAGAGAGATGTAGAGCAGGTGGAGAGTTTGCCCAAATGTATGCGCGCAGAAGCCATCATACTGGGCGTGAGAGAGCCGCAAAATGAGTCTATGGCGACTCGAGGATGCTTTGATGAGAGAAAACCGCACGATTGGACTTCCGAGAGGACACACTCGATCTTTCGCGTATATTTCTTGACTTTTACTTTCAATGTCATCCACAGTCACTTGGTAAGTCTCGAATGGAAGAAATTGGTGCTGTGGTATCCGCATGTAGACCTGGTCATCCGAAACTTCGAACACGGCCCTGAGAATGGGGTGTGCGGCCACAAGTCCTTTGCAGCTTTCTTCGAGCCTTTGCAAGTCGAGCTGGCCACGAAAGTCATATGTTAAGTGATCGATCCATCCTCCATTGAGCGCGCCTATACGCACTGCCCATTCCTGAAAGTCCGTTGCTCTCAGAGTAATTGGGTCGGTCGAGCAGGCCGCGTCGTGACTGACACCGCCGGCGACGACCACGCTCCCGGTGTTAGTATCTGAGGCGGTGGCAAGCTTGGCCATGTCTCTCAATACGGGGCACCTCAGGATATCTTGCGTTCTTAACTCAATGTTTTTCTCGCGCGCTGCGGAGACAAGCCTTATAGCCGTCAACGAATCACCACCCAAAGCCAGGAAGTTGCTCCTTCTTCCTATGTGTTCGACATCCTGATTGAGTACATTTGCCCATAACATAGCGAGGATCTGCTCTTTCTCGTCTGCCGGAGGCTCAAAGGAGTCATGGCCTGCGGATAGTAGAGATGCAAGCAGAGCCTTGTAACCCACTTTACCCGCGTCGGTCCGGAGCTTTCTGCGATCAATCTTGGGGCCTTGTGGAAGCTCGTTCATAATCAGGAACACCCTTGGAACCATGTGCCGAGGAAGGACATTTCGAAGTTGCTTCTGAGCATCCAAGAGAATTGTTTGACTATCGAGACTTGGGCCCGTGCCTGGGTTGCCGACGGTTTCCGATGCCAAGCGACAGAATGCTGTCAGAAGAGGTCGGTCTGGAGCATCAATTGGCCTCACTAGATCTACAATAGCTTCTGATTTGGGCGGAAGTATATCCCTGAGTTTGGACTCAATGTCTCCCGGCTCCACACGTTGCCCATGAATCTACGGTTGCGATGATTAGAGCACGGATGGAGCAACACGAATACCCTTACGTACCTTGATCTGAGCATCGGCGCGGCCGTAGATCGAGAGACTGCCGTCTGTCTCGTATCTTCCCAGGTCGCCCATTCTCAAGTATCTGCAGCCTGTGGCAGCAGCTCGTTTTTGCGCCCAAATTGGAGGATCGATGAATGTTTTGGCCGTCTTATCAGGATCATTGATATATCCAGCTGCTAGTTCATGACTTTCAAAGACAATCTCACCGACTGCGCCTACAGGCACTAGCTGGTTCACGTCTTGCGGATCGACAAGCCATGAGAGTCCGCCAATGGGAAACAGACCATGTCCGTTATATTGGGGGTTGCTAGGGTCTTTGATCATGAAACCACCCTCGCTAGCTAACCAAATATATCAGCCGCACTGGGATTACGTCGATTCAATCTCTGACTTACCCCCATAAAGTTGGATGAAATGGACATGGCCTGCCCAAAGTTTTTCGAGATCGCGGCCGAGAGGTTCGCCGCCTACACATAGGTGCTTCAAACTCGGGACTTTCTTGGGGTCGAGTGTTCTCACAACGGAGGGGGTCATATATGACCGAGTTGATTGCGATCGATTGATGAATTCAGCTAGGTTTGATGTCCGCTCAGTTTCAGATGGCACGCACAGGGTTGCGCCGTGGAGTAGGGCACGGAAGTTGTCACTTAGAAGTCAGCGCAGATGTACTTTGAGTACCTGTTCCTGGATAGCCTACTCACCCAACACCGGCAATGAATGCATAGGAACCAAATTGGAGAATCCGCGCCCCGTTATTGTATTCCGAATTCCAGATGTAGGACTGGTGTTCTGAAGTCAGGCGATTGTGAGTATGCATCACTCCTTTAGGTCGCCCAGTGCTGCCGCTTGTGAACGCCACGAAGGCCAAATCATCAGGCTCCACACCACCCATGCGCCATGCACCGGCTCGATTTACTGGCAGCCCATCGGCCTCGAGGAGGCGAGGAAGATCCTCGAGATCTGATACTGTGTGATATCCAGCTTTCTCGAACCTTTCTGCATTGATAACATCGCTGATGACGATCCTCGCGCCCACCTCCTCCACGATCGCCAACAAGCGATCATCTGGATATGCGGGATCCATAGTCGTCAAGGCACCGCCTGCTTTCCACACCGCAGTCATCGCACATGTCGCCCATCTGCTTTTTTCCATGCAGATAGGCACGATCATATTCCGGTTGACGCCAAGTTGTGCGAGACGTACCGCCAACACAGTACTCAAGTCGTCAAGCTCCTCGTAGGTGAAACAGCCGTCGGAAGTATAGACCGCTTCCTTATGTGCGTTGTCGTGAAAAACCTTCTCAAAGTGTTCATTCAGGGTTTGATTGGCCGGTGGCGGTAATTTGGCGTTCCAGCTGCGGATGAGCTGCTCGTCTCTAGTACTGATTAGGCTGACGCGCGCGAGCAGGCCACCGACGTCGGCGCTGATCGCAGATAAGATGCTCTGAAATGTAGTCACAACATTTTGAGCGCACCAGCTGTCCAGTAGGCTCGTCCTGTAGTGCAGGCTGACCTTAACATTGTCAGTAGGAGTGGCAGAGCGTCCGCCTTGAACATGTAGAACCATATCGGAATCGAAAGGATCCTCCAATATTTGCTCGCCAAGAGCAAACTCCGAGAAGCAGATTGAGGTGTTGAAGCACTTGAACCCCACCTGATCTTCAAGCTCTCGGAAGTGCGTACCGATTATCTCGTCGTCGGAACCACTTAATGGCGTCAATTTCAACTTCCGGAAGTTGTCAGAGATCGAAACAGATACATCAAATTCAGCCATAAGCAGACAAGCCGAAGAAACCTTGAAGACACCTTCCGAGTTCGAATTCGAGCCCTGGAAGAGGCCACAGGATATACTATCGGTGCGAATGTAAGCCTTGAGCAGCAAGGCAAACGCGAGTGTACACAAATCATTTTCGCTCAAAGCTGGCGTTGCTGAGTCTGGCTGCACAAATGTCTTTGGTAGTGACAGCAACGAAGAATATGTTTTGTAGACTCGGGAGGTGACATGATCAGAGCGTAGACACGGAAAGTGACAAGGATCCCTGCCTAGCAGCGAGGATGCTAAGTGGTCCCGTAGCGACATTTGGAGATGAGTCTGGACAGAGTAGTCTGTTGCTCAACAATAAGAGTCACAGCCGTGCTTAATCAATCTCAAGACTAGCCTCTGAACAAAGTTGGCCTCCTTGGATTGAGGATCACAGCTTAGAATATCGATAGCAAAGGACGCTACCACTAGGTGATCCAAGACCGAACTTGATGTTCGTCCGTAATTTTGGAGAAAGTGAAAGGGCAGAAAGGCCTCGTAAGTCTGAGTTCTCCGTGCTGGAAGGTGGAAATGCTTCCGCGCGACCTCCACGGGTTCACCAAGGCTTGGATCGACCAAAATTGTTCAGCCGCTCAGTGAGTGGAACAATAATGTCCATGCAACTTGTCTCGAGGATTAGACATCCGACGCTGGAGGATGGGCCGAGAATCGCTGCAGAAGTCTCGGACGTTCCGAGACGTGACTTCGGACAGACCGTCGCATCAACTGGCAACAGCAGCTTTCAGCCGCTTTGGTGCGCCCGAACCCACGTAAAGCTCAAAGTCAAAGACACCAATCTGAATAAGATTGTCATCAGAGTTAACCCAGCTATCTAAACCTCGCAAAAAAAATAAATCATTGGGATTCCTTTGCGAGGCCGGTTTCGAGGTGACATCCTGGGCCTGACGCACGGAGGACAACGCCGATATGTCGAGTGTAGTCCTCGTAAAAAAAAAAAAAAAGATTGCCCATGAGGGGAGTCCCCTTGATGGATTCTATATGCTGTTACTAATCGAAGTATCGGCAAACGAGCAACATCAGATTGACTCACAAAGCCTTGGATCCGCAGCAGCTTTCCAATTTCTGCTTGACTGCCTCGCGGCGGCTGGCCATGAGCATGGAAGTGTGTGATGTGGATTAGGGGTGCGGCGTCTGGATACCAGATACTAATGCCAGATACTAATAAGGATAATGAGATGAATGTCCATGTATGATGCACGCTATCTCTGCGCCCCTCCTTGTGAGGCTTCAAGGAAGACTGGTAACGAATACAAATAGGCATGTGTATGGGTCACGTGATTGGATATGTATATGTTGGATCACGTGGGATTCTGCCGCATAGGTCCGCCCTCGCTGATCCTTTCCACCACGTAGGCCTATCTAGCTAGTAACCAACGATATACCTCCATTAATATGTGCAATGGAGATATGTCGTGTATTGTATTGACATCTATCTGTTGGATCAACTTGCTTGTATTGTATCTATCTGGGTTGGTCTAGCTATTTTAGTGTGTCAGGCCAAGCGAGGGCGGTCTACTATGGCAGAATCCACGTGACCTCCAACCGTAGTAGTTATAGTTAACTAGTTCCCAAGGTATGAAACTTTGATACTGTTTGGAAATCAATTATAACTTTCCATAACTGTCCACAACTGTATCACTACTGGGATCTGCCAAGGCCTGCGGGCCGCTATGTATAACTGGGGAATTATCTTTGTTTGTCAGTACCCTTCTAACAACCGAGTATACGTACTTAGTTGGCCTTGCCCTGCCGAAAGGCACCACTTCGGGCATAAGCAGCCACAACGGCAAGAGGATCCTACGATAAGACAGCCTTAGTAAAGCCAGGAGCGCTTCGAGAGTCAGGTAAGAGTCAACGGATACAAGTCTAACGAGATACAGGTACGAGGGAGCCCAGGGCGTAACTAACACTTCGGCTGACCAACCGTCTCAGCCTAGGGACCACCTTAGCAGTGGCTATTAAGCCCATTGCATAACCAGTCTCATCAAAATTGTAGATATCTTCTTGAGCAATCCCATATTGCATAATCATGATTTGAACATGATTAAACCACCCTCTAATTACCTTAGGGTCCTCACATTTAGCCCGCCGGTAATTATATCGACAGTCTTGTTTTCACTACGTAAGCCCACTAGTTGACTAGTTAGTTAACTAATTACTGTCTCGGTATATTTGGCTGTGCACGAGCGTAGCCGGCTGCTCGGTCAGGGCCGTCCCTGCCAGCATCTTCTGAAATTTGATTTTCTGTGATCAACTGGCCTGTAACTTATACCACGACTTGACTCTAGTATTGGCAGGTAGTAAGACTCCCACTCTCGCTATGGACGCGCCGAGTACTGGTCAGTCGCTATGCGGTGGAATCCACGTAACTAACTGAGCGATGCCACCTTGTCGGGTTGGGGAAATACCGCCGGGCCCGCCCTGAAGGCTCGTTGCGGTCGCGCTAATAACATGTACACATATATATATGTTAATTTATGGGGCACGCGATGAGTCTTCTGTGATGGATGTCTGAAAAAAACTCAGCCCGTTTCGTCACTTCTGAACACCCATTTCCCCCACTATGCCCGAAACACCTTTTGCTGTCCAACCGCCGCTGCGGATCGGGACCCGACGATCCAACCTCGCCGTCGTTCAGGCAGAGGGCATCCGGGATCGTCTGCGAGAGATCGCGCCAGACCGATCCTATGAGATCGAGACTCTGCGTACGTTGGGTGACCGAGACCAGTTGACGGCGCTCTACAACTTTGGCGCCAAGAGTCTTTGGACCACCGAGTTGGAGGAAAAGCTCACGTCTGGTCAATTGGATGTCATCGTACATTGTTTGAAAGGTAAATCAATCCCCTTTGCGTTGTCTTTAGGTTCAAATGTTTGTCTAAATGTTAACTGGACTAGATATGCCGACTCGCCTGCCCGACTCGTGTGAGCTTGCAGCTATTCCGCGACGTGACGATCCCCGGGACGCCCTGATCGTCAAGGCCGGCCTTCCGTACACGAGCTTGATGAGTCTGCCCGAGGGCGCAGTCGTAGGCACTTCGTCGGTTCGACGATCGGCCCAGCTCCGCCGGCTGTGCCCCCATCTTCGCTTTGCCAATTTACGCGGTAATGTGGACACTCGTCTCGCAAAAGTAGACGATCCGGATAGTGAGTATACGTGCATGGTCATGTCAGCGGCCGGGCTCGAGCGCTTGGGTCTCAAATACCGCATCAACCAGTACCTCCACTCGAAGGATGGGGGCATTTTCCATGCCGTCGGCCAGGGCGCCCTAGGCTTGGAGATTCGCAAAGGAGACGCGAAGATGCGCGCATTGCTTGACCAGCTAGCCGATCACGAGTCCACTCTTGCTTGTCTCGCTGAGCGGTCCCTGATGAGAACGCTAGAAGGCGGTTGCAGTGTCCCCATCGGAGTTGAGACTGAATGGATTCAACCGGACAAGTTGCGGGTGAGTGCCATCGTCGTCAGTCTGGATGGCTCCCAGAGCGTCCAGGATACCGTTGATGCGAAAGTCAAGACTGCCGACGAAGCCAACGCACTCGGCCAAGAACTGGCGGCAAGACTGGTCGCGGGAGGGGCAGAGGCGATTCTGAACGACATCAACGCCAACCGGCCAGCCAAGGACTGAGGGCTGGACATACTATGTTTTGTGGGCGTCTGGTAGAGAAAGGTGTCGCTGCGCGCTCAAACGGTACAGACTAGTATACGGATAGGAGGATGAGATCGGACGGAACAAGTTTCGAGAATGCATAAAATGATCACTTTAACCCAGAGAAAGAACAAATGTTTCAAGGCAGGCCATATTTGCCTTAACTATCTCCTGCCCGTTTATAACTAGCGGGAATACATTTTCTGCGCTACGCGCGACATAACATGAGAACACCATAACCATCGCATACCAAATTTGGACCACTACAACTGCAACCTGCATTGTATTAATGATGGAAAGGCATTCTAAACCCTTCGAATCCAACGATCGTCAGGCAACTATAGAGCTAGTGGTGCAGCAGTTCCTTGATTCTGCATCTTCACCAGCCCAGCGTATACACCTCCCTTCTTCATCAACTCTCGGTGATTGCCAATCTCAGCTAATCTTCCCGCCTCTAAAACGCAGATCACGTCCGCATGCTGGATCGTGCTCAGCCGGTGCGCGACAGCGATCGTAGTCCTCTTCTCCGAAGCTTTATTCAACGCTTCCTGTACCATTGTTTCGGACCGGGAATCCAGTGCAGCAGTTGCCTCGTCCAGGAGCAGGATTTTGGTATTACGGAGGAGAGCGCGTGCAATCGCCAAGCGCTGTTTTTGACCCCCGCTGAGCATGACGCCCTTGGACCCCAACTCTGTGGCGAAGGCGTTGCTAAAGAATAGCCTTGTCAGCAAAAGTAGGCAAACTATAGGATAGGGGAAAGTGGATGAAAGAGCTCACGGTAGTGATACGATGACGTCGTAAATGTTCGCGTCTCTACAGGCTTGCACCATCTCCTCCTCCGAGATGGAGTCCATCGTTCCCAGCAACAAATTCTCTCGGATGGTACCGGAGAAAAGCATCGGTTCCTGGCCGACCAGCGAGATCGCGCTGCGGTAGCTGGCCACATCGAGTGTAGAGATGTCCCAGCCATCGACAATGACCTGGCCCGACACTGGGTCGAAGAAGCGTTCGAGCAAGGCGATTAGGGTGCTCTTTCCGCACCCGCTCGCCCCGACTAGGGCAATGAACTGGCCTGGCCGGACTGTCAGGCTGAAGTCATCAACGACGACGCGGTCCGGTCGTGAGGGATAGCTGAAGCTGACGTTCCGGAATTCAATCTGACCGGCGCAGGTCTCCTTGTTAAATGTCTTCCCGGACGTGTCCCAACTGTCAATGCTCGGACGGCGGTCGAAGAGGGATCGAAGGTCTCGGGCGGCATTCATGGCCTTGCTCATGCCAGGCGCATAGGAGAAGATAACACCGGCGGTCTGCGCGCCGGATATCAATGCCGCAAAGCAGATGAAGAATTGCACGACAGTGTATTCGTGTTTCGAAAGTAAAGTGCCTCCATACCAGAAGGCTAGAGCTGCGCACAGCAACGTAATAGACTGGGACAAAGCGTAGAAGGCTGAAGCTTGCAAGATGGAGCGAATCGACTCCCTGGATTTGCTGAAGATGATGGAGTCATAGTGCTGTAGCACTCGAGTCTCCATGGTGAGGCAAGCCACGGTTCGAATGGCCGAAACGGCCTCGCTGGCGTACGCCGCAGAGTCCTGATGTGTCTTCTTCATCTTCTCTGCAAACAAGCTCAACATGGCCAACCGGACCCAGCCAAAGCCGGCGACCAGTGGAATGGTGGCTGTGCAAACCAGAGCTAATTTCCATCCGACGATCAAAGAAAGCACGATACCTCCCACGATCGTAGCGAGGAATGTCAGGATTGCACCTAATACTGGTCCGCTCAGTCCTTTCAGGTCAGTTGGGGCCGAAGACAAAAGCGATGTCAGAGCCCCAGTCGAGTTTTGCTCCATGAGGAAGAATCCTATTTCCTGTCGGAGGATATGGCTAAAACACTGCCTGCGTGCACGGTGAACCATTTTCTCTGTCGCATAGGCGAAGATGATACCGTGGCAAAGCCAGACGACTAAAATCCCCAGTCCCATGGCCAAGTACATCAGTGACCAGAAATTGATCCGTTCTCGCAAGTGGTGTGCAGAGGTTAAGGAGAGTGCGTCAACTAATTTGGCAAAGATGATCGACTGACTGTGATGAATATTAGAACCGTCTTGAAAGACATGACGGGGAGAACGGTTGCGTACGCAGGGACACTTAAGCCAGCCACAACGGCCAGTATGGTTGCAAGAAGAGTAAGAACCGATTCTGGTCGACTTAACTTGCCAATTAGTTTC